>LR989870.1:2500000-5000000 GCA_905146925.1 Autographa gamma
ACGTTGAGTAATGAGTTAAGAATAAAGAAAACTTGCACCTGAGATAGCATAACTGAAACAAGCTATTCGGCTATAAGATCTAGATATTATAAAAAAACAGGTGTATTTAATGCTAAAAGTTCTGCTCCACTCCAATGTTATCAATGATTTTTAATTGACCAGTTATCTTGATAGAAGTCAATCAAACAATATTATTTGTCTTTGGCATAGACTAAACATATACATAGACTGCTACTATCGCTAGTTTCCCCTTGTGCCAAACGAGAGCAGTTTTTAGTCTGTATCTAGTACATTCGTTAACTGATTTATGTTAATTTTCGCGCAACGAGAAACTTATATATACGAAAACATCGATGATTTTGTAATTTTTTGAATAATATGAGTGTTTTAGATAGATTTTTTTAAACGGCAAGCTCCATCTTCATACATAATTCACGACAAAACTAGTTCACACTAGTGCTTACGTTCAAACTCTGATAGGCTCACTCTAGTTTTTTATGTATACTCTAAGGTCTTTGGTTTTTTGACGGACAGCGCTTCAAAATATACTGATCAATTCATGTTGCTGATTGTGTTTTTTTTTATTTACATTCATGGTATGGCAGTTAGGCATAGGAGTTGAATGTGATGCATGTCTGACAATCATTAGCCACAAATTAACTTTGAAATAAAACTTCAATAGTTTTACAGCCTAATTGCATCGCATTACAATATTTTACTAATAGAAAAATACAAACGGTTGTATAGAACTGCCATATTTTTTCCTATAATTAAAGGTACATCCGTCCACTTGTCAGTGGTCACACTGACATTGACAACTCATTTATTACAATGGAATAGAGTCGGTTTTCGTAAGTTATGATAATTGACATGAGGTAGACTGTACATAGTTTTTCTTTGAACATCGAAGTTACCCGTTATCTATTTGTATGGGCAATTTTATTACTTATTCAGTTCAGGTATGAATTTATTGATGTTTCATACTTAATAGCTCATTAAGTGGGCTTGGTTATTTTGCACTAGCCATGTTAACACATATTTGTTGTCACAAGAGATGTTATCATTCAATTGTGTTGCCCATTACAACCGCCATTTAAAATTAATAAGTCATAGACTTATGGTGTAAACTTTTTTGTGTTTTAAGCGGAATATTTGTGATGGCAACTCTATTGTGTTTTTGGTGTTGGTAACACGTGTTTATATGGTAGTTATTTTTATGGTTGTTTAAACTATTGGTTATTCCTTTTTACCGGTACTTAAACGTGCAATGCTTTTAATATAGCGTCAGGTAGGCAGTACACTTTAGGCCAAAACTATATCCTATCTTCCTGTATAGTAGAAGTAGGGTTTTGTAACGTCATAAAAGGCACAAGCCTTCTTAGAACATTGCAATATTAATAAAAAATGTAAATCTACCTAAATGTAAGTCTTTTTAGAATTTACTTAAGGTATGTGTTTGACCTTGAACCATTGTAAACATATTTATTAACTACTGTGTGTATCAACACATCACACGATACAAAACGTAAACTGCTATACCTAAAAAGTAGCCATTTTTTCAACAAGTTCATAATAAAAATCGCTAATGGAGTTATACATTATAGCCACTAGAAACACCTGGAAATATTTTCTCTGCTGACCCCTTCAACCGTGACTATTTGAAGATATAAATGCGTGTAAACGTATGAATTTCAATATAATTCTGATATATTTGTATGCAGTCAAACACTCGAGTATCAGGAATGTAGAACCTTGCTAACATCGCTTTGTTTTTGTCTAACCGATGCAAGGTGACGATTAAGTTAAGTGTAGTGACGGAGCAATAAATATGGACATACATTATGATAATAATAAGATGTGAAACAACTTATCCCTATATGCACTTAAAGGAAAGGTTGAATGTGTTCTCCTAGTTGTCTTATGTATTTAGATATATTTATTTGTATGCAATAGCAAAATGAGACGTACCCTGAGATGTGAACCTCGCTGGTCGCTACAGTTCTTGATTCCTTTCTGTATGAAATGATCCAAAACAAGTATGTGGTTATATTATGTCATGTATTACAGTTAGAAAGAGAGTGTGATGTTCTGAACACCAATTTCTAAATTACCCCTAAGTAACAAATTTTCAGTAAAAAACACCATTTCACCTAAAACTGTTCGGTCGGATCGCAGTGATTAAAGTTAGAAACAATTCAGTTGACATTTTAAAAGCCCCAGACGTTTGGTGAGAACTGCCGACCGCCAGTCATATGGTTTTGGCGGGCGACAGACTCCACCGCCAGTATTTTTGGTCACGAAAATTTCGCGCCCAATTTTCTTCGTGTCAGCGTTTTTGACGGCTCAATCGCGGCCTCAGTTCGGGACTAAAACACGGAGCTCTAAGGAAAAGGAAAAGTTTTGACAGTTCCATGAATTCGGCTACCGGCTGCATTATGACAACACAATGACTTATACCCTCGTTCGTTGGTTCTGTCTTGTGTTTTAATGGCATCAGAAAGGAGTTCCTGTGCCATCAATCACGACGATGTTTGCGGTATTAACGGAGGTTGGTGTACATCCCTCCCTGCGTTTACTTGACGACACCTAAAAAGCTATCTTAATCCAGAACGCATCAATTACCGTCGCGTCCCGAGCCGGCGCTCGCCGTGACACGCCGCCGCCCCTAGACATGTCTTTGAATTTCGATTCTCCCTTCTACGTATTCTCCCTTTACTTTTCCCGCAGTTTTTTTTCGTTCCGCGTAGCTGGCAACCCTTTTGCTAAATTGAATTAGAATTCAGAATCTACGACGCGTTCGCTCCGAAACGTTGTCACACGAATGAACTCTATACTCTATGCGACCGGTTCGCAAATACATGAAAAATATTCTTTATTTCTATTGCGAAATTGCTGATACAATTTTCTCTATTCCTTTATTGTTAAATAGGTAATTGATTACAATGTCAGACGCTTCAAATATATTTATGAGAATATGACATTGTACGCGATATTTCCCAGTGTCGAGGCGGCCTTTTATGCCGGTGCCAACATAAATAAACTCGTATATGACGTAATCGAAGCTTTATAGCAGCGAATATGTGATTACATCGAATAAAATCCAGTCGTAGCTATCCGCTGGATGCTCAATATGGCAGGTATATTTTTGCTTAATCTCGATCTTAATGTGTGCCGGGACGTCGGTAGAGCTCGCTCTATTCCAGCACACCTCTTCCGATGCCGCCGCGCGCATAAATCGCCCTCCGCAGTTGCTTACTCTCAATCTTAATGTCAATTAGCCTAATTTGCATCGCGAACATCGAGGGCCGGTGGGAAGCGAGCCGGGACCCGCCGCAGAATAAAAACTTGAATACTTCATACTTGAAAACTTCATAATATTGCTAGTTTACGAGGTAATGCGTAAGTTCGTAATGTGGGTGTGGTGTATAATCGTGTTCGGTGTGTTCGGCGTGGGCCAGCCCTACGGCCGTCGGGTTTATCAATCCAGCATCGGTTACCTCCCGCGTCGCGTTAATTCCCGGCTAGGGTTGCCGCCGATGTCGTCGCGTCGTAAACTTTATTTACGACGCCGCCGGCCGATTATTGCCACGACGTCGCTCTTCGCCGGTTCATTTGCATAGAAATTTATACGTGGTGGATGATTCCCTGCGTGTCGTTCGTTTCCGGGTGTTCGATGGCGGGGTGTTGGGCCTGCAGGACGGGATATTGATCGATGTGCCTGTAATTACTATAGTGAATGCTACCAGCATGGAGTACCAATTACCCGCGCAGAGTGCCAAGTAACCTACATTGAAAGCTCTTTTACTGCTATCTAAGTAGTACTTTGTATGAGAATATTATAGCGTACTGTAGCACTCAACAATACACTTACGTATTCAAAATACAGTGTCTTTTATACTTTGATGTTATATTTGAGTGAACTTTTTTATAGACCGATCCTGTCGTAGAACAGGTTTCATTACCAGGTGGTTCAAAAGCTGTTTGCGTCAATTACGACGACTAGCGCCACCTAGTGATGTTATTCGATGTTATTGGCTTAATTGTTTATAATGCCTGGTTTCCACGATATCAACTGATGGATCAACATCTAAAAAAGAACATAAATAGCTCTTATAGTTGTGCCCAGATTGGTCAATCAACAAGGACGTTCACAGTTCCTTGGATGTCAATTAGAATGATTAAATTTATATTACATCCTATAAGGTGGTATGTGAACTCAAATTGAAATCAATTATAGAGTCCTGCATAAATAATCTCCCACTCGTTCGTCAGGCTGCAAGTCTCAGCTAATGAGTGAACGACACGACGATTGATTCGCAGCCAGTCTTTATCTGTGAATTCATTGCGGCTTTTAAAAGTTATTATGTAGGCAACCAACTTAATTGTATCAAATGAGTATTTAGTACAGAATTTTGGATAATGACATAGTATGCTCAATTTCTTCCTTGTCGGGATCACTCTTGACTTGGTCGTGGTCATCACATCAGGTGGCAAGCTTCACAACACGCTGCCACTCTTCTCTGATGGCCGCCTTCCTCGTGCATTCATGTAGTGATGATGAGCCATTTACTACCGCTTTTATCTGGTTACCGTTCTACGAGAGGTTACTGGAAATATTTAGAAAAGAGTTCTAAGACCAAAACGACATCGATTCCTAACAGTAGACAAAAGACCCTTAGGTGAAGCAGTTAAAGCCTACCTCGAGAATTGGTTGGTTGGTAATATTAAATATAAAATGTAATATTCAAGTTTAACTACAATAAAAGTAATGATAGTTATTAAGCAGATGTGGCTTTTAATACGATAGGAATTAACATCTAATGTAACGTTTGATTAGTTGGAACAAGGACCAATTTGCTTACAAATACACTAAGATTAAAGACAGGTGTGTAGTCTATTAGAAGAAATATGAAATACAAATAACAAAAAAATCAAGTACCTATTAGGGTGTATGTAGACTGTAAAAATAATTCTTCCAAAGAAAAACCGACTTCAAATTAACTCTTAGGCATATGGTTTTCTTATGGATCCCACTGTCATAACTGGACCATAAATGGGACCACATTGGAAGCACTACCTTTCAAATAAAAATCGAATCATCATAATCAGTTCACCCAGTCAAAAGGTCTGGGGTTACCTCACATAAACATAAAAAAATACATTCGAATTGAATACCTCCTCCTCTTTTAAGTCGGTTAAAAAAGTGTTGTCATAAACTCCTCCATAGCCTGTATTTCTTTGTTTCTCGTTTAAAAAGTAAGTTTTCTGTGATAATGCTATGTAAAGATATGGGCCTGAAACATCCCATTACAGTCGTGTCGGTGTCGGTCCGTATGTTAATGGTGTATGTCGAAACACAGCGTTTTTCCAGGCCGAACCATATCGCGGATGGGACACCATAAATACGGCGGGAAACTTGTACGGACGATGCATGTGCGATGGTACACTTATTTTTCCAAAATTTTACTGATTCCTTAATGAACAAAATTGTGTTTCAAATTTCATTTTGGTGATATTCTTGTCAGAATTAAAATATTATTAAAGCTATTTTTTGCTTATAATAACGTTAAAAATATCTGCAGTCATGGTGTGTCCAAAGTAATTGACAGAAATCTTCTGAACCATAACTTATGTTTACCTTGCTATCAATTTAAATCATCTTGTTAATTATGTGCCATACTATTTTACGTTTTCACACGCCTGCTGTATGCAAGATGTACCGAGAGTTATATATTTTTTTGTATACACCTTGTTTCTAGTAAATTAAGATATTATATATCCTATTATATTCATCAAGATTCAACCTTCCAACTCGAAATAGAACACTTAACCGCTGGACCTTACTTAAGGTTGCTATTACAACTCTTCAGTCACTCTTCACATTTAGCCTAAAATATTGCTCAATGATACAATTAAATATCTTACAATATTTTTATTATATTTTCAATGTATAACAATGTAGAATAATTTCAATGATCGCACTGTCACGAGTCGTATACTCTCCATAGTTTTGTCGCTCACGGAAGTCCCTCCGTGCCGTGACAATAAAAGGGGTAGGCAAATTTTGAATATTTAAACAGTCATTTACTTTGTGAACCGTTGAATAAAAATAAAAATCCTCCGATTACCTACCGATGGCAAGGTTCGATAGTATTTTATGTAGCTTCCGTTATAAATTTCCCTGGCCCTCCCTTCGATTCTCCATTCAATTTATCGATTGCTGTAAAATGTAATCTTTGAGGTACGATCTTTATCTATGTATAGTGTTTAAAAATATAGAGGATGGAGCTTCGATTCCAGTGCTTGATGGTCCGTATGTGAGCTTAATTGAAAGCCTGGATCCAGTATAAAGTACTTTAAGTAACTAAAGTATAATCAAGACTAAAAGAGCATGAATAAAGGAATTAAATAAATAAAATTTATAGGCTTTATACAAATATCTGAGTCTGTTCTTTGCTGTTTCTTGAAGTATGAGGTGTTAATGATTTCAAGTAAATTGCCTCATTTCACTTTAAAAGTTCCCAATAAGGCAACTACGCGGTGGATCCCACAAAACTCTTGCAGATTAACTGAAGTTGGGGCTTGATTTGTTTCAAGTTATCTCGATATTTAAAGGGATACACTACCTCTTTTCTTAAAAATTAGATTGTTTTGAAAGATCCATAGAATATCTTTTCTCTTACAGTAATCGCGTTAGTACCTTTAACACATAGACTAAATTGGAGTGATTATTCTGTATACCTGACCAGAATACATAAAGAGCCACTAAGTACACAAATAAAATAAAATCTATGTAAATGTACGTGTTTGATGCGAATGAGGACATTAAACTAGATATGAGTGAGCTCGCCATAAATCTGGCTGCTTCGGGCACTGTGCCATAGTGTTATGTTGGTAAGCACAATACTTGTAGTGTTGCTACTAAACTTACTGTATGGTACATTTACATAAGTTTCGTTCAAGTATGTAGTATTACAAGACTTTTTTTTTAATAAAGCCGTCGAACGACAATTGATAGATTGACAAAACGAATTTATATCTAACGTAGTCTGAAATATCATTCACGCAAGAAACCATTGGTAGTTTTTTGTTATCACAATAATATCGATGTTGTCTACGCAGATCCACTGTTGTACTTACATAGGGTTTTTCTAGTTTTGAAAGTTAGATACTTAGTTTAGGTCTATCTGTGGTTATCCACCTTATATCCACCCCGTCCCAAAAGAAATGCGATGAAAGGTTTAAATCAAGCTCATTTTATATTATTTTTTTGCTTTCCTCAATTTATAAATGCAATTTGCATCAGAAATATTTTTTTTTCTTCTATTAGCCACCCCGCTTCCATATGTCACTCCTATTTATGTAAATATCAATAGAAATAGCTTTCCGTAACACTATCACAAATCCATTCTTACCTTAACTAAATGACATGATAAACAAAAATTCGATTAGTTTCCACTAAAGACACGCGAGACGATATTTAAAAAGAACCCTTATTTTTTACTATTCCCATAAAAAACTGCTCATTTAGTTCATTCGTTCACAACTCATTAAAATGATGTCCATGTGATAGTTCCGTGTTCGCGTTCGTAGATAATCGTTTGTTTCAACGGGACCATTTGTATTTTAGGGACCGTTCTGTTAGGTCCCTTTGGACCTGTCAAAATTAATAGTTGATGTCATCGATTGTTGATGTGGATTAGTCAAATTTTCAAAATATTCAACAGTTTTAACAGTGACGAGGTCACAATGCTTACCCGCAGTTTCATTTATGTGGATAAGTAACTCTTGATTATGTAATGGTGTAATAGTTGTACATTAGTGTAATTGTAGATACTTTGATTGAAATGAAACCTCGCACTTCCCATCACGGTTAAATAATAATAATAATATTTCGGGACAGCTCACACACGGTTGTCTGATCCCAAGCTAAGCAGAGACATATTATAGATAAAATACACCCAGACACCGAGCAAATGATCGTGCTCATCACACAAACATTTGTGCCGGGTGGGAATCGAACCCACGACCTCCGGTATAGCAGTAAGGGCCTCCAACCACTAGACCAACAGGCCTGTCAAAATACCAGCAGATCTTCATCTAAAACTAAATCATGCTTCGGCGTTTGATAACTCCATGCAAGATAGTTGTTTTAAAGGCATCTGCTATTAAATATATTTGACCACTGAATCTCAATGATTTGCGATATTCGTAGTAAATAAGATAATCTTCTGTTAAATTGACAATAATTATAATTGCTTGATATTATGATTAGAAAGTTAGACTTTTGTTTCTTTGAAATATCATAGGCACTTTAAATATATTCACAAAAACTGAACGACTAACATTAGTTCACTACCTTTTTGCACATAGTAGTTATCTCCAACAGTACTTCCCAACAATCTTAACCAAAAAGTGTACCAAAAAAATATACATTGATATCAGTGAAAACATGACGGAACCCGCCAGTAAAAAGGACACCCGCTGTCAATGTTTTTAAAGGTTTTTCTTTGTGGAATCGCATTCGGAATGGTAATTTTACAGTTTTGAGCACGTCAATCTATTAATGTGATGGAGCTCCGCATTATTTGTTTCGTGACTCTGGTTTTAACGTTTCGTTACGATTAGGATGTTTGTACACTTGGTGTTGGAGAAAATTGTGGAAAAAAATAATAAGTTATGTTGTATTTTTATGTAGTAAAAGTGTTATAAAAATCTTGTTATGGAGAACAGGGAGAGAACTCGTATTGAGTCTTCATGTAGCAAATTGGAAGTTGTAACATAGTAAATATTCACAGCATGAAAATCAAACCAAAACCAATAAGACTGTGCTTTCAAATAACTCTTTAAAACTGCAAAGATATTCTATTATAATATTAACTCTACTTGATCCAATTCTATGTTATGTCTAGCAATGTAAATTGGTTATGCTTGATCAGTTATGGTGACTCAAGCCTGTAGGTAGGTACTATTTGAGAAAGCGCTCCCACATATCCCTCAGATACTATTGAACTAGAGCCAGCCATATGTTTTTCTTTTTAAATCTTGTTACTTGTACAGTGAGTAATGAGCTTAACCCGTCCGCCCTTTTTTTTAAATCGTCCTCCCGCTTAGTTAATGTAAATTCTGGTTGTTTCGCGGTATCGTTACTGATAGCTGATTTATTTTAGGGGTGACTTTTATAGTTTTTATCCTCCGATAACATCGCGACTAACTCGATAGTTAGAACGCTTAAAAACGTATTTTGTACCGTGATTTCCAGTTATTTTGAAATGGTTACACTGACTTGTGTTTATTTTTAGCTATTTTTTTGTGTTTGTAGTTTCTTAGGTAATCTAGCCCCTGAATAGGGTCATTTTTATGTGCATATCTGTCGCTAGTTTACACTTTAAGGTGACACAATATCTATGCCCTTGATTGAAGTGTTAGTATTCGGCTGTGTCTCCAGAATCACTTTAATTATGGCAGATACTTTTTATTTCATAGCAAATAATCAACAAATTCTAAAGGATAACAGCAAAAAAGAAATTGTATTTTTTTTTAATGTCCATAATTTACTTGAAAAACAAATTGTGGCCAGTTTCGTAAGAAACTGGCCAAATTAAAGCAAAAAGAGCGGACGTACCTTGTCGTTGTGGCTTATAAAACGCATGGCCGGCAAAAAGCCATCACCGGAGAGAAAGTGCCCCTCAGCATCCTCGCTGCGCGCCCCTGCCGCGGAAGAGTCTTCGTTCTTAAAAACGCGTGTACCTGTAGGGTTCAAGGGCGAACCAAATGGCAGGGTGTATGCTGAGCATCACCCACCTTTGTGATAGTAACCGGCACCCTACAGCATAACTTACCGCATGAACGAAGCACGCACCCGCGGCAGGTGGAGTAACACCTGCCAACCTTCTTACTCCTTCTTCCAATCACCACCCTGCTAAAATGTCCCGCCGTATCCCAAGGACTCTGACCCCCCATGTCAGAGGGATGAAAGAATAAACACAAAAAAAAAAAAAAAAAAAAAACCTAACCTTTTTTTTTTTTTTTTTTTTTTTTTTTTTTTCGGGGGGAAATCCTCATGGACTTCCTCCGCCTGGGGAGAGGCGGAGGGGCATGCCGGACTCTTACCGGCTAAAACCCCCCGGTGTCTCCTCCTCGCACGTGCACGTGGGGCCGCGGGAATCCAAATTCTTCCGCAGAACCTAACCTAACCTAACCTAACCTTTTTTTTTTTTTTTTTTTTTTTTTCGGGGGGAAATCCTCATGGACTTCCTCCGCCTGGGGAGAGGCGGAGGGGCATGCCGGACTCTTACCGGCTAAAACCCCCCGGTGTCTCCTCCTCGCACGTGCACGTGGGGCCGCGGGAATCCAAATTCTTCCACAGCCCCACGCTGGTGCTGGCCCGGTTGTCCGGGCCTCATCTCGTGCACGGGGTAGTGAGGTGTAAGACTACCCCGTGCTCCGCCTCGGAACCTAACCTAACCTAACCTAACCTAACCTAACACACCCACATGGTTATAAAAGGCTGTTGTGTGTACTTAGTTAATAAATACACAATACATTGTTGCTACTTGCTAATTAAGTTAATGAAAACGTGCTTATTATAACATTGAACCTGGCGGTTAGTGTGCAATTAATCACAACTCAATGCGTCTTAGTAAACACAACAGCTTAATTACAATGCGACTTTAAAACAAAACTGAAATGTAATATATTTGGTTTGCAATATATAACAAACTTTTTGAGTGTCTTTATTGTTGTTTAAATTGTTTTGTAAGTCGAAACGCAAGTTTTATATCACCGTCTTAAGTTGATGCGTCTAGCGCCATCTAGCGAGTAGTAGCGGAACTAAATAAAATTGCGAGCTCTACTTTAATGTTGTGTTTTCGTTTATTATACCATATTTAAATTTAATCTAGTTAAATCGTTTATATTTATAAATGTAGAAAGTAATAAAAAAACTTAAGTATAAATTATACTATGCTTTATATTTTTTACCTTTATATTTTCGAATAGTATCTTCGCGTGATCTCTAGCCGTACGTTGTCCGTAGAAATAACGTTTTTATTTACTTACCTTACGGCTTATTAATTAATTTTCTCAAATTCTTATTTCTATCTTTATAATTGTGTATGCAGATTAATTTAAATAGAACAATATTTTAACATGGAGTTGCGTACTTACCGGTTTTTCTCTTAAAAATCTTTTCCTCTATCACGCGCGTAAAGTCATTTAATTGCCACAGCCACAGTCATCGTCCCGCCATCTCCGCCTAGGCCTACCGCGATGTCTCTTGCCATTCAGAGGGACCATTGGATTGTTCGTTTGGCCCATTGGTCGTCTGACATGCGGCAGATGTGGCCAGCCCAGTTCCATTTTAGCGTGGCAGCTTTCCGAGTGACGTCAGTGATTTTCGTAGTGGAACGAATAATTGTATTCCTAACCCGGTCTAAAAATCCGTTTAGTTGTGGTTAACCAAAATGTTCTTCTTTTGCTCGCTCTATTGAATAAATAAACATTTGTTATTATTTTATTAATATTACTCAAACGAAACTCGCATTAATTACGAAGCTTTAGGTTCTATTAGAAATCTGTTTTCAGTCCTTTTGGTGCCCATTGAACATCATAATAAGTACATTAAGATATATCACGAAGCTAACGTGCCTTCTGCACGAAGTCTTGCTCAGATCGATCAGTTTTAAGTGTCGTAAAATATATTCATATTTATTTATTATTTATTATACACAAGGAAAAGAGTATGTCCAATAACATTAAATGTTATCTAATATCAAAAAAAGGTGCACAAACGGCGGCATTGCACAGGCAATTTCTTTCAGGCATCCATGGATGGAATTTATGTAAAATGTTATGTATATTGTGTACAAAGTTAATATCTAAGACAAAAGAAAGAATAGAAAGTAAGAGCAATTTAATTTTGCTCTAAAACCCTATTCCATTATTTTTAACCTGCTACATTATTTTTATGTTTATGTTATTGGTCTTTCCATTATCAAATCTTTAATTTAGGTATCTACCTCAAAATCTCTACTTATTTGTATTCTTACCTGAAACCACAACATACACTGCTTACTTAGTCAAAGCAACTACCGCCAACTTTGAACCCGAAATGCACTCGACCCAATAGGATTTAATAAGATCACCCAACCAACTCAAACTTACCTATCCGAAAACACAATTATAGTAAAACTTGTAACACTGCCATCTGTCGCCGTAATCTTGAACTAACTCAAGTGGATTGTACAATGCGAGTATACGCTCGCTGACAACGCCATCTGTTAGAACGAATGAGTACTAACTCAAACTACCCTTAGCTATCCCTGAACTCCTACGGGATAATGATTTATACGTTTTTTATAGGGGAAGAAAGGTCGGAATCTAGAAATGTGATTTGGGTACTTTTAATAATTAGAAGTTTTTAGGATCTCTTGTACCCATATTAGTATTTAACTTTGTATGCGAAAAGCAAGATATGGCCTAGGCAGTGGTGGTTTTGAACCTGTCACGTGTCATGTAATATCAATACCTAAAAGCTTCCCAATTTTATTTCCATATTCTGTCGATTAACCTACGCAATTTCTTGCCGGGTCTTCTCCATAGGAATGATATTTTGAAACCTAAAACTGGAGTAAGTAATTTTACTTTTTAAAAGAGCTTAGAAAGCCCTACTTGAAATAAAAATATTTTGTTTTTTTTTTTTTTTTTAAAGCATCAATAAAGCTCGAAACAAATAATTGTAATAAGTTGCTGCCCTTTTGTTTGAACAAATCCTACATACGAATGACAGCAGATTACTTTTGCACATTCAATTGTGCAATACTTTTAATCTACGAATTGGTGAACAGAAAAAAAACGAAATTCTAATAATCGCTTCTATTTCAACGTAACATCGGGTTCAATAAAACATTCACCCCTTTACAAAAAAAAAAATCCTTTGTTGGCACACAATTGGCAATTTGGCATATCAATGGCGCCATCCTATGTATTAATTACAAAGCAGACCGAGATCCCTGCTTAGCGTAGCTTTCAAGTACGCACACCCCTGACAAACGATACAATCTGCAAACAAAAACGAACCCTAACCCTTAAACCCAAGCTATATTTTCCATTGACTGCCCTAAACGGATTTGCATGTAAAAGGATTAAACAATTTTAGCGAAATTAAATTCTAAGCTGACGTTTTAGAGTTGGTTTTTGGTTGTGCCAGTTAAATCGCTAGGGGTGTGAATTAAGATATTATAAAAGGGACACAAAGGGGGAATGTGACACGAAAAGCGCTTAGTGTCAACCTCATATGTCTTTGAAGTTTGATGTAGAGTGGGTAGCGTGTGGGCTATTTATTTAGTACTGGGCGTTGTCGCATATTGTGACAAGCGTGTACAATGACGTACTGTGGGATTGTATAAATAAGCCCCTTTGTTGTGAGAATGTACATGCTTAGGTACATAGTTATTGTCCAGATTTCTCCAGTTCATTTTGAAGTTGAAAACTGATTAAGTTTTACTACATTGAAATTAGTGAATGTCCATTTGGTACTCATTTTGGGCATAATATTTGATACGTAATCAATGCCATAAAGCTAGTTAACGTTTCAAAGTTTCTTCAATCCTCAAAGGCATTTATTGGGTTCTTAGTCTGTTTCCCCTTAAATTATAGAATTATCTATTGAATGTTTTTTTTTTCTAATTTCTTAATGCGCTGAAACAATTGAAAAGTAGTTTAGTTCATATGCATATTTCTTTATCGTTTTAAGATCAGTCTAAAAGACTAACTCGTCATATTCACACCGATGCTCTGCCAAAATATCTACCAAAACTGGGAATGTATCTCAAAAAACGTGAAGTAAATCCGTAACGAAAGGTTTTAAGCTGGTTGCACTTTCCAATCTATCGTCTTGATTAAAGTGTCACGTAATCTGTAACACGCAGCCTTCACTGGGATGTTTTTAGGTTAAGCCATTCCTGTTCGCTAAAATAATATTTTGGTAAACATGTACTTGTAATTTATTTAACTTGGTCTCTAATACATGGGTTGGTAACATTTATTCTTTTGTTTCACTTTCAACTTCTTCCATATCCATACTTTTTATCCAACTACAGCGAACCCAAAAGGAAGGTTACTGCTTTTGGCAGTAAATGTTTGTGGTTAACTCTCGCCTTCTGACTATAGCAACGTTTTTTATTTTAGTACTTTATGTTAAGTCCGCCTAGTTACGTGGAAAAATATTGCCAAGAACTGAAACTTACATAAAATCTTTCTCATACTACCTACAAATGCCAACAAAAGGCGCACATTTACACACACCTCAAAGTTCCACTTAAAAAGCTTTCTGAAGCTATACGTATAGTCACCCCAAGTGGTTCGGAGTGGCACAGGAAATTGATTCTCCACGTCACCCACAGGCGAGGGGACTGCTCAGACGTCGAGTGATACATGCTTAGGTTTCCATTATGATGGTATATGGGGTTGGAGTACTGGACGTAAAGGTATATTGTTGTAAAGGTAGATGAAATAGCTATATTTTTCGTTGGATTTTTGATGGACGAATTTGGACGTCTCATGTTTTAAAATGCTATAGGTTCTATTGTCATACCAAGCAATCACAAGATCTTAGCGTCCAATTTAAAATATAATGTATTTTTGAATTCAATTCAAGTGTTAAGTTATTTATTACCAAAAGTTGAGTTAATTAACACTCATAATCTAAAGTATTTAGTCTGTCTGATTAAATTACAAGTGATTCTCTTAATTTATTGTAGGTAACCTAAAAAGTTTACTTTTATCCTTATTATCCTGTATATTATTATTAACGTGTTTCCTACAAAGTAAACTCTGGGATACAGGATAAAGTCGTTGTATACCAAAATTACAAAACCAAAAAATATAAAGTAAACACATCATCAAAGCTCAATTCAAACATACTTAACTACAAACATCAACTCCTACAATAGAAAACTGTAATCCATTACTTGCAAGCTAACTAAAATAACGGAACAGAACACAATGCGATCCTACAGCTCCCATATCAAAGTTACATGTGTCATCCACATTAGAAGGATTGTACCAAACAGTACGACAAAAGCGAGCGCGCTAACAATGGATGTCGAATGGTCCTAGTTTTTTTTCTTCAGTAATAAAGTTTAATCCGAAAATCTCTCGAGGCAAGTGGATGTTGTAGGCCAATTATTTGTGGGTAAGACGCTCCTTCAGTGCTCTAGTTTGGAGGCATGGAGATGTCTTGTTTCTTAATGTTCTTTTGCTTCATTTTTGGGTATAGGTTTTCGTATTTTTGGGACTAGATGTCCTTTGTACTTAGATAATGGTTTAAGCTTTTTTTTCGTTCTGTTCAAAAAACGAATATAAAATGATAATTGCTCTCTATTTCAGGTTTTGTTAAACACAATTATTTTATAGTTTATGTAGATATATGGTCTTGAAGTTAATGACGATAGGTTTTGCGACGGCGCTCGTGTCTTTCATTGCAATGAAATAAGATCCAAGGTCAATAAGATCAAAAAACAAGGTCCAAGTTAGAAACACGTGAAATGTCTTATTTGAAAAAACAAGATATTGAAGACGTCTTAAAATAAGTACCTTATAATACTAATGACGATTCGGATAAATACTAGATGAACTCCAAATAAAATAAATATGTTTAAAATTGTCTTCTCCATTATTCTCAGTTGCTCAAGTTGCGAAACAACAAAACTGTCTTCCTGCTTTCCAACAATCCTCTGTTCAATAGCTTATTCATTGTTATCGCGACTGAACGATTAAACGCGGTGCGACAAAAAATCGCAAATGATATCCGCACAAGTTCTAGTGTTACTTGAGATAAGTCTTATTGTAACAATTGTAACAATCAAAAGTGCTTCACCAGACAATCTTTACTTTCCTGCTTCTATGATCTTTAAGTTCTAAAACATAAGGTGGTTATTCCTCTGTTTCGTGTGTTTGGTTGTTTGTGTTTTAGATTGTCGTCACAGATAGTATTTTGACATTTTCATCCCATTTTGCTGCATTGTCACCGCTGCAGGCTAATCGTTTGGAACGATACGACAATGCGCTTTGTCAATTCAATGTTTTTGTTGTATAATGTGTTTAGGCCCTATCAGTTCTATAAAAGAAGTGTTTTTTCTTTATAATCGCTTTTTTGTTAGTTTACGCGGTTAGAACTTTAAATACTTCGGTATTTATTGTAGTATTATTTATTGACATTTTTAACATGTGGTATTGCGTAACATAACTAAAGAATTAGAATCATAAGCAAACCCCTCCATAAAATAAATATGTACTTAAAAAAATCAAAACATTAATTTTAAAAGCCTGAAATAGTCAAATAAATAAGCTAGTAAAAATCTTCTTACTTGCTGTAATATGCAAAACATTAGTTTCCATTTCATGCAATCTTTACAGCTTTTTATATTAAAAAACATAATACACATACCTTTATCTTGACTAATAGTATTTTAATGGTTTATTTACAAAAGTTTTCCTTCACTATATAATATTCTTTAGTACCCCATAAACACATAACTATTTCAGATTATCAGGCCTAGTAAAAAGGCCAGACTTTAAAAATCAAACAAAAAATAAGACCTATACATGTTTGTTAATATAACTCACAATAATAAATACTAAACCCATCCAGGTGCAGACAATCCTCGTCAAAACATCCACTACAGACGCTTATTATAAAAGGAATAATTTCACAAATAACCCAATGAAGGGCGCAACAATGGGCCCAGTTAAAATATCCTTATCCCTGAAATAAGATTTAATAACGTTTTGTGCGAACCCAATGCTCTTTTAACAAATCTTTTTGTCGATCCTATTTATGGTGTAGTCCATTTTAAATTGGCCTCTCTTCTTCCTAGGGTATTAAACCTACTTTTAACAGAAGGTCTCTGGTGTTTGGGAGTTCATTTTATGCTGGTTGGTCCTCAACAGCATCTTCCGTTTAATAAGTTGGTTTTTGTTATTAAAAATCTTTGAACACAATCGTGCGATTTTGGGTGGTACTTCTGATTGTATTGTTGGGTGCTTCACATTCTGTGTGTAAGTTATTATTTAGTTATCTTCCATTGACTGCTTAAGGCGTTATATGGTGAGTCTTGCATTTATTAAGATAGGACTCCTGGTGTATATATTTCTTACCTACTAATTTACACCTCTGCTATAATTGGCCTTCTTTAACAACACTTCGATTTAAGCATGAATTCATCTTCAACATTTGTTACTGAAATAATCATATCATATAAAACATTAGCTCTGAAGTACATTGGTTTCAAATATGAAATAATGTCCATCCTAATATCACTCCCAAACCCAATAGCTACAACATTCAAAACAGACAATTACATTTAAGCAATAAATGGTCACGTAACTAGTTTTGACATGTCTGGTATTTATTCGGGCGGGTTGTGGTCGGGTCAGATAGCCCAGGGCATCAATATTGTCCCTGTTCCCCCCTCTCCTCCCTAGAGGGAGATCAACCCTAACAGAACGGTAAAAACGAGTTCGATTGGAAATTTGGAACAATTTTTAGACGATTGCTTTCTGTAGTTGTTTTGGCTTTTATCGGTTCGTTATCACCTTTGATGTAGCTAACACTTTTAGCAGGTTAGAAAACGTAGAGTGAAACTTTGTATTCGAAATTATTTGGGGCTGAATTAAAATTGTGACGATTAGTCCTAGATACAAAGCTACATATTGGCTTTCTAAAAGAGTCTGAGGGTAATGAATACATATAAGTATGTAGATATCGTAGGTGCTATGCTATGTCAAAGTATTTAAGAGTTAAGAGGAATAAGTAATTAATTATCTGGATAGATCTGTTTAAAATTAAATTACCGAAATGCTATTCAGTTTCCTTTAAAGACCTAGAAAGTAATAAAGAGAAAAAGGGAATAGATTTGAACACCGCCTAACATTAAGCAAAGTATTCTTATACCAACGCCGTCATCTCAATTCTTCATTGCGTACCATAATTTATACATAATTACACCGCATAGATTAAACGGATGAGAGAATGAAGGCACTAAGTTTTACTTATTGCACAGTAAATACTTCTACTAGCGTCACAGACAGATTTAAATACATTATAAGCTAGACAAGCTAGCCATCAGTGGCACCAAATGACTCATAGATAAGCATTCCTTGCTGAGTGAACGGCACCGGAAGTTTCCGAGACCGGATGAACGACACGGCCATGCTTTGCTATGCACTTCCGGCTGTGGTTGCGTTCACTTCAGGCTCTAGTCCGAGATTCCGACAGTGTTGTGTCTATCTTATTGTCTGCTCTCTGACTATAATATGAGGTCTTTGTCGGTGTGAATGCATTAATGATGTAGTTAAAGTTAGACAAGATTTTGCTATATTTTTTTTTGCTTGTGTTAAAATATTCTTTGCAGTTAGCCTGAGCGCAGGCTTTGACTGCTTCACCGGACTTTATTTTGCTTAGTTTACCTATATTATAGTGATTATCATTTAAACGTACGAGTTAAAATGTTTTTATATATATTTGTCATTTTTTGATTAACATCTGTATACATATTTGAGTACCGGATTCATATGCATTCTTTAAATAATTCACAGGAATTGTTTGACGGAAGAGCTGTTATGTTTTTTAAAAGGCAATATTGTCAATAATATTTCAATTAATAGATTATGAATAAGGCATATTACGGACATTTACTTCTAAAAACAATTTCTATCCAAAGCTAAATACCGAAAATGATTTAAGATTAATTTGCTTTACCTAGATTTCGCTGTTCTATTCAACCAACTCTAGAAGAAGACTAGAAGTGTATAGTATAAGACGTTAGACGACGATAGTATAAGACGAAATATGGTTCCTTTTACGTCCCTAGAATTACATAAATACATGGGAATATTGGGAGATTTTCCTACAATTATTCTATTTTTTAGGCATGCTTTTATGTAAAGAACTACGTGGTCGAAAAGACAACATAACATTGTGTACTTCGGTTAAATCTTGGTTATTCTTAATTTAAGCAACCTTGTATGCTATAAATTCTATCTCTGGTCATAACGTGTTTTACACAAAAAACCTTAACGATATTGTAAAGCCAGCAGCTCGCAAAATCTAAATAAACTACATCGGACTTCAACGTCCAAATTAGGCGCGAAATCGCTCACGAGGGCTCGCAAAACCTTGTTAAAGCAGCCATATTTATTCGGCGACAGCAAGGGGCGCACCCTCTATATACACAAGCGCCACACAACACTGTCCTCCGAACTCACCTTACATGACAAAACAAGCCTTATTGTAACGGCGTAAGGGTCAGATTGGTGTGGTTATTTTGATCTAAACGCAAGTAGCTTTGGCTAAGGGTGTATGTACGGGTAGGGTGTGGGAAACACCCTTGAGTGTCGCGCTGTGCGACGCAATAGCTCGTATGTGAAATGGATATGCAATGCGATACGGGAAAGTGATATATGTTGGTAGAATGGTAGAAATAAAACGAACATTTGTAGTGATTTTTTTTTCTATGAATGGAGACTGTGTCCTCCGTAAATAGTGCTGTTGGACGTTGATTTAGTTTGGCTATTTTTATTATTACTTTAATTTAACTATTTCTGATTCTTGGAAAAACTAGTTGTAACAATTTTCTAGATTGTACCATTTTCTTTCCTTGGACTTCACATTTGGAAAGCAGTACCAAATTGAAAAATAATAGAATTTTCTTTGTTTTTACAACTCCATACTAACAGATTGATAATCGTGTTCAAGAATGAAATGTGTATGATATTATTATAGTTATAAAAGACACAAAACAAAATAGTATAGTAAAGAAAGTGTACTGATTCAGCAGAACACTTGTTCTCCAATATACATAACAGAAACATCAATCGGATTGCACCCAGTACTAGTACACTAGATTTTATTGGAAACAAATACTTATGAGAATTTATTCTGCATTCTCGTCATGTCATAAAGGCTATTCCCAATAACATTCAATAAACACAATAAAAATAAAATGTAGAAATACCTGGGTTTTATATTATTTAGGACTAAAAAAGTATTTCTTGGAGCACTCCTATTTGTGTCGTCTTTCAACACAATTTGATTTTACAACAATCATTCGAAAACACAATACATCGTGGCAATATTAAATCTAACTAACTAACCTTACTTTTGGTCAACCTTACTACAAACTACTACCAACTTTTTTCAAATATCATCAGCTCAAAACATAGCCAGATCTACTCCTCTTTGATTAGCCTCTTTTAATTCGTTTGTTGCACTAACTGAGCATCACAGCAGACTAGGTACTTTTAACAGTACTGGTATTCTCTTAGGTACTAAAAAAGGTATTCCAATAACAAGTGAGGAATCCGTAGCCTGTGTGAGCTAGTGTGCAATAACGAGGAATTCCTCAAAGAATGTAATACTTGCGCCGGATAGTCATCATCAGTATCGATTGCGATTAGACCCTCTGCCTCCCCACTGGCTGAGGAGTGGCGTATACTGAGATGAGGAAACGCTGAGGTTATTTGAGAAATATGCGTAATATCTGACAATGGACAAAAAATAGGTGAGTTGATACGAGTACTTGCATTCGTTTTATGAAGATATTTCAAATGGTTCCTATTCATGTATCTAGCTTGTGTCTTAAAATTATAATTAGCGCTTGTTTTTACCCTTATGCTATTTAAACTACAATGATAGTAAAAAAGTTGTGGTTTTCTAAGACAAATACAATTTTCTGAGAGATAGATCCTCTTCGCCATATTTAGGGATACTAACAGTAGGTAGATATATTATGTATTTTGGAAATAGAAGATAGCCTCATGGGCTTGACGGCCGTCGGACGCCAGGTATCAAATAACTTTTACGTAAGTAACATTTATTACCACTATATAATTTGAATGTCTACAAATTGCTATATCTTAGCCACAAAATGAAAGAAGCATCATGTTTAAAAACATCTTCAAATCATTTTTTAAATAATTTTCTATAGTCCGGTCAACGCTCGCGTTTTACTATCCAACTGTAATACCACCCTTATTTTGAGAGGACGAATTAATTCCAGCAATTAATGGAGGGGCTTAGGGTCGAAGTGATTCTCCCCTGTTCGGAGAATTCAATTATTGATGCCTCCGTCTTTCCAGGGGAGACCGTTAAGCCAGGGTTCAAATTTTGATGATCCGCCGAGATCTACGCACTTTGTTTTGGGTAACCGTAAATGCGTTATAAAATATCCTACATATTAACATTTTTATTGAACTTTCGCGCAAAAACTCGAATTGATGTTATTAAAAATATTTATTAGAGTTTTACAACATAGGCATAGCATTGTTAAAGATATATAAGCTGGCGAAGTGGCGAGTACATACAAGCTGAACACGCTTCATTGTAATCCAGCCTGTTATGAAAAAAGTGTAAATTCCGGCGTGTTGAAAATACTGAAATGTTTTTACTTTTATATACATGACTAATTGTCTATTCTAAATATGTTTTTTCTTCTTGATGTGGGCCTTTTCAAGCGGCATATATTCTGTGATATTGAAATGCACTGCAATACGTCATACATCTGATCACGCACGTCACACACGCGTTTTATTTTTGATAAGACGATCAATATTTACTGAAATCTCTTGAATTAAGTATATAAAAATGTCGTACATAGGCATGAGTCTAAATAGTTTGTTGGAGCCTAGCTTAATCGAATATGTATACTCTGTGCTTATTACTTTGGGTGTAGGTTTGTTAAAACTTATATGTGAACTGTTTGATAATTATCTGAAAGAAGCTCTCTCCGGTTTTACTATTGCCGGACCAAGTAATATAGTAGAAAGAACAACGGTTACAAATAGATTTTCCTACACAGAAATATAGTAAAATCAGCGTCAGAGTAACCTGAAAACGAAACAAAAAAAAAGCTGTAGCTCAAATAACGTCACACAGAATCACCAACCAATTACCGGCAACAAATTCAGTAAAATCGGACACTCGTCCCAAAAGTAAAACCCCGGTTATATTCGAAACACTAGTGAATAACAAGAGAAGTAAGGCTGTGTGCAGAACAGCGCGCGGCGGGTTGAGCACGCCCTGAGCACGGGTTGAGCACGGGTTGAGCGGGGTTGAGCACGCTAATTGCCACTTGAGCACCAATTACGGGGACGATACGACGGCGACGCGGCGCGGTCTTGGTGGGTTCGTTGCGAATAATGAAGGTGAATGCTGGAAGTTTGTTCCTTGCGCTTTGATATGATCGATCCAGTTTTAGATTTGTCTGTCGTGTGATTGGTAATAGGTAAAAAGTGGCTTGAAATTGCTGATGGTTTTAGGTGGTAGTCAGATTTTTAAATATAATTTGGTTTTAAAATATTACTCTAAGGGTTCAACATTGCTTAAGTAGACAGGAATATTATTGGATCTGAAAAATAGAAATCCATTAAATATTTCTAGGTACTTCAAACACATTTTTGTAGCGTTGTAATGTAAAAATATTTGTTTTAGAAAATGCTAATTTCAATGTTAGATATTTTTCATTATACTGACATATTCTGTCATAAATAAAGATTGTTTGATAGGCAGTAATATCAAAAAAATAAAATTTATATCTTTGCCTATAACACAAAACGAATACAAACATCGTATGTGATACAAATCACCTATGTACTATATGGCACATACGTCAACGTAACATAAACACCACCCCAGTAAATAAAGCACGCATAATTCTTGTACTAAGTCCTGCCAAGTTGAAGGGTTCCGAATGAAGAGCAGCGAATGTGAAACACTCCACCCTCGCGCGGATTACGTACGTCAAGCGAGCCACTTTCCGTACGAGTCGACAAAAGATGTCGTTATGTCGAGCGCATGTGTGCACGCAGCCTAACCACTTGACTTTCCTCTTATAAAAAAACTTGTTCGCGTCTAATACTGCATTTACTATACTTATTTAGTATGTATTCCCTTCGTTTTATATGGAAAGTTACGCTCGAGTATTGTCGAGTGCGTCTACGAATTTTAGTTATTTAATTTAAATGGTAAATGGAGGTCTTGTTACCTTACATTACTGGATTGGTGATTTTGCTGTAATTAGGCTTATGTAGACATTTAATGATTTAAATTTAAGTATGTCTGAGTATTTTAATCCTACTAATCAGATGAAGAACTTAACGTTCCTTGAAGTTGAGTAATACATAGACAATATTTTACATAGCTAAGACTAGCCACTTAAGAACTGGTTTGGCCAGTCTAAGTTAAAGTAAATCACTAGGGGCCCAAGTCTGCTATTTACACTCGGTTCAATGTCTTCATAGTGGCGTGCCAGCAGAGCCATTTTCGGAAAATTGGTATTCTACTAAACGTCAAAACGTCAAAATTGCGCATTGGAACGATTCGGTTCAATGTTCAACGACTGTGACCTATAGTTCATACATTTGGTACAAATTGTAATGCGCAATTTTGACGTTTTGACGTTTAGTAGAATACCAATTTTTCGAAAATGGCTCTGCTGGCACGCCACTATGAAGACATTGAACCGAGTGTAAATAGCAGACTTGGGCCCTAGGTTTTTTGTCCATCGTTCACTTACACATAGTACTTAATAGTGTTTTAGATTTTAGATTCATACGCGTTTGAGAATGCTTGTACAGTTTTCAAATGAAAGCTTTTGAATTCTTAGTATAAATGACTCAGTGCCATTGCCGTACTTCCAAGCAAATAGGAATATTACCAAATATTTACAAATTAATCGTCATTTTTCTTATAGATCAATACCAAAATGTTTCTGAACAAAAGATCGGAAGATTCAGGATGCCCTTTGGAAACCATAGAAACTGTAATTACATCGGATCCTTATCATTGGGGGGAAACCAACAATTAGTTTCTTATTTTGCGTGCAATATTTTCTTTTATTATTTGTGCTTGTTAGAATAATAAAAGTTTAACTAAAAAGGATTTTTTTGTCTTTAGGTAGGTCAAAATTCGAAAATGAGTATCCAACTTACCAAAATGACTTTTTTCTTTTTAATAGCCTACATGGGATCCCACTGCTGGGCAAAGGCCTCCCCCTCCGTCCAAACCTGTCTATCCATTGCGATTTCTGGCCACGTGCAACCCGCATAACTGACAAAATGACACACGCTAAATATTTTCTATTTTATTGCAGAAAATATTCTCAACAAAATCACAGAACCCAAAATACTTAAACACATACCTCCTATAACACAAAAACTACTTTCTACCAAAAACCAACTACGAACGGTACAAAATACGCACTTATCCCTCCCTACTAAGATAGCGAATACACACGCAACTACAAACTATGTTCTTAGGTATTACACCGTACCTATGTACCTATGTACCTAAGTCCACATATTATACCTAAGGACTGCCTCTGAATTGTTCTCTCCTATTGTGTGGCCTTCGTACATTTTTTGTACCTTTTAGTGCCAGGTTTTTGGTCCTAGGTGTACTTAAAATAGCTGGTCCTTATTTCCGCGCTGCGAAAGTTTTGTGTTTTAAAGAGGGTTGATGTGATATTTGACTATATGATTATGTTTATGTATATCTACTTGCATTCGAGTGATGTCTTTCTGGTATAAATTTGGACGTAACCTTTTTACGTTTCTTGGTATTTCGCCGCGATTTCACATTATTTTAAGGTTGTGTATGTAAATACGAGAGGCTGTTAACATTATTAATTTGTCAGTGTTTTCGTTTTATTAATGGAAATGTTTTTTTTTTTAATTCAAGCTCAACGATTACGTGAAGAGCTATGTTTAGCGTAGAGTTTAATATTCTAAATAGTATAAAAAACAAGTGGAACAGTCAGTTATTTATAACCAAAGGACCAAACTAATACAAAATCGATTTAATTAAAATTCATTATCAGTAACATTTTGACGCCTCACGCGAAGGTTTCTACGAGGCTTAAACACGACAAGTTTCCATATTTACTCGGTTTCTATTATAAACAGACAAACATTTCAGTTAAATGTGTGTATACTCTGACATTAATGTGTTAAATGCATCGGAGTTCGTGTTAGGTGATAAATTAGTGATAGCAAGTTATTAAATTGATGGGAAATTATGTGTTTTTGATATTAATTGTAATTCTGTGGGTGATATACCTGTTACGAAGAAAAACATATAAGTATATGTACCTATAAAAAATGTAAGCGGAAATTAAATAGTCTAGACTTCAAACAGTATACTAACATCCAAAACTTATACAATGCTATTAGAAACACAAGCTTTATTAAAACCTGAAAAAGAATGGTCTAAAAATATAAAAAATCCTGCTTGATTTTTAGCACATGTTTGCAATAATGCATACATAAGTATTAATATCTGTGTAGTGAAATCCAAAATAGACGTTCAGAATGATGAAGATTATGAAATTGGCAATATAATAGCTCAAAATATCGATACACCTTTACGACTCTGATGAACTGGAAACAGATTCGTTAATAATTAAACTCAATGAACTGCAATACCCAACGCAAACACAAAGTTATACAGAGCTATATCGTCAAGTGTTTAAGCCATAATAGTTTCATGATAAAGAGATGAAGTTTTCTATCTATAAAGCTCCATACATCAAGACAATCAATATTATAACATGAACAAAATTACGAATGTTTGCCGAAAGTTATCACGCATATAAATCGTCGCATTGATTCTCGAACTCATCTGAAAACACAGTTTAGCAAAATAAAAAGCTTTGAAAAAATCCTACACGTTGTTTCTCATATGCGTACGAATCTTATGTAGGTATCCTCATAAAACAGAGTAACGTACACAAATTAAAATCATAAACAAAATTATACAGATCATTCATGAATATTATATGAAGCAGCATCATCCCTCCGCGGGTATCATTACTGGCCTCTTGTGCGTAATTAATCGTGGCTCTGGTCGCGACGAGCCTGCTTTATTAAATTTTAGCGCGGTACCCCACCCACAAGCTACCCTCCATGAATAGACCTATCACTTTTACTATTCACAACGGACGCTGGATTAGCGAGATGAATTTCCTGAATCTCGTGGGGGTATAAATTGTGCGTAGAACCCGACTAGCAAAGGAAAATGAACCTTATGCCTTTGTGTTAAAGGCTGTTAGTATTGATTTGTATTGATTGATTGAACAATGTACCCCTCTTCACTATTGATGGAGATTTGCTGCGACTGCGATTGTTCGGCTTAAGACTTTTTTTCGTTAATCGCTGTTGGATTTGGCGTAATTAAATGGTGTGTCGCTGTGTTTTTATTCTTCGTATCGATTTCTTCATATACTTTATTGAAGATATAAATGTGATGTTCTAGTCAAGTAGGTTTCAGAATAATTATGTGAGCGATCGATGGTGATACAGTACGATATAATTGAGTTAGTATCTACTCTACCTTTTGCTGACAGAGTACAGAGTAATTAGTTTACACTTGCCACTAGTAATTAATTTTACTACACCCACTTTTTACCTATTCTTAAGTTTTTTTTTTTTTTCTTCCTAAGAAATTCATACATGCAACCAATCGATTTAAATCTAAATTCAAAACATACGCAGTTTGAAAAGGTTTTGGAATGTTATGTCTTCGTAATTTAAACTCTATGTTCTGATTCCTAATTTAAATCTCGTTGGCAGATCACGATCTCGAATTAAACCATCATGAAATGGAATGTATAGAAATCTTTAGCTACTAGTGAGCTGTGGTTATGAAATCGACATCACATGTAAAACAGACAAGATGTATAAGGGCCGTGACTCAACGTAAGAGAGGTTTATGTCCATTAATGGAAAAATAAATCTATTTATGCATATTTTGAAACAGTATTCTGATGTAAGTAATACTATTCTGTAGAACAACAGTGCTTATTTTCATTTATAAACATAACAAAACCATCAAACACCATAATCAACTGCCATATGCAGTTATCTCTCCTCGCATCTCAATTTGCGATGCTAATCAAATGTTAATACTAATGGGCAATTCAGATTTCCATTAGGGTTGTCAAACCGCCCTTATATACCTCGCTATGTGCTCGCCCGTTCACACATACACGCCCGAGGGTGTAATATTTTTCACCCCAACAAAAACATACCGCCGTTTTAGCTCGAAGCGAAAGTTTCGCCCCTTTGTCCGATCACAATGTGCGTACGTTATATTTTTTTTAATAAACCGGCTCGGTAAAGCACAGAATCGATGGCCGCGGGCGAATAGCTCCCGAATCACACAGTTAATTATTGACACATCCGTTTTTTATTCGGCTCCCTGGCTTGAAAGCGCCATTGTGGTCGCCTAATATTATTCCTTTTGTGTGGCACGCTACTGAAACTGGCTATTTCCTTACCTTTGTACTGTGTTACGTTTTGGGCGAGGTGGCCTTTGTTCCTGTCGGATTATTGTTCCAAAATTACTGGTTATCAATTTTCTTGGAGTCTGATGTTGGGCTGCGTCGGACAGGGCGGTGGTAGGCTTCAATATGGCGGCTTGTGTAAAAATATTTGCTTTGTGTTAGGTTATTCAGTTTTTGTTTAGTGATCAAATATGATAGACGCTGTTTGTCGGGTACCGAATGTCTGCGGAAATTTAAACGTATGTCGACTTTATGCAAATAACGACGAAATTTTTTATACGATTGTACATCTCTACATTTTTTCTTTAGGCGATCGTATGTAGAGCTCGTTAGAATTTTAGGACATAATAAAATAACTAAGAACAATGGTACAGTTATATTGTTTAAGTATTTTTTTAACCATCACCGTCGGTGGCGGCATGCTGGGGGTAAAACGTATAATCAATAATCGATATTTAGTTTTGCTACAATATTTCACTTAACTTCCTAAAAAAATCTTATAATTTTCAAATTAAATCATTTGTTGAGATTTTTGCTTACTGCCCACGACGTGATTCTCTTAAACCCCTTTACCGCCAAAGTAAATAAACTGTTGTTTTGTATCCTTGCTTCCCTGCTTGCGTCTAGATTTTTTATTCAATTTACCTGGGCGATATAAGACCGTCATAAAAATAAAAGTCTTACATAGGCTTGCCAAAAATACATTGGAATAAGTCCATATTTATTAGTACCAGATATCGTCAATCTTATTCATATAGACGAAAGAAGATTACTATTTGAACAAACAAACGTATTCAATTACTTTATACAACGCAAACTCTAAGGGCTATGAAGACTACTAAAGAGTAAAGAAAGGTATCTATATTGGTTTTGATAAGTACACTTACGTACTATTTTAGGTTTAATCGACTCGTAAATAAACTAACTACATCAGCATGTAACTTCATTAGGTTCGTGGGACACAAAACGACACACTTATTGCTTAAAGCAAGCATGTTACTAGATTCTTAATATAGGGTTTATGTCAGAAACATTTAAATTTAAATACAAGCTTAGGATCTGAATCTGATCTGAATCAAAACCGTGTTTCGTCCTTCGCGCCGCAACACTCGCTTCTCGCCCCTTAGGACGTTCGATTTTTAATCATTGATCTATCCGCGATGAATAATTGAATATTGAATAATTTTTGTGGTAATGAAATACGGAGCGGCGCTTGCCGGCGACGTCACTAGCTACCCCGATCTGATAAAGGGTTATATCGCGCACCACACGAAACTAACGGATACGATCGCTTTCCGATAACGTTGGTAAAGCACGGAAACTTGCCTCTTAAAAAAATACCACCACCGAATAAAAATCCGTTCGTATTTTACGAGTTTTTAAACAGTCGCGGTTACAATCGGTAAGAATCGATGGGGCTATGCACGCAGTTTCTTTGGTTGTACGACGAAACAAACTTAACTATTAATAGAATTTGTAAAACTCGTAATAGTTTTCGGAGAAAGCTGAAGTTTTCAAGAAAAAAAAAATCTTCAAAGTTTCCTTTTTAATGTTGATTGCGAATATGAATGAGTTTAGGTATAAGTTACGCCAAGCATTTAGCTTGTTGCGTATAAACCCGTTTAAACACTAAAGTTCTAGTTGTATTTACGAATTATCCTCGTCACCTTATAATTTGATAAACAGTTTTATTACTACTATAAACCCTATATTATAACTATAAGATTTATAGTTCTAAACGTATGTATTTTGAAACGTAATGCGTGAATACTACACCCTTTGAATTATCACACGCTATCTCACTATTGACGTTCGTCGTAAATTTTATGATCAATCAATTCCAATGATATTGCCTTTTTAAAATAGTTTAACGAGGTAAACAATAACGGCTTAAATGGTTACTTGTTATTCTTAGAAAATAATTATTGTTATGTGTGAAGGGACAATATTAAGTTCAATTAAGTCAGAATATTTATGATACGACAAAGTCAGATGTTTGTCTTAATATAAATCTATTATTTTACTGTTTGTCTTTTTGCAATTTTGAAGCTGAATGTAAATATTCATTTGGTTCTTTCACATTCAATGGTCGCCTATAGTTAAAGGTTAGCTGCTAGAATCTTCTATACCATTCACTTACGTCGATAGATTGAAAAGGACCATTTAATGTCTAAAATCTCAAGCTTCTATCTTACACCTGCTTAAACTCCATACAAGCACAAAACAAAGCAAGCGTAAAGATAAACAACTAAAAATCTTAGCGGCGGCCTCAAAGACTTCTGGCTTGACTAGGGTTAAGGTCTTTCACAAACATGAAAGCGTGCGAGGTAGTCGCTGCGTAACGCGATACTCATACAAATCGGTGCGGCACAAAGCTTTGTCTCAGCCGCACATCGCCGCTAATCATATCACCACTTATTGAACGCAAGAATCATCCTTTTTGGTCCTTTGAGGCGGCTTAGTTGATGTTCTTTGAGGGTTAAAATAATGGTGGCGAAATATGTTTGGTATTGGATATGTAGTTTTAGATTCGTTTTAAAAATTAGGTATTAGGATGGGAATGTTATAAACTATTTTAATTATTGCCTACCGTTGTTTAAGTCCTTTAAGCTGCTTTAAACTACGTGCCAAGATAAATTAGAGCCAATCTAAAATAAATACTTTGTAGGTCTATATTGTAAATTATATCTATATTGTAAATTATGTTGAAACTAAAATTCTAATTGTTGTGTGCGACATGGTAATTCATAGTCTGGTAAAAAAGAAATCGATTACACGTGGAATTAAGTTAATTGCTTACTTTGGTTTAGCTACAATTCACGAATAAAATTATATATTATATAATAGTATTAAATTAACAAAAAACAATACGCAGCTTACTCCCCTTTAAAATTAAATAATAGTGAATTTAAATATTAAAAAATCAAATGAACTTTCTTTGGCATTTATATTAATCGAAAAAAGTTGGTTAACTTTAATTGTACTTTAGTTGTTAAAAGTTATAAGTTGTTCTAAGTAATTATATTGGGTATTTTTGTAGTTTTTGTTTTAATTTTAAATAATATAATAATCTCGAAATACTTACACGTGTAAAACTTGTCTTAATATTAATTCTCCGGTATTTAAAAATGTATATAAATTAGTTATATTTTTATATAAAAATAGAAGAATTTCATTTTGTCTATTCCTGTTGACTAATTAGTTGGCTCATTAGTGCAAATAAGTTTTCAATTTGTGTCTTGTTTAAGACAATATTTTCATATCCTTGTTTCTATCTTTGCCGTCACAAAAACGTGAGCCAGCTATAAATAAAACTAAATTAAATTGGCATTATCGGAGTCCTACCAATCCGCTGTAAGGCATGGCGTGATGTAATTCCCCATGATTTATGGTTAAAGCCGTGTTTAGCGAAAGCCGACGGCTTGTTTGTATGTATTTACAGTTTCAGTAATTCGTCATTCCATGTAGGTTATCGTAAAAACTGATGTTTACGATCTACAGTTCCGTGTTGGGATGTAACTGTAGGTTAATAAAAGATTTTTGTAAATGTTGCTATTTTTGTGATTCGACGCAAGTTTCGTCGTGTTACGTGAAAACACGAAATGGCAACGTTATTCGGTATTCCTAGTCAGTTATCCAATGTCTTATTGTAAGTTAATTTAGAAACGTAGACCTAAAAAATAGACTTTCATTTTAGATTTCGTTGAATAGGTCCAAAATATTTAGTCCTCCGCTACACAACTAAATTGTTCATTGACTTGTCTTTATTTTGAAGCTCCGAATTCTTTCAGGCTTTTTAATATAAGTATTTACAAACGTTACGTAAAAGATTGGCTGTAACAAATATCTAAAAGTACTCCCAAATCTTTTGGTACTCCCTCATTGTGACGATAGCAAAAATAGAATCGCAATGTACTTTCCGAAATTGAAACGACGTAGCCGGCCGTTGTTTGGCAACTTTTCATGCCTAGTCAGACCCTAATGGAAATGACAAGTCTAATGTAACAAGTAACAACTGAAAACATCCCGTTGGACGGATGTAACAAAGCATTCATTTTCTGATGGCGGTAATCTCGCCGAAGGGCGGCATTGTCATTTTCTACGGGCCTATATTTTTTTTCGTATTTTCTTTTCGAAAAGAATAAAAATTGTGAACAGTATTGTCGCGGCGGAGGCTCGCGCCGTGATCGCGCAAAAAGGAGCCCTGGATGACAACGAAATGACGGGAGCGTCCGCGGGTGGCCCCCTCCCCCCTCGTGTAAAAATGTCGCCGAGGGAGGGGCGGCGTGCCTACGACAAGACGGCATTTTTACACACCGCCGCCGAACCGACGGATCCTATACACCGATTTGGGATCAACACAAATTGAACCGTGACACGAGGTGCGAAGCCACAGATCCGCTTGGAGCCGTCCCACTTGACTTTTTAAAACACGAGCCGTGTTTGCGATAAATCGATAAGTATATACGGTACACGCCAGCGGCAGAGGGTACAAATTGCACGGATTTTACAGTTCTTTGTGTTGACACGCCGTGGGGTGGGGTGTTTAGTGGTTTCCGTCCGATGTTTTAGGAAATATGAAATTTTCGGCTTTAATTCGTACGACGTTTTCGTTTGTATGGCACTTGAGGACCCTTCACCCTTTTTCCACTCTACGATTTTCGATGACATTTTAGAAAATGCGTAGTAGGTATTGCATAAAACTGCGCATGTGTTTATACATGTTTGTATGTAGGTAGGTCCCTTGACGGTAGCTTGTTTGTTAAGTCGGCGTCTACTTGTTCTGCTTTAGAAGCTGACTATTTTATTCACATAAATGTAATAGTACCTACGCATTGATAAAACCCGTGCTCTAGAATGACCGTAGGTTCTGATACCTAACACTTAAATTCAATTGTTGCTAATAAGTTCAGAAAACAAATTCACCTGAATAAAGAGGTATAACACATAGCTGGCACGATCTTGTTATTTATATAACAAAGAAAAATCCTAGTTAATTCCTTGTGCTACGACCCAAATTCCTATAAAACAATATACTATTGTTACAGCCCGCCTAAGCCAGATCCAAGCTCAGCAGTACTTCACCCAGCACCCTGAGATCAAGAAGGAAGGAGTCGCAGACTACATCAGCACTCCGATACACCAGAAGACTGACGTCACTCCTGAGAAGCTCTTCAGCAAGAATCAGTTCGGTAAGACTTCGTATAAGCAGATAGTGGTAGTGTTCTTAATTCTGCAGAAAGTAAGAGTAAGTAGGTAGGTTATGAAAATAACTAGTGTTTATATCTGGAGTTAGTCCTATGGCATTCAGAATTCTTTGGAGAAGTGACCTTAAAACTAGAAAAGAGAGTTTCTGGGAAATATTATTTGTACTCTATGGAGTATTTTACCATTTTATATTGGTATTGCTGATGTCCGTTAATACAATATGTTACTATGAATTCAGCATGGATTTTTTTTACGTTTTTTTTTTTAACAGTCGTTCTTGTGGTAGCAAATTTTATTTATTATTTGCCTATAGTATGAAAGAATAAAGCCCATTGTTTACCATACCTAAGTAACAGCGTGTCAAGAATTGATAAAAATGAGTCTAAATAATATGACGGCATTTTAGACCAGCAGACGGCATTTTTAAAGCTTGCTCCTCTGTCCTTCGTCATCGATTTAATACCAAAAAGGACAACTCCAGAAAAACTCTAGTCTCATGTCACACCTGATGATATTATATTCATTAAGAATTAATTAGCATTAGTTACACTCTCGCACGTACATCCGCGGCAGCAAGCGTCGTGCGCACACGCAGGCATTCATGCACGTACATAAATGCCCAAGTCCAGCTCCGTAAGGGAATAAAAAAAAGATATTAACGCTCCTACATCGATACTGTGTTTATTTTATTCCATGCTAACACTAGATTCTATTTTATGTAGTGCTGCTGTTTTCATAATGCGGCCTTACAAAAAAATCCTGTCTAGGAATCTTTGAGTTTTATGTGAACAGAGAACTCGTATTTAAGATTTCCACAACGGGGCACAGCTTGTATCAATGACGCCTGAAAAAAAAATCAAGTGTAGAATAGGAAATAAAAGGAAATTCGTACTTTTGTGTAGTTTTCTAACAAAATCCAAATTGAGAGTTATTTTACGGAACGAACTGCTGAAATCTTTTCAGAGAGAAGATTGGAAGTAGATGGTAGTTATGAAGTTCACCCTGGGGCCCGAGTCTGCTATTGACAATTGTGTGAATCGTCTGAGTGGGTGGCGTTAGTAGGTCCATTTTAGGATAATTACGTAGGTAAAACGTCATTTTAATGTTCTGACATTTAGTAGAATGCTAATTATCCTGCTAGTTGTGACTAATGTTTAAATAAGTCTTATCATAAAGTAAGGTTAATCACTTGTTTAAGTAACAAAACATTTAAATTGAACTGTACACTACATCAGCATGTTAATTGGTTCTATTTTGCCAAACTGCGCCCACTTTGCACCTTTATAACAAGCCGACGGATTCGCAACTGTATTGCAATTCCCGACCTAATCCACATTGCACACGCTTCAACAGTCATGTACTACATCTACACGTGTAAAAAAACAACGCAATCGTACGCGCAAAGGCATCGTTCATCCCGCCCGAATGCCTCTCCATATTCAAATTATCAGATCTGTCGATCAAGGCGCGAACAAAACGCGTTCCGTTGTAAAAATTAAACGTATTAATATATATTACAAATGTTCGTCTTTTGTTGGGAGTGTGCATCTGTCTGTCTGTTCGATTGAATGGAAGCTGGGTTAGATTTCATACAGAGATCATCTTTTGTGTTTTATACCACAGACTAACGGTAGCTGTTTGTCTATGGATTGTTTATGATTTTGATGATAACGGTTTGACGAAATGTCATTATTTGAAAAAGGAACTGCTTGTTTTTGTTTTCAATTTTATTTCACGTTTAAGCTATTAATCTATCAGTATATTTTGGATGACTACTTTGTTTTAGGTTATTTCTGCAATTAAGACAAGGTATAAGTTTAAACCATAAAAAATAGACTTTCAAAACTACGGAAGAACTTAGTTTGCACTTTGAAAAGTTCAGAAAATGTCGATGATAATGCAATATTTTCTATTTACGAGGCATTATTTATAGATTCGTGTTCAGAAATTCTAGTGTTGTGCTAAGATATAATAAAACACTGTATTTCGTGTTAGTTAGCAATAATTTCGATTAGTAAACCAGCTTAGTTCAAAGGTTACCTAGCCAAGTGTCCTAATAATTTTCAAAGAAAATGTAAACGCTTTGAAGAATTCAGGATTTCTCCCAATTTCATGATTTACACTCTTTGACATCACGCCTTCAAAAAAACTAATAACAGTTCGGAAATATTTACCGTTTTGTTTCTTATCACTATAGTTTTATAAAGGGGGGAAAAAAGCTCGCAAAAATTTTCCCTTCCGTCGAAAACCACCGAAAAATACATATTTCAGATAAATCTCCAAATTACCTCGAAAACGCGGCCACATAAACCGAAATTAATAATTAACTTATGTTCACATTAATTTTAAATCAGTCCATACTTGTGTGCACGTAATGACGTCATTGCGTCTGTGTGCGTGAGTAGCGTCGTCCAATCGTCACCTTTCGCGTGAATTGTGGGCGTGGCTTGACACCCCGGCCGCTGCGATCGATTTTATTTGAACCTTGGGTTTAAAAATCCCTCTCGCAGTTTCGGGTTATTCGAAAATAATAAATTGGTGTCAGCTACATTTTACGTTATTCAATTTTGATGAACGTTTTATTTGTATAAAAGTTTGAAGTTTAAAATATAAAGTAATACGTATAAATAATTTTGTTCTGATCCGTTTTAATATTAAAGTCACTGTTCGTTCGGTACCGATTTTTAAATATTTACAGATTGAAACGTCACGTATATTTTTTTGGAATGATATATGGCTTGAATAGAATATTAGTCTGTTCTCTTGCATGTTTTTTTTATTACCTCTCTTAATACTTACTAGCGATTTTGTTTCAGAATGTTAACCATTTTTGCTTCTATTCTCAAAAATATATTTACAGCATTTTTTTTTGTTTTCAAACCCAATTTAAAAAGAAATATTGACTCGAAAAATCTGTTTGTTACGCTAGGTATCAGTATTGGTATTTTTTTATTTGCAATTCATGCTTTGCAGGTCCGTGGTACACCATATAGGAGAAATATAACAAAATGTAATGTCTTGGGACAACTAACACAATATGTCTTCCTCAGGGAAGTTTATGAAGATTTTCAAAAAACATCGTTTATAGCTATCAAAAAAGTTGAGTTAATTACATAAAGAACGCCGCTAACCAACAGGTATACAAAGTAACCGCAGTTCAAAGTTACTTAACATTCGCGCGCAGTTAGCCCACTACTAACCAGCACTCCATTTAAAATGTTTCATGTTTTCACACGCTTTCCTTTCAACTTTAGATAAATTAATTGCGCTTGATTATCTGCCATTTTTTATTTAATGTATAGTGTAGTAATATTCTACAGAGCATTATTGCTACTGAGCTTCCTAAAGATTCCCAGACATTGCTATAATATTAAATGCAGGATTCATGAAAAAAGTGATCATTGCAATTGACTTAATAAAAGACTTGTGTAATTTAGACACAACCTATCTGTTCCTATTTTTATAATTAGATGGATAATGTATAAACGAGTTACAACACAGATAAATAAAAAGTACCCTATCAATTACATTTTTTCTTTTTTTATTAGTTAAAACAATAAATAACTCTTTTCGTCTTCAGCCTGTTTTGTAGGTCTTTAAGCATACATAAATCCCTACGAAACAGGCTGTATACTGTAGTACCATGATGATTGTAATTTAAATCTGTTTGTTTCCCAAATAAAGTAAAATTAAAATAAAATAAAGTACCAAAGTATCGGGTTTCATCTGGATGTCACTGACAAAAGAACTTCTAAAAAAAAAAACATGACAAAAGAAAAAAATATGTTATATGCCTAGCATTAGGAAGCCACGCTAGTCCCAATATGGGACATAGACTTATCTGTCTATGCGATACACTCCTCTGTAGGAGGTGATAATGATAAAACATTAAGACACTGGTGGTAAACCAAATTGAACATTAAATCCAATAAATAGCTCTACCTGAAATCCAAATTATATCATATACCTACATACAGTTTATTATCTGTTTCTATTTATTATCTTTTAAATGCTTTAGTATCTGTCTTTGTAATTAAGCTATATTACGCAATTATTAGTCATCAACTACTTTTGCCCATCCAATTATAATTATCAGCGTAATCGTATAAATATATAAATAGAACCCCGGAAATTCGTACGCGAACATCCATGATATAGCGATTACTATCGGTACTATATATCTACTTTGATAACAGTATTTTATCAGTACAATATCACTTAATACGGTTCCTATCATAATACTTGATGTACGATGAGCAGCACGTAAACATGGTGCTACAACTAATTACAATATTGAACCTAAGTACCTTGAAAATAAAGGTGCTATTAAAATGTAACCAGACATGTGTGGTCGACTGTACTTGATTTTTCATTACATTATTTTCTGATTTATTATAGAATAATGTAGATTGCGGTTCTCAGATCTAATTACAAAATGGAACTTTACTACTCCGACGTAAAGGAGTTGATAAATTGAAACCAGTCATGTGTGGTCGACTGTACTTGATTTTTCATTACATTATTATCTGATTAATTATATAATAATATGGAATACGTTTGTCAGGTGTTTTGTTGAGTTCCATTGTTTACTTATTCTCATAGCTATGTGCTGTTGAATAGAAACTGCTTGCAACTACGTGGTGTAGAAATTGGCCTGTCAAGCGATGAGACTGAAAATGATCGCCCAGCGAGAGGTCTCTTACTTTAGTAACTAAAGCTAGTCTATTTACACGGTATCTGTTTCTATGTAATCATCTAGAAATGTATTAAAAGCTTCTGGAATATTAAACAACGTGAAATCCCTCTTATGTGCATAAATATACGATAAGCCCCTTTCCTGATTATAAATGGTGTAACTGAACAGACTCTGTTTTATACATATATTAAGATACAAACTTGCAACTACACGGTGTTCCATTACAGCCTAAAATGAACACCTAAAACTGCATTTTTACATGAAAACTTCAAAGCAACATCACCTAAACACTAGTAAAAAACAACAAAAAAATCCAGCCATCCAACATCTCATACCTACCCGCATAACCAAACAAAAAAAAGTGAAAACGTGACATTTCCCTTCTACATTTAGGCACCTAAACCGTTTGCAAACAGCATTGAGACCGGGACGCGAGTAAATGAACGAGGGGGGCAGGGGGTCTAAACAAAAGGTGCGATCCCCCCCGCCCACCGCCGGGCGACCCCAACGGGGTGGGGGCTAAGGTGACCATGGTATACGAGCTTTATGCTATTTTATGGGATACTACTAAAAGCCGGCGACTTTTTCTGCGTAGTAGTCGGAAACTACTCAGAATTACACATGGTATATGAGCTTTATACAATTTTGTAGGATACTACTTAAAGCCGTTGGCTTTTCCTGCGGAGTAGTCGGAAACTATTCGAATTACACGCAATTACAATTTACTGAGAAATACTGGCGTTATACTTGGTATTATATTTCCTTTATCAACTTGCATGATTATGTGTGTATTAAATGATTTTAATTTGACCTGGATTCCAGGTCCTGGAAGTACAGTGTGAGAGAATATAATATCGAGATATATCACTTACAAAAACAAGTTAATATCTGGTCCTTTTTCTTCTGAAATTTTCAGTGTGGGGCAATATTAGAGAAGCAGCTAATAACTTAAGCATAATATGAGGGAATACAAAGTTCCTCGTCAAATTGAAAAGGATGACATGTATTTTCCTTTTCACTGACCGAAGTAGTCGTAGGTATAAAAAAACGCAAATTTATGAAGGATGCAATTTAAATGTTAACTTGATAGGTAACACAATATATTTACTCATGTAAAGTTATCTACATTTATTGATTAGTAGTTCCAACGTTCCGTTATGACGTCAAGTATTTCCGCGTCGCCTTTAAAATATACATACTTACTTAATGCCATACTTGCAAAGAATGCATAAGTAATTGTCAAGTAAAGTAAGTCTTATTTAGTACGAATCCTCTCCCTTGCTCATTTGTGTAAAAATACTCGTAATCCCACAAATGATTTCTAAACTAACAAAGAAGGACATGAAAATAGAATGATCTATTTATATTCCATTCATTAATTTACCTCTTAAACCAAACAAGGCTTACCCATCATCATCTGCCTAGCTTTTACAAAAAATTGTAACCAAAGTTCTACAGAATTCATATCTATATCTACCGTCTACATTGTAGGAACCTAGAGAACTTTTAGTACTAAATAGCCAATATAATCCAAAAAATAGGAGATTCCTAAAATCACAACGCATGCGTCCCCTCAACGGGGTGGTTGTGCTTTTTCGCGGCGCGTGTCACTTCGGAGGGCCGGGCGCGGCGGCCGACACTGCGGGCGTCGGGATCCCGCGGCCGGGCGCCGTCGCCATGGCAACGACACCGCGACACCACACCCACCCTCGGCCACCCCCGGCCACGCCGAAATAACCCTTAACACAAACAACATACGAACCATTGCTCACTTATATACCGTAGACACATAAAGGGGAGCTATAGGTACATAAGACACGGTCAGGCGATGTAAATAGCGCGAGATAACTTGGAGAGGGTCTAATGGAATAGGGAATCGTGTTTTGGAAAGTGCCCCGGAGAGAATGTTCTGGGTTGTTAGCTCACGATAAGGGCCGCCATCCATGTTAAGTGAAAGTCGATATGGGATTAACTTGCCCGAATTTGATTACACAGACGTTTTGCTTATAGTTGATGAATTGGGATTCGCTTAAATATTCACTTCTTTGTGGCTTTAGTTTGAGGGATCGGCTCGTATTAATATTGTTATCTTGTTAGTTATTGCCTCTTTGGGGATATTAACTACAGTATTATTTACGATTAACACAGACCATTCCTTTATATTTAAACGCCGTTCTTTATCTATGAAATATACAGAATTTTAACTACTTCAGTACAATTACAATACTTTACATGTTTATCGAGATATTTAAATGAGCACTTCGTTTAATACTAAATGGTTTAAATTTAGCCTAAATATTCCCATATTTAGTATCTTTATTTTTCTATTTAGTCACAAAATTTCATGAAATTTCGCATGTTACATCAAAATACGGTTCACGGAATTAAAAGACCTCACTGTCATATAGATGTAACTACCTACCTTAAAGTTATGTCAGTCTAATATCACCCTTATTGTCAAGACTATAAAGCCGGTTCCAATATCAAAGTGTAACTATCCTTTGTGGCATACTGTACCAGGTTCTATATAAGCCTATTACGGGTCACAATACCAGTATTTCTCAGAACTGCTGCATATCCGTTTTCCAGAACAAGCGTATTGGTTTTATTAAGTTGTGTGTGTCAAAGAATTCTTGGAACCCGGGTTAGCCTGGTTATCCGGTTTATACCAGTAATACTGCGGTTTGTCCCTACTAGGAATAGAACTTTGAACTTTGATGTAAGCTGTAATCAAATCAAACTATGGTATGTGCCATTAACTTTGTCAGCGCGGACTAAAATAGAAATATGAATAAAACTATCCTCCTATTTAGGTAATATTTTAATTTTGCGATAAACATCCAGAACATTTTATTAAACAATATGCTCTCTATTTCAAGTCTCATAGGATTTAGTATTTTTTCCAAAATTTATCAACAAAATCGTGAAAATATGTAGATATTTTCAATCTCTTTTTTTTTTCTTACTTCGATTCAAATAAAGTAGACAAGAGTCATATCTTTTGTCTCGTGAAATACCAATTAAAATTCTTTAAGGGTGCAATTAATCTCCCCTAGCGACGATATCCAGTACCTACTTACGAGTACATCTACGGAGCAGCACCCTAGGCGTCCAATTTCACTATAATTCTTGATTTCCAGCGAATATCTATACAACGGCCTAAGCTGTTGCCATGCGATTATTGACCTTACTAACAATATCAAACATTTAGAAATCTTACCTATTTGAAATCTTTACATAATATAAAATGAGGTCGCTTCCGCTCTCTGGTCGCTTTAGATCTTTAAAACTGCTCAACAGATTGTAATGCAGTATTCTACGCTAGATAGTGTGATTCAACGGTTTTATTAATATACGAAGGTTTTTATGTATAATAAATGCACATAATAGAGACATCCAAACATGAATACTCAAGATAGTACAGAAAATTCGAGGAAGTCCGGATACCGTGCGTAAAGTATAAACCCGGAACTGGATAAAAAAAAAACTGTTGGTATCGGTATTTATTTTTTATATTTTCCTCCATATAGCCTTTCTCGTCTTGATTCCCATTCTCTTCCGTAGATTCTTGATGGAATCATTCTCAACTTTTCGGACTTCTTTGTTCTAATTAACACTCTTCACGATTGCGATCGTCTCTCTCCAGTTATTGCTCGACAACGTAATATCTTTTCGCAGTCTTGTTGAAACCTTCAGCTGTTGTCGTCTAGAAATATAAAGAAATAGTACATTTAAATAGCAGTGAACACATTTAGGTGATCATTCTCAGTGAAATTTGTTACGGAGTAAAGGACGAAGTGAGAACTGAAATTCTACACTTTCAGAACAGTATAGGAAGGAAATTCCCGGTACTGAATTCAAAATAATCCAGAGACAACTTGAGCTTATGAATCGCGCGTAACATGAAGTTCCTGGATTTGATCAGTGGACTAGTCAATGTAGAAAACCTCTTTTCTACATTGTCTCTTGTTTCAGTATTTATTTATGTATTTATCCTTCTCTCTTGGCTTTCGAAATACTATATTCCACATTTTTAAACCATTTTGCTTAAGAAAATTTCCAAGAGATCCTTGTATTCTTGTGCGTAACGGAACAATGCAAGACTGGTCTCTAATAATATTATAATGCTAAGACATAGTAATATATTTACCACGATCATCTTGTCCTCGTAAAACTCCCTGACGTGCTTCGAGGTCCTCCCGCTCTCCTCCACTTGTATGTGAGTCATCACGTTATCTTCTATCGTTATTGTTGATTTCACCTGCAAAATAACATTAAATTAATTAACTCAGGTTTAGTAACGGCTACTTAGGAGGGAAAAAACGGACAATCTTGTATCCATATTTTTAAGAATGAAGATCGGAAGAGGAATATCAATTAAAAAAAATATTACAACACGTAACCTAAACTTTATTTTACCAGTTTTTACAAGTAATTAGAACGATTATATAAAACAACAGAATCAAAACTTACATGCTAGTTCACAACATATGTAATTCAATGCAACAGTTGAGTAATTAAACAAAGCAATCTCACCATCGACGTATGATATGCATAGACTGCTACTATCGCTAGGTTCCCCTTGTGCCAAGCGAGAGCAGTTTTTAGTCTGATCCTAGTACATTTCGTTTTTCATTTAAGTTAATTTTCGCGCAACGAGAAACTTATATAAGAAAATATCGATGGTTTTGACATTGTTAGCATAATATTAGTGGTTTAGATAGATTTTTTAAAACGGGAAGCTCCATCTCCATACATAATTCACGACAACACTTGTTCACACTAGTGCTTACGGTTTAAACTCTGATAGGCTCACTCTATAGTTTCAAATGCAACCTCGTTGAATCTCACGATACAGATGACACCTGACGTCATGTAGGTCCGCGCGCTGTGGTGGTCGCCGATCAAAAGAGAGCGAATTACTTTAAATAAAGGATATGCTTCTCTGTTTATTCGTTGAGTATATCTACAAGTAAATCACACACGCTGCTAAAAATTCTTTCTCTCTTGCTGCTCTTACTCTTGAAAAAATCGCGGTAAATCGTAATGTGGTGTTTTAGGTATACTTATCCTGTTACAAATCCCTAATGACTGCTACAAGAACTGCTCGAGTAATAAGTGGCAACATACACGTTCGCCTCCTACCTGCTTGCTTTTTGTTTTGTCGGTCGCTAAGCAGAAAAACTACTTCAATCAGTCCGTGTGTAGACAGAAGGTTGTACCACATTCTTTACAACCGATCCACCTCATTCCTTTCCCCTTCCTATTACCTTGAAACTAAAAAGCATTTCCAATCTACCACATTGAGACCCACCTTAACCCCATCAGGCTTAACCTCCTCGACTTCGAATCCTGAGGTGAAGGTGACGGTGGAACTGGCCAGCGGGGAGCTGAACATGAAGCTGTAGCTCCCGTCTTCATTGAGGGTCAGGACATGCTCCTGGCGCAGGCCCATCGCCGTCTTGCGGGCGAAGTACCCGAATTCTGTAGCAGAATAAGGGAATTATTAAAACCTTGAGCCTTTCCAGCTGTGGGATATACAATGGTTATAAAAGTCGATAGGGTTTAAGGTCTTGTTAGGACCAAAGGTGTGTTGATACTTAATAACCACCTATGGCATCTTTGTTTTTTTTATATTTCGCGAGAAAAAACTAAAAAAAAAGAAAAAATATATATCATACTAGACTAGCCTATAAAAGGCTTTGGTTATGTATTATTACCATTGATTATTTTGGAACTATTTTATAGTCGAATTCTTTTTATTTATTAAACATCTGCTATGTAATTGCTACTCCATTAAATTGGATGTATTATTTACATGAATTAGCAAAATCAATTAGCGTCAACACGAAGCGATTATTTATAATGATAAATCATTGATAGAATTATTTCATATCGCCAATATTTCATTTATTTCACAACAGAAGTAAATCGCTTTTTGATTTACTAAATCACTCACACTATTTATGTTTACTATGATCTGCAATTAGCAAACATAACATTAATTATTTCAGTTTACTTTACATGTAACTACAATATTGTATTTTTAACAAACTCACATTTAAACAAACTAGTCCAGCATCGGTCATAGTTAACTTGCAGTTATTTCCTACCGATATACTCTAAATTTCATTGTTATACATAGACCCAATATATAACTTACAAAAACTAACTTGTAAACTATCGCGCTGCATGTTTATAGTAATATTATTAAACGAGACTGAGTCTGTTTGCGTCCACGGCCACTGTAACCAGTGACGGATTAACCCTTAAACAAATTAAGCAATTGCCTAGGGCACCACGTCTGGGGGGGCACCAGAAGAAGAAGCAAAAGAAAATCCCTCCTTAGGGCATCACGTCTCACTCTCACGTCACTTAAAACTACACCGAAAAAATGATTGTGTCTTAGTGTTTTGATGATCGGCCAGTCAGTAAGTGAGTCACTGGCAAAATGAACTAACTTTAACAAGGTCAAATTCTTAAACTGCTGGTTCAAATTGAATGAAATTTGAAGTATACCGTATGTAAATAATGCCTGTTTGGTTAACGCAAGTTTAGGCAAATTTTATCCACAACGAAGTAATAGGGGCTTCACTTTCATATCTTAATAACTGTTTGAGCTTCATGAAATTTGGGCTCCTAGATGTCCTTATGGATATCATTAAACACACTTAGTTTTATATGTTTACGTTAAAGAGGTTTTAAGTTATAGAAGGGTCAAAAGTGGCACCAAGTGGTTCGTGTAATGATACACTTGGCGCTGGCTAGCCAGTTCTTTTACTTGAACTTGGGTTGACTCGCTGCCGCGTGTCTAGATCCCCAAATAACGTGAAGGAAGTAGTATACAAAAAGTAGTATTCAATCGAATTAGTTTTTTTCAATTTTCACTCTTCCGGAATGTGTAGTTCGAAAATAGGTAGGAATTTGAAAAAGTGAACAAGATAAAAGTTGTACATAATTTTATAAGCTTTCATTGCGTAAAAGACTTCTTATCTCCATGACGCACCGTTTAAAAGATATTAGCGAAAAACTGAAAAATGGGAACTTTAAACCCCTCCCCCCACTTCGCCTCACCCCCCAGATGTCAGGACTTTTAGTATGTAATCTCTCTAAGCAGCCTGAACAATTTTCTGAAGTAATTGCTTAGGGCCTTGCTCACGCACTCTACAATATCTTTGTTGACTGGACTAATTCTACGGAACTAATTTTTTTTTTCCTCTTCCGGCTATTTCTGATTTTAAATAGTATTAAAATATAAACCAAATCAAAGGAAAATCATCAAAATCAGTGCTGTTTCTAAGAATTTAAAAATGTTGCCTGTTTTATGGGTTTATTGACTCTACAATTTGTTAAAAATGGGGAGACCTTTGACAACAAAAGTTTAAAAATTATTTTGTTCGGGTCAAATGGCATTAAAAAATCTGTTCGCCCCCTCCTAGACCAGAGCTGGGTACGTCGCTGCTTCTTGAAATTTTACCACGACTATGTGACCACCCCTGGCACCAAAGCTATATCCGCCCCTGCCTGCTTGGTTATTGAAAGTTCAGGCTTCTAGTTTTATGCACAACTAAGTTAAAGGGGCTCGAAAAAAATCTTCTTCAATCAAATTCAATCTTGGCTCGACTGGGTGAGAGGACTGCTGCTCGCTGATTAGGTCTACTCTAGAAGTGGACTTTGTGGCGCTCATACGCTAAAACTATTGATTCTACAAAAGAAGTTCAATACATATTGTATATTGTAGGATGTTTTTGTTGTTTAATTTATTACATCACTATTTATCTTATTATTATTTTTTTTTTATTAATTTGGAAAGGAATTGTTGTCAAAAAATTGTTTTTGAGCGCCATTTTCCCCTTGTAAGTGGCAAGGATACCAGGTGACAAAGTGAAAACTCGAAAAGAACACGTCGTATTCATTTTCGACGACCAAATGTCTGTAGGACCTAATAGTTGACAAACGGATACAGGGGCACCACAGACGTGGATTGCTTAGGGCATCAAGTAGTCTTAATCCGTCACTGACTGTAACCTAGTCAAAACGTTAAGCCTCATAAAGGCATTTGATAATGTCCCTGCTGATTCCCGGTTAATAATATAACGATTAATTTAGATTTGTAATTTGATAATAATTAAGTTTACTTACCGAGAAATATCAAATAGTCTTCAAAATGTTCCGAGTTAGCGAGCACATATTTTTTGCCTAAAAACGCGTCCATTGCCGCCGGCGCACATTGTTATCTGCCGATGATAACGTATCGTGTTTATTTAAGTATACCTGTTGTTACTACTGACGACATCTTACTTATATCTAGACAGAAAAGAAAATTATCAGTTTATTGAGGTTTTCCTCTTTTTTTTGATTCGGTGACTCATTCAATATGTGATGTTTGATGAATCATTTGTCATATATCTAAACAAAATTGGAAAGACAGGTCATATTTCCAACTTCAAGAATAGCTATATCTTTTTTTACTATAAGGAAACATTACGAATACACAGATTCTTAAAAAAAAAACAATTTTAATTTAATTTTTCATGCACTGCTACATACTTATTTACTTACTGCTATAGACTTAATGCCAGAAGGCATTATCAACCAGCCAACCTAATCTCACTTATATTTTTCACCACTGTTTAAACACTGACTATTCTAATTCCTAATCTCATATGAAAATATTTGCAGGTGAGAAGAGTATATACTTCAAGCCAGAGCAGAACGGAGAATCCAGCACTCGACAGGAGAAGACTCCATACAGAGAGAGCTCAGAAGATGGTAAGTAAATATACCAAAAATATAAACACGGCTCAACATCGAATCTTTATTAATCCATATCTTTCTACTGTACTATTGGAGGTAGATATTGGAAATACGCAGATTGTAAACTAATTTGAAACTTATCAGAAAATTATGTAGTTGTATCATTAGGTATCTTTCCGGCCTATCAGAGATAGATCTGCCTTGCAGAAACAAAAGAGGCTTGTTTTTAACAATTACTCAATTATGTATAATAGGTACTGCAGGATAATAGGTCGATATAGGATTTCTAAATGGATTTTGAAAATAGAGAACCGAATTTCATGGCGCTTTTGGGAGATAATTAAGAGCAGTATCTTCATAGCTAGTAGGGGATCTTCATAGGCAAGAATGTAATTCCTAAGAGCGTTATGTTTATCTGCAGTTAAATCCTTCTAGATTCCGCTATAAGGTCTTAATTAAATGAAAATACGAATATTATTGAAATTCAACCCTTCAACTTAAGCACTACACTTCGTCGTGCATTCATTAAAATTCATGCAAAAGAATTCTCAATTAATAATTCTGTCTTTACTCCCCTATGAAATAGCTTGTAACAGATGCGTAGCTATCTCCCGCCATATTAAAGTGTTGAAGTGCGTCGCTAGGGGTTCCATCAATTCATCTGTCACTCGCTTACGTCATTACTGTAATGGCGTCGTTGTGCCGCCATGTTGGATAGGAATGGATTTTAAATTATGTACGTTATACATTATGTTGTAATAATTGATTGCACATAAGTGTTTGAAGAGACTTTACATATATAGACTTTAAACGAGAATCAATGAAAACCTTGAAACATGATGGCAATATTTTTACTTGCTTGGAAATTTCAAGGAACACCTAGCATTGTAGTAGTGGTTCGCAATGTAGAAATAATTAAAACTTTTAAGAAAATGGATACAAACTATTTTCTTTTCAACATCTATATCGTTCAGAAAAAAATGTACAAATTATTGTCTTTCATTATTTTATCAAAACAGCTTATTATTTTACGAAGCACGGTTATAATCACCGAATTCTATTTAACCTACTAAATCATTTATTTTTCAACAAAACTCAACCATTTTTAATTCTGAACATTTACTAGGCACAGCAAAACCTATCAATTTAATCGTACCTATAACATTCCTCGTTGATTAAGCTAACATAATATTAGGATCACCGATGCGTCCCGGCGCGGCGGCATGTCTGATCCCGCGCTATCCCGCACTACCCCGGAAATGTCATGGCTGCTGCATAGCTCCACGATCCGTCTGTCCTTTGTCTAGTGCATTATAAGCGAGGAGGCTACACACTTAGGTTACGCTACGTTACTTGGAGCTTTGATATACTTGATTATTGCGTCTAGATTTGATTCGATCCTCTCGGTATGCAAAAGTTTTACAAGGTGGTACGAAACCCCTGTCCATTGCATTTTAGTCTGCATTTTGCATACTGCATTTTGGTCTCTCCACCCAATTTGATAAGGTAATAGGCATTTTCTACTTAAAATACTTATAAGTACTTCTTTGTAGACTGGTCAAGTTTAAAATATTTTTTTAGTGACTATAATCTGGTATTTTTATCACATATATTTTTATGTTCTAGTATCTAGGAAATGTCATTACATAACGAACTTACGCTGTAGGTAATTAAGTATTTCAGTAACTTAAAATTATCATACATCAAACGTTTTTTATTACTTTGTAACTTTTTAATTAATTTAGTTTTAAACAAGCAAGTAACGTAATTGTTAAGTTTCCAGGAAAACATGAGAATTATGCAATTATTTTTAATCTTTAGGTAATTTTCTTAGGGGCAGCAAATCACAACTAATATTATAACGTAAATATAATTGCAAATTAAACTTAATAAATTTTCGTTTTCTAGAATTTTTATTTGCCTACACGTGTAACCGAGTGGATAGGTCACCACATAATACAAGAATTTTGTTGATTATGTATTTGTTTTTAACTCTATTTTTTTCTTTAAACACACTCAAAAGATTTATTTATAGTATACTAAAATTAAAAGAACGATCACACATATTATATGCTACATAATAGACCTTTAAAGTCGAGCGTCCCACGACGTAACCTAAGTATGCTAAAACCTTTAATTCCGTAGAAACAATGAGCATAGTCTAGGCGATGGTAATGAAAGCTGATTGTATATTAACGTAGATACATTCCTACACGCCTACACCCTGAGAAAGCTATATAACGTTCTAGGTACAAGAATTAAGTACATATAGAATAGGTTGTTTCTTTTAACTTTCTGTTGGTCTAGTGGTTAGAGACCCTGACTGCTATACCGGAGGTCGTGGGTTCGATTCCCACCCGGGACAAATGTTTGTGTGATGAGCACGATCATTTGTTCGGTGTCTGGGTGTAATTTATCTATAATATGTATGTATTTAGAAATATATAAGTATGTTTATCAGTTGTCTGGTTACCATAACACAAGCTCTGCTTATCTTGGGATCAGACAACCGTGTGTGAGATGTCCCGGAATATTATTATTATTATTTAAAAGTGAAGGCGTAGCACATTTTCAAATAACTATAATAATATGACAATATTGATAGCTGTAATGGATGTTCTAAATTAATTGGAAATTGTGTATGTTTCATATCTTTTGACTCGAAAACGACTGAACGAATTTTGATAGTCTTTGACATACGTGTCAAAATTCGTTGTCAAATTACTATATACGGATAGTTTTTACTGTGTATTAACATTTAGAATACTTATTCAATGCTGTAGTTGTATTCTATAAACCACGCAAACGAATCCGCCGCTCAATTCTTTTATTCTTTCGCGAATGGTTCCTTGTTCTTCAGACTAGTCCACTTTTGCCCTCAATAGAAAAGAATAGAAAAAAGAGAGGACGTTTGACCAGCAGTGGGACAGTATCAGCTGAAAACATAAAAATAAAAATTGTTTATTTATGTATTACTAATTATAGTTTATGAATTATCTAACTTTCAGATCCTACACATTTAGTGGGCATTCACAAGCGGCGTCGCCTGGGCTCCACTGAATTTGATGAAGATATGACACTGCCTATACCTTTGACTCCTGAAAATGTTTCTAAAGTGGATAAGCCTGAAACACCAGAAAGCATAAGGTATGTTGGCAGTTTTTGACGGGAATTTTAATTTAACTATTAATGGTTTACACTACAATAAATAGCTTTTTATTTAACGACGTCTCATAATATTATTGTTTAGTAAAGAAAATGATCAAGTTCATTCAACTCTATGTATGCTAAGAATAATAAATAATAATAGATTTATATAATTTATTTATTTATTAATAAAGGAAAATAATAATAATTAAATTTTCGCTTAAAAAAAATGGCATATAATATACACTTTTAATGTTGAATCAAAATACTGCACTATTCTTAAGAAGATCATGACCACAAGTGACAAAATGCATGTAATATTTATGCTTTAAATAGTGTGACTATTTAAAGCAAATATACAAAAAGAAAACTATATGGTATTTGAAATTGTATGTTTGATGTATGGTAAATAAGACCACCTAAAAACCGTTATTATTTCTTTTTATGATGCATGGAATGGTTTTCAAAACTGGGTGTTCTTGCGCATGACTGAAACAGCTGGTATGACTCCGTGACTTTTTTTGTAGTTTGGCATGTTTGTTTTAAATAGTTTAGTACCTATTAAAAACTAATGGTTATTCAGCTTTAAGGTAGTAAATAACTCTATATATTGGCACTCTGTAGAATAAACAAGTGCATATTTTGTTTGTAATTTACTCAGCATGTTGTTGTATATATTAGATGTATTGTAGTAACTGCATGTATGTTTCGGTAATTGTATTTTTTTACTTGTTTTGATTAAATGCATGTGATAATCTTCTGTGTGTTACCTAGAAACAAATGTAAGTTATTTAATTGTAAAATGTTAATAATTTTATTAGATACCAAATAAAGGTTTCGTGATGTCGATGTTTGCTATTATCTATTAAATAGGCCTATTTGATTGTGATGGTACCGTTTATGTAAACATGTATTTTACTAAATTTGTCCTATCGTTAACTTTTTCTAACCTCACCAATACTAAGACAAACGAAATTGCATGAACCATATAAAGGCATGTTGTAGTTTGTAGTATGTTTTTTATAAAGGTCTGCACAAATCTTCAACTGAAAACCAATGTTAAATGTCTGTGCGTGCCTTTTGTAGACAAGTGTTTACTTATGTATTAGCATTTAGTTATGTCCATAGATGATATTTTTTTCGGATGTCTTCACACACAAATATACTTTGTACTATAACTATATTATATTTTTAGCCTGTTCTAATATGAATTTAAAATCGAATTAGGGTGGGAGGTGTTTCTTCGATACTAGGATCGTTGTGTATGCAACACTTTTTCACCTAGTTTTCGAAAGGGCTTAATCATAAACGCAGATTTAAAAGTCTGTTCAGTCTGTCTGTGAGTAGTTATTATTTTTTTAGATTTTATATTTAGGCTTAACATTTAAGTCTGCTCATTCCGTGCAGGTCATTCAATATAGATTATAATTATGTAATAGATATGTGAGTGTGATTAGCATGTATTTAGTTCTATATATTTTAGGCCTTTCATGACACATTATTTATGTAGATATATGCTCTAGTTTTAGTTGTTTTTGCATGACGGTTCAGGTAAAAGGCGGTGGTTGTTTCCAGAAACCTTTACGGATTGGTGGAGAATCTCCGCGTCTGCACCTCAATGCTTGTTGCTTGCAGCCTGCCGACGATATACTACGGCGCGCGGACCCACTCGCAGCTGAAGCAGGTCATCAAGGAGTTCCGGAGGACCTCGTACTGCGGGGAAGTGAAGATGACCTTGCTGTCCAGTAGGGATAAGTGCTGTATTAAGGAACTGGATAGGAGGTTGTGGAGCTCCAAGAATGATATGTGTAGGGCTTGTGTTAAGGTGAGTTCTGATGGTTTTGATACATGCTTATTGAAATATAAGTTGTCTCATTGCGATAGCAATAAAGTTCAATAAAGTATCATAAATAATTTTCTCCCATCCCAAGGCAATTTAGTTAGAAGCTTAAGTAATATAAAATATGAAAATCCGTAAAAGTAAATTGCAATGCGATATTTTTCACTGAGTTATTAATTATCAGTTACAAGTAAATATTCTACGTTACCACGACTATAATAAACTTGCATCAGTAACAGCAATTTTATCGACATCCAAACACCTATTAAGATAATATACTTTTTCCGTCTCTTTCCCCCCCAGCCTCAAAACAGCAACAAGCGAGACACGAACTGCAAATACTACGACAACCGAACAGCGCTGAACCACCACACGCTGCCCTCAGCTTTCGATCTCGAAGACCTGGTCGAATTCGGACTCGAAAGGGAAGCGTGTCCGTACTACGGTGCGCGGGCGCTGGCCAAGACTTCGCATATCGTATTCTGTCCGTATAACTATCTCATTGATCCTAGCATTCGGAGTAGTGTGAGTATATGCTTTTAAAAAGGGTTTTATTGTAAATTTAAAAGTAAAATTACCTGTATGTGTGGACAGGACAGGCTGTAATAACATAATGTAATGGACAGGACCGGTTCCTACTTCTTCCCAAAAAAAACCTTTAATTAAATTTTTTATAAAAAATACAGGCATAGTCGCTTGGAATGGTTAAGCATTATCCAAAATCCGCCTTAATAAAGCCTACCGCGTAAATTGGTACAGAAAATAATGATATATTTTATCTTTTCTACAGCTGTCCATAAATCTGGCGAATAACATAGTGATAATAGACGAAGCTCACAACATCGAGGGCATCTGCCGCGACGTGGCCACCATCAGCATCACGCAGCAGCAGATCAGGACCTCTCTCAAAGTAAGCGTTCTTCTCTTCTCCCTCATGATATCCTGCTCATCACACACGAAGCTCACAACATCGAGGGCATCTGCCGCGACGTGGCCACCATCAGCATCACGCAGCAGCAGATCAGGACCTCTCTCAAAGTAAGCGTTCTTCTCTTCTCCCTCCTGATATCCTGCTCATCACACACGAAGCTCACAACATCGAGGGCATCTGCCGCGACGTGGCCACCATCAGCATCACGCAGCAGCAGATCAGGACCTCTCTCAAAGTAAGCGTTCTTCTCTTCTCCCCTATGATATCCTGCTCATCACACACGAAGCTCACAACATCGAGGGCATCTGCCGCGACGTGGCCACCATCAGCATCACGCAGCAGCAGATCAGGACCTCTCTCAAAGTAAGCGTTCTTCTCTTCTCCCTCCTGATATCCTGCTCATCACACACGAAGCTCACAACATCGAGGGCATCTGCCGCGACGTGGCCACCATCAGCATCACGCAGCAGCAGATCAGGACCTCTCTCAAAGTAAGCGTTCTTCTCTTCTCCCTCCTGATATCCTGCTCATCACACACGAAGCTCACAACATCGAGGGCATCTGCCGCGACGTGGCCACCATCAGCATCACGCAGCAGCAGATCAGGACCTCTCTCAAAGTAAGCGTTCTTCTCTTCTCCCCCATGATATCCTGCTCATCACACACGAAGCTCACAACATCGAGGGCATCTGCCGCGACGTGGCCACCATCAGCATCACGCAGCAGCAGATCAGGACCTCTCTCAAAGTAAGCGTTCTTCTCTTCTCCCTCCTGATATCCTGCTCATCACACACGAAGCTCACAACATCGAGGGCATCTGCCGCGACGTGGCCACCATCAGCATCACGCAGCAGCAGATCAGGACCTCTCTCAAAGTAAGCGTTCTTCTCTTCTCCCCTATGATATCCTGCTCATCACACACGAAGCTCACAACATCGAGGGCATCTGCCGCGACGTGGCCACCATCAGCATCACGCAGCAGCAGATCAGGACCTCTCTCAAAGTAAGCGTTCTTCTCTTCTCCCCTATGATATCCTGCTCATCACACACGAAGCTCACAACATCGAGGGCATCTGCCGCGACGTGGCCACCATCAGCATCACGCAGCAGCAGATCAGGACCTCTCTCAAAGTAAGCGTTCTTCTCTTCTCCCCCATGATATCCTGCTCATCACACACGAAGCTCACAACATCGAGGGCATCTGCCGCGACGTGGCCACCATCAGCATCACGCAGCAGCAGATCAGGACCTCTCTCAAAGTAAGCGTTCTTCTCTTCTCCCCTATGATATCCTGCTCATCACACACGAAGCTCACAACATCGAGGGCATCTGCCGCGACGTGGCCACCATCAGCATCACGCAGCAGCAGATCAGGACCTCTCTCAAAGTAAGCGTTCTTCTCTTCTCCCTCCTGATATCCTGCTCATCACACACGAAGCTCACAACATCGAGGGCATCTGCCGCGACGTGGCCACCATCAGCATCACGCAGCAGCAGATCAGGACCTCTCTCAAAGTAAGCGTTCTTCTCTTCTCCCTCATGATATCCTGCTCATCACACACGAAGCTCACAACATCGAGGGCATCTGCCGCGACGTGGCCACCATCAGCATCACGCAGCAGCAGATCAGGACCTCTCTCAAAGTAAGCGTTCTTCTCTTCTCCCTCCTGATATCCTGCTCATCACACACGAAGCTCACAACATCGAGGGCATCTGCCGCGACGTGGCCACCATCAGCGTCACGCAGCAGCAGATCAGGACCTCTCTCAAAGTAAGCGTTCTTCTCTTCTCCCTCCTGATATCCTGCTCATCACACACGAAGCTCACAACATCGAGGGCATCTGCCGCGACGTGGCCACCATCAGCATCACGCAGCAGCAGATCAGGACCTCTCTCAAAGTAAGCGTTCTTCTCTTCTCCCCTATGATATCCTGCTCATCACACACGAAGCTCACAACATCGAGGGCATCTGCCGCGACGTGGCCACCATCAGCGTCACGCAGCAGCAGATCAGGACCTCTCTCAAAGTAAGCGTTCTTCTGTTCTCCCTCATGATATCCTGCTCATCACACACGAAGCTCACAGCATCGAGGGCATCCGCTGCGACGTGGCCACCATCAGCATCACGCAGCAGCAGACAAAGACCTCATAAATTATACCATATTTTACTCGACTTATTAAACTTATTGTTTTTTGCAGGAACTGGAGACTGTGATGGGATACACTGTCTCCAACCAGGATGTGATGCATTTCATTGAATGTCTCGTCCGAAATCTTAGAGACTGGAATGACTGGTAAGTCAAATTAAGTTAAACTATGTTCTAAACATATAATGCCCTGCTATAACATGATTTTGCAGCTTTATCTGCTTCTACTTAAGAGCCCCGTAAGTCCGAATTTATGCGGGCATCTTCAAAACATCGCGTTAATTGACTAACCCACGGTTCTTAAGAGGCTTTTCAAATAAATCTGTTGTGAAGATCCACTAATGTGAGTGATTGACAGCACGAAGCAAATTTCTTATTGATCAATGTTTTAGAAACCCGTCGATCTTTTTCTTTTTCTCTATTTCGCAATACATTGCTTGTTCCCTTCAGGTTCGAGCACCAGAAGCCGCTAGTCCAGCAGCAGCCGGTGAACAACAACGAGGCGGTGCACCTGTGGGAGGCGCACAACTTCGTCACCACCCTCAATAACCACAACATTGGAAGCGCGCATTATGCCGGTCAGTAATGTACTAGATTTAGATGTCAGTTATATTAGTTAAAGAGAGATAAATAATATGACAATAAATTAGTAAAACCAGTCTTGCTCACCACCCGAGCTCTTTTCCCAACTATGTTGGGGCCGGCTACCAGTCTTACCAGATTCAGCTGAATACGGTATTTTACATCGAGCGACTGCCTATCTGACAACAACCCATTTTACACAGTGGATGGAGGGAACACAGTGATACACAGTAACCTAGCACACAGTAACCTAGTAAAATGGGCTGTGGAGGTTAATCAGGATGTGTGTTAACTTTTACTCATAAGGAGTGGTTAAAGAACATGTGCGTACTTAACTTAGTTTTGAGTGTCATCTGGGTCCAAAGTTTCTTAGGTGTTCTAAGGGTTATTATTATTTTCTTTTTTTATAATTGTTATGTCCTAGCTAGCCAACAGAGGGTAGTATGGGGACGATGGTGTTAGCAATATTATACAGCAGAGCTGAATATTAAAATGATCTTGTTCATAAAAGTATAAATGTGTACTATCACCAGAATTCAAGCGCAACTCTGAAAGCTTCTGCCGCCGGCTGCGGGAAGACCCGCGCACCCTGTATGGTGTGACGCAGGCTACCGGTACTCTACTGGAATCCCTAGATATAGCCCTAGGTAAGTACTATGTTATATATATGTCGGAATGAGTCGTTCATGGCGGACGGGCGATAAAAATAAATGCACCAACAGATTCAGAATGATCTTTATAAACGTAAACACCAATGTTGAAATAAAACTACTTTTTACGGATTTTTTCGCGGTCTATATTTAGATTTTAAGTCCCTACTTGGGACCTAATAATACACAAACTCAAGGCCAAACCCAAGAGCAGCACTGCAAGACATCAAGACACAGTGAGCTCATATTACGTAGGTTGGAACTTAAATAATTAGTTAAAATATGAAGGTAGAACGAGCAACATGTACTGTCAAGAGGACCGCCATCTCAGTCTGCCCGTGACCATGATACCTGCAAAGGTGTCGAAACGTCGGGACTTAAAATCTATCGGTCGGAAACTAACGGTGTATTTAAAAACAATTTGTATTAAGTGTCTATTTTTTTCTGTTACTAAAAGCAGGTAATTTTTTTTTTTTACTAAGTTGTGTTGTAAATATATGATATTCTCAGGCTACATGTTCCGCGCTGACTGCAAGTATCTAGACGATTACAAGCCGTCGCTAGTTCGACAAGTGACTGGCAAGACTAACTCGCTGTCAAACAACGTGTCGTGGAGATCCTCCAATTTTAATAATGTAGGTATACTTAAATATTTTAATGTTATGTTCATTGAACTTATTTGTCTATTTAATCAAGAATTTTTGTTTGCTTCCAAGGATGACAAACGTGTAAGTAGTAAATAATTTTTCTCTTTTCCTATTTCTTCATTTTTGGCACTCTCTTTTGAGGATAGTATAATTTCTGCGAAATTCTTGGACTTGGTTTGTCCTATTGTAGAGCATTGATAAATTATGTATTTAATGAAAAACTTCCTTCCTGAATAAACCCCGAATTAAACAGGAAAGCCTTTCAAATATAATTTCAACTTTTCTTTTAGTGGATAGAAAAGGACGAGTTAGTCCTCAACCTGATGTGCATGAACCCCGGCATTGTGATGGAAGAACTGCAGACAGCGCGGTGCATCGCACTTGCATCCGGGACCCTCACCCCGCTCACCAGCCTGCACTCCGAGCTGGCCACCAGGTTCCCGCACTGCGTCACCCCCAACCACGTCATCCCGGCGGACAGGGTATGTACCACATCACCCCAGCATCAGACCCTCACCCCGCTCACCAGCCTGCACTCCGAGCTGGCCACCAGGTTCCCGCACTGCGTCACCCCCAACCACGTCATCCCGGCGGACAGGGTATGTACCACATCACCCCCCATCGCCCCACTAGTTTCGAACACGACCGGATTTTCCCGCTCAGCGCATCATAGCGGTATGGCAAGCTAAACTGACTACGGGCCAAACCACGCCGGAGCCACATGGCGCTGTGCGGCGCCCCACCGTCTTTCCCGACCCATTGTTGTTACGTAGGGCAAGCCAATACTTATATCATCGCCGCTGCGGCGCCGCCGCGGTGCGCACTTCCCGCGTGATTATCAGCGCGGCGACATAGCTTGCGAGGCGCCGCCGCACCGCAGCATGTGGTTTAGCCCTAACACTGTACTGATTACGATTTATCTTGTTTTGGATATCATGACTTACAAAACCCGTGTACTTTTGTCTAGGTATGGGTGGGAACTCTCTCCGGCGACTCTACCGGTCCCCAGTCGTACACGACGCAGGGCCTGCGCGGGGGCGGGGCCTCGCGCGCGCTGGCCGCCGCCGTGCACAGAGTGTGTGCGCTCGCGCCGCACGGCGTGCTCTGCTTCCTGCCCTCCTACTCGCTGCTGGACCGCCTGGTTAGGGAGTGAGTATGTACTTACACTACTGTGTGGTAGGCTAGCTAGCGGGGCCAAGTCGACAGTAAAAAAAAAACGGAAATTACATAAATTTGTAACACCTCTAGGTCCTTTTCTGACCCATGACGGTAATTTGTCGATCAAAACGAAATAAATTCCGACAGTAGGTACCGCGTGAATGCAGGACGACTTTAATCTGATAGGTAATTTTTAAATTTCATAGGACATGCGATTTCGTATAATCAAATTTTGTCTTTCTTACAGTTGGCAAGAGTCAGGCTGGTGGGATAAGATAACAGATCTCAAGAACGTGTTCTGTGAGAAGAGAAAGGATAAAGACCATGAGGAAACTATGGATGTGAGATATTTATCTAATATTTTTTTTTTTTGATAAAACTCGTATAGCATAACACAAGACGGAAGTTGATATCACATTAGGTCTACTTCAATTCATGCTCGTTTAACTGCCCCAGTCCCCACTATTTTCGGAAAAGTCCGAAACTAATCGGGGATGTCCGAAATCTGCTTACGTGAACTGATAATTATATAATGGACTTAATTATCGTATTAGGATTTCTCACGCTAGTTTAAGTACAAAACCACGACTTACCAGTAACCCTGTAAAATTACAAAATTTTGTTCCTATTTACCCCACTTGTACATTCAATAGCAACTCATACACCACACACATTAAGGTCGTATTTCCTCTGCAGTCGTTCTACCGCTGCGTGGGCACGGAGAAGGGCGCGCTGCTGTTCGCCGTGTACCGCGGGAAGGTGTCGGAGGGCATGGACTTTAAAGACCATCAGGCGAGAGCTGTTATATGTGTGAGTATGGATAAACCTAGTGGATGAAGTGAAATGGTAATAAGTGGCATAATTTATGTTATACATAAATCTGACGCCTTACTAGAGTAGTGAACAAAAATGTTTCATACTTCTGTAAGTACCTAATTTTGGCAGAACCAATTTTGAAAAGCATAAAATATCTTGAGTTAATAAAAAAATACCTTACGTACGTTAAAACCGCTATCTTGATGTGACCCACGAGCTTTACTGGCGACCTAAAAAAACCGTGGTAAAGCTGGACGTCGATCACACCCTTATTAGATTCAAATTAGACCCAAAACTTTTGATATATCGTCAATCCATCTTGCTCCCGAACAATAGCTCGATTGTCATTGATTAATATTTTTTTATTGTTGTCAGGTGGGAGTACCATACCCAAACACATTCGACCCCGCTGTGGACTCCAAAATGAAGTACAACGACAAGTATGTGACGGACAGACAGCTGCTGGCTGGGCGAGAGTGGCTGCGGGTGCAGGCGTATAGGTGAGCTAACAGTACCATAGTGCCGAGCACATAACAAGAGTAGCCAACACATACTCTAAGGTGACATACACCGTGTGACAAGTATGTGACGGACAGACAGCGGCTGGCTGGGCGAGAGTGACTGCGGGTTCAGGCGTATAGGTGAGCTAACAGCATCTCTCCGCATATTACAATCCGCCACCACCATTGCTCTTCTCGTTATGATAAAATGCCATTGTAAAACCAACTCTCCGCGTATTACAATAAGGTTTATTTCACCCTACAGGGCATTAAACCAGGCAGTGGGTCGGTGTGTCCGCCACCGCGGCGACTGGGGCGCCGTGCTGCTGGTAGACTCGCGCTTCAGACAGGAGTACTACACGGAGCATCTCTCCAAGTGGGTCAAGAGATTTGTAAGTATTACTCATTTTATTTATTATGTTGTTTAGAACATTGGATGATTGACTAATTTTAGGCTGAACTTGGAACCGCAGTTGATTCACTAGCATACATTTTAACACCTGATCTTGGTCTTTTAAAATTTTAAATCATTATCAAAATAATATTGTTTCTGTGTAAACTTTTCCAGTAATGATCTCCAAAAAAATCTCATCAGTATCTTTATTTTTTATGCCTAATTTTGCTTTAGCATGTATTAAATAGCAAAAAGAAATGCTACAGAATCCTGGAGTTAAACACTCTTTGGAATTTGTATAGGCATTTGTTTTGATAATTAATCTTAAATTTGGGTTGGTAAGCATTATTACATTTCTTACCACCGTCTATTACACCCTTCTTATATATTGTAGTTGGGCAACAACCACCACACATACGAGAGCCTAGTAAACCACCCCAACAGCCTGGAAGCCTTCATGGAGAAGATGAAGATCATCCAAGAAGAAGAGGCCTTCCATACGTAAGGATCAAGACTGACACAGAAGGAACAAGAAGGAAGCATACAAAAATAATGGACGGAGCGTGGTCAATCAAAATGACGTAAGTTGCGGCCAAAACTCGTACTTACACTTACACGAATAACAATTTTGGACAGAGAACTGAAATTGGAAACTTGTTTCATATTTAGTGTTCTGTGATAATGATAATCTCATATCTCTGCTGTGTCAAATTAATAGTAAGTTACCTTTTAATTAGTTATCTATCACAAATTGTATTGATTTTATAGGTTGCAAATTAATCTTCTGTCTACAATGAAGACATTTAGAGAAGTATTATAATTGACATCGTTAGTTAAAACTCCTATCTCATTATTTGTACCCTAATAGCCCCTTTCGGCATCCCGATTTTAAATGTTTAGTGCCAGTTATATAATATGTATAAGGCAGCTAGTTGCCGAACGTGGTAAATTGCTAAAAGCTTTGTTATATTTTAAGTAATAAAAATTAAGAATGGTGCCTTATGAGAATGTTGTCTTGTTATGTATATAGTAATTGTGTTGACGGTTAATAAATAAATCCATTTTGATACATTACAGTTAATTTTATTTAACGTTTAATATCACAGCTTGTGCTAACAGGTTGCTATTGAGTGGCAGCTGCGCCTGCGCACGTAGTTTCTTCTCTTCTTGTTCTTTTTTCGCTGTTTTGAGGACTCTGTAACAATACAAAATAGATAAGTAATTATAGCAGGATGCAAAATTAATGGCGGCTCTGAACAAGAGATTCCTCGCTGCGCAGTAACAAACTCATGTGCCAGTGAGTACTGAGTACTGCGCTACGTGTAGCGAACTTCACAGCCGCCAAGAAGTTTGAATCGCAATACACCTCAATGAAAAATGTATTGAAATCTACTTGTGAAGAGAACAATAAATCGAGTTCCTAATGTAAGTATAGTAAGACTTACTGTTTGGCGCAGTCAGCGGAGCGCGCGTGTCGCTTGAGATGTGAGAGCTGCGGGTATGTCTTGTGGCACACGGAGCACTCGAACGGCCGCGCGCCCGTGTGCGTCCTGCGGGGAAAACATAATCATTAACATTATACCTTTCCAAAAACTTATTGACACGGTGACAAGGTTTGTCGACATAGAGACAGAAGTTTTCTTCATACATATTGTGGATTTACTGTGTTAGAAAGGTCTACACTGACTGAAGCGCCTACTAGTTGAAATTTTTAGATATATTAAAAATATTTAGCCATTGATAGGGATATACATGCAAAATTTAAGACGGTAAATAAAGTAATTTAAAATGTAGGTAGGTGAGTGAATAAGTTAGTATGATAACAACAAGTACCTCTTATGTTGCACGAGATCAGACTTCTTGAAGAAGCTCTTCGCGCAGCCCTTGTGGTCGCACGCGAACGGCAGCAGGCCGTCGTGGTCGCGGTCCAGGTGCTCTCGCAACTGGAATATAATTACATATTGTCATTATTTTTTTCTAGCAGTCACAAGGAAAATTAGCTGACGAAGCGAACTTCTAATATAAAATTATCGAGATTTTTTTATCGAAACTCGAAAAGAAAAACATGTAAGCTATTAAGGAACTGTTTTCAATAATTTCTTATAACATATTCTATAATAGCAATCTAGAATTGAAAAGAACATCGATGAAAAATTAGAGAGTGTATACATATGTTTGCTCGTGACTGTACACAGTTAAAACGCGTGGGCAGGTCACGGTCAAAACACGTGGGCAGCATTCGATAAGGTCTCGCGGGCGAAGCTCGAGCAGCAGGCGGGCAACTCCCGCGGACAGTGCCATTGCTTATGATTGCATATATGTACAGGATGGATATTTATATAAGATATTATTATATTAGATACTAACCATCCAAGCAGCGCTGTAGCTGCGCTCGCACAGCATGCAGCGATGTGCCGGCAGCACGCGCGGGGAGTGCGCGGACCGCGTGTGCTTGTTCAGCGTGGAGCGGTAGCTGAAGCTGGCACCACACAGCTTGCACTTGTGTGCGCGGAGCGATGGCTCGTGGGTCGCTGGGGATATAAACACAGTCTAATGTCATCCGTTTAAAAAATACAGGGTAAATGGCCCTTGTTAGGCCTAATAGACAACTCTACCCACTTCTTAATATGCACTGGCTTACTGCTCGAGCAACTATTTTATAATCAACATATACGGGCTCAAGCTGTCAACTGCTTGTCGTAGTTGATACTGACTGCGTGAAGCAGGCAGTTCTTGGTCAGCCTTACTTATATACTGCATGGAAAGTTTCTTTACACGAGGTAATTGCTACCGTTAAGAAAATCTCGATAAAAACAAAGAAGAATGAGAGTAAAAATAAATAGGCAACCATTCTAACACAATTTAATACAATTTCCCCTTACTGTCCAGATTTAATTGTAATTTGGGCAATTTTAAATCAATTTGACACCACAAATTGCACTTGCAAATAAGTAAGGTTTCATTATCCCAAGCTTGTGATACAGTGATACTCACAAACTGGTAAATGACTGTATTTTAATCTATAAAATGTCATATTTCAATAAATAAACTTACCCATATGTGACTTATAATTATACTTCGTCTTGAACAGTTTATTGCAAGTTGTGCACACATACAGCACTCGTTTCCTCTTCTTAGTCTTCACTTCTGTCTTCTCCCGAGGGACCAGTGGACTCACACAAATAGTATTCATCTCCTTAATCTTCACCACATACGGTTGAGCACCTGCCACGGTATCACGATCATTTTCCACTTCAGAGATATTATTATGCTGTTCAGATTTTTCTACTAAACCTATATTCAACATGTCTGTTAACTGTTCAGCATCTATCTCGCTTTTCAAACTAATTATGAAGGTATCGTCATCTTCAGTAGATATATATTGAACACTATTATCACCTATTAACTGATTTAAATTCGCCGCTAAATGTGTACTAGCTTCTAAATCGACATCACTTTCAAAGATCGTCGCACATTCGTTCACTGATATAGGATTTTCTAGTTCATTCACTTCTTTCGGAGGGTTTAAGACCTCAGGTGCATTCAAAAACTCATCTGGTAAGTATTCAGTTTTAACGAATAGCGTATTCATGATATCTTGATCGATACTTTTACCAGCATCGGTGAAATCGAAAAGTATTTCTGCGTTTTTATCTGTTCCGTAATCCATATCATTGGTGTTATTGAATATATGGCTTGGTTGTATGCTGTCGAAATCTATATCATTGTAGAATAATTCTCCATCTAGTATGTGTAGTTGGTTCATTTCTTTGAGTAATTCTATTTGCATCAAGTTGTCGGGATTGTTGTCCATTTCGTTGTTATTGTATACGTTGAGGATTTCGTTTTGTGTGGACATGGTAAGGTAGTCGTCTTCGGCCGAGAGGATGTCGTCGACGATGTTGTCAACGATGCGGTTTGTGTCGCATAGACTTTTGTCTTCTTTCTCTGGTTCTGGCGGTTTTGGGGGATTGTTTGTGTGTTGCCTGAGGAAAATATGATTGAATTAATAAGATATCTAACGATAATAATACGATAAATAACAATTTTAAACATTTAAAAGTTAAGAAAACGCGTGGGAACGCGTGGGAACGCGCGTACATACTCAGTCAGTTAGGAAATGTCGACCTCATCTAGATTAAGAAGACGTGTGAAAGTGATTGAATGTAGTCCTATTAGCAAAATAAAGAATTTGAATTTGAACTATCACTACATAGTATAAAATAAAGTCGCTTTCCGCTGTCTGTCCCTATGTATGCTTAGATCTTTAAAACTACGCAACGGATTTTGATGCTTTTTTTTTTAATAGATAGAGTGATTCAAGAGGAAGGTTTATATGTATAATACATGCATAATATAGTAGAGAAACACGGATAATCTTAAAGATTTCTGATGTAAGGTCGCAAATGAACACATTTTTTGCGCTTTCATTGCAAACGCTGGCTGAACCCTACGAGATAGATCAAAATAATGTACTACAGTATTGTGCACCTGAAAAAGATCTACAAAAAAGTCCGCGATGGTATATGTCTATCTCTTGAGGATGACCCACAATAACCATTTTTTATCGTTTATTTATTACTTATTTACGAAAAAGCAATTTTAAACAAAACAGTATTTATCCTTATCCAATTAAGTACCTTTAATAAATTGTGCATGTAATATAGGTCAATATTGCCCTTTACAGCATGTAATTTAAATGAATATTTTCGAAGATATTACAGATTTAAAATGCAGGGACATAGCGGTTGCGGCGGTACCGGCCGGAGGGCCGCGCGGGGGCCGGGGGGCGCGTGCCTATACCAAAAAATGCTTCTAAGGCTGTGCTTCGCCCTACAGAACTTTATGATTGCGTAGTTATATTTGGTATCAGCGTTGCACCCGAGCAAAGCCGGGGTGGGCCGCTAGTTTACACATATAATAAAAAGCTACACTTTCGGTCAAACAAAATAACCATATAAACCATGGTATGGAAGTATTTCACTGCAACCACTTGTAAAATTGATGTTGTAACTGTTGTAAGAACCAAATAGTATATATTTGGATATTGATGCATACCTAACACAGTGGTCCAGTAACGTGCTCTCGCACTGAAAGCCCAGGCCACAGACCCTGCAGTAATACACCTGCGCCGGCTTCTCCTCGGGCTGGGTGGGCTGCTTCTTGCGGTTGCAGTACTGCGCGTGACGCTTCATTGAACCCAACTAGAAAATAAAGATACCAATTTTCATCTATTATTTGTAGGTAGACAACTAATTTTAAGATTTTTTTTCTAATTTCAAATAATTAAAAACCTATGGTTAATTGATTTGAAGTTCATACGAAGTTACAATTTCGTAGTCTTTGCGAAACCGAAACGTTATTAGGCGTTATTTCCAACTTTTGAACTTTGATTAGTGCAATCTACGGATGCGACCAGATTTCAAACGCGTACCAAACGAGCAGTACACAAACAGCTCCCAATCTGCTCCTGTAATTCTCTTTCGGTGTGCGTTCGCCAGATCTGGACACACCCTACTAAACGTTTTCTTATTTACAAAAATAACTATATTTTTCTCCTATTTACTACTGTTGGACTAAATTCGTGCCTATCTAACCTATTGTAAAATAGTACGTACCTGTTTGAAGGTCCTCCAGCAGCCGTGTATACAGGGGTGAGGCTTCTCCCCGGTGTGACGCAGCATGTGCCGCTTCAAGTTGGACTTGTCTTTGAAATGCGCGTCGCACTCACTGCATGGATACTTCTTTATGTCTGTAGGAGATGGAAATAGTTTGACATGAAATTATCTTAAATGTTTAGTCTAGCTTGCTCCTAAGCTGTATTGGTTTGTAATTTGTATCATCTGTCTAGTCTCCACTACAAATGCCTGTCTATCCATCATAACGGTGATCATAATGGGTAGTGTCTAAATTTTATAAACATCAAAGATTCTCTGATTTTTTTAGGTCATTTAGATTTTTTTCTTCTTTAATTATAATAGTAGAATATTACTTACTGCTATGTGTGTCCTTATGTTTCCTCAAGTCAGAAGGCTTATGAAAAGCCTTCTCACATTCATCACACTTGTGTGGACTGAAACAAGGATATAATTATAACAATAAACCTCAATGAACCAAATCTATGGTTATCAAAATGCATGCTTTTGTTTTTTTTTTTTATTATATTTGACTAAGTACCCACTACCTGAACCTGCTTGCTGTCAATGAATAAAATATGGATTAAAATTTAAAGTAAAAAAAAAAAAGTATCATTTGATACTTTCTTTACTTAATAAAAGTATGAAACCTGGTTGAGTATAAAATGGATGATCTACAAAATTAGAATTGTACAAGGCAATATTTAAGAATACACAAAATTTTGTTAATCAAGCAGAAATTTTGTTACCTGTCATCCAAATGCTTAGCAAACAGATGCTGCTGTAGTTTCCAGAGCGCCTCGAAGGCCATAGGGCACTGCTGGCACTTCCACTCCCTCTCCAGCGGCTTGTGCACCAGCCCGTGCTTCATCAGCTGCTGCTTGGTCGAGAACTTCTGGTCCGGACATTTGTCTGCCAAATAATTTGATATAATAATAATAATAAATGTATTTATTTGCATAAAACATGGTATAAAAAGGTGTTTTTGTAAAGAAGTTAACTTATCCAGCTACTGTCTCTATACCAACTTTTTAGCACTAAATAACAACACACTTAACAATTATTAATGGTCATTGTTAAGCATATAACAATATACATAATACAATAGTTAAGAGTTATTAAGATAAGAGGAACTTGGATATTGAAATTGCACTTGACTTAATAATGAACTAAGCACAGCAGCCTTTTCAAACTAAGAGAACTGCAGGGCTTGCAGACATAGGAAGATAAAAGGCAAATAAATGAATAAAAGCTCACTCACCACAAACCCAAAGGTTGTCCTTGGAATGTACTCGCAAATGTCCATAGTACTTCTTGGCGTTATCAAACTGTTTCTTACAAATCTCGCAGTGTAGAGTGGTCGGCCCATTCAAGTCGGGCTCTTCCAAGGGCTCGTCGCCCGACAAAAACTGAGCAAGAACATCGTCAGTGCCCAGTAGACCGGTGTGAGACGGTAGGGTAGCGTGCAGGTCATCATACCCACACTCTTGAGGCTTTATTTTACCAAAAAAGTCCGACGTTTCAGCGTCCACGAACTAAAACAACAAGGAAACTCTAATGTAGACGACATCTTATAAACAAGTGCAGCGGTTACAGCAATACTGAATACAACTGTTCTGTTATTGATAATAGAACTCACCGGAAGACTAAAAAATGGTAAATTCGAATCCATTGTTGATATGCATTTAAACAGCACGCAAACTAATTCATCGTGATTAAAAATAAACTTCCACACACAATACTTTTTGCTATTGCTATGATTTGTGGCAGTGTAGCAGCTGGTTGGTTGGATTTGGATTAGTCTATGGCACAGCAGTCTATGGTCATATGTCATGACAGCACATTCTGCAAAAAATTGCAAAAAAATATGAATTTGCCAACTGAACCGTAAAATAGTCGATTTTTTCTAAAAATAAATAATTGAACGTAGGTACCTACCGACCTATCCATCCATTTATTGCAACAGAAAAGGAAGCTGAAATAGATCATTACATAAAATTTAAATGCCAATAATTATTCATTTGAAAAATTAATAATTATTCTGTTTTTCTGAGTCTTGTTACAATTCAAACGGATATCTACGAAAATATGAAATTCATGTAAATCTCCATATTCTAAACTGGTTTCAAAGCATGTATTGTCCAAAATAATTTAAAAGTTTCAGATGACATCAATCAGCTGTTGGCAAATGAAATTTAAATGAAAACAAATATTCTACAACGAATGGAAATATTTAATAATGATTAAACACGTGAATAATTAATTAAACTGTAGTTTTATTTAGAATATTTATCTTTACTATTAATATAAATAAGACTATTCAACAGGTAAACACAGCACCCGCAAAATTTACGAATGTTGAACCTTGTACCTATTTCAAATTATATAAATAAAGCTACCTATTCTGTAGTGATAATGTATCTGATAAGTTATCAATTAATTGTTTAAATAGTGCTATTTATTTAAACAATAAGTGACACCTTGGTGACTGTTATTGGAGTGTATATTGTTAGTAAAGAAGAAGCAGTAGTTTAGGAACATAATATAAACTGTATGTAAGTTGCAGATTATTATAACACTATTTATTTAGTTATTTAATTTAAGAAAATATAGTTGTTGCTTTTAAAATGTCATTGTTATGGTTTCTGAAAACATTCTTTTAATTTTTATATTTTACTTAATCGATGGACAAAATAAACACTAAATATGTTCATGTCTAATTTTCTGTAAAACTATGTCTACATTTCCTGGTCCTATTTTTCCAAATACCAAATGTAAAATTTATATCTTAAAGAAAAAATATAAAATTTGAATTTTAGTAAGTAATTTTCTTTTCAGGCTGTAAAATGTGTATTCTATTTTTATACAATGGCGCCCATGATGTAGAGAGTGACTACAGCTTGATATTAATATCTAATCGAGATGAGTTCTATGACCGGGCCTCACAAAACATGGCTCCCTGGCCAGAAGACCCTAATGTTATAGCAGGTTGGTAAACAGGTATATTAAAATGTTTTTATCATGATCATAGACCATGTCATTGACTTTCACTATTGTTTTCTTTTGGAACCTTTGGGAATCATCTTTAAACTTCTTAATCCAACAGTGAAATATACTTTTGTGCTTGTTTGAACAAGACAACAACAAAATAAGCAATTCATACAAATTAGTGTACATAATGTGTTGCTAAGTTATTTAATTGTAATAAACATGCATTGATAAGATAAGCAGATGAAGTCATTAAACTTTTGGCTGCTATTGGCAGACAAACATTTGTCTTTCCAGAACTGTAGTCGAGACAAAGTTAATACTATAGATAAGATGAGATAATTACGATTATGTTTTTGTTAAGAAATTGTCCCTCCTCTTAAGGAATGCATATGTAACCGTATCTTTCACAAAGAGGCGGACACTCGGCTTGGCCACAAGCTTATGCAAATATCAATACGATTGCGTGTATATTATCACGAAAAAAAATACTACCCACATAAACACTTCAAAACAAAAAGTAACACTTTTCAGCTCTTTTAACGAGCCTTCTCTTCAACAGGTCGTGATCTAGGGATAGAGGACGGAGGCGCCTGGCTAGCGGTCTCGCCTTTACGTAAAAAGATCGGAGTTCTACTTAACTTGCCGGGAACTAATAAAGAAAATGCTAAGAGTAAGTGTTGTTGTGTATTGTCCGTAAGTACCTAGGTTCTGCGTTTGTTTCGGACTGGATGCGAAAAATGACTTTTCTTTTACACTACGTACTAGCCTTGGTAGTGGGAAGTATCAATTAAATAAAAATAGAATAACACTTTAAATATGAAAATACTATTTAAAAACTATTAAATAGCTTAAAATCAAAATAAAGCCCGAACTCCGTTTCGAAATTCCACTCATTGTCGGCTGTAGGTAATAAAGCGGCAACGTCGCTTCAAAGGGTGGTCGCTTGAAAGCGTACATAATGTATGCTCCAGGAAAACCATGTTGTCGAACTTGCTTATATGCACCTAAGTACAGGAAGTTTTATTTCGTATTTCAGGTCGAGGAAAAATAGTCGCAGATTACATAAAAGGCGAAAAACCTGTCGATGCATATATTGAAGAAATAAAAGACTACACAAAGGAATGCAATGATTTTGTGTTTATATCAGCTGAATTAAGGTAACTACAAGTTTTTAGTCCTACCTTAGGCAGAGGAATCGAGGTAAGAAGGACCAAATCAGAATTTCACCTATAGTTCATGTGTCATTGTATTTTTCAGAAGTTCCGGTCCATCGATATGTTCCTACAACAATGCGAATGACCAGTTATTATCACACACCGAGACCTATTTGGGCTTTGGCAATAATCTGCCGGAACAACCGCTAAAGAAAGTCGAAGCTGGCAGAAGTAAGCTAATGGAGATTTGTACAGAGTATAATAAAGTTAAATTACAACGGCAGCTTGTCGAGAAATTGATTGAATTATTAAAATCTGATGAAAGGTTAGTTTATGATTAATGTATACTATCTACCGAATTTTTTTTTAAACTTTACGCTTTTGCGGCCTTTGGTCTTAATCCTAGGTTAATTTACCATATAAAGTAACTACGCTGATAACAGACTGGTATAGATCGCCAAGCTCTGCGTGATGTTGCGGATTCAATCCCTGCAGACAGCAATAATTTGTGAAATCAACTATTATTCCAATTCAGAGTATCTAGGAATCTGTCGATAACGATATATAATTTTATTTGTATATTATTTTGTAGGCACCTACCAGACCAGCAGTTGGAGATGCGCCGGCCAACTATGTACAAAGAGTTAAGCTCCATATACGTCTGCGTACCGCAGGGAAGATATGGAACAAGGTACATATTTATATTTCACCATATTATTTAATGCCTTACTTCATCAAAATATACACTAACAACATTCTCATTAATAATATTAGTATGGATTACAGTAATCATATTTATGGCTGTATTGAACTGACCGACTGTAATTTAGTTAAGAATTAGTTTCCAAATTCAGTGTCTTAAAAAATATCTATCTGTAATCTATTATATATTTTGTGTTAATGGTTTTCAGAACACATACATTAGTGCTGCTAACTAAAACTGGACATATGAACATAATTGAGATAACGCAGCAAGCGCCCATCGACCCGACCAACCCACAGTGGTTGAGAAGTGAATTCCAATACGATATCGAAGTAGCGTGATATTTTAAGGATATTAAAACAAGTATTATTTAAATACAATTGTATTTTTATTTTTACATATATTTCCCTTAAAATAGAAGATAATACAGTCACACTATAATAAGTGTTTATAACTATATGAAAGTGGTCCTTTCAGTCAAGTATAAGACTCAAAGGACCAATTTTATACCTCTTTGTTTGTTTCGAATTTAATCTGAACTGATACGTACATGGAAATACTAGGAACAAAGGTATTTTCAATATATATATATTTTGTTTGTGAACTACATAGACCAATTATGAACTTTAAATAACTCAGGCACAGAAAACTCAGCATCCTGCTCCAACACACACCCCAAAAACTTTGGTACATTCAACAATGTACCAGAAATTAGATGAGGGAACTTATTTTGTTTGTCTTCAACATACATGAACATCATCCTTTTACTTATAAAGTCTCCACTTACAGATACATTTGCCACCTCTACGTAATCTTTCAATGATGTAGAATACATCTCAACCGCAACTCTCAGAGACTCCCACATACGTAACTTGTCAGCAGGGAGTAATACCAAACGAAAATGAAAACCAAGTTTACCGTATGCATCTTTTAGTATATCTGTGACATTATCCAGTATTTTATCAACGTCATCATCAGTTTTTGCAGCCCCAAAGAATTCGATAATAGAAGATTGACTGACATGGAACAAACTGTCTTCATCACACGGTGAGGGTAAATATTGCCTACCCATAGTAAAGTATCTTAAAGGTAATGTCTTGGCATATAATACATTCTTAGCATGGTAAGCAAGAAAAGAGGATAGTGAGCCTCCGCCAACTAAATGCATGCGGTTATCAACATTGACTGCTGAGTCTTCATTATGATGTAAAATAAAGGTGGAATCGGGACTAGTATGATCTAAACCGCATCCTTCAACAATTAAACTCTTAACAAAGTCCGGATTTGAGAATTGAATGAATTTATTTTCTTTTAATATCTTGTTGAAGTAGAATTTTGAGCCGAGTTCAAATAGTGCAGCGTCACCTTTCAGATAGTAATTTTCGTTCTTTTTAAAGTCAATAATATTAAGTTCTTTGCCTATTTTGAGATGGTCTTTCCTAGTTTTTGGAGGATTAAGATGTGTGTATAATACTTTGGCTTCATCTGGTGTCCGAGAATGCAAACTGTTTGGTAGTTTTAGAACTTCAACTATCGCTGCTTCTTCTGCTGACCATAGAGGGGCTTTTAACTTTTTTAAGTTGTCTTTCATAATGTCGCTTTGTATTTTAAGTTTCTTTGTATTCTCACTGTCAGGTTCACTTTTTATAAGCTTCCCTAATTCCCTTGATATTTCATTTTTTCTGTGAGTATATTCTATTTTTCTAGCATTTAGATCCTCATACACTTGCCATAGGTTTTCTACCCGAACAAAGTCAATATTAGATTTTCGTTTCTGTAATTCTTTTAATAAGGTTTCTTTTTGCTGAATTTTCTCAGTAAAATCAATATGTGGAGTTATATAAGCATAATGTTCTGTTGCCTTCGCACCATTTATAAAAAGAGCAGAATGTCTTGTTTGTGAAAACTTGCAGTCCCATGCTTTGTTGATTATATTACTTAGACTTTTACGAATCATTTTCACTGACTTTAACCTTTTTGCTCGGACTTATTTCGTCTATGATCGCGTCGCCATCGGCATCTGATTTTTCAGTATTTTGTGTGATTATTTTCCTTTTACTTGGCAGTTTGAAGTTTCCAAAGCCTGCTGCGCGCTCTGACTCCTCTACAGTGTAAGGTTCCAGTTCCAAAGCCTTTAATCTTCGTTTGTGGACCTTTGTTTTGAAATGCTCAGTCAAGGCCTGATCGTCGATAAAATATCGAGCACAATGTAGACAGTAGTGCTGCGCTGCACCAGGCAGGTCGAGGTCTACACCTTGATTCAGTAACTTATCGGCATTTTCTGCAAATAAAAGATGCATTGGTTATGAATACAGCTTCCACTATGAATAAGTAAAAACTTAATTTTACATGCGCACATTGCAACTTTCATAAGATCTTACATAAAAGAGTCTGAACCTCGTTGAAAAGAATAGGACAGCAATTATTGTATCACCAATAAATATTATGGTGACTAGAATTACTACCTAACCTCAAAATACGTATACACCATGTGACAGATAACCAATCGTAAACAAATCGTACCTTCTTTTATATCGTCATCTATTTGGTCCAGATCCTTCTTCCGATTCCTCACTCGCCACCTCTTTTTAAGATGAGTATCACCGTGGTGGTACTTCTTTCGTTTATAAGTCATGATAAATTAGAAAATAAATATCATGAATGAAAATACGCGTGTGTAAAACAAATTTGTTTGTGTGCAAATGTCAATTTCAACTTGACAATTAGCATTGGATTTTTTCTCAACAAGTTTTAGGTCAATGCCTTTTTAGCACAGATAAAAGCTTAATAAATGTCTGCCAAGATAAACAAACACGATTTCGAAAGATATGTTATTGATTCGTGGATTTATGATTGTGTTGTATAAAATACAATAATAATGTTCCTTCAGTTTCTGAATTCCATAACACAAGATTTTTCACTACTTGGGCTGTGTTTCTTCCAAAGATTTGCGATGGAAATGTGTTGTGCGAGGATGCGTTGCGAAGCTGTAAAATGTTTCGTGGGGGGTGGGGTGTAGTGGGAGAGAAGAATATAAAAACTACTCTGTGGAGCGGAGTAACGCGAACGCCTGCCTGCCGCTCACGTCTCACTTTGCTGTCGTCGCGACACATCTTTCTCAACAAAAATTCCTCCCACACATCCCTCGCTTGTTTTATAAGCGCAAAAATGTAGCTCTGCTGAGCTGTTTCCGCCAGAACTTTGCTGACCGAGGCGAGGAAATGTAGAGATTCTATTGGTTATTTATAAACAATTTAGTTATTTAAAAAAATACATCTGATTAAAAAAATTATAACGGGAATCGAACCCAAACTTCCCAAGAATCATAACTCCTTAGCCAGTTCTGTATAAGCGCAGGTTTGTTAACGCCATGGTTTCACAGCAAATTTTAATGTAATTCAGGTGAATCGCTGAGATATAGGGACAGGAATATAAAAATCAAATTCATTTTCATTTATTCATATAATATAATCTTACAATAATAAAATTCAGGGAAACAGTATCATACATGAATAAATACAATGCTAATAATAAACAGTGAACTTTCTTTCTGTATTTTAAGTTAATAAAATTTGTTTTATTTGAAAGAAAGTGAAAACTATAACAATATCCTTATCGATACATTAAATATCGATCGTAGATTGTTAATGATAGGAATGATTTGAATGAATCATTTAACATCAATGATTATAATTTATTTGCAACTCGCAACAGTAAGTTACTATGGCGTAACAATATGTAGAGTGGGCGGCGCTACAGCCGCCTGTTACACTAATCCGACTCGGGCACCGCTCAGTGTTAATAATTATACATAAAAATACTCTCTACAAATGATAATAATGATGAGGTCGGCGCCACTCGCATGTTACATGACTTATCTATCTAGTGAAGGCATCAATTAATGTGAACGACGACAACGCAAGGTGAAGCAACACGCACACACTCGCAAACATTACACAAAATAACTTCGTGCCACTAATTCCGCCTAAACTAAACCTAAACGTATCTAGAAAATATTTCATTTACCGTAGAGGGCCGCGCGATCCGGCCTCCATACCTCAGTTAATTTCAACTGGCTAATAACGTAACTAGTGGGCGTCATTATATACATATAACAATATTATCGTATTTGATGTTACATTCTCTCGCTAACTATTGGTTTCACCGAATTATTGCACGGCACATTACTGGGCTGCCGGTTGGGTAAACATAACCTGTTCAGTCGACTTGCATAGATTCTATATTCCACTATACTTTTTGGAAACAAAAATATAAGTGATTCTCATAATTCATTAATTATTGATTAACAAACATAATAAAAAAATAATAAAGATTTTAATTTAACATTAATTGCTAATTTCCGATGTAATTATTCGAATATTAAAATTTGAATAAATTTTATTATCTGTCGTGTTGTATTTCCACTATGTACATATACGTATATTACATGTGGTATGTACCGAGTGGCGGTGTGTGCTTAGAGACGTCTCAGTGAACAACATAGATACTACCTCCTTACTGAAGTGCCGGGACTCGGGACGTCAACTGAGGGCAGTTGGGTCGCATAGAGTTTCCATGAGCATTTGGACCAGGACCTCTTTAAGCACCTTTGGACACAACACTCCTCTAGTTCGCACTAAGTCGTGATAACAGCGTCTAGTTCGGAGTACACCAAATATTTTACAATATTACTTTATCTAATTTTAGAATGTAGGACTGCAAAGATATAAGACAGTAAATCTCGTATATTTTTATTACACTTCGTTACTAGTCGCAGTTTCATTAAAAACTACGATGAAAATAAAAGAAATGTCTTTATAAATAGCTAGTGAATTAATGATAGTAACTTTTGTGTAATAAATAAATGAAATATACTATCTTATCTCGCGACAGTCCTACAACAAGGTACATGATTGCTGAACATTGAATATTCGATTATCGCGTTAACATATTAATGTGTAAGTGACCGCTTTAAACGAAGTTAATATTAATCGCAAGCGACAATCCTCATGATATCTATATAACTCTCATACACGATTAAAAAATAAAGCACTTTGTTGTAATGAGAGCTATTTAGCAATCAAATATATTAATATAATAATTTGTACAGGCTAACAATATTTAATCCGTGACGTATCGGCCCGACGGCTCGACTACGCGTAACATTTTCATACTCTATGCACTTTCGACCGTCTGACATAATACTTTTTTTACAGGGGACGCAAAGGAAACACTATAAGTTTAGGCCTCGGCGCATAGAAAAATAACCCGCACTTTCGAGTAGAAAACTTAAGCTAGTTCATAAGTCCTACGCGAAGCCGGCTGGGCGGTCGCGAGGGCATAGAGTCCGGCCGCGGCTAGCACTGCGGTGTGCGGGCTGGCGTGCGGGCTGGCGGGCGAGCCTACATGCCGTAGCCGTGGTAGGGCGCGGGCGACGGCGCCTGCGCCGCGTACGCGTAGGGCGACGCTTGCGGCACGCCCGCCACGCCCGCGTACGGCATCGACGGCATGGACGGACCTAAGGGGAAACCAACCGTATTAAAATCAAACTAGAACAATAAATAACCCTAAATCAAAACATTGCCAAAGTCCAACAGTATGTAAAAATACAGAAATGTTTAGATGCGATAGGAAAAACACCCACAGAGAAAATATAACACATAAATAGGGAATAGGAGTGGACAACATCCTGGATTATTTTGTCAGCAAGAGTATGTTCTCAAAGCAGAAACACACCAGAAACATGGAGTTTCGTTACTCAAGGAAGGTGTATTGCCCTATCTCGGGGACAGCTAAGTCTGTGCTATGATATAGTGTTGTGTACACACCAGCAGTGAGCATGAGCTGGGGCTCCATGATCATGGCGGGCTTGGCGTCGTGCTCGGCGCTCTCCGTGCTGCGCTTGGCGTCCGCCTCCTCCAGCTTCTCCACCTTCGTCGTCAGCTCGCGGACCGTCTGACATACAAACACACAATATATAACGTTTCAAAAGTATAACTTGGTAAAAGAGTCAACTATGTACTTGTCGTTTTAATTTAAAGTAAATGGTATAGTTTGTTACCTGAATAAGGAAAGGCATTGCGAAGTCCATGATGTTATGTCTCCACGCTAGTTCGATGACAACGTCGGGTTTCAATAGGTCGTAACACTAGAAAAAAAGTTAAAAAAATTAATACCCCATAATAATATCACATCACCGGGCAGTAAATATCAAAGGGAAAAGTAGCTAAACACATTTACTTATAACTTTTATATAAAGATGGAGATCTCAATTTTAGATAGTATTGGCTGCAAAATCACTTTATATTGAGAATAATGTTGAGCTTCAAGAACTAGAGAATATTTTTCCTAGGCTTGTCCTAACTAAGTGTGATTATAAGGTACCTGGTATAGGCAGGCGGAGAAGCACTCGTAGTTGTCCCTCTCCAGGAACCAGTTGAGCAGCTCCTCGGCCACGTCGGGCTGGCGCGACTCGGCCGCGTACTCCATGGCGTCCGCGTACAGCGCGTCCTTCTTGCACAGCTCCACGCTCTGCTTCCATCTGTTGTTGCCTACGACACAATATGCGATATAGTATACTTCATATAGGAAGACCCTTGAATGCAAGCAGTGTCGTCAAGATATAAAATACTGTTATGAATCCAAGTAGCGCTCTTAAATCTTAGGACAGTTTTACTGCATAGATCTATCATAAAAGTAACACTAAGGCCTCGTTTACGGAGACGCGGGGCGTCGGGCGTCACGTGTGGCGTGGCGTCTCGCGGCGCGTCGGACGTTTTTGCTGTTTACGGAGGGGCGGCGCGTGGAGCGGCACGCATCATCGCACGCGTAAACACAAACTTATAGCAATATATGACGTTGTTCATAGAGAAGCGAGGCGGGAAGTGTAGCGGTGCACGCTCGCCTCTCCTACTCCATTGCGACGGTGACTACGTCTGTGTTGCGCGATTTCTAAATAAGACTGACAGAAGATTCCGCCTCGGGCATAGCTTCATCGAGAATAGCCGCTGCGTGCGCCGCCGCGGTAAACGCCGCGTGGGACGCGGCGGTGCAATCCGCGGAGCCCGCCGCGAAAAACGCCCTATTTCAAACAAACGCGTATAAAATCGCTTCTCCATATATTTGAATTCAGTGCAGACCGCGCCGCTCAACGCAACGCCCGACGCCCCGCGTCTCCGTAAACGAGGCCTAACATAAAGTTACGCAAATATATAAGTATATTTACAAGCCTAATTCCGTCAGCACTTAATTCAAAGTGAGACATATTGGTTCGACTAAAGAGTATGTTATTCCGTGTTAATTATGTAAAACCAAGATGTCCTGGTCTGATAACTGGAATATCTTACCTTTGTATAAGTAAGCGGCGATCCTTCTGAACTCGGTCAATTCGTGTTTCTCCAGCTGCTGTGCGAGCGCGATTGTGTCGAAGTTGTCGAATGCGTCTATCGATGTTCGTAAACCCTAGAATAAAAGAAGACAAAACATTATATAGACATAAATTCTACTATTTTCACATTGATGTGATTTTCAAAAATATCCTAAAAAATATACAAAGAGCAATTTGATTTTTGCATATCTCAGTTATATCTATCTTGCATTCAGTAATTAGATAGATTGTATGGACACATAACATTCTCAAGACACTCTGTTCGTTTGTAAAGCAGAGTGAAACAGTGAACTGATTTAAATTGATATCCTATTACATTAATATCTTCAAGATATTATACCTGGTAATCCTCCTCATCAATGAGCAGCGAGTTGAGGGCCTCATTGACGGCCTTATTGTTGAGGCTCTGCACGGATCTGAGGTAGGCCTTGACGAGCTGCAGGTGGCCGGCCTTCGTGAAGAACGTCACGGCGCGCGTGTGGTCCATGCGCGGCGCCAGCACCAGCAGCAGGTCGTTCAGGAGGAGCGGCTTGAAGTCCAGGTAGAACTGGATGGCTTTGTAGTACAGCTCCATGTTGGCCACCTAGGGAGAGAGTAAGATAAGATATTTATATTTTTTTTTTAGAATCAAAATTACTTACTCTAAATTAAACATAATTATGTTAATAAAAACTGCTAAGTAATTAAACAGAAGGAAGCAAACCATGTTCAAATTACACTGTAATTGTGGCTCAAGGAATTACATATGATTTTTTTGGAATAATCTAAGTGGACAAAGCGAAATAAGTATGTAAGGAAAGTGGAAAGTAGTATTCTTTTCGTACGCCTACGGAAAAGAGGCGTGATTAAATGTGCAATATTATATGAGTAATCTAACTATTACATAGCAATAAAACTGTTTCTTATTTGATCATTCCGTGTTCTTTTTGAGCACGATCATACACACTGTATACTGTATATTGTTCTGGAATATTATTGTGTAATTATTGCAATGTTTATCAAAGTGTAGTGGTGACCTTGGTGATGATATCCTTGAAGTGTCCCTCGCGCCAGGCCTCGGTGACGTGCTGCATCATGGTGAGCGCGGCGTTGTCGTACTCCTCGTACTTGTCGTACAGGAACACCAGCTCCGACCACAGGTGCGCTTGCTCCGCTGCACGGAGAACCTGCACACAATCATACATACGAATAAATATTTAATTATACTTATTTTTGGAAGCTGATCACAATAAAGTTGGGAAATGGCTAGGCAAGTGAGCTATCAAGCTTTCCAAAAACTTAACGGTAGTATCAGATATTAACGATTATTCGAATGCCGAAACTGTAGAAAGATAAGTATTACCCCAAATCTATTTCTACTCTCTATATATTCTTTTGAAGTTACTTGAGCACTAATACGGCCTTTTTTGTCTATACTCCATTTTTATAAGCTATCAGTATTGATAGGTGATAAAAATGGTAACTGTTTAATAGGTGTATACCTATATCCCATCAAACAACATTTACATATTCAAAGCACCGTTTAGGTGAAGTACAGCATTCCTAATTAAAAATATCTGAGGACGTCCTCCATACTAAACAGAGTACTTAATTTCTGACATCCTTATCAGCTGGCAGTAACACAATATAGCACAGCTCACCTTAGGAATATTGACGCGCGACCAGAAGAGTTCGAGGTGTTCCCGCATCTTGGCGGGCTTGTACTTGGAGTAGAGGATGGCCAGCTCCGTGAACATGCCCATGTGCGCGCGCTCCAGCCCTAAAGCCGCTTCCAGCAGGCTGATTAGCTCGTCGAAGTGGCCGCGGTCCTGGAAATTGTGTTTATGTTAGTTTTGTTGAACAAATGAATATCGAAAATCTTTAATATTTAGAAGTTGATTTTTTTTTTTAGTTATATGTTCTTATTTGGTTAGTGATGATGACAAACAACACTGAATACTGTAATATTGAAAACATTGTAAGAAACTTCATCAAAATGAGATTTCAAAATCGCTAAACCAGTCAAACTACCATGATTATCAGTGTTTGTTTCTTCCCTATATTATTTATGCTTATTCATGCTTTATACAAAAAAAAAAATCTTTAACTTTAAGATGACATTCTTTATCCACGAAAATGGATGAACTCTACACTTTATCTTGACAATTGACCCTAACCGTTATACAAATCTAGTTGTCTATTTACAAAATCACTTAAAACCACATAAATATAGCGACAAACGTCTAGTCTCCATACCTGGTAGTAATTAATAAGATCCTCTAGCTCGTCCGCGTGCACGACGATGTGTAGGCCGCACATCTGCGCGAGGCGGAACTCCCCGGCGTCGACGCACGCGAAGCACACCTCCTTCCACGTGCGGGTCGAGTTCGCCTTGCGGGCACTGTCCACCGCGCCTGCAGAGTGCAATACATATATGAGGGACTGTTATTATATTATCATCATTGTCACGGTGCCGGGGGTAGGTAAATTATATAATGTAGGTAGTGTGTTTTGGGTCAGATACACAGTCGCTCTTTGTAAAATGGTATTCAGCTCACATTGAAGTAAGTGTGGGTTTAATCCCAAATGTTCTTGAATACCAATATTTTAATATATTGTCAAATAAATCTTATATCCAAACAACCTCACATATATCCCATATCTTAGATTTAAAAAGTACCTTAGGAAGTATAATATACATTATGAAAATTAACTTTTTATGTATACCATTTTATAGGTAAGATATTGGATAATGTCTTTCTACTTTGAGGCTCGAACTGTCTAACTGAGCTAACCTAACCATGACATATTTAATTTAATCACTAGCTACACTCACCCTGGAACTCCTTAAGATGAACAAGCGTGATCGCCAGCCTGGCAAAGTTGCTAACATTGTTGTAGAGCAGCTTAGCAGCGTTGTACATCTTGTCGTCGAAGCAGCGGTCGCCGATCTTCTGTATGTCGGCGTGGTTGGGGCCGGAGATGAACTCCTCGAGGTCGGCCAGGCGGCCGGTGCGCGCGTACGCGTAGATCAGCTCCGACTCGATGTACGACTCGCGCGCCTTCTTGCGGGCCATCTGTTGGGGGTGCAGTTGTTGTTAGTTATTGTACCACTAGTAGGTTTAAACAAATAAACAAATCTATTATGAATTTTCACTGACATCGGCAATTATGTGTACAACACAGTTTTGTACATTTTTTTAGTGAAGTTATTTAGGACTTTCCTAAGAAAGCAGTACTAATGAACTTTAGGTGTTATTACTGTAATTGTACCTTTATTCTTTCGTAAAATTAATAAAACTAGTAGGAATTGATTAGTAAGCTATATAATTAACTAGTAGAGACAGATTGAGAACATGGTCATATAGTTAACCTTAAAACAAAACCGTGAGTCTCGTTTCTTGTCACACCGTTAATTGTTAATTGATAATATCTTGCGTAAAAGTAATATCAAATAGGATTTCCATTTTTATATAACAAAAGACATGGGTACATTACCTGCAAGTAGCGCACGAGATCCTCCCAGGACTGCGTGTCGGTGGCGGTGGCGACGACGTCCATGTAGGCGGAGGGGTCGTCGGCCTTGATGTAGGAGTCGATGGCGTCCTTGACGCGGCCCTGCTGCAGCTGCGCCTTCGCCAGCTGCGACCACACGCCCGCCTCGTTGCAGCGCTCCGCGAACTCGTACGCGCGCTCCAGGTCCTTCACTTGCTCGATCAACACCTGGGTGGTAACAACACGGTATTATATTAAAGGCAAAAATAATTTTGAAAGTAGGCGAAAATATAAGCAATTTATATAATAGAAAATTAAACTGTCTGGAATAAAATAACTTTATTTGGGACCTTTTAACCTTTTGTTTTGGATCAGATCACTCATTAACTCTAAAATGATGTAACTGGTGTTCCAGTAGCGAAAGAGGATACCGTTTTTACGTGATACAAGTTAAAAATACCACATCAGAAGACTTTGTTATATTTATGATAATTCTTTTTCTCGGTTCCTAAAGTTAATTTGTTCTTTAATTCGAACTTACTATCTGCTACTTGAGCAATTTTTACACGAAATATGTTTATCTTTCGTCACCTTATCTTTTTAATTACTACCCACAGTATCCGTTAAAATTGTAGCCAATCAATCAATGTAAATATTTTCAACAGTATATTAGTAAATCTCACCTGAATAGCCGAGGTGTTGACGTCAAACTTCTTAAAGATAGCGAAGGCTTCTTCATAGAGTTCGTTGTTGATAGCGATGTTGGCGATGTCGGGCGCGTCGTAGTTGTCCAGGCGATTGATGTACTCCATCACGCGGCTGCGGTCCGCCTTTATTGCTGGGTACATAAGTTTGCAATTAGAATGGAAGTCAGAGTTCGAGAAATGAGCAATCAAATCTTTGGTGTATTATTTCTTTATTTAATTTCTTGGTAGAAAGCTTTGGATCTACATAGTAAAAAAATGAATAACTGAAAACGTTTTCTGTTATTTTGATTTATAGTTGAATTTATTTTTACGACGCGACATTTACAGCCAATGTGACGAGTTTATGTCACCTAAGACCTAATTTAGCGAAGCGAATAATTTTGTACGTGTTGGGGTACAGTGCGGGGTCGCACCATTTGGGTATCATCGATCACAGATGGCATTTACCATCACTCGCACGATATATCTCATCATCTAAATAAGGTTCGATATCTTACCTGTGAGTATAAGCAAGTTCTGCAGGTTCCTGTGGTCTGAGAACACGGAGTTGTCCAGTACGATCTTCTCGAGGAGCTCAATGAGTTCATTGGGCAGGTCCGCAGTCATGAAGGCCTTTACTGTCACTGAGATGTCTTCAGGGTCCTGGGTCTCTGACAGAGCTGTTTGGACCACCTGGAAATACAATATTCGTATTAGTAATTGAATTTTGGCTGTAGTACATAATTATGAACATTATATAATTTGCCTGCCTTTTTTCTATCTAGGCTAACTATATCATAAATGTTATCACTATTAAATGTAATTTTGTCTTTTGAGCTAGATCATTAGAGATTTTTTTATAACCGGCTAACAATTGTTCGACCCACCACACCGTAAATATTTTATTGTAGAACGTCGGAAGAGCAATGGCAAACCCTCTCACATGTATGTAGCGGCTCTACCATCGTAAAGCCTATGATATAGTGTTGGAAATCCGATGTAAAACGCCGGAGTGGCACGCTCCAACCTTATACTTGCCTACCTAGGCTGTTAAAGTGTTATGTCTATGTTATTCTCTGCATATAGGATATTTGTGTGTGTACCTGGTCAATAAGCTGTCGCTTGAAGGGGTTGGCCTCGGCCAGCACGTCGAGCCAGAGGTCGGGGTCCCGGCGTCTCACAAGGTAGCGTGCCTGCGTCTTGAACAGCGAGTTGTCGTTGCACACGGCGATGAGCTCGCGGTCGCACTGCCCGCGCTCGTACGCCACGCACGCCAGGTGCGGGTCGCGCTTCTCGCAGTAACGGCCTACTACGCGGGAGTCGTACCTACGCAACAACACACAAACATTAAGAAAAATAAACCACTTTTGAAGCGAATTGGTTGAAAAATTGCCATCACTTTCAATGGCACCAAGAGCACCTTAAAGCTCTCATCACGCAGATATGCTACTAATACCAAACAGAATACTCCAACAAAATTTATGCAGCCGGTCTAATGTCAATATCAGTTTCCTCCATACACAGAACCGAATTCATACATAACAATATCACAGTAGAGGCGCGTCATATAGACAACACGTTGTAGCGTCGTGGAGGCGATGTAACATCCTTGCGTACTACGCATGGTAGCATCTCTTAGGTCACATCGATCGTGCTGCAGTACGTTATGTAAGAACAGTCCAAACGGATTCAATTTGCTTTTTCAAGGCGGTACGCCGAGAGAAAGAGGGAAAAAATTGTATTAGAGATTTAAGAATGACTGACCATTGGTTTTCCTTGAGGAACCTCTCGGGGTTGTTGTTGGAGTCGATGTATATCTTGGCGAGCGCGTTGTGTGTGGCGGGCTCCGTGCTACCCTCGTGCACGCGGGTCTCCAGCCACGGGAGCAGCAGCTTCAATCTGAACACAAATTACACATTAATTAATAAGAAGCAAATAACATTTTTCGAGTGATAATATAACATAATCTAATTTTACAAATGTGTATAGGTAAATAGATGCTTGCGGACATGTTCTCAGGCGAAGTACTAGTTGTCTTTTTGCGATACCTTTGCGGTAAATTCATTTACTATAAACATATGATATTTATGCTGTTGGATTTAGAAGGACTCTGATAAATATATTATCCTGCTCTCAAACTTAAAAGTACAAGGAGGTCCAAGTGACAGACACGTGACTGCTATATTCACAATCCATTTTATGTTACTTTTACTTCCACTTCAAAAAATATATCTCTTTGTACCAAAACGTATCTTCTTAACTCATGTTCTACATAGAATCTAATTATGTATAGTAGAGTATATTAATACCTGTTCCTCTTTTCGACCTCGGCGACCAGTTCGTCAGTGGAGAACTGTCCGCGCACGACCAGGATGAGGTTCTTGATGATGTCTTCCGCGCAGTCCACGTCTAGTAGACCGCCAACTACGACCGGCAGACGGGAGGGGTTCACCTGGTGAGGGATAAACAAAACATTTAGATAATGATGTACATAAGTTTATATATCAGCTATCACTATTTATACCTGCCAATTTAAGATGTGCAAGAGTTTGAAAATGTTTCACCTTAAAATACAAGTTAAGGTTTTATTATAAATTGACTTCTTTATTCAAAACAATGGCAATAACGAGGTAAACATCTGTATATTGATCCCAATAATGGAATAAACATGAACCATATTGGGCACACAGCACCACAATCATGACATGTGCTATATTTTTGTTTTATAAACAGTAAATTACAAATTTCAGAGAAAGGCATATTGTTGGAAGTAGAACACTCCCCATTCTCTAAGTTGGCTACATGTCTTGAACACCACAAACTTCTCAGACTGTCTTCAGTCCAGTTTTCAGGTCTGGCAGGCTCACACTCCACGCTCACCTTCTGCACGTAGATCTCGATGTACTTCTGCAGGCTGTTCCGGTAGAGGTAGAGCACCAGGTCGTGCACGAAGTCGAAGCGGTCGCACACGATGATGAGCGGCAGCTGGTCGGGCAGCTTGGCCTCCTTCAGGAAGTTCTTCACGCGCTCGGCGTTGTAGCAGTTGGACTCGCGGCAGATGCGCTCCACTTCCTTGATCTGGCCGGTCTTGCAGGCAGCCTGCACACATCATTAATTTTAATAAATATACGTTTTTAGGCAAGTTTTGACCAGAAATATAAGATTAAATAAATGAAGTTACGTATTTTGTGTCACATATTAGCTTAACTTATTAAGGTAGAACTTATGAAGCAATAATTTTTTACTTTTCTTGGTCTGCTTCATTTCGCGTACAAGGTGTTTTTCTCTAATATAGTCAGAATTGTTGCTCTTTGAATGTCCTCAACTGATTCGCCTGCTGAGGCGCTAACTAGGCGTTTGGAGCATTAGATACTAAAATTTCTCAAAAGAAATTTGGTTATACTTGAAAACATAACATACCTGAATATACTTGAAGTGCACTTCCGGATCCTGACTGAAGTTAACAATAGATCCCAAGAAGTAGAACAGGCCCTCATAGGTCTTGAAGCTCTCGAAGAGCTCTATCAAGGACTTTGTGGTGAGTTGTTCGTGGTACTTGGTGGCGATCTGGACGCAGATCTGCAGGTTCTGGCGGATGTTGGCCTGCAGCATGGCCTTCAGGCACTCCAGCGAGTCCTCGACGGACAGGCTGCCGAAGTATGTGACGAGCCAGTCGGCGGGCAGGAGGTGGGTGTGCACCTGGGGGAAGAAATTTTTGGTTAGATTAGTATTGATATAAAACTAAACTTTAAAAATAAAATAAAAATATTGATTACTATTTTTGGTTACATATTTAAAGTAAAATATTTTAAGTCATTATTTTTATATTGTATAACTAGGAGAATTTCTTTAATTTATGTCTGATTCTAGTTTATTGTAAACAACAGTTTCGCATACCGCGAACACATTTCAGGTAAATATTAAAATCTAAAGCCAGGTTTAGACGATAAAAAAATTATCTTGCGATTTGCGCTTCATTGGGGGCTGCATTGCTATGATATTTTAAGTAATCGACTACAAACAGTTAGTACTGCAACTCCCTCGATAATCTCGCATGTTTTTGCAAATTTAAGTAACTAGTATACATACCACAGCCCTCTTGATATCATAGAGGTCGGTGTAGTGCTCGAGCGCCCGCTGCAGCAGGCCGGCCTTCTCGCAGAGCTGCGCGACGTGCGCGCGGTCGTAGTGCGTGAACATCGCGTTGCCGAGGATCGCGTCCGCCACCTGCGGCGCTGACATCAGGTTCATCTCCAGCAGTCTGCGGTTAACATAACATATGCATAATTAATCATCAAACTAATATGAAGTAAAAACAACCCTACAAAAAAAGGTGCATATCCACCAGTAGTTTGTTATAGAGATGGTTGATTTATTTGAAAATATAAAATCAAACTTGTAGTATCTGTAAATCTCTTAAATGTCGATTAACAAAGTTCAAAAGAGTTCAAATAAACGAGAGCTTCCGAATTGTGTTTAGTTGAATAATCTTCACTAATTCGAAGCGGCGCGGGCTAAGGTAGTATAGAAGAAATTGGGGGAGGCCTTTGTCCAGAAGTGGGATAGTATAAGTTTTTTATAAACATCTTCAAATACAATGTACTGACCTAGTCTGCAGTGGTCCCTCCTCGACGCGGTTATTCTTCAGAGCGTCGAGCAGGAAGGCGGTGCACTGCTGCACCATGTTCTGCTCCATGAAGACGTCGACGATCTGGTTGATGTCGGCCAGCGGCGGGTCCTCGGCCACCAGCATGCCGGCGAAGCCCGCGCCCTGCTCCGGGTTGGTGCGCATCACCGAGCGCAGCAGGTAGATGTAGTCCGGGGTGTAGCCCACCTGAAGAACAAGTGTGATATAGTATTTACATATAATTTAATTTTTTATTTTCACAAATATTACCACAAATCTAGACAAAGTTACACACAGTGGCGGATTTGAACTTCACATTATGAGACTGATGCCTGAGGTAGTGGACACTAAGAAACAAAGTAACATACATAATTTAATTTTACCAAATATTTTCTGAGGTTAAAACAACTGTAATATATTGAAATATATATTTATTAGAGTAGTATTAGAATTATTAGAGTAAGGTAAGATATTGAAATAACACTATTTTTTTTTCCAAAGATTTCGTTATTATATGTTTTTGTTATTTCTAGCGTTAAATTAAGAGAAAACTTGCTATAAAACCGCATTCTTTCTCTGTCTATTAAATTCCAAGTATTATCAACCCTCACCTTCTTAGCGTAGAGCACGATCTTCTGGAACTGTCCGGTCTCCGCGAAGCACTGTATGACCTTGCTGGCCACGTTGGCGCGCAGGTACACGGAGAGCGCGAGGGTGGGGTCCACCTGCTTCACCAGGTCGCCTAGCTCCTCAGAGCATTCCAGTTTCTCTTCCTTCAGCCATTTTTCTAGGAGTTGTTTGCGACCTGTTGGGAAATAAGCAAGTTATTTAGATGTTTGCCTCTATTATTCAGGCTTACTTACGAAGTTTGTTTTACATGAAATGGTATGAAAAAGGATATTCATTGTACTAGTCCTCTTTAAGATGTATTGAAATCTGTTATTTATTTTAGAAATATTCTCATTTAACACAGTGTTTCTATCTAGTAATTATTATCAATTTTTTATTTTGAGGGATCCAATACGAAAATCCGACAACCGAGGTAGGTAGATAAATTCCTGTTTCGCGGATATTTTCACAATGATGTAGGGACCAATCATTCATTGAAGTCATATCGAGGGGTAACGGGCTATTTGGTTTAAGCGACATTTTTGCAACTTTACAGGAGAGCCATTTAAAGTTTGAAATTTCGAAAAAAAAATCATAACACAAAAACTTCTGCAGCTATTTGAACGGGGTAAACTGCATTAAAATTTAATTAAAAATATCTAGTTGTTGATGCTAATACCAAATAAAGCGGACCTTTAATTACAAAGATAAATGTCGCTTAATACAATCTGCCCTTTTTTAGAGACAGGAAAAACGCTTCAAGTGACTGCATAACTACAATTGGCTACAGGGGAAAACAATTAAGCGACGACGCATTCTATTTACAGAGTAAGCCAAAAAGTATGAAGTAACGAAACCCACAAATAATAGAAACAAGCTTTTTATCTCAACTACCAATTTCAACTAAAATGACTGACAGGCTAGTTTACTTATGTGATATATAACATTGAAATCGTAACGTTTAATGCCTATGTTTATTAACATCTAAGACTACTCGTATCAATGGCTGATAAAACAAGCTGATTTTGCTGATTAAGACTGAAAAGTAAATAAATATAATTGATGTTCCTATTGAGACTGTACTATAATAATTATTTCGTATAAACAGTTTAAGCGACGAACCCTGTCGGATTTGGGTGACGGACAAATAGCTTAAGTTACATCACACCGTGTGATTAGTGGGAAGTCAAAAAGACTCAAGTTACTTTTTAATAAAAAATAGAAACAGGAAAAACGCTTTAACTCTCATTGACTTATTTATGAGAGACAGGGTGACTGGTTTATGTCTCGGTTATTAATATGATGGCATGGTTCAAGTACAAGATTAAAAATAAAATGCAAAATTCACGTCGTTTAATACACTGCCACTTTGGAAACAACACGAAAATAGGATTGTTTCAAACGCCAAAAAAGTGCTCCGATTTTAATGAAACCGGCATCATTCGACGGAGAAAAATTCGCCGATTCCAAATATGTATATAACTCAATATCACCCAAAATGTCGCTTAAACCAAATAGCCCGTTACCCCTCGATATGATGTCTTACATCACTATTTATTTATTTATTGATTCGCGAAACTACATAGGCCAAATTAATGATCGAACATCTTTTTTAGTTACCCGTCTCGGATTCACGTTCGTTCGGTAAGTATTTTTGTACACCTTGGGCTACATATTTAAGGTCTAGCAGGAATACCTTTATTTCTAGTATTAAAGCCTATATTACTAATGGATAATTTAGCATTATATTATAGAGTAAGTGAGTAAGGTTTACCTTGCAAGAGCACCGGGCGACACAGCTCGAGCGACTCGAACTTGTTGAGCTGCGCCTGGTCGAGCAGGATGCCGAAGTACTGCAGCAGCGGCGAGGTCTGGCCCGGCTGCGTCGGCACCTGCTGGAAGCGCTGGATCGTCTGCGGCGTGCGCAGGATGCCGCGGGGGGCCATCGCGGCTACCTTAGAGGGAAATACAACATTATATACATTATTTAACCCATCTAGATAATATGGTCTTGGATATATATTGGCACAAAATAATCTGATGACATTCCATGGCATTATATGTCACCATGTCACCAATTAAAACTATCGGCAAATGCACAGGGTTCGATTGCCGTAAATGACAAACACTTGAATTAAGTTACTAATGTAGTTATATTGCAGTGGTATCCATAAATTTCTAATTACATATTTTGTTAAAATAAAAACTATATTGAATTACCTTCTTAATTAAGTTTGACTCATAGAAAATGCAATAATAAAATAAATTCTTTACATAATTTAAAAAACGGCTAAAAGCTCACTGCACACATTATCTGTAGTTCCGATATCTAAACCGACAACCGATTACAATACCGGATATAGGTAGTATAGCTACCGGCCTACCGTTCACAAGTTACCATGTTACGACAACACAAACAATACTGTATACTTTATAGCACCCTATATAACGTGAACAGTGTACACGTACGGGACCGATGTCACAATGAGCAGGTGTTCGTGACGTCATACCATCGATTTTTGCCTATAACACGATGTTTCCGTGACGTCGATATTATTTAATTGGTGTATATTATCATGTAATGTTTTTAAATTATATCTACTAAAGACTAAATCAACCAAATATTATTTTATAACAATCATAGCCAACGTTTCAGGATGGAATCACCAACTGATGGGTATAGGCCTCTCTTTTTTGGGGGAGTCAAGAAAGAGAATTTTTGTCTGTCTTACGTATTCCTTATCCAGATAGTATTCACTAGGTTTCACCGCTTGCCGCACTAGGGCAACAAGCCGGTAACCAGTTAGCACGGGGCTAGCTCGTGCGTTCTTGGACTGGAGTTCTGCAGCACTGTGTTGATGTAGGAACATACCTTGGCGGCCTCTCCGTACTGGCCGTTGGTGAACAGCATGTTGAACTTGCGCACGAACAGCTCCTCGGCGCCGGCCAGGTTGTTGCGCACGGCCAGCCGCAGCGCCAGCTCGGGGTTCTGTAGCACCGTGTTGATGTAGGGCACGATGGAGTCCTCTTCTACTGTTACTGATAGGACTTGGCCTTTGCGGTTTACACCTGTGGGAAAAACATTGCTATAAATAATAGACAGAAGCTAAATGTATTATAGTACGATTTCTTTTTCTCCATCTATTTAGATTAAAGGATAATTTTCAAGACCGACGCTATCGTCAAAGTTGTCGTTCACTGTGGTGTTCTAGGGGGAAGGCCTTTTTTAAGCAGTGGTAGTCATCCGGCTGATGATGAAGATGATGATAATTTTTATGTGGGATGCACAATCTATGTAGCGGGTAGCCAGGCGAGCACATTAAGTACAGTCGCGACAAACTAGATAAACTTAGTACATCATGCTATAAAATTTAGCCTGTATTGACCCACAGCTGGACAAAGGAATTCCTCTTATTTGTAATACATAGAACATATATACACCACTAATAATTGTCTCATAGAACAAAATACAATAAAAAAATAATCATCAGATAATCTTTATTCCGATAGTTACAATCAATATCAATTACCTCGTGACATTTTCCACCATGACTAACAACAAAAAACATTGACACTCGTCTAATGATTCATCGAACTTCTTTATAAACATAACAAGTTAATTCTCGTTTTGTTTATGCATCGCAGACATATAATGCGTCTAGGATGAGTGGTGATAACCTTTGCCTTTTGATATGCGACCTCATTTGACAACTTTTGTCTTAGTTTATTATTAGTTGTTGCTTATGAGTACTGAACTTATGAGAACTGCCTCGGCCTAGTGGTGCTAAGCGCGACTGCTACGCTAGAGTTTTGGGTTCGATTCCCAAGTCGACCAAGATGATATTGGGTTTATCTATGAAATTCTCAGTAGCAGGTCGGTGTTTGGATTTGTGTCCGGTTAGTAGCAATAAGCTCGCCCCCTATTACATGGGACCTAATCATATCGGCGAACTGTGGGTGTACATTGATACACCTCCGCCCAACCTTTCGGGGATACACGAAGTAAATGTAGTTGAGGTTTTGTTGTTATATTTGTTGCGTTTTCGTGACATACTGTTATTATATTGATTAACTGCACTGATTACGATTATTTAATTACCGTTTCAATTCATTGCGTGTCTATGGTCAAGGCTACTTGATGGAAGCATCAAGATTTCCAAAATTAATTTTAATAAGCAACTGCGTCAATTTCATTTTTATTTTTCACTGAATCAAATATCCTTCATAATTTTAGTCAAAGACAGTTTTTTTTTTCTAGGTGTTCTCTAATTCTCTTACATCTTTCTAATAATATTACATCAAAGAGTAATATAAGGAAAAGGCGTCTTCCCATATTTTAATATGAAAACGCCTTTTTCCAGCAGTAAGACCATTACAGGATGAGTTTTATTATAATCAAAAAAAAACCTGAAATAACTCACCAATAATACCGCCAGTAGTCTCATGGGGTGCCGTCACAAAAATCGTGTCCGAGGAAATACGGTTCATGTAGATACAGGTGCCAGTCTCTATATCATACATGTGTATGTATCCGTATTTGGTGATCAGGTAGATGACGTCATATTTGGGGGAGACCTGCATGGCCACGGGGAAGTCGTTCTGCGCCTCGGCGGGGAAGAAAACGTCCACTGCTTTCTTGAGGAAGGGCTGGTTGCCGGCGGGCGTTTGGCCGACCTCTGTGGAAAGACAATATGAATTAATTTACTTAAATATGCAAGGACACGAGAAATATAATAAAAGAAGAATGTGGGAGGAAAAAAAAAACTAATTGACTCTCCTCCATTTTTTTTTATGTTGTTATCTAAATAAACTCTTACTATATTCTTACTTTCCAGCCTTGACATAATCCCGGGATACATCGGAAATATTATGACTAAATAGGTTCAAGTAAACAAGACTATTTCCAGAATCGGAGTTTTGGTGATATGTAAACGGTATACCTTATTCAAATAAATGACTATGTTTCCGAAACATAGAACCTAAATCTAGGTAGAGCATTAGTAGCTGTCTCAATTGTATGACGAAGCCAACAGGCTAATTCAAGCAAGCATGTAATATAAACATGACATATGTTATTAGAAATTATAATTAAAACCGTATGTATAAAATGTATTATTTATTCGCATAAAATCGGTGTTATGAATATGTGATAACAGATTCTAGGTCAAGTGAAAACCTCATTCATTTCAACATTTATATATTCATCAAGTTATATTAGATTCTTGTGATATGTTTATATGTATGTATATAATTATACTGTTACATCATAGTAAGATGTCACTGTTTACTTATAACTTGTTTGTATTTAAAGCCTATTAGTTCATGGACATGTATGTAATGATTCACACATTTTAGTTTCTCATAAATATTATGATGTTATTAGATATTAATTAAACAAGTTTTTGATACTACACACAGTAAATCTATATGTATACATGCATATTCTACAATAAGTAAAAAAAAAATAGTATAATTTTATAAGAAAACCAACTTCTTTTCTTGTCACATCAATCACAAAATGACAGTTAAGGTATACTCTGATCGCTATTTATTTTAGGGATACAAGGAAACAGGTCACCATGCGAAGATGCCTACCTATGAACTACTTCATGACCAGTTTCGGTTACTACTTCCAACTCGCTGATGCAAACACAATATGAGGAAGTTTTACTCACCAATGATATGCAGTTTCCCGCCCTGAGCTGTTCTGACGGCGAAGCAGAACAGCGTGGAGGGTTCGCCGTTGCCTTCCGCCTTGAAGGTGGCGAAGGAGGCCGCGTGGCCTTCGATGGGCTGTGAGCACTTGCGCTCTACTGAGTAGAGCTGCATCGCGCCCACGACGCGGTTCTGCTGGGCTGAGATACCTGCGGAAGAAAAGGTGATGCAGAACGACTGATAGGATTTCTGAAGTAAACTTTTTACGTTACAAATAAATACTAAATAATGTACATGTGTTCTATACACTGGCTCGTAAATATAGCTGAGATACTATAAAAAAAATCGACAAAAAGCTTATATCCTACTAATAAATCAATCGGCAATTTGTTATTGACAGTGACCCAAATTTAAACGACAAGCCATGATTTTCGATTTCTGGACTAGTCAATAAGTTTATAAGTCCACAACTTGGAGAGCGACCTATAACCTAAAATAATTGATATAGGCCAAGATGATTGAACCCAAAAAATATATTCAAATGTTTTTGAAGTCACTTACCAACAAGAAGCAGCCACTGTTGTTTCGGATCGGTCCTATAGTTGATGATCTGGCAGTCTGCTAGCGAGGAGTGTCTGTCGAACATCTTGACTGGTGTAGAATCGCCCTCCATGGACCAGTGGTACACCGACATCTTGGTGACTAGCGCGAGGGTGTTTAACGATATCCACTTCCAGAAGACGATGTCCTCGGTCATCGTGTGCGCCTTCATCTTCGATTTCATCTCGATGTTGAAGATCTGGAGGGTCTTTTGAGCTGCTGGCGATGATAAACAGCTAATATAGTTTATAGTCTTTTGTTTAAGTCTTATATTATAAGTACAAAATGAATGATGAATGTGTGAACTTTCAAGTATACGGATCCCTAGGCATATGTAATAAGGATTTTTCTAATGTAATTTGAATGTGGAGATCATGTTTCACGTAATACTCAAACACATTTCTCAGGCTCATCTTATTATTTTCGAACTCCAACATCCACAGTCCTTAATCATGTGCTGGCGCTCATTTTAATAAGGAGACATTTAAGAAGGATTCCTTACTTCATTATTCAAGTATTCAAACGGATATTAAGAATGCCAGACGACAAATGCCATGATTTGTAATGCCAGACGGCATCGTTGGCGCAGCAGAGCATAACGATTGGTACCGTAAGATATAACGAGCTGTCGTTGCAGGTGAATTTATGATTGCAGTAATGGGGACATTGGTCGGAACTACACTACGAAAGAGGAAAATCTTCAGTCATTTAGGTTTTCATGACATAATATCTCTTCGCCTGTCTAGGTAAAACAGTTCGACGTAAGAAGGACAATAACTGAGTAACTTAAGACACGCGAAAGGATATTATTTATATGATTTATTTTTTACAATTCTGCAATTTTTTTCCTTCGTGTATGCCTATTTAAGAATCATCATTACGTATACACTAAAGTTCGTTATAAAAGAAGGCAATGGGTCAATTCGACACAAGTGTATAGTGTAATATTAATCAGTAAATTTTATCATCTATCTTTCAACATAGGAATACAAAAATATTCTAGTTATAGTAACTAAATTGAACGTCTAAAAACCTCTTTCGTATCGTGAACCATCATAAACAATTTCATTCACCAAAGCGTTTCAATTTCCTTAGTGTGTCACAATATACGTCACAACTTCTCAACATATATAGGTAAGTATACTAGTGAAAACATCGGCGTGGGTGGAGCGTGGGCGTCCGCTAAAGGAAAACCTTTCGAAGAGCTATTAAGTCCTCAGCCCCCTAACTACGAACTCGTAAAATGTCTGTTGGCGCTGTGGAAGTGAGACGGCGCTATATATCCACGTAGCAGCGTCTCGTTTCCTCAACAACAATAGTGCTACTTTAAGAGCTCATGGTACAGGTACAGATCTTAACGATTCTGCGCGCCTAAGCTTCAGGAATTTCGGTATTCCTGTTATTTAATTGACTACAGCCATTTCAGCCTCTAATTCCAAGTAAATTCTATTAGTATTGTAGACTTAAGCATTTTAGTACTTTCGCATAAGATGGTAAAATGAGTAATTTAATGGTATTTGTTCATAGGACTATTAATTTATCTGTTATCAGATATTGTGTTATCAGTTTAAATAATACAAATAATATTTGACGTTACTCGCGATTAAGTTATTAGTTAAGATTTCGGGTGATATTTTCGTCATTGTTAGATGAATTATCGATCTATACTTTTATTTCAAGGGAATTATTCCTAATTCATATCCGTTTTTGGACAATAAATTGTGTTGGTATGTTGCTATGTTGACGGGTGATAACATATTCATCGCTCACACATAACAGGTCGTTAAACACATCGGTTTGGTCACTGCATGAGTCACGGACGCCCCCTACCAAGTTACACGTTGCACGATATTATCTCGCGATCCTTTCTCCACTGCGACAGACGATCACATGGTAGATAGGTGCAGAAGGACCACTTAAACTTGATAATTATCATTACGCCCGCGCCAGGATTAACTAGGTACTTGAACGATGAGACTAAAAGGGTAAAATGCCACGGAAATCTTATCAACAGCTCTTGATGACTATATTTTGGACTATTTATTGAAATGTTTTTTTTTATGTCTTTTACACACGTAAGACAAAGAACTCCAGAAATAATAAAAAATGTAGCAACCTTAGCAAGTGTTATGGAACGTAGTAACATCATGGAGCAAGACAACAACAACAAAACATCAGCAACGGCATAAAAGTATATCCTATCTACATCAAAATAAATAACAGACCCAAAGACTACCTTCATTATAGGACATTGGAGCCACCAAAATTCAATTCGGCAGTCAACCATTTTCGATCTCCCAAACGGAAATGAAATCTAGTGGTACTTCTGTAACGTCACTTAGTGGTGGGTCGGGTTGCAGTTTGACATTAAACGCTCCAGATAATATCGTGTTACGGGGCCTGAGCTTGTAAATTGTGCACGCGAGTTCCGTATAGCTTTACGTAATCCATAGACAATGTGCCGCTGTAACAGTAACGCTGTGTCGGATCTATCGAAAAAACGTTTCGCAACGAAAATACAAGCTGCTTTTTAAAGATTTTCGTTGAGTTTTATTAATTAAAGGCGTTAAATCCTACAGTATTTACTATTATTTTCATGTATATCTTAAATTATGTATACAAACATTTTTTACACAAATAACTGATAACAATTTATTAGTTAACCGCGTAATTATTCACCCTTATCGCTGTAAAGTCGATTACAGTTCACAGTTTCGCTAAATTACTGTGTTGTTTACGTTTTTTACTGTTTATTTCTGAGAATCGTGTTTGTATAAAATTCTCTTTAGGTAAATCCCTGTTTTAATTATTAAAATATGAATAACAAACAGGGCGTGATAATTCCTCTGTAGGAATATTGTATGGCCTTATGAAAAGACTGACACGAAACAGAAAGCTTAACAGATCCTTTCTACCTTTAAATGTTAAGACTAGCCTATTTTCAGTGAAAAACGAATTTAAATTACATTCACCGTCAGACTATACAGCGTATTTACATAATACATATCAATGTAATAATAAAGAATACCCTACATTGTATTAAAAAAAGTCTAGATTAATATACGTATAAGAACATTGAACTAGCGCTAACAGCCCTTGAACAAGTAATCTAATTTAAAAGACAAGAACATCAACATATTAAAAACCCTTGCACAACATTAAGAGCTAAACATTTACATAATAATGTATTTTAGTAGCTAAATTGAAGGGTAATGAATGCTTCTGTTTATGACAACCCATTAAGGTCAGCAAAGTTCAAATTAACCGCTGAAGTTTCATTAATCAAACTGAAAATGTGCTCTAATTTCTTATGCATAAAGTGTATAATCAATTGCCTGTAGAAAATCGTACAATCCTGTTATATTCGACGGGCCTGTTGGTCTAGTGGTTAGAGACCCTGACTCCTATACCGGAGGTCGTGGGTTCGATTCCCACCCAGGACAAATGATTCGTGTGATGAGAACGATCATTTGTTCGGTGTCTGGGTGTAATTTATCTATAATATGTATGTATTTAGAAATATATAAGTATGTTTATCAGTTGTCTGGTTACCATAACACAAGCTCTGCTTAGCTTGGGATCAGACAACCGTGAGATGTCCCGGGATATTATTATTATATTTTAGGGATATTCTTGCCAAATATGCGTTATAATAGATAGTGACGTGTTAGAAAGATTTCTTATTACGTGTAAACCGTAAAACAATTTGATTTAACAATGCATTGAATACATTAGCGTTATATCCGCAATCGAACACGCAACGGAGCGATCAATGCTCGTACCTTCTTTGTGTAAGAAGGCTTAGAAGGTACATATTTCTATTGGATAACTAGCTGTGCCCCGCGGTTTCACCCGCATGAATACCTAGGCCCGTTCCCTGTGCCTTTAGGTTATTCAGGGCGCAAATGAATCCAACAAATCACTGTCGTAGCGGAGGTCAGGAGTCCTTGTTTTTTTTCGTTCAATTTTAATTTTTTTTTCTCCTGATAATAACTAACACAACAAAAAAATAATGCGCGAAATCTGTCTAGGCGTTTTTGAGTTATGCGCTTACCAACACATTTAACTATTCATTTTTATATATAACACTAGCTGTGCCCCGCGGTTTCACTTGCGTGAATACCCAGGCCCCGTTCCCGGTGCCTTTATATTATTGGGGCGGAGATGAATCCAACAAATCACTATCGTAACAAAGGTCAGGATTACTTAACTATTTTTCTTTTCACTCATTTCCATTTTTTTTATGTTATGCGCTTACCAACACATTTAGCGATTCATTTTTATATATATAGATTATGTAATTTATTCAACTATTTTATGTTTCAAGCGTATAAATTAGAGCTGTTTAGATCGACGAACAATACTTATGAAGGGTCAATGACCGGCATTGATTGATAAAGGTCGTGGGAACTTATACGATACGTATGAAAGGACGCTTAGTATAAGGCTGATTTCTTTGTTTATAGGAGAAATTGCATTGTTATTCATAAGTCTAATTTTGGAACAAAGATGTGTGTTGAAGAAGACAATAAAATAATGTAAGCGGGAAATATTTGAGTCTTTGTAAGTTTTGTAGAAATTATAAAAATACATAGTATGAAAAATAATTCATATACTTACTAAGTTGGCTACATTCCTAATATCTAAACATGCATTTTATGTCTTCTCAGCGTTAGTTTTGAAAGATGAATCTAACAAATATGCAATAAAAATATGCAAACTCAAGCAATTCTTAAACAATGCTGAATCAGTAGAACTAGACATTATTGGATAGAAAGTACATAGTCCCACAACGTACTAAAGACCACACATAAGTTACATCTTATTACAAAAAGCAACCTTATCGCTTATCACTATAGAGTCGGCAATAAAACCATAATGTTATTCCTGTGTTGTCGACTGTACATAGATTCTATAGATTAAGGTCGTATACTTATACGGTAGCGATGACATGACATGTAATATCACTCGCCGCTACTATTAAGGTCACTACCGTATTGTAAAGGGGTCGCGTCAATGCAGCAGGATTGTTAAGGCGACGCCAGACTGTAGAATGTTGACTCTAAGCTTTCACAAGACCGTAAGAAGTATTCGATCTTTTATTCTCTTTTTATCCGACTTCGAAAAGGAGGAGGAAGTCAATTCAACTGTATTTTTGTTATGTTTGTTACACAGAACTTTCGACTGGGTGAACCGATTTAGATTATTCTTTTTAAAGCTGGCAGTTTTGACCGTGGGATCCATAAGAAAACCATATAAAAGCTATTTTAAAGCCGTTTATTTTTGTGAACTGGTCAATTCGTTTCACGATGAAAATCGAAAAGGTACGATCGTTATGGGGCTGCGTACACATAAAAATAGATAATACCATTCAAGAAAGATGGCCTCATTTGTCTTTCAATGGTACTGCTCACTTATTTACCCGCTCAGAAAGATTAATCGGTTAAACTGTATTCAAGAGATGGTGTTGAAACCATCAATCCCATACAGCTAGATGAAGTCATATTGTATCATTCTAGACCACATATAACTTCTAAAATGCAAGTCAATGATTAAATAGAAAGTTAACGATCTCATATTGCAACCTCTCACCAATCTATAAAATGTGACGTCACAAAGCACGTGACTTCTATCGCATTCACCGACTTATAGAACAGTTTAAAAGAAAGACTTTATCAGAATAGCGCCAAAGACTGTTTGTCTAACGTTCGAGATTCAATCAAACTTCAAATTGAGGTCAAGGATAGTGACGTAATAACGATTATCACTTAGAAACTCCGTTATGTAAAGGCTTACTGCATATTAATCCGTGTTTACGGGATTTTTAATTATCTTAACTGTGTGACAATACTCTTTTTAGGAAGTTGTTTACATAATTTTTGTATTAATGTCAATTAAGTGAATCGGAAATTCAGCTTATGTAATAGGAAGCTAATATTAAATGTAAGCGCTTTTTCGGTGCGAGAGATGAGATATTAATTATCAATGCAGCAGGGGAAGTTATCATCGGCAGTTATTTGAGCAAACGTTCGATAAAAACAAAGCCAAACAACCTAGTTATGATATTTCTTCCTGCTACACAGTAGTACACAGCTGTATTTGGTTTAAAAAGGTACATTTTTGCCGTTTGCTGTGCGTACGATAGCATAACGAAACAATTTCAAACCGAGTACTGAACCGTGAACGAGTGAGGCTGGTGAGGCAGTGGAGCGACGCTACGCCGGCTACCTGCCGATCCGCGACCTTTCAACTTTACACCTTATTGCTAACTGATGCTAATACGTTGCTTATAAGCAACTAGCTAAAGTGAACATCTCTATAGAAATGAGACGTCATTTTCAAATGGAGGTTCTCAATTGGACTGTATGTTACGTGATATAATCGGCAATCGAGGATTGATTTATAAAAAACTGTTTCGATGAGAGATTTTTAAAGACGGTTGTTTTACTTTTATGTGTAATCAATTATGGTGATTTAATAAAGTGTAACGTAAAAACGCATTTGTAAGCAAAAAATCCGTTTGCAATTTTATGAAATATGTTTTTTTCTTATCCAAATCGATTTGTTCTTTCCATCGATGTGACTTTTCAGAGCCTCCTATTTATACATAACATTACAATACGTGAACGATGAATACAAACGAAACATATTTGCGGTATCACTTAGTTCTGCTGTATCTTGAAGATGTTTTCCTTACAATTTTACATTTTTTAGAATTGCCTCTAAAAATCAATGCCAATTGAAGTATTGGGTGGTTTTAGATGGTATACCATAAACTACTTTTATGGTCAAAAAATTGAGACGACATAACTCATTATCCAACCTTTCGAAATGGGTGCATCGACACCGATTCTACAAAATTATACATATTTTGTTATTGTCACTTCCGCTGGCCGTTGCGTTGTGTGCCAAGAATATAAAAGCCATACATACACACGTATGACTCACTGCCAGATCCAACACCGCGCAGGATGGCTGTATGCATGATGTAACCAATAATGCAAACAGCACAGTCACTTAAACAAATATTCTACCATGATAAATTTAAAAATGCGGCTATTTTACCATGTCATTTATTAAAATCATATGTTTTTTTTTTAAATAAGGTCAATATTGTACATTTATCTGCTTAAGTAGGTCATTAAGTTACAGTCGCGGATTTGGGTTTAAATTTTCTTTTTCGGGAAACAAGTATGGCACACTGCCCAAGGTTATTGGCATCTCAAGCCCGCAGACTCGATGGATTCGAAGCTGTGTGTCGTTTCTCACGATTCAAGTACGTACATACTCAAAGATGTCTGGCAACGTGAGAAATCTCCAAACAATTGACCCACTTTTTATTCTACTCCTGTCTTTAATATAAAAACCTATATATCCGTCGTTCGTGATAAAATACCGTATTCATTAACAAAATTCAATTAATTTCTGATGATATTGCCAAGGGCTCGTGAAGGGCGACGGGAAGCAGATAGCCGCCCATTTGTAATCTAGACCTACAGCGATATGACAACAATAATAATTTACGATCAAACTTCTCATATTTGACAGAACATTAAGTTATTGCTTTATCTCTATTGAATAATCACATCCAAAGTTCTGTTTTTGTTTTGCCAGCGGCACTGATAAAAACAATGGATTTTTGTGTACAACTGAAAATAGATTCCAACAAAATTCTGTTTTGTAATCACTTTACATGCTTTTGAAATATCTGCTACACAATAGTTTGAACAAAAACTGGAACTGAAGTTGAAAATAGAATTCCCTATGAAATGTTATGCGTAGTAATTATACCTACATATTTTTTATTAGTTTAGTGAATTTTTCGTTGCAATTTATTGTCGAAACGGGAATTTTGGCTACATAAAATGAATGTTCCATCAAATTAACTTTAAAACAGAATTTAGGTATCATCTTCATGTAACTGTAAGCGATCATTTTGTACTGTTTAACAATTCTAAACCTAAAGCTCTTTTTAAAGCCGTAAACGGCTTTTATAGTCGGTATTTTACTTAGTTCGACTGACAGCCAACATCCGCAAACCAATTACATTATCATCGTCCTAAGGTTAGTCCACTTATCACACTTCCGAGAATCATTCTACATCAATGAAGATCTTAACACGTATCACCTGAAATTGCTAAAAAAATAAGACGACCGGTCAGGTCCCCATCAAGAGCGATACTGCGACAAATACCATTCCACCTGACGATTGCAATTTGCGTAGCGTCCACGAGACTTACAGAAATAAAACGAATTCATATAAATAACATTATTAGTCTAAATTTAGACTAGACAGATATTGTCCCGTTCTATCACGTTAGCGCCTGTATTGACCGCATTATGTCTGGCGTTAGGATATTATCATAATTCATACAATATTAAACAGTTTTCGCTTGGCTATCTCAATTTATAATGACGTTATGACAATTGCGGTATGACGCTATGCCATCGACGTACTATATGCATAGACTGCTACTATCGCTAGGTTCCCCTTGTGCCAAGCGAGAGCAGTTTTTAGTCTGATCCTAGTACATTTCGTTTTTCATGTAAGTTAATTTTCGCGCAACGAGAAACTCATATAAGAAAATATCGATGGTTTTGACATTGTTAGGATAATGTTAGTGTTTTAGATGGATTTTTAAAAACTTGCCGCTCCATCTTCATACATAATTCACGACAACACTTGTTCACACTAGTGCTTACGGTTTAAACTCTGATAGGCTCACTCTATAGTTTCAAATGCAACCTCGTTGCGCTATGCTGTTTCGGAATGAGTTATTAACTCGACCCGTTGTTTCGTCGTTTATGAGGTCTGTGTTCTAAGTATCGGTATTTAGGTAACAGGATTTAAATATTAATGTTTTCATCTAAAATAAAGTGGGGTTTGTTACGCAAGATCGGGTGAACGGGGTTTTATGTTTTTTTTGTTGTGTATCTCCACCCCAAATAGCTATAAAAAACACCGGAAAAGTCACCATAGGTTACGGAAACGGTGACTAGTATTATATGTACAATGTGCTCAATTAGAAATAATCACCATGCCTTGAAAATGGAGAATGATAGCGCCCTACGCGACTATATAGAAATCAGTTTTATACAGTATAATTCGGAAGGATCCACGCTTACTTCCTTATTAAAATATTTACAGATCCCAGCATCGGCTTATTAAAATTTAATCCAGTATGGTACGAGGTACACGTTAACAATTTCTGATTAGATAGCTCTACAAATCGATTAGGAAATATTAAGTCTTAACACGCAAAGACAGCATTTTTTACAGACTTCCTGTATAGGGCATAATAATCCCTTTTTTATACTAAGAAGGGACAAATTCTAATCTCCATGTTTGCTTGTTCCCTAAACCCTTGCAAAAACAGGGTTAAAATGACGGATGACATGTTATTGTAGGCGTCAAATACACATTTTCGTAGATAGCGGGCAGACAGTAGAGGGGCGGATCACTTAATTAGATTATTACGGGTCAAAGTACTAGGTGAATAGATTTATTTTTATAGCATTTAAATGAGTTTTCTTTATTTATTTTGTTATTTGATAAATAAACTATGCAAACAGCTTTTACAAACGCTTTTTTTGCGATATTAAAAGGACAGTAATCACGAGTTTTTCGATGTGTTTGGGTAGACCCATGTACACACATATATGTAATCAGAAATAGATGTATGTTACAAAGAGCTGACCTGCCTACAAATATTGGAGGCACTCTAAAAGAACAAATGAAAAAAATCTCCTTACTGTAAGGGATCCCTTCGAGTTTAAGCTGGGAAAAGGTTAAGTATGTTTGAACCTGCATTGACATAACCGTTGAACAATCGATCGGAAACTGAGTTCATATTTAATAAAGTATGACGATTCTAAGGCTATTGGCCTGCAGAAGTAACTTCTATAATACTATAGTGAAGGGGGGGACTGAATAAAAAATCTTCTTTAAAGCTCTTTAGAGCATAACATTTTCGCGAAAGCGTGTAGGTAGGGTCTTAGGTAATGGTTCCACCACCATGAATTATTTTGTAACTACGGTACGTACATCGCGTATTCCCGACACCGCTTAGTTATGAAATTGCATTTTTATTAGTTCCCTTTCTTATGACTGAAAATAAAGCAAGTAAGTTAAGGAAAAGCTAGCATAATATAACCATGTCTACATGACATAAGGTGTGGTTGGGGTGTAAAACACGCTCCTTATAACGTTTAGTGCTCGCTCATTCTGGGGTTAATATTTCACTAGTATTCCGTGTATACTCACAGTACTTTTAATATGTTAAATATGCATAATATTCTAATAAAAAATACTGGAATATGTAGACAGCTTTTATGTAGGTCATAACTTAGAATAAATAGTGTCCTACAAACTTCATTATTTATTCACTTACGATGTATACAATATTGGTAGGTAGTATTAAAAATAAATTAAAGGTATCCCTTTAACTTGTACCGTCTTTGATCTTGGACAGACCTTGATCGTTACATGATCCTTAGTAGTTCTGTTACGTATTTTTTAATGAGGTGATGAGAAATGATCAATAAACTAAAACTGACATACCTTCAGCCCCAGCCTTTCCCTTCAGCGCTATAACCTTGCTGGCGGGGTTCATGATGGCTGAGTCAGCGCTGATCGGCCGTCTGATGGGGTTGGTGGGGTCCGCCATGTCGATGATCACCACCTCAGCCGTCTCTCCAACCTTCTCGCGTATACAGATGAACTTGTCCGACTCCATTGTGAGTGTGTTGAAGGATATGGAGGCTGGATTGATGCCCACATTTGTGAGCTGCAACAACAAATATCATATTCAAGTTATCTAAGAGAATGCATTCTTGACAGATTGTGGTCAACCCAAAAGGAAGATATAACTTTTATATGAAGCATTTATTAGAAATTAAAAATTGACACTTATTTGTCCTATTAACAAATAATATAAAATAGGTTTTTTTTATGACCAACAGACATGACATTGTGTTAGGAGAATCTCAGCAACAGAATAATCGGAAAACATATATTATTTTACATCAATTATATAAGAATATGCCAGTGATGTAAAGTTATTCAATACAGAATACAACATCCATAACAATTATTTAGGATACATAAGCTTTTGTGAAAATGCCCTGTTAAAACTTAATTGCAGCTTATTATGTGTGCTTGATACAAATCAATTCTAGCCTTTTTGAGCAGATTATGAGATCACTGAAATAGTTTTCACTAGCGGCCCGCCCCGGCTTTGCTCGGGTGCAACGCTGATACCAAATATAACTACGCAATCATAAAGTTTTGTAGGGCGAAGCACAGCCTTAGAGGCATTTTTTGGTATAGGCACCCGCCCCCGGCCGGTACCGCCGCAACCGCTATTTCTCTGCATTTTAAATCTGTAATATCTTCGAAAATATTCATTTAAATTACATGCTGTAAAGGGCAATATTGATCTATATTACATGCACAATTTTTTGAAGGTACTTAATTGGATAAGGATCAATGCTGTATTGCTTAAAATGGTCTTTTCGTGAATAAGTAATAAATAAAGGATAAAAAATGGTTATTGTGGGTTACCCTCAAGAGATAGACATATACCATCTCGGACTTTTTTGTAGATCTTTTTGAGGTGCACAATACTGTAGTACATTATTTTGATCTATCTCGTAGGGTTCAGTCAGCGTTTGCAATTAAAGCGCAAAAAATGTGTTGATTTACGACCTGACGTCAAAAATCTCTAAGATTATCCGTGTTTCTCTACCATATTATGCATGTATTATACATATAAACCTTCCTCTTGAATCACTCTATCTATTAAAAAAAACCGCATCAAAATCCGTTGCGTAGTTTTAAAGATTTAAGCATACATAGGGACAGACAGCGGAAAGCGACTTTGTTTTATACTATGTAGTGATTAAAATGTATATTCAATAAACCAAAATTAGAAAACTCAGCAACACATTATTAACAATACAATTACACACAAAAGTCTATGCAAATTATCTGCATTATTAAATCATTGTTTTGATTAGCTGATTAGTCATGTATTTAGAATCAATATAATGCTAATATAATCAGTAACTAGTATGACAGCTCATACACATTACTTATGTCTGGGGAAGCCTATTAAGTTTGACATATTCTAATTATGGACTTAATTTTTTCAGACCACAATATATTTTTCTTTATCTTTGTTCTGATTTTTCTTGCTTTCTCCAATTTACCTCTAGTACTCATAATCCCAGTATTCTATCGTTACTTTCCCTAATAATCGATAGTATTTATATAATTATTTAATTTTAATTGGTGTACAATAAAGAATATTCTATCTATCTATCTAATCTTTTACACAACACACAACATCTTTTTTCAGTTAGCTTCTGCCTGTATTTTATTTTACTATTATACATCTTTGTAACTAATATTTGATCATTAGAAGACTTAATTAGGACTATGATTAATGTCATGAGTTAAATAAACTAAAGCTTTAATTAAGGATTTTATTCAAACAATCATAATCAGAAAATAGCTATATGGGATACCCCAACTATTTATCTCTTTCCACTAAAATAATGTTCTTGGAATATATTGATTACTTAGCATTTATTTCATCCTTATAATACTTAAATGAAGTTCAATGTCTTTTGTACAACCTAAACAATACAGTTCTTTGACTTTCATGATATGATTTAAGATAAGAAATGTTTTTCAAAGTCATTATTAACACTAGATACAACTATAATAAAGTAACTACACTTTCTTCTGAGGTGTTTTTTTTTAACTAAAATTGCATAATAAAGGAACAGTGTAAAGAGGTTTGTTATATGTTGTAGCCTACAATGTTTCAGCTCTGTAGGGTAATGTTTGCTATGACTCATATTTTCAATAATTTGCTATAGATAAAAACAAATACAGCAGGCTTGTTCACTTGAACAGCTGAAATGCTAAGTTCTTTTCTCAGCCTAATCTTATTAGGTTTCCTTTCATCAGATTCTAACTGGATTAACTTTTATTATTGATAATTCTGACATGTAGGTATATGTGTTTCTAAATAACAAGTCATAGCAAGTTGAAATTAAACAAAGGCATTTTATCTATATTACAGATTAGGTGTGTATCTAGTTTGCTGTGACCTGAATGAACAAAATTTTGGCATTCTCCCACAGACCATATGATCCAAAGGGAATGTGGAACAAATCAATACCGGCCGTTCGTCCCGTAGGCTCGGCGGTTAGGGGGTGGTAACTGTCACTGCGATAATTGCGCAATGCCATTATAACTGCTACTAAACCCACACAAGTTACAAATAAATGCACCACCGTCACCCCAGCACATCCCCCGGACCTAAGCTGATCAATTGCTTCCTCCAAGGAAACGCTATCGGCAAATCCAATAAACCAATGGGCGTACTCACCTGTAAATGCTCCTGAAAACGTATCGGTAACATTTGCGCCATGGCTGCGTATTCTCACGCCCTAAATTAACCGAACCGGACAATAAGCGATCCTTTGAATCCACGAACTCTGAAAAAATTTCACAAATCAATTCACTGCTGTCTCATCCAAAAACACTTTTGACAATCAACATGGCGTTCATGATCGTAAAGAAAATGACAACGGCCGAAACTCGATAAATTTAATTAACAAAGGATATTTATGATAACTGAATTTACTCACAATTTTTTAAATACTACATTAAGATAAAATAGGGGTTATTAAGTTTGCTATTTCGGAGAAATATGACGAACAATCTACACCCGCGGCTGCCACATATACAAATGAATGAAATGGCAGATAATGTAAGAAAAAGAAAGCATTAGCTTTTCGTATTCTGGCTGCGTTCGTATTTAGTTGCGTTTCAGTTGCGTACTATAAAATCTTTGTGTACGTATTTTGTAAGCTTTCATTCATAAAATCAAGTTATTTAAAGTGGTCATACCAATTTATAGTTTATTTATGTGTGATAACTCACAAAATGAGAGATGGAAGTTATTTATTTATTTTTTAGACTTTGAATCCAAATCTTATAGCACATTGCAAACTTCTCATACTGAAAAAATGTACTCTTACAAAACAAGAGCCCTACGTAATTCACTAACTTCCCACTTGGTAAATATTAATTAATATTATAGACTAATATAGACAAGAGAAGTTATTTCTTGGAATGACCTAAGGCACTTACTATGTCATCATTGTATATTTGTATGTGTATTGTAAGTGTTTTGATAACTTTAAATAACAATTAATAAATTTATTCCTCATAAATTCGCATTTGAAATCCATTTAGCAAGCGTTTCCACTTACAATAAAAAGTCCAAAACGTGCCTAATGTTAATTATGTCAAAACAAAACCATCGAAACAATAAACTCCGTTTCAAATATCTTTCCATATTCATTTTTAAAATGGAATAAATTCATAAAAGTTTCATCAGTTACGAAATAATTCTCTAGTTCTTGGAAATTCCTGTGAAATAAAGTTTACTGGGAAGTTCATTGCAAATCGTTGAACAAGATAAGGAATATCATAAATAAAAATTCGTTCAAAGAAAGAATAGCTACGTTTTCATCCGTCAAAGCTCATATTATGGAGGTATATGTAGCATGATTTTTATCTATTTTGCAAATTTTTTATCTCTTTTGCACCCACCTTTTTAATTTTATTTCAGCGTTTAGTAATTTAGACTGTAGTTACAATTCTTCGTGCCACTGCATGATTTAGTAGAAAAAAAAACAAAATCTTGACATAGGTGACATACGTCAAATCACAACAAAAGGTTGACTTGAATTGTTTTGAGTGTGGATTGCATGATTTGCATTTATTTTTCAAACCAGGGATTATTCAAAAATTTGCCAAAATGGTAAATTTAGTGAACATTAATAGTATTGGATCATTTATTTATAAATTATTTGCTTAACGTACACTCCCTTAGTTTCAGTTTGGATTCAACATGTTTCACGAAATTAGCAGACCCTTTAACATGACCTACAAATGTTATTCCGTGTCTATGTTGCCTGGAAATGAAAGACAGGATGTTGAACGAGGAGGAAAAAGTAAGATTCTTCAGTATAAATATCAAATTATTCCAAAAATGAAAACAAACTGTGAACCTTCTTGATAACAGCTATCTTGCAAAACTGCTACATCATAGTGCAATATTTTTCTCAAAAAATAATACATTAGGAGTTCCTACTGTGATCAGTCATGTCTAATGACCCAACAAAAGTATCAATACTTTCCTGTTAGAAACATATGGCCACCTAAATATGCAACATTTTGTAAACATGTTATGTCAAATGTCATGTTTTTGCTCTAGAACTGACTAATCTCTTTAATAATTAATTAAATTATATAATACTGTGGATCATCATTCTGTTTCTTCTTACAATTTAATTTATATTTTCAGTTATAATGCCACCTTCAGCCTTGGAACAGCTGACTAGGCTGAATATTGTATACCCAATGGTATTTAAGCTGACAAATAAAAAAACTAAGAGGGTCACACACTGTGGTGTGCTTGAGTTTGTTGCTGACGAAGGAAGAGTCTATCTACCTCACTGGGTAATGTTTATTTACAAATAATATAATAAATATGTTTTATAAAAAACTACACCTAAATAATTATAATGTAATAATGTTGATTAACCTTCAAATTATATGCATAGAGAAGGTGAGCTCAATTCTATAACATAGGAACAGTCTACTTAGAACAAAGACAATTGAAATATGGGAGGCCTTTGCCCAGCTGTGAGATAATATAGGCTGAAAATAATAATGGGGTTTTCACTTATGATTCACCTACATTTTGGACTGCTACTAGACCATTATTCCTAGCTGAAATTATGATAAATGGAAATAATGTTAAATATTGTTATTTAACATCATTTCTTTTCAGGCTACTTATTATTACAGACTAAAATACATAGTTTATACAATAGTTGTTAGTATTATAAAGCTTAACATTAAGTCAGTAATCTTCCTTGCACTATATCTCAGGGCATTCTGATGGTACTTGTCCGTGAAAGCTAGCAAGTTGATGTTAACTTCTTCTGTCTGATCCCCAGATGATGGCAAACTTGGTACTTGAGGAGGGCACTCTCCTTCAAATAGAGAGTGTGTTGCTGCCAGTCGCCACCTTCTCTAAGTTCCAACCTTTATCTGAAGACTTCTTAGATATATCTAATCCTAAAGCAGGTTTGTATGAAGAATAATTTTTGTATTGAGTAAGTAGGTACTATTATACTTATAAGATAGTTGTATGCTTTATTTGCAACTGGGTAAATTTGAATAATCAAATGCTTGAGAAACTTTTGGGATTTCCTTTCAGTCTTACCACATAAGCAATATTTAACCGGTCAACTTAGAAAATAAAGCATGCCAATTAAAAAGAATTCAGTGAACCCCGGACGTAAATAAATAGCTGAGAACACTCCCTTGATTGCTACACACATTTACCTCTTTAGATTTACTTGTAATGTACACCAATAGCTCGGCAACTATTTATCCAATAAAACGTAAAAATCAGTTTTATTTAACACTCCTGAAATAGAAAGTATGTCTTATTCAACTTTGTAAGCCACCTTTAAAATGAGGAGATTTTCAATTCGACCATTTTATTTGTGATCAATTTATGTGAATTGTTCCAGTATTAGAGAATTGTTTACGTTACTTCTCGTGCCTGACGAACGGTGACGTCATCGCTATCAAGTACAACTCCAAGGTGTATGAGCTGTGTGTGCTGGAGACCAAGCCGGGGAACGCGGTCATCATTATAGAGTGTGATATGAATGTAAGTTTCTTTTTATTCAATTTGAAGAGTTTTGCAAGTTGTCAGACACCTTTAAAAATATAGCTCCATGATAGTGTTTTATGTAATTGATATAAATAATGGTTTAAGCTGTATGTAAAGAGCCATTAAAAAAATGTTAATAACATACCTTACCCTCTCTGTGACCTCTCACGTGTACCTACGTAGGGTAGGTTACCCTGCATTGTCTCTTCTAAAGTTTATTATAAAACCTTTAATTTGTTGGCTACCAATAAAATTTATAACTTCAAATATTGAGGGTGTAGAGCCCCGGGGGGCTATAGGCTCGAAGCTACGGCGCTACTGGCTACAGCAAATTTGGCGCCCTAAGTCGTCGCCCTATAGCGCCCCCTTCTAGCTGCGGTACTATTACGTCACGAGCTCATGTCCCTGTTTATATCCATACTTAGGTGGAGTTCGCCCCACCAGTAGGCTACAAGGAAGAGGAGCGCATCCCGCGCGGCGGCGAGGGGGGCGCGGCCACCGGCATGGACGAGGACCCGTCCTCCATGATGCCCGAGCCGAGCGGGTTCATCGCCTTCAGCGGCGAGGGCAACCGCCTCGACGGCAAGAAGAAGAAGCTGGTCAGCGAGAGCGAGTCCGAGCCTTCCGCGTCGCAGTCCAGACAGGTGAGAGAGAGATGGACGCGCAGGATTATCGTATCCTGCCCCTCTCGTCGGATTTCAGATAATCCCATGATGTCCCAACGCAACCTGCTCAATTCTTCCTCCAGCTCGACAATCTTTTCGTCAGTCCGCAGCGTGCGGACGATGTGCGTTGCCAGGTCCGGTGGGGGCGGTAGCGTGAAATCCACTGGGGATTCTTAGCACCCCCTGCTCCTCCGGTACCTGGCCTGCTGCCATAGCCAGGGATAGAGGAGCTGCTGGATACTGGGGGCCGTCGCGCCGCTGTGTCTGTCATTATGGGGGGGGGTTGCCATAATCCCCACGCTTTTCTCGATTTTTCCCTTTGTCGTCTCTTACGAAACCCACGGGAGGAGTGGGGGTGGTCAATTCTAAGCCGGATACCACACGGCCAGTAGCGACCAGCTAGTATGAATGTAAGGTTTACGAATTATTATGCAATATTTCAAGACTGTTAAATAAACAGTTCCATTAAGTATTTATAAAAATAAATAAAGCGCTAGTCTTCAACAGCTCTCTATGATAAATCACTTTAATTAGTCACTAGATAGTACACAGCGACACTTTACTGAAAAAATACTCGTGTGCTGTATAAATGCTGTATCGCATTGAATCTATACACATAATGATAGTCGTGTCAGTCTGTATGTGTTGAAAGGAAAAGTGCTGACATATTAACATAGAATTCACACGCATTACTGCCCACAGAAATGTTCCGTTCTTGCTGGCCCAATAACTTTTATGTTGGTTACAAGTGATAATGATATAGGTATTTTGGGGAAAATTAATGGAGCCTAATCTAGGACTATGGAAAATGTTGTTATAACTGAACTATGTTTTTGATGAATGCTTATAGTGAGAAGCTTGAATTACGGAATATAGAGTTGGTTAAAATAAATAGGAAATTAAATAAATTTATAATTATGGATTTATTTAATTTCCCTGTTTTTTTCTTCTATTCAATTGAATAAAAGAAAAAAAATCCGTGACTGATGAAGTGATAACAATAGTAGTGTATTTTCTTCAAGAACTAAATAAAGTAATACATTTTTTATGTTATAGCCATACGTCAGAGGTATCCCTGACTACGACTACGTGATCGGAACTCTCAAGTTCATCAGAAACTCCCGACCCCCAAGTGCGAAGGAGGAGACGCCGTCGGAGCCCTTCACAGCCTTCAAGGGCGAAGGGTTCACCCTAAGAACTGCGAAGTCCAAGAACTGAGTGCAACTATTAGATTATGCTAGATTTTTTACTACTCTAGATGTGTATGTGTCCTGTAGGTGATGGTGTGTGCTCTGCGTCAATTTTATAAAAAAAAAACATTTGACGTTTAGCGTCAAATAAAAAAAAGTACCTACCCATGTGTGGTCACTACACGGCACTGGCAGAAATTGCTGTAGAAAGCATATTGCAAAAAAAAATAATCATCAAAAGTTAAACCATTAACATATTTGCACTAAAAGGACTCATTCCAACAATGTTCATATTACACTTTCTGAATTTGAGCGCGATTTTATTATAAATTATCAATCAGAAACTAAGAAATTGCGCTCTTTGGAAAAGTTAACCAATTAGGGACACCAATACAAGTCTTGTCTCTCTATATCTCTTGCTGTCACGTGAAATATGAACTTTGGAATTTGGGGTCTTGCGTAATTTCCACCTTAATTATATAAATTGACGCAGGGTACACATTAATTAGAGGCTGGTACTTCTACGTTTGCAAGAATCATTTATTTCTATATGTTGCTAAAAGCAAAGTTTGATATTTTAGGGCGTAAGATTTTAGACTGCATTTTAACTTCAAAACACTTTATAATATTACTAGCTATTGGGATTTTGCCATATGTTAGGAACAACCGGGTGTACAGTTTTTAATTGCAATTTATGGATGGTAAACTTCGGTGTCCATAAAAAAGAGGAAATAAAAACATACAATACTACTATAACTAGCAATAGTATTCAATATTCATCTACAGGACACCGAAATTGTAAAATGTTTTATATTGAGATCGTTCACGTTCCAATATATTTTATAGCATATAAGAGCAGGGGCACACGAGCGGTGCGGCGCCGTACGGTATTACGCCGCAGCGGCCCCGTAGTAGCATTGGACAGTCTGTTAATGAATATGGATCGTAACAACTGAGCGGTGTGCCCACTGACACGGTGCGGCGCCGCAACGCACCGTGTGCCCGCGCTCTAAGGCTTAGGCCGCACTACGGCTACACCGCCGCGGATTGTAACCGCCTGATTTTGTGAGTAAAGGAAACTTTCAAGCGGCCGCACTGACGGTTATTTTCCGCGACTGATTTTTAACCGTATTGTGTTCATCTCGGGCGGCTTCGCAGTTTCCCGGTTTATCGCTTGCGAAAAAAAACCGTAGTGCTGCCTAAGCCTTAAGCTTAATATACACGATACTTTTAAAATCTGAATGGTGAGTAAATACAAGAAGGGAGGGGGGTTAAAAGGGCTTAAGAATTGTAACAACTGCTTCGAAATAAAAGCCGTTACATTTAGAAGTGTCTTGTGTATTCTTGCCCCTGTTATTTATCAAATCAAAGCTACAGAAAATAACTTACTTACGTTAACTATACGTTTTGTAGGTTCAGTAATTTCGTAAAACTTTATTTTTATAACAGTGTAATAAAAGCGATAAGTGTGCATAATGATTGATATGGCTGCAGGAAATCAGCAGTAACCTTCGCTACATAATACACTGCATGTGTGTAGGTAACTGATTAAACAACTGGATTATTACTAATGTTGCCATATAAAACAAATGTGTATCAAACTCCTTGGGTTTTATTTTTAGTTTGCAGTGTAGATTCAGCTTGCGTAAGATAATAACATATTGTCCAATCAGGCTTGTAATTATATCTAATCTAATCATTTTCAAAGGAAGATGCCTAATACTTGCAATTATATCACAAACCTTGCAATACTTGTTGATGTGAAATTTTACAATATAATAAAGAACTATGCTACTTAAATAAACATGTTTATCAGCTGTCTGGTTACCATAATACAGGCTCTACATTTTAAGTGCAAGAATATTCTCTCTCAATGCTGGGTCCATTAATATTTGCTAAACGGTATATCTGTCGCAGACAAATAGTATAATCTGCGTGTTTACATACGGCGTCGTCAGTTTAAAAACGTTTGCGGTTATGTAATATGCCGAAGGCAAAATGTATATTGCCGAGTCACTTTATAATATGCCACAACATTTCATCGAAAATTTAAACACCATATACATAATGCCTAGGCAAATTGAAGTATTTAGTTTTTGAGGTTATCCGGCACGTCAAAAATGCTAAGATATCCATAAACTCTGGGTCGTGAAGGACTCCTGCGGAGTATTTTTGGTCAAAAAAACATGTATTTGATCGAATATTCAAAAATTCATAGGCCCAGAAATCCATTGCTTGATTAGGTTCGACTTTGTGACAGAGATCAATTGGTTAGGTTAGGTTAGATATTGTGACCTTGCAACAGAGCGAGCGAAGCGAGCGACGACGTATGTAATTCAAAATTTGTCTCGAGATTTTAATGAGCATGGTCACCCTAAAATAACACAAACGTCGCGTTATAACGATTGAATGAGTTGTCATTTTGCCTACGGCATATTACATAACCGCAAACGTTTTTAAACTGACGACGCCGTATGTAAAATGCCAAATTATACTATTTGTCTGCGACATATCTACTATCTACTGGTTACTGCACATTTTAGAATATTTTTTTTGACATAGTTAACATTCCACTGCTGGAATGCAAGTTGCAATTGACTTTTTGTAATAGTTGTGTGAGATTGGGTCCTAAAAAAATAAGCTTAAAAAAAATAGTTACAGGCAGCAAAAATCTTCAAGTGTTACCAGTTAACTACCCTTATGAATAATATTGTTTATGTTTATTTAGGCTGCAATGTGGAAATTCATCCATTCTTGTAACAGTCATCAAAATATATATTTTGTTTATAAACATGTACAGGAATCTTAATGAATCTTGTCAATTATTGTCTGTTGCTGAGTAATACCACACATTACTGAAATAGCTTTTCTTTTCCTGTTTCACGTATCGTAAATTCCTCATTCTAAATTAATAAGATGTTATTGTTTTGTGATGTCATCATTTGTTATAGAAAAAATGAAATAAGTATTAAAATAAAGATCTAAAAACTCATAAGGTGTTTTATTTCAGAAAGGAAAATTAAAGATTAAGTTAATAAAAATATTTTATTAAAAATGTATAATACAATCAATCATTTACAAGTCAAGAAAAGTTTAAATGCCTTAGTTTTTGGAATTACTTCTTTTTATACTATATAACTTAACATAATTCACAATATTTTAAATGAAACGGGCATTTTTAAAGTTCTAGGTATAAGCTATCATAACTTGAAACTTTACATACTAATACTGCTTACAATTAAAAAAAGAATAAAACATAATTTCTTAAAGATGCAATAATAAAAGCTTTAGGTACTAACATATTGAGTAATTGTTCATGGATATATTTGTAAGGTAATAAGGACTCCTTCGTTAGGGACTGTATTGATTATTGCCTACCAACAATAAGGATCACATTATCAGTCATAGGGAAAATAACACTAAATCACCATTAGCACTAAATATTATTACTTATGCATCATATTAGTCATACAAGCATACACAGGTGGTAACTAGAACCTCTTGAGGAACTCCTCGGAACAGATCCTGGCGCGCGCGTTCACCGCCAGCTTCATTTCACTTATCTCTTTATCAATTTCCTCCATGAAGTATATCACGAAGTCGACAAGTTTATGTTTAAACATCTGCTCAGTGTGGAAGTTTGTGATTAAGAAACTGATATGGTACCCGTCCACCGGTTTCCGCCTCAATACGATAAAGTTTTCCGCTCGCATCATCATAAACCGCATAAACTTCTTACACAGGATCTTCTCGATCTCGTCCGCTTGCTTGATCATAATACTCACTCTAATAGAGTTTATCGACGACTCAATCAACACTTTCTCATTGGCGTTTCGAGAAATTATCACTGGATTCAGAAGTAGCTCTTTGCTAGTTCTAACCTCGACCTCTGGTTTGTTGTACCTCTCTACGACTTGCGACGAAAAGTGCTCTAAGCACATCGCCGCTGTTAATGTGTGGCGCACTGCTGTTAAATAAGGCTTTAATGTAGCCGACATTATATCGAAATTTATTAAAATTTAGATTATCCGTACCACACCTAGAGAGTTTGACACTTGACTTGACAGTTTTGACAGGTGGATTTGATTACTCATACAAATTATCACCGATGCCGATACTTTCAGTAAATGGAATATAAACACAAAAGGAGATGTCTCGTTCTACACTATTGGACGTTTATAAAAATGTTTGTGCCGTTGTGGCGTTGCACGTTGCTGTGCTTAATAACTGCAATATTTTTTTGAACAATATGTACTTGCTTTAAATAAGTTCAATTGTAAATTATAGTTCCTTTAAAATTGTTATAACGTAATTATTTCAGATTTAACTCCACAACGCGGCGACGGTATCTATAAAATCGGTAAAGAAAATCTAAAATCTAAACAAAGGTAGCCATTTTGTGGGCCCGCAGTCTAGTACGTTCTATCTAACACCAGAACTGTAGGAAAGGCAGGTCCATATGATTACGAGCTCATTGTGTCGCCCGTCATCACTACAAAATAGGTGCGTCACACGAAGTGTTGCCATAAATGTTTATCTCCTCTTTGTAAGGGGCATATTTTAGTCGTTGAGATACTTGATACTTGCCTTATGGGCGCTCTAAAAGACTTCGCAAAACCTGAGTGAGCATGATGATTTCGACATAAATCTTTTACTTTTATATCTACCTACATTTAGCGAGTTGGATCATAAATGTAGCAAAGGTTTCAATAATTAAGTACATTCAATATAAACATAATAAATACTATATCTTTAATATATACTTTCCCTTCAAGCTAAGCTTCAAAAGTATGTATGTTTTTATTTAAACTTATGCTTGAGTTTCTCCCACTTTATGGTTAACAAACTCAGCTGTTATGGAATGGTATGAGTACATAGATCTCAAAGATACATGAGTCGACGCGACCGACGCCGGAAATGTTAAATATTCAGATCAAGTTATTTCCCTTGCGAATAACTAATTAAGTGCTGCCAAGGTTTTCTCTACGATTAGGTACCTAAGTACATGACGCACTCAATGCGTAGCAACAATACCAGTCAGAAAAAGTATCTAAGAAAAATAATTGTTTCTTTGTATTTTTTTTCAAGCTGGCAATTAAAAACAATGATGGCGACCGATTGTAAAGTGATGGAAGTGTAACGTTAACGGCATGAGTTTTATTAACTTTTCTGTAGTTAAAGTTGTACTAAATACATTTTTAACAATATTAGTGAACATATGACCAAGTAGTGTAATAGTTATAACTATCTGAAAACATGGCTCGAGAGTTTGACCACCTTTTCAAATTGCTGATAATCGGTGACAGTGGTGAGTGGCCTGAGTGGGCGAGGCCTGTGATGTTATAACTTCACTAAAGATATTGGGGTCTGTGCAGCTTAGCCAACGGTGTAATGTTGATATGTTTTAGGTGTGGGTAAAAGCTGTCTCCTCCTGCGGTTCGCCGACAACACATTCTCCGGTAGTTATATTACTACGATAGGGGTTGATTTCAAAATAAGGACTTTAGAAATAAACGGTGAGCGAGTGAAGCTACAGATATGGGATACTGCGGGGCAGGAGAGGTTCAGAACGATCACGAGCACGTACTACAGAGGCACCCACGGCGTCATCGTGGTGTACGATGTCACCAATGGGGAGTCCTTCGCGAACGTCAAGAGGTGGTTGCATGAGATTGAACAGAATTGTGATGTTGTTAATAAAGTTTTAGGTGAGTGTTTTATATTTAGACCATGCCTCAAACATATTCATCCTCATTTCATAAACTGTTTATGTTGTGTGTGCTATATGAAGGATAAACACATACAATTTAGTGTTTCCCAAGACTTTGTTGTCTAATAGTTTGTTGAAATTGTTATGATGAAAACAGTATCTTTCTCAACATTGCCATACATTTGGGGTATTACAAGGCAAATGTGTAATAACAACAAAAAGAATCATTGTTGTCACACTCTAATTATCATGGTACAGACTGTTAATTTCATTTAAGTAATGATTATATAATAAACAGCTTTCTAATGGCTAACTTAGCTACTCATTAATCACTTTTATGTCAATATTTGTTTATCTGTGGAGATTTTTGATAGTTAATGTTTTTGTGTGTGGTCAATGGCTTGTTAACAGCTAGAATGAATCATATTTTTTCAGTACATTAAATTGACCAATGCTATCATGATTTAGCTGTTTTGGTTGTTTTGAAAAGTACCTAAATATAGATCTGTTTAAAATTACTGAGAAGTAAGCTTTGTTTGTCTTTGAAATCTAGTGTTATAATAATCTTTCTAACATTATTACTTATCAGAGAATAACCAATATACTCTTTATAGAAAACTATACTTTTTATTATAATTATAAAATTGTTCAGAAATTTTTCTTTGTTATCACACAAAGGCAAACCAATACTTTGTTAAACAAGATTGTATTTTATAGTTTATTAGTGCACTTAAATTCAGGATGTATAATATGATGATTCATTGTTATCAAGATAATGTTCATTCATCATTGCATCTGTAATCAGTATCATTTGAAAATTATTATTATCATGAAGTTTAATGATGTAGTGTTTCCAATACTTGCAGTTAAATATTTTTGTCATGTTTAAGATATTGAAATTAAACTACTTTTATGGACTTTATTGCAATACATATTTACGGTTTCCTGACGTTTGCACACCTTTGCCCTGGGTCTGCATCCCCCCATATCTGCCCATGACCATGACAGTTTTATTTCAGCATCTAACATAACATATATTTGAGACAAATGTTCTAATAATATATATTAATATTTCCAGTTGGTAACAAGAATGACTGTCCGTCTAGAAAAGTGGTTGTCACAGAGGATGCTCAGAGGTTTGCGAACCAGATGAACATACCGCTGTTCGAGACAAGTGCAAAGGAGAACATTAATGTAGAGGAAATGTTCCTCACTATCACTAAAATGGTAATTATAAACTTTACTAACTACAATTTTTATCTTTTCATTGAAATTATTTGCTGAAATGTGAAGTATATGATATTATGCATACTAATAAACAAATCTTCAGCTTTGATAGGATTTAGAACTATCATTTGTGCTAAAGTGTAGTTATAATAAAATCATAGTAGATATGTATTAAATATACATTATATTAGCTTAACTATTGCGACTTATTTGTTACAAATAAAGTCTGTATAAGCAAGTACAGAAGACAAATATGTATTAATTGCTGTCTTAATCATCTAAGAAAAAAAGGTACATAGTATATGTCTTGTGGCATTACTGCAACCTTTAATCATTTATTATTTATAATGTAACTTGATAATCATTGAATATCCATACAATCAGTTCCTTATGTTAATAATGTTGTAATTAATTTCCAGGTACTAAGATCAAAACTTGAAATGAAGGAGCGGCAAAATGTAACATCAAAAGACACGGTACACCTAAAGAATAATATCAAAACCAAAAAGAAATGTTGCTAGTGGTATGCGCTGCACTTGTGCCACGGACAATGTTCTCAATGCTCAAATACGGAGAGATTAGGTACAGCCTAGCAGGTTACGGTACACACACACACAAACACCAGTTATATATAAATGGATCAGGCATTACGGTACCAATGTAACGGCTATACAGTGTTAATTAGCAAAGTTTCAAAACTTACAATTACAGTCAATCAGGTGTTCAGTGTCAAAATTATGAAGACACCTGTTGTTGGATGATACCTTGCATCATACCGTCGAAAACACGGAAATATTCACTAATTAAGTAAAAAGCCTTTAGTTTTTACCAATTATGACACATGTTGTTGATTGGTTTGTGTTAACCTTTACTACATTTGCAAATTAACACTTTATTGTCATCAAGGAACAGCATTTAGGTTTTAACCAATGATATAATATAAAAATTATATGTTACTATTATTACTGTAATTTAACAACATTTGATAAACCAACACAATGAGAATTAAAATGTTTTTTCTCCACAGACCATCTCTAGAACACTTAGGAATTGGTGTTTGATCTATTGTTTTTTTATAATCTTTGGAGGTAGCATACCTTTTGTATAATATCATTGCTTAAAGCTAAAAAATGCTAACTTAAAACACATTTTTTTTGTCTATCTGGTGCTGCTTTCTTACTCATGGTTTATTTTATGTAAACTGGGTTTAAGTATACATTGGTATTTGTATTATGAGTACATTATGTAACTTTGTGTCAGTGATGTAAAAAAAGGAATTGTTGAAGTGTCAAATTGCAATTGTTTTTTTCTCACTTGTAGTTTGACAGTGGTTAACTATTGTGTTATGCTAATCCAAGCAGAAAAAGAAAATTTTGTGAAATACAATTAAATAATAACTTTTAAACTATCGCGCTGCATGTTTATACTAATAATATAGAACGGGGATTAGCGCGTACATGCATAAATTGCTTTAGAACTTGACGTTTCGACCGGGTTACACCGGCCGTGGTCGCAAGCAGACTGCAAGCCCTATCAGGGCTGCCCTAAAGCTATTTATGCATGTACGCGCTAATCCTTGTTCTATAATATTACAATTAAATAATAAAAAGTCTGTTCTGGAATCAATGTCTTGTGAAGTGTAGAACTTGCTGGGTTAATAATCTCACTAAGAGCATGTACATACAATGGATTTATTTACTCCAAAAATTATTAAATATAACGAATGCCTAGTTAATGAATGAGTGTAATCTAATTATCAAAATTTATGTGATGGTAATAGGTTCGAAGGATGTTAGCGTAAGGAAGTATACCATTAAAGTTATTTTTATTAAATGATAATCAATGAATAGTTAACGCATGGATCACAGGTTATTGAAATTCGTGGTTCGTGCAATCTCTTGAATGTGATCGGAAATACTACAAAAACATTTTTATTATTTGACCGTAAATGAGTGAAAAGGACATGAGCGATGACATAATTGTCCTATTGGTTAATATGGCCAAACATGTTCAGGTGATCAAATACTCAAGCGTTATAACATCTGGACGAGAAAAGAAAGTTGGAGCCAACATTGGTCGAAAGCATACCAACATTTGATAGAATACCTACCAACTTGAGAGATTTCGTAATATTTTTGCGGAGATTTGTCAATTCGCTCGCATTTGCCTTTTACCACATGATATTTTAAACAAATAGTATTATATCTTATGAAAGTTAGACGGTTACTTGCAAGCGCGTATTCTGATGAAGCTCACCGATCTTATATCCAGTGTAATTTTCAGTGAGATATTTAATTAATTATTTTTATAATTTTGATTTTTGGCGTATTGTTTATTACAGTATTCTGTATTCGAAATTCCAAATTTATTTATTTTATTCTAGTTAATGATATTATTTACGATAATTGAAACGAATATCAGTTTGTATGAGATTTAATCGGTAAATATGGACATTTTGTGAAGTAGAAACCACATTAGGTAGCGCGAGTCATGAAGGAGGGCTGTCAGTCGATACATTAACCGCAAAGAGGATAATAATTGAATCACGCTGCGCGTGCACATCGCTAATACAACAGCCTTCCGTGCAAACAAAAGAAAAAGAATAGTGAAATTTACTACAATATTCATGTAACAACTGAAATTTATATCGGGGTGTGATCTGCATCCTACATTTTTGTATTACTGTAAGTGGGCTCTTCTCTATGTATATCGGCTACCTAATGTATCTACTTCTTGTCTGTATTGTATTCTGTACAATTTGTGTCGAATATCGCTAACAATGCTGATTCTGTTCATATAGCTAAATCAATTTATCTGGTCTTTTAACGTTACATACTTTTACGTTACAAAATATCTGGTAGACTTTATTTCCACAGTCCACACAAAATTGACCTCTATTCCGTCATGGCAATTTAACGGCAATCTGATACTCGGCTTAACAAGCTTGCTTGGGGCAGCTACTGATAATATCTTATCAGAAAAACCCTATATTATTAGGTTTTTATTCACATGAACACAATCATATAACTATTTCCTGTAGGTACATAAAATAATAAAAAGTTGACAACATCACATAAATTAATCTGGACCTAAAGTAGCTAAAGCAATTGGGTTATGGAATTAGATAAAATGAAGGTACCACCAACACCCAGACCCGAGACCACATAGGTGAAAATGTTTTTTTTTTTATCAGAACAAGTTGTGTTAGCTCAAGACTGGTATAAATTGGTTTGCTATATAACAGAATAAGAGCGAATACTAAACAGTACCTATCACATTATTTATAAGTTACAAAGCATATACCTGGCGGTAGTTTATTTTCCATATTTTCAAATTAGCCAATCAGAGCGCGCCACGTTAACGCAGCTTTTTTATAATTGGTCGAGGTTTACGTCATAGAGTTTTTTCCACCAATCAGGAGGCTAATTGGTTCTATTTCTGTGCTGTCGAGTAATGTAATTGTAACTTATATGTGGTACTACTGTTAATTACTTGTGAGTTATCCCTAAACTATACATATCAGAATGATGTTACATCTAGGGAATGGATTGGATATGATAATTAAATGTCTGTGCTAATTTAATTTGATGTTTACAATCATTTTTATACTGTGTATCTCAAATAATAAAATGTAGCGAATAATAAATTATAACTTTTTTTTTATAAATCCCTATTTAAAATGTACTTTCTTTCAAGATGGTTTTAGTCAAATTAAATGGACACAGACAACTTATGTTTAAAGTTTAGTATACAATGTGTATGACAATAGTTAAAGCCTAATCACAAAAACAATCTTCCAAGTCCAAAGTGTAAGGTATAATTAAAAAATAAGTTAAAAAAAAGTATAGTTTGACGTAAGGGTGCGTACACATTGGCGACTGGGCTAAGTGTAAAGCTTAGTCTACATAGCGACAGACATTTCTTGTCTACTAAAATCAAATGTTTTGGAGCAATAAATGGCAGAATTTTCATGTTGTTATTTCAATATGTACGCTTCTTTACAATCCATATTATAATTTCTGTTGTAATTTGTATGCCAGTATAGGACATTAGTAAGGATAGTTACAGTGGCGTGATCTAGTTTATGGATAGCTTTCAATAATAGCTTGCTAGTACAAGGTTTTATCTATTATCATAGAACCTTGTAATGGTGACTCCATGTTAAGTGTCAGCTGTTCTCAACTTTTTTTAACAAACGAAAATGCTATTTCTGAAACATTGCAAGAGTGTTTCCGTGGTTTGGTCTTATTTCACGACTAACTACATAATAAAAATACCAATGTAACGAAAATATATTGTAAATTTTTGTTTTTGAAAAATGTTGAGAACCCCTGACATTTATTATCAAGCAAAATGTTGTGTCCTTCCTGTTTCTTCCTGATAACGAATTGTTTTTGATTTCTGCATGAAACTATACTATCTACAATGTAATTCTTCTGTTATATCAAATGAGTTGTTTTCTTTGGGTTTCGAATCTATAACGAAGAATATCAATAATGTATTATACATATTATTTTAAATACGCTAAAATAAATGCTTACTAAAAATGCGTCGGATTATTAATTAAAAACTACGCATAAGTATCTTGTTTACCATTAAGAAAATATTTTCGACACATTTTTATAAGCCCGTGTATCGCAATTTATAGTTTTAGCTGTGGACTGAACATTATTTTATTTCAGTATAATATTATATGGCATTTTTACATTAAGAGTTTACAGTATGAAACCCTTTCGTTTGTTCGCTCATTTTAATGTACTAATGTATTTATCTGGGACTTTCAAAAGTGGTGGTTCACGTTCTTCTTTCCAGAAAATTTAGATAAAATTGTCCAAATTGTAAGATTTTTAAATATCAGGACAACTAAAACAAAAAATAAACTTTTTTATAGGCAGAATATGAAAGTTTTGTGCCTAAAAATGACAGATAAAGAAAATATGAACGTTAAAAAACCACTTTTGCAGTAGCAGCCCTATTTTGTGTGAAAAAACCAAAACTATTTGCTGGCAATCATTCCGTACACAGAGTTTGTACAATATATGGCGGATTTTTATTAAATACGTGATTTAACACGCCATTACTCATTTTATTATTTATAGAAAGTATTGTTCATGAGTCATCATTTTGTTTTAATACATAGTTGTAAATATATCCCCTATTTTCATCATAATAAATTCAGTGTTTTATTATCCTTGTTTAAAGTGTGGTAAGTGGAACATAATGTTATAAATATTTGACCAATGTGGGAGAAGAATAATTCAGAAAACGTCTTTATGAACTTGACTCTTTTATTTAGTTATTTAATCTTTAATTGTAACGGCTGTACACCAATTATAATAATTAAGACATCAGGCCTTACATTAGACAAAGTCACGGTAAAATAATATCGCTAGGTGTCTAGCTAGTATTTATGGACTTTTTGGTTTATCCAGATATAACTAAATAAGAAGTCAATGGAAAGGTCTTACTCTGCAGTCTCACTGAAATCGGTTCAGTCGTTTTGCTAGCAAAGTTAGAATTGATAGACTTATATAAAACACGATCATATTTCTCTTTTAATATTTATGATAACTCAATGTAGATTTTTGTTTTGTTTATTCAAAATATGATTATGTAAGTATTTATTACCGCTTTCAGAGTAGGCAGTCATTTCTGAGGATATATTCCTATGTACCTACCGCTAGTTTAATTATTATTGTCCATTATATTTTTATGGTATCTTAAAATTTTACCTCAAACAGTTTCCTTAAGAACGGCTCTAGGTCGTATTTAGTTTATTTCTGTTTAAAATATTATTATGATCACATACCTAGGTACTTTTACTTTAATATGCCTTTAGTTTATTTTACTATATGTAAAGTTGCCAACGACTTTATTATTTTGACGTTTTAAATAATCTGTGGCAATTTTTACTCTGTGGTTTCAATTCTAAGATCGAATTCGACATTAAAGAGGAGTTTTTTCAAGCAATTTTCTTGAAATATTATCCAAAATGTCACTGTGGGCTACTTTAAACCGTAGTGTGTTCAAGAAGACCTCCACCTTCTTCTTGGCTGCCACGCTGGGCACCTTCTTCTTCGAAAGAGCCTTTGAAGTGGCCTCCGTCACGATTTTCGAGAGATTAAACAAGGGTGTAAGTATTGTTATGTAATTTTCTGTCAGGACTACAGTTATATTAGATTCCTTTAAATAATGCTTTTTTAAAGAATATTCCATAAGAACGTTCAAAATAGTATAAGTACGCCAACTGAAGCATCCTTTTTAATGTAACACCTAAAAAAATAACCTTACTTCTTAAATTTTCCCAGTATCTACTGATATACTTAGTCCTGTGTTTTGGTAATTTTAAGACTATTTTTATAAAACTCTGCCTTATATAATTTAGAAAATGTTAACCATAAGCTGTTATATCTAAACATCTAAAATCTCTCAACAATGGAAAACAATTGGAAAACTCATACATATTTCCTGATTTACTTATCTATAAAACCAAGGCTGACTCGATATATTTTAATAATTCATTAAATATATTAGCTTAATTAATATGTATAGATTATGCCTTTACTAAATAAAGCCTTTTTATATACTTGCATTCTATAAATGTTCATAAAGAAAGATGTATGTTCTATGACTGTTCATACTTCATCCACAACATACATTTCAGATGTATTGTACTAGGATAGTTTTCTGATGAAAATAAAAATAATATTAATATTGAAATTTCCTGTAAATATCTTTTGTATTTAGAACTCTTATTAAACGGTAAATTTAGTTTGCAGTGATTGGCAATCACAGTAGAGTACATTACAAATTGTAGAAGTCTTTAAACACAAGAGTACACAGGGTGTTCATTACTGCTCAGTTAAGAGCTTCTCAGTAGCTATTAAGTTTGATTCAATGATACTACATATTAAATTACCTAATTAATGTTATTTTTATTTTACAGAAACTCTGGAAAGACATCAAGGACAAATATGAAACCCCGCAATAAATGAAACAATAGATCAATTTAATTTATTAGTTATGTAATTGTTAATTTGAAATAAACTTATTTACATATATTATGTTTTATTTACCTAAAAATATAATATTGTTAAAATGACTAGATAACAGTTAATTAAATATATTTTCATCAGTAACAATTCAATCACATACATTTTCACTCGAACAGAAAAATAGAATTTGAAAAACATTAATTGTATTATAAAATATTCTTCATAATCAAATGTTTCTTTTAGTACTAAAGGCTACCTTTCTACTTATCGTTAACTTCTATAAAATAATCACATTAGTTAGATTTTTAGAGTTAATCACAATACTTTAATAAATGCATTAATTTTTAAAATAAAATATGTTTGGCTTTTATTTTGGCCTATATGAGAATATTGCAGATATCTGAAGATTATTTATTGTTTAGTATATCGGTAGATATTACTAGCTGGATAGATTCGACATTTTGCCGATTCAATCATGCAAATATTATGCTAAACTTCACGACAGTTAAGTCAGAAATTTAAATATTTATTACATAGATTAAAAAGTACATATTATATAAATCAGTCGCTCGTCTTTTTATATATCTTGATTTAAAAAATCAGAAAGGGCCATACTAAAAATTTCAATAACATATCCAGAGATTGTTTTAGCAACTCGAGATAGGGATTTGACGTAATTTATATGACGTCATTATTCTATCTCTAGTATGTAGAACTACCTACGGATATGTAATTGAAATTGGCCGTTTGTCAGCATCATAAGATTCTCATCAGTCAGTTACATCCATATCACATTTAGACGGTCACTCATAGAGAGATATAAATATAGGCTTATACTTCTTACACCGGGCTGATAAACCATACCAGCTTTTAATTATACTACGCATATTATTACTATCCGGGTTCAGTATCAGCTCTAAACCCCACTTTTGACGTCACTGACCTCACTTTCCGGCCTTTGGCAACAAAGCGGCAACGTCGCTTTCAGAGAACCTAGGCCGCTAGGTGTAAGATCAGAATGTTCAGCCACAAGGCAGTTCCGTTTACCCAACCTCAACACCTCCAGTTACAATAGGTAGCTGAGGAATGATTACCACGTCAACCAACACCTCATTCTTCGTCGTTTAAGACTTCCCACACCTATACCTAGCGGACTCCGGGTCTTCGGTAATAGTGTCAGCAGAGGCCGACGCTGGGAGTGACCTTGGTGCTATGGGCAGGGGCGAGTCGAAGTGGGGCTCCTCAGCCAGCGCCCATATGATGTCGACTAGCAGTGGCTGTGCTAGGTTCTTGATCGCCTCTTGTCGCGCCACCTGCGATAGTGAAGACTGATCTTTAATACTAGCTGTGCTCTTGATACCGTTTGTACTTTTATTATGGAAAAGTATCTTTTTGGCTGAAAATTGCAGAAGACAGAAGTTTGGAAAAGAAAGGGCAGGTCTTTGCCCAGCTGTGGGATCTAACATAAGATAAAAAAGTTGTTATTTTATAATAGTGTATAATTGTGCCCTGCGGTTTCACCAGCATTAGTCTCTGTTCCCGAAGTTTTTATTTATTCTGCGGGTTTTTTTTTGGTACATTTCTTTGCAGTTACCCTGAGCGCAGGCTTTGACCGGACTTTTGGCGAGGACCTTAAGGCTCCAGCCAGACATTGTGCAGGGTGGAGAACAGCCATTGCACGTGACTTACTAGTCCAAAGTGGTGCACGATCATCTTGAGGGCGTACTCCTTGATGTCTGACGCCCGCATGCGGTCGGCGGCCTGCAGGATGGCCAGCACGTTGTCCGGCGTCACGTTGCTTTGGAGATTGTGCTTGCAGAACACTTGGAGGCGGTTGTTTGTAAAGCCTAGGTTTCGAGAAACAGATGTTAGAATGTTGATGGTAATGGTTTTGTGTAGGTCAGATCATAAAATGTTAGACAAGTTTGTTTTACTTTTTTTTTTTGTTATTATATTTTTATTCTTCAAAATTATACTCTATGAACTGACCGTAGTATATAGGAGCTTGGAAGAGGTAGAGCGAGTCCTCGGTGGGCATGTTGGTGTCGCCGTAGTACATGTAGCGCAGCATGGAGTCGAACGCCTCTTCCGACGGCACCGTGTCGCAGATCTGGATCTGTTGGTCAAATTGATTGTTGCTAGTGCACTTTATGATAAAAGATTAATATAGTGAGATTAAAGTGTAAAGATTAAAATGGAGGCTCTGAACCTGAACACGAGGTTCCTCGCTGCAATGTAACAACGTCCTGCGCCAGTGGGGTGCGGGGCGAGGTACAGTGCTAATTGTAGCGTACTTTACAGACGCCATTAAGTTTGAATCCCAGTGGTTTTTGAAAATCATTTTTTCTATCCGGGGAATGAGCTAAAGGCGCAGAGGTACTCACATTAACAATATTATCTTGCGGCGAGAAGGAGCGGAACATGGCCTCGAAGTAGCTGGCCCTGGCGGCCAGCACGGAGCGGTGTGCGGGGCGCTGCGAGCTGCCCACGCGCAGGCGCACGTCCGCCAGCTCGCAGCCGTCCAGCAGCCCGCACAGGTCCTGCTCCAGCGTTGAACCTGCACCGAAAGAGGAGAGTATTAGACCTCTACTACAATTTTGAAGACGTTATACTTTAATTTTGACCTAAAAATGTTAGACCACCGGACCTTTATTAGAAAATTGCTGATAACATTTGTGTTGCTGAACAACTCTTCATTATGCTTTTTGAGGTTCATGCGAATGTTAGTCATTGAAATAAATCATCGCTCAGAAGTATCTCGATCACGTCAACTATCTAAAAAATAAATCGACTCATAATCGGTCATTTATTTTAGGAGCTGCAATGCCACAGCTTTTTGGTCGGCTCTGCTCCAATCTCTATCTCCTCCTGAAATATGTCTCACCCACGATCTCCTCGTCGCACTCATGCTGGGCGGCCGCAGTCAGCTGCTTGGGCGGCGGCTGCTGGCGGCGGCGGATCACCTCCACCATCAGGCTCTGCTCCATCTCCTCAAACTCTCGGGACATGACGATGGGTGTGAAGTTGTAGTCCTTCACGACAAACCTGAAGAAAAGAATAATTTTAGCTTCCAAATTCTCTGATTTTTCTGTTTTTAAGAAAAGTCAGTCCATTCTTACATTTAGCTGTCGTACACTCTAGGACCTCCAGGACCAGCAGGACCGTGGCCGGGGAGGCTGGGTCCTCGTCTGTATATCTCACCTAAGACAGTCCTCCTTGATACACGCCAGCCTCGCATGATGGGCCGCCTGCAGCGCTTGCAGCACGTTGCCGTAGCACAGCTTGTGTCGCAGGAACCGCGCGCAGAGCCCCCGCAGCCGCGGTATGGACAGCCGGAGCGCCAGCCGGAGGACCTCCAGGACCAGCAGGACCGTGGCCGGGGAGGCTGGGTCCTCGTCTGTATATCTCACCTAAGACAGTCCTCCTTGATACACGCCAGCCTCGCATGATGGGCCGCCTGCAGCGCTTGCAGCACGTTGCCGTAGCACAGCTTGTGTCGCAGGAACCGCGCGCAGAGCCCCCGCAGCCGCGGTATGGACAGCCGGAGCGCCAGCCGGAGGACCTCCAGGACCAGCAGGACCGTGGCCGGGGAGGCTGGGTCCTCGTCTGTATATCTCACCTAAGACAGTCCTCCTTGATACACGCCAGCCTCGCATGATGGGCCGCCTGCAGCGCTTGCAGCACGTTGCCGTAGCACAGCTTGTGTCGCAGGAACCGCGCGCAGAGCCCCCGCAGCCGCGGTATGGACAGCCGGAGCGCCAGCCGGAGGACCTCCAGGACCAGCAGGACCGTGGCCGGGGAGGCTGGGTCCTCGTCTGTATATCTCACCTAAGACAGTCCTCCTTGATACACGCCAGCCTCGCATGATGGGCCGCCTGCAGCGCTTGCAGCACGTTGCCGTAGCACAGCTTGTGTCGCAGGAACCGCGCGCAGAGCCCCCGCAGCCGCGGTATGGACAGCCGGAGCGCCAGCCGGAGGACCTCCAGGACCAGCAGGACCGTGGCCGGGGAGGCTGGGTCCTCGTCTGTATATCTCACCTAAGACAGTCCTCCTTGATACACGCCAGCCTCGCATGATGGGCCGCCTGCAGCGCTTGCAGCACGTTGCCGTAGCACAGCTTGTGTCGCAGGAACCGCGCGCAGAGCCCCCGCAGCCGCGGTATGGACAGCCGGAGCGCCAGCCGGAGGACCTCCAGGACCAGCAGGACCGTGGCCGGGGAGGCTGGGTCCTCGTCTGTAGGACAGATTTATGATATAACTTGTTGATGGTGGAGTTTTTTAAAGACAGATGCCAGGGAGGTTAGGGAACTTTGATTTGGTTGGGTCAAACATGGCCATATTTTACAGATGAAAAACGATCTTAGAACGCGTTCTTCCTAGTTAAAACTAGTTTTAACTAAATTTGTTAGAACTAGTTTTAATGAGGGAAAACCCAGAGCCAGTTCCTTACCTTTCTCAGTGGGGTCGATCCTGTCGGTGTAGATGTAGTTGAGCACCATGTTGAAGGCCTCAGGAGTGGCTTCGGGCAGCAGCACCGTCAGCTGCGGCGGCGTCTTCTACGAGTACACCTCGGAAGCCTGCAGGTCTGGCAACACTTACCTTTCTCAGTGGGGTCGATCCTGTCGGTGTAGATGTAGTTGAGCACCATGTTGAAGGCCTCAGGAGTGGCTTCGGGCAGCAGCACCGTCAGCTGCGGCGGCGTCTTGTACGAGTACACCTCGGAAGCCTGCAGGTCTGGCAACACTTACCTTTCTCAGTGGGGTCGATCCTGTCGGTGTAGATGTAGTTGAGCACCATGTTGAAGGCCTCAGGAGTGGCTTCGGGCAGCAGCACCGTCAGCTGCGGCGGCGTCTTGTACGAGTACACCTCGGAAGCCTGCAGGTCTGGCAACACTTACCTTTCTCAGTGGGGTCGATCCTGTCGGTGTAGATGTAGTTGAGCACCATGTTGAAGGCCTCAGGAGTGGCTTCGGGCAGCAGCACCGTCAGCTGCGGCGGCGTCTTGTACGAATATACTTCGGAAGCCTCTTCCTCGCCGGCCGCTATCCGCTGGTTCAACTCTTCGCGAGCTTCCCTTTGAAACAATATCATCACACGTTAGCTATTGTAGGCTGTCGAGTAGCAAATATGAAGAATGGAACTAGAATATGCATTGCGACGCCCCAAATATTAGGGAACAGGGCAGAGAGGATGATAGATAGTAGATCGACTGTCGATAGGCGAGTCTTAATTTTTTTTTTTTCAATTATCTAACCTCAAAAATCACACAATTCTGCATAACTCTGATTTGTAGTACATAAACAGCAGCTGCACGTCGCAGAACTGTATCGTGACCTACTTGATCTTAGCCCGGAGGTACTGCGACCTGGCGGCGAGGATGGCCTGGTGCGCCAGGATGGAGGTCCGCTCGGGCCCCACCAGCAGCTGCACGTCGCAGAACTGGTGCGACTTCAGGATGCGACCGAAGTCGTCGTGCAGGGTGCAGCGAGGGTAGTTTGATAGCTGGACATATATGTATGGATTATTTCGTCAATCTTAACAAGTTAGCATGAAGATGGATTTCCTGGGGGAAAAGACCTTAAATAAAAATATCATTGTTTGCAAGCATCATAGTCGAGAAACGCAGAAAAACACGAAAAATATTAATATGTATTTCGTTTCAATTCCCTACGATTTCTTCCACAAGAGCAAAATAATATACCTTCCCGAAAATAATTTAGAGCAAAATACAGTAGGCTAAGACGAAGTAAAATTAATTATAACTCACCTGAAATCGAAACAGCTCGCCACTGCGGACATTATTATCCACAGTGCCTCCGAAGATATAGAGCGCGTCGCCCACCACAGCACCGGCGTGGAACAGTCTGCCTGAAGGTATCTGGGAGTCCGCTGCCGGCTGGATCACTGACCTGAGATAAATGTAATAATATGCTGCGGGTTCTGATATGTGTATGTAAGCAGGATACTATTTCCCAGATTTTTAGAGCCTTTTTCTCAAGCCGTTAAATACCCACCCTGTTTAATATTAGCGACCTGCGGTTTCAATGCAGGCACTCGTCTCTTTCGGAAAGCAACAAGAATTTGATAGAAGCTTGCTCACTTCCAAGTTGGAAGCAACCATATATTTAATAATACAGGTTTCCTGACAATGTTGTCAGGAAGGTTGTTGATAATGCTTCAAAAAGTCATTTTGATACCAACCCATGATCGATCTTGCAATGGTTGTGCACGCGAAACTGTTGAAATTTATGTATTTGGAGAACAGTGTTTTCATTCTCACCATATCTGCGTATCCAGGTCGTAGCAGTGCAGGTCGTTAGGCAGCGTGTTGTCGGCCGCACCGCCGAACACGTAGAGGTGCGCTCTGTGGGCCACCATGACGTGCCCGTAGCGTCGTGCCGGCGCGCCACCCGCGCTGCGTAGCAAGTGCTCCGTGCACACGCGGCTCCAGCTACGAATGTACGTAACGTAAGACTGTGTCATGAATCGGTTCATTGTCTGATGACAGAAACACGTAGAGAAATGCTCTGTGGGTGATTGTGAACCATCATGGCGTAGCATCGCGCTGGCGCGACGTGCCGCTCGCGCTACGCAGTATCTAAGTGCAGGTTTGGCTCCAGCTAGCTATATGGGAATGACACCGATGTGGGCACCTATATGTAAATATACCATAAATCTATGATAAACCTTGTTTAGTAGACTGAAAGGAATAGTTGAACATACAAAAATATAAATACCAAATACAGTAAACCCATAACGATGCCAAGCTTAAACACATTAAAGCTACACTTACGTGTGAGTTTCGAAGTCGAACTGGAAGAGCGCGTTCGTGATCTTAGCCCCGCTCTGTCCACTGAACACGAACATCTTGCCTCTGGCCACGGCTACGGGGAAGTTGCAGCAGGTGGGGGGGCACTGGCCCTTCTGCTCCACGTGCTCCCATTGGTGGTTCTCACCCTAAGGAACAGACAGTTTAGCATCGAATTCTTGGAATGAGGATATGGTACCAGGTACTATCGCGCCGTATCATGAGAATGAAGGATTAGATAGTGCCACTGAAACTGAAATATATAAAAGTTGTAAGAAGCCGCAGTGAGTCAAATCAAGCTGGCTCTCGAATTTTTACTTTCATATCGTTGTTTCTATAGAAACACCAAAGTAACTGAATTCCAACAAATTTTTAAGGCTGCGCAAATTTTTCACAGAAATTTCAAGTTCTTCGGGAGGTGAGTTTAAAGTTTTCTCTATCAGTACCACTAATACATAATACCTAAAAATCACCGGTTCATAACTCCTTCTATATCAATAACTCACCAACAAGTTAATAGTCCACATATCATTGAGGCGCGCGTTCCCGTCGTAGCCGGCGAATATCCACAGCTTGTCATCGTACACCGCCGCGCCGTGAGCTGATCGCGGTACTGGCTCCCTAGCACAAAGAGAAGGAATATTAACTAATTCCTATTTTCGTTATCTGGTTTTGGATGAATATTAAAAGTATTTTGGCAAGAGACATCGCGGTAGGCCTGTACGGAGATGGCGGGACGAACTGGAGTCCTTTGATAAGGAGTGGATGACCACGACACCAGATAGAGACACTAGGCAGATGGAAGGAGGGTAGAAAGGCCTTTGCCCTGCAGTGGGACAGAATTTTGACAGAAACGGCTAGGAAAAAAAGCAAAGTATTTTTGATAGATTACTTATCTTTCAGAATGATCGAAAACGATTAATGTTTTGGTGTCTAACTGCGAGTGCCATTTATTTAAGTTTACTACTATGCATATTTTTCTTACTATTTTCATTTGTTCTGTAAGCGACGCTAAAGAGGAATTATTATTATCTGATAAACTGTAAAAAATAGATCTTGTAAAAGTAATTTGGTTGTAAATGACACTAAATAATAATTATGTAAAAGCCTGCCGTCATAATAAAACAATATCTACAAATAACTACAAAATAAATAATGATATCCGCTCGTCCTTCTTATTTCCTTCCTCCCTCCTAGTCTTAGTGCCGTCAAGGTCCTCAATTGTGAGTATTGTGACATACATATAGTTGGATTCAAACTTAGTGGCGGTTCTGAAGTTAGCTACACGCTGCGCGGAACCTCGCCCCGCACCTCCGCTGGCGCATAAGTTTGTTACTGCGCAGCGACTCGCCTCGTGTTCAGAGCCGCCATTAAGTTTGCACCGTACTGTACCTATACATATAAATTGTGGGGATTAAATAGAGTATAGTTATATAGTACTCACTGTCCAGTAAATCTCCACTGCACCCACTGCGCGCTGGGAAACTTGTATTCAAAGAGATCGTTCTTGTTCGTCAGGTTGGAGTTGGCGAGGATGTCGCCCGTGTAGCCGCCAAACACGAACATTGATGAGCGATGTACCTTTACACAAGGATAGATTTTAATACTAATAAATAAACAAACAAAGCCAGCGGCAGGCGTTCATGGCCCAGGATGGATGCCCTATTTCATAATAAGGTTTTTAAAAAGGCTCCTGCGTGTGGGACCCTTGTTTCCATTTAAGCCTTTCAAAGGACCGGGTACTTACGTCATTCAGGATACACCGTGAAAAATAAAAAGAAGCAATAAACCAGTCTAATTAAGTAAATACTATCTGAAATAATGAGATGGGCTAAAATGTTTTGAGTTTACAAAGTAATAAGTGTTATCCTAATCAAAGAATTAAAAGACATTATATACATATTATGTTATTTCTTTAAAATACATAGTTAAGTATTGCCCTGGGATATAAGGCCGGCAAAAAAGTCGGCATATAATTTCGGATCCGGATATGGACATTGGTAAAATATAATATCGGTTTCCGTTATTGATATTAAATTATTTCGGATTATCCGATTGTTTTGGTTACGGATATGGATATCCATAACAACACTGCTGTGCAGTAAGCCACAATGGCTTAATATGGCAATCATAGCTTTTAGGTTTATCCAGAAAATATCTTTAATGTAACTCACCACTGCAGAATGATGGTATCTTGGTGCGGGTGGAACACCCATGCAGCCAGTCTTAGTCCAGGACTTCTCTCTGATATCAAACCTGATGAGATCATTCAGCATGGACTTGCCATTGTCACCACCAAACACATATATGGCATCCTTGTAAGCTACTGCTGTGTGTTTGCTTCGCCTGTGGAAAGAGTAATATAGTTAGAGTATGATAGCAATCTGTTACAGTTTAAATTATATTTTTCATTTTGGATTAAAAAATATATAAAGGTGCAGATTTAATGCAACATAACAAGCTGTTAACTGTTTGACGACCTTCGTGGTCGAGCGGCGTAGGCACTGGTTTTCAAGGTGTCGCTAGCTCTGAGGTCCCGGGTTCGATCCCCGGACGGGTCAATGTAGAAAGTCACTTTTCTACATTGTCTCGGTTCTGGGTGTTTGTCGTACCTTCGTTGTTTCTGAATTCCATAACACAAGTGCTTCAGCTACTTACTTTGGCTTCAGAGCAATGTATGTGATGTTGTCCGCATTTATTTATTTATTTGTTAAACAAACTTCTAAATCAAGTCTTATAAATGCAGGATTACATGAAAATTAAACTACTCAAAGCAATAAAAGAGAATCTCTTACAGGAACTTGTATTGTTTATGTGGGTGTAACCACATGGCACTGGCATATAATTTTTATAGCTCAATAATACATATCCCAGAGAGGAGACTATTTTAAATATATATTTAAATGTATGAGGGGAATAATGACAGTAAATGAAGCGAAACAAGTATGTAAGGATCATAGCAAGTGGAAAGAAGTGGTCTCTGCCTACCCCTACGGGAAACAGGCGTGATTATATGTATGTATGTATATTTAAATTTTCAAGCACTTTATATGGATATTGCTTACCGTGCACCTACAAACTCGTAGCACTCCGACATCCGCTTCCACTTGTGCACCGTCTCAAACGGACCAAACTCCATCCTGAGGCTGATGTCCAGCTCGCTGGGGTTGCGCAGTTGGTCCGTTATCATCTTCCCCAAGTTCGCGGTCATTTGAACTTAGTTCTAAAAGGAAAAGTTAAAAAAATAATTATTAGGAATTAACTTTAAGTTTTTTCGTACATAACTGTGACGGATTATAAATAATTTACAATACCATTCGCTGAAGTTATTATTTATATTGTGAAAATTATACACAATTTTTTATTATACTGGATTTTTGAGTATATAAAATACAACAGAATAAATCAATTTCTAGTTAAGACTGGTAAAACAAGGAAGCACTAATTCAATGAATCTGTGGCATTCTAATAAAAGCCAGCAGCGATCCGGAACTACGTTTAAATAGGAAGAATTCTCAAAATAAACTAGCCGAAAATAGGTCGGCGGAATATACATCGGAAGAAGTCAATGACTTACAACTCCAAAATAATAACAAGACAGTTTGTTACACTCTATTTACATATTTATTGTTAAAGTTTAGGCAATTGTATGTCATCCTTACCTTGAACCTTTTCACCTCTGAAGAATACGCGGAAAACTTTTTCAAATATACCTGAGCACTTTGTTTATTTTAAATTCATAAAATCAATAACACAATACATACCATTTTCATGTATGTCAAAATTGACACTTTATTAAAATAATAATACAATTTATTTGCTGTGGCTATGCTTGTCCACAGAACTCTAAGACCAGACCAGACAGCTTTGAATGAATGATTCCGTTTGTGGAATATAACTGATGATTTGTAACACATAATACTAAATATTTTAAAGTTTATAGAGTTTACTTTAAATGATCTGGTTTACTATGAAGACTTTTAATAGAAACAAAAAATATAAAACATAAAATCTCCTCCTGTAGTTTAATAAACCAGGAGCCATATTTACGTCTCAAGCTTTTGCCTCGATAATGGCAAGTTGCAAGTCCATTGGGCCTCTCTGACATATATATAGTTATCTGTGATTGGGCCCATGAGGCATGAATAAAGCAGCTGCAATTTTTTGTATAAATTTGATTCTGAACGCGTCCATACACACTGTCCATTTTTCTATTGTTCTTTGTTTATTTTTTATAGATAAAAAATAATTATAATTGGCGATAGCAATCATTCACTCCTAATTAAACTTCATTCAGTAACCGAACTTCAGCGAGTTTGTTTATAATTTTCGGATTATTTTCTTTGAAAAAGAAAGTGATTTAATTTGAAAGCATGTCGTCCCCGGTAAGTTTATTAATTGGGAATAGTTTTGTATTGTTTATGTGTTACTAATATTTGTGATTGTTTGTATGCTATTGTTGTTTAGACGGAAGAAAGCGTACGGCGTAACAGCGAAAGCGAAGCTGGTGATGCCGAGACCCCTGAGCATGATCCTCATTTTGACCCAATCGTGTCCCTTCCCCTGGTGGATATCCACACGAACGAGGAAGAAGAAGAAGAACTGGTGAAGATCCGCGCCAGGCTGTACAGATACGATACTGCAGACCACGAATGGAAGGTAATAATGACTGAATAATTATCTATTGTTTAATTCAAGTACCAGGCTTACTGCCTAAGCATTTTGAAGTGGAGACAAAGGAATTTTCTAAGATGCCAGCATTGTGTCTATTGCAGGTTAGGCTTGAGTCATAGATATTTTAAGACCATTTGATAGTGATAATGGGTTATCTAAACAAACTGGTTATACAAATTAAAAAAAAATCTTTTAGATAATTTATGTTTCTAAACCTGTATTATAACATTAAGAGGCCAAAAAAACCTTTAATATATATTTTCGATTATTAAAATGCTTATTTATTTATTCAGGAAAGAGGTACAGGCGATATAAAACTGCTCCGTCACATACAGAACAACACAGTGCGAGTAGTAATGAGACGTGACAAGACACTGAAAGTTTGTGCGAACCACTTCATTACACCAGACATCAGAATGAATGTCCACTGCGGTTCAGATAAGGCTTTCAATTGGTCGGTATTTGCTGATTTCGCGGATGAGACAATGAAACAAGAGTTACTGGCCATTAAGTTTGGAACCCCACAAAGTAAGTTATTTTTTTTAAGTTCATGCTTTATTTTTTATCAATTAGTTTTGATTTAAATTGGTGTTGTCTTAAAAGTATAGAAAATTGATGTTAAATAAACAGAAAAAGCAAAGAATGCTACAGTGTTGACTCAAAGAAATGTTAATGGTTTTTTAATTGGTTGTTTTAATTAACTATGAAACAAATGATGCTTTGATGGCATTGCCAATTAAAAATGTAGTTTTCCTTCAACTATTATTGTAATTTACAGATGCTGAACTATGGAAGGCTAAATTTGCAGAGGCTCAGGAAATCGTCAGAACAAAATGCAGTCTTTACACACAGGACCTTTCGTCAGACGATGAGAGCAGCATCACTAGGAGCGAAGACACAGATACACCGGAGCCTAAGAGTAATGACAAATCCATTGAGAATGACAAAAAGGTAGAAAAAGATGAAGCAGACTCTGACGGTGTTGTCCTAAAATTGAAAGAACTAAAAGTGGAGAGTGCAAAATCCGAATAATTTTCTTTTTAAAGTTAATGTTTTAAGAGGCCAACATGCTATGTGTTGTCAGATTATATTTTAAATATAATAATGCATTTAAAATATTCTATAATTTTTCTTTTATGGCTAGTGATAATAATGGATGTTCAGTTTCCATTTAATTGGATTGATTTGAGTATTGGTTTATTTTACAATATTGCGGACTAAGGTCTACTTCATAAAGTGTAAGGGATTATGTTGTGTTGTGACCAAGCCTAGGCCTTCACTACATTACTCGCTTTCCAAGTTAACCTAACATGAAGAGATAGTAAAATATAAAGGGAGTTGTTTGCAAGCTTCGGGCTTTAAGTCGCCGCCCCTTGGTTCGGGGGCCATCCGATAGTTGGCAGTTTGGCGCCTGACCCTAGTCGCTCAAAGCTTGCCGAAGTTTGAGCCCCAAAGGAGGGACGTAGTAGTAGCGACTAGTATAGTGGAGGTATTAGAAACATCTTATTGTTCAAAGATAGGGTTTTCGCTGACCTATCTCCATTCCTTTTATTTGCTGACACAATTATAGTCTTAAAACATCATAGGGAACTCAACCTGTACTAAAATATTAAATGTAATGTTTTGTTTTTAATTCAGTGGATTTAATATTTGTTGCTGCCAAATAAGGAAATGTATATTAGGCCTTTAAAAGAATGTCCGCTTTAGGATTTGATATTCCATAGACTTGAATAAGTGTATAAAAATAATTAATGTTAAGATGCTATTTTGGGTGAAGTAATATAGCTTTTCTATTAAAAAAATATTAACTAAAATAAAAATTCGGTTGTGGCAACACCTCACCAGTATTATTTTAATTGACAAAATGTGTGTGATGGTTGTGTATCCTCTTGCGAAAAATAAGCAAAGTTAAAATAATATAAATTGCATAATACTTCTTAATTAATAAATTACTTATTTAAGAAAACGTCGAAACCTTTTACTATCAACAATTTTGAAAGCGTTTAGGGTTTTCTTATTTAAGCTCATGACTAGAGCTAGCTATATTGCTTACCCGAGATGTTTAATTAAGTTTATATGTTGTCATCATCGTATTACATAATACATATCATACTGTCGTACATTTTAGTAAAAATATGTAGTTTTTGTGTCGAGAGAATTTCAAGTTTGGAATGCAAATTCAATGTTGCCAGAAGGAATTGATAATGAGTTAAGTAGGTAGGTAAAAGTGAGTATTGGTTTTGAAATTAATACCAATATTAATCGAGAAGTTTGAAAAAAACAGGGTGGCAGAAAAATATTGCTGAGTGAAATGGAAAAAAGGCGCTTGAATGACCAGCGGGTTTTGAAAATAAAGGCGTTAAAAAGGCCAACGGGCTTATTAGCAGTAGTGGTTGACAACTAGAGTGATAATTACAGGGTACAAAAAAACTATGGAAACGCAAATTTTTGTTTCGGGTACTGACGGCTTCCATCTAGATCTACTACATCCTAATAGGTCAAGTAAATTTGTGTGAAATTGCGTTTCAACCAATATTTGTATCTTTGAATTAACTGGAGATGGATGAGTGGCTGTTGTCAGCGTACAGTTGACATCACGTCACTTGTAACACAGAAACACATGGAGCCTATTTTCTTAGTAGTAAAAGTGATTTTTGTAATTCATTGTTACTGTTAGAGTCTAGTACTTTTGTCTCAGTAATTATATCTTAATAATTAAATTTTAAGTCGTTTGTGTTCTCTACGTAATGTAGATATGTATAAGTCAGTCATCTTTTTAGTTAGTCAAAAAAGTACGCTGCATTGGCCCTTAGTTACACGCTCTTCAGAGTTGTGATTTACTCTCGACACAATAATAAAATTGCCTTATTTCAATGTTTATTTCGTTATAGGTAATTATATTTTAACATGAATGTAAACCGTTTTGCCACGAATAGCGCGCATGTTACATTCCCATTACGATTGCACTGTAATAAAATATGCGATGAAACTATGTGGCGAAACCGGTGGTTTCAATTTATATTTTAACTTTATACATTCAAAATCTGAATAGATGTATTTCATGGATGATTCGGTTTTTTATTTAAGTTGTAAGAGTTTCTTCCTAACTATATGCACCTACAGCTTGGCCGGTGTGAGTTGATCTTTAGAAAGGAGCTTTTTTTTTTTTTTTTGTAGAGATCTTTGCAGTTAGCCTGAGCGCAGGCTTTGACTGCTTCACCGGACTTTTGGCGAGGACCTTAAGGCCTCCAGCCAGAGCAATAGGAAAAACTAACTACGTCAGCAACGTCCACTAAGGGCACCCCCTGCGGGGTTCGGACCTCGACTTAGTGCGTTGCTAACAATCTTAATAAAGCAAAACAGCAAGGGATGGCTGGATCTAAGTTTTTATTATTTAGGGACATATTTTATTGCTAGTTTGGCCGGCTCGGGCCAGCTTGGTCTAGGGACGGGAGGATAACATTTACGTTACTATTATTTATAATACGCGACGGGCCTCGCCGGCGAGGACGTAATATACGACGGTTGTGTTTTGTATTGCTACTGCTAGCTAAATCGAAGTTTAGAAAGGAGCTAAATGATAGTATAAGACATGAATGGGCTTACAATTACGGTATGTAAGTAAGAACGTTAGACCGATATCCTGTATCGCTTTATAGATGCGCCAAGTTTACTATGATTAGGTTTACCTACTCGACCTACCTACTAATAAATAAGTCTGTCCTTGCAGGCCAGGCAGTCTACATCACTATTCTAATAGACAGTTCAATCACCTCATTAGAACATGAGTTATAATTTCGAAGTAAACATTATAAAAATGTAACCAAAGAAGATTTATGTAAGCATGTTGTACAAGGCCGCATGTAGGTACGAACTGCGAGAATCATTAAGAACATTTCTGCGAAATACCTTCGTTAAGTGGATACTAACGGGATATAACCATGTGGCTATAGGTTCAATCCAAGGGACAAGCCATTCCATAAAATATTTGTTAGCTTACCTTAAGAATAGGTCAAAATAAATTTATTTGGGAAAAGTGATTTACATGTATGCCTATAAACATAAAAAAAAAACACAAAATGTCGATTTCAGGGCGCAAGGTCATTGTTTCCGGTAGATTAATCTCATTTCCTGTTTCCGATAATTTTTGTATGTAATGCATAAGTTTAAATTGTACATATCTGTTTAAAAAACAGTGTAGGTACTTATATCCAAACAATCATAATTACGAATATTATTTCTGTCCTCGACTAACGCTAAAATTATTTTTATACATTTCCATTTTAATCAAATTATAATCATTCACTAAAACGAATTTCAAATAATTTTGTTAAGTACCTATATAGTAAAAATGCATTCGCAATCATTTCTTAAAAACTCGAAAATTTTAATTTAAAATTATATTTAATACAAATAAAAAATCACATTATATTCTCAAAATTTATTGCATCACACACATTGAAATTTGTGCAATAGTAACAAACACACAAACACTTCTTCAACATAATTTAAAATGATAACATAAATATAAATTTTTAAAGATATGCACAATAGTCAAGTTTTATTTTAACCATTGTACTGACTTTCAAGCTCCAGGTGAGCGTCTGGTGGTCTTGAATAAATTAAATAAAACTACTACTTGGCAAAAATACTGTATTATATATAGGTACTGGATATAAAGAAGAATCGTTAGTGTGCGCGCGCGCGTTAGAGGGGTCCGCGAGTGAGTGGCGCGGCGCTATCCCACCGCTGTGATCGCGGCTGGTGGGGCGAGCAAGTTATGTCGCCGCCGCGCTGTGTGGGCCCGATGTGACGTCAGGAACATATTCCCCCGGGTTGAAGGAATACTTCAAGATGATGTTGATGATGATGAAGAGACCGGTAGAGGGCATATATTGTTGTATGCCCGAGTTATGGTGCCCTTCTTCGTCAGGATGTCGGCGACTCGACAACGTCCGTCAGAACCAGCCTTCACTGCTACCACTCTGCCCAGCAGCCATAGAAGTGGAGGAAGATTGGCGTCTTTTACTAAGACCATGGTGCCAGTTTTCAGGTCTTGCCCAGCTGTCTGCCATTTGGTTTTCTGCTGCAGGAGAGACACATACTCATTAGAGAAGCGTTGCCAAAAATGTTGCCGCAGTTTCTCTACGCGATCGAAACGCTGTAGCCGCTGGATGTTGATGTCGGTGATCTGAGGGCGAGGGAATGACGTGAGTGATCGTCCGATGAGGAATAAGGAAGGAGAAAGATAAGAAAGGTCAGATGGATCAGTGGATAGAGGCGTTATAGGTCTGGAATTTAAAATAGCCTCTATCTGAATCAGACACGTTGAGAGCTCTTCATACGTTAAATGAGTTAGGCCCATGACTCTACGCAATAAATGTTTGGTGGATTTTACTGCACTTTCCCATAGCCCACCGAAGTGTGGGCTGTAAGCGGGTATGAATTTAAATTCTATGCCTTTGTTTGCAAGATCTGACTCAATACTGTTGGATGAAACCTTTAAGAAGCGTGAAAGCTCATTGAAAGCTCCCACGAATGTAGTGCCGTTGTCGGAGTACACGCGTTGAGGCTTGCCTCGACGACTAATAAATCGGCTGAAAGCCGCTAGAAAAGCCTCCTTCGTGAGGTCGGAAACCAGCTCCAGATGAACGGCTCTGACTGCAAAGCACACAAAAACACATATGTAAGACTTTAGCAATTTAAATCCTCTACCCCTACGGTCGGCTATCAGCACTGGCCCGGCATAATCAACCCCTGTATTCAAAAAAGGGTACTCAAGATGAGTCCTATCTGTTGGTAGGTTGCCCATGACGACCTGAACAGGCTGAGCCTTGAAGCGACTGCAGCGAACACAGTTACGCACTACGTGCTTGGCTAAGTTCCTGCCTGCCAAAGGCCAATAGGTGAGTCTAATGTGCGCTAAAAGTAATTGAGGCCCTGCATGAAAGAGAGCTTTGTGCTCTTTTTCGAATAAAATTTTGGTTACGTAATGTTTACTACACAATAGGATAGGATGCATAACATCATAACTATAGTTAGAGTTATTAAGACGTCCACCTACGCGTATTAAGTTATCTGAATCAATGAAAGGAGAGAGACTTATTAGTCTGTTCTTTTTATTTAAGGCCTGATTTGTTTTGAGACATGTATATTCCTCAGGGAACATTTCCTGCTGAGAAATCTGTAATATAAGATTCTTTGATGATTTTAATTCTGTTAGTGTTAGGTAAGATATGTTTTTGTTATTCTGTGTTTTACAATTAAATATAAATCTTTGTATATATGCTACAATTCTGATTAGTGATGTAAATGATGATTTTTTGTGAATTAAATTTGAAATTAAATTATTATTATTTTGTTTAAGTATGTCAGTTGTATGTAAACATGTTTCAGGTAAAGACTGATGGTTAGTATTAGGTGAAATAGGAAATTGTATTTGTGTTTGATTGAGAAAATCGGGACCCGACCACCAAAGAGTGGACGAGCTGATACAATCAGCCTTCACCCCCCGAGAAGTGAGATCAGCCGGGTTGCTCTTGGAAGGCACATAGCTCCACGTCTGTCCGGCCGTAATTTCCTGTATTTCACTCACTCTGTTGCGAACAAATTGTTCAAGTCGACTTGGCAAAGTAGACAGCCATCCTAGTACGATTGTCGAATCACACCAAAAATAACAGTGATTAAACTCTAGAGTGAGTGATTTACGTACCTTTTCAAAAAGCCTAGTGCCCAGTAAAGCACCGCACAACTCCAGCCTTGGTATGGTTGTGGGCTTTATAGGGGCAACCCTATTTTTGGAGGCTAACAGGCGAACGCAAACCGTTCCGTCGACCGAAACTGATCTTACGTAGATGCATGCGCCGTAGGCGCATACAGAAGCGTCTGTGAAAGTGTGCAACTCTACTGATGTAGCATTGTGACAAGACACCCAACGAGGAATTTGAATTAAATTAAGAGCTGGAAGTGATTCTATAAATTCAATAAAATTTGATTTTATTTCTGTTGGTACTTCATCATCCCAGTTGCATTTAAGTATCCACAGCTGCTGTAACATAAGCTTGGCCTGAACTACGCATGGCCCGACAAGACCGAGAGGATCAAACACTTGACTTATTAAAGATAAAATATTACGCTTTGTTATTTTTGAGATATTATGTTGCAAATCTATTGAAAAAGATAATCTGTCTGTTTTACAGTCCCAGTACAGCCCAAGAGTTTTGCTAGGAGAATCATTTAAGTTTAGTTTTTTATCAAGAATTTCTGTGTGAATATTGGTTATTGACTCTAATATTTTTGGACTATTTGATTGCCACTTTCTTAGATGAAACTTAGCTGACTCGAGAGTTTTTCGAACGCCTTGACATAAGTTAATGACTGACTCAATAGTGTCACCCCCGCATAAATAGTCATCCACGTAAAAGTCGCGTCTGATAGACTGACTAACCTCTGGGTCTGAACATTGATCTGCAAGAGACACCAAACATCTTGTAGCCAGATAAGGTGCTGAGGCTGTACCGTAGGTCACTGTATTCAATACATACGTCTTTAGAGTGTCTGAGGAATTGGATCTGAAAACAATTTGTTGTAACGGACGCTGAGATGGCTCAACCAAAATGGCTCTGTACATTTTTTCGATGTCACCCGTTACAACAAACTTGTGTTGTCTGTATCTTAAAAGTATGGATAGTAAGTCCTCCTGTACAGTTGGACCTACCATCTGGATGTCATTAAAGGACTTGCCCGAGGTGCTGGAGGCCGAAGCATCGTAAACTACGCGGAGTTTTGTGGTAGAACTAGACTCGCGAACAACACCGTGATGAGGCAAAAAGTAATTATATTCTGACTGCTTTGTTTTGGAATATTCTGTCATGTGATGAAGGTCAATATATTCTTGCATGAATTTTAAATATCTGTTTTTGAATGTGGAGTCCCGCTCAAATCTGCGTTCTAGGGAGAGGAAACGACGCTTGGCCATCGCATAAGAGTCACCCAAGCACTCTGGCGAGTCCTTCAATGGTATGGTGACAACAAACTGGCCAGACGCATCCCGATATGTGGTCTCTTGAAAGAGCTTTTCACAAGCCTGTTCTTCTGAAGAGTAACAGCTGGCAGACGACACAGTATCAAGTTCCCAGAAGCGAGTCAGCTGATCAGACTCCTGTTGCGAAAGAAAGTGACAAACAGGTAGTTGTTTACGAAGCTGACTGACGCGGCCTGAAATAAGCCAACCTAGTTTGGATGACTGAAATCGAGGCTGATTATTGCCTAAATCAATGGTATCGGAACCTAAGACGTCCCAAAATACCTCAGCTCCTACAAGAATGTCAATAGCAGTAGGTATATTAAATGTAGGATCTGCTAATTGAATACCTGGTGGGATGGTGATGTACCTTTTATCCACGTAGGAACCAGGTAGCGATTGTGTGATTTTCGGTATGACAAAACAGCTTACTTTCACCTGATAACCACCATTATAAGACTGCAAATGAAGACTGCAGATTTCTGAGGTATTAGAAACTTGACCGTTTATACCTGAGACGGTGGAGCTAGTGCTGTGTCTTACCAGACCAAGCTTCCCACAGAGCTCTCGGGTGATGAAGTTGGAGGTACTGCCGTTGTCCAACAAGATTCTGGCTGTATGAAGCTCTCCATTCACATCTGTCACCTTCGCCAAAGCTGTGGATAGCAAAATGTGAACCTGATTATTGTCTGAACAGGGTAAATCGACGTTTGTAGACAACGCAATGTTATCCCCTGTTTGTCTTTCTGAGGTTGGTTCCCTATGTAAGAGGGTATTATGTTTCACCTTGCAATATTTGCAATGAGATAAACTGCAACGCTTAACTGAATGACCAGGTCGAAGGCAGTTAAAACAAACATTGCTTTCTGAAGCTTTTTTAATGCGTGCTTCTACTTCAAGGTTTCTGAAATGTTGACAACTAAATAAAAAATGATTCTGAGTACACATAGGACATTTCACATTTTCTGAATTAGTATTTTTAGTTTTAGTAGTTGTAAGATAGTTTTTAGTTTTGATGTTTTCATTATTAGTTTTGTAAGTTGTTATATTTTTATTATTATTTAAGGATTCAAGTAGATCTGCTCTGTTAGATAAAAAGGACAATGGCGAAATAATTGTTGATGTAATTCTTATGCGCCTACAAACGTCGTCATTACAGACTTACATGAAATAATAAGTTACGTTTTATCAAGCTTTATTTAAATAGCATTTAAGTCTATGAGAAAAATATTTTAAATTGGAAATACAATTGATGAAATTGTACTTTGAGTGTTGCCATGACTGAAAGTTAAATCTGAACTAAGTCATACGAATATATTTCGCTAGTAAACTAAAACAGCTGTTTGTTTAGAATATATTCAAGTTTTATGAACTAGAATAATCTAAAGACATATTATTTCTTCCCAACATTACCGAAAGAAATGAATGCAATCAAAATAATATTACATAAACTCACGGGTAAACTTCATTCCAGCATGGCAACAACAACGGATACAATCAATGTGACATTTTGAGTTTTGACAATTGTCATTGTTTTTTATCTGTCAATTCAAACGTTCGTTATCCTACTATTGTTGTATCTATTAATGTTGTTTTTTTATATTATTTTATTATTGATGTTTACTGCTTATGGACATTCGACATATTATTATCTCCCTGTGATATGTGACTTGTGCTTGCCAAAGGTTTCCGATTACCTATCACTTACGACGACATTGTGCTGTGAACTTTTGATTCCGATTCTACTTCTTACTTTGGATTTTATTGCGTGTAAAAGACGATTTGTTTTTCACGATGGGAAGTCGTGTAAAGCCTCTCAGCACCGGCTGGTTTCCTGAATGATATCGTGATAAGAGAGGATGAAAATAGATAACCAAGAAAAATATATAATATATGTTGTTTAATTTCTTTGACAATCCCCTGTTAGAATTAATGCTGTTTTTTATATCATTCATGCAGTTGGTCAGCTATTTTATAGACGACTAGCAAACCCGGCGAACTCCGTTTCGCCACCAGATGGCTTCGTTTTATGTGACATTTCGTTTGGTGATTAAAAAAGATGAAGATTTTTTTTTTAGTTTTCCTGAATTTTCTTGCTATAAACCTCACGGAGCCCGAGACCTTTCCAACGAATGCAAAACCGTGGAAATCGGTTCGTGCGTTCTAGAGTTATAGCGTCAGGAAGGAAAACCCGACTTATTTCTATATAGTACATTTTGTGCATTTAACATTATAAAAAGAAAGCCTACAAGAAAACATTAACATATTCTGTCAGGATTATAGATTTTAAAATATACCTCCGATATTTACACTATATTATCAAAGCAATACCAGGGAAAACCTAGTTTAAATATATCTATAGTACCTAATAACTATGAAAAAACCGCATCATATGTAAAAAAAAATAGTGACCATTTCACGAGGTTTACTTTTTCAACATATTTCCTATGAATCTCTGTTATAAAAATGCAAGGTCCAGCAACAGTAATAAATTGCTTACTGGGGCCCCTGAATTTCACTTATAAATAACTGAATTTCTTTTAGTTTGAACCTTAGAGTATAGATAAGAAACTAAAGAGTGAGTCTATCAGAGTTTGAACCGTAAGCACTAGTATGAACTTGTATTGTTGTGAATTATGAATGAAGATGGAGCTTGCCGTTATAATAAATCTATCTTAAACACTAATATTATCCTAACAATGTCAAAACCATCGACATTTTCGTATACAAGTTTCTCGTTGCGCGAAAAATAACTAAAATCAGTAAACGAATGTACTAAATACAGACTAAAGAGTGCTCTCGATTAGCACAAAGGGAAACTAGCGATAGTATCAGTCTATGTATAGTATCAGTCTATGGTTTGAACGAATCTTAAATGACAAAACGCCTACCCTACTATTCTCTATGCACCTAGCCTGAAATTCTTTAAAACCTAAATATCTTTTATTCCTGACTTCGTTCATCAGTGAACCTTAAGACAATATTGTTCAGAAATCTAAACTCTATATTTTAAGATTTTTTTTATTAGCAGACGCAACAAAATTATGTCAACAAAAATTTGTATGGGAATTCGCCATTGTCCTTTAATAAAATGTTTTAAGTGTGGAAAGCTATCTAAATTATTTTTATACCCTTCCCACTCCCTACGAGTAACTTTGTCAAGTTTTTCTGACATCATGTGTATTATAAGAGTTTCCCCTAAACCACCATGCTCACTATGCTGTCCTAAGGTTTTTAAAGCACGAAGATTTTTATTTGTGACGTCTATTATGTTGCGCAATGAGGTGCAAGATTCGTGTTGAATGTGTTCAATATTAAATAATGCCTGGATGTGATTATTAATTAAGATTCTGTCGTTATCGTATCTTTCTAACAACATCTCCCAAGCTGAGCTATAATTTTCTGCTTTAAAATCAATATTTTTCACTATCAAAGCCGCGTTTCCTGTTAAGGCTGCGCGTAAATAATGAAATTTATTGACTTCCTGTATACTGTTGTTATTGTGTATAAGGGAAAGATACGTATCTCTGAATTCGAGCCAGTGCTGATAGTTTCCGTCGAAATGAGGCAAGTCTATCTTGGGCAGCCGAACGTAGTCGTGCTTGCAACCAGAGCCGTGCCGTTGGAGATCGTCGACAGACGTGGCAGACACGAGCGCAGGCGAGGGGGCACGCGCGGTAGCCAGGATGGTCCTCGCGCGAGCCACCAGCGCGTGGTATTGCGTCTCGAACTGCTCCCTCTCTGCATACATTTCGTCCGCATCCTCCGACAACAGTTCCAAATCCGTCTGCAAGATATCGAATTCGCTAAATAAATTTTCCATTAATATGAGGCGGCTTTTTAATTCCGCTGCTTGGAAACTATCTAAATCAGTGCTGGGTAATAATCTAATGAAGTTGCTAAAATGCGTAAGCTTAGCTTTAAAACTTCCACGCCTCTTAATGAGTTCTTTAAATTTTGCATCAGACATATTGCGGTGTAGGTAGCAAGTCCTTAAGGCAAGGCAAAATGGCCGCAATGCAAAGAAAGGCAAAGAAACAAACGAGTGAAATACTCAATACTCAATACTCAATACTCAATATTTATTGCACTCCATATGTTACATTAAGGTGGTGGTTACATTAAAGGGTCGGTACAATATGGACCCTGCAGGGCACGGCAACTTACAATACAATTTATATAAACTAAAACTACTACATAAACTACTTATCAACTATTTTGCAAATAAAGCTTAACTGACGTTTAATTTTATTTAGACATATACTTAAATAAAACAGGGGATATTATTCATTTTAAATTCACATCTTCCATGTATTCTTTAATACTATAATAAGCTTTAGTTAATAGTAATTTTTTTACTTTATTCACAAATTTTGTATTAATGTGTTCATTTTGTATGTTTTCTGGGAGCTTGTTGTATATTTTAATACACATTACATAAGGACTAGTAGAGTGTAGAGTCATATTAGATGAAGGCAGCATTAGTTTGTTTTTATACCTAAGTGATCTATTTGTATGTTTGTCGCTACGACTTGTAAAAAAATTAGTATGGTTTCTGACAAATTTGCTTACTTCTAATATATACATGCAAGGTAAGGTAAGTATATTAAGTTTTATAAAAAAGGGTTTACAACTGTCGGTTTGGTCTATGTGTGTTATAATACGAATAAGTTTTTTCTGTAAAGTAAAAAGGGTAGGTGCGTTAGTACTATTTCCCCACATTATAATCCCGTACATTAGCCAGGCATGAGCGTAGGCATAATAGGTAGTAAGTGCTGTTTTAAGATTAGTAGTTTTTTTAACTTCGCGAAGTGCATAGCTGAATCTTGACAGTTTTGACCTAATTTTGTCTATATGTGTTTTCCACGAGATATGTGTGTCTATAGTAAGGCCTAATAGTGAGAAATCTTTTACTACTTCAATATTCATACCGTTAGTTGTAAAATTAAGTGATAGGGGGGATTTTTGATAGGGGTAAAAAGTTATTAATTTAGTTTTTTTATAATTTATCTCAAGGTTGTGTTCATTCATCCATTCAGTTGTTTTGTTTAGGACTGAGGCAAGCTGTTCATTAATTTTACTATTGTCTTGACAGGAAGTTAAAAGAGAGATGTCGTCTGCAAAGAGTACTGTATGAGAGCAAGGTCCATCCATGATTTTAGGGAGGTCATTGATGTAGATCAGGAAAAGTAGGCATCCAATGACACTGCCTTGGGGAATGGATGAGTTTATAATTTTTCTATCAGATCTAACACGCGTTATTTGTTTTGTATCGTAGTTAAAGTTTTCTATTTCGACGTATTGCTCTCTATCCTTTAGATATGATGTGAACCATTTATGGGTTGTTCCGCGAATGCCTATTCCATATAATTTGTTTAAAAGAATTTTGAATTGGACTTTATCATATGCCTTGGTCATATCAAGGAGTAATCCAACGGCATATTTTTTATCATTTACAATGTTTATTACTTGTTGGATATATTTGTAAACGGCTAGTATTGTGGATCGTTGCTTGCGGAATCCATTTTGGCTTTCGTCAAAGATTTTATATCTCTCGCAAAAACAGTAAACACGATCACACATAGCTTTTTCGAATATTTTTGAAATGGTTGGTAATAGAGCTATAGGTCGATAGTTGTTAGGGTCTGTCTTTAGGTTCTTTTTAAAAAGTGGTTTTATAAGGGCTTTTTTTAGGTTATCAGGGAATATACCATCTTCAAAAGATTGATTTATTAGAACGCAGAGGGGGATGGCTAGTTCATCCGCACATTGTCTAATTAAAGAGGGTGGAAGCTCATCGATTCCGTGACTATTTTTGTTTTTAAGGTTTTTTATAATTTTGTGAGTTTCTCTTGGATCTAACGGTCTAAGAAAGAACGTGTTCTCTGTTTGGTGTAGTACGGGCAAGCCGTTCTTTGTATTGTTTGAGCCACCTTCTCCAATTGAAGCAAAAAAGTTATTAAATGTATTGACTACTTGGTTTGGATTTGAAACTACAATATTGTTTATTTCTAATTGTATGTTGTATTTATCATGAAATGTTTTTTTGTTCGTACGTTCGTTTATAATGTTCCACATCGCTTTTACTTTATTTTGAGCCGTTTTAATTTTATTAATGTAATGTAATTTTTTAGAAACTATTACCGATTTCTTTAGTATTTTTTCGTATTTGGTGTAGTATTTTTTTAAAATTGGATTATCTGTTTTAATAGTTAAAATTTTCAACAATCTTTTATTTTTGCATGACAATTTGATACCTTTAGTTAACCAGAGTTTCTTATTTTGTGTGTTTAATTTAACTTTCATTTTTGGCATCGTTTTATTGAGTATCATAGTTAACGTATCGTTAAAAGCGTTATAATTATCATTAATATTTTGTGTTTCTACTATAACATCACTCCAATTTATTGAGTTTAAGGCTAATTTGAATTTATCTATATTATTTTTATTATATATTCGTTTTTCTGTGTACCATAGTGAATGTTTAGGTTGTTGCTGGATTTTTAAATTAATTATAGTGCTACAATGATCAGAGAAGCCAAGTTCCTCGACAGATGTATTTAGGTCCTTGTTATTAAAGTTCGTGAAAATTAGGTCTAGACATGTTGATGTAGTTGATGTTATATGTGTTGGAAGTTTTATGTGTTGAGTGTACTTGTATTCAGACATAAGGTCTAAGAATGTATTTGATTTTAAATTGTTTTTTAGAATATCTATATTGAAATCTCCACCAAGGATGATGTTACATTTTGAGTATTTCTTATTTATAAATGTTAATATATTTTTAAGTTGGCTATAGAAAATTTCTTCTTCTCGTCTGTTCCAATACATAGTCACTAATAATATATTTTCTTTAGTTATTTCAGCCGCACAAACTTCCAAGATATATTCAAGTGACATATTAGCTATGTCGCATTTCTCAACGCAGTCTTTTTTTTCATCTAGAAGTATGCAGACGCCGCCGCCGCCACGCTTTTCTCGGCAATATGATGCAGCTATTTTATAACCACTGAGGTTTATCATTTTTAGTTTGTCTTGTGATAGCCATGTTTCAGTTATACATATAGCTTGGTATGTTGTTGGGTTTTGATTAAGGAATGCTTCTAGTATGTGTTGTTTGTTCCAAAGACTTTGGATGTTTTGAAATATTATTTTAAAATATTGGTCTGTGTTCTCGAAATGAATGGATTCCTTCGTGTTGTTGAGACAAATAGTCTCCTTTATGTTGTGTGGTCGTAAGGCCTCTGTCATATTGACGAAAAGTACGGTTTTCTTTGTTTGTTGATGTTTGTTGATTTGGCTTGTTGTGGTTGAGTTCGTTAGCTTTATTTGTAGAAATGACGTCCATAAACAGTTTTTCCACTGTTAATGTGGATTGCGATAGTATCTCGTCCTTGAAGTCTATGTGTTTGCCTTCAATAAATAATTGGTTATTGCGAATGGCTGCCTTTTGTCCCTTATTGCGTGCTATGAGCATTTTATCACGCAATATTTTCCTCTCGTTTCGTGCTTTCTCGTCTAAATGTTTGGAAATATGTAGTTTAGTGCCCTGAAAGTACAAGCTATTATTTACGATATGTTTAGCCATTCTTTTACTCATGAATTCAATCACCAAAGGTCTGTTTCGGTTGTTATAGCGTCCAATTCTGTATGTGTCCTCAACATAACCTGTTATGTCCACTCCCAATATATCCCAAAAAATAGCTCCGATTCTTAGATGTAGGTCTTCTTCTTGTTCTTTATAAATTTCTGTTAGTCCATATAGTACTATCTTCTTTTCATTCATTTCAGGTATTTTATTTTCTGTAGAGAGTGACATTTCATAGGTCAGTTTTTTAATTTCTTCCTGCAAGGATGCTGTTTCAATTCCCAGTTTATCTATTTGATTAGTTAAGCTTTCTATCTCAATTTTTCGTTTTTCATTTTGTAGGGCCAAAGCAGTTGTATCTTCCTTTATTTCTTCTCTGAATAGTGAAATCGCTTTATTTATTTCTAATTGAATTGTGTTTTTTATTTCTGATATAATAGAAATGTTGTTTTCTTTCAGTTTTGTGGATATCAAATCGCTCAAATTTTGTAGTGTAAGTTCCGAGTTATGTTGTACGTGGAATGGGTTTGGACTTATAAAATTCAACGTATCATCAGCAATACTTTGGTCATCATCGGAGTTAGTGATGTCGCCAGATTTGACGGGTGACATTTGTTGCTGATAATGGATAGGTTTATTTACTACATCCATCTTGGGTTGTTTATCGCGGCAGGAATAACAATTCCAAAGTGTTTTCTCTTCTTTTGTCATTTTACATAAGAATGTTTGCGTAGATACCTTTGCGCACGCCAAATCATAATTATTATTGCATACAGTGCAGGTAAGATGTCGTTGGCGGCGTGTTACAATTTTTTGAAGACAGCCTGTACATGACAGCGACATCTTTTAGTTGTATTTTTCAAAATTGCACAAAATCAGTAAATCTTGACGTAGTTCATGTGACATCCGGTAGATGGCTTTTAGTTTAAGGTTGAAAACATAGATGACGCTTTTCTACTCTGCTTGAAATGGAACGTGAACTCAAAAGGCAGGATTCCAAGTTAGCAGTATCATAAAATGTCAATTTCTGAACGATCAATGTAACGTCAATATTTTTGAAGTGTCTTCTGATTGGTCGACGCAGGTTTGTTATGATGCCGTTAGGTTGTTAGAATTGTGTGTTTTTATGTAACTTGAAAAAGTAACTGCTAATAATGTTAAAATTTTTGTTATTTACGTTTATTTCTACTAGCACTGTCTAAATCTCACCGCACATATTGTCCAGTTAGTATATAGTTGCTTATTTCGGTAGGTTTTGTAGTATTTTAGGCTCCAATACCAACAAAATAAAGATGTTTGGTATCCCACTTTACAATGTCTTAATTACACAAACACTCAACTTTTTACTGAGATAACTTTATCACTGTATATTTATGACTTATTGAACGTCCTGGTATAACTTTTATTAATTTTATTTGGAAAAGTTTCAAGAATTTAATTAATTAATCACAGGCTATTGTTGACACTTGTTGGTGTTGCCAACCTTTTTTTCCTTTTTTCAATTTAGTTTCATTTTAATTCAAAATAGTAAGCGAGTTATAAATAAAATAATGCGTGACTAACTGAGCAAGCTAGCGGTAAATAGGCAGATATTGTAGATAAGCTCGGTATGCAAACCGGTTCAATGAGTAAATTCTAAGAAACACTAATGATGTTGTTTACGCAATCGCACCTGGGTGCCGAGCGACAAGCAAAAAAATGGAATGTGTTTAGATAAGAAACAGATGTTATACGAAATGACGATGAATTAACGGTGCAATTTAATATTGCATGAATGGGTTAGTGCTATTATGAAGAGATCAAGTATGCCGATCCGTATAGCACTATTTTAAATTCCTGGAAAAAGACAGTAAAAGACAGGAAATTAGGGATAATGGAATGGACTCACTCAGATCAATGTCCCTCTAGTCTAGGTAGACTGTTCCTGGTGTTTCCCAACGGCCTAAGACGTAGTGAGCACGTGGTACACACGGCCAGTCCAAAGTCCACTTGAGGCGCGTGCACAGTAAAGATATAACGGCGATCTTCTTGATTTGAAGGTTCGAAGGACCATGTACTGACTTTCAAGCTCCAGGTGAGCGTCTGGTGGTCTTGAATAAATTAAATAAAACTACTACTTGGCAAAAATACTGTATTATATATAGGTACTGGATATAAAGAAGAATCGTTAGTGTGCGCGCGCGCGTTAGAGGGGTCCGCGAGTGAGTGGCGCGGCGCTATCCCACCGCTGTGATCGCGGCTGGTGGGGCGAGCAAGTTATGTCGCCGCCGCGCTGTGTGGGCCCGATGTGACGTCAGGAACAACCATATAACATACAGCTGCATTTTAACTGCAAGAGGTTTGTACGAGTACATGGCTATCAGTATCTCTGCCATTGCTGATAAAACTACATAACTTAGTTGTTAATAAAACTATTAAATACAATGGAGTGATGTCAAACACAATATTATATTTCTAACAAACAAATGTGACATAATTAAAATTCCTTGCAATTCTACAAAGCTACCTCTCAATAATAAAAGACGGAGATATTTTGAACTCATAAATGCTTTAACTGGACTGAAGTGAATACTGCCATCGGCAAAGTGATGTAATCCTGCCTACCCTTTTCAAGCTAGTTATGAAATAGCAAGAAAATTACCAATCTAGTATTACATAGTAAACCTGTTTTGCCGGATATAAAACAATGCTAACATCCATAGGAGGCCAACCATGAAATTAATTTCGTTGGCTGCTATACAGTTGACTTACACAGAGATTATGTTTAGTGGAATGTAATGCGTACATAAGCCCAACTATTTTGGAAAAATGGGTTTCATCAGTTTTTAAATGTTGTTTATTTAATAATTAAAGGTTGGTTGATTGCATTATTTTGGTGTTACTGTCATGCTGCTGACCAACCAGATAACAAAAAAAAAACCCATTTGTGAAAAACACATGTATGCTGGGGATGTTACAATGTACCTACTTTGGTATTACATTAAAAACAAATATACATATTAAGTAACTTATTATGACAAGAAATATATTAAATTGGAACTATAATAGTAGAATATTCCTACATTTAATATTAGGCTTGCATATCACAAAATATATACTATTTTTTTAAGAATATATATTTTTCTTGCTGTATTTATTTCTAATAAAAATTCATAGATAGAGCCTTAAATTAATGAATGGAGATGACTTAAATATGCATCATGACTGTCATGCTAATTTTGATAACTGAAGACTGATATATTTAGTGACCCAAGTTCACTCCAACTCATCATTTGTCCAATAATTGAAACCTAGTATAGGACACATTAGTGGTAAAATATATTAAATAAATAATAAGTACTTAGTTTAATCTTTACCTGCCACTAATGTGCTGTCAACTTGAGCTCAACAATTTCACAAAATACCTAGATAATTTACATTTCTAAGAAATTTACAATTTAGAGCTGAAATTGGGGACCAAAAAATATATGTATGCCTACACCAACATACTAGAATTAAACCCATTATTCCGCGTTAACCAATCAGAGGTCTTCCTTCTCTGGCTTGGCTTTCTTGTCATGAAGCTGGAAAGTCAGTAAGATGTTAATTCTAATTCCCAGCTCCTTCTTCTTCTCTTCTGATACCTTACCACTGAGCAGCTTCTTCACTCGCTCATGTTCATTCTGGATGAACTCTTCACCTTTTTCTAGAATCTTCTCCATAATCGTCTTGTAGATCTTACCAGATGTATCCTAGAAAAATGATTATTTCATCAATAAAACTTCAGTTTCATTGACATTACAGGCAGTAATTGAAAATAGTAATTAAAAATCAAGTGTTTAATTAATTGCCATGAAAATAGCTTTTCAATAACGGCAATGTAAACTGGCCCGCCACGTCGGCATCAGTGCAACTATGAATGAAAAGTGTTACTATACCTTGCCCAGGGTCTTCTGAACTTCTTCAGTCTTCTTTAAAACTTTCTTCCTTTCATCTTTCTTGGCCTTCATGAACTGGATAGCGAGTTTATCGAGTTCCTTCACGCAGCCCGGCAAACTTAAATATAAGCCGGTATGTTGCCGAACGAAACGGCGCAGCTCGTCACTCGAGAACCCTTTGGAGTCGTCGAAAGGTATCGGCTCAGTCTTCCCTTTAATAAACAGCTTCACCACAGGGAAGTTATCTTTTGTAGCGCCGTACTTCTTTGCCAATGCTTCGTTATCTTTTTCTCCGTAATCTTTTACACCGACTTCTGCTACCAACAGTTCGTCCTCGTCCTTTGCATCTTTTGCGAGAGCAACAAAGGCCTCATGTTTGTCACCATACGGGAACGCCACATCAAATTTAATAAGAGAAGCTTCGAATTTCTTAGTTATTTTATCAAATGATAACTCGTCTAATTCCACAGACCCGCTTGTTGATGCTTGGTAAGCAAAAGGAATAATTGAAACAATGCTGAGAAGTAATAAATAGCGCTGCATTGTTTTGTATTAAAGTACACTTTAGTCTAAAATGAAATATCTTTCAATACTGTCCGTACTTCACCAAATAAAATTTATTTGTCGCCGTATATTACTATTCACAGCGCGATTTTATTGACAATACAATATTGACACATTCCATTTTGGTTTGTTTTCTTTTACAATTTACAACACCGTATTATTTATTCCGTTGTACGATGTTGATGTAAGCTTTTGATTTGCATGCACTACTTATTGAAGTGGCGAGTGTCTCAGCCAAATGTTCATTTTATTTTTGTAATATAAATTTGTTCTACCTTTGCCTGTGCCTTATAACAAAAAAATCTATATAAGTAAATCAGTACCTATAATGGAACGTTTAGCCCTTGACAGATATGTTGACGTTTACCGTGTGTGATCGTGATTGGTCTAAAAATTTAAATGCATTTGATAACAATGTTCTCTATTACATTAAAAATCTATTTAATTTTTTTTTATTCGCACAAAGAAAGAACTCAAACATAACCAAACATTGTTTTAATTATGATGATCGTCGTGCACAGGATAATAAAAGAAACAATCAACACTGATCTCAGTCATATGGTGTTTAGCTGTCGTTATTAGAACGATTACTTTTTGACCGTATCCCAATCCCAATACGGGCTAAAAGAGTCTACCCAAGCAAACCTCACCCTTAATTGATCACACCTATAACTTCACAGTTTTTATTAGGCAAAAGCTTTATTGGCTAAGTTTATGAGCCACTATAAAAACAACCTATTGAATTTGATAACCATTGAAGCATGTACAACTTGTAATATTTAAATACTTAACATTTATGGCCGGAATTTTATAAAGAACAATTTCTGTGTTATGATTTTAACACGTAGATTTTTTCTTATTTTTCTATATGGAATTAATGGAGTTTACACTCAGAATACGGACGATGGCCTTTTGCCACCACCGAAAATTAAAGAAAAAGATGTAAAAGGTTTGTACTTTCATGTTATGTATTCACCGAACCACTTGTAAGATGTCACTAGGTACCTAACTTGTATTGCAGACTTTTTTCCACAAGTGCTTTGGAAGATAGGCTTCTTGTATATTTTCTTAGGGAGCGTCCAGATCTAGCGAAACGCGCACCAAATGCAAATCTCGCGAACGGTTCGCAAGTTGCGCGCGTGCATTTCAAGTTCCCTGCCGTTCGCGAGCAGCTCGCAGCTCGAGAGCGATTCTGCGACGTTCGGTGCGTTTTCGTCAGATCTGGACGTATCCTTACAATGTTAATGTTATATCTGAATTAGTTACAAGTGTCAGTTCAGAGAAGGAGGATGTAATACAGCCAGCCCAGGTCGCGTGGCCGCAAGGAGTTGTCCCTTACTACGTGGACCCGCAGACTTATGGTAAGAATATGCTTGCATGCACAAAACAATCCTTCGAAGTAGAAGGAGTAATCATTTGCTTCAAAATTAAAAATGTTTGAAACGATCGAAAATACTTTAGTCATTGTATAAAAATCCGCTTGTTATACGATTGATTACGTTAAAAATATTTCGTTTGTTTTTATGTGCCAACTGGCAGGGATGTCCCGTGTTGACTTTTGAGGAATTCGTTGTTAAAGCCACCTCGCCGATTGTCGGTTTGTCAGTTACTTTAGGTAAAGTAATCAGCTGAATCGGGTGCGACTGGAAGCCGAAATCTACATCGTTTGAAAAAAGGCTAGACAGAAAAAGGAAAGAGGATCGGCTAGCCTAATTAAATACGTAAAATTCTGTTACTAGATGAGATAATAGCGGCACGGATCCGCATGGCTATGAACACTATCGAGGGCCTTTCCTGCGTGCTGTTCAAGGAGATTCCTATGAAGCCGCCGCCATATGCCGGCTTCATGTGGCTCCACATCACCAACCCTGATAACGAGAGAGACTGTAGACACTCCACCTTCGTGGGATCTAAAGGGAATGCAGTAAGAAACTTTTAAATTTTGCTTTTAGGTCCGTTGATAGTGGAAAGCCTCAACTTTCATTAGAATTATGCAGTGTGTTACCTAAACGGTATATATATCTGTCCAAAAGGTGTAAAGAAAACATCTGGTATACAGTCAGCTTACAAAATATGAGCTCAAAATAGGTAAATACAATAATCGAATTTATTTATTTATCGATCATTTGACACAAAAAAAAACCATGAAAAAATACTTCTTTCCGTACCACGATCACTATCTGCTCAGACAGAATAAAATAAATAAATCAAATTACCAATTGTTTTAGAACGGATATTTTTGAGGACGGTATGAAAGGGCGCAGTTTTAAAGAGGTTTACGTCCATCATTATTTTGAGGTCGTTGACGGTTTCGAGTTATGTCTTGCAGCTCCTGATCCTCGGCTACGAGTGCATGCAGCGGCGCGACATCATCCACTCCTTGTTGCACGTGCTGGGCTTCAACGACGAGGTGACGCATCCGCAGCGAGACATGTACATTAGGATACTGTGGCAGAACATACAGCCCAGTGAGTATGTAGGAGCAGCTCCAACAGATTGTGACAACCTCCGTGGTCGAGTGGCATACGCACCGGTTTCAAGGTGTCGGTAACTCTGAGTTCCCGGGTTCGATCCCCGGACGGGTCAATGTAGAAATCAACTTTTCTACATTGTCCCGGGTCTGGGTGTTTGTGGTATCTTCGTTTTTGGTTCAGCTACTTATTTTGGGTTCAGAGCAATGTATGTCATGTTGTCCGCATTTATTTATAACAGATCCAACAAATGATCATTCCGTGTCAAAAGTGAATTAAAGACATCATGAACCCATCTTCGCATATTATATGTACCATATTTGTGTACTCAGCCTTACGTACTTGTATGCCTTTTTTGTATACCGTGCGTTTTTCGCTGTTAAATCTGTGTTATATACATGCACCATTTGTGTATATGTATGTATAGTATCAATGTTCCATGCCTTCGTACTTTTGTTTTTGACTTGGTTGGGAACAAAGACCTCCTGTTAAGCAGTCATATTCACGAAATTCTCCCTTCGCATAGGATATCGCCCTCTGTTCAGGATAAACAATGACGAGCCGCCATACAAGACCATGGTGGAGTACGACACGATGAGCGTCATGCACTTCCATGACCGAGCCTTCAGCCGCACCGGAGGAGCTACTATTACGCCTTTAGTAAGTAACAGCAGTACTATCTCTATATAGATATTATGAACCTTTTTTTACGGGGTGATAATCTTATGAGTTCGAACCACGTCGAGGGCACGACGTGGGGAGATATCGGAATTGCTCCGACCAAAAACAGCCCGGTCGCCGTTCTCGCCTTCGCTGGGGCCGCGAGATCGCTAAGCATTCTCAGCGCAGCTCCGTCAGGGAATTATGAATGCCTACCTGATTGTTGGATACATATGTCGAAAAACAACCGAACAACTGATTTCTTACTTATACATATAAATTCAAGACACGTTTCCCCCCTAGGTCTAGGAATCTATTTCCTAGCATCCCAAATGGTTCTGGTATTTATACTAATTTAAATAACATGTTAGGTAATTTGACGTTAAAGTAAATTATAACTCACATACTCACTGAGTCATCATCATCATTCAGCCAATCATAGTCCACTGCTGGACATAGGCCTCTCCCAATTTGCGACTCAACACCCGGTCCTCCGCCCTCCGCATCCCCTGAGTATATGAGATCAACTCTGGATGTTTTTTTTAATTAGGTCCGACATTGCCGGATACGTGGCGTAATAAACATACCGTCGAATTTCAAAGATTCTCCTCCTTTTGAAGTTGATTGAAAAGTAATAGCTAATATACACTGCTGAGTAATTTTATTCTTTGTTTAGATATAATTCTTATAAAGGAGCTGTTGCAATTTTATGATCGTTCTAATTGAGTTTGTGAAACGTACGTTAACGCAACCAATAAATACTTCCTTAGAGTGCATTTCAAAACTGCATGTTTCAGGCTAACGAGTTCCATATATTACTTTTACTACATTTCCTTTAAGTTCTCTTAGTCCAATATACTCAGAACTTGATCAATTACGAAAAAATGTGACTTTAATAACAGCATAAAAGTCAACTTTGACATTCGTAAATGTAAAGAAGAATCGACTTCATTGAAATAATATACAGTAGAATAGGACCATTTCTATCGATGACATAAATATCTTTTGAAATAGATCCACATTTGTCAGTGAAATCGCGTCACATACTCAATAATAAAAACGGTCGAAACGAGGACCTCGTCCTTCGAAGTCAGTTAAATGGTGGAATGACAAGGCGCGTGCTCTTGTTTAGTGCTTTATTGTTAGTGACTAATATTACCTAACCTAACGCTATATATTAGGTGCAGGTGTCACATACACTACATGACAACAACTATTTTCTGAACTCCAAAATCTAAAATCATTATCAAAGCAAAACCGTTTTATATCAAGTAGGCGTAAACGTTAAATTACTGAGTCTAATAACTTTTTAATATCGAGCTGCATGTTTATAGTAATATTATAGAACGGGGATTAGCGCGAACAGGCATAATACCTTTAGGCCTTGACGTTTCGACCGGGTTCAAAATCAAAATCAAAATATTTTTCTTTCAAGTAGCTAGGCCTTTTTAAGCTCTTTTAAAACGTTAAATTTACTGCCTCTGGTTACACACAAGCAGACTTCAGTCTTCTTGTGACCACGGCCGGTGTAACCCCGTTCTATAATATTACTGAGTTTAGTTGCTGGTTCCAAAATGTAATTCTTATGAAAGAGAACCAGCAATAAACTCCATAGGTTAATCTATGTGTACTAATGGCTTATAATCTCCTAGATATCGGGCTTAATGATAAGTCCTTCCGACAAGTTATCCCAGCTAGACATCATGAAGCTACGGCTCGCTTTCGGCCACGAGTGTAACCGGCGCAAGGTGGGGAACCTTCTCAAAACCTGCGAGAACGTGTTACAAGACAACTCCATAATTCCAAATGACGGAAGCGGGAACGAGGACATCCCACAAAACCCCAAAATTATACATGCAGCGTCTTCTGAAGATCCAGACCATCCGGCAAAACCAGCAAAGCCAGCAAAGCCAGCAAAACCAGCAAAACCAGCAAAACCAGCAAAACCAGCAAAACCGGACAAAAAAAAGAAAAAGAAAAAAGAAAATAAGGATTTTCAAGTATTTGTGGACTCTAATAGCGACAGCTCATCATCAGTTTCACACCATAGAGATACGAGTAGTTCTGATGATAATGAGGTTGCTTAATCAAAAAACAGTTGCCAGAGAAAAAGTGTACAGTAAAAAAAAAGACCGCACCACACCACAGACGTTATAAACCTAAATCAGATCATGGACTACATTCCAACATTATTAAAATCATTAAAAATAATATTTTTGATGTTTTGTAATATCCTAATTATTGATTCCCAGGGATGATAGTGCCCTTTAGTTTTGCACGTAATATCGAATGTTCCTGGGTTAGGTAAAGGGACATTTTTATTTAGTGAATGGTCTGGACTACCTGACCCGATTACCCCTTCTTATTCCAGATGTGCCAAACTCCTAGCTGCTGAATACAATTTACCGAGTTCAGATTTAATTCGTTAGAAAACGTGACTACAGATAAATGAATTTAACTTGTCAGGTTCTATGGGGTAAAGGCATGATGACTAATTTTTATTTTTATGTATTTATACGTATTTTTTCATTTGTCTGGTAAACTAAGAATTATGAAGACACATCGAGTACAATTCTTGCGTGACGTCACGTCTAAGTAAAAATTGTACGTACCTGTAACGTCACTGCCACCCCCACTTCTGAACTGTTTATGCGGTTTATCTTCTTAATTTTTTAAAAAACGAAAAAACGGTAAAAAAAAACGTTTCTATAATATTTTGTTTATCTAAATGGGCTAAATAAATGACTTTTCACACCCAGTTTCATGTGCAGTACGGAGTATTTGCTCCATGGTCCAGTGTAAAAGTACGGTGAAGCAGTCAAAGCCTGCGCTCAGGCTAACTGCAAAGGTCTCTACCACAAAATGGTTCAGTGTAATGTTGTGTGCTTCAATATAAATAAATAAAAAGCAATTTTGGTAAAATATATATTTATACGCGTCTATTCTCCTCCGCCTGCAACGCTTGTTGCTTCCTCGCCACACATTGCTTGAAGTAGAGCAAGTTTAGCTTTTGAACGTCCATAGAACTAAGGCCTTGCCAATGTCCCATAGCCCAGCCATCATTCTGGAACAAAAATCATTTAATTTTGATTAGGTAGTGAATTACACTATAATTTGCACCCATTTGAGCGATTCTATTCGCGTTAACGCTTGTAGAAATATCACTTGGCTAGAGGAGCTGATCTTGTCACTATTCCAAATTATTATTTATTATTTTCAGCCCATGCTGTCCCACTGCTGGGCAAAGGCCTCCCTCCCTGCCTTCCAATTTTCTCTATTGAGGGCAAACATGGCCCAACGGCCAAAACAAAAGAAATTATTCCAAATAGCGAGACGATTTTTGTTGTTTATCAGTCAGCCAACTTGTATGGTCACCATAGTATAGACTGCCTAGTTCGGGATGAGATGGCCGTGGGTGACTGGTACTTACCCATATAGGATACATGATGTTGGTGCGTCCATTCTTGATCTGCAGCCAGGGGTAGTGCATCACGCTCTGGTAGTCGTACCCGAAGCCGACGGAGGCAGCCGGTGGAAGCTTCTTCTTCATTTCTTGCCGCACATCTGTTAAATGTTACGGTTTTTCGATTTAATTACGTATCTAAATTCTAGTTCAGTTTTGTTTTAGGTTATACTTTCATAGGTAGAAAATATGACCATACCATCAATTAATGTTAATCCATATTAAATATTTCGTATATTCTCTACCCAAATCCCAGAGGCAGTGAAAAGTTTTCATGGATGTAGCTACACAATATCTAAAAGTTATCTCGATAAAAACTGCGGTATTTTTTTCTTCATAATTGCTTTGTGTTATCCAGTAAAAACAATGTATTGTTTCTGTTTTGTAATTCTTGAAGGACAATAATTATCCATCTATAAAATTATTTCTGGGCCTCGATTCAGCTATAAGAGTTTCTTGAATTCGCCGAATGACCGGTGCTTCATTTGGTCATTTTTACAATCATTCTCTTCGAGAGTTTAATGAGATTTTATTGTAGGCTTACCTGAATACGAAAATTAGACACAATGACAAGTACAGTGATCGACCACTGACATGCATTTACAATAGCTGTTTCTTGGCCCTGAAAATATTTACCTCCAGTGAGTTGATCCCACACTATATGCAGGTAGGAGTCTCTATCATGCATGTTGTGCTGGTGGTCCAGGCCGAGGATGTGCACGAAGACATGCAGCAGGTCGTTGACCGAGTTGAAGCAGTCGGCGTTGATTCTCAGCACCTAGGAGTTTAATACTGTTAGTTGTGTTTGTTGTTTAGTTAAAAGATTTGTATTGTTGTACTGTTTTTATGATTATGTCGTCTTTATTTCTTTTAACTCTAGGTAACATTACATTCCAAAGTTTTCTCTGTTTTCTCGGAATCCTTTTATTTACACCATAACTCGACTTTAATGACTGATGATGACGACACATAAGGCAACAGCGTTGACAAATTTTTAATAAATTATTTATAGATTATTATTTATAGAGGCGATTTGTTTTCCTATCTCCAACTTTACCCTTTCCTATAAAATATCCATAATGTACCATATAGCTGGAGAAAGAATGCGTTTCTGACATCGGTCTTAATTTGTATGGGGAAATAAAGAACCGTGTTATATTCATTGCAACCTGACATAATGATATTATTCGTTAGACTACTAATAACTTATTGTAATTTATGTATAGTAAATTCTTCGACACAGTAGAGCTATATCTTCCTGTTGACCACGTCCTGTCAGGAGCGCATTCTCTCAGCGGCCGGACTATAAGGGAAGTTGTTTACATATCTGCCGTCAGGGTTTCCGGGGCGCGGGCACTGGCAGCCGGGCTGTGGAGACCGCGCCAGCACCAGCACATTGTCGGCGTGTCTTCTGGACGGGGTGAGGGGGACCTTCTTGCTCCGGGCTGGCTTCTTCTTAGCTTCTGTTGGCTTCTTGACCTGTTCTTGCTTCTTGTCTGAGGAAAGAGTTGCTTCTTAGTCAATTGAAAATGAAGCAAGCTAGTCTGTAAATGACAGGAATTCCGTAGAAGAATTCGAATGTATGAGATTTTATAAAACCACAACATAAATAGCCATATTTTCTACAAAGTAAATAATCGGTTTTCTAAACAGCTGTAATAGGCTCGTCATAGATTAAACAGCGAAGCGTAAAAAGGCGTAATTTAATCAAATATAAAACGTAAACTTTCTTTTCATCGCATGCGGCGTATAACTCAGTGTTGCATCAGATTGAAGCCGTTTCGTAACTAATACAGGGGCCTCATTCCACTATTTCAAATGCATGTCAGTGGTCGGTCAGTGTACTTGTCTTTGTGCCTAATTTTCGTATTCAGATAAGCCTACAATAAAATCTTACTGAACTCTCGAAGAGAATGATCGTAATGACCAATTAATGATCGTACTCGTACGTTACAGTTAGCAGAAAGCCAATATCGTAAGTACGACCACATGAAGCAGGTCATTCGGTCAATTCAAGCAACTGTTAAATAGCCGAATCTATTCCCAGTACTTCATGAACAGTCTAACGCTTTCTGAGCCAAATCGTGACTCATAATTGTGAATTTTAATTTTCAGTTGTGGTTCATGATTTTGTTTTAACGGTTTCTGTTCGTTTCTGGTTGAAAGAGCTTGTAATGTTTTTGTATAAAACAAGAAAGGAAAAGGTATGGGTAGGTTAAGGGTTGATTTGCAAAGAGATGAGTTTAGAAATGTAAAAGGGTTAAAGGAATAGGACAGCAATAAGTCAATTTTGCTAAAGCGGAAAATGTAATTATAAAAATATCGGTTTTTTTTTACATAACACACTAAATAAAAAATATAAAAATTCGTGATACTGGATATAAGTACATAAAATGTATATCTTACGAATCAGTCAGAACTTCACGCGATTATCAATTAGTATGTAAAATTAGCTTTTTTTGAAGAATGTTGGTTGAAAATACCTATAATTTGTTGAAGGCATAAAATAAAATAATATATTAGTTTGAAGTTTCAGTCAGGGCCTCAATTCATCTACTTTAAATGTGTGTACTTCGTCATTGTGCCTAATTTTCGTATTCAGAAAGGCCTACAATAAAATCTCATTTAACCGTCGAAGAGAATGATCGTTATGACAGCAGAGTGACAATTATCGTAAAATGACCAAATGAAGCAGGTCATTCGGTCAATTCAAGTAACTCTTAAATAGCTGAATCGATGCCCAGGTTGCAAGGAGCATTGAGAAATTATCACAAAATTCTTAGTTACCTTTTAGTTCAATATATTCTATAATATACCTTTATTGCCAGCTCTGCCAACGTCCGAGATGATATCATTAGTTTTGATGTCCTTAAGTTTAGCGAAGTCTGCATTCTCTACCTCGGTACTGGTAAAGGTTGGTAGGGTAGGCTGTGTCTCATTGGGCTTAATTCCTATCTTCACGTATTTCTCTCTCTCTTCCGCTGTGCTGGACGACTCGGAACTGGTTTCACCCGGTATGTGGATCACTGTGAGGTCACGGAACTCTATGCAGGTTTCCTTCTCGATGTGACGGATTACCGTTTTGATGTTGTCCTGTTCTTCGGTAGCTAGGAATAGAAGTAAGAACAAAAGGGGAGTATTTAGTACATATAACTTTTTAATACGACTGACTGACTGACTAGTAAGTTCAGACTTAATTTTTCAAATGTAATAATACCCAATAATACCAGTACTGCTTTATTGTATACCTTTAGAAACAGTTATCGTATGGTTTAACTGTTTTAAGGCCAACATCAAACAAAGGGTAATCAATAATTAAATGTTAAAACCAACCAGCATACTTATGACAATCAAATGGGGCTAAAAGTTGACCCTATCATAGCTTGTGAACAATATGTATAGGCAAAGACAATTTTGGTAAAAAACTACTTACAAAACTCCACAGTATCTTTAAATTTATAATTAACCACTCCGAATGGCCACAGTCTATCTTGGAAGTAATCTTCGATCTCCTGCTGCGTAACTTGTGGTGGGGTCAGGTCAGACTTGACCACACTGGGACAGGTCTTCAAGAGGTACTCTCTGTTGCGCTTGACGCATTCGCTGGAGTATAACGCGCCGATCTTCTCAACGTCCATCTCGCTTAGACCTTCGCGTTGACCTACCTTTATACCGGGCTGGGAGGATAATGTTTATTTATTTATTTTATTTATATGTTTTTGTACACACAACGGACTTACAATAATTAACAAATTATTAAATACAGATCCAAGGGCGGATCCAGCTTTGGTGCCAGGGGGTGGTCACATAGTCGTGGTAAAGTCTCAAGAAGCAAGGGCGTACCCAGCTTTTGGTCTAGAGGGTCTAGGGCAAACAGATTTTTTTAAACACCTTTTAACCCGAAGCAAAATATTTTTTCAACTATAGTAGTCAAAGGTCTCCTCATTTTTTCAGAAATTATAGCGATTTTTGTCTATATAATTACATAACTTGATGTTAAATTTGGGATTTTAAAGGTCAAGCTCCAACTGCTTTTCTTTTTGCCCCCTTAGACATATGTAGATAACGTTTTACAAATTTAACTAGTGGCCCATTTAGTTCCTGGACCTAGCCCACGGGGTGGTCATGACCCCGTGACCACTAGATCCGCGCCTGTACCGATCAAATAGATACAAAGTTACTGTATTTCATATGAAATGTCTTCCAGTAGACCTTTAGTATATTCTGTTTTTGTTTTGTAACTCGTAGTATAGTGGGATCAAAATATAATGGCGGCTCAGAACATAACGCAAAACAAACTTTATGAACCAGCGGGGGTGCGGGGTGAAGTACCACGTAGCCTGTAGCGCACTTCAGAGCCGCCATTTAGTTTTTCATTTCATTCCTCAGAACATTGCTTTATAGGGATTTTAGTTGGTCCGTTTTTAAGATTGTCTTAATTTTTTTTATCGAAATCGAATCGTTCGGAAACTGGTATATTTCCATACATAACAAAGTGTTATCACCAAAGGTTACTTTAGCCATATATTGGCTTTATGTTCCTACCTCAGTCAATATGGTGACCTGTCCATTCCTGGAGAAGGCTCGCGGCGGGTAGTGCAGCACGCTCGCGTAGTCGTACGGCAGATTCTGAACCACCTGCTCGTTGTGGACTTCGAAGTATTTCCTGTACCCTGATAGACATGGTGTAGGTTAATCGTTGATATTTTAAATATTGAAGGATCCAAATATTTAGACGTTTTTGTTCTTCTCACATTACTTTTATGTTTTTTAACAAAGTTATTTTTTCATAATTTTCGTACTAAAATCTTACTAATTGAGAATCACAGAGATGATTCTTTTTCCAGAAAAGAAAAATGTTTTTTTTTTAGATACAATTTATGTCGTGCCATGATCAAGTTTCAATATATATTAAATCATCATCATGTGCTGATAATGTGAAAGACATAAATCTGTTTATGTAATAATCTCACCTGGTTTAATGTTGTCCCACAGGATAGTGATGTACTGGTCCCTGTCGGGGCGCACGTGCTCATGCGAGAAACCGAGCACGTGCATCACCTCATGTGTTATATCTCCCAGAGACATGCAGTCGTAGCCGAACACTATCATCTGTTAGTATTTAATAAATCATTAATAATATCCCTCTTTTATTACTCGAGGTAACAGAGTAGTATGTAAATTTGTGTCGTTAAGTAATTAAAGGTCAAGTGTAATAAATAAACATATTGTTAGTAGTTACTACGCTTTTATTGTATTTTTAAATAGCTTGAAGTGGGTATTTAAAATACACGTAATATAAATTATTAATTATTGTAATCTCGGCAATCTGTACCTATTGCGTATTTTCCTGTAGCATCTTACGGTTTCACTACCTGACCTGCTATATGTCATTACATTCACTCTTCCGAAATACAGTAGTAATAAGTACCTAAATATACAGAGCAGGAAGCCCTCCTTCTGAAGACCATTTCAAAGCTTGTTATAAACAAAAGACAACCCACCTGTACCCCTTTTATCTCCGCCCTATCATTACTGTGCACACACTGCCGGATGCCGGACGGGTTGGTGATGTACAGCCAGATGACGTTCCTCAAGGACTGAAGGTCAGTCGGCCGCTCCCGGAGACGCTGCAGGCGTATGCAGGTCGCCTTCTCGAAGTAGTCGAACGCTTTCATTATTGTTTCCGAGAGGTGCGCGTCTGAGGTTAAGGTTTTAAAGTTTAATATCTATAAGGAGAGAAGCTAATTGTGTTGGAAAAATGTGTTTTTATTTACGAGAATCGTAATAAACCTTCGAGTAGGGCTTTGCTTCTGTTATTTAAATACTTCTGGGATCCGATACCAAATTTTAATAATATAAACTTTTAAACTATCGCGCTGCATGTCTATAGTAACATAATTCATGGGAATAAGCGCGTATATCTTTAAATACCTTTAGGGCTTGACGTTTCTTCCGGGTTACACCGGCCGTGGTCGCCAGCGGACCGACAAACGTCAAGCCCTAAAGCATGTACGCGCTAATCCCCGTTCTATATATAATATTCTATAACATTACTAAAGCAGCGTGATAGTTTACAAGTTATTATTCAAGTATTTGTCATCCGAAGTTCAGCTAGAGTCATTCAGTTTTTAGTACCCAATCATCAACAATCATTCTTCCTTTTTACCTTTGGTGTATACAAATCATCATCATCATCATCTCCCTGCCCTGTTCTCAATTATTTGGGGTCGGCGCAATGCGTATTCAGCTTCCATTTATCTCTACAACTTGTCATCTCAGTATTTACTCCTTTCTTTCTCATATCATCTTTCACACAATCCATCCATCTCAATTCATCTTTGGTGTATACAAATCATTCATTATATTATACTGTACCATAAGTCTTGGAGTCGATGAAGTAAGGAACGATGCCGTGCTTGAAGCGAGCCGACTTATCATCGATCTCTAAGTCGGCATTCGTGGATCTTTCCGAGGTGGGCCCTTCCAGCGCTGCAGGCATGAAGTTGAAGCGGCGACCTGTCTGGTTTGGCGCCAACTGTGGATGTTACGGGACTTTACATACTGTCTGAACAGAAATATTCTCCATAATTGAGAAAGGATGAAAGACTTTTCTACTACTGGCCAAATTACAATGAAAAAATCTTTTACATAAAAAAAGACAAGTTACCCGAATGTTAGACATTGAAATAAAACTACTTTTACTGATTTTATTGCATTGTATTTAGATGTTAGGTCCCCATTATCATGATATCTGCAAAGGTGTCGGAACATCGGAACCTAAAATTTTAATACAACCCGCGATGAAATTTGTGAAAATATTTATTTTTTTTAAAAATTGCATTTTTTACTTAGAAGACAAGCAATGACCCTTATGGTCTTCGGTTGATCAACATTGTGTCATTAGCTACCTGCTCGGTAAAGCATGTTTCTTCAACTCCTCAATGTAAGTAAATAATATTGTCACGAATGGTAAAGTCCTGAGTACTCCTGAGGTATGCGTCATGAGAGGAAAGTTCGCCAATATTTTATAATGTTTTCGTGGCAAGTGTCGCCTATAGCCATATTTCTACATGACATGCAAAAATAAATATACAGTCAACCGCAAATCTTTGGCAACTTATAGAGCCTCTATTTCAAAGAGGTAAGAATGATTTTCGCAATTCATTGCTACTGATGTGCGGTCTACTGTATGATAGACTAATGGCTTGTTGCAAGTTCATAGTAAAGTGGAAAAAAAGAATGAGACAAATCATTTCATCTTTACTTTCACCATGTTAACTCTGACCAAATAATGATGTTGTTATGTAGTGAATTTATATAGTCTAAAACTCTCAGTCAAACTTTCAGTCTCAGTTATTTAGCCGCTTCAAAACTAAAGGCTGTTAAAGTAAATTTTGTAAAACGTAGTTTGATTGTCTACATATTTTTTTTATATTTTTTTTCTTCGTTTTCTCCCATATTTTACGCTACGCAGTTGCAGGGTTTTCCTATTTTCTTCGATTCCTATTTGTTGTGGCCTAACATTTTTATTAAGCTATTTAATAAGCAAAATAAAATCATCAACAACCTACACAGTCGACATGAATAGGCCCAACTGGACTGACTTTGGACTCATTTTAAGTATTTTTACTCAAAAAAGGTTTTTCAAAATCAGTCATACTTACAGCACTAATGTTCGATACGGTCTTAACCACAGGTTTAGGTAACTCCTTCCTTCTATACGGAATGTTTTGTCCCTTTTCCAGCAAATCATCGTACAATCTATCCACAATTGTTTCTACTCTCTGTTCATCTTCCACGTTTAAGCTTGGGTTAACAGCACCCATTTTCCCAACATCTCTTTTCGTTCTTTTATATTTCTTCACTTTATTATATTTATTAAGTACAGTTTTATCTCTGTCACCTTTTTCTATATTCTGAAATATATCTTTTTTGCTCTCAGCGGTGAAGATCCGGCACATGTCCAAAGTGTCTTGCCGTTTTCGTTCGATTACCTTTTTGTCGACTGAAATTATTTACACATTAAGGCCTGGTATTATTATATGTATGACAAAAACGTTGGAGATCAACTCGGAGTTTGAACAAAGCGATATTACTATTTTCTGTTCGAGAACATCTTTGGCAGAGTTTTTTTACCTCAAACTACTTCGAAGATGATGTTTATTTATTGGTATTTAATGTGATTACTATAAAATATTTCTTCAGTTTATTATAAATTATCAGAATTCTGAAATTAATCTTACTTTACTTACCTTGTCTGACGCTTAAGTCAGGTGCATTAGGTATCAAACATTCCACCAATATGCAATGAAGATGCAGCAAAGAAATTATTTTTAACAAATACAACATTGTTGTTCTTTTATTTGAAACATTCGCTAACGCAAACAGCCAAACAATAAAACGGTAAATAAAATTGAATTTCACTTAAATTTTATAACTTAATCCAATTTTATTGATATGTTTTATTTTTAGAGGCGTAATAAAATAAAATCGGAAATTATTCGGTATCGTAACAAAGTGCTCAAGTAGCTACTTATGTTTAAAAAGTACTTGCAACAAATAAAAGGTGTGAGACCTATGAACTACGACCTCCATTGTAGTATAGTACACAATAATACCCCTTTCCCATAAGCCGCTAGCCGGTTCGTACAGTCGACAAAGAAATAAGTAAACATTTAGAGATTTTGTAGTAGTTTTAGTTCATTTATATAATTATTTTATAACTTAGGTATGCTACGCTGAACTGTGTAGCTAATATTTCAATGAATATTATAAGAGTTTTTTTTATCAGGCTGTATGAGAAATTCCGCGATCTATGCCTATGACGTAGTTTAGGTACTACACTAGATAGTGAACCGATTCGGTGCCGCACTAGCCAGGCCACCTGTCCGCGCGATGGATTCGCGAATTCGAATTTAGAAAGTTAACTTTTTATTCCGGCAAGTTTAACGAGGTTGGAGGTGTGTTGTTGGTGGCCAGTCGCTGTTTGTTTGTCAGTGTGAATACACGTGCACCGTGCGCCGTGGCCGCGATACATAGTGAACGAAATTGTTTGTTGCGGCCGCTCGTGTTTTGTTATTATTACTAAAAAAGGATTTGTTAAAGTAAGTTCCATATTTTATCTTATAACTATTGCAATATTTGTATTTATTTTAGCTCAAAGTAACGTGATGACGTGGTTCTCATGTGTAAAATTTAAGCCGGCGTCAACACTTTTCGGTTTGTTGACACAGCAAATATCGACTTTATACCAGTTTGTGCGACTACATGAATGATAGAGTACTTATATGCATTACGGTACAGTTAGTTCTCAGACGGGTTAATTGAGCTTACTTGGTAGGCAATAGCGGGGTCGATAATAATTGAGTTCATGATCTGTTATTAGTTACCTAGATGTACGTGTGTACTCATCTGTCATTCAAGATCCCGCCAAAAGTGTTCAAGCTGTTGTAGCCCTTAACCAGTTAAACTAAGAACTAGTTTAGTTTGGACATAAAATGTAGTACGATTGCACCTGTGTGATGGTGTAAGCTATCTGTGAATGAATCCAATTTGAGCTTCGCTTTGGTAAAGTAACTTAGGTATAACATTTCAATTCTACTTTCACTGCAATGTTCATTTGTTTAGACGGGAATATAACGCGTTCAATTATGTACGAATTAATAATTTAGTTCCGAACTGTATGATTGTTTATTATGTAATGTAATTGTTTTACTTTCTGCGATTAGCTGCAGCGCGAGTTTTTTTTTTATTTACTTAATCATGTAACTATCGGTTTTAGTTCAGTGAACGAGACGAAGTTTCGCTTTTATTTTACTGTAAAACGGGTGGGTAATCGAAACTACTAGTTAAAAATATTTTTTTGTTTAATAACAATTATGTTTAAGTCTCGTACATGTAGGGGTGTGGTATCGAATCCTATTTTTTTTTATTCTTGGTCTCATAATATTATGTGTTATCTATTTATCATAATCATAAATGTAGTAGGTACCTACCAGTAAATAAAAATTGAAAAAATAAGTGTTTGTCCAGCTGTGGGCTTCATGAAAGCGACTGATAAATAATGTTTAGTTAATAATTATTTCTGTCTTGCGTGCATCGAAAAATGCGCGTTAATTACGAATTAGCGCATCACAATTGTGTAAGACATGCGTCAATCTTTATAGATCCAACCAGTTATTGATAGTGGTAGTAAAATAATTAATTTGATACCAGCCACTTATGTTTGCGGTTTATAGGTTTCTCACACGGTAATGGCTTGAGCAATTAATTAAATAACAGAACCACGTGATACAATCGTGAATACAATATCATGGGAACATGTTGACTAACTGGAGAATTTATTGTAAAAACTAAACTATAACTATAGAGTAGAGTTTAGTAAACGTAATAAGTAAAAGTCTAGTGAGATTGCTTGTTCGTCGGAGAGAATATTGCGGTTTGAAGTCGCAATCAATTAAAATTACCTGCGTATTGTTTTTATTTACATTTTCTAGGGTGCCTAAAATGAAAATAAACACTATAAATAAGAGGATTTGTGGTAACTATGCACGCACGACATCATCCGCGTACTCGTAATGTATTGGCGCTTTTATGTTTACAAACTTACACGTTTTTTTAATATCAAGTCTTTTACATGCGAGTTTTGTTATGTACAGACGTATCATTCTATAACTTACGGCTATGCTGTAAACCGATGTCGCCGACAACCTAAAGGAACCTAGCTGTGTCGGACTGGTTGTAGAAGGATCGGGTGTCTTTTCACAGCTCTAGAAAGACCTATGTTCAACAGTGGCCCTACTCGATAGTGTTTTGTTTTTTCTATGTTTAGAAACAAATAATAAGTGATCGTCTTTTGTTATTCTATTCTACAATTATAGATGATGTGATTACATTAACGTTGTTACGGAAGGTACGCCGGCCGGTTGTCTAAGTAAGATTTACTGCTAGCGTAGAGTGGCGTGTTTACAGTTAAGACGTAACAGTTACGGCGGCTATTACGCCGGTCACGCTATTCGAGTGAACCAGGGTATGGGCAGATTAGAATTAAAGAAAGTTACTTAATTATGGTGACTTTGATGGTCATTTGCAAGGTCACACTTAGTCTGGTAATAGATGATTGATTAAAAGAATCGTTCTCAATGTTATAAGGGACCACACTTAGGATGAGAAAAATAACTTTTGAAAACGAATAAAATTTTTAGAAGAGTACCAAAAAACAACAAACAGGTGCATTGAGAACTTCCTCGAATGACAATTGCACCCTTCTTTTAGGGTTATGTGTATATGGCATAATCCACATACTAGGTTTAACCAACAACTTGTACAAAAGATACAAGCATTCTTTAAAATGTGTTTTTTAATGTTATTTTTCCTCATTCACGAACTGTATAAGAGCCAGCTTTCGAAAAAAAGGCGGTGATGAGAATTTTTTGCTCGATACTAAGTGTCTATCTAGACTTTTTTACATGCTACATTTAAAGCCTAGATTTCCTAAATTAGTGTATGTAATAAGAGACAATCTTATAGCAATGTTGAAGCCTACACGGCTAGCATTTACTTACAGTTAGCTAGATATGTGACATTGTTGTTAGTTACTGCTACTTCTGATAGTCCGCAATTATGATCTCTCTGATCACTGATAGAAAGAGTATAGAGAGAATACAGTTTTATGTATACTTTTGTTATTCTAGCTGTTGCACGCATCTTTGCCTGTGTGGGTCTGGGGTCAAGCGGCAAAAACCGGTTTATAGTCTCAATCCTGAGATCCAAGTTTACCTTTTACCAAGTTTCTTCAAATCAGTTTAATAGTTTAGATAGCCGTAAAATGGTAACAGCACGTAGAGTATGGATAAGTATGGATCATAAGCATTGCAATGCACTCGCTATCTAAGTTTGCATGATGATTCACGAGCTTGAAACTTGACGAGCATCTAAGTTGTTTATACTTTACAAGAGTAAGATTATATACAAATTAGAACAATTTAAGTTCACAACCTACCTGAATCTAGCAGGTGTTCAAAACTAGTTCACAAATAAACGAGTACTTTTGGCAGCCCTAGTCAGGCCTACCAGTTGCATCAGGTCAGTGACTGGCGTACTGCGGACTCTAAACGTAGGTCTAACGAATACATTACCTAGGTTCAGCCTTCAGGTCCCAATGCCAAGGTCTAAAGTCTTTAGCCTGTGTCTGACTCATAGCCAGCAATACTAAAATACTTTTACGATACATAAATTAACGGTCTGGTTTCAAGATTTGAGGCTTTTAAATTGCTCGAGGCTTTCGAATGAGACCAGTCTGTGGCCTTGAGGTTCAATGACCGGATTCGGATGAATTTTAAAGAAGATATAATTGAAGATTTTAAAATTAATATTTTTTATTGCTTTTGAGTTTTTATTTCGGTTTTTGCTTATTTTTCAACAAGAAGTGTGTTCGTTTTTCTGCTGGTGATGGGTTTTGAAGGTCAAACTGGCAGTCGTTTTGTAAAATGCAGTATTTAGTTGTATCCGGTAAGATTTGAGAACGAACCCAACATAGCTTGTTTCCGAAGAAGAAGAATACAGCTTAGTTCTTTTATCACATTTACTTTGGGTAGCATTTATTCTGTACTACGAGCTGAATGAGTCAATGCTTTGACATTTCACTCTTATAAACCTGTTTGCGAAATATTTTGCATCAAGTTTAAGGTTATTTATCAGAAAAAGCGACCTCGCGCTTTTATTTACACATGTTCGATAAGTATTATTATATAAGCATATATATTTTGGTAGAATAATGACAATTAAATTTAGTTTGGCACTTAAACTTAATATGAAATGGATGGAAAACTTTTAATCAAGAATGATTGCATCTTATTAATTAATTCTTATAATTTTCACGTAAACTATTTCTGGGTGATGATCAGCGCATAAAAAATAATCTAGAAGTTCTCTAACGATGAAAAAACGTGTTTATTGTAGTAGCAAAACCCCTGTTATAAATAATCCATTTTACTAACTGTGAGAAGTATGTGAACAATGCATTTTGCGTTCATTTATATAAGTTCGTGAAGTAATTCTATTCATAATTGAGCTTTTAATCTGTCAGATTTGTTTTATTTACATAGTGACCCGGATTCGCCATGTTTAGCCGGTTTCCGTCAAAGAACATTGCATTGGTCGTTTTTAAACGACCTTGTTATGTAATAGTAATTTGGTTGCATACTTTCTTCACTACATGTTCAAAATTATTACTTGTAGAAATAAAAGAAAAGATTTATTTTGCTTAACTGTGTGATTTTGAATTAAACTGCCATGTCAGTTTAGTGGTTAGTGACCCAGACTGCTAAAACGATGGTCGTGAGTTCGGTTTCATCCAAGAACAAATATTTGTGTGATGACCTTCGTCGTTTGTTCTGTGTCTGGGTGTAGTTTTATCTATAACATGTGAATTGTAGATCAAACCACACACACACCATCACGCCTGTATCCCCGAAGGGTTAGGCAGAGGTGTACCAATGTAAACCCACAGTTCGCCGGTATGTTTAGGTCCCATGTAATAGGGGACGAGCCTATTGCCACTAACCGGGCACAAAGCAAAACTCCGACACGCTACTGAGAATGTCATAGAAAAACCCAATAACACCTTGCGAGACTTGGGAATCGAACCTAAGACCTCTAGCGTAGCAGTTTCGCTTACCACCACTAGGCCAACGAGGCAGTCTCGACTCCTTGGCTATGGCTTGGTATAAATCAAACCAGATTACTAATATACAAGCATGTTTACCTGTTCTCTGGTTGCCATATAATATAGGTTTAGTTTGAGATCAGTTGGCCGTGTGTGAACAGAATTTCATTTTAATCTTATCAAGTGGCTTCTCATAATAATATCCGAGCTTTGTTGTTGACGGATGACGATATTAATGGTAGTTCATGGTCACCTGAAGGTAAGATGAGGCGCTGTTTGTGGCCAAACTTATAATAATACTTATTTACGACGATGTTCAAAACCTAGTCCATTTATTTGCATAGAATATAGATACCTAAATCCACAAAGGCTTAATTTAAATTAGAGGCGATGTTTGTGTTATAATACTAATGTACTCCTGACCGAATTGATATCTTGGCGGCTTCTCTCACTCAATAGTGATTAGCTATCAGGAAGATACGCTAAAACAGTTGCACTCTCTACCCCTTCACTCCCATAGTCCAATGGGACGGCATTCCTACACGAGCGGAGAGACATCCGGCAGCCAGCGCCAGCTTTCAAAAGCTATGGGGTCTAAATAACGCCAAACTTCCGTACTGAGTATTTCTAAACAGAAACATCTTATAAATATTTTACCCGACCCGGGATTTGAAGCCGAGACCTCGTAAATTGCAGCCGCCCTTGCGAATACTAGACCAATGAGGTAGTAGATATTTATGTAGGTATCTACTTATTCAAGTTTAAACTGCATTAGCCCTTGACATGCACGCTTGTCATCACAAATGATTACGAATGACAGATATATATTCATTTCAATGAGTTCAAAAAAGTTAAGACACTGCTAGTATCGCTGAAAGCCCATTGCGCGGAACGTAAGCACATGTTTGGCAGTGTGTAGTAGTTTATATTCGTTTACTGATTTAAGTCATTTTCCGTGCAATAACAGATGTGTATGCAACTATTGATGAATCTCATATTACAAGGGTTTTAGATAGTTTTATTAAAACGTCGCGCTTTTATTCTACTTTGACGACGTTCACACTAGTACTTACGGTTCATACCTTGATAGGCGCACCCTATAGTTTCTTATCTATGCTCTAACTGCTTCAGTTTTATCTTGAATAGTACCTATTCAAGTTTAATCATCAGCAGTCCTTGGCATGGAAGCTTGTCATCACGAATGACAGTTAATATGTTCATTTACATACGCATGCACACTGCACAGGGACCGCACCTTGATCTCTTAAAGAACTGCTGTTCAATTGTGGAAGCGAGACGGTGCACTACACTGCGCATAGCGCTGTCCCGCTTACTCATTTACAATTGTCCTGCTTTAAGAGCTCATGGTAAGGCCCCTGTCCACTTAGTATCTGAGCGTATTTTTGCAAACTAATCTGTTTTGATTGCCATGCTGGGAATGATTATCGAGTGTCAAGGGAACTCTTTACACGTTATTTCTTCATTAGTCTAATTACTCGTTCATCAAGATTAATTATAGGCATAGTAGGTATATGTATATGAGATAGCTACACTTGTGGCATACTTAACCCATCGGATGAATGTGACGATGATCAATTTTGGATTGTGTATGGTCTGTTGCCCTAGTGGTTATTGACCTTGATTGTTATGGAGGTCTTAGGTTGGTTGGTCTTGATTGAGATAAGCATTATCATTAAGTAAGATTTGTTCTGTATCTGGGTATTACCCATTTATAGTATGTATTTGGAAGATATCACTAAGTTAACTATAATAGAAGCTGTCTAGAATGGGATAAGATGCGCATGCATGAGTTTTCAGTTTAACATTGTAAGTTGTTGCAAAAAAAAGTTGAAGATTTGCAATTTTGCAAGCATCTTTTGAACCAGCTAGTATATGAATATCTACATTTGAGAGTAACATATGGGTGGTAATTTAGTTGCGTTATAGTAAATACCTGCGCAGACGCCGCTCTACCTCAGTACCGGCTTTCCATTGCACTTTCTAACTTAGAAAGTGAATTTTAAACATTACGCGATTTAGCAAATAATGCTCCGACGTCATTTTTGTAATAACATTATAAAATACTACATATTTTGTTACTGGCAATTCGAGTTCCTTTTAGAATGGGGGCGAAGAGATTGTGTATTTTTTCATATTCTTAGTAAAGGAGGTTCCATAAAAGTTTTCCGAAAGATTATTTAATATTCGTAATAAATACAAATCAAACCGGCTTTCGTAATAACATCATTGAATTTTTATGTACTAATCTATTTAAAATAGTATTAATAAATAACCATACAAAACTATAATTTATGAATGATCGTAAAAACTTGCATTTTCTAATTGTCTCCAAATTCAAAACCAATTTAAATCACCATCTTACCGTCTAAGAAAAGGTTCGAAATTCAAAATCAAACCATGCATGCCAGTAGGTAGACATAGGTACTTTTTTTTTGCTTATAATTGCCGTGTAATTTTTAATTCAGTAGGTAGGTTTAGGCAGGATTGCATACAGCCAAATTTCAATTTCACCTAATTAGGTTTGTAATTAGTGAATTCCGTGATAGTTGTTACATGGCTTTCAGCACCAGTTAGCAGGTAACCTGACCAGTCAATACTCAATGCAATAACTCGTTCGTATTGCGTTCAAACATATGTACTGTGCTAGATTTTATGCGTGAAAAGCTTGTCTTTGCTAGTTTGTGGTTCAAATAATTTATCCAGTTTACTTGTAGTTGGTTAAAGCCTTTAATTCTTTAAATGATAAGCTATAAGACAATCCTTAGGACATTTTCAAGGGCAATAATAAATTAATATTACTGAGATACCGCTGCTTTGCCAATTCTTTCTTTATTGTGTAGATGAAAAAGTTAATTTTCACGATGAAGAATTAATTAAATATTAAACCTTTAAGTGTCGAAATTATTAGCAAAGTAAATAAAATCCAAAAATCATAGGTATTTTGTAGTTTTTTTCAAGTGCATTGCTACTATTGCTAGTTTTACTACTTATGAATCACATTTTGTTCAGTGTATAAAATTTTTAACCGTGAGATTTATCAGTGTTATGTATATAATTGGACCCGTAAATTATAATAATTACATCTTGTTACTAAAGTTTATCTTTAAGTACTAAGTTTGATCTTAAGCACCGGAAATCACAAATTTCATGAAAAACAAAAACTCCCAAACTTTTTGTAGGTTCTCTATTCAAATACTAACACTTTGTTTTTTTATTAATCCCTGTGTTAGGTTATTACAAAAAGTTTTTATTCAAACGTAAATACAAAAATGTTCAGGTAAATACGATGCTAATAGCATGATTTTCTTATATTATATGCGAAGGTCGGATTTCTTTAATATAATCACGTGTAATAACTGTTCAATCACACAAGAAGTATGCCTATTATGTAAGTGAATTAACTATAAGTGCATGCAAAGATCTCAGAGTACTTTTAGTTTAGAGTCGGAATACTTTTAGTTCTGATCAAGATTTTTGTATCATACACTTTTATTTCATAGGATCATGCAGGTACAATGTAAAAACATTTTTCAAAGTCTAAGTTACATTCAATTTTATAAAAAATACCCAATAATTAAGCCTGTATTTTCTTGCTACATAGCTGAATATCAGTTAATCTTTATTGCGGTACATAACCTGAAAAATGCGTAATTATTTTCATGACATTGAAAAGAAATAAACAATTTTCTAAAAATAGAAGTTTTTGTACTTATAACAATTAAAATTTCATTAAAGTTTGACACTAAAAAGGTTAATTAACCTCGGTAAGTATTATTTACAGTGCAATTCGTTGACGCATTTCACGTTTAATTAAATACATTTAAATAAACTGCTTGAATACATTTTAAATGTCTTAACCAGGACAACATAATTATATTCACCGCTAATCAAATTATCTACATATTCAATTTATTTATTGCACGCTAGTTAAAACAATTTTCCGGATTTCATGGCAATTAATAAGGTAATCACGAAATAACTGCCATATTATGATGATTTGTAGACATAGAACGCATGACCTGGTTAAATAATTAGTATAAGTGAAGATTTTTTTTATGGTAGATTATTTTGAGTATAATAAAGCGGAAAAGAATTTAGTTTGTTCTATTCTTTGGAACTACTGGTCCGATTTTGATGGACCTCCAACTTTAGCAAAAAGCTTCGGTTATAGGGTATAGGGTATCCAAAACAATAGACTGCTTAAAACGTTTAAAACCCATGAATCTAACACGACCAGACGAAGTAGCGGTGTACAGCGAGCGAGAGAATATTTATCAGTTGCTCTTGTGCCACTGTAGGGTTAGATTCCGGTTTAGGTCTTCTAACGATTTTGTTGTTCATTTGTCATTCAATTGGTCTATAACATGTAACTAATCTTGTATAAATGTTGTTACAGACAGACAGCGGCTGCGAGGATGTCAGCGACCAAGTTCCTGCACCCGTTCCTGCGCGGGCTGAAGCCGCTGCCCGAGGGTCATGAGGATGAAATCCAGCAGATCCGCGAGTGGTCAGTATACTTCTGAATATCAATTTACAGAAAAGAGGAAGCAGGTTGCATATGACGGAGGATGCGTCATGCGACCAATTTCTAAGTATTTTGCCTGTTTTCGACGCGGTTGAATGTTGCATGTAAAATAACAGCGTTTTCACCTATGTTGATCCTAATATAGTAAGTAACTGAGTACGTATTATATGTATGTACAGATGAAAAGATGGAAAATATGGATACCTTGAAGTATCACCATTATTTCCTTTCAGGCCTTTGTCTTGTCATTTAAACAAAGCTTAGCTCCCACGATCTTTGCAATTAAGGGTAGGAAGTGATATAAAACGCATTAACATATTTTATTTTAATTACATCAAAAAATAAATATGTTTATTTTTAATATGTTTTAAGTGTTGGGTCACTCGTAAATCCAATTTATTCGCATTGTCTTTAAAATCTTGCCGCCCATTAAAGTTAACTTAAAAAACAATTGAATGTGTTATCGCAAATACTTACCTACTTCTCATCAAATGCGACAATTACCAAGTTATATATAGGTACCTGAATAATATTTATTACCATGCGATGTTGTTGATAGCCTACTGTACGGCCGCTGAGATCATGCGATCCTGACAGGTTGTAGTCAACAGTAAGATATGCTTTTAAGAAGAATTTACAACAAATCTATTAATATCCCTTGTTTGTCCTATAAACGAATAATATCGTAAAAAAACTATATTATCATGCCAGGTTACAAAAAACAATATAAACCAGGTAACAATGTTGTTTATTTCCTCATTCCAAATTAAGACCAACTAAAATGTGTCAGGAAAGTATTTCCTCAGCGGCCGAATTATAGTGAAAATTATTCTACTTTAAACGACATCAAATTAAAATGATTAGCATAGAAGGGCCACCTGCACTACGAATATACCTTATAACATGCATTATATAAGATGTGCTTGTCTAACCAGTTATTTATAAGTTAAACCTTCGTAAAAGGTACTCGGTCAAATGTTACGTCACAAGTTATGGTGGCCATAGAAAACTGAGTTTGTAAGTTAATTTAAACTTAACGATAGAATGATTGTTGGATTACAAAGTTTTTTTCACGATAGGGTTTTTAATGGAAGTTAAATATATTTTTGGGACCTTATTGTCTGTTTTAAATCAAATTTAAATTATGTATTTGGATATATCAAAAACCTTTTTTAAAAAAAGGTATTTTTACATGCTAAAAAATAAGTTTATATTGTTATTGTACATGTTTACGTAAATACCTACCTTATAGTAAACTATGATAACTTTAATAAAAAAAATAATTTTAAATCCCACATTTAAATATAAAATACCTTTATATGATACGTAAAACTGATGATTTTTATTCTAAATTATATTCTAGTTACAAAATAAATAATTTCAATATCCACACTTGAAAGTAGATTTTATTTATAAATAGGTTGGTGAATAGCGTTGCGTCGCCTCGTCGTGGCAGATCTCAATAATATGGTAATGGCCTGATAAGTCCTCTGTGAGGCTGCGGAATGTGGGTCGATCCTCCAACCTACATCCACGGGGTACTGAGGCTATGTCATTTGTAAGGAGTCGAAAATACTAGTACATACAAGATCTGTAAATGGATAAAATGTGCAATATGGTACATTAACCTATTAGTGAAAATATATACTTATTATATTTTGAGATAGCTATCGGCCTTTAAAGTTCTCAGATATACCTAGTAAATAATATGTGTAAATTTAAAATGAGTGGCTCAAAGTATAGAGTATAGGATATATAACTCTTTGAGTCAGCTTTTCTCCTCTGTTGGTTGGCTTTCAGTTTTACTAGATTGATGTTGTATACGAAAATAAGCCAATCCTCACTGACTTCTTACCCATATACCGGATGCATGCGCGATGTGCGCATGGTGCAAATTTGCACATTTGCAAAAACGTGAATGTTTTCAGGCTGCTAACGGACACCGTAATATTGGTTATAATTAAAACTTTTTCTTGAACAAAGAAGTAAACTAACGAGCCAAATCAAAATCAATCGAACTCACATTCAATTTTGAGAAAGTTATAACAGTTTCAGCTGAAACATTCCGTTCTCATTTGGTCAGTCCACGTAACAAGCAATACATAACATTCAAAAAGCGAATAGAACCAGTTCAATCATTACATGTTCCTTACATTTTTTGCCGCGCGTTCAACGCAAGGCGCCGCGCGCCGCGTGGCTAGCTATACAGAACGCATACTTGACATGCAATCGCGTTTAACCCGATGCCAATTGAAGCGAGGAACGAAATATGTGTTAATATAACCTATATACTATTGTGTTGACTTGTTTTAGTATGACTTAAGTTACAAGATTTTAAGTGGGATGAACAACAGCATGTAGGATTGATGACACATTCAAGTTCATAGTAACCACCTGGATGATTGACGCGCGTGACAACTCATCGGCTCTCTAGCCTTCTCTCATCTATGTTGGGGTCGGCGTATTTTACATGGAGCGACTGTCTATCTGACCTCCACAACCCAATTTACTAGAGAACACAGTACCCCATAGTAAGACTGGTTGTCAGAATTGAGTTAACGGCTATCAAAGATCAGAGTGTGACAGTCGGGACCTATGGCTTGACGTGCTATCCGAGGCACGGAGGGGTCTCGGTATGTTTAGAAATCACCCATCTACAGACCAACCGCAGCGAGCTAGGCTAAACCTGCGTTATCGGTCAAACGTACAGCTTACACTTTGCCACGAGCCCCTCTGCGCAGGACAACTATGGCAGAAAAAAAGGGAGAGCGATTGGGTGATTTCAATCTCTAATGATAATCTAGAGGAAGTTAAAAGTGAACCTTTGAAAATAATTTCAAAGTTAAAACACTAAGAAGTACGGTTCTGTATTTTGGATAGAGCATTTTAGGATCAAAATGTTTCAGTTTAATAAATTTTGGTGGTATTTAGTCTAGGGATATGAAAATGGCTATGTTAACTCATGTAATTCAATACCATTTGGCAAAGGCGAAGCTGCTAAAGTTTAATTATCAAGTTTAGATGTGCATGCTGTCGTTATGTAGCAAACTTTTCCCAGTGCGTACCCTAGTTGCTTGTTCAAAGTAAAAAAGATGTATTCATAATTTCTCATATTTTGCAGTTTCCAATTGAACTACGGTAAAAATGAAATAATAATCATACCTATTAAGATTTAAATAACTTTAAATGGTTTTTGAAAATACGTCGGGGGACTAGGAAAATTTAAAATTTGTTTGTACATTTTCTGTATCCAGTTGAAAGTAAAAATATTTGTAAGCACTAAAGTTTTGCTTGCCACATTGTTTTGCTTACTCGATTTCGGATTGTCTTATCCATTGAATCGGTAATAAAGTTACGGCAGTGATTCCAGACAGCTTAAACTGATAAAATGGATGCCAAAACAAGGCTTCAAGCCAAATTTGGCATCAATAGGGGTTTAAAGTTGATACAATTGACAGACTGCCAGCCTGTTCAATGTTACATTTCCCGATACTCTGATACAATACCTTTGTACATATTTCATTTTGGTAGGAATAACTTTCATAATAAAATGAATTTTCCTAGTATTTTTTTAAGTGTTTAAGTAATCAGAGTAGACATTTGACTCATTATTCCCAGTTTTGGGATCAGTTTCCTATCTTTTGGACATCATCAGTATTATAAAGACTGACTGCCTATATGGCTTCTACATTCTAACTAACGTAGGTTCCACGTGTTTAATACCGTATACCGTATATGGTGCCCTTGCATTCTGGAATTTTTGCACATATTTGACATTGAAAAAAACTTATTACGGATTCTACAGCGGTTTTTTTTCAGATTTAAGCAGAAATAGATCCGTAAAAAGTAGGTTTATTTTAATTGTTTTTAGAATTTCGGAGATTGAATGCCTGTCAAAGATCAACGTTACACGTTCCATTATAACTGTCCAATCTTGGCGATGTCAGAATATTTGGTGTTTCAGAGCATGTCGGTAAATAAGCGCGGTAATGTACGACGAGCGTCGCTTGCCAAAACCAATGCAGACTTGTTTATGGCACCTACATGATGTTAATACCTAGTTTACTCTGTGCATATTAACATACTGAGTATTCTGTGTCGGATAATTTTGTATCAAATGTTTAGGCTTGAACTATTCTGAAAAATGTCGTTAAGAGGATTTAATACCTATGTTTAAGTAAGGATATAAGGCTTGTTCTTTGCGTGGTACATAATGAAGTACCTTCCAGTGTCTGTTCGCTTAAATCTCTTAAAATCCTAAGCAGATTTTAATGCTGTTTTCATCAATAGATAGAATGATTAAAAAAAAAAGTGTATGAACAAGCATAATAATATTATAGTGAAGTAAATACATAAATTTCGGATATCAAAGCCGGGGCGGAGCGCTAGTAACTTTTAAACAATAATCCCTTTAGCTTTTTGCCACCTCATTTCTAATTAAAAAACTTGCAATCTATTAAGGGAATGAGGTTTGTAAATAGTAATGCCTATTAATCATCAAGTTCTAAGTCGGTCGGTCATTTCACATCATCATATTATTTCTCATACGATGTTTCCCTTCACTGTTTTTGTTTTAACTTAGAAAGTAATCTTCACATGTCTATGCTAATATTAACAGCATATTGTAAACGGCCAGTTTTAAATCAGGCAGACTGGCATACACACGTCATAAAAAAAAAACTTCAACAGAAAAAAGCTATGAGTTTGAACGCATTCTATTTTTAAATTCCTGTCAAACGAATATTGTAGGAAGAATAAAGTAAGCGACTCTTTCATACAATCGTGTTATTATAATTTAAAATGAGCAAACTTTTAACGCGGCAAGAATTTACGAGAAACCATTTGTTATCTACAAAGCGATGTAAATTACAAAGTTCGCTGTACAGCAATCAAGTTGCAATCTACTTCTAATAACTAGGCTGTATGCTGTTTTCCCTCGCCTGTTTTTATAATAACGTGGTTTTAAAATGGCGGCAATATTTTACCTGTTTGACTTTAGCTTTGTTATTTTTTATTCTATTGTTATTTGTTTTTGAATCTATTTTAAACTAGTTTTCCAGAAGCATGTTAAATGTAATAAATGAGTAGCTTAATATCATTCAATAGCTAAGTACAAAATTGTGTTCGGGTGTCGCTCTTTGTTTTGTTAATATATTGTTGTTAACATGAGTGCTGCATTTTTTGTACATAAATGTTAATTATCAACAACTATGCATTTTAGTAGGACTAATAATCTGTAGGTATGTCGTAATAAAAAGAAGTCGCACACGGTTTTAAAATCTGCAGTCACAGTGAAAGTTAACTCTTTACGAGTTCTCCATTTTAGCTTTAGGTCCTTTCTAAGCTTGCTCACCTAACCTTCCAGGATGAAGAGCCAGCCGCACCTACCGCACATATCGGACGAGTACCTGGTGCTGTTCCTGCACTCCAACTACTACAAGGTCAAGGAGACGAAGGACACCATCGAGTGCTACTTCACGCTGCGAGCCAACACGCCCGATCTCTTCACCAACCGGGATCCCACCACGGTCAAGAATAAGACTATTTTGGATATCACGTGAGTAGATTTTGAGTTCATTTTATTTTATACTAACTGTGCCTCGCGGTTTCACCCCCGTGAGTACCTAGGTCCCGTTCAAAATGTTTTTGTAGTTATTCTGCTATTTTATACCATGAAAATGGGTCCTACAGGGCCTCGATTCAGCTATTTCAAATGCATGTTAGTAGTCGGTCAGTGTACATGTCTAATGTGCCTAATTTTCGGATTCAGATAAGCCTACTATAAAATCTCATTGAACTCTCGAAGAGAATGATCTTAATGATCAATTAATGATCGTAATGACAGTTAGCAAATTATCGTTGAAATGACCAAATGAAGCAGGTCATTCGGTAAATTCAAGAAACTCTTAAATAGCTCAATCGAGGCCCAGTTCTCGAGTTTTAAGTTCGTACAAATTAGTTATATTGAAACAGTAACAACTTATTATTTTAACTGAGCTAGAAAATGGTTCATCAAACTGACCAAACTGCACTTTGAATGGTATACAATTGACCTCCTTTGAACCTTTTTCGAAGATAAGTGATTTCAATGTCGTACTTATTTACCTAGTCACCGAGTGGCGTCACAGGTCATATGGTAATGTCTGGCAATTGTCACAATTACCATACAATGCACGAGCCTAAGTTGCACAATCACAATGTCTAAATATAAATTACTTAATTGATTAATTTGTTTCGTATGACAACAATTTGAACTATAGAAATAAGAAATTTTGGGAAAAAAATTAGTTAGGTTCCGCCTAAGTAGGTGTCGGCTATTGCGACAAAAAATAATATTTCTCCTTCTTCAGTGTTTAAGCTTGGTAAATACCAAACTTTATCGAAATCGGTCATGTGGTTTAGCTGTGAATGCAGGTGAATCTGTGGCCAACATCTAGTATAAAATACATTTGTGTCATTCGGGTGTAACCGCAGTAAAACCTCTATTCATGTTACCTTCAATACAAGGGTACAAAGTGTCAAGCATTCACCATGTTCGTCATTGACGTACTATATACATAGACTGCTACTATCGCTAGTTGCCCCTTGTGCCAAGCGAGAGCAGTTTTTAGTCTGAACCTAGTACATTTCGTTCATTTATATACGAAACTTATATACGAAAATATCGATGGCTTTGACATTGTTGGAATAATATTAGTGTTTTAGATAGATTTTTTAAAACGGCAAGCTCCATCTTCATACATAATTCACGACAAAACTAGATCACACTAGTGCTTACGTTCAAACTCTGATAGGCTCACTCTAGTTCCGTATGTATACTCTAAGATGTTCGTAGTCTATTGAGGGGACATCTTTGCGTATCTCTTGCATCTCTACAGTCTGGTCTGACGCCTTTGTGAAGGGGACGCGGTACAAAGGCGTCTTGTTCATTACTTGTGGAATGGTAATATATTGAATAGATTTGTGTAGAGACGTGCTATGTTTTGATGTTACTGTAAATACGTTGATAAAGAAAACTCAAATATTTGATCTTCCTATTTTTTTTTGTAAGAAACTATTGGTTAAGATTAACAGAACAAACTTAAAAAAATATGAATATACCTACAGTCGAACATAGAACCTATCTTTTTATGAAGTCGGTGTACAAAAATTCCAAGCCTAATTTCAAAATTCTCGATTTTACCACAATTTTTTGCATGTAACTACAAAGAAACTAAAAAATATCTGGCAAGTGCCATCTTGTATTCCAACTGGGGCAGTCTGTAGAGTGAGGCCCGCGGCTCAATGCATAGACAGGGCTAGACTAACTGCAACCTCTTTACATACCGCGAATTGTGGAGATGTGTTTTCTTTGCGATGAGTTCTGTTTGTGATTGAAGTAGGAAGTGTTTGTATAGCTGCAGATGTAACTTGTCTTTGTAAATGTCTTTTTATTTAACTGAATAGAACTATAGAGACTTGTACTTATTTGAAAGGACTCCTTCAAATGTGTCGAGTTATTAAAAATTAATTAAATATTGAATAGACTATTTATAAATGCTTGAACATAGTAAATACTCTATACATTCAACACATTTCACATGCAAGAGGCTAATGAAAGGATCCTATTTCTGGCAGTGAATCAATAAAATCGATTTTTACCAATTTTCATAATTTGGATACTTATTTGGACTGTATGACTGTGTCTTTTTTGTATGTTCACCAATTTTCCCGTGCATCGTGTATCAATTTTCAATATCAGTTTATTATTTATAAATTATTCTTCGGATGTTATCATTATACAGAGTCAATTTTATAATCCTTCACATTTTCAATTATTTATTTTCCTATTCCAGCCACATGGTCGGGCTCCCCAACAAGACGACCGAGGGCTACCACGTGCTGCTGTACCGCCTCTCCGACTTCGACTACAGCAAGCTGAACTTCGCGGACGCCGTGCGAGTCTTCTGCATGTTCAATGACGTCAAGTTGTCCGAGGACCGGCTCTCTGAGGGGTACATCGTCATCTTCGACATGAAGGGCTGCAGTCTCGGCCATCTGACCAGGGTCACGCTGCCGGCTCTGAGGGCCTTCATGCATTATATACAGGTTTGTTTCTTTTGTTTCCAGTTGAGAGCTCTTTTCCTCCTTTTTACTAATGTTTATAAATGTTTTATGCAATACTTTATGGTAACAATTTGATACAAAGTGAGCAGGGCTTAAGTAACGTTAGGGCTAACACAAAAAACGTCGTTGCGATGCGACGTCACATCGCAGCACCTTCTAGTGCAATATGCGATGCAAATTCGCATTTATGTTTATTCGCCATAAAACATAATTTAATTTTTTATGCTACAGTTCACATTTGAATTTGTTTTTATGGCTTCATCTCCGTGTGTCAACGCATTATAGATTGAATCATGCTAATTAATTATGTAGCAATTATTCCTAAATGTCCTATTGTCCATCTAATATTTTATAGGTTTGATTTTGTTGTGTTTGAATTTTGATGTTATGTTTTGATTTTTGTTCGGAAAATTACTGACAATGCGTTCTATTTTAAAGTATCAAGGTGAACAGCATTGTATTATTCTATATTTATGAATATATATTTGTTATTTTTTTAACAATGTTATTCTTTTCAATAATGTTTTGATTTAAACACCTACCTACTGACTTTGTCAAGTTATGTACATTTCGTCATTCATGACCTTGAGCCACTATTCAAGTTCATTTACAATGACAAATAGTGGAAAACAATTAGAATTATTAGAATTAAAGTTAACAATTAGGTTTTTACACCTTTGACCTAACTATTTTTAGTTTTTCAAGTAGTACCAAAATACTTATTTTTTAATTTATTGTTCTGTTAATCCTAACAGTATTGCTTATGTTCATCAAATCACCTCATTTCTAACCCTCAAATCTCAATCATCATCCATAATTAGCGTAAGATCTATCTCCAAACTAATTCATCTAGAAATTCTTCGTACAGAACGCTCACCCTTGCCGGTTGAAGAAGATCCACGTGGTCCACACCGTCTCCTTCATCAACCAGGTCATGTGCCTCGTCAAACCCCTCATCCACTCCAATCTCCTCAACCTCCTGAACTTCTCATCCGAAGGTCCAGAATCCGTCGTCGACAAGGAACTGCTCCCAGAAGACTTTGGAGGTCCACTCCCGCCGGTTAAGCAACTACATGAGGAACAGAGAAAGAATATGGAGGATAATTATAAGGAATGGCTGACTGAAACGGAGATCTTCAAGGCTGATGAGAAGAAGAGGATTAAGAAGCCGAGTAAAGGTATGTTCGCTAGTTTCACGAGCAGTTTCAAGAGTCTCGATATCGATTGATTTTGTTTTGTCGCGCTAGGGACCTGAATGTATCGACTTTTGTAAGATTCTACCTTAAGATGTTTCGAGAATTTTCTTTGGGTATTTTTGGGCTAAACTTCTAGGGTCAATTTTTTTAAAGGTTCTTTGTATATGACCTTCCTTGTATGACGTTTGAGAACTATGACTTTTGGAGTGACAGAGATAGATTTATACAGATTAATAGCGTCATCTCTTTCTTGTAATTAAATGTGTAATGTAATGGAATTCTGTCTCTGCATATTTAAAAGTCAGTGCAATTTTTTGTAATGTCATATTTTAATAATTGATTTTGTATTTTTATAATCATATCAGAAAATGTATCCAATGTTACGTATTTTACTAAATTCTTAATTATAATGTAAAATCATATCAGCCTGATGTAGGCCTTCTTTGTACCTTTATAAGACTTTTACACTTGACTGGTACAGTCAACCGCATGTTAGAGGTACCGAAAAATGAACTTTAATGCAATGAAATAAGGCGTTACCATTAAAAAAAGTTTTGATATGCTGTCGACTGTACCTAATACTCTTAAGGCTATGTTCTACTTTGCCTCGTTAAAAGGCTTTCCTTGCGGTTTCCAAAGCCCTTAAAATGTATGACTGTTAATTCTTTTATTTTTAAACTTTTTTATACGGGGTGTGTAAACCTTGTGTATTTATGAAACGAGTTTTAAAAATAATAATTCAAGTTAGAAATTAAGCACATATGTTTATATTTTTATTGACATTTATTTTATATTTAATGTAATTTTTATTTCATTGCTCAATATAAATTAGAATTTTTGACATTTAGTAACGAAAATATACGAATTAATTATAAAAAAATATTGGTGTGGTTTCAGGGTTGTGTGATTGTGAATAAATATATATTTTTTAATCGTTTTACGCGTTGAACGTGTCTATAAATAGGTTACCATATTTTTTATAAATTTTATAAGGTTAGGACAAGCTTTGTACATATTATTATTATTTGGTTTTCTACATTAAGTTTAAAACTACGCTTATGTTATATTTCCAAAGTTAATAGTTACTTTTAACTGTTGGGGCCTTATCCAAATTTTCTATTTTGTATTATTTTTGTACCTTTAAATTTTAATGTTACGATATTATACTCAAATGTAACGGCCAAATCATTGTTTCATAGGTATATTATTGTAAATAGTCAAATAAATATTTTATACTGTATGATTTGTTTTATTTGTGACCTGTAAGTTTAAGTGAAAGATGATTAATGTAAAATGCTGTACGGATATCGATCGAGATCTACCGAACTTTCATGAGTGTTTCTTTTGAAAAAAAAAACGTAAATATTAAGCAAATATATATTTTTATATTTTATTCTACAAATACGTAAGCCTAGTAAACGAACCCACTGCTGTCTGATAAAGCTGTTTAATTGTTCATTTATGAGTGATCGATAAAAATGTTATCAATCTCAGAAAAAAGTAATTAAATTAGCTTCACTATCATTTGATAAACTGACAATAACTTTCATATAATAATATCCCATTGATTTACACAATCAAAGGCTGGAGCAATGTATATTCAGTGGACTTGTATCAAAAATTCAATACAAAATATATTAAAAAATATTCTATCATTTTTTCTATGTTCGAAATTAATAAATATTTTTTATATATCCGAAACAGAGACAATACCTAGTCATTGGAGGGTTAACAAAAAGTCGATTTGTGTGCAAACTGATTTTGGGACGCAAACGGTGTTTTCAATAGATATTAATGAAGGGAGTAATACTAGTGATGTGGGCTTTACAAGATGTAGGTCTAGTGTTGTGTCTAAAATAAGTGATTTTGTACGAGACGAGGAAAATGTTGACGCTTGCTGTGAAGATGAAGTAAGTACAAGTGTTTAGATAATAATGACTAATAACTGTTAACATTAGATTATGCAGTAAATTAAGATATTATTACAGCAATAAATTATTTTTAATAAAATAATTAATTATTCTTGATAATAGCCAACTTTAGATTTCTAGATTTTTTTAAGTTTGTCTTGAAATTCAACTCTTTAAATCGCGTTAACAATATTACGGGCCGTATTCTAGTTAGTGTCGTCACTAAATGCTAAGCTGAAAAGGATCTCGATAATCGCTTTTTCATAAATAAACAATGAGTTTTGGTACCTTCCATCTATCAGATCTTTTTATAATAGTTTACACGTGTTACCGGTTAATAAAGAACCAGCTACCAACCCACGGCGGTAACCAATACCTCACGTGTGCGATGTGGGCGACACAATGCAGACCAAAATATGTACTGCGATATTATGTATTGAAATAAGTTTTTGAATTAAGCAGCTGAAAGAAAACCTTAAAAAATTCAAGAAAAGTATTTTTTAAATTTTTTGATCTTGATAAATTGCCTTGTGTTGTTATAAAAACTCTTATATCTTGATGTATAGACTTTAAGAACTTCCTTAAATTGAATATAGGTAAACAAGTTTATTTAATAATTAACAATATGTACAGAATGCCTTAAAATATTTACAATACTATAAAAACTAAGCCTACACATTAAATAGGAAAAAATATATACTAAATAAAACTAAGAACTAAAATAAGGCGTCAAAAAATTCACCCACGTCGCTGTCGACTGGGAGTGTGCCCAAAAGGCTGGCAGCATTGCCACGTTGTATGGCAATGCTTATGCGCTGACCTAGGTAGAAGCCAGCCTTTGGGTCACACGAAGTGTCAACCAGGCGTCTGGATAAATGAATATTAATTTAGTATAGCATATTTTACTAGTGTTTGAAATATGTTATATATACGTCAGGTCCTAAACCATTCGCTAATTCAAGATTTGATGCCATTTACCACTGTTTAGCAAGTATTACCTACATTAAGGACATTCAAAGAAAAATATATCATTAAAGGATTGTTTACAAACACATTGAATATTTAAATAGTAGTTATTTTTAACTGTCTGTTTACTGGAAGTCTATTTTCAATTACTTTTTTGCCATGTGCCAAACGCCCACTTTGGAAACCTACGCAATTATGACGTAGTTGGTATAGAGTAAAAATAGCTGCAAACTTTAAATCCATTGCATTGTGTATATGATTTATTTATTTAATTACACGACCTTTAGATCCCTTATAATAAACATCTATGGAATAGATTACTTTGTCCATTTTTTTCCGGTGACCAGAATTTCCCTTCTCTTTTTATAGATAGGGGTTGAAATTAAAATACCAATTAAAAATTAGGTACGGATGTAAATCTCCATTATCCAGTAAAAAGCTTTTGAGATAGGCATTGCTTTGTACAATTATTGATTTATAACTGCATTCGGTAAAACTAAAAGCTTGACATAGGGTAAACCGAAGCGGATTTTAACCGCCTGTTTTTGTGAGTAAAGGAAACTAATGGAAGCCTCCGCACTAACGGTTATTTTCCGCGACTGATTTTTAACCATAGTGTGAGCGTCTCGGGCGGTTTTGCGGTTTCACCGTTTACTGCTTGCGGAAAAAAATCGTACGGCCTTAATCTTAGTTCGGAAAAAGGGTAGTTAGAAGGACCGATATTTTTATTTCCATATACATGTAACCTCTTGTTTGGATTACAGTTCTACAAAAAAGTATAAATTGCTCCAAATAAATGAAACTTATACTGCCTAGGGCTATGTCAATGGATGATAGATGTGACATAAATTATCGTAAACATTATGATGTATGATTATCAAACAAGAGATAAAATCACATGTTAAATGAAAACACACATTATTTGTTTGTTCCTATTTCTATATCTTCATTATATACTAGCTGTGTCCCGCGGTTTCACCCGCGTGGATGACAATTCAAACACTATATTTATAAATTATAGCCTATGTGTTATTCCGATGTATAAGCTACATTATTGTAAAGTTTCATTAAAATACATTCAGTAGTTTTTGCGTGAAAGAGTAACAAACATCCACACATCCATTCTCACAAACTTTCACATTTATAATATTAGTAAGGATTTTTTATAACTTTGGAAAAACATCTTTTGATCTAGGCTTTAGGTCCAGATACCATGATTTATTGTAACCGTGATTGTAATGTATTCAAAAGTTGGGCATTTATTTAGCATAGTTTAATATATCTACTCTTAATTTTTTTAGCAGTACCGACATAAGTAGGTGTAAACTTTTAAAGTAATATGTGGGTAAAAGTGATTATTATTTTATAAATTATTCGGATTTTTGTGTCTAAAAATTATTTTCTTTTAATACTTAATTGGTTGCTATTTCAAGGGATTAAAAAATATATTACTGAAGTAAATGTGGTCAGACAATAAGAATTTCTAATTATTTCTATCAGATTATACAACGGTAATTTTAGATTTATTTTAAGTTTTACTTTACAAGATTCAAAGTTCAATCGAAGCTGACATAATTTGTCGCATTGTAACTACAATAAAACAAGTGTCATAAGGTAAATAGGAAGCCTGTCTTTAATTGGTGTCCCAATCTCCATTACAAGACAGCCAGCGTCCGAGTGACGGATCGCCCAGTAATGAGCTCGCTTAGAGACGGTGGCGCCACCTAGATACATACCCAGAAGGTTGATCGATACGTAGGGAGACTCTCACTTTCGTGGACAGTGCGGAGTGGGAACTAGTGGATTTGAATTGACCATTTTAATCCTTTTAATTGTTTAGTTTTAGATTATACAAAAATTTTGGCAAATAATGTGATAAATATTTAAAAAGTGTTTACATTATAACACCGTCAAGTAAGAAATTTTAAATATGAGCCTAAATTAAGTTAGAAAAGGTCGAACATAGCCTGAAAAAGTTAGCTTGATCAGCAAAAAATATTCCAAACGAATAGTAATGGTGTGGCTATTAAACAATAGCGAATAATTTAATAAAAGTTCTCTATCAAATACAACTCTGTAATGAACAGTGAAGAGCACCTGACATTCGTTAATTGATAGCATGTCGATGCCATATGATCAGCGTAGCGCTACTCGCGAGTGATTCATTGACAGCGCTGGGTGCACCTGGCGGCGGCGTGCGGCGCCCATTGAGGCGGCGCTAGTGCGGCGCTGACGTGCGCGGCGTCTCGCGCACGCGCCCGACTATCGAGCGGCATGTGCCTCGCGCTGCCGGCCCACCGCTCCGCCCGACCGTACCACACTTTTTTATTTTCCCACCGAACGTAACCACCGCCGTGACATACCCATTTTCACACAAAAGCCCGCTCGAAACGTGAACGCGTACCCAGGGCACGGCCGGCGGGCTGACCGCGTCGCGCGAGCCCGGCCCGCGAGACAAGATGGCAGGACCGCGGCCCCGGGAGCGCGCGCGAGCCCCACTCTGACCGAGCGCGGGTCCCGGCAGTGTCTCGTTATATAAATGTTACGCAAGTCGAGCGCGGAGTGGCCAAGAACAGGTGCATCTGTTGTAACACGAACTAAGTCCCGTGCTGTGCCCCAGGAGCCCGCGGCGCCCATGTAACCCGCCCGCGCCTGCACCGTGAGTACCTCGCCTGCATGCTAGCACTGCGCCCGCTAGTGGGCTCCCACGCTCTAGTCTCCTGCACTCATAACAAAGGTTCTACAGACAGGACTTGTTAATGGTAATCGCATTCGAGTTTCGTTGTTATCGATCGGATCGTTATCCGGAGCGAGTGGAAATTGTTTTTGTATTTCCTCTCTGAATAAAGGGTGGTGGGATATTGCGGGTTAATGTGAAAATAACGAGGCTTGCGGTGCGTACAGTAGATATTACAGCGTTAGTGGCTGCCTGTCAAAGTCACACGGCAACGCTCGCGGGAGAGAGAGTGGCTCGCTTTATTGATCAATCTCCTTATTGTTTTCCCAAGCTTTCTATATTTGATGAACCTTGTTGTATTAATTGCTCCGGTATCGGAGTTACACGAGTCAATACTGATACAACTTCTGATAAGGCCCCTAGTGACTGATATTAGAAATTGATTTTTGTAATCGCTGCTATACAATACGAGTTCCGACCCATGTTGTAGCGACAAGTATTTTATTTAAATATGGTTTGATACATAGTACTGTAATTGTCCGACGAATAGATTATTACTATAGAATCATTTGAGGTTAAGTCTTAACATTGCTGAATAACCTTTTGTCTTGAACTATGTTTTCAGCAAAATCATGTATTTCACTGAATGTGTGCCTGTATGTCCTTTAAAACCTTATCCAAAACCATCTACACGTGTAGATCAAACCACTCGAATCCCTCATGAATTCCATCTCACCCAACAACACAAGCCTTACTTTCCAGACACAAAGTCAAACATCTGAATCTGAAGACAGCCTAATTATGTTAATGTCTTAACTTGTTTATGCAGAAGTTGGTGAGCTAGTAAATATGGAAGCCACACCCCCTCTGGTCTTGGCACTTTGGCACCAGACCGACATCCCGCCTATTGTACCCATATAAGTTTTTGTGCTGATCCTTTTTAACATACCAAATTCGAGTCTTTTTGTCTCCTTTAATCTTTTATGGGTGAACAGATTTTGGCAAGGAGGTTGGTTTAGGTTTTTTCATTCATTGTGTCTAAGGCGATTTAGATTTTGCTAGCCCAGAGTTTTGCTACGACAGCTGTAGAGAAAGACGTCATTTGTGTGGCGCGTAAGTCAAAATTTCATCTCTGTTAGAAAAATCTACTTAGCGAAAGATTATTAAAAAGGACCGTATATTATCCAGCGTGAAGATGTACGATCACTATAGATATAAGAGTAGATATACCATTGTTTTCCAGTATAACCACAAGCATTGCGCTTAATACAATATCCTGAATCGAAATGAAATTGTTCCTGAATAAGGATAGTGTAATAAGTGGTTTAGGTTAGAATCGTTTATGAATCTGGATCTAGACAGGCAATGAAACAATTTAAGGAGCCAGGCTTTCCGTCGCGACATCGACATGGGGTGGAGCCGCGGGCAAATTCTATAGCAAATAAAAAATAACCTACATTGGCTAGATATGAGTTTTGTAATGAGACTCTTGGCTCCAGACTGTATCGTTATGTGGATAGCCTTGGTACAAGGATTACAAATGATATTTAATGCTGGCTTCTTGTTTTGGCTCAGATTCAAAAGGATCTGTGTTGTATCGAGCGACGTTGAAGGACGTTGTATCCGATACGACAAAGGGATTATAACTCTTATTATAATGTAGTATAAGAGCGTCTTTTGTTTAACTTGCTGTATAGGATTTTGGTCATTAAATTAGTTGTATTTATTTATTGTTTTGTATGTAGTAAAAAATTTCGTATACATTTATATTATTTGGCTTAGCAAGAAGCTGTGTAAGTAAGTTTACTATTAATTGCGTGTCTTTACATTTTATCTATGTTTTTATGAATCTATTCAAAAGCCCCGCTTAAAGATACATCTAATATCCCTCTTTTAAATCCACGTATCATAAACTAAATGCCCACTAATCTTTAAAAAGAGTTTCCAAAATCAACCCCTAAGGGGTGCAAATGTTTGTGAACGAATCTTATTCAACACAATAATAAAACGAGTATTTTATGATTTCGAGGAGCACCCCTAGGCGGCGCGCTCGAGTGGTGAAGTTTGAATAGAATAATCCGATTCCATGTTTATCGAATGAACATGCTACTTACCAACTTAAAGCTGGTATTTTAAATATACAAGATGCTTTAGACCGTGGTCATATTAAAAATACTGTATTTCACCATATAAGTGTACCTATCTTTAAAAAGTACGTATATATGGTATACATTATCAAATAATACAGTAAAATGTCTTTACCATACAAAATTATTATAAGCCGATCAAAATTAGTACAGCAAGTTTTGCTTTTCTCTAATTTAGATTTTCTTGAAGAAAGGTAGTCATTTCAAAAGACAGAGCTAATAAATAGATTCTGATGACAATGCACATTTTTCGAAAATATCTTTAGCGAATAATAATAAAAATGGAACTGTGGAAATGACACTCATAAAACAAAGAACAATATAAAGAAAAATGCAATTTATGTATCGTTCAGAATGCCATCAAGATCATAACGCGGACGTTCACCGAAAAACCGTAAAACATTTAAAAACATAAATCCCAACAAAAGTCGAAGCAAAACGGAAAAATATCGGAAATATAAAACGTTATTTATTCAACGTTATCGGGCTGTCCACATAAAATCGGAACTAAAGAACTATACGTACAGAATAAAATCGGGCGTTGCGTCGAAGTCACATCGAGTGAAATATTCAGCGGAAAACACGCGACGAAACGTCAAAAAATTGTGTAATATCCACAGTTTACTGAGTCTAACTCTGTATTTGTTTTCCGTGATTTTGAGTAGGTAGGACGATGTAGGTTAGAAATTGACGTTAAACTTAAGTGGGTGTATTTGTGGTAAATAGTCTTTGAAACGGAGGATTATATGTTTTTTGCGTCGACGTGGGCAGTTATAAATTCAATGGATTCAGAAATAAATAATGTATGGAAAATGGTTTTATTGCTTCTGGTATTAGGTGCTTAATCTGTTAGAAAATTTCGAATTTTTTGGTCATCTATAGAATTAGCTTAGGTAAAGTATTTTGTCATATGCACCTTTGTGGAGTTGTTCAGCTTTCTACTAGACTACTTTAATCAGCTGAGATTATAGAAAATTCTATTCTATTATAGAAATATTTATAGCGATATAGTTGTCTGTCTAATCAGTGCCGATAAATAACCTTAAGAGATGTAAGTGAGTTAAGCTTTCAATCCTCTGCCCACCTCCCTCCTTGAACAGTCGTAATAACACCCATTCATCATCATCCAAAAAGGTTCTTTAAACTCCATTCCTATTGAAATGTTTGCAACAAATTCTGCTGCTCATAATCTGTGGGTTTTTCCATCGGTTAGTAAAAACGGGTATCATGGCCGGCCATTAGCTGTACATGTCGCTACATTGATGGATTGTCGCATCTTCGAGATATTTGAGGTTGAATGCGGTCTCTAGTAACGCCGAGAATTTAGGATTCCCGATTCAATAAATGTTATATTACTGTGTTTATGATTGAGTGACGTGGTTTGGTTATGTTGCAAGCTATGTTTATTTTCTTTGGTTTTTAGATTTATTTATTAAAAAAAAACAGCTTGTATCTGTTTTAGGTAGAATGCACTAGCGACATAGCCAAGAAGGCACTCTAAGATTAACTTAGTATCTTTTCGGTGCGTTTATTCAAGGCATGCTTGTTAATCCGACCATTTCAGTTCCTGAAAAAAAGCTTAAATTCCATGACTGCAGCTTTTTCGGCCTGTTAAATCGAACTATTTTAAACAGGCTTTTTGTCTTTTAATTTCCAATCAAGATATTCCGAAGTAAAGTAAGAACAATACGTATTATTAGACAACAATTTCAATATTGGCTAACTATTCACAACATAACACTCAAAGCTAACACCGATGCATACAATATCCACACAACAGTGTATTTCACAGAAATTACTATAATTAAATTCTCGTGACCTTGCACTAAAGGTTGTCCGCCTGAAAATCAGATCATCTGGCCGACGCAACGGTTCTGGGAAAATGGACGATACACGAGTACAGCCTGTAAACAATGTCAGGGACAGGAGGTCAATTAATTTATATGCTGGAATTCTAGTATAACTATATCTAGATTTATATTTTGAAGTTTTAGTCTTTTGTCTTCGACGTTTTTCGTGGTGTTTTTTTTTTGGTTCGTTTTATTTAATATTTTTTTGAGGATTATTCAGACTGAGGGCTGTGAAATTAAGTTTTAAGACTAATTAGTAAGCAAATATACTATTTTAGGTAAGTTTTTTTTTAGATTTGTTTTCCTATCTATATGATGCGCTACGTTAACTTGTGTCTTGTGCTGTATACAGGACTACACACAGCAGCCAGGTTACGAAATTTGACACTCCCTTCGTTTGGAGATGCTTCTCGTATCCAATTGCTTCAACTTGTAAATATTGAACAATAAAAGTGTCCTGTGTGCAGTGTAGCTAAAAAAACGTGTCTACATTTGCACGATGACAGGTTACTTTTCTAACTAAAATCAAGTTTTAGACTATATCATCTAAAATACGATTTGTGAGATTGAATACATTAGTATCGGTTGGCGATCTTATTGAGCTTCGCAGAACGGCTCTGTCTAGACGTCTGACAGTATAACTCATCTTACATACATCTGAAACACTCCCAAAGTAATTCGCATCAAAAGTTTGGGGCTTGATGAAAAGTCTTTTTATTTGTGTATTTAAAAGATAGTTTTTCTTTTCTTTGGTTAGAGTTGGATGTCGTTTGTGGAGGTCAAAGTGAAGATCACTATAAAGTAGTATTTTTGGTGGTAACGAGATTATATAAAAAGGTCAGCGAAAATAAAAGAGGTGATGGTTAAATTGGAATATAAGCGGACGAAAAAATATCTCATTAATCTAATTTAAAAGATCTACATGATGAGTTATCAGGTTAAAGTTAAAGGAGCTATCCTCGAAAATATCGGTGTACAACGTATAGAAGGTACCTAATGTACTACGAGCGGTTTCACACTTGCAGAGACATTTATTTTCTTTTGTTTTTCCATACATTTGCGGCAGAAACTGTGAACAGGTTATATTATAACTTAGATCACGGATAATCTCAACCAAAATAAAACAAATGATACGTAATATACTGAAGGTGACCACAATATAGTTTGGGAAAAAGGCAGAAAAAGATGCTTAATATGCGCATTGTGGCCTGATAAATATAATGCATGTTTGTAAATCGCCATGTATAGCTACTTGGCGGGTCACGTGAAGCCGACAGGGAAATTGCAAGTTATAGCCGTAGCATGCGGCCTGAGAGCCTCTCGCTACACTCCACATCCTTTGTGTGGCGCGAGGTAAACGTGCTTCGGTAATGAGCCCTTTTGTGCATTTTACGTGTTTAATACGACTTGGTTTTGGTGGCTTTGTTAGATAATTTAAAACCTGAATAACTTGCTCTATAATCGGTGAAAGATAATGCATATATCAATTTGTCTTTGTAAAAAATATCAACTTAAGATTTATGAATGAAAAACTTGAAAAAAATATCACGTCTTTTTAAATGGGTTACAAAAATGACCTTATCTAAACTATAAATATGTTATACCACTTTAAATGCTGGAATAATAAGATAGCTGCAAAATTTTTAGCAGGTTTGACAATTCAAATCTTTACACACTAAGATATCATACCTATTTTGAGGCATAAAATAGTCTTTTAGTACTCTAACAGGTAAACACTAGACTATAAAATATTATCTTGTAGTTTTATACCATAAACTCACTATATTTTAAAGTGCGGCGGCTTTTTTTGGCTAAGTATGTGTACTAAAGAGTAATATAATATTTATTTTATGATCTACTGCATGATAAAAATAGCACAGTCCTGTTCCCATGCCAATGCAGAGAAAAGTCCTATTTCTTATACAGATAAATAACATTGCTCATAACACTTACTCACTGCGACTTCAAGATACATAGTACTAAATGTCTTAATTTTTTTGTTAATTAGGACTATTAGTTTAATATAGTATTTTTGTGTGGATAAAACGCAAATATACTTCCGCAATATGAAATATAGCATAAGACACTCTTAGGGGTTAACACACATTTTAAAATCACACATTACTAAGTCTGACAGTAAAATCTTTATACCTTTTTATTTCATTACCAATCATTAAAATTTCTCCTTCTTTTGTTCCTCTTATTCACGTGTCTTCTAAACGTTTTAGTTGGCGGTAATTTCTTGTTCCTAGCTGTATAGATGAGCACAATGAGGGTGGTATAATAACCAGCCTGGCTGCCGGCCAAGAGGTCCTGCCAACTGATGCTGCACGATAGGCCGAGATTATTGCCTGCTCCAGTCTGGACCTTATTTACTTCTTCCTATTTGTAGACGTTGAAGAATGATGGGTGAACAGTTTTTGAGGTATTTGGGAAGATATTGGGTAGAGCTAGGTTTACTTTTTTTTTTTGAACGCATTTTGTTTCCAATGGTAACTAACGCGAACGACCCATGATGGGTTGATAAAATGACAGAAATTAATGTTTGTTGTATAAAAGTTTGTCTGTTATGTCTTTAACATAAATTCTTCCATAGTTCCAAATAAGTCAGATGCTGTAAAACTGTCCTTAAATAAATTGAAACAATGAAATTACAAAATATCGTAGACAGTCGTTTTTTATGATTTTATGATTTACCATAAGTAAGCTTTAATCTAAAAATCTCTAATTACACTCATTAACTTTTCATATTATTAAGGCCATCCCAAATAAAACCTCAATTAAAACAAAAGGCTATCTATAACAAAACCATTCGCCATCTAAAATAAAGTCCGAGAGTAACGTTAGACGTAAGCGCCCAATTTCCCTGCCAAGGAGTCTGGGATCGTTCAGAGGCTAGGGGGGGAAAGGGGGGGAGATGTAGGGGGGGAGTGGCGGGAGGGGGGGTACGAATCAGGTCAGCGCACTTTGCCGTCTTATGGGGCGCGAGACAGGGCGGCGACGCGGACTCGAATCTATAGCCTAAGGACACCCACACACGGTGCGTAACGACTGTTGTTGTTTTCCACGTCTGTGGGCAGCTTTATTGTTGGGAGAGGTGGTAGCATTGTTGTTCGATTTTTGAAAATAGTTTTATGGTCTTGTTTTGTTCGTTTGGTTTTTTTTTGGCAGATTTTATCACATTCGTTCGTTCTGCATTCAATCGTGAGCATTTTTGGCAGCGAATAAATTGATAGAGTTAAGTTTTTTGCATATAAAATCAACCCAATCACACCAAAGCTATTGAATAAACCCTTTGGAAGTAGCGTGACTATAATAAATTAAACACATGTTATAAATACAAACTCGACTACAAACATAAAAAAAATATGTATTATTAATTACGATTTATATTTTCCACATCATTTAATCTCTATTCAAATACACAAAATCCTAAAACTAAACCGAGCACACAACATATCAAACCTCTCGCTAATTAGTTTCATAGAAACAGCTCATCCGTGCACAGATTAGCCAGTCGACAAACATGCTAGTTAGGTCTTTATGAATACGTTTCATAAACTGTAGAGTGTAGGGCCTTTCACTCCATTTCACAGCTGAGCACTGGCTAGATACAGCTCTATTTTAAATAAAATCGATAATGTCGCGACCTTTTTTCTAGCGTTCGACTTTTAAATCGATTGTTACATTTTTTATTTAATGCTGGCTGGTTACGTTTGCAAATTGTTTTGAATTGAGTAGTTTGGATAATTTTGTTACGATTGTCGGTTTTATGTTGTTAAGTTTTTTAGGTTAATGCGGGCCTTGCCTTATGATAATCTTTTATCGAGAGGTTTTATTAATAACCCTGGTAAAACAATAAGAAATGTTCCAAATACAAGTAGGGTAATTTTTTAACTGAATTTGAATATGATTGTTAAAACACAACACAAACAAACAAAAATAAATTTAAGTAAATAAATTAGAAAAGGGCTAGAAATAGTATAAAGTACTTGAAACATTTTTGTACTACATAATTATTTTAGTAAAACACATTTCGTCGACCCCCATATCATTATAGTTGGGAACAGGGCTAATAAAATAGAAAAATAATAATGCAAACAAAAGCAATGATGGGTACCAATATTGATTTAAATTAATTTTATTATTTATTAAAACAATATTAATTTAATTGTTTGTTAGTCGTTTGTGCTGCGAGTCTATCAAGGATGGATCTTCTTCTTTGTTTCGAATTCATACTACTTTAGGTACAAATATTTTACAACGAAAAAAAAATATTTAAGCCTAAAATACGAAACTGTCGATATTTTTCCCAATGCGTATAATCAAAACAATGAGTGTTGCGACAGTCTAACTAAAGTGTTGTGATTAACGACTAGGGCTAGGTATCTTTTATCGAGTGACGTCAGTCGCGCGAAGGGCATCGCTATCGACTCGATTTTAACATAAAATCGATAAAATATTCCTATATAGTTAGCTTGATAAAGGTTCTCGATTTATCAAACACGTTCAAATTGCTTTACGTTTAGATTGGCGGTGGGCTAAAAAGTTTACGAAACTGTTCGATGTTTTTTTATTAAAAGCGGCTTGTAAAATTCTGAGTCAGCCCTTTTTTTCGTTGTAATTACCAACACAAAAGTTAAGTTGGATTACTATGGTAGTTGTTTTAAACCCACGTTTTTTCATTTTAATAAATATTATACAAAGAAAAATCCTACATAACAGTAATTTTGTATTTAAATGCATGGTAAATTCAGTTTCAATAATTAATCTAAGTATTTTGAACGAGCAAAAATAAGCAGTCATTATATACCTATCCCACTCGAACAGGCTTTCTATCTCCCTCTAATACAATGTATTTAGGTATTTAGGTTATGCATTTTATAAGTTCATGTTATAAATTCATTTCCGTAGTACTCATGAACTACGCGGCTACGAGCGCTACGCTGTGGCCTACGAGTGGCTACGAGAAATTGTGTAGCCAACGGGTTATTCACAGTTGACTGTAAGCTTAATTAAAAGCTTTGCTTACAAATGTGTAAATAATTATAGTTGTAGTAGTTTTAATTATTTTGTTGCTATTTCTGACATGAATAACTGAAATGAAACATGATAATGATGAAAATTCAACTTTCTTTTGCAAGTTGTACTTATTTTATGTTTTGTTATTTTTTCCCGTTAACGATGGAGTTAATGTGATATGTAGATTTGTTATTAATATACAAAAAAAAACATTAATTAATATTGTTACCTTTAAGAGCACATTGCGTTCTTTTTAGTCACCCCTTTCATTATTTTTCGTTACCGTAGTTTGTAAAACTGTGTACTTATACTGTAGTGTCCTAAAAAGATTATTTAATAGATTAATAACTAGACCTATCGAAAAACAGCAATAATTACTACAAAAGTAAAATGTATTATTTTTTCATTCTTGATATTTTATTTTATCTACAACTATTTTCACTCAGTATTTCTTTCCTTCCACACATCTCTCTCATCCTACAATGACCTATAATCTCAAATTAAATAAAGAATCCAACCTAACTGCAAACGTCATCCGCCATCAATCAAGTCCGTATACAATTACAAACCAAACGCGTGACGTCACACGCCACTAATGGCGGCAAAGGCACTTGTTTTAGCGCTACTTATTCAACTCTAAAAAGGTTTTAGTATTTTATATAGTTATATGTTGTTGAGTGATGGATTTGGTAATAAATGGTATTATTTAAGCCGCTAGCATGTTTAGGTCCCATGTAGAGCCTATTGCCACTAACCGGGCTCAAAACCAAACTCCCACCTGCTACTGAGAATTTAATAGAAAAACCCAATAACACCTTGGTCGACTTTCGAATTGAACCCAAGACCTCTAGCATAGCAGTCGCGCTTAGCACCACTAGGCCAACGAGGCAGTTTAACTCAAAAGGTACAATTAATGTCGGACATATTTTGTTTTGAAGAATTGTCCAAATCCCTTAGATAAAATTATCTGGCTTCTAAAAAACTGGCACTTAATATAAAATACTTCTATTCTTGAGTTTATTATCTGTTTCTGAAAAGAGATTCGTAGCTGTATTTTCTTGTATACGCGCTTATTACATCAAAGAGTGGTATGAAAATATAGTGGTTACCTTTACAACTTCTCACCTTTAAATACTTCTTCTATTGACCGCAAGAGGTCTCTCTATTCTATAGTTTAGTTTCACTTTCAGCAAAGAGATCGGTGTCTGCATATACTTGTATACTGGGATGATATCATTGGACACAGTGGAGTTATTTTTAGTGCAGCTTCCGCGGTCGTTGCGGGGGTCCGCATCGCTGGAGCCGCGGTCACGTGGTCGCACAGACCGCCGCCGGCCGCGGCCTTTAGCTCGTTATGATCTTTGTTGTACTTGTGTTAGTAAAGAGCTATTATGTTTGCTATATACGATCTAATAATTGACAAATTCATTAGACAACTATAGTACACGTCTCAGAATGAAAGAAACTGTAGAACAGTCCATTCAATCTTTATATGAAACATACGCATCGTAGCATCTTAATAAGATCGACACAATTAACCTTTGATTACTTATCTTTGTCTGAGAGCAGCGAACACATATAACACAAACAGCTAATTACTCTCTCTCATAACAAAAAACTGAATCACGATCATGATGTCGCAAAATTTAACTCAACAGTTAGCAAAGCAAATAGGTCTTAACATACTCCTATAAACTCAACGACATATTCGCCGAATGTTACATAACACATAAAACTTATATTCTTCTGTTTGTATAGAATATGAGCTACGGGTCGGGCGGCATGTCGGGCGGCGGCGACACGGACTCGCTGTCGCGGCGCCTGCGCGATGCCGAGCGCGCGCGCGCAGACGCCGAGCGCGCCCACGCCGACGCGCTTGCGCACCTGCGCGCGGCACAGCGCTCGCCCATCGACTCGCACAACGTCGAGCAGCTGCAGTCTAGAGCCAGGGAGCTAGAGAAAAAGGTAATTTGAGCATAAATAATATTTGGAACAGTCATATTACATGTGGCGAAAAAAAAAAATAATACTTAAAGTTCTAACTCATAGTAGTATATAGAGTAAGCGAGTTGTAGCAGTAAAAGAAGACACGATTGACAGTCGTGTTATCCTGCCAAATGGCATGGCGCCAAGCCTTCGATTTGGATAGTCAATGTGAAAGCCCAAATCCAAAATGTGAACTTCTTTAATAAGTCTTATTTATCAAACGAGTATGCAGCCAAAAATAATCTTGCTAACATTGTTTATCCTCCTCCAGGCGGCATTAGAGACCGTTCGCTGCGAGGAGCTGCAACTGGAGCTGTCGTCAGCCCTGCGCGCGCGCAGCGGCGGCGGCGGCACGACCTGGTCGTCGCAGGCGCAGCAGCCTGCCTCCGAGATCGAGCGCATCATGGCTAAGATCGAGCAGGACAACCGCATCCTGGCCGAACTCGAGCACACCAGGTCTACCACACATGGTGAGGACAATGATACATACTCGTATTAACAAAATAAAATACTTAAAGGAATAATTGAAAATCGCAGTTCTGTAAAGAACGGAATCTTAAAAGAAACGCATCTGCTTAATAAACAAGAGTTTATCAAAGTAAATAAAATCTAATAATAGCATGCATACGTTTCAGGAAACTAAAAGCTAAATATGTGTAGCTAAATGAAAAAAAATACTGCAAATAATTAATAAATTCTTTGTCAATGGAGCCACATAATGAATACGACCCGTGAATTGTTATCTGATAGGAATTCACGGTTTTCTGCCCTTAGGCATCCAGTCGAGCGGGTCAAACCAGGCGTTAGGAGAGTTCCACTCGCCGACCCCGTCGCCGCTGCCGCACTCGTACACCAGCACCTCCGGCCACGTGGCCATCTGCCAGAGCAGCACCATGCCGACGCTGTCTTCGCTGCACGCCACCGGACAGTTCACGGCGCCCAGCTCCAACTCCGTCGCCTACTCCATGAGCGCACACAACCCCACGTCATACGCCAACCCCGTGTCCGCTTACTCCACCAACTCGTATGGCCTCTCAAACACCCACCAAGTTACGTTCACAAACACAGTCACTGCCCCACTCGTCAATAACATCGGACAAATCTCTAGTACACTAGCCGGACTGCAGAGCAACCTACAAAACTTATCTGGCAACGTATCCAGTATGAACTTGGGTGGAGGCCATGGCATGACCAATCCTGGCATGACGGGGACTATAGCGGGAACTGGCCTATCCAGTTGTTTGAACAATGCGCAGACCAGCCTATCTGGTGGACTGACAGGTACGCTGGGAGGAATGCAGTCGACCCTAACTAGCGGCCTGGGGAACGCCCTCTCAAACTTGACAGGAGGTACACAGCTCGGAGGATTGAACACCAGTTTGGGAGGGCCGAGCGCGTACGGCACTGGCACTGGCACATATACAAACCCCTTACTTTCTAGCGGACTAGGAAGCAACCCCATGAACATAAAACTAAAACCTCTCGACGAAATAGACCTCGGTATTGGTAGATACGGGACGACGACGTCGGGAGTGGGGCGGGTGGCCACGCCGGTCACGCCGCACCAGCCCTCGTGGAATTTAGGATTAGATAGCCAATTTGGAACTGATAGACTAGGAGGCTTAGACTCGGGATTTAGTCACGATCGGAACCAAAGAGCTATAGCGCGGATTATGCCTAATACCGGCTTGGAAATGGAAGGTGAGTAAAATCCAATTTTCTTTGTAGTCTTTATAAAAAGAATAAGTTGACAGCTGTGAAAATGTTTCAGTTCGAAATACGTCGCATTATATGAATGGAGCGTCTTCGGAAAGTACTGTGGACATGTTGGATATACCGGGGAAAGGCCGCTGTTGCGTGTACATCGCTCGATTTTCCTACGACCCGCCTGAGTAAGTAGAGACTAACCCAGCAATTATACTTTTAATTTTTTAGCATCGCTTTATTGACGAATATAATACTTCCAGGATCGAGAGTGCTGAAGGGGAGTTGTCGATAGGTGCTGGTGATTACTTGTTGGTGTGGGGTCCCCCAGACAATAACGCATCGATGCTTGATGCTGAACTCTTGGACGGTCGCCGAGGATTAGTACCCGCCAACTTTGTACAAAGATTGGTCGGAGATGATCTCTTAGAATTCCACCAGGTGAATATTTATGTTGTTGTTGTTGTTGTTGCCAATATGTCACTAGAAAACTAAAATCTTATGTCAGAATTTATACTCGTATGAGGTTATGGGGTTGGACTCAAATAATTTGTTGTTAAACATTCTATCGTAATATTTCAATTCTAATGAACTTTGACACAAGGTTCATCTTTTCCTTCAGGCGGTAGTTGCCACGCTGAGAGACGTTGACGAAACAGCTACAACCGCAATAAGCGACTTGTCTCTCAGTCGTGATGTTGCTCGCCTTAGCGAAGTAGCTGAACTAAGCGAAGGCCCAGAAGACGACGACAATGGTAAGCTTCCACACGAAGTTACACATCTCATAGACATAGGCACGAAATGTAGATTTATTCAAATTACTTAACTCGTCAAACTAGTCATGCCTTCTCATATAGAACATTTAAAAATCAATAAATTAGATTTAACAATCTAGATCTAGAGATTTTTATTAGAAACAAAATTATATTTATGAAAAAAAAAAACATTAAATGAAGTTTTACATTTCGCATGCAACCCAAAACGAGCACCTGAACTACCATTCTAGTTTTTTATACTAGTCATGATGCACAGTGAGTGACACAACAAGGCTACACGAACTACCAGTGACGGTTAATGTAAACGATCATTTATCTAGAAATAGTTCTATAGTCGAACCTTTATCCCTCCCCGTCCCTGTCCCCGGACTTCGCTGCACGCTTCTTCGCATAACTCACGCACTTCGCCTGCCTGGCCGCACTCCTCGCAAACTGCCCTCGGACCTGAACAGCCGAGCTGTTTTTCTCGTCGCTAGTGCCGGCGCCGCGGCAGCTCACGCTGGAGAGGCAACTCAACAAGTCCGTGCTCATCGGCTGGACGTCGCCCGAGGGCGTCATGCAAGCCAACATCGAGAGCTACCACGTGTACGTCGACGGCGTCCTCAAGACCACCGTCAAGGCTTCCGAGCGCACGCGCGCCCTCGTCGAAGGTGTCGACTCTAATCGGGTAAGTCCCTTTAGAGACTTAATTAGCTGCTTCTCTTTATATGTTATTTTAGTTATCACTTTTACATGTTATCAATGAGCACAAATCCATTTAGTTGGTCGTCGATGTTATTGTTTGCTTTTAGTTTTTCTACATGTATTAAAATTATATTACTACCAAACATTTCAATCTGTTTCATGGTTATTTTCTTTCTAAAGCCTCACCGTATCAGCGTGCGCTCGGTGACCGTGTCGCGGCGCACCTCGCGGGACGCAGCGTGCACGATGGTTATTGGTAGGGACACGGCTAACATGGGACCGACTTGTGTCAGGGCCAGTGGAGTCACCTGCTCCCAGGCCGTAATATCCTGGCTACCAGCCAACTCTAACCATCAGCACGTCGTCTGTGTAAACAATGTTGAAGTAAGTATCTATCGGAGTAATTGCCTCATCATAATATTGGGATATATACTACATATGTTTTACATCGTTTGCAGGTTCGAACAGTGAAGCCAGGAGTGTACCGTCACACGATCACAGGTTTATCGCCGAGCACGCAGTATCGGGTAACTGTAAGGGCTAAGCACTTAAGAGCTGGACCTCCAGCATCAGGTGTGCCTATTGAAGAAGCTCCGGGAGCGTACACAGACTTCAGGACCCTCCCTAAAGGCCTCCCAGACCCACCAAACGAAATCATGGTACGTGGATTCCTATATACCCAACAATCAGCATGACGTGAATTGAGCATGCTTTTTGGATCCAACTTATACATCTTACACTCACATTCCTTGCTCGCTGATGTTATACGTATCTATCTATACCTAGTCAGGATTCAAATATTATACAGTCACACAGTGGATAGTGGAAAATTATGAATTTAATAAATAACAAAAAATAGTTAAATTTGTAATGCTTAACAAGGCAGTAATTTAAAAAGCGTTATTAGCACGCACAAGGTAGCTTTCCAATGCTCCACGGAAGTGTGATGATACAGTATAAACTCACAAAGACCGACTGATACACCCCTATTCCTTTCAAATAATTCACAACCTCAAAGCACACAGCACGTCTCGAGGAAGTCGCGTCAATCGCAACCATAAATCCAGCTCCAGGAAAATTATGTTGACATACCCCAACGCTCACCTCGTTGTTAGCTTAGCGACCCCCGAATGTGATGTCAGCTCCTCCCTCGATGTGGCTTAGTTCAACGTTGGCCCATATTTAATGAAAGTCGAAACCCAATTGGCTTGCCTCACAAATGTTCGGCTGGATTGTTGGTGGTGATTGGTGCGGTGTCGCAGGTGGAAGCGGGACCTCAGGACGGGACCCTGCTGGTGACTTGGCAGCCGGTGTTGCGTCCGCCCGCCTCGGGCCCCGTCACTGGATACGCTGTGTATGCTGATGGCAAGAAGGTGACTGACGTGGATTCTCCCACCGGTGACCACGCTCTCATCGACATTGGCAAACTGATCGGGCTCAATCCTAAATGTGTCACCGTAAGTATGGTTGTATGGAGCTTGATTTGGCTATGTGAACGCTATGTAAGCAATATTAGATATATGGTGATGTTTATCTTGTTGGTAGAATTATGTTTTGTCTTGACTCGAGGTTGATGATTTTAATTCGATGTCTTTGTTGTTATTTTCAGGTACGTACAAAGTCAAGGGACAGTCAGTCCAGTGACAGTGCACCCACGGCGATTCCCCCCGCGGTGTTGCGAGGAGTAGCGACGCGGATGCCTCGCGGGCCGGGCCCGGGGCCCAACCAGCCCGGGCCGGCCGGGTACCGGGGCCCACAGCGGCCCCAGCCCTATCAGCATCACCAGCAAGTGATAGAACATGATGAGAATCTCTCTGACAAGGAAATATTCCCATCCGCCAACCGTCACGACCAACACCCCGCTCAGGTGACCAAACACTTCTTGTTTTTCTTATCTGTTGACCCTTTATGATGTTGGTATTGATTACTAGTTATGACTGATATAATGAAATTGTTGTCCAAATATTGGCTTTAAAGAATTTTAACTGACTAAATTTAACATTAATATTTCCCGTAATTTTGTTCACACATCTTGTTGGATTTTTATTTTGCTACCCGAATTGGAATTTTGAAACTTTTACCAAAATTGAATTTGCCAGAAATACATGTGTTGAATTATATTAAATGTTGAACGGCATAGCACTTTGTCTATATTTCGTTTGCAAATCAATGTTGTACATTTTGTGTGTAAAGTCAAGTTTCATTTTGCCAGTTTATTTCTTTGAAGTGTTGATTAAGTATTGAATATGAGCTTTATATTTTTGATTTTCTCTCTGATAATTTTCTTCGTCTGTGTCTTCTTAGCTATCATTATAACGATCAGTGTCATATGCTCTCTTCTTGCGTGACAAACCGTCTGTTGTTACAAGCTGGCCTTCATGTATATCGATGAAAGGTTTGAGTTCTTTATATGTTTTACGTGTATCGTGTGTACAGACAGTTTGTCGCGTGATATCGGTGTTGCAAACTGCACTCTTTATACTATCTCCTGTGGTTCTGTCGCTGGCATCTTCTAAATGTCCAGTATTTAGTTCTCTGCCAACGGATTCACGACACGACCACCGCGCCATCGACTATAGCTATGCACTCGGCTCGATCGTTCAAAATTAAATGCATACTGCTTGCGACTAGATCAGTAGTCTCTAGTGCTATTGGCCGATACCCGACAACGCACGACACCATACAAATACAACTTAGAACAGATAAAGAGCTTGTACTTTGTGACACAGACAATACCGCCCATGAGTTCTGATCATGCCACCTAGTCTAACCTTACCTCGCTCTCTCACATAACTGTTATACACCTTTCCATAGCCAACGAGTGGATTCGGCACAGGCCTCCTAAAGAGTATATTCGACAAAATAACCCCTTCGGTAAGGAATTTTAACACGTCTTTTCATATTTATCATAATTTATTTAATTCTGAAGTTTACACACGACTGATTTGTTTAGCGTTCTATGAATTTAATTTTAGTTTGAAAGCGTTAATTTTATGTTATTAGTTTTGTAAAATATTTTTTATTTTTATTATTTGGAATTTTATTATATACACAGTGTGCCCGTATATTATACAAATAGTGTCATAATACATAATATTGTAGCCATATAATCAGCATATGAAGACAATATTTACTTTGAGTATGCTTTTATATATTTATCTGAAAGTAGACAAAAATATGTAGAAAACAAGTATACTAGCTAAATGCATATATATTTTATAAAGAATACTAGGCCTTCCGGGATCAAACTTCTGTTTAGCAGTTGTACGATTTTGAGGATAGATAGTGAAAGATTCCAGTTTATTATAGCTTCTATAGAAAGAGTTCTTAAACTAAAGTAAAGTAAGACCACTTAACAATAGGTGTGGTTAAATACAAGCTATTGCGTTTGATACGAATGTCATGACAGTTCACGACTCATAAACATACATCACTCATGGACATCCACACGTCATCCAAGTTTACGAACCGTCGTGGAATCGGGATATCGCGAGAACCTAGGTACAACAACCGAGTAATCAAATATAAGCAGAGCTTACACGGCAGTGAACTTCTATTTTTCCACTTCAGCTTCCTGTACAGGCTTCACTTGCTCTAACGCCTGATAAACTTACCTTTAAAGTACTATAATCACTGAAACAGCTTTATAACAAACCGCTTAGTTATCCTTCCGTATAGTATGTACTACCGTTCGCTTAAAAAGTAATTCAACAGCAAGAGAAAGTACCCTCACCGAGTACGACGCAATCACCTCCGGTATATTGCGAGCACCATAGTCATCAATATCGCTCATATCAGCACGACCATTAACTCACTGTGTTTTGTCTAAAAGAACTGTGTATATGCTAAAATATTGAATGACCGTGTGGTATTAGCAATCGGGGATACCGGCCATCGAAATCACTAAAGAGAGCGCGACGGAGCTGGGTAGCGAGGACGAGGAGGCGCCGCGCCGCCGCCCGCAGGTCTGCGATCTCTCCTAGCTGTCATCGATGTGCTCTCCATGTGCTAGCACTACTCACTATGCTCTCTATCTCTCAATCCTCTATGACCTCCCGTCACGAGTTTCTGAGTTTCACTTCTCGGTGTTCTGTGTTGTCATCTTCACTTACTGTACCGTCCTCGATGTTCGCCACACACGACACTGGATCTCCACACGTACGCACGGGCCCCTCCGTACGGTAGCCAGAGGAACTAGGTCCACAGAGCACTCGATACAGAATCAACACTGGAGCATGTTTCGCGCGTGTTTGTATGTCTGTTCCTGCATGCTGTCTTGGCTTCGACGCGTATCAATGCCGTACACTCACTCCTCTCACACACCTTCCACACTTCAATATCTCTATGTTAACAGAAAGGTATAAAGTTTTTATTAATGAGGGGACATCGGTTAATGATACGATTTTTCCGTTAATGTTGAAGTTGTATTTTTGTTTTGTTTAACTTGTGACAAGCACATTTGGAACCGACTGTTTATATTATATCCGCTATGAATGATGTGGTTTCAAGTGTAAGCGCTGCACGCTAGCTTTCGTTGTGCATGGGGGTTGACTAGAGCTACAACGGAATGTCTTGTTTTTCTTATCGTCCGAGGAGAAGGTAATATTTATATCGCTTTGAAACGCAACGCCAACGAGGATAATGGCTATAAGCTTGTTCGATTGCTGTTGGCTTTGTTATGGAAAATCTAACCTTATTAATGTGTTGGTTCGTACGGACGTCAGCAGCAACCGTCCCAACCAGCGCAAGCGTCGCAGCAGCCATCGGGTCAGCCGTACCCGAGTACACAAGCCTACCATGGCACGCAGCAACCCCCCTATCCACCAGCCGGGCAGTTCCCAAGTAACGCGGCGTACCCGGGCGCGCCCGGCGGCCAGGGCAGCCAGGGCGGCCAGGGTGCGCAGCCCTACCAGAACCCGCCGCCCAGGAACCACCACGAGCGCGGCCGACCTCCTAACCCACATCAGGTTGGACATCACAACGAGGCATGCTCACTATTTCTTTTATATTATATTCAGAATTTTAAATCTATTTAAATGCTCAAAGCAAAGTGAAGTCAATTTAAAGCAAAATTTTAATGTTTCATCCCAGACTCCTATTTCTAACTGAAATTCCATCTTCATCAGCAGCAGCAGCAACAGCAGCAGCAACAGCAGCAACAACAACAGCAGCAGCAGAACCAACAGCAGCAGCAGCAGGGCCAGCCCGGTAGCGGCATGCAGTACACGGCCCGCGGCGGCCCTCCCCCGGGGCCGCGCGGGGCCCAGCCCGGCACCAGGCACGCGCAGCCACACACTCAGTCCAAGAGAACCCGCTACTTCATCGCCCTGTTTGATTACGACCCGCAAACTATGAGCCCGAACCCTGAAAGTTGTGAAGAGGAATTGCCCTTCAGTGAAGGAGATACTATAAAAGTGAGCATTGCACCTCACTTTTTTTAATGTAGTTTGCCTACCTTAATGTTCCAAACATAGTTCCCATTTCTATTTAGAGACAGCAGTGCAATCTGAAGCCTATTGTCAAGTAGCTAATAATTATTGGATCTTTTTTTAGCATATCCCTAAAGTTTTAAACTAAAAGATTATATTCATCATGTGTTTTATTTTTGTGTCAGGTATGGGGCGACAAAGACGCCGACGGCTTCTATTGGGGCGAGTGTCGGTCGCGGCGCGGCTACGTGCCCCACAACATGGTGATGGAGGTCTCGGAGCAGGAGGCCACGGGGCAGCCCAGCAAGCGCGACCGCTGGGCCGACGCGTACGCCAACCAGCCCGTGCGCCGCATGGTCGCCCTCTACGACTACGACCCGCAGGAGCTCAGCCCCAATGTCGATGCTGATGTAAGTATTGCCTTCACTTCGTACCCAGTAATTTCGTTCTTTGATTAGATTTTTTGATCCCCCATACACTTGAACACGTTTAACTATTCAAGATTTGCTATCTGCCCAAAGATCAGGATATGCCATTGAATTTTCTGTGTTTTATAAGGATGTTTGAGATGGGTTCGATTCCCTCAACAACATCAACAGAAATATCTCACTAGTTCGTATGGAACATAGGGTACATTTTAGGGTTAACATAAGTTTGTATTACCTACTAACTACATAAGATGTTGTATAGCAAAGTAGATATTTTGAGCCCGATGACAGCTGACACCTATCACAAGAGGAGGACGATGGACACATGACTTTTAAGTATTGCCACCTGCAACCATTTTGATGTCCTATTCTCTGTTTTTCAAAATATTCGTACAATTTCTTACGCTTAGTATTTCAGTAACTAAAGCACGACCTATTTCCTTGTGCCGTCTTATTGTTGTGATCTTGTACTCTTCACAATCTTTACTATGCTGCTACGTTTATCTTTTTCTTACTCTTTCTATTTCTTATTGTAATACTGTGTCTCCTTGCATTTCTTTCACAATTGATTTTTTGTCACTCAGAAACTTTTCCAGGCTGAGCTGAGCTTCCAAACGGGTCAGATCATCCACGTGTACGGAGACATGGATGACGACGGGTTCTACATGGCGGAGATCGACGGCGTCCGCGGCCTCGTGCCCAGCAACTTCCTCGCCGACACCAACGATCAGTACCAGCCAACTGGCCAGAGTGGTCAAGGTTAGTGCAGTTTTCGTTTTCCTCTAATAGTATTTTGAAATCTATTTATCGTCTATTTTTGGCAAGAACTTACTATACCATAAAATCAAACTAAATTGATTCATAAGCCTGTGCAGTTTCTTTTAAAAAGGCATCAGTAAAGATAGTTTTAAAAGTACTATGTTCTTTAGTTACCTATTCTTGTTTGCAAACAACATGTTTTGGTATGGATACAGGGGTGGCAGGCGCAATGGGTGCAATGGGCTCTATGGGCGTAGCGGGCGCGGCAGGGGCCAACGCTCGGGGTGCGGGGCGGGGGCGCGGCGCTGGCGCTCTGCCCGGGCCTGGCGCGCGCGGGCCCCCGCCCCCGCCGCGCGACAACGTGGCCCCGCACCACGCGCAACATCCGCAGCACGCGCAGCACCCTCAGCACGCGCAACACGCGCAGCACGCGCAGCACGCCGGCCAGCCTGCGCAGCGCAACCACCACCGCAGGACAGGTACGACACCTTCACCTCACCTCTCCACGTACTCCCTGAGCTGCCACTGCTGCTCTGCCCTCGCTCCCAACTATTTTAATACTAAGCCGGGTCGGTCGGCTCGTCGATACGGAAGAGCGATGCACACGCTTTAGACAGAACCTCTAGCCAACACGTCACTTAACACAACTGAACTAGTTTCGTGGCGTCCTGCTTCTCACATTAAAAATACTTCAGTCATACCTCTATGAAGTATTTTAATATACTTACGGATAATATTATGTATATTGTTCTACATATAGTAGAAGCAATCGCCTTCGATAGAGATCGCCGAGCCGACCTCCCCTAGGTAAGTTCGGGGGGACGCGTGTCCTCGCCGTTCACCGAGAGCTTTGAGTGTTTCATGTTTGCACCTTGGACTTGCTATGTGACTATTGAAAGACGCTAGCTATTTCGCTCTGGAACCCTCTATCATCTTTCCTGTACACTTGCGATTGCGACGGGACTCGCTCAGCGAGTTTGTGTTATAGATTTTCCATTCCGTTTTGCCTCATTGCCTCCTGATACTCAAAAATCTATCCAAATTTTACGATCCTTCACAGAGCCTAAATTGTGAGCTTGTTTCAATAAATAGTTGAAATCCCACAATTTCCTTACAAAAAGTCCGAAGTATAATATTAATGTTGACGGTATGTCAGTGATGGTGAAATGGAACGGAATGTATGAATGCGAGTCCGGTTGCAATCTACGGAGCACTAAGACTCTTGGTGTACACTTTGCTAATGAACACTATCTTGGATTACACAGTCACAAACATCGTTCGAAGAGGTTCTGATCCCATACAATATCTTGCAATTACAATGTCTTTAACCAAGCCACACTACTCAAAGCCGATTTACTTGCGAGGATACCTTATTTTATTTTCATCTATCCAACTCTCTATCCTATTATTATGTTTGGTTGACACGGTATGCCCTGGCATTAGACACACAGCGGGTAGGCTGGTCGTACAAATACACGCAACATAATCTCGCACAGAACCCACGGGTGTTCGTGAGGTGTGATCCAAGATTCAAGTGGTTGTCTGTGGTCACTATATATGTTGTGTGTATTGTCTGTTTGCTAGATGCCTGCCCTCTTCCCCCTTCTCAGTTAGACCACAACACATGCGCCAGTAATCCAGAACAGGCGAATTCTCAGGTAAAAATACCGTTTGTAATCGACCCACAACAATACTTTCAAATATACTATGCAACGATACTAGACGTTTTATGTTCGACTGTCACTTCATTATCTTTAGATTTTATTTTTTTCACTGTTTCCTTTTCTTCATTTATTTCTTTGTCTATATTACCTTGCGTTTCATTACTACGCTCAGTGTACTGGGGCGAGGCATCTGGTACTGTGATGACCCTCGCCCGCGCGGTCTCGGCGACCTGTACACGTCATTAGTTCTCATCGCATACTGGACCAGATCATACAGAGACAGAACATACACTGGCGTACTTCACTCACATCAGATACCATAACCCATTCACCATCTACTACAATCTCCGAGGCCTGTGAATGTGGTCCTTGCTAGACGATTGCGTGCGTGATGACTTAGTTACCATGACAACCGAGAGACAAACACTCTTGTGCATCATTGCGCAATCGAATAGTACTATTCTTATTTCAAGCTTTTTGTTGTAGATTACCAAAGCATGTCATTGTATTGAATGAAATGTAAACCCTTGATGATTCTGAGCTTTTTAATACGAACCTGTTAATGAGATCCCCTTGAGATTGTCAGATACTGTGAACGGCAGACAGACTTGGTCAGCCTGATCCTATTGAAATGCCACCTGCTTTGTTTATGGCAATGCATGTTCTTATATTGCACAGTTTATACTGTATTGATGTGTGTACTATGATATTTTTGTAAATAATAATGTTTTGTCTCAATATTGTATAGCATGATACACAGAGTGACTTAGGTATTGATGTAAGTGTTCTTTATTTACCTTTATGTAAATATTTTAAAACACGCAAATGCCTAATATACTTGATATTTCTATCTATTAGATCCGTTAATGTGTTTGAATACCAAAATTTAATACAAGACATTAAATTATAAATGCTAAGCACCCTTCCCAGTCATATTGAAGTAACCCTTGTTACATGTAATTCATGATTTTGAAATCCTTTTGAACAACCCTTTGAAGCTTTTCTTAACATTCTTTGTATTTACTTGTATTCAGAGAACTATTCCCAAAAATAGCCTTCAGATACTTTTCATAGTTATAGGTCTCTACGAAAGACTTTCTCTTCTAGAATGTCTAGAGTGTGGAGATTGAGAGGAAATAGTTTTCTGAATACATGTAAAGATAGTCGCTCAAGCAGAGCAGGTAGATGACGTGCGCTTGGCGACACAGGCGAGGGCGAGAGGCGCGGCGATCGCGCCGGCGGCGAGCACGATCGCGCGCACGAGCGCTGGTAACGCGGGCACGCCGCTGCAGTCGCCGGGCGCCGCACCCGCGTCGCCCGCACGCCGCGCCGGCCCCGCCGTCGTGCCCGCGCCCGCGCCCGCCGCCTCCACGCCCGCCACGCAGCCCAACCTCATGCAGAAGTTCTCCGAGATGACGGCGCCCGGCGGCGACATCCTCAGCAAGGGCAAGGAGCTCATCTTCATGAAGTTCGGGCTCGGCGGCAAATAATCCTGGGCCCTGCTGCGGCTCGCGGGCTCGGCCGGGCTGCACTGAGGTTCTGCTAGGCCGCTCCACGCGCCGGTCCCTGGGCACGCCGGTTAGGAGATGTTGTACATAGTAAATTTCAATAAACGCACAGTCTAGTGAATATTCGAGTATTAGTGCTGTCTCGATAGCATCCACGGTTGGAGTTGACGCCGAACACCCGGGTAGTCGTGTATTCGATGCTTTCTGTATCTCGGACGCGAGTCCTTCTGTTAGGTTAGAGTATAATATCGAGTGAATTGTTTACACATTATTGGACCTGCATTATTTCTTATGTGTAGGAAGAGTCGTAAAGTTATCATATACCTAGTTATTACTACACGATCCTTATTGCATAGAATTGTTGTGATTTTCTACGTTACGTTACGTTTTCGATCGCTAGCTGTGAGTTACCTGAATGTATTCTCAATGAGTAGTTGAATCTTAAAAGTTTATTTGATCCAGTTTCAAAGTAAGAACAAATACATATTAATGTTAAAGTTACAGAAGTATATATTATAAATAGAATTCAAATAACTCCAGTATTATGCGAGCACTGCATGCAATACGCTGCTGCGACCGTCCCACTGACCAAGAAAACGAATCAACGATATCTGTTAATGAATTCCTATCATGAATTTCCCATAAAGTCCATTCTCTATACTTTGTAATGTAACAATCGAAGTTCGGTTCCCGCCCTCGATGACGTCATTCAATCATGATATAGATAAGTCGTTCCCTATGTAAAAATTTACATATTATAAAATAAAAGTTATTTGTATATCTAAAATCCTGTTCATAAAGTTAAATAACTTATATCTCGTACTGTACAACAGTTGATAACATGTAAATCTTGGGATAATGTAAGTATAGGTGCCTACTGAGATTTGCCAATATCTGTAATATCCAACCGCTGCATCTCGACATACTTACTAATGATAATTTAAATAAGAAACTTCTTGTGTAAGCGCATTACATTTATATGCTGGTTCTTTGATTATTCTCGAAATAATAATATTCTGTGATAGTAGACGTGATACCATCTTTATCATTCTTAATATAATACCTACTTACTAAATACTGCGTCATTCGTCACTAAAGTATCAAGATGTGTTAATGTTTGTTTCATACTGATGTGAATGTGGTTCCTTTGAAAGCATCTTCGCCAGCTTTACCGTTCTGCAGTCGAGCAAAGGATTTTGTTAAATAATTTGATTGATTGATGAACCTACTCATACCTCTAGTTTATAATACCTATGTTTTGCTTCAAATGTCTGGTTTGTGAAATACCCTTTGCCATTTCATTTAAGAGAATCACATACAATTTTGATATGGAGTTTTTAATAAAACAGTTATAGAATGTGAATAAATTGTTAACGTACAATCTGTTGGTGTTTGAAGCGAGGTGACAGCTACCTGCTGCTGTTTCTTACCGACAAAAGACTGCTTGCATGAAATATTATTACTTTTAGAAATTATATAGAATTCGTTAAATTTAATATACTTCATTGCGACACAAACTTGTTAGTTAAACAATATATTAATGAAACGATCTATGTTTCATAATTTTAAATAAATAATATAATATATGATGAAACCAATCGACCTAACCTTTGCCGTGGGGTTCCCTGCGGGCGGAAAGGATCTAAATAATTTATAAATGTTCAAATGTTGTTGTTGTACATATTGAGGGAGACCGGAGGTCGCTTGGAATGTAGGCTACGTGGAGTTTGCTCACTCGAACAAGGGATTCTCTTTAAGTCCTTTATATTGCTTCATATCTATCCAACAAAGTTCTTGCTCTCGTGTATTTCAAGGTTTTCACGTATCCCGATTTAGCTTGCGACTAGTGGTTACCATGGTAACGTATGTAACAGTTAGATCAATACGAGGTATACCGTGTATGTATGTTATCTGTTGTACATACCGACGCGTTCCATGTTTTAGCTAGGCACTGCTACATATCTACATATTGTATGTATAACCTGTATTTAACGTTTTTCTATAATTAATAAAGATATTCTAGTGTTGTTCCCGACACGTTCGAACTTGTTCACTTGTTTATATATATTGTTATAAATCTGTATTCATATCTTTTATCACATGTGTAACTAATTGTATGGTTATTTATACCTATGAGATAATATAAATTATGTATATTAATCGTGCATTCATGTGTGCATACTTTAATATAAAGAGTTGTATATTACTTATATACTTAATGAATTATGGCGAACACTAATGGATAAATCTCTACCAATGTACCAATGAAATATGCTGAGAAAATAAATAATACAAATGCCGCTTCTTTATTTATTGTATTTCTATAATAATTGAAATATAACTATATCACACGAATACCACGATCCCTAGACAATACCTTACATTAACTTTAAAACTATATAAAACATAAAAAGCTATACTTTATTATTATAAGGCACTTAAAAACTTAAAACGAACTTGACAACTTTTACCTGCAATTATATTTAGAAATCACAAAGGCAAGTAAATTTCGCTGTATAAAATATTATGCAATTGTAAAGGCCCTCATTTATAAATATCTAACCAAACTGATACATAGTTTTTGATCAATAGTTTATTTTCATAAAAAGGTGAAATAAAATTCTTCTATAAATAAAGTTTGGTAATAAATTATTTTATTTAGCGTTTATTCTTATAACTTAGCACAAAATAAATAGGACTAGATCTTCGGATTCTTCAAAAGCTTGGCACGTCGAACCATTGGAACACAGGCTTCCCATTTCTGTCGTAAGAATAATCTACACACTTCGTTTTGAACCACCTGAGAAATAAAAAAAATGGTTTCAATGTCTAAGACCATAGCATATCTATGAATTGTGTTATTGTAATAAAAGCTACAAAAAAATTAAATTCAATGTCCAAGAAAGAAAAAATATTTTAGAAATTCAGTGTTTTTTTTTTTATAAAAGATTTCGTCTTTACAGAAAAAAGAGCAACGCTAAGGGTGCTCGTAATGCCCGTTCGGTGCTCGTTCGTGAGATGTGGACGCAACCTAACATCGACGAAATACTCAGCCTAGATTTACTTATTGGCTTGTTTTGCTCATCTAATATACCAAATAACACTAATTATTCAACAACTTATTTATATTTTACAGAAATTTTTATACATACCCTCCTTTCTTATTGCACTTGGTGATCGGATAGTCTCTCTTGAAGCATTTGGTTTGTAGTGCATCAAAGTATATGACGCCGATGTATTTAGCTACCCTCGTGTTGGCTGACCGCAGACATGTCAAGAAGTTGACGTCGCATTCACAGCTTAATCTAGAAGAAAAATAATAATAGAATTTAGTAACATTAAAGATTATTGGACAGATGTTTTATTGGCGCACAACGTGGGACTCCGTTTTTATTATGTAAGTAGATTCATCTGGATCTTTTTTACAATGTCATAAGATAAATGTGCACCAAGTATCATATATTTAAAATTTGCTACATTTTTAATTAATTGATTTGACTCAGATTGATCTAAATTTCAACACTCTAGGTACTATACTCTGAACCTTATTACACCGCTTTTCCTATTTCTTAGCATGTGGCTAAAAATATTCATATTTTTTTTTTGCCAGTCTTCTTGCGACCACGGCCGGTGTAACCCGGTCGAAACGTCAAGCCCTAAAGGTATTTATGCATGTACGCGCTAATTCCCGTTATAATATTACTATAAAAATATTCAGTTAAAATGATACTGGCCAACAAAGATGTGAAGGAATCATTTTATAAAAAATGGTAGCATGATTTTACTGACGAATTTTTATGAGTGTTCAGGAGCATACGCAAGTCGAAATGACTCCAAGTCAAAAAAAAAATGTAACTCAAAACATTTTTCTAGTATTGTGTAAGTCATACCTTGAGTAAAAAGCATCATTAGTCAGATTAAATCTGGTCTCCCCGCCCAGGATAACATCAGGACAGTTGTCGTGGGCTCTGCAACAGATGTCAGCCTCCTTCTCCGAGCCAAGGTCGTCGTAGTTGTCTGCTATGTTGCCGGCGCCGCACCATTTTGTACCTTTTGTGGTTGGAATAGGGTACATTTTAGTGTGCATAATTATAAATGTGGTTCTTGAATCTTATAGAAAATTTTTATGAAATAGATTTTCAAGTTCTAAATTGTGACTGGGATTATGTTTCCTGTTATTTTAAGTAATAATTAGGTAAGTTAAGGTGGGTTTTAGTACTTGTCCGATGGTGATGGAAATTTATCAGGTTGTCCCCAATTTACCAAATAAATCAATACACCCAGGTGATATCACCTGGGTGAATTGTTTCCGAGGTGAAATGAGGAGACACAAAAGTCTACTTTTTTCACCCGGGTGATATCACCCAGGTGAACAAAGTGGAATATACCAAATAAATGGGGGTAAAAGCCTACGACTGGGCTACGATTACATTCATGAAGTTTTATTTTAGTATTGATACCATGAAAATTACCAAATAGTGACTAACTTAACAATTTAATATCATGGCCAAAATCACAAAACCGTCAAAAAATGTAAACTGACCTATTTACGAAAAAAAAAATACAATATCAATTCAAATTTAGTAAAAAAATATAACAATTATGTTATGAATCATCCAAATTAATATTCGATATTGAACGTTAAATCAAAACTTCAGTGCACCAATTAAACACGCATCAACACTTGCATCTTGCAACTACTTCACTACATAGTTAACTATATTAATAGATACATATATAAGTAGGTAACAATAGATTATCCAGCGAATCTTTGTTTGTTGTGACTAATTGATATCTTCAACTGATTTCCGAATCATTGATTGATGATACTTCCGTGTTCTTGATTTTTTGCTATAACTGTTCCGGTTTAAAAAGAACTACTTATTACGCATTTATTTAGGTGTGATTTGTAAGATTTTGTTTAAAGGATTCTACAATAAACCTTTTGATTGTCTAAGTAAAGTCTTTAATTGATTTTTATAATAGACTTTTGCGATTGTAGTATATTTTGAACTGAAAACAAATTTTCTTTCTAAGATTAAGGAGAATAGATATTGAAATAAAACTACTTCTTCCGGAATATTTCAGTTAGTTTGCGTCGGAACTAAAATCTAAAAAAAACCGAGGTTTATTCCGTAAAAATAAGTTTATTGGCAAATAACTTTTGAAACCCAAGTCTTTAAGGAGGGTTTTAAGGCAATAATGTTTGCCCTTTATTTAGTTTTTAGTCATGGTTAGTCGAGGAAGGAGGTGACAACTGACACACGGTCATCTAATTCAAAACTAAGCAGAGCTATTCTTGTAGTAAACAAACTTATAAATTTCTAAATACCTACACATAGATACATTGAACCCAGACAGACACAAAACACATGATCATGCTCATCACACAAAGATTTGTCATGAGTGGGAATCGAATCCAAGACCTTCGGTACAGCAATCAGGGTCACTAACCACTAGACCAACTGGCATGATAAACGAGAACACCTTACAAAAAAAATCACAAGATTGTTGACAAAGTTATTAATGGCACATAAAAAGAGAAGCCTAGGCCCAGCAGTAGGAAAGCTAAAATTAAGGTGGAGAAGATATTTAAATTTAAAAGGACCGCACTGCTACATAAAAGTGGCATGTGCAATGTCGCGCTTATTTTGAATAAAATACCCATATCTATAAGAAAATTAAATGATAAGCAATTTAAAAAAATCCTTGAAAAGACGTTGGCTGAAAAGTATTATAAAAATTTGAATGATTTTATAAATGACAGATCTTTCTAATTTCTATTTGACATCATTATTTTATTGTATAATTATATTAATTAACTATAGAAACCTATATATTTATACCTATGATTGTAAAATTACTTTAAATTTTTTTTTTGATATTTTTCAGGGTAAAGCATGTTGGCACCGTCACATTTTGTAACCCCATTAATAATGCTATTACGTATGTTATTACTTTCACATGTTTGGACAAATACAAATATCTTTATCTTAAAAAAGGTAGAAATTGAATTTTGCTTACCAGGAAATATAATATTAATTCTGCGCGCCCCATCGGCCTGGGCATCCATATCCATCCCTTCATCGTGGAGAACCGAGTTGTAAAACGTGCTCTCCGGCAACATAGCAGGGTTTATTTCATTTATTACCCAACAACAACAACTATCTAACAACAAACCAACAACGAAAGAGATAAACAACACTTTCGACATTGTTATAAATTTATTTTTAGATTTATATATTTTTATTATTTAATTATATTTTATTTAATCTAATTAGATAATTACTTCAAGTGACTTGCACTGAATAATTGTACGGAAGCATTCTTTATGTTTATATACTGATCGTTAAGGTAAAGCGAGGTCTGTCTGTGAGCGAGTCATGGAATCGCTACACGCTGTTAGCCCTTATCAGTTTCACTGTAGGTAATTATTTTTACAGGTAACTAATGTTAAGATTAAGAACGAAAAAATAGAAGTTTGAATTTTGAGAATAATTTAATATCATATTGAAAATGTATTTTTTAATCCTTTCGACGTAAACCGTACCGTAAAATGTTATATGGAAATCAAATCATTCAAATACCAATACTATAAGCGTAAAACAAAGTGGAAAACATTGATTTATTATACAACGAATATAGATTAAAAATAATTATAGACAACCGAAGTAAATTGTGTCGTGGTGGCCTAGCGGTTCAATGAACGGATTTGTGTGCACGAGGTTGCAGGTTCGAACCCGGGCAAGTACCAATGTAACTTTTCTAAGTTATATGCACTTTCTTAATTATTCTAAGACACTTCTGACAAACGGTGAAGGAAAACATCGTGAGGAAACCTGGATTCCAAAATTTGGGATCTGAAATCGCCAATCCGCAGAGAGCAAGCGTGGTGATCAATGCTCGTGCCTTCTCTATATGGGAGGAGGAATGTGCCCAGCAGTGGGACGTTTATAGGCTGGATTATAAGTAAATTGTAAAAGCAAACTCATAAATTTTCTAGGAACAAAAAGCCGGAACTTGTATTAAGACTAATATTTCTTGTAAAGAAAGGTTTCTAGAAGCCTATTAGTTATTCCCTTAAATGGACAACAAGACATAAGTACATGACGCATAATATCAGATCCTTATACATATGTATTCTATTGTAATTGGACCTTATTTCCGCTGACGGTAATACCGCGGACTAACACATAAATGTGATAAGGCTGATATACTTTAAGGGACGTGTCGGAGAATTTCCTTATTTACTCAAAAAAAGGAAAAAGACTGATATTTTTTCAATTAAAAAGGGCACAATTTTTTTATTGTAAAAAGCTTCAATACTTAGAAAACAATATTTCATTAGCTATATTGGGTAGAGCCAATTAATTGTGACAGTGAGTTGTCCATTTTGTTTATTTTCATTCTATTTGGTAAAGAAAATTGCAATATTTTCTCAATTTATTTTAATCCATTACCAATTAGTTCGGCCCATCATAATCATCATCTCCCGAGCCATTTCAAACTATGCTGAGGTCGGCTACCAGTCTTACCGGATTCAGCTGAATATCGTATTTTACATGGAGCGGCTGACCATTAGTTCGGCTCATCCCATATGTAAGTAGCTAAAGCACTTGTGTTAAGAAATTCAGAGACAATGAAGGTACCTCATACACTCAGATCCGAGGCAATGTAGAAAAGTGATCAACATTTTCCCGCCCGGGGATCGAACCCGGGAGTGCAGAACAAGCGACAACTTGAAAACCGGCGTGTACGCCATTCGACCACGGAGGTCGTCGAAGTTTTACACACACATTTTTTTTTCATGTATGAAGTGATTTAATTCTGAGAAAGGAACATAAATTACCTGATTAATATCTGTATTTAATGATTTTGTGTTATTTTCCTTAGCACCCACCCCTGATCATTAACATTTAACTGTAGAGTCTATCTGTCTATCTACTGCATATTTAAATGTGTACGTGACAAGATTATTTCTTGAGTAAAGACATCAGTCGTCAACGAAACCGATAACGGATATTTGTGAAAATATCCCTACTTTTCCTACTATTAACATAATAACTATTTAATAAACAATAATTATGTAATTTATGTAACTCAATGGTTGACGAAGTTCAGAAGGAAAAAAAGTGAAATAGTGAAATCTCTTTCTGTCCCGGGATATCATGATGGAGTTTTGCCACCCTTTACCAACTTTACATGAAACAAGAATTAGGTATATATAGTTCATGAGATACAAACGGGTGACGGACGGACCACCGTGAAATACAGTGGAGGATAAAAAGCATCATTCTCAAGGTGTTGTTGCATTTACAATCTTTCTGTTAGACGTGCATATAGTAGATTAATAAACTTTGTAACAAGATTAGTCATTAAACGATAGTTAGGTTTACCTACATTATATTACGTAATAAGACTAAGTATACCTACTTATAAGGATAATTAGCAATTATAACTCCTTATGTTTGATTGATTTCCTTTACTTATTAATTAATTATAGACAAATAAAATTTTCCGTAGAATGTGTCTAATATCAGATTGTTGCCTTGGATAGATAATAAATAGTAGCTAGGTATATTTCTGTTTTTTCCACGGTAAAAAAATGTAGTGGCTTAGTGGTTTTATGAACGGTTTCATATAAACAAGCTACTTAGGTAGCGGGATCGAAACCATGCTGGCATCAATTTGACCTACATCATGACGATTTAAGCTCGTTCCTTATCACAGTGACAGGCTTATAATAATATGAATTATTATTATCTATCCATGAGTTCTTTCTCCTAAATTAACCAACCCGAATTTTACCTTATTAGGTCTTCTTTTTTTTTTGTAGAGATCTTTGCAGTTAGCCTGAGCGCAGGCTTTGACTGCTTCACCGGACTTTTGGCGAGGACCTTAAGGCCTCCAGCCAGAGCAATAGGAAAAACAAACTACGTTAGCAACGTCTACTAAGGGCACCCCCTGCGGGGTTCGGACCTCGACTTAGTGCGTTGCTAACAATCTTAATAAAGCAAAACAACAAGGGATGGCTGGATCTAAATTTTTATTATTTAGGGACATATTTTTATTGCTAGTTTGGCCGGCTCGGGCCAGCTTGATCTAGGGACGGGAGGAGCCTTATTAGGTACCTAAGCACTAAATGCATGACGCATTGTGGTTCGATTTCCGCGAATGTAAATTGTTCTTGGTGTATTATTTCCAACCCATCTCAACATTATATTAATTTAATTAATAAGCAAGTTATAAAACCCTATCTTATACATTTTAATTCCTATTAAAAAACTAAACAGAATCTAAATTTAAATTTTTACCGTTATTTTTGCGGCCATTGATTGTACTTAACATGGAGTGCCTTATCATTGAGTTAATTTATTTCCTGTAAGGATATGCCCCGAGGCGCACTATCTGTTGCTATCTCATTTTGTTCGTGAAAGACATTAAAACTATTTAAATTCTTAAACGAAGGTATATAATATGACAACTGCAGTCTGCATAGGTAATTATGTAGATAACAAAAAATAAATAAAAAACTAGTACTTAATGGCCCAAATTGCACAATATTTATTCATGATTCGTATTTTCTTTTCAACGAGTATAATTTACTTATCTTATAAATTATATAAACCCGTATAATTAATATTTAGGTTATACAATTTTATCTCTAGGTCATTAACGAATGTTACATTAATTTCCTTTATCTAAATCAAGGACTGCAAATAAATAAGACATGACAGACATGATTTTGATGACAAACAGTATGTTTATGTTTAGTAGTAACTGCTAGTCAACGGAAATAAATCTTATTTGAATTTACAATATAAACAAATACAGGTAGTAAATGCTCCATGATATTTTTGCTACATGTAGGAAAATTACGAGCGCCCATTTGTAAAAGTGAATCGTACCTACGTTTATAGGAATAGTTTATAGGAATTAAACTCGTTAATAAATGTATCGTGGGTGCAAAAACGGATGATTGCATAGCAAGCTATATAATATTTTGACTTCGCAAGTTACACTTTTGTGTACACTAGCTAAAATTGAGCTAATAGAAAATACAATACCATTGTGTAAGAATGCGTCTAAAATACAATAGGTGCATTATGATTGCAGGTATTCTGTTTACTTCCTTTTGTAAACAAAACTCGATAGATAGGTACCATAGTAAACATTTTCCTAAGATACTAAACGTACAGAGAATACTTGGCAATACAAACATCACGAAAAATAAAACGTCAGTGAAAGTATCTGTCATAATGACAGTGTCAGAGAACGCGAGTTTTGTTTACGTTACGATTTCTAATAATTACTCATAAAACCGCGATAATTCTAAGCGCCTTGACACATAAATTTGTAATTAAATAACAGGCTAATCTCCCGATACAAACGTAAACAAACACATAAAATGGAGAACCTTAGAAATATTTGGAAACCGGAATGTGCGTTGATTGTCGGGAATTTTTGAGTCACTTTTTTGGTGTGAATATTTTAGTGTAATATGTGGTTGTTTTCAGTGTATCGGATACAGATGGAGGCGCCGAAGCCTAAACGATTGTTGTGTGATGATGTGGAAGATAGGCCGGAGTTCTACGGGAGAGAATACCACGGTATCATGAGTCATAAAGAGGCGACTCTGCTGCTAGAGAATGAGCCCAACGGCGCCTTTCTAATAAGAAAAGGGAGTCAAAGTAACGACTTCTACACGCTAACGTTAAAGTAAATATTATTTATTCTTATCAGCATTCAGTAAAACTAGCATTTTTCGACTATTTTACATTAATTTAGGATATATGGTCCCTGTGGCGCGAGACAAGATACAATGGAAGGATTTGGGGGAGGCCTTTGCCCAGCAGTGGGACAATATAGGCTAAGAAAAAAAAAAAAAAAAAAAATATGGTATATATATGTCCCTCTGAAATATATTAAAATAAAATTGTAGCAGAAAAATGATTCATCAATAGCTCATGCATGATCATTTGTTACCTCATAGCATCTCTCTCCCACTTTCTATTCTCAAAAAAATATATATTGTTGCTAATATGCAACTATAGACTAATATAATTATATTTTAAACAGTTTCAAGAATAAAAAAATAGTGATAACTATCTCTAAGTATACTTCCATCTTCCTAAATAAAATATGTGTACACTGAACATTAATTAAAAAAATCAAAATGTTATCCAGACTTTCAAATCTTTTATTTCAGATTTGATGACAAGATTCACCACTACAAGCTCTACTATGATGGCTCCCACTGCATCGGTCCAAAGCGTTATGAGACTATTTACGACCTGGTGGCAGACGGCCTGGTCACTTGTCATATGGAACTGAAGGCTCATCACATATTTGAGATGATCAACTCTAGAGCCAGCTACCCGGAGAGCCCATATGTTACATTAAATAAACGGAAACTAAATACTCTGTCTAAAATGCATCAGTAAGTAACATCTCATTTTGTTTTAGATGTTAGAAAAACATTAAGATGCTTAGAATTTTAATTAATTGCTACTATATCGAGGCAACTGAGAACACAGAATAAGTTGGATAGTTTTTTTTCTACCCAACAAATTCTGTATACTAATTTAACATAAACCAATAAATAATTCTTAAAAGAAAGGATTATAGCAAGTTATTATAATAAATAGCAACTGCACCAGACAGTGTGTTAAATTATTGCAAATATTGTACCTTTAGTACTACTTTAAAAGTATAAAGATGTTACAATACTTCAGCATAATTTAATTAAAACCTTGATTGTGTCCAGTGCCTTGTAACTTGTATCAGGTAGCATAACATTAAGATTGATACAGCATATCTAGAAAAGTACATCTCCAAACAGAAAAAAATATATTCTTAATCATTACATTTTCTTCTAGATGTTCAAACGACACTAGCCCAATTATCACAAAGACTGAAACCCTGGCTATATCGGAGGTGGACTCCATGAAGAAGCCGCCCTTCGACCTGACTCCCTCCATAGAAGACAATCCGCTGGTCATGAAGTACTCCAAGTCACACAGCTTTAAGGTTCATACATTTAAAGGGCTGAACTGGTGTGAGCTGTGTGCTAACTTCTTGTGGGGATTTACAGCACAGGGAGTTAAATGTGAAGGTATGTTATACCTATATTAATCAATATTCGGCGTAAATTAATCTTCTGGACATAGCATTTATAAAATGTCTCCATCATCATCGCCTTCCGCATCCAATCCGTCCAAACCATCTTGATTAATACGTGATCAGAATTAGATATTGTCATGATGACAATGTAAAGATGTAGATCTAGTGCATTCGGCCCAAGGGCAAGAATAAAAACACGAATTTGAATAATATACAAATTTATTAAATACTAACTAGCCTTCGCTTGCAACTTCTACAAGTAACGATATAAATATCGTAATTGAAAGAAAATATAACATGTAAACCTTTCTTAGGACATATTCCAAACTAAAATAAAAAAAAATGGTTCAGTTTCCCTAAAAGTGAATCTAGGAGACATCGCATTACCGATATTAGTATTCAGTGTAAGTAATGAGATAGTAACAGTCATCTTTGTAAGAATTCGCTGTAATCAGCATTTCACAATCAGGCCTACATAGATAAGACTTGCATTTTTATATGTTACGAAAATAACGTTCCTCATGTGAGCCGGAAAAAAATTGTAAAGAAATAATAATGTTTATAAAAAAAGTAGCGAGTATATTACATACTCGTTACTTTATTTTATGGGTACCACAAAAATGTAGCCTATGTAATTACATAAGGGATAATGTAGCAATCTAATCGCGAAAGATTTTCAACTTGATTTTTGGCTGAGAAACTTCTTAGTGGTCAGTCATACATGGAGCTAGACTGCTTTTGCACATAACAAAAACATTATATTTAATTGATTTTTCCCCTGAAACTTTTGGGATGTACCTACCGTTATTTTTATTTTACTTTATCGTTAAATAAATATTATGTTCTATATAGCATCTTATTATCCGGAAAGAATTTTTTTTTTGGGTTTTGATAATCTCCTAGGATATTTATTTTTCTTGTTGTTTGTCTATTCGCTTCCATTGCCGTATTGTCTAGGCTTCTTTCCGCTGCGATAAGAGATTGTTGAATTTCTGTGACCTACATTCAATTTGTTCCGTGTCTAGGATTATATCTATATGTATGTGTTTGATGGGGAAATAGGAAACTTCCTCGACCTTTTAAAATTAAAGTTAGTTGTATAAAAATATGAATTCTTATTTAACCAACTTCGAAATAGGATGAGGTACTCGATTCGGCTGTTTTTTTTTATCTAATGTTTTCATATTGACCTAGGCTAGCCACAAAATCTTGTGAAACAACAGTTTGGCATGAACCAACATGACATATACTAGCTATATAATCGAGTAAAATCTCAACCTATGTCTGGCTTTTGTCTCTACTCAAACTCAGAAGGAACGAGCTGTATAATTTCGTCTAATCACCGGCCTAAATCCAAATTCCCTAACATTTTCTAACATTTCATGAGAAGGAATAACAAAACACAAACTTAACAGCCTTTCCTTAACAGATTGCGGTTTCATAGCCCACTCAAAGTGTTCTGAGCGCGTCCCGAACCACTGCGTGCCGGACCTGAAGAAGCTGCGAGGAGTGTTCGGCATAGACCTGACGACTCTACTCAACGCCCACTCCAGCACTCTCCCCTTCGTCGTCAAGAAGTGTGTGAATGAGATAGAGACGAGGGGCATGGATTCTGAGGGGATTTACAGGGTATCGGGATTCGCTGATGAAATTGAGGCGCTGAAGTTGGCGTTTGATAAAGGTTAGTGAAAAAACTAGTTTTGACTAATGTGTCTGTGGTATATTGGTAAGCTATTTTTTTTTTATTATTTCTGTGGACTGCTATTTATCATCTACTAGTCTCAAATAATTAATACGAAAGTCGAATATCATTGAATAAATTAACGCATTATGTCCTTGAATTGTAAATTTACTCTGTATCAGATGTACTCTTCGCCACTTTGGGATGGATATGACCTTTCGGTAACACCGTGTATGTAACTTGTGGTACAGATGGTGAAGCAGCAGACCTAAGCGTGTACAGCAACATCAACGTGGTGGCGGGCACGCTCAAGCTGTACCTGCGGCTGCTGCCCGTGCCGCTGGTTACCTACGAGGTGCATCCGAGGCTGGTGCAGGCGATACGTGAGTTACATGTTACAGAGCTGAGCTGAGCGTGTACAGCAACATCAACGTGGTGGCGGGCACGCTCAAGCTGTACCTGCGGCTGCTGCCCGTGCCGCTGGTTACCTACGAGGTGCATCCGAGGCTGGTGCAGGCGATACGTGAGTTACATGTTACAGAGCTGAGCGTGTACAGCAACATCAACGTGGTGGCGGGCACGCTCAAGCTGTACCTGCGGCTGCTGCCCGTGCCGCTGGTTACCTACGAGGTGCATCCGAGGCTGGTGCAGGCGATACGTGAGTTACATGTTACAGAGCTGAGCTGAGCGTGTACAGCAACATCAACGTGGTGGCGGGCACGCTCAAGCTGTACCTGCGGCTGCTGCCCGTGCCGCTGGTTACCTACGAGGTGCATCCGAGGCTGGTGCAGGCGATACGTGAGTTACATGTTACAGAGCTGAGCTGAGCGTGTACAGCAACATCAACGTGGTGGCGGGCACGCTCAAGCTGTACCTGCGGCTGCTGCCCGTGCCGCTGGTTACCTACGAGGTGCATCCGAGGCTGGTGCAGGCGATACGTGAGTTACATGTTACAGAGCTGAGCTGAGCGTGTACAGCAACATCAACGTGGTGGCGGGCACGCTCAAGCTGTACCTGCGGCTGCTGCCCGTGCCGCTGGTTACCTACGAGGTGCATCCGAGGCTGGTGCAGGCGATACGTGAGTTACATGTTACAGAGCTGAGCGTGTACAGCAACATCAACGTGGTGGCGGGCACGCTCAAGCTGTACCTGCGGCTGCTGCCCGTGCCGCTGGTTACCTACGAGGTGCATCCGAGGCTGGTGCAGGCGATACGTGAGTTACATGTTACAGAGCTGAGCGTGTACAGCAACATCAACGTGGTGGCGGGCACGCTCAAGCTGTACCTGCGGCTGCTGCCCGTGCCGCTGGTTACCTACGAGGTGCATCCGAGGCTGGTGCAGGCGATACGTGAGTTACATGTTACAGAGCTGAGCGTGTACAGCAACATCAACGTGGTGGCGGGCACGCTCAAGCTGTACCTGCGGCTGCTGCCCGTGCCGCTGGTTACCTACGAGGTGCATCCGAGGCTGGTGCAGGCGATACGTGAGTTACATGTTACAGAGCTGAGCTGAGCGTGTACAGCAACATCAACGTGGTGGCGGGCACGCTCAAGCTGTACCTGCGGCTGCTGCCCGTGCCGCTGGTTACCTACGAGGTGCATCCGAGGCTGGTGCAGGCGATACGTGAGTTACATGTTACAGAGCTGAGCTGAGCGTGTACAGCAACATCAACGTGGTGGCGGGCACGCTCAAGCTGTACCTGCGGCTGCTGCCCGTGCCGCTGGTTACCTACGAGGTGCATCCGAGGCTGGTGCAGGCGATACGTGAGTTACATGTTACAGAGCTGAGCGTGTACAGCAACATCAACGTGGTGGCGGGCACGCTCAAGCTGTACCTGCGGCTGCTGCCCGTGCCGCTGGTTACCTACGAGGTGCATCCGAGGCTGGTGCAGGCGATACGTGAGTTACATGTTACAGAGCTGAGCGTGTACAGCAACATCAACGTGGTGGCGGGCACGCTCAAGCTGTACCTGCGGCTGCTGCCCGTGCCGCTGGTTACCTACGAGGTGCATCCGAGGCTGGTGCAGGCGATACGTGAGTTACATGTTACAGAGCTGAGCTGAGCGTGTACAGCAACATCAACGTGGTGGCGGGCACGCTCAAGCTGTACCTGCGGCTGCTGCCCGTGCCGCTGGTTACCTACGAGGTGCATCCGAGGCTGGTGCAGGCGATACGTGAGTTACATGTTACAGAGCTGAGCGTGTACAGCAACATCAACGTGGTGGCGGGCACGCTCAAGCTGTACCTGCGGCTGCTGCCCGTGCCGCTGGTTACCTACGAGGTGCATCCGAGGCTGGTGCAGGCGATACGTGAGTTACATGTTACAGAGCTGAGCGTGTACAGCAACATCAACGTGGTGGCGGGCACGCTCAAGCTGTACCTGCGGCTGCTGCCCGTGCCGCTGGTTACCTACGAGGTGCATCCGAGGCTGGTGCAGGCGATACGTGAGTTACATGTTACAGAGCTGAGCGTGTACAGCAACATCAACGTGGTGGCGGGCACGCTCAAGCTGTACCTGCGGCTGCTGCCCGTGCCGCTGGTTACCTACGAGGTGCATCCGAGGCTGGTGCAGGCGATACGTGAGTTACATGTTACAGAGCTGAGCGTGTACAGCAACATCAACGTGGTGGCGGGCACGCTCAAGCTGTACCTGCGGCTGCTGCCCGTGCCGCTGGTTACCTACGAGGTGCATCCGAGGCTGGTGCAGGCGATACGTGAGTTACATGTTACAGAGCTGAGCGTGTACAGCAACATCAACGTGGTGGCGGGCACGCTCAAGCTGTACCTGCGGCTGCTGCCCGTGCCGCTGGTTACCTACGAGGTGCATCCGAGGCTGGTGCAGGCGATACGTGAGTTACATGTTACAGAGCTGAGCGTGTACAGCAACATCAACGTGGTGGCGGGCACGCTCAAGCTGTACCTGCGGCTGCTGCCCGTGCCGCTGGTTACCTACGAGGTGCATCCGAGGCTGGTGCAGGCGATACGTGAGTTACATGTTACAGTCCGGCCGCTGGGGGAATGCGTTTCTGACACATCTCATGCACACTAACTGTGCGCGAACAGCTAGTGTGCATGAGATGTGCAGCTTTTTGCGGTGGTCTGCTCCCCGACGCGCGGCGCTCGTTTTGCGTGATAGCGGTGGACAGCTCGCGCAGTGCAAGTACATTGGTCAAGTGTAAGAATAGAAACCGTACGGGGTGGTATAACTCAGTGGACAACAGATTTTTTTTTAAATCTGACAGTTCATTGCCACTATTTATAGTTACCGTCAAATACAGTTATTATAGTTACACAGGAAAATATTCGCGCCCAATGCTTTCAAAATGGTTGGCTCAAATATCAATAAAATTCATGTTCACTTGATGATTAAATAAAACCTACCATTTATTTATGTTATAGAGATGAAAACTCAAGCGCAACAGATCGCAGCTCTCCGGGAATGCCTGGACTCGCTGCCGCCCGCGCACTTCAACTGTCTTCAATACATGGTGCAGCATTTACACAGGTTAATATGCTACTTTATTGTCTTCATTATAGAGTTCATATTTCCATGCAGGCTGTTTTGTTTTTTCTATTATCACAAGCTACTTAGGCGTGTCGCTTTTGAAACAAAATTATGACCTTTATGCTTTTTTTAATTCAAAATCTTACCCCTTTCGAAATTTTATCTTTACTATTTTATTATCATGTTAGCCATAAATCCATTACTAACATACAGACAGTTATTTCATACTTTGGCACTTAAAATCTTAGCTTGAAGAAGAGCACTCCCAGCAAGACCAAGTCGTCATTGATACTGTTTTCCCTTTATATATCTTCTTTATTTACTTATTGATTTGCATTTTTTCTTAGAGTATTTCAACAAGGGGAACTTATTCTACTTTAAATATATCTCTATTCATGTTTAGTTTTATATGTGTACTCGTATGTATATTTTTCTTTGAGTAATTACCTAATTTTACTTTATATATCTTCTCTATTCACCTACTTATTTACTTTTTCCTCAGAGTATCCCAACTAGCCGATCAGAACAAGATGAGCGCTCACAACTTAAGCACAGTTTTCGCGCCAACTCTAGTCGCGACGCCGCCCGCCATCACCGACCTCGCCTTCGAGATCCGAGCGCTGCAAGTGCTTATAGAGCACTGCCCGCAGATATATTACGGTAACAAGTGATTTTGAACCTTACGACATTGAAATAGAGCTGGTTTTCGATTTTCATTGATGTGAGGTCTTCTTAGACAAAGGTGATTTATGAATGTGAACCTTACTCATTTTTAATAGAGTTGTCTTTTATATTTATCATTGATATCTACTAAGACGAAGGTGATTTACTTTATACCTTTGAAATATAGGTAGTTTTATACATATGTAACAGATGTGAGGTCTTCATGTCGATTGATAATCAAGTTGTGTTGACTTGTTGTGTGAACTTTGATGCGACACGGATTGTAACCGTAAAAGAGTTTTACAGTTTTAGCATATTTTTAATACTAAAGGAGATTCATATTATGTCAAACCTTGATAGTTAAAATAACACCATATACTTACATTTCGTGTAAGGCATCCACAATTGCATATATTTGTCAATATAAACAGGTAAAAAAACCTATTTTAAATTAATTACGTTAGTAACAAGTCTTCAAATGCATATTTACTATAATTAATTTAGTATTACTCATCTCATTATCCCTAGTGCTGCTTAACTCGACTGATTTTCATAGTAATTACATTATTTACTCTATGTATTCAATATAGTATTATTTATGTAACCACAAGTTTGTTCACCATCTCAAGTAGATTATATTTTAAAATATCTAGTAAAAAATCCTTATACAATTTACCTAATATTCATTTATTACTGAAAATGCTTGCATAGAAACAATTTAAGTCGCATCCGATTTGAAATACGCATCTGTATACTACTTTACTTATAAGTTGCTATGTCAACTACAATATTAAGATGCAAGGTGCAAGCATTTATTTATACTATTATGGTCGATTTACATAAAACGAGCTAACGCTCATTCTCTCCTTACTCCAGCAAATTCGTTTAATGTTGTAAGAGAATTTATAGGGAAATGAGCATTCGCTCGTTTCATGTAAATCGGCCTTTATTCTTTTAAACTCTAATTAGTAATTAATTATAAAAATCTCACAAATTAGTGCATAAGTTAGTGTTACGTGCAATATTTATCTCAAAATTGTGATATCGGATCTATCTTTCTAAAAGAATCTTATTTTCTACCATTCCAGGTTGTGTATTTAACTTAAATAGTAGTATTTAGCACCTTGGTAGAGGTTTCTTTAACCATGTAAAAATGTATTTTTTCAGAATTGATCACCAAATTATTCCTTATACATATTACATACCAATTAGGTAGGCGATCTTATTTCAAATTTATTTTGAACAAAATAATAGGTATAATTAGTTCATATAACAAAATATTTTTAAATAATCCCCTGTACCTATACCATGTACTCTTAAAGTATGGCAAAGGCCGCACTACGGCTAAACCGCGGCGAACAATTACCGCCTGATTTTGTGAGTAAAGGAAAGTAATGGAAGCAGCCGCACTGACGGTTATTTTCCGCTACTGATTTTTAACTGTATTGTGTGCGTTTCGGGTGCTACTGTTTTGCGTTCTACTGCTTGCGGTAAAAAACCGTAGTGCGGCCTTAGCTTTATGCCGTTGTGCAAGCGAGACAGCGCACTTCACTCCACGTAGCGTCGTCTCGCTTTTACAACGGCAAGTCCTGCTTTAAGAGGTCATAGTAGAACACTGATCTTTGTATAAACATAGATTAGTGAAAATATAAAAAAAAATACCAGTTTTATATTATAATTGTGTTCAAAATTTTTATACTTTTGTATTATAATCATAGGATTAGTCATCGTAAATAAAAGAGTTATAGATCATGTATTGATTTTTATTAAACTAAATTATCACAGCTTTTTCCTTTTCTTCTTGGGTTTACTGTCTTTGTCACTGTCCTCATTCTGTTGAAACTTCTTTAAATCTGCACAAAATAGTACCTGGAACATTACATGATAATTAATAAGCCTGCCAATTTTATTTTTGTTATTTTCAATCATACAATCATCAACTTTAACAACGTGTGAATAAAGTCGATTTTAAACTGACTTTGAGCTCGAAATAAGTTAGTGTCGGTTTTTCCAAAGCCCGATATTTTATATGAGGATTAATTTTGAATTTCTGACAGGTCTTCAATACGAAATATGTCAGACATTAAATTTATCTCTTGAATAAAAGGAGAGAATAGGAGGAGATAGGAGGAGATTGCCCACGGACAGGCCCACTTTGTGGCGCCGTGTCTCAACTTTATGCTATACAAAATTCATAAATTATTCTTTATATATTGTTCTTTATTAGCATTTATTTTGCGCTAGCATTGAATAAGGTAATAAATGTTTATTTAATTGAATCTCAGTTCCTACATCCACACATTTATACTTTTACATACAAAGAAAAATAAACTAAAAATAGGGTAGATTTATCTATCAAATAATTAGCCGGTTATTCTTATATATTGTAGTCATCCGTATTTACTTCTACATTACGTGTTATTGGTATCGAGCTGAGCATTTACGTTCCTCAAGTGGTTTTGTTGTGAGATATCGGACTTTTGTTGTTAAGTGAGCGAATTGACTCTAGTTTTAACGAGAAAATGTCTACACCGGTTCGATATCGGACAAGCCGACCACTCTCTTGCCGGTGAGTAAATTGTTTTTTTAAGAAACCTGTGTATTAAAATTAGTTAAAATGCATTTTAACATAACCTCCCCAATGGGATGGCGCTTTGATTCGATGACCCCATTCACTTGGTGGCGGAGATTTTTATTAACATGAAAATGTCTGTAAAGGTGGGAGAAATTAGCATTAACCACAATATCAATTCAAAAAACAAATTTAACTTTTATAACCTCAAATTCAGTAACCTAAAAATAAGATTTCTCTTGAATGTTTGCATAATATGAAAGGAAATTTATCTGGTGTTGAAAAACTTACCTTAATTATTTATTTACTTTGAGCCTTATATATTGCATTACAGCTATAAATTCTTCAACAATACTAGTCAATCTAAAGTGGACTTTATTCTCATTGGCATAAAGTTCCTTTTAAACATAAGATGCTTACCGTATGCGCCCATCCAGCCATATCTCCATACAGCATCCGGAAGTGGTCTCCTATCTCCGCGTACATCTTGTCTGTGACGGACTTCTTCCCGCGCAGATGAGGGAGGTAGTTGTGGGCGGCTATCTGGTACACGTGCGTGTCTACTGGTAAGGCTTCTAGGTGGTTGAGGGACATTAGACATATGCAGTCCGCTACCTGGGAAAAAAGATTAGGTGTATTTAGTTACAAGTAATAGCTACACTGAATACATAATGCTATCTAGATGATGAGTATTAAAAGACAAAACATTTAAGCCATCAGTTGAATATAAAAATAAAGAAAAGCAGTGGTGGTAAAAGGAATCAGGGTGTGGGACCTAAAAACGTCATGCTTTCGTGCAAAATTGTCAATTTGTGACAAGCAACATCCAAATCAGTCTTATTAAATCTTGTATCATCATGATTTTGGTATTAAAAATAAAATTACGATTTTTTTGTAATTTGATCTACCTAATTTGGATTTTTGAAGTTTGAATTTCAATTAGAATTTAAAGATCATTGACTTGAAAAATTCCTGATGGACATTTTAACTAACAGCATTTACCTTAGGACCAATCCCATGCAGCTTCATGAGCTCAACCTTAGCGTCCTTATACTTCATATCTTGCAGACTGTTGAACCATTCCACACCGCCCCACTCCACTATCTGGCATGCTGACTTCTGAATGAACTTGGCTCTGTATCCAAACCCTAAGTTTCTTAGTTCTGTTTCTACCTGCAAATTGAATTTGAAATAATAGTATATGTTGCTTACAAGAACTATGCTAATGCTGGCATACTGCTGCTACTGCTGTCAGACAGGGATTTTGGTAGAGTTTCAGTTGTATCCAAAGGGTGAACTGACCAGATCCAGACTGGTGGAAAATATCTAGTGAAATTAAGTTCAACTGTGCCATTTTCTAAATAAATAAATAAATATGGGTTCATAAAAGCTCAGAAAAATATTTGTATTAGTATTTGGTTTTCGAAGGCACAGTAAACAGTACTCCATGGAAAACAAGCAAGTAAATATTACATTAATTCAAGGTTTCATCATAAAACTTATGGAATATCTATGTTACCTCTTGGCTGGCCAGTTTCTCAATTTCAGGGAATGCATAGTAAGTGCTTCCTTCATACTCGCAAATCATCTCTCCATAGTGAGTGCATAACTTTTCAACCATTGTGGATATCCTTAAAGATAAATAAATGATTGACCATAACAATGCTGGACTTTGTAAATAGTTATTGGAAAACTGTCTATAGTGTTACTGGTAATAAATCCATACTAATATATATAAATGAGTACGAAAGTAACTCCTTCAGTCCGTATTTTGTCCGCATTTTCACAGTGAAACCACTATGAATGAATAGTCCAAGCCGGAAATAAAAAAATAAAGAAATTGTTAGGTACATTTTTGTACATTACTCACCTTGATATGTGATTATTTTGGCTGCAAATAAAAGAAAAGAGGTTCTCCACCGGTTCTTGACGAAGCATCCTGATACCATAAAACTGTTGACAAGCAGTCTTAAACAATTCATCTTTTTCTGACCATTCCTTGTAATAATTCCCTAAATTCATATCCAATCTGAAATAGTCTTCAAGCAACTTTTTAAAATCAATGTTTTCTTTGTTTTTATTGCTTTTAAGTTTTGTTTTTTTATTATGAAGGGAACCGACGACTTGGTATTGTAATCCGTCATCGTTTTCTTGTAGTTTCCACACTGTCTTTGAGAACACACCTATCCATTCATTGTTTTCTTTATTATGTGTCCATCTAAAATGTCAATATTAAGTGGTAAGTTATTGTACACAAAAAGCATGTTTATAATACGTGAGCAACAAGTCAAACGTTCTATATAAATAAATATCTTACCTAAAGCTTTGCCCACCGGATAAAGTGCCCACCAATTGGAGCTCTCGAAAGTTGCACTTTAATTTATTCCAAGTCATGTTGGTTTAATTATTTGTATTTTGTAAACAAAAATACCATGATCTACGATACTATTGAGCGCGAAATTTGATAGTAAATTGACACTGACACTTTGACAACTGAAATCCGGCAGAAATGACAGTTAATGCTTTGATCGGAAACGCAGTTCAAATATATATCTAATATATCCTTCTAACAGTGGGTTTTTCTTTTATTTATTTTCTCATCACTTGTTGTAAACACATACAAATACAATAATTTCACATGAATTTGAATATACGAAGGTAACATGAATGGAAAATTGAGGCTTAATAGTAGCAAACCTACCTTGAGTAGGAGATTTACAACTGCTACTACATCAGTCTTATAACGTAGTAGCTACTAAATCATGCGGTCTTGTAGGTAAACTTTAAAACTTACCTAAAAGATCTACTATGCAGTAAATGTATATATATATCACAGGAATCTAGGAAAATTGGGAAATAGGGTCATAATAATATTACGAAAGTAAATTTTCCTCAGTATATAATTATTAATTTTAATTTACCTAAAAAAGAGTAATTTTATGAAATTGGGTAATGTATTAAAACACAAAGATAATGATAAAATTATTTATAATTTATTTATTGCCCAGTCTATGTCAAAAAGTACTTATTTCCTACATTTCCATTTTTCCTATTTTTATTAACATTATTGACATATTAAAAAACAACCAAAACTATATTAAAAAACGTTTTATTTCAAAAATCAAAACAGTGGCAAGAAATGGTTGAGTGGGAAAAATAAAATAAGAAATGCAAATTAAACGTATTTTTCTAATAATAAAATACAAAACTAACTTTTACTGACTATTTAATATTTTAATCGTATATTTTCTAAATATTATTTATCTACATTTTATTAAAATCAGATCTAAAAAATTATTGAACTCTGCTTCAATTAAAAACAAGAAAGTAGCACCGGAATTGTGTTGTAAGCTCGTATCATTATTTTAATGGTGTTTTTATAAATTATACTAGGTCCGTATACTTTTTAGAGTTAATAATATTATAAATTTCTGCTGTAAACGATGGATTCTTTAAAGCCTTAGAACAGTGAATGGCAAAGTTATCGAGAGCTAGTACTTAGAGTGTGAATAAGCCTTACTTAATCTGCTTGTAGTAAATAAATAGATTTTATACCAATTACAAAACAGTAAGTTATAAAAACAAAGCACCATTTGTGTGTCTGAGTTTATTTTTTATTTATTGAAGGCTTTTTAGAATCACTAGTGGCTATGCCTTTCAGAAGTAGGTATCCGTAAGCCGAAGAAATTAAGGAAACAAAATGTTGCGCCTGATAATTATGTGACGAAATTATATTTCTGAAAACATAATTATGGGATATTCTAGGTTGTTCCAGAGGAATATTCGTTATTATTGCTCCATTTGCTTTATTCATACTCTAAAGCACGCAAGTGATACCAGTCTCAAACAAAACTCGTTTAATCGTAATAATTCTCGGACATGATGCCCCTTATCCAGGGAAGGTACTGCGCGGCGTCCGTGAAGATGAGGTACTCGTTCAGGTTGCAGATGGAGTCTCCGCTGAAGGCGCGGAGGGACACGGAGACAACTCCTCGGAGGCGCCACTTGCCGCCGTCCAGCAAGTACAGGCCACCTCCCGAGTCGCCGCTGCAAGGGCCTGCGCCACTACGATCACCTTTAAAGAATAGCAACAGTTATACTCACTAAAGTTTTGAAAGTATCTCAAATGTGGACATAGGTCTCATTAGAGTGATCAAAATTTTACTTTACAGGAAGACTGAAATTGACAGATGATTTCAAGAAAGAAGGTGGCAAGAGTAGAACTAGTTCAGAGCGAGGGCCACAAACAAACCCTTTGTTTGGTGCTTGATGAAAATAATGACCAAAGATATCGCAGATTATTTAACATAACAAGAGAACAAAGGAGCCTAGTGCCTATTAGCGTTTCGAATACTTGGCCCGGAGATGCTTTGTAACTATTGCCAGTAGATCATTCAGTTATCTCTGATAAATATTTTAAAAATGTTGTCCAGACCTGCACACAGAGTGGTCTCCGATGTCAGGAGATGGAAGTCAGGTTTACTGGCCCTGCAGACAGCCGTGCTGACCACGGGAAGGTGCACCATCTGAGGCTCGCCTGGTTTGGCCCCGCTCTGGTCTCCCCATCCTGCGACCTGGAATAGAAACATGGATTGCATGATGGAACATCCCAAAAGCATTTAATCAAACCTTATAAGACAAGGGTGACATGTATTTTTTGTTGGGTTGCAGGTAGGTTAACAATGCAACTAGCTTGGCTCGAAGTATTTATTAGGACAAAGCAAACAGTCCCAAACCGGTTGGTATTCCATCAGTCTTTTGGCTGCATCATCACACCAGTTCGAAAGTACAATAATATTAAATTATCACCGAACTTACGTATGTGTACCTACGCTAATTTCCATCTTAATCGTATGTCAAGAAGTTCTAATTTAGCTTCTAAGATTGGACCAAACATACAGACACTACAAGGTTTAGAAAAGCTAGCGCTACTTACAACGCCTGTAGCTCCAACGATGAGTGACTGGTCAGTGCTGCCGCTCCAGAGGCAAGCCGGTCGGATGTACGTGTTGAATTGGACACGTTTGTTGAAGGTGAACACCACTATGTCATCTGCAATGGAGAAGTCATTTGGAATTAGTTTTATATGGATTAGTCTATTGGTCTGACTGACTGGTAAACTTAAGGTCGTGGTTTCGATTCCCATCAAGGACAAATCTTTATGTGATGAGGATGATCACTTGTTTCGTGTTTGTGTACCATGTATGTATTTAGAAATACATCTATGTTTATCACTTGTCTGGCTGTCTGGTTGCCCAAGTATAAGCAATGCCTAATTCCAGATCAGAAGACCGTGTGTGTGTAGTCGCAAGATCAACCTTTTTAATGCTTAGGGCTGAGATAATTATAAGTATTATTCAATTGTTCTTACTTTTAAGTGTAGTAGCGTTGTACGTCTGGTGTATATCAGCGGCTATTAGGGTCCTGGTGACAGAGATATCGTCTCCCCAGTCGTTCAGGTTGTGGACTCCGATCTTCACCACGAAGTCTTTGATGGGCACCTTCATCTCACGATTGTATACGCAATGGGCAGCTGGAAAATAAAAGTTAAAAGTCACAGCTTGTACATAACGTACTTCTTATTTATTCAATTAATGTAGATAATAATATTATCATATAATAGTTATTTATGTTTAGAAATAAATATACTTAGTTGTTTATACTCTAAATGCTTAAAATGAGTGCAAAGTAACTACAGTTTAGTTAGAAGGGCAGTGTAAAATGGAATTTCAGTTTAGTATTCGGCCATCACAAACTGTGGATCAATCCATTATTCCTGTCGAAACTCATCAAAGCGTCACACTATCATAGGAGTTGTCAATCATAGGAATGTTATCCGCCTACAGCATCTATTGTATCAAAAACCTCGCATCGATTCTGCGCTAGTCTCAATTGAGCCTTATATAGGTATGATATGTTGAATCGATACTAAAACTCACCAGTAACAACATGTCGATTAGAAACCAGCGTCCCTCCGCACGCAAACCCGAGGGTTCCCTGATCAGACTTGTATATAGCGACCAGCCAGGGCACCTCGCCCCTCGGGTAGCTCTTGCCGTTCAAGATGAGAGGAACTCGCTCGTTGCCGCCCGCGATGGTGCCGCACTCAACGTTGGTTTCGGCTACTGGTTCTGGCTTGTGGTATACGGGGCTGGAGGATAGAGATGAATTGAACATGAAGGATAACTAATTAAGAAAATACTGCAATCGAAAGTCTTGTAACTTGAGGAGGTACTGAGATAGTAAACAAATTCAGCGTGAGAAGTTAATCTTTGCCTACGTACGTATTGAAATCAGTTCTAGTTTGATTTATTTATGTTGAGCCTTCATTTCCACATGGAAAAGTAAAGGTTACATCAGGATAAATCTTTCTGTCTGTTTGTCTAAAGGTAAACAAAAGGGTTTGTCAAGTCAGACTGCAGAACGTAATTCAAATGGTTTTAACCAATGGACGGCTCAAGAGGAAAATTTGTGTATTATTCAATTATGCTTGGTCAACCCCAAAGCCGGGGCTTGTCGCTAGTAGATAAAAGCCTTTCTCCTCTTGACTTTTAATTAAGCTCGAAGGTTAGCTTATCTAGTCGTTATATTCAGAAAGACATGCAGGAAAATGTGCATAACACATGCATAGATCTTTATCAACTCACCTCGGTGTAATAGGTCGTGGAGCTTCCGTTTCCGGTTCAGGATAGTAGAAGTTCTCCGGCGGCGGCTTCGGTCTACTCTGTGGCCGTGTGACAGGCGCCTGGTAGACCGGTCTCTTCGTGACCGGCGGCTTCTGAGGTCTGTATTGTGGGCGTTCGTTTACGACCGGTTCATCCTGCTCGAAGACTGGTCTGCTGGGTGGGTACACTGGGGCTGGCTGTTGGTATGCTGGCTGAGTTGGGGGTGTGTTGTTGACCACGTAGTATGGGGAGTTTCCTAGAAACAGATTGGATTACTTTTATTTAAATTGCCTATTAATATTAATAAGGTTCCCTTGCGCGGACGAGTATGTGTTGGCTTAGTAAGATGACAAATCAAATTTAGGTGCTCTCTACATTTAGTCCAAAATTTATCGAACTAAGCAATAGTCATATAAAAGAGTTTGTGAATTTAGATACCTCAAGAGATAAGGGCCGGTGAAAGAAGAAGATTTCTGAGGTCATACACATCCAAATGGTTTTCTTTACTCAAAACTTTTCATGTTGGTAATCATTTCGGCCAGAAATATACAAATAACTTACCAGTATTCCATCCAGGTTCAATGTTGTTGAAGGTGAACACCTGAGCGTCGTCTCCGAACTGGCTGACCTCCAGCACTGGGTCTGGTCTCCGCTGCGGCTGGAAGTTGTTGTAGGTCGGTCCCACTGGTCCCACTGGGCCCACTGGACTCCCGCCTTGGAGGAACGACGTGTGCTGCAGACTTAGAGTTGTGACGTACGTGTTTGGTCTAGGGATATCTGGAATTATATAAGGAGTTGATGAGAGAATTATATAAAAGCGAGCCTATTGCCGTTAACCGGCCACAAATCCAAACTCCGACCTGCTACTGAGAATATCATAGAAAACCCAATAACACTTTGGTCGACTTGGGAATCGAACCCAAGACCTCTAGCGTAGTGCTTGGAACCAATGGGCCAACGAGGCAGTCTTAATGATAATATAATAATAATTATAATCTACAGCTGAGTTGCTTATAATTTACTCATTAGTATAAGAATGATTTGATTTAATAATTTAAGCATTTTAGTACAGTTATAGCGTAATAAAAATGTGGAAAACCCAGCCATATGTGTGTCGATTACATTAAGATATGTTGAGGAAAAAAGTTAACGAAATTGTCAAATCAAGTTTTATTTCAATAATAACATTGTATGTTGTATAACTGAATAGTTAGAATAAGTATCTATATTATATTTAATCCATACTTCCATACTTGGAATGCAAAAGCAACTCTGTTTATCACTCAGTTACGCCCACGGTTAAACCACCGAACCGATTTTGATAAAACTTTATGGGGTGAGTAAGTTTTGCTTTATTCTTATTTACGACGCAACAACTAAAGGAATTTTATATTTAATAAATTAGGAACTTTCACTATTCATATTTAATTATGAGTTTTGCATCATCCTTTCTTTAGAAATTGCTGCCAAATTGCACAGCAGTTTGGCAGACGATTTCTGTATTCTTCTTGTGTGGTTGTAAGTTCTTGAATAAACAAAAAATATACTGAGAATTAAGCAGGGATATATTAATTAATATCGTTCATACCTCCCGGCCCATAGCATACAGTTTCACCGTTCACAGTGAGTGCTGTCAGTTTCGGCAGCGGTGACGTCACCGGGAAGTGAACCCGGTACCGCACGGGCTGCCCTCTGTTGTACGTCTGCAGCAAGGTGTTGCTGTTCTCCGCCTCCAAGCGGCCCACATAATTCTGAAAAGAAAAACCATAAACAATTAATTCGATAGAGTTTGAACTTGGCCCAAAATAGTCCGGGTTTAGAAGGTTCTAGTTTAAAAAGTATTAACGTGTCTTTTTCAATGTCACATATACGATCTTTTTTTTTATTTTTTCTATGTGGTCAACGACTTGATAATTTGTGAAGGTTGGTAAAAATAAAACACGTTGCTCTTAATTTGTGGAAGGGGAATTCTCAGTGTTCCAACGATCATTTATAGGTTAGTTATTATGAATATGAATTCTAAACCTACTTGGTTAATATGTATTGAAAGTTAGTTTTTATCAGGAGCGTCATAAGAATACCGAAATCTAAAATGTTTTTTAGCTTGTTTAGGCAGTTACAGCCGATGAATACTGAGTTAAAACTTTCGCTTTTTTTCTATGAGGATATATGCTACAATACATTCTAATATAGAGGTAACTCTTCTTTATATTTTTCGCGACTATTTTCCCCATACGTATGGCGAACTGTTTAATACACATAGACATTCCGCCACACAGTGCTAGCGGTCTATGTCAAAACTTTCTTTAAATATTCATATAAATTGTGTGGTTTTACGAACATTTTTGGGAAAAACCTTACTACTGACTTATAATCAGAACTTTATGATACAGAAATTGTATTCATAGTGTTGTGTTGCGAATATGGGCACCTATGTAATAAACTTCTGATTTTGTAATTCAGCTTTAGAAGATACCTAACATCGTCTACTAGGTACTCGAGAAAGTTAATGAATCGTCCCAAATTTTTTTGTTTTAGAATAACGGAATTGCTAAGCAATCATCACACAAACGCAGAATTCTGCTATTGGACGTACTTCCGCAGTTGGGCAACTTATTTTGCACCTCTCTAGAGTCAAAACAAAGGTCACTATTACAACGAGTATAATGTAAAGCATAACTGATGGTTTTATCTGAAAAAAATCCGCTACATTCGGTTGCACTCCTCTCCCTTCCTCTGGGTGGAGTATGCCCACCCGATCAAAAAATAAGACATTGACCAAACCATAAGTTACGTAACTTAATTAACAATTCATGAGAAACCTGTCCTATATGGTAATCATATATAAGTATCATTATTGTTTATTTATTATTTCGTTTTGATAAAAACTTGTATAAAAATTAGCAATCGCAATACTAACTTATTAATAATAAGATTCTGACGTATTCGAACAGGTTTTCATATATTTTGTTAGAACACAAAGAAGTATGTAAAATGCGAAGCATGTAACATAGCTTGAGGATATTAACAGTGATTTTAAAAGTTCAGATATTTCTACAAATCCTGTGTTATTTTAAGTAACTGTTTATTATTTACTAGTTTATGTCCGCGGATCCTTCTGCCTGAATCTGGATAGAAAAAAGCCGATGTGCATAAGAACTCCTTGTCATCCAAGCTTGAGACAGGTTAGTACTTAGTTTTATTAGACCTTTTTTGGGATCCAAACTTGGCACATATTATAAGTTTCTCAAGTAGAAAGACCGATAGACACTGTTACTTTCTGATTTTTAATGTTAAAAAAATAATTATTTATTTTTAGCTACATACAAATATCTTGCAGGCTGACACAATGACGTATTATAGTAAAGTTTTAATAGTTCTAGAACTAGGAACATACACAATTAAAATAATTGGATGTGTTCAGGAATCAAAGGGACAAGGAAATTAATGACTTAGGTACCTACGTTGTTCAATACCTTATTGACAGGTAAATGCTTAAGTGTATGGATATAATAGAAACATGCACTTAGCACACTCATACTACACACTGGATAATAAACAAATAGTTTGTATATATAGTGTGCATGTTTATTACCACCTAAGATGCCAGCAGAAATATAAATATGAAAATTTTCGCATGTTAGCGGTTTGGTTTGTCAAGTTGCGAATTATCGGATTTTTTTATTCTTCTTTTTTACATTTTTAGATGTTACTTTTTAGACTTGCTAGAAGTTTGGAATGTTATTTATTTAATGCATATAAAACAGGTGGCAACACAAATAAACTTAGGAAGAAACATGTACAAAAGACGGCCTTATTGCACCTGGCAATTTCTTTCAGGCAACCTTTTTGTTGATAACCATGGTATAAAACAAAAAACTTTTTAAGCCTTGTATTGTCATCGTTGCTAAGTATAAAATACTAGCTGTGGCCCGTTCACTCGTTGTTTCACTCGTGTTAATACCAATATCCTATGGATCCCTAACTTTTTTGAAAATTTAATATACCCTATGTTAACCGCAGATAGTGTAGCTTACCAACAGTGAAAGAATTTTTCAAATCGGTCAAGTGGTTTCGGAGCCTATTCAATTAAAACAAACAATCAAATCTTTCCTCCTTATAATATTAGTATAGAAAATTACAGGTGAATAAAAGCACCATAAGTATACTTTTGAACCGTCAGTTGTCTCCAGCAACAACTATGGAATTAAAGAAACAAGTTCGTCTTAAAAAATACAATAACAAACTACATGGACCTGTTTCGGATCCACTTTTTATAGTCTATGCTCATCTGTGAGGTGACATTTAAAACCTCTTTGCTATAAGTAGCCAGTTACGCCCAATCATTATCAAGATGCCACCAGGCACGAACAAGCTTACTATAAGTACTACAAGATTTTTTTTCCTTATACCGGAAGTAGTTAATCAAATAGGAAGGCAGATTATAATTGGTTTTTTTTTTGTCTATCATTTTGTGTAAGTACGTTGAACTGTATAACCTACCTTTACCTAAGTGTAGGCGTTGGAGTTTGTAAGAAAAAAAGATGAGAGATATTAGTTAAGGAGTTTCAACTTAATTTCCTAGATCCTTATTAAAATATTAAATTCCTAATTAGATAAATGTTGTCCAACCGTAATTCGCAATTAGCTACGATATTTAATTTTAGTAGTTTAGCAATGACATCTGTCCCTCTCACAAAAGTAATCGTTGAAGTATAATTAAATGGTTGGCGTATCCATGTGGATAAAAACCGTGTATAAATAAAAAAAACAAATATAAGCGTGTCAGAAAGTTTGAATTTGGAATCTCTTTGGAATGCCAAAAATCAAGTGATGTTGATTAAGATCGTTAAGCCATAGATCAGAGGAAATAGAACAAATGAAAGCTCTTTCTTGCGTAGTTTTTTTACTTTACACTTTTTAATGTTTGACAAAATGATGTTTTTAATTTATGTAGTACCTAGATACATAATTACTTTCTCCTGTCGTAAATGGTTTACTGGCACCAATCTTTAAGACAAAAACAGCACTTAGTTAGACTTAGAAATTAAAATTCTAAGAATCTGTTAAAAGGTGCTTAAATCGTGTCTGTTAGCATCAATAACATTAATGAAATTGGATCACATAATTAAAATTCTTACTGATCAACATTAATTTTAACTTAGGATCAAAGAGTTTAAAACAGTTTAAACTATGGATTGCATATGTATCGCTAAAGGCCCATTGCACCGAATGTAAGAGCATTTTGGGCTGTATGTAGTGCAATCGTTTACTGATTTAAAATTTTCCTATGAAATGACAGAATGATGTCTATGCGAAAATATCGATGGGTCCGATGATATTAGGATGATGTTAGGGTCTGATTTAGTTTTATTAAAACGGTGCACTCTTTTTTGATACTAGCTATGTTTATTAACACAAAACTAGTTCATACTAGTGCTTATCATTCATACCCTGATAGGCACACTCTTTTTCTTATCTATGCTCTTAAGCTTAAGACGATAATACGTAATAAATACCTACAAACATTCAAACAAGCGATGAGTGAATATCAATTTAAATTTGGAATTTAATTCCGGGTGTCTGACGCTCATGACGTCGCATTAGTCTCGAGGACGACCATCTTGATATTATCTATGATTGTTAAAACTCGTGTTTTGTTTTCTAAATTACATTAATAACAGCTGATTTGTACTTCTAGTACAGTTTGGAAAAACTGCCTAACGTAATTCAGTGTATCTGATAATTAATTTACTTACTCAACAGTAAAACACTGCCTCGTTGGCCTAGTGGTGCTAAGCGCGACTGCTACGCTAGAGGTCTTGGGTTCGATTCCCAAGTCGACCAAGGTGTTATTGGGTTTTATATGCTATACAGGTCGGAGTTTGGATGTGTGCCCGGTAAGTGGCAATAGGCTCGCCCCCCATTACATGAACCTAAACATACCGGCGAACTGTGGGTGTACATTGGTTCAGCTCTGCCTAACCCTTCGACGATATAGGCGTGATGGTATTTACAGTAAGACACTTTTATACTGGCAATTATTGGATTCCAAAGCATCTTATTATTTTAATTATAACTTACTTTACCATCGACACGAAGGTCAAACAAACAGACGAGCTTTTAGCGCGTAAAGCTACCAGAGACAAGATTTATCTACATGCAGGCCAGGCACTTAACGTTTTTTTTTGCCATTGTCTGTGTTAAATGCCAAAGATGCTGGTCGGTTTTATTTTAATATAGCTAGTTGTATCTGTTATTTAATTGAAAGGATGTGTGGAGATGCATGTAGTCATGGAAAGGTAGACCAAAGAAGAGGTTGATTTTTATTTTGAGTGTATCTTGCATGTATAAACGTTGTCCCGCTTTTATTGAACAAAATCAAAATGAGTAATTTCTTTAAAATTTCTTTGTTTCCTTGCCGATAACCTAAACAAAAATGAAGGATATGAACCAACGGGACATTCTTGTTCCAACTTCGTCTCAAAGATCTTACAATTTGCGTGTCAAAAATATGATGTTTATCATAAAAACATAAATCTTGAGACGCCATTAATAAATCTTTATGATGAATGGCCTTCGTAAAAGATGTCACATGCTTGTTTTTTTTTTATCTGTAGTCACAACGGTAATTAAAAATTTGCTTAAAAAAAACAATAACTTCTTAAAAGAGAACTTAGACGACGGAAAAGCATTTTGAAGAGAACATTTTTAGTTAGGGTCTTTTAAATTTTGGGTACAAGGTATATAAATACATATAATTTATAATTATTTCTAAGACCCTAAATACTACCTTCTTTTGATTTGATTAAAAAAGGTACTCAAGCCAAAGCATAACTGGACAATTTTTAACTACTTTGAAATCGATATCATATAAAATAATCAGTTTTTTTTCTGACATACGAGTTAATTAAAATTTAATTGAACTATCCCACGTGATGTGAACTGAAACAGGTTTATTTTTTAACATTTAATTATTACTACACGTGATTACCTCACGTTTACTTTTGGAGTTTTAAAAACAATATTAAAAGTATTACAAGTGATTAATTTTGTAAAGTTGCACGGAGGGGTCTCGATGTGTTTATTAATGGTCACCCATCTACCAAACGCGGCTTTACTATCGGTCATACCTCTGCACCTAGTACTTTCTATTAATATGTTTACTTTATTCTGTATTCAATTTTGACAACAGTTAAAAAAAGTTTTACGACAAAACTAATAATTTTAATGTTTCATGAAGTTTCAAGATTTTGATCCACCTACATGAGAGACTTCTACGCTGCATACAATATATAAGAAAAGGATGAAAATAGGAAAAGGAATGCTGATCATGCAGAAGATAGAACATAAGAAAAGTGAAAGAATGATCTTAAAGTAACATGGAATGAAGGTTTGTTATAGGCTTGTAGGTTATCTTGAAGGGAACATCATAAAACAAAAGATATGTTTTCAGGAGTATTATTCTGTTTACTCACCTTCTGAGCCTCGGCCTGCGGGCTTCCCTTCTAAAAAGGAAACACAAACTTAAGTTTTTTGTCTAAGTACTTAGTTGTATCTTTAATACTATTTGTCGGAGGGTGTAAAGAGGAGCGTCAAGGTTGGCAGCACCGTGCGAGCAGTCAAATTTGGGAGAGTGTGGTTTGACATCGGGTGGAATGCACGAGAAGCTAACAAAAGAAACCGACTTTGCCGCGTTCCTTGAATGCATTCACGATGAAAGGGGAGCTGAACAGAAGGAAAGCTGAGCAACAACGACCGCCCGTCATCCCCCTTCGTTATTTATTTTATTATTTTATAAGGGTAATTTTACTTGCTGCACAAAAAGTGTCCGAATCGGTCTGATTCAAAGCGCTCTGCTTGTTACACAGAAAATAGAAATGTGGGTCATAGGCAAGTTATGATAGATAGAAATCTTTAAATATTGAAAATTTACAGTTTCTTAGTATCCTTAGTGTATATTATGAACGCTTTTCTCTTCGTCCTTTTTTTATGTCTTCATTATTTTTGTATATAAAAGTTAAACGGTTTTAAGTACTCCAGTTATTGCAACGACGGCCCTACACAAGTTATTTTTATGGCCACATGAAGCCAGTCCATTGGTAGAGAAGGTACACAATGCGCACGTAACTATAATAAATCTTGGCAGATTAACGGTCAGAGAAACTAGTTGCTAAACCAGGTTTATAGTGGAATCCCTGAAGGAAGGTATAAAAAAAACTGTGCATTTAAACTAAATCTAATAGGTTCGGATTGAATGATTCCTATAGAAGGGTTGCGTTGGGTTGCCAGGCAGGTTTAGGAAAATATAGCGTATAGCGTGTCTGTAGATTCGGATGATTGCGACAGATGAAAGGAACTAAGTCCTTCTTCAAGTCCGAGGCATTATTTTACTCTCCTTATATTTTTATCGACCTGTAAGCTGACCAGGTTAAGAGGTCAAAAAAATATTACAAACAAAATCGCAAAATAATCACTAACTAAAAACAACCACTTAAACTTTTTGTTAAACATTTGAAACGCCAAAAACCACAACGATCTCGTATCCTCAAAAAATGAAAAAGAAACAAATGAAAACGTGTTTCCTCAACCAGTCACAATTGTAACAACAGTATTTAAAATGTGTTGCTCTCGTAAATCTTTAATAATAAAAACTTCAAAAAACGACCTTTTGTCGCGTCCGGTAATGTACCTCAACAATATTTGTGTCATCTTAGAGGCTCCAAAGAGGCGATATATAAAGTTAGATATTAAATATTATGTTGAATTGACCAATTTATTACATTATAATGATCCTTGGAGAAGTTTCCAAGGTCGTTAGGTTAGGTCAATTTATACTTCTCCCTGCTAGAGATCGCGGTTTGGTCTCTAGTATTACAGGAAGCAGATTTTCTCATAACGTGCCATCTCCTCCATTCAATCTCAAGATATTTTTTTAAAAAATATTCAAATTGTAGAGCTTATAGTGCATTACATACAAAAAAAACAAGCATAGATCAACATCATACATAATAAAACTCCATTTTTATTAAGTTTTTGGGCTTCCACTAGCTTCTAACTAGCTAGTTGTTGTTCTTCTAAAGAGTTAAAAAAACGAACTAAAGCAACCGAAATTTTGAACCCGGTAAATGGTAAATCATTTGTTGAGAATGACTCTTTGAGTAGTACTTTTTTGTTACAGACTAACTTAATAACTAAATTGGCACTCATAAGAAATCAAAACACAACTTAAACGTTATTTTGTATTTTTTACAAGGGTACCCCTATTGTTACTTGTTAGTGAATACTTATCATGTATATGTCAATTATAAAAAAGTCCCGGTGATATAAAATAACCATTTTTCATGTTTATCTGAGTGTCAGAAAGACAGAAATCCGTTACTTAACCATTTATCAAGTGTTTGTGTTTATGGGAAAATACACTTTAGGTCGATCCACCCAAAATCGGAAAGGCATCAAAAGGAAAAAGGTTTTAACATACAGTTTCTTAGAAAAATATACAATCAGATGTTAGAGATAGAGATGTTAGTTGCCAATTGCAGATAAAACTACTTTGTATATCTATGAAGAGAAGATAGTCCTTTATGTCAGCGATAAGTAATTTTTGTATTGCTGAATGAGGGGACAACAACCAAAGTTTCAGACTAAAAGTCGTTTTCTTTCTATTGCACATAATTTTTTGCAATCTTATAACTTCATATTTTTATTGAGATATGAATGCACTGTATCGAACATCTGTGAACCCTTATCCTTACAGTAAGTTCATTGCAACGATTAAAGTAAATTAATATCAATTGAAAAGTACTGTTAGCGTTATTTACCTTCATAAAGTATTTTTTGATTCTCTTCGCAAGACTTTAGGTTACTGTTATTCTTTTTGTCAGCCTTTTAAATATTGTTTTATTGTTTTTAATACCATTAGATAAAGTACGGTACTTAGAGGGAGAAAGGCCCAAAGCGGGTTCCTTGAATTATCTTACACTTGAAATCTTTCCTCATGTCATTCCCAACTGCATGTTCCTAAATCAGCTAAGTCAGGTTAGATAAAACATTGTAAACTGAAAAACGGGAGCACTGATTTTCATCCAAGACGTTTGATTCGTTGCTTATAAAAACAATTGAAAAAGTTATAAATTAAATAGTATTAAAAAAGATGTATTTGTGGAACGGGGCCTACGCTACGATTGAAACAGCGGGCCACCGTGAGTGTGTAAGTCCGATAACGCATCAAGCGGGTTAATCAACTTTTTTACCGAAGGTTTATTTACTCTGCATCAATGATTCATGCGTCAATCTTCATTTATATTTTATTGCCTTACTTCTGAGAAATACACGCATGAGGAACGAATAAGTTTAATTATTTTTATGAAACAAAACCTTTAGGAATGTCTTTCTTTTCGAGTAACTGTTTATTGATTTTCATACCGAGTTTTATAGTAATATCGTAAAAGGTAGTGTTTACTGAACTTCAAAAGGCAGCTTTTAAGGTTCCTTCCAAATAAGTTCATTCCACTCGTAGGTACACAAGAAAATAAAACAGAGTAGCGAGTTGACTGCAAGTCCCTTGGGTATTCAATCCTGAGATTAAAGAGTGATAAAGAAGGTAAATTTGTATTGAATATTTGGAACCTGGCTGAAAAAAGAATGTAACAGATATTGACGTACTATATACATAGACTGCTACTATCGCTAGTTTCCCCTTGTGCCAAGCGAGAGCAGTTTTTAATCTGAACCTAGTACATTCGCTTACTGATTTAAGCTAATTTTCGCGCAACGAGAAACTTGTATACGAAAATATCGATGGTTTTGACATTGTTAGGTAGGATAATATTAGTGTTTTAGATAGATGTTTTAACACGGCAAGCTCCATCCTCATACATAATTCACGACAAAACCATTTCACACTAGTACTTACGTTCAAACTCTGATAGGCTCACTCTAGTGTCTTATGCATACTCTAAGCCCTAAGGTAACAGACTAAAAAAAATACTTTAACAAAAAATTTACAAGGTCTAAGCTACTAATAAACATACACAGATCTTGCACATTTAGTAACTAACTATATATATATTTGCATGCAGTCAATACACAAGTTAATGTGCAAACAAACGGTTGCTCATTATTTACACTTTGTATTTACGTTTATGCATGCCTTGTGTGATAAACAACTTCGGGGACTGAGAAAATCTTAGTCTAAACCTTTCAAAATGTTCGTTACATGTTTTAAGATTTACCTATCTACTGTTTTTCGTCTCTTACGGTGTAAAACACTTTAGGTTAAGTATGATTTTTTGTTCTCAAGTATACATACAGGGTGTCCGGTAAATAATCCGACAAACTGTGGTGGCTGATACCTTAGGTTAGGCCCTATCAAATGAACGCAACATATGTTCGCCGAAAAGTTACAGGTTTCGAGTTACAATCGATTTTCGAATATTTTAGAATTTTCTACCTTGCATCAGACTTTTACATTTTTCTTGCTGATACATAGCTTTCGTAATACTTTTTGTGCATCAAATTAATCTTGAATAGTTACTCTATCCTTTGATAAGTCTCATATTTATCTAAAAGACGAATATATTGGCGATAACGCCATTCGTTTTACAATTTTCACTTTAGGTTTTTCTTAATGTTCAACTTTGAACTGCAGTGGTGAAAAATAAATGTATGTAGGATTTTTGTACAACAATCTTAAAAACTTGCTTGAATATTGGTGATTTTGGGAAGGTACAATACTTGCATATTTTCTTTACAAAATTTGACAAAATAAGCTGCTGAAGTACACCCGGGCCTATTTTTTGAAATATTACTAATGTAAATCTGAGTAAAAATGATACGTAACTTAACGCTAGTCGTCATTGTACAATTAAATGAGGTATTTTCTTCTCGCCATTAACTCTCTATGCCAGATTAAAACATGTTTTAGTGTAAAGTTACCTTTACCTTCAGTATTTTCTTACTAGATAAATCGATTTTATAACACCTTATTTTTCATGCAACAACACTGAAATAGCTAGTTTTAGACGCCAAATTCATCTGCACTTAACGGGTTCCGTATCATTGTAAAAATTTAAACGAGCATTTTTTTTTTAATATTTTCCAAATTGAAATTGACCACAATTATTTCGTGTCACTAATTAATCGCTAGAAAAAAAATAACTTATTTCACTGGACCCTAACGATCCGCGTTAAGTTACGTCGCATTTTTACTCAGATTTACATTAGTAATATTTCAAAAAATAGGCCCGGGTGTACTTCAGCAGCTTATTTTGTCAAATTTTGTAAAGAAAATATGCAAGTATTGTACCTTCCCAAAATCACCAATATTCAAGCAAGTTTTTAAGATTGTTGTACAAAAATCCTACATACATTTATTTTTCACCACTGCAGTTCATAGTTGAGCACTAAGAAAAATAGAAAGTGAAAATTGTAAAACAAATGGCGTTATCGCCAATATATTCGTCTTTTAGATAAATATGAGACTTATCAAAGGATAGAGTAACTATTCAAGATTAATTTGATGCACAAAAAGTATTACGAAAGCTATGTATCAGCAAGAAAAATGGAAAAGTCTGATGCATGGTAGAAAATTCTAAAATTTTCGAAAATCCATTTTAACTCGAAACCTGTAACTTTTCGGCGAACATATGTTGCGTTCATTTGATAGGGCCTGACCTAAGGTATCAGCCACCACAGTTTGACGGATTATTTACCGGACACCCTGTATAATCATCAATATTTTTTTTTATTTAATTCTTCATGTACACTTTTGCACAAAGGCGGACTTAATGAAATAAGGCATTCTCTGACAGTCAACCTTAGGGTGATGCAGAAACAAATCGTGGTAGATGCACTTGACAAGTAAAAGATGGAAAAGAAAAAGTGAAAATAAATTTCGGATACCTAAGACAGAAAAAAATACGTACAAATACATAACATACAACAAATATATTATTATATCAATAATATATCTCTAAGTATAGGAATAATCAGCATTTTGCTATGTATCACACTTTTAAGTGGTAAAATTATGTGTGTACATACCTTAATTATCTAAACGAATGTACATAGTAAGTTACCTGTTCTTATTTATCATTTATTCTTATAAGTATCTACTTAAGTGTTATTTTTTACCCTTTTGGAACCTCTTTATCCGTTTTTATTTCAATATCATTATTGTTATAAAGAATACCTCTAATTTAACTAAACAAGGAAAATATAACAAATAATACTCGAATAAAATGATCCGTGTCTTATACGATGTTTTTACTCATATTTGGTAGATCATCAATTAATTATAAAATGACAGGATAAACGTTAAATCATGTTAGAGAGGTACCTCTTCATGTTTAGGAAGTTAGGTACCTACGTCACATAGATGTTGCATGTTTTTTTACTGTGACGTCATGAATAATGCCAACGACGCAGCTTACTTGAATAGCCAAGACCACATCCTGAAAGAGTCCCTGAAACCTATCAGAAGCAAGGCATAGCTCCCCACCTTGCCTTGCGTTGGTCAAAAGGCAAGTAAGGTGTTCTTATGTGAAGTTATAACCTTCCTTCAAAATTGGACTATGATTTGCAAAAATACTTTGTAGACCCGATTTTCAGTTTCAGATATTACAAATATCTAGACAAATCAAAACGTCAAGCAAAGGTTTGAAGAATAGGCAAGGCGAAAGAAGAAAGTAAACAAACAGTTAAGAACAGAATACTATACATATTTAAAGCGTAAATCCCATTGGCAATAAAAACTAACTAATTAACTTCCAATGACGCATAAAAGAGTTCAAAGCCAATAGGTGACTTCAGCAAATTCGCAAAAATCTTTATGGCTATAACCTCACCATTCTACCGAATTCGTCACATGCCTACATCATTTCAACACTATCTAAGACGCATCGGCCAAACAATAAAATAAAATATGGAAAATGACTATTTTGCGATTGCGATTGCGATTTTGGTCTCGTAAGAACACAGCTGATTTTAGATACAAATTGAGATAAAGGTAGGCTCAGTAAAATATGTAAGTATCAAAATAATATGTACTCCACTTAGGTACTATTACTACACTTTGAAGGTGTATTTGTCTGTAATATTCTTGCAAACAGACTTTTTAAATCCACATTTGATTCCCACCCTGGAAAAATATTTGTGTGATGGGCATGATCATTTCTTCTGTGTCTGGGTGTAATTAACAATGAACGGATTAAGAAAAAAAAATATAGCTAAGTATTTTTCAGTTGTCTGGTTAGCATAGAAATTACGAGCTTGCTGTTTACTTTGGGATCAGATGACTATACACGCATATTTTCTCCCAGAATGTTATATTTATCTTTTTAGCATGAAACCATGCATTTTGGATATTTTACGTGATCTTTATGACTTTCCTACAAAAGGATACAAAGTGACAACTGACATACAAGTATACTTGTAACTTTCTCTCTCAAGTAAATACAAAGTCTCGTCCGGTCCTTTACGAAAGTTTAATCTGCGACAAGGGGCCGACATAAAAAGTAATATGTTATGAATCCATAACGACACGTCATTAATATTGTGTTAACATGATTTACCTAATTTATAACGTGTTTTGTCACTTGAAACATAATAAATGTAGTAGGGACATGTATTATAATTTAAAAGAGGTAGCGGCCTAATAAATTTGTTGTTAAGTATTTTATGTCTTTATCAAGTAACAAAATTATTATAATTTAGGTTATAATAAATTATTACCCCATTTTCAAAACGGTTTTTTAACTAAAAAAATCGAGAAACCACTCTTGAAAAAGAGAAATAGGAGTAGGTACAGCATTTATAATACTAAGGTAAATAGTAGACTATTACTACCTACTTAGCTAGGTACATTTTATACTTTCTTCTTAAACATAGCTATATTATTATTTACTTTTATATCACCTCTCCGTTATTATAAAAGAGTGTAATAATAAAAATACCGAAGACAAAAATGCAAATAAAATATGAGATTACCTACTTAGCGAATACCAAAAGGTTTTTCTTCAAAACGATAACGTCTTGACCGAATTCTTCGAACGAGGTTCAATGGAGTTGAAATTACAAATTAAATATTTTTATTGTCTCTGGAAAAATTCTGAAAGGAGAGAAGTAAAACACGAACCGTGAAAAAGGTGGTTATTTAACGACAAAAATTAAACGAAATATTTTGTATTAAGTACCCAGCAAAATGGGTTGTGGAGTTGCTGCATGAAAAATACAGTATTCAGCTGAATCTGGTAAGACTGTAAGCCGACCCCAACATAGTTGGGAAAAGGCTCGGCAGATGATGATGATTACTAAACACGACCTGTTGACGGTTGTTAAAACTTTATATTTTAGTTTTTTTTTGTTGAGCAGTAACGATATAATTAAGACTTTTTGATACACCAATAAAACGAAGATTACTATAAGTTTTACGTGTCTATCTGTGTATCAGTAACGTTCATGTTTCTGTAGTATTTTTTTATTTTGATTTTTGATTTTCGAAGCTCCTAAACGGAAGAACCGATTATAAAGCGGTTTAATTTTATTCGAACGCTGACGTAGTCGAGATGGTTCTTAGCTATTGGTTATGAAAATATTAGGTTTTCAACAATTTTTAGGACGGGGAGCTACAATTTATCATTTATGTAAAGATCGTTTTTACCTTTAGATGCCAAAAATAATGACTTCTTCCTTTCAATATTATAATTTTTGTGTTTTTTTTCCATATAGAGGATAATTAAATATCCGCGTTAAGTAACTCTAGCTAGAATTCCGACCATTTTGGATTGCGTAATGATGACGTGGATGAGTATTCTGTTTTATATAATTTTACTATGATTTATGTAACTTTATGTTCGATATGTCGCAAGTGCTAGATTATAAATTATTAGACGATAACGATTTAATCCGAAAGGGTCTACAGACGGTTCTATATTGCTTAAAACCATATATTTATGTTAATTACAAAGTTATTCAGTATCTAACTGTTCATTGAAATTATTTTTTGTTGTGCTTTTACATTTAATTTTGTGGTATTTGATGTGCTGGGTAAATGTCAACTTTTCTCTCATTCTGCGTACCTAGTAGATCGGTAAAAAATCGTGAACTTCAACGCAACTCTACATCTTTCTTATCAACGCGATATCTTACCTTTAAAGTTTAAAACTTATATACTCAGATAGCTAAGCATTCCTCTAGACCCGTTTCGAGTCGCTTCTGCGATATTTAATGCCTTCTACGACCTGCCAAAGTCAACGAACGATTAAAAATAGCTATTTAACAATGTACAACATTTTAGTTCGTTGGTGTTCAAAATTTTGGGATTTTATTTATTATCATGTTTTTTTTTTACAAAAAAGTCTTTTCAGCTTAGTTTACTTAGCAGAAACAAACATAGTATTCGTCAAATAAAGGCGCGAAGAACACAACCCTCCCTTGAAAGCCGGGTAAAAAGGTGAGTCTGAAGATTGTAACTAACGAGTGTATGCCAATGTGGTATTTAGGAGATATACATAATTACATACAGAACTCGTTAAGTATAGTAAATTAATAAATGCGGACAACATCACATACATAAGTAAGTAGCTATTCAGCACTTTTGTTATGGAATTCAGAAACAACGAAGGTACCACAAACACCCAGACCCGTCCGGGGATCGAACCCGGGACCTCAGAGCTAGCGACACCTTGATAACCAGTGCGTACGCCACTCGACCACGGAGGTCATCTAAAGCATACGTATAACCTCCAGCAAAACGAAAAAGCGTAGCTATTGGTTTCGTAGCCCCTTAATTAATGCTACGAAACCTACGACATTACATAAGTATTCCTAGTAGATAATATTGTGTTTCAAACCTAGAACATTCTAAATTCAAGCATAGACTTATTTTGTTTTTATTAAGTCTATATTTAAACGTGTTTATTTATGTCAGATCCTTGTCAAGTGGCATTTAAGTTGTATTTTATAAATCACTTCGAAAATACACAAATGAGTTCTGTTTTTAAAATAAAGGAATGTTGTATTGCATTTAAGAATATAAAATGAATTTCATCAATAAATACTAGAAGCATCTTTAGTATGGCGAAGGTACCCATTTTATAAAAAATACAATATTACCTACTTATAAAAATGGGGTCTTTTTGAAAAGATTAATACGAAAAAAAGAACACTTTTAGAAGAAATAACTTTGGTAACTAGTACTCACTTACTTACTTCATTAGTTTGAGGAGAAAAACAAGTGATTTTGGCAGAAAAAATTAACTGTAGGTACCTGAACATGTAAATTTTTATGCATCTAACCCGTTTCCTGTTCAATCAAAGCCAGTGACGGCAATCCGACACGATCATAGAAATGAAATTCAGGAGCAACTGCTTAAAGTGCTTTCCAAGGTACAGAGGGTAAAAATAATAATGGTCATACCTTTGATTATATAATGTCTAGATGGAGCGTCGCCCTACATTCATACCAAAGACAACTAGCCGCCATTTTAAGTATGTGTACGCGCAGGCGTCGTTTTACACTATACGTCAAGGCTCTGTGTGCGTAAATAGTGATACCAGCTATTACAAATTCTCCCATAAATCACATTAAATAAAGAAGAATTAATTATAATAAAATATTTACTTATTTTAGTTATATGTAGGTACTTATGTTTTATTATTCAGTTTAAGTGTATTTTAATATTAATAAAAAAATATTTTTATTAAGTATTTACTTTTTAAATCAATAAAAAAAAGAAATTTGGAGTTGTGTGTTTGAATCGAGTATTAAATCAACTAAGTTAGTATTTGGTACAATATTAAAACATAATGAGGTATAGGTACTTTAACATTGAGTTATTTATTTTTTTATTTGAAAAAGTACATCAGCTCAATTTTATAAACGTAACGATAAACCAACAAAATTACCCACAAAAATGGGAGAATGAAAAACAGAAACTGGCAACATTGATAAAATATGGCGTGATTTTGGTAATAATAAAAACAAAATTAATTATAAAGTTTCTTTAAATAGTGTGTAGTAGTTTTAATGATAGGTGATGTGTGTTGGTATTTTTTAGCCTTCCTTTTTAATTCCAGCACACTTTAGAAGCACATACTGACATTTTATCGCTGTTATGTGGTTATTCCTTAGAGCGCGTAAAACGTAGTGTCACGAAAGCGGCACGATCTGTACTGGTGGCGGGAAAGTACTTAACAACCACTTTTGGTTGTTATTTTTTGACACGTCTGCGCGCACTTGACAGTCCATCTAGACATTATATAATCAAAGGGTCATACATCCACAGACCAAGCACAACAGGGTCTGTCTTTAGGCATAAGTAGAAAAAAACCACACGCAGTTTACATCCGCCTTTGATGCTCAAAGAATCTATTAGTTACATTTATATGATTATGATATTATTAGGTAAAATATAGTTTGACATCCTAAACCATAAATTTAAAACAAAAATCCTATTACATGGGCAATAAAAATGATTTTAAAAATTAAAATTGGAATCCATACGCCATCTTGCTTTGCTTAAGAATGTTGTCAACAATTAAAACTCGTTCTGCCAGTTGCTACGTCCGTTCTTTTTTAAAGAACAATATTTAAATATTAATAATATTTAATTGTACTGCTGATTGATAAAAATGATATTTAACAATGGTAGGCGGGAAAAATTATAGTATAAAATAAGTTTAAATATCAAGTTGGCTAAAATATTGATTTATTTGGTTTTGTAGGCGTTCACTCGTAATTATCCCTTAGTAAAGTGGAGCCAAGAGTATTCTCTTAAAATAAAACTAACTAATGTAATTAATAAGATAAAATCTACATTGTACCTGTAAGGGTTCGAACCTGCAACCTTGTGCACACAAAGCCGTTTATTGAACTTCTACTATATCATAGTTACGTTACTTTACGTTAATTTTTATTCTCATTATATACTCAGCAATACTTCTAATACAAGATTATGTAGCTATAAGGAATCCATTCTTTTATACAGCTACCCGACCCTTGAAGGCATTGATATCAAAATTGGAAAAAAATGTAACCTAAAAATCTCAAAAAGGCGAGAGAGAGAGAGTCAGTCGCCATCGTTACCTACAGGACCTACCAAATGATTAAACAAAATGCCCTCTATAATACTGACGAAATTGATGTTGGAATTTTGTTAATATATCATTATCAAATTTAGGGAATTCTGGGGCAATAAAATGCTTGTCAAACTTCATTATTATTGTTACCACCATGAATATTCAAACTTTTATATTCTATTTGGGCATGTGAATGTGAACCCTATATATTTGGTCTGACAGACCCTGTACATATTTACCTTTATTACTTAACATTTAATTAAAACTTAAATATTCAAAGATAGTTTTCCGGTGGCGGCTACAGATGTTTGACAACCACTAATTAATATTTTATTCAACTTTCGAACTGGGAAAACCATTTTTTTATATTATAGCCATATAACCCCGTTAACTCTTTTGACACGTTTGACCGGATTTTAATGTACCTATAATATTAGCAGTGTTCAATATTTTTAATTCACTATCACTATGCCAAATATTGCATGGATATGAGTTTGTCAAAAAAGAGAAAATTATTAAATTTACCTAAGTTGCAAAAGAGAATGAAACCGCGAGAAAATGTATTTTGTAGTTCTTCGTAGTTCTTTTTCTGAATTTCATTGAGTAAAAGCACAGAGTAAAAGTAAAAATTATTTTATATTACATTTATTACATACTAGGAATAAGATAACAAGCCTCTGTTAATTAAAGTTGTATTTAATTAATTGATTGTATCATCCTCCAAAAACTTTCCGCCAACAATAACAAAGTCACAAAATATAGTAAAAGCAGTTTATTGTTGTCTTTGAATTCAAGCCACCATTTTGTTTTACATTCAGATTCTAAATTCAAAAGCTTGACGTTCTGCGCTACGTTTTTTTAACAATGTTTAGATTGCAAAAATGCACTATGAAAATCTGTAGAATACTAGTACATTTCTGAAAACTTATGTTTTTTGCTATTGCTATTAGGTAACAGTAAGTATAATGAACTTAATAACATTAAATTTGCATTAATTACAATATTCTGACATTTAAATTATCATAATATATTTTACTCGATCTGTGCGACAAACGTGTTTATGATTCTACTTTTTTTTAATGACTTCTGTGTGACACGTCATCACAAATACCAGTTGTTTTCTGCCGAATATTATTATAAGTCACCAAAATGATGGTAAATAATATTTTGTACAATATGTGTACCTACCTCTTTGTTTTGAATCAATTGTACTGTCTGTGCAAGTTCAAAATAATGCAAGAGTATGAAGACAATCTGTAAATAAGTTCTAACTTTCTTAAAGAACTTTTATTTATGGATAGTTTTTTTAACAGCTATATTACTCTAAGGCTTGTATTTAAAACCTGCATGCATGTCGTTTGTCTGCAACCTGTTATAGACAAACGACATAAGTATAATTTCTAATGTACTGTTGCTCGTAATGTTTTCTTTTATAAGCCAATCGACACCCCCAATATTTATGTGTTTATGGATAAAATATGTAGATGTGTCTGCATAAATGATATATTACACATGAAAAGGTCGAGTACGCTGTACAATACTGGTCAGATATTCATAATAATAGTACTACGAACACGTAAGTAGGTAGTTATAATTAATTACAGTATAAATCTGACGGCTCATTAACCACAATGGCCAAACCCAAACACAAAAATACCGAAACCGCAAGATTTTGCGGTGATTTTAAATGTATGTTTTAGCCACAATCTGTGATTTTGTGTAGGTGTCTAAAACATTAATACTTGATCTTTTTCTTTGATTATGTTAATTTGACGGAAATTTTAATTGGTATGAACTTTAAAAAATAAAAGGATCAGTGTTTCTCAAAGTTGTTTTAAAGAATACAAAAGTTCTTTGAAAACGATTAATGCAATAACATCCGAAAAAGCTGTTGGGATTTTACCTACTCAAGATTATGACGGATATCAGCTTACAAATTATGCGGTATCCGGCCTAAAATTACAATCCGGGTCGATATCGGATTAGAAACTATTTCAAAAAATAAGGAATGGAATACATTTGCCGTGCAGTGGTAAAAACGCTTGTTTAGCATATCTGTTCAACAATTCATGAGATCTAATCTCAGGCCCAAACACGGAAAACAAAGAAACAATTAAAAACGGTCTCAAAACATACATAAAAAGTGCAAAAAAAATACTACTCACAGAATAAAGTTGAGCTGCAACCGTAAAATTAATTCTTAGCACTAAAGATGGCACCGGTACACTTCCTCTTAAAATAATCCTCCCATAGATTTGATTCCCATCACTTTCAAAATCAAAAAAATTCGGGCAAGGAGAATTCGAGTATTGACTCTTCACTATATCTAAACTTACAACTAAAACACAAAAACACACAAGCTTCATATCCATGTTTTAAAGTCCCGAATTAAAATTCGCATTTTGCGCCGATATTTTTATGCGACGCGACGTGTTCCCATACCTCCGTTTGGCGAAGGACTGACATTTATCTAGATGGATGAGCAATACCAAACACACTCGCAGTCCAGTCCGTCGACTTTTGAACTTGTTTATTGTGGTATGCCATGGATACTCCAAGGGTATCCCGTATCTGTAGCAAGTTTGTGTAGGGTTAGTCACATTCAGAAAACGCAAGGATCAAAATCGACAAGGATAGTGGTAGCAGAAACAAACAAAGGAAAGTGCTCTGTGTTTCTTGAGGCAGGATTAATTGAGGAATAGAAAAACCCATTTAAAAAAATCTAAAACCTTTTGAAGCTTAAATAAGTTTGTTTTTTTGCAGGATCCTTTGCTTCTGTGAAATGAATTTTAAGGTAAACCTACAGCACATTTTTGAGGCGGACAAACTACTCGATATAAGGTGTTTTTACTTGAAAAAATATACTGATATTCTGAACCTATAATACCAAACTTTAATAATAAAATACTGCTCATGACCACTTCCTTTGAAAGCTTAAGTTTTATAAAAGAGATACGTTGGACGCTGACCTGCCAGCATTTTATTACCATTATATAATAACACAGGTTTTATTTTGCAATTGCCTCATTTAATAAGCTACAATTATGCACGTAATATTAAAAACCCAAAACGAATTGGTGTCTATAGATGCGTCAAGTTAAATTTTTCTGAAGGCCACACGTGATTTTACATTCAACATATTTGGGATTGACTCAGTGCCTAGTTCTCACAAAAATACATTAAAAATAAACTGTATGGGATTACGTTCCTTGAATTTAAAGAAGGTAGTGTTCTTGATTACGCTGTAGTATTATTCAAATCCAATAGTTTTGGCATTCATGGTATATCTACCTATCGAAGTATGTTGTTGGTAGTGCCTCAAAAACTATATAAATTCATATGCATAAGATGTAAATAGAGGCCTACCTACCTAGTATCGTTTATTATATTCTACGACTCTACACAACTGTTCTCAAATTACAAGAGGAGAGATTTGAGTCTCTACCTTGTAAGGAAACACAACAGTAGACTTTTTATAATAAAATACGAATAAAGGACACTTGAACCTCAGGCAGGACTCGAATCTGCGACTAATTAGGCGCACCAGTCTTGTTTTGTAATGACATAACTTTGTTGCTTGGCGATACCGCCATGCGCAATCGCGCTATCCGCATCATCTCACAGTCAATTAGCTTGTACTGTTTTGTGTGACACTGTTAGTTCAAAGGAATACCATGTACCTTTAATACAAAATACATAATACATAAATAAAAGAAACAACATTATGTATATTATTAAATATAATTTTCAGAGAAACCACATCGTCATAAACTTTTAGAAGTAAGGAACGAGAGTAATAAGACCAAAAGAGGTTTAACTACGTCTTAATAAAAAATACAGCCATGAAACGTCATCAAAATTTCGCGGGATATCAGATTTAAACAAAAATTTTAATTGTGTTACGTCGTTCTGCTTTTCCGACGTATTTCTTGACGTTATTTACATTTTAATAGGAAAATGTTTCGTGGTTCCAAACACGTTTTGGGAATACCAGTTTTGAGGCGCCAAGCGGTCACAATATGGCTCGAGTTGGCCGCGAATTGACCGCTTGTATAGCAACGTGACTGGCTGATATTTGATAAGTTTTGACTTAAACTAGTTTGGGGAAGAGACGTTTGCACTTAACAGCGTGGGGTTAAGGATAAAAAAGGAAACAACCTGTATATTATACTTTAGTGTTTAATTTTTAATATAGCTAACTAATTTTATCTTAAAATTCAGAATCTCTTAAAAAAGAGGAGACAACCATAAGAAAACGAAAGATTTAGAGACGGGCCTGTTGGTCTAGTGGTTAGAGACCCCGACTGCTATACCGGAGGTCGTAGGTTCGATTCCCACCTGAGACAAATGTTTGTGTGATGACCACGATCATATGTTCGGTGTCTGGGTGTAATTTATCTATAATATGTATGTATTTAGAAATATGTAAGTATGTTTATCAGTTGGTTACCATAACACAAGCTCTGCTTAGCTTGGGATCAGATAACCGTGTGTAAGATGTCCCGGAATATTAGATATTAGATTAGATTAGAGAAAGAGAGTAGTAGAGAATTTTATATATGTATTTTAACTTAATTTCGAATTCCTGACTGAAGTCAAAAAAATCTCAATTTTGCATGAGTTTTTGTACTACGACATTAATCTCTTTGACTTTCAATGTCGCACCATAGCCTGTGTCAGCCATAACTCGTTTTATAATGAGCTGCAGGGGAATTACCTACCACAAGAAACTGATAACGGAAAAGCTTCCATGGTCTACATTAAATACGTAAAAACCCGTAGGAGTTTACTAACATTTATAATAAATAAATATTCAAGATTTTGGCATTAAAATAATGAAATCAAATATTATTGAAAAATAAAATTAAAATAAGGACACAAACTCTTGAGACTCGTACTTTGTTTTAGAAAATATAGAAACAATAAATGTCCTAAATAAATACATATACAGTAATATTATTATTTTATACACTTTGTTCACCTTGAAACTTTTAACTGCAAGGATCGGCGAGTTGTTTAAGTCACCATGCCAAACAACCGTGCGCGACGAGGTGCGGGTTCGATCCCCGCAAGCATTTGTGTGATCCGTAAATGCTTGTTCCAAGTCTATGTAGCCATTTTTTTTATTTTCGAAAAATTGTTTATTGAACATGATAAGTCAGATTTTAAGAAAATACTTTATGTATTTTCTTAAAATCTGGCTGTAGATGTAATTACAATCATTTCAAATTTCTTAAAATAAAATAAGAGCCACCCGCTCTTTCTGGTTGTTCTCTCAATGCTGAGGATCGTGGTCCGGATCTGCGCCATATGTACCACTCACCGTATCTGGCCTCCAGTCACCTTGAGTTGGTCCAACCATCTAGCTGGCGCTCTTCCTCTAGCGCGCTTCCCCTCCATTTGTTCCGAGAATGATAAGTTTCTCCAGGCTGTGCAATGGGGATCGCATTATGTGCCCAAAGAAACTTCTGATCCTTTCCTGGCACATAGTCGCTTGGTGACCTTTAGCTGTTCGAGGTTGGAGACATTGGTTCTCATAGCTGTCCAAGGAACGCGTAGCAGCTTTCTCCAGCACCACATTTCGAAGGCATCGATCCACCCTATTTCTATATTAGGGATTTATTGATAGTCTATGTACCTCTTATTACATAGCAAGTATGCCAGTTTGTTTCACATAAAGCAATATTTTTTACATAATTTACATAGGGGGTATGAATCACATAAGGTAGTAGGTATGTATAGCATAGGAGTTATGTACTTCATAGAGGGTAAGTAGCACATAAGGTTGTATGTATCAGATTCAGCCGTGGCCCAAAAATTGGTTTCAATACTTATTGAATTAATTCAGATCGTGTTGTAAGTGGAATCTTGTTAGACTCTGGTAATGAGACATATGGCATTATTAGGCACCAATAGGTAATGTGTGGGGAACAACAGGATATTTTATTTTGTTTAAGCATTTTGTAAAAAAAAAACTTTTTATTGTTAATTTTCTTCTTTCAGTTATGCCTATTATCAACAGGTCAGCACGGCAGGTTTATCGAAACTCATCGACAAAAGATGACGTAGGTACCAGAAAAATCATGGAACCAAACCAACTCCTTACTTTAGACCGCTGGACGACTGCCTACAATACCTGTGTGGGACAAAACTCGGATTACCCAACGTGATAGGTGATTTAAACAAAAAAAAATAGGGAAATGCATAGGTATGCATTAAATTTAATTACATAATTTTGTATTTTCTGTTAAATAATAATCTTCAAGCTTCCATAAAAAAAACTTGATTATTATTATACGTTTAATACTCAAAATTCATATATTCAAATTGTTGGCCAAACCCAATAATGAATTACCTACAATTTTTGTTCAAGCAATCTTAACGCTTTCTTTTTAATTATTTGTACTTTAAGCATTAATGTGTACAAGATACCTTTGAATTATCACAAGCAATATTAAAATATTACCTATCTCGTGGTTTTTATTGTACTCCATCGGAAATAGGACGGTTCGCTGAGAACATACTTGTGACAATGAAAACAAACGAACAAGTCAGTGGTGCCATTAAAAAAAACTAAAATGCCAATCATTTCTCTGTTGTCGTATTTAAATAGAAAGCTAATATTTAAATCATTAGCCATGTTATTTTCGTATTTCAATACAATTAATATAGAACTAGGTGTGTATTGAGTTTTAAATTTTACTATTTGAGTTGCCCATTTCGTATCATTTGCGTAGTGAAACATAAACTAAACGCAGCCATGTTCTTTTTTTTGGTTGTAACATTAATCATGGACGTCGTATCTTAAGTTTTCGGCGTTTTGTTGAAAAATATCGCAAAAATGTGTAATTAATTTGTAAATCGAGTGTTTTTTTAACGTTGTCGTATAACAGAAAATGGTAACGATTGTTGACGATTTAGATTCTTTAACTTTGCAAGAGCCAATTTTCAAGGATGTCAAATATTATGTTTCTGGCGATGTCTCGGAAAGGGTTTGTTTTCTACTTTAACGTTTATTTTTGTTTAATGATGTTGTGACAAATGTGAGCGGCATAGTTGAAGGATGTTTCTTTATTGCAGATTATTCAGTTACTTCAGTCAGGTGGAGCGGAGAGCACTAAATACTTCTCTGACTATGTCACGCATCTAATTTGTGGTCAAAATGCTACGGACACTGACATCGATGAAGCCCAGGATATCTACCAGATACCTGCAGTGACCGAGCATTGGGTGCTTGCGTGTGCGCGTCTCAAAAAATTGGCAAATCCTAAGCCTTACATCCCTCTTAAAAATAAGATATTTACTAACATAGTTTGTTGCATATCTAGAGTGAGTGTTGCTGACGCTAAAGCCTTGTTCGCTGTTATCACATATCATGGTGGAAAAGTAAAGTTGAACTTGGACTCTCAGTGTACTCACCTGATTTGTGGAACAGCTGCAGGGAAAAAATATAACGCTGCACTCACAGTTCCTTCCTCAAGAATTAAGGTAGTGACTCCTGATTGGGTGTTAGAGAGTATTAGGGCTAGAATTCAAGCGGTGACTGATATATTCCACCCCAAGCTGCTAATAGTGCCTCAACCTCCCCCGAAAGCAATGGACCGTATTAGTGCTATCACAGGATTCGACTTTGAAGAAGGTATTGCTAAAAACGAAGTGCCCACACAGAACATGGCTGAGAACAAGGATGACAGTACACAGGCTTTGTTAGACAAACTGAAACAAAGGATGCCGTGGAACCATCCCCCAGCTAGTTCAAGTGCCTCTGTTGCTCCCACTACACCAATCAGTTCTATGGGATACACATCAACATCTATGGCATCAAACAGTATTATGAGCAAGTCTATACCTCAAGGGATAGTGACACAGAATGTCCAGCTACAAGGTAACCAGGGTAACTCGCAGTTGTTGCAGAAGTTTGGGCAGCAGAATGCTGTTGTATCACAGGCAGGTATGAGCTTGCAGTCACAGCAGATGAACATGCAGCAACAACAACAACAGCAGCAGCAGCAGCAACAACAACAGCAACAACAGCAACAACAACAGCAGCAACAGCAACAACAGTACCAAAGCCAACAGCAACCACATGGACTGACTGCAATACAGATACAACAACAAAAGATGCTGCAGCAACATCAACTCAAAATGCAAATGATGCAGCAAAATAAGCTCGGCAACCAACAGAACCAGTCTGGTTTTCAGCCTAATGTGTCCGTCTCTCAGATGTCTCAAAACTTGCAGGGTCAGTTGCAGCAACACATACAGAACAGCCAGCACCATTTACAGCAGAACATCAACCAGCCTCCCACTACAATGAGTTCGGCTCAGCAACACATTGAGAATATTAGTCAGATGCTTAGTCAAAGTGCTAATAACTTGCAACAACAGCAACAGAATATGGCAATGAAGCAAAGCTTGAGTCTAAGCCAGCAAAGTGCTTCTCAAGCTGTGCAGAACATTGCCCAGCAGTTAGCACAGTCCACTCAAAATCTACAAAATGCTAAGCTGAGCCAAAATCTAGGGCAGTCGCAAGTAATGAGCCAACAATTGCTAAATTCAGGACAGCAAATGTCACAACAAAATCAGAATTTAATTCAACAGCAAACTGTACAGTCTATATCTAACCAGCAGAACATTAATATGGGAGTGGTCAGTCAGGGTCTTGTGTCATCATCCCAGGGACAGTCTGGACAGGGAGTCCAACTCAATCAGTTGGTTAACTCCAACCAACAGACTGTGCTTGGTCAGCAAATACAGTCAGTACAACAGACTATTCAAAATCAGCAGAACTCCAATGTGCCAGTCCAAGGGGCATGGAGACAACAAAATATACAGATGGTTCAAAATGTCCAAGGCCAACATCAGATAATAAGGAATCCTTTAGTGCAGTCCCGTGCCCCTCAAAACCAGGTTATATTGCAGCAGCAAATAATGCAGACCCAGCAACAAGCTTTGATAAACAATCAACAACCACAGTTGAGCCCGCAGCATACTATCCAGCAATCTCCGCAACAAATACTCCAGCAATCCATCGGTGGGCAAGGCCAGCAAATAAACCAGACACACCATCAGATACTGTTCCAAAAGCAGCAACTGTTGAGCAGTTCAGGCCAGCAGCAGATAGTGCAAGCTCCACAGCAAGTGTTGATCAACCAGCACACAGGACAACAGCAAATACTCGTTCATGGCAACCAGCAGGTCACACTGCAAGGAGGCCAACAGATTGTTTCTCAAAGCCAGATAGTGCACCAAGGTGGTCAATTGGTGAATCAAGGTGGTCAACAGATTATAACACAAGGTGGTCAGCAGGTTTTGACACAGGGTGGTCAGCATGTAATAACTCAGCAAGGGCAGCAACATCAAGTCGTGATTGCTCAGTCATCGCAGCAGATAGTGACTCAGTCAGGGCAGCAGATACTAGGGCAGGCAGTGGGTCAGACGCAGCAGGTGCTGACCCAGATGCCGCAGTCCCCGCAGGCAGGGTCGCAGCTGTCTGCGGGCGGCGGCATCCAGCAGATCATCACGCACGGGGGCGGGCAGCAGATCGTCTCGCCCGGTGGACAACAGATCGTGCAAGGTGGGCAGAATGTGTCGTGGCAACAGCAGCAGTACTTGCAACAGAGGCAACAAATTAATCAGCCAGGAACTGTTGGACCCAGGGTATGTGCCAAATTTGGTTTTAATTGTTTAATCATGTTGTTAGTATAATTTTAACACAGTAACAAACAACATTATAGGTATTTTAACAATTTATATGACAATATGTGAACAATGTACATGTTTTCTCAAACTGTTTTCCTTCCTTAATTACTCCAAACTTTTGTTATTTGTTTTTATTGTACCTATTCTTGTATGATTTAAAGTTCCATTTCTCACGAATCTATCAATTATAATTTAATAACTGACTTCAAAAAAGGAGGAAGTTTGTTGCCCCATAACTTTTGACTGGGTGAACCGATTTTGATGATTCTTTTTTGATTTGAAAATTGGTGCTTCCCATTAACTATGGTCGAATTCTAACAACAGGATCTGTAAGACTTATTTTGAAGTTGGTTTTTTTCGTAAGAATTATTTATAATTTTCGTCCGTGACATGACAAACTACATCCACATCCCACAGTAACACTATCTCCTATCCCCAGGTGTCATGGACGGCGGGTGGCGGCGGTCGCCAGCTGATCCACCTGGACGCGCAGACGCACGCGCAGCTGCAGCAGATGAAGCCGCAGGAGCGAGCTGTATTCGTCGCGCAGCTGCAGAAGCGAAGGCAGCTGTCGTTGCAGCGGCAGGCAGCGATTGCACAGCAGCAGGTATGGTGGCCTACTGAACCTATTGAGTTTCTGCATAGGAATGCTATTTTGGAAACGCACAACTACTTCAAACATTAGTATAGAAATGTTCTATACATATCGCAAGTTTTAATAATAGAAAAAGGTCGGCGTGAGAAAAACCAAATAGAAGAGTCTTTAAGGTTTTTACTCAAATAATGGGTTCTGTAGTTAGATAGCATTGTTGCTATATTGCCATTAAAGTACCTGATATTGTTATCAGATACTTTAATGGTAATTATATTATTTAGATGCTGCTACAAGCTCGCAAAAAAAACATGTTTAACTGTTCTTCAATTTCTTCGGATTTGTATGCACAAGGTTGCATTTTCGAACCCAGGCAAGTACCAATGTGGCTTTTTCAAAGTTATATGTACTTTCTTAATTATTCTAAGACACTTCTGATAAACGGTGAAGGCAAACATCGCGAGGAAACCTGGATTCCAAAATTGGGATTTGAAATCGCCAATCCACAGTGAGCGAGCGTGGTGATCAATGCTCGTGCCTTCTCTATATGGGAAGAGGCCTGTGCCCAGCAGTGGAACGTATTATAGGCTGGATTATTATTATTATTAACTGTTCTTAAACACAGAACAATTTAGCGATTTTTTTTTTATTTAAGCTTCTTTTTACCACTATTATCTTTATACAGCCAATACAACTCTTTTTTTCATCCACAGCAACCGGGCGTAGTATCAGGTTCGCCCGGAGCGCCTGCCCCCGCGGGCGCCCAGAGCGTCACGTTCATACGCAGCCAGCTCGCGCCAGGCCTCGGGCAGCAACAGCAAGTGCCTGTGAGTATATCTTGTGATTTGCTATATCCGAACATAAAGTAGGGTGTTTAGAAAGTTTATAAATAATGTAGACAATGTCATATACATTGCTCTGAATCCAAATTAAGTAGCTGGTGTAATCAAAACGTAAAAAGGTATCAAAAACATCTTGACTCGAGACCATGTAGATTGTAGCTGCTCCTTCTGTTGTAAGTTTCCACATGGAAACCCGTTCGGAGATCGAAACCGCGAGCTCAGAGCTAGCGATTCCTTGAAATCCAATGAGTCCGTCTATCGACTATGGAGTCCGTAAAATAATATTCTAATTTGTTTTCTGTGGGTGTAAGTAGATACCAAACCATGTTAAGTAAATAATTGTAATGTTTGATGTGTCAGGTACAATGGCTACAGCAGCAAGGAGCGAGGGCGGCCATACCAACAGCTTCGCCGGCGCCGCCGCAGTCACCTGGTGAGTTACTATTCATACATTCATCATTAAAAGCTTGAATTAATTAAAATTAACAACTCAAACAGCTTGTATGTTTTTAACCGATTATAATAAGATGGAGTTCTCACTTCGACAGTATTTTTATCGAATGTTTGTTGAGTGAAATCTTCGGTAATCGTGAATCGATGTTGAAAATTGATTTTGACAACAATAGGGCCGGTATACCTCAGAGCTTCATTGATTTTTTTTTTCTATTTTTGTACATTTATGCCTAATTAATTATTCAATTTAAGTAATTAACCAAGACTTTAAACGTCAAAACAGTTCCAAACAGCACCTATGCCCATCAAATCAGTCTACAAAAACATTAAAACAAATACAGATCAATCATCAACCGATATTATATCGAAAACACCAGAAAGCAAGTGCTCATTATACCATCAGGCCAGGTCAAAGTACTCCACCCACCGTCTAGTTATGGAAAAATACAATAAAAACCTTTTTCATATTGATCAGGTATTCTGTAGCGAAACGTTATAAATTTTGGTATTTAAATGACATGTTCATACATATAGTGACGCTCAGTGAAGGCATTATAATTTTAAATGGTTTCTAGTTCTATCACAATATATTTAGTGCTTCGTACGATTGCTTCGTGCTTTCACTACTTTGTTGAGCTTTGCTTAAAAAATTGTTTGGTTAATGGATGTGCAGGATTGTGAATGTAAGTTTTTTTGGTGAATTTTTAATTAGAATTTTTGAGTTTGGATAATTTAATTATTTCTTTGTTGAAAAAAATATTACTGTAAGTAGAACAAACACATAAGATAAATTCTTAATTCATTAGTATGTTTATTAATTAAAATTTAAGTTTACTGAATTCTTAAGGAAATTCCAGATAAATTGATCAATTTATTTACAAATTAAGTGTAGCTTAAAATTAACTTTTTCTATTAAAAAAAAAAAATATATATATATTACATTCCTCATTCATTTCCTTTTAATTCCTTTTTAAATGACACAATTTCATTTAAAATAAGTTGTTAAACATCATGTAGATTGTAAAAGCGTAACAATTTGCGTCAAGTTAAATAATTACCTTCCGCTAAACTGCATGTGCTATAACCGTGTGAATATAATTTCAAAAATTATCTTAAAAATATTTCTGATTGATAATACAAATTCACAATTTGTTTATTCTAAATGGGCTAACATTCTCTACCTACTAAAGCCATACTCTATTCTCCAAGTCGGTGCCCCAGGCGTATCCAGCCCCGTCGCGACCCCGGGCGCTGAGTCCCAGATGCAGCAGCTGCACCTGCAGCGGCAGCAGCAGTACCAGCGCTTGCAGCAGCTGCAGGCGCAGCGGGACCACGTCGCGCACCACGCCGCCGTCAAACAAGTACACGCCACTGTAAATCAATGATCCATTATACTAATGCTTCTCACTTATATATGACATTATCACTTGTGTTTGTAACCACTTAATAATAATCTCATGGTGTTTACCCTGTAATTTGTTGTTTCGAGATCATGGACCAAATAAAAAATAAGTTTATTCTATTCTAGGTGTGTCTCAGTTCCTAATATATAGAAAAAATGAAGACATAATATTGTTTCAAAAACATGGTGTTCAATAATCATGGATGGTTTTATTTACCATCGAAACAAACGCCATTTTATTTTTCAGTGATTCTTTAAAAGTCTAAACAAATATGTTATTGTACCAGTAAAAGTAAACGCATTATTTAATAATCTGGATTGAATTGGTCAATATGTTGACTTTTTATTTGGTCTGTGACACCCTTCAATATACCTCTTCTGCATCATTTGTTTTTTGTTTTACCATCAGCCTGCTTCCCCTATAACTTGCCAGATTGTATCCACGCTAGAAAAGGTAATACATTTTACATCTATTTATATTTACAGCTAACTTTCACTTCACTTTGAACGCATACTAATGCTTGTTAAAACATGTCTTTTTAATTCCATTACATTTAATGAAGTATTAAAACATAAATAATCTTACTCATCAATTATTATAACCCTCTGTTGTTGAAACAGTATACGCATGCTAAAAGTTATTTAAGATATGTATACTTCGAACGAAAGTTACGATGCTCTGAAATTAATAAAAGTTGTGGTAATCAATTGAAAAAATCGCCAATTCGCAGAGATGCAAGCGTGGTGATCAATGCTTGTGCCTTCTCTATATGGGAAGAGGCCTGTGCCCAGCAGTGGGACGTTTATAGGCTGGATTATTATTATTATTTAATTGAAAAAAAAAGGTATGGACTTAATAATTTGGGGAGGTCTTTGCCACCACCGCTGGGGTGGTGCATTTTAAGCTATTAATAAAAATTCAATAACTTTTTCGTATCACGCATTATGCTGTCCAAAATGTAAGCTTCGTTCGAGGTATACCATTATATTTCGCCTACATAAAATACAGTACCCTAACGAGTACGTTAACACAGGTGCCCCCGGTGGCCCAGCACGTGGTGGGGTCCGCGCTGGCCGAGCCCCCCGGGGAGGCGCTGCTAGCCCCCACCACCCCCGACCAGCAGCAAGGTATATACCCCCTATTGTCCGGCCACTGAGAGAATGCTTTCCTGACAGTTGATCAACATAACATACCATCACGCCTGTATCCCCGAAGAGTTAGGCAGAGGTGTACCAATGTACACCCACAGTTCGCCAGTATGTTTTAGGTCCCATGTAATAGGGGGTGAGTCTATTGCCACTAACCGGGCACAAATCCAAACCCCGACCTTCTACTGAGCATTTCATAGAAAAACCCTATAACACCTTGGTCGACTTGGGAATCGAACCCAAGACCTCTAGCGTAGCAGTGGCGCTTACAACCACTAGGCCAACGAGGCAGTTATTGTTAGGTGATCAACAGGAAGATATAAAAAAAGTGTGTGAAAAATATCATTTAAAACTATACCTTTCATCAAGTTAATAGTAACTGTATAAGTATTTCATGGAAATACGGCCTTTTTTCGCCTAGCTTATCAAGACCAACTGACAGGAACGCATTCACTCAGCGGCAGAATAATATGTGTTAGTGTTACTGCTTCACGCTCATCATATATCAAACACCGTCATTTTAAATGTGCATTCGTAATGTAGTCTAATTTATTCGTTAACAGTACTGAATTTTGGTACTTTTTGGGGTTTGTCCATTTATCACGCGTAGCTAGCTCTCTAGTGGGATTGGAAGGTTCCACAATAATCTTAATTTTTCTGGTGATCGCGCGTTTTGTAAATCAAACAGCGGCTTTACTTTGGCCTGCTTTACAAAGAACATTCAAAAAATGTTTAATATTCATTGTGTCACAGTCAGTTATATGCGATTTTGGGTAACATAAAGAGAAAGTTACCAAAAAATATCACGTGATTAATGGACGACCCTTATACAATCTTGTTTTCGGTATATTCTAAACCGATGTATGATGTTAAAAAATCTAGATACAAAATTACTTAAATGTATCATGCAAAATAACAAATACCTATGTAAAACTTACTTCAGCAAAACTTATAGTGTCTAAAGAACGTCAGTTCTTAACTTATTCGAACTACGTCGTAAATTTAACGTTTTAAAAGAGCTTAAAAAGGCCTAAAAATATTTTGATTTTGACGTACTTATTTTACTTATATAACATATAAAATGTACATTTAGGTAGGTAATTCAAAATTTTATCAGAATTGGCTCATTAATTTTACTTTCCAAGCATTGAACTACTACAACCTAATTCATCATCCAAATTATCCAAGTCACACTCATTTGCTCATTTTGCACTGCTTACTAACTCCTGGTTTCTGAAAAATATTATTAAATCGCTTGTCTAATTTAATGTCTAATAATGTGATTGGTTATCTAACAACCAATCACAGCGCTTGGCATGGGATTTGACAGATGTGAAACATTTTCAAGTTTTTGGAAATTCAGAAACCGGGGGTAAATGTTTGAGCTTAGGAGAGCGAGAAATGGCGTTAATTAGGACCTAGTGACTGCATAAGTCTAATCCCTTACAACATATCTGTAATCACTTCCTTACAAGGATATATCATCTAGGTAGAGTTGACTAGTTTGTGTCCAAATTCCTAATCACAACTAAAATTACCAGCTTTTTAATGCTTTGTCACTGAACGCCTTGTCGATTAATAGTCCCCCAAGCAATTGACCTCCATCGTGTTGCACTCGGCGCTCAGTGTGGATTAGGCTGAGCAGTTGCTAAACGGTTTGTGATCCGCTTTTGAATGCACTAGTCGAATAAAGTTCACTATTTCGAGTCCAATGATATCCCAAAAACAGGGGTCGTATTATGAAACGTGAAACCCTCCATAGTTATGCTCGAGTCAATGAGACGGCGCTATCTGTTGGATAGTGTTGTCTCTATCATGACCGGAACTAGTCTAAAACGTCATAATACGGGGGCTGGAGTGGAGACACAAATATCTAACTTCCAGGCAACGCTCTTCTCGTGAACCCGAAGACAAAAACCGCACTCGCAAACATGCTTAGCATCAGGCTTCAGGGTGGCACAGCTAGTGACCATGAGCCTTCCGCAGCCGGCACGCTGCGGCTCATGACGGCGGCGCACGCCCGGCCCGCGCCCGCCGCGCCGCGGCTGCTGCTGCAGCACGCGCATGCTCATCCGCATCATAAGGTACGTGATACGCAGGATATAAAGGTATAGGTGGAGATAAACTGCGCGTCTTAGGGTGTTTGCAAATGTGCATTGTTGCCGTCACGCAATGAGAGTCGCGTCGCTCTCCTGTTGGGCGATTTTGCGCCGAGCTAGCTCCTGGATCTAGTATTTGATGTTATCTTAGTGATCAACTCTTCTGAAAATCACGAATTCGATGCCCATATTGATTTTTGTTTTAAAACAAAACCAGAACGCTTGCAAATAGTATAATAAAATTGTTTTTTTAATACACTGTCCTTTCTTGCATTGGTGCCAACCGAGGTAAGATGTGCAGTTTGTCAACACCTTTACATGGAACTATTGTATTCTTGACTTTCTCAAGCTATTTAAGTAGTTCAGTATCCCATCATAAGAATATTTTGATTGTAGTGGGGAGTGGGGCCAGGATATTTATAAAAAAATATTGTGCTGACTATAGTTATAAACATATACCCTACAAAACCGTATGAACGGTTTCTCTGGAGGAGCTGAAGTAATTTACAATTTGAGTTTTGACTGTAAGAATCGGACATGATGATAAACATATAACATCAAAAAAAAATGTATTATGTACGTAGCCATGAGCCGCTATTCTTCAAGTATAAAGAGGTACGTATTTTTTTACAATTCATTTAGTCAATGTGTTCTTTCTTGTCCATGAGAAACTATAGACCAATTTGAAAAAATAAATAGTTATGGGTCTGTATTTAAAGGTAACAACTGAAACATCAAAATCAGAACGCCTCGTGTCGAACGTATTAATTACCTGCCTAAGGATCCCCCTATAACTATATAAACCTTTTTAGGTATACGCTCCACCCGCGCGACCTCCACCTGCGCGCGCACAGTTCTACGGACACAATCCCAACCTAAAGCTACCACCAGACCTGTTCCTATTGGGATGCGTGTTTCATATCGTAAGTACCTAACAAGTAACAGTTAATTCTTTTAAACTCCTGATCATTTTCTCTTGAAACCAAAACTCACTAGAATTTTATAGATTACGACCAGGGGACCCTCTATTAGGTCGCGTTATTCTTTCCTCCTGTTCCTCGGAAATTGGAAGTACCCCGATAGTTTTTGATAAAGGTGCTTTTTTAATGTGGAGGACTGGAAAAGTAATTTTAAGTAAAAACTAGCTTAATTTTGACTGATTATTTAATCATAACCAAAAGATCATTTAATAAAAAAACCCGAAAAATGTATTACATGACAGTGTCAATTATTGTCGAGGTCTCATTTTCGAGGGAGAAGTAAATGGGTCACATTTTTTTATGTAACGTTTCTGTTGTCCTACTGTGGCTGGCAGCGTGCTACTGGGGAGTTTGTTGCGCCGTTTCTTCTCCTCAGCCAAAGCACTTAGGAGCGGTGAAGGGTGGGTCGGTTTATCTCATTGGGTGTTTGTTTGTTCTGGCGTTGCGCGGCCGATGGTGCGTGGTAAGTTTCCGCCGGATATAAACCGACCTTTAGGGTGCTGTCTATCTTTTTACATTTTGTGATTGACGTTCGATGAGTGCTACTGTGTAGCCTATATTGAATGAAGAATATTTGAATTTGTGCAAAGGTCTCCCCCGTATATCTTCCGAAATTCTGTGTAGAGCCACGTGACACATTTCTCAATTAATAATGGTAACCAGGTGGAGTACCAACAGTCGTGGGGTGCTGAGCGCGTGGCTCGCTGGGCGGAGGCCATCCAGCGGCGCGGCGGCGAGCTCGAGCCCGTGTACTGTGCGCGCGTCACGCACGTGCTGTGCGAGACGCAGAAACATGGCGTCGTCATGCAGGTAGGAAACAATACCAGAATATGAAGATTTTAGAAATTAATTTTGCTTTTTTAATATTCAATGTGTTATTGTCCGTTTTGAGAAAGGAACATAAACGTACATAAAGTGAATTTTAAAACGTATGAAACGCCGCTCCCCCCAGTCTGCGCGCGGTAAAATTCGCGAGCGCGGGGGCGGTACCTCGTAACGTACGTGGCAACTTCTGGCACCGCAGCCGCGCGAGCGGGGAATGTTTTTATGTACCGCACCGCACCCCGTCCGTTCGGAATGGTGCTTTCGTATTCATGCCGTTACATGTCGTGATCATGGGTTTTTGTACAGGCACTCCGCGACGCTAAGCGGTGCGTGACCGCGTACTGGCTGTCAGACGCCATGCTGCGTCGTGGCGTGGTCCCACCGTGGCACGCCCTGCACCTGCCCAGCATGTACGCGGCACGCGACCGGCCCGCCCGCCACCACCGCGCCGCGCTCTCCGGCTGGCGCGCCGAGGAGCGGGACCGCGTCACCTTCTGTCTGGAGCACGTCGGCGCTAAGGTACCTACCTACTCACCTGCCAGCATGTACGCAGTGGAAACATTCGCTTACCAAAATATCCTACGGGTCAATCACGATGGAGTTGTGTCAGTTTTCGTCCGAAATTAGCCGAAAAACAAACACGAAAGAGTGTTTCTTGTGTGTGGCACACACTTACAAGCAACGTCCCTGACAGTTTTCTATCAAAACTTCCGAGAAACATTGAGCCAACCAACATTTCTTACAGTTAACACCGTACATGACGCGCGACAACACGGTGCTGGTGTGCAAGCGCGCGGAGGGCAACAAGTACCGGCGCGCGCGCGAGTGGGGCATCCCCGTCGTCACGGCCGCCTGGCTCACCGACCTGCTGCTCGGCAACATGAGCGCGCTATCACAGGTACGTGGCTTTCACCCTCTTCAGAAGGAGGAACTTCTCAATTCGACTGCTTTTTGTTTTTTAACGCCTTAACTCCCGCAATATAATTTTTTTTGTCATCTATAGTGTATATACTGCAGAGTTTGTCTTATATCAATATTATATGAACCAATTTTTGATTGACTGATCTTACTTTTTTTTTTACTATATTCACTGTTTTCTTGAGAAAACTTGCTGTATTTTTTATAAATTTTTCTTGATATCTGATGTGTCTTCTTATTAACAGATCGAGAATGCAAAATATCAGCAGTTCAACTTGACGAGTCCATTCAGAATGGATTATAGTTTAGTGTCACATTTAATGAGTGAGTATATTTTCATTTCACAACACATTTTTTGAGCACATCATTTCGATAAACTGTTACCGTCGCCAATGCATCGTTTGACGGCCTTTGGCCTCTTTTAATGTGAGATTTTTCCACATACAGCATTGCACTCCCAAAAGCAAAGAAATACCGTCCTTATTACTATAAATCTTACAGACGCCTGGAAAATGCCCATCAACATCACGCAAGAGTCCCACGAGCGCGCGAAACGTTCAGCAGCAGCCGCGTGCGTGGCGGCGGGCGGCAGACGCGCCAAGCGAGCGCGGCTGGCGTCGCCGCCGCCGCCGCCCGCGCAGCCGCCGCCGCAGCCGCCGCCGCTGCACCTCGCGCCTCGGGTCGCCTTCTCCGCGCTCTCGCCGCATCTGCAGCACAAGCTGCCCGCTATCGTCAGGTAATGTGTGCCTCGAACCTCACACTAGCATTGGGTAGTGGGATTGAAACTTGTTGGCGACTGTGAAGTGCATATACTTAGCGCAGTACCACGACGGTGAAGCACACCCCACCGTCTTCCCCAGGGCGGAGGAAGTCCATGAAGGATTGCCACTGGGAAAAAGTACCCGTTGGTTTATGAGTTTGTTACTGCGCAGCGACTCAGCGAAATTGGAATCGACTATACCTCCCACATCGTTTAATCGCTCAGTTTCGTACAAAATAAACATTTGCATATACGCACTTTATGAAATCTTTTTTCAGAACAATAAATAAAATGTAATTTTTACAAAGCATATTTTTTTGTTGACTTGAAAAATATAGAACTATAGTATGTCAGCAATGATGTCTGAAAATATTTAACCATTAGACTTTTGGTTACAGTGACGACATAAAAATCGAAGCCGATGAAAATGCGAATCATATTATCGAAGAACATGATGAACAAAGTAAAAGTTAAACTACCAAGCAAAAGTTACAGTTTAGGTTACTATTGTTCGTTCAATACATAGTTTGTTTGGGTATGGGTCAATTTACATAGAGCAGAATGAATTAAAATAAAGCTAAATTAACTTTATGTCAGTAAAGCTCTAAAGGCGAAATTTCCACTAACGCAGAATGAAGACATCAATTGTACTTCATTAATGGCCCAATTTTATATGATATCGAAATGACTTAAAGTTAATTATGCTACAGCGTTTTAGGTAAATTGACCCTAAGGGAAAATGGTACAAGGGAAATTCTAATTATTATCAGTTTGAGTAAAGTATTTTGTGGTAGCTAACCATGTCTACTACCATAATTTAGAAATAGTTTTTGTCGAGTAATTTAGTCTCAAAAATAATTATTTGGTGTAGTTAGTTACAGGTAATATTACAATTGCGGCATTAGTTCTATTGGTATAGCATGAAAAAAATACGTATAGTAGTGCACGTTAAAAATGAATATTTTGGTTACAGGCAACTTGGCGGTCTCGTGGTAACATCAGCGGCGGAAGCCACGCACCTGGTGATGGACAAGCTGGTGCGCACGTGCAAGCTGATCAGCTGCCTGGTGACGGTGAAGCACCTGCTGACGCCGGAGTGGGTGCTGGAGAGCCAGCGCCTCAACAAGTTCGCCGACGAGGCCAAGCACGGCCTCCGCGACGAAGCCTTCAACAACATGTTCAAGTGCGACGTGTCCGAGCTCCTCCTCTGCGGGGAACAGAGAAAGAAACTCTTCGACGGCGTCACCTTCTTCCTCACTCCCTGCGTCAAGCCCTCCCGAGGTGCCTTAACGGAAATGATCGAGCTCTGCGGAGGGAAGGTCGAGAAGAACCGCCGCTCATACGTCTCCATACAGGAAATGCACAACCAGAAGCCGTACAGTTACCTAGTATTAACCGTACCCAATGATCTCCATCTAGTGTATTACCTGCTGCAGTCTGAAAAAACGTTAAACGTGGTGTGCAGTACCGAGGTAGTGCTATCCGCCATTATGAGGCAAAAACTACAGGTTGAAGAGTTTCTCGTCAAAATAGACTAGAATATACTGTCTTAACTGTGGAACAAGAGGAACATGTGCAACATATTGAATTTGTCTATTTACAGTTTTACGTGTATGAGCAAAAGAATTGACAATATGAAAGTGTTTATAAACTCGTGTCTTCGATGTTATAGCAATAGCAGATTTCTAAATAAAATATTCGATTCCAATTGTTTATAGATATATAAAGTGATATGCATTTGTTGTTGACTTTTGTCATCGTAAACTTAAAAGAAAACATTTATGATATAGTATTATGACCGTTTCAATTAACTTCTACGATTATTTTTGTTTTGGAATCTCCATTTTATTTTTTTACATTATCGCTTGTTGAAAGTTCTCAAGTTAAGTTCAATTTCTATACTTTGTTAAATTTTGAAAGAATAATGCATGTTGCGTTTAAATTGTAAGGAGAAGTTTTTGAAATATATTTTCTTTGTGTAAATAGACATTTACTACGGTCTGGACCATGATGTATAAATTGAGAAAAAGAGACATTAAGAAGTATATAATAGTATGTTTATAATACCTTGTGTTTTATTTCGATAATTTTATTTTCATATTATAATTATAGCTAAATACTAAACTAATAAACACTCATTCAGAAAAAAATTTAATAGAGGTTTGTGGAGGTCACATAGGCCTTTGTCCAGTGAGATTGCTGGGATTGCTGTCACATCATAATATCATAGGTACATAATATTCAGCTTCAGCTGGCTACAGCAGAGGATACAATATTATAAAGAACAAATTCACCGATAATACGGTAACATAACCGTCATGTGTATTCTATATAATACTAGCTCTGCAATGCAATTTTTTCTTCTAGCTATCTGCCTACTACCACTTAGGGATAAATAGTAGCCGATTCTCAGACCTACTGAATGAATATGCATATAAAATTTCATAAAAATTGGTCGAGCCGTTTCGGAAGTATATTGTGACACAAGAATTTTATATATTAATGTATTCAAAGATTCTTTTGCATTTGCACTTCAATTGTGCGCTGGTGTATATTTATTCTAAATTCGAGAATGATAGTCAACCGTATTATGAAATCTGCTAGAAATCGCTGCGATACGACATATTTAAAAAAAAAAATCTGTACAAGAAAATACTTGTATACCTATCCGCCCTGCTTTAAACAATAATAACATAAGTAAACATCCTTAACTGTCCTAGTATTTTAAGTTCATTCGGGTTCTGAAAGTACTTTATTAAAAGATGAGTTTTAATTAATCAGCATATTAGTACTGACGATTCAGTACTGATATGTTGTCTGCTGATTCCGTAAGTATACACGTGCATCGATATGCAAGTGTTTTGTCTAAATTAATAAATATTGCAGAAGGTAGTTCAAAAAATAAATAAGTAAATTTCTGAACGAATACTATTGAGTCATGTTTTAGAGTAACCCTTAGACGTTCAAAATCTTGTTATTGATTGCACTTCTATCGATCGAAATCGATTATTAATTTCCGTATTCATAGCCTGTTCATTCTTGATCAAGTCATATATTTTTAAGCTGAACAAAGTAAAATTACCCGTAATTACTTCTTAATATTATTTATTATGTTACTCATCTGTCAATCTAAAATATCACTGAACATTAGATGACACATTAAATTAAATGCCGAAGAAATATTAGAATTTACAATACTTTACATAATTATCTTTAAATAATATGATACAGAATTCATATACCTACGTCGAATGATATTAAAGATAAATAGCAATTAAATTAAATGCGATTGATGTTTTTATTTCCATATTTGTCTGTATATTTATGTGATTCTGTACTATTTTGTCAGAAAATATTTATTATTTTAAATTCATTTGTGTGATTTCTATTGATTAGACCAGATTAATCGATTTTTATGCAAGTTATCTCGAATGACAGACTGTCACAACTCTAGTATTGTTACGCCCCTTCCGTCGTGTCAAAAGTGCGTTAGCAAGTTTTATTACATTTACTTTAGGATTCTTCCAATAATTATGTTCTTTTATGCATCTTTAATACAATAATTTTATACTACTTTACTCAAGTTAGTGAATTCAATCTAAACTAGGCCATAATACGTGTATTTGGTGCCGCATACTGTCTGTCAAATTCTTGAGATATTTATCGATTTTGGGTCGGCAGTCAGTCAATAAATACGATTTTCTTTTTGTATTATAGGAAAGTTGAAGTAAAAACTATATAAAACAGTCAAGATGACTGACTCAAAGTACTTTACGACGACGAAGAAGGGCGAGATATTTGAACTGAAATCGGAGCTGAACAGTGACAAAAAAGAGAAGAAGAAGGAAGCAGTAAAGAAGGTATTGTATCCTTCTGTTTATAAAATAGCTAGCAGTACATGCTACAAAGACTCTTCTACAGCTCTTAAAGATATTGAAAAGTTTCATCATTACAAACTGATGACAAATCTTCTGTCAAATTATCATCCATAACACAGATATATTGATAATTCCAGGCTATGTTTTTACATTTCTCCTTTTAAAATAGTGTTATGTTGATGAAAAATCCAATAAGAGCCAATGTATTGCATAATACACAATGTATAGTGGGTGTTTGAAACTTGGGCTATGCAGTAACATCAGTCTGGCAACAGTTTTAAATGTATCCTTGGAGAAAACTAATATGTTTGTTGCTTTTAATATAAGAAATTTGATAGCACTTTTGTTGATTGCAATAATTTCTTGAGTAATTTGAATTCAACAATGAGTTTAGTGAACGACAATGTTGTCATAACTTCATATAACAATTTAAGTATCTAATGAGTTCACAAAAAGTACATTAAATATCTGCAACATAAAAGGTTTTCTACAAATTCACATCTAACATAAATGTGACAGCTAAAATCTGCAGTCAAAACCCATCCTAACCATCCATTTTCCACAGGTCATAGCATCAATGACCGTAGGCAAAGATGTCTCCGCACTATTCCCGGACGTAGTGAATTGCATGCAGACAGACAACCTGGAGCTCAAGAAGCTGGTGTATCTCTACCTCATGAACTACGCCAAGTCACAGCCGGACATGGCTATCATGGCCGTCAATACCTTTGTCAAGGTATGTACTCGTACTTGAGTTTATATTTTATTTGACAGATTTGACGTTGTGCGGGAAATGTTATGTTGAAAAGTATGATGTATTTTCCTTGAAATTGATATTTTTATCAAATGTAAATTGTGATGGGTTATGATCTTTCCTATAAAAATCAGAGTATCATTGGATGTTACCTCTCACTAGCAAAATCAGATAGTTTTAAAGAATATTGGGAATAGGTGCATTATAACTAATTTGGTAAATTAAAACTGTTCAGGTATCACAGAATTCTGTGCCTATAATTAAAAGATTTGCCATTGTACCATTTGTAACATGAGCGAATAAAGTATAGGTATCTAACACAACATTTCCTGTATAACCAAAAATATTTCATGATCAATTTCTCAAACTGAAAACAAACTCAGCATGGGTTGAAAGTCAATTCAAATTCAGATCATTAAAACAATTGATTGCCAAATCAAAATCAAAACACGGAGCATGGGATTAAAATATCTATGAGTATGTGAAACTAATTAATAAAATGATTATATACTTGTTTAGATTTACCATAATAACTACGTTTAGTAGTTATTTGTGTGTGACATGTATTTTTTATCGTTTTTTAATGTCTACTGTACCTATTATGATGGGTGGAAGGATCTACCGACCTACCAGCTTGTTAAGGTAAAACGATCCAGAGAAATCCAAAATCAAATCATCCGATTGTAGATTTACACATTGGTACAATTTAATATCAAATTTGAGTCTTGTGACATTGTTTTAAGGTTGAATTTTGATGAAATTTCTGTCAGGCAGCAATTAAGGATTTTATTCTGTATAGAGTATACTCGATCATGCTATACCATGATAGAATAAAAATATATGATTAGATTATTATAAGATACCTTTGTGAATTATGCATACATGTTGCATGTATTCGTAGATTATTAGAAGTAGTATTATATAAAGCAGGACAATATTACATCGTATTGAAATTAGAGTGAAAAATAACGCGAAAAAATTGGCCTTATTTCATATTATACTTACATTGGTGTTGACTTATCAAACAAATAAAAAAGGAAGACAAATAAACATAATAATATAGTAATCAGAAAATGTCTAACAGAAATTTTCTACATATCGTAAATTAGCACTTAAATTCCCTAAATACCTGCATGCAATAAGTAGGTATATATAGCATGATAAATTCATCACAAATTATCCAATTATAAGAAACCCCACCAAGCACAGATAATGTGTAAATCTACATAAAAGTCGACCAGATCAAAAATGATATGACTATGAAAATAAAATCCATGCCTCATACTTTATTATGAATAGAAGCACATCGGCTATTTATTTATTAATCCCATATTTATTATGCTAGGGAACCTGTTAAGTCTGCATATCACACAAAGAGTTTTTAGCTAATTAATTGAAGTTGTATTAATTGACATTGTGAAGAAGGATAACATGAAAAAAAAAAAAATTGCGATTTATGTAACCTACTTTCGTTAGCCTGTCTGGGAGGAGAAGCTTACCCTTAAAGCGAATTAATATGAATTAATCGCAGCTGTATAGGTAATTAAAAAAGATTACAATAGTTATGTATGCAATTTACAAGGCTATTTATAATTTCTTGGATTGAAAATATCTTGTAATTAAATCTGTACCTATACTATTGTATATCGATGCTTGCAATGTGTGCCAACACTCTTAATTCAAGTAAATATACTTTTACCGATTTTATCGCTGTTTCTATTCGGATTTAGATCAATGACTAACATTCGTGTAAACCTCAGAAATCAATAACACTCTTAATACAGATTTTCCAAATAATAAGTTCTGCAGACTAAACAGGTTCCCAATGCATCGCTTATAGTAAAATTGCTTCAGTATGATTGATGTGTTGCTTCTCTTTTCTTTTTATACACAATACCGACACAAACCACGTTGACCTCCAGGATTGTGAGGATTCGAACCCGTTGATCCGCGCCCTGGCGGTCAGAACCATGGGGTGTATTCGCGTGGATAAGATTACTGAGTACTTGTGTGAGCCGCTCCGCAAGTGCTTGAAGGATGAAGACCCGTATGTTAGGAAGACTGCGGCGGTGTGTGTTGCTAAGTTGTATGATATATCTTCTAGTATGGTTGAAGATCAGGTAATTATTACTTTTCTTTATCTTAAATATTTTATTTAATCGAGATTTAGGTTTGATTTGTGTCTTAGATATGTTGTTGCATATTGTAATGATGGGAAAAAATAAACACCATAACAAGATGTTGTCTATTTTGAGCCTAAAATAACCCATTTGCGGTAAAAAAAATAGTTTCTCGACACTAATTTAGGCCCCTCCTAAGAACGTATAATGTTCAGATGTTCCATCCATTTTTGGCTAAACCATGTTGCTTATTCCACTTATCCCGTCTGTTTATATCCCCCAACCTATTAACATACAACACACTCTACAGGGTTTCTTAGACCAGCTGAAGGACTTGCTGAGCGACTCCAACCCCATGGTGGTGGCCAACGCCGTCGCCGCGCTCTCAGAGATCAACGAGGCCAGTGTGTCCGGACACCCGCTTGTAGGTGAGTCAGGAAAGCCGCTGGAAACAAACATTAGCGTGTTTGAGGAAGTATGCAACGTGAGGGCGAGATATGTAACGGAATTAGAACATCTATCGGATCCAGCGCTCAGTCTATTGAAGGGGTTTTTATTTAACTATGTGCTACATTCTTCTTCTTCTTATGTTCTACATTCTTCTCTTGAGTAACATGAGTAGTTTACGTATATTTGCAATTTTTTTGTGAAACGCGACTCTTCAAACCTTACATTTCTTTCTAAATCTCTCAAAGTGGACTATTAGGGTAATTGTTCAAGATTCTTCTGTCACCTCTAGAGTACGTACTAAATACCCTGTTTACTCCCTAGAAATGAACGCGCCAACAATAAACAAGCTGCTAACAGCTCTGAACGAGTGCACGGAGTGGGGCCAGGTGTTCATACTCGACGCGCTGTCGAACTACTCGCCGCGAGACGCGCGCGAGGCCCACTCCATATGCGAGAGGATCACGCCGCGGCTGGCGCATGCCAACGCCGCTGTAGTACTGTCGGCTGTCAAGGTAGGTAGCAGACATTACATATGTCACGACATGCCCATGTGTTCATACTACTTCACTAACCCTCACTCTTCACTCAGGTCCTGATGAAGCTGATGGAGATGGTGTCGGATGACACTGAGCTGGTGAGCACGCTGTCGCGCAAGCTGGCGCCGCCGCTCGTCACGCTGCTGAGCGCCGAGCCTGAAGTGCAGTATGTGGCGCTCAGGAATATCAATCTCGTCGTGCAGAAGAGGCCCGATATATTGAAGCATGAGATGAAAGTGAGAAACGGCTTGCATATAATTTTTTAGGCTTAGGGTAACTGAAAGGTTTCGTACGTGGTTATGAAAAAAAGGGGTCTTAAAGGGATGTTTTCCGCCATACACCGACTGCTCGAACATGTAGCCAGTGATCAAAGTACGTGGTCTGCAGTCAATGTGTAAGGTTTCACGCTGCTCAAAAAGTAGTTAAAAGCGGCTGCTTGACTTGGAAAGACCAATAAATCTGAATTTTCAACTTTTTGCAGGTGTTCTTCGTAAAATACAACGACCCGATCTACGTGAAACTGGAAAAGCTGGACATCATGATCCGGCTGGCGTCGCAGGCGAACATCGCGCAGGTGCTGGGCGAGCTCAAGGAGTACGCCACCGAGGTGGATGTGGACTTCGTCAGGAAGGCCGTCAGGGCTATAGGACGCTGTGCCATCAAGGTGAGGGTCTTATGTTATGAGGAACAGGTATAGAAGCTGGACATCATGATCCGGCTGGCGTCGCAGGCGAACATCGCGCAGGTGCTGGGCGAGCTCAAGGAGTACGCCACCGAGGTGGATGTGGACTTCGTCAGGAAGGCCGTCAGGGCTATAGGACGCTGTGCCATCAAGGTGAGGGTCTTATGTTATGAGAAACAGGTATATACCACCAGAACTGCAAAGACGTAAGTGGCCCGCGGCGGGACCGTGGTGATTTTAGTTGGTGCAAGTGCGACATATCCTCGTGCAAGAAAGATAATGCATATTTAACTATAGAAGAAATGAGACGGTCTTTGCGAATATGTAGCGCAATTTTGGAGTACATTTTATATTTATATCGTAATGAAATTTCTGGATTTTTGACGGATGAGTTTTATCTAAATCGCAATTCACAAATAGTCATTATTTATTTTGACAATTTATAACAAAACTAATATTTAATTAGGTTCTTTTTTTAAATCTTAATACTTAACCTCGAAACAAGAATTCATTAGATTTACATTTTTCAATCTCTTCCCATAGTAAACTTTATATCTATAACTACTTACCCAACCTATCACAATTTCCAGGTGGAGCCGTCAGCGGAGCGCTGCGTGTCCACCCTCCTGGAGCTGATCCAGACGAAGGTGAACTACGTGGTGCAGGAGGCCATCGTGGTCATCAAGGACATCTTCCGCAAGTACCCCAACAAGTACGAGAGCATCATCAGCACGCTCTGCGAGAACCTCGACACGCTGGATGAGCCGGAGGCCAGGGCTAGCATGGTATGCACTAATCTTCATTTTCATTAAGGTTTTAGTGCTGAAAGCTAGTAAATTCACGGGGTATTAAATGACATTCTAAACAAGCGAACACGGCTGACGTACTCGGTAAAGCAAAGCCTAACGACAGCCGTACTGGGGCTAATAGTGTTTTTGCCAACCCATACAGGAACCCATGCAAATATACATGCAAAATTTCAACCAAATCGGTCCTGCCGTTTTATAAGAGTTAGGTGACAAACACACGAACAGTAGATTGATTATTAGGAAGATAATATGTTAACCAAATGGTAAATGTTTATGGTTGTCGCTTTGGAATAGAAAAACATAAATATTGTCATCTATACCTTAATTTTAATATGTCATCTATAACTTATTTATTATTCATAGTGTATGGATTCTAGCACTAAATTACATATTCTTCTATTATTATTTCTAGGTATGGATTGTAGGCGAGTACGCGGAGCGTATCGACAACGCTGACGAACTACTGGACTCCTTCCTCGAGGGTTTCCATGATGAAAACGCACAGGTAAAGGACATTGAAATATTAACTATATTCTAAAAGAAATAAAAACCATTTTATTAAACTGCCATGATTTTTTCAAGATATTCTGTTGTCTGACTGTAGGTTCTTAGTTAAGTTTTATTATTCGACCATTAACTTAAAATCAAAGTTTTTTGGTCTGCAGTTGGTCAAAAACATAAATAAATGTATTTATAATCAGCTTATTTATTTAATTCTGGCCAAATGTAGTTAATGGCCAATGAAGTCAAACAGTTTAATTTAAATACCACACACAAGTACATATTCTTATTGTTTTATCTGGTGCATGCAGGTCCAGCTGCAGCTGCTGACGGCGGTGGTGAAGCTGTTCCTGAAGCGGCCGGCCGACACGCAGGAGCTGGTGCAGCACGTGCTCAGTCTCGCCACGCAGGACTCCGACAACCCTGATCTTAGGTAACACGACTATTTACGTAGGATTTGTCTAGCAAATTGGAGAGGTAGAAGCGATAGAATTTCAAGTAAATAAGAAATATAACTAAATCTCTTTTACCTTTTGTTAAATAGTCAGTTATTGTCGTTTATATTTAAGGTATCGATATAAAAAAAAACTAAAGTTTCTGTGAAAAAAATCCTTCTGTCAACTTCCACTTATAGTAGCTTCTCCCTCAAACAACTGGTTCGTGAATTGGTGGAATGTGAAAGATAGACTTCTTGCAAGACTAGTGAACTTAGACTATTAGTTTCATCGCGAAAAACTTATTTCCGTTCGCCCAGAGACCGCGGCTTCATCTACTGGCGCCTGCTGTCTACGGACCCTGCAGCGGCCAAGGAGGTGGTGCTGGCCGACAAGCCGCTCATCTCCGAGGAGACTGACCTGCTGGAGCCCACGCTGCTGGACGAGCTCATCTGCCACATCAGCTCGCTGGCCTCCGTGTACCATAAGCCTCCCACGGCTTTCGTTGAAGGTAAGGATATAAGGCATTTGAAAGAAATATATAAAGGTTGCGTCACGTAAAAAGAACGTTAGTTGTCAAGATGCGCAGGACGTGATTTATCGGTCTGTTTGGTGGTATGAACTGCGGTGCGGTGCGGGGGGCACGAGCAGCATGTTTGCCGGTGCGTTGGGGCCAGGCCACACGGTGCGGCAGCGCCCCGCATTACTCCGCCCCGCACTGGCGGGCACGCGAGCAGTGCGGCGTGGCAATGTTCTTACGTAGCGCAGCAGCGGCGTCACACTGCTTGCCCTGCTTGCTCCCCGCCGCGTCTGCCTCGCGCCGTGCTCCGGTGCGGCTGTGGTGCCGGACGTACAGTATGGCATACCATACATTTTAATATGTTGCGGCACCGCTCAGACGCCGCGCCGGAGCCGTACCGCGCTGTGTGGCCTGGCCCTTATTGGTTTGTCAGACGACCTTTACCTTCCGCATTGTATACTCATGCGCAAACATACCCTCTCAACTTTCTGCGTTCTTTTTACGTGGCGCGACCTATACTAGGCATTTAATTGATAAATAGTCAAGTACGAGTTGGAGAAATACACGGAAGGCTTAAAGAATGACACTATATTATTTTCATTTGCTTTTTAATAATACAATTTTGTGACAATTTTGATTTGATACCTGTTATGGTTCATGAAGTGAAACCTGTTAACAGATTGATTGACTAATAACGAAAGCTACTTGAATACAAAAGATTTTTGTCAGAAAAATACGTATGTGATACTTATTCTTTTTTTATGTAATAAATAGTGTGGTTATTTCTATTTTACCATATAATATTTACATTTAGGTTTAATTCAAAACATTTATTTGCCAAACATGAGTTTACAAAAAGTGTTCTCAAAAAAGTTATTGCCATATTTAGGTGTACTATTTAGTACTTTATACTGCACACTTATTAATTATCTCGTGTGTATGTCGCAGGTCGTGGTGCAGGTGTCCGCAAGAGTCTGCCGTCGCGTGGCCCCGCGCCCGCCGACGAGGCCCACGCTGCTCCGGCTTCCACAGTTATACCCAACCAGGTGAACATCTTGTTACTAACACTTCTGATAAAATAACAATTTTATGTTATTTTGTTTCTACATATGATACTACATAACCATTAAAGATAGAATTAAGACATAAGCAAACAAATTGACAGTTAATTTTTATGTCAAGGAAAATTTTATATTTAAAATTACTAATATGAACTTTTATAGATATCACTTTTGTATCGAAATAATACATGAATCTTTACAGTCTTTTATAAAGTATTTTGTATCAAATATTCTTATAAAACATTTATTCGCCATGGTTATGACGCATAATTTAAATACACAGGAATAACATAGTACTTAAAACCATCTTCCTTTATCACATTCTTTTTCTTTCCAATACTTGATTATAATCAATTTTTCATTGTCCCAGGAGTCCCTTATCGGCGACCTACTATCCATGGACATCGGCGGTCCCCCGCCCGCGCCCGCTCCCGCTTCCAACGTCGACCTGCTGGCTGGAGGACTCGATGTACTCGTAAGTTATAAATTACATTAATAAATTAATACTATTTAATTTATGACAATTTTGACGACCTCTGTGCTCGAATGGCGTACGCACTGGTTTTCAAGGTGTCGCTAGCTCTGAGGCCCGGGTTCGATCCCCGGACAGGTCTATGTAGAAAGTCACTATTCTACATTGTCTCGGGTCTGAGTGTTTGTCGTATCTTCGTTGTTTCTGAATTCCATAACACAACTGCTGAATAGCTACTTACTATGGGTTCAGAACAATGTATGTGATGTTGTCCGCATATTTTTTTTATTTAATTTTTATCGTGATATTTTTATTCTGTGAGCAGTTTTTAACGTGTGATGTAAATTTGACGGTTCTTTATTACGATCCAGCCTTTTTGGCTTTTGACTTTTGGAAAAGATAATGATTAATTACGATAAAGATTGGGTAATTATTCATGTTTAAAAATAACACACCGACTGTCGTAATATGAAATAAAATATTATGCCTTACAAAAACCGAAATGAATAAATACACGACATCGTTTTTAACACGTTTAGTGATATTGGTTATTCAAGCGTCGTCTTTCTCGATAGGCGTCGGTCTCGATAGGCGTCGGTCTCGATAGGCGTCGATCTCGATAGGCGTAGGTCTCATAAGGCGTCGGTCTCGATAGGCGTCGGTCTCGATAGGCGTCGATCTCGATAGGCGTAGGTCTCATAAGGCGTCGGTCTCGATAGGCGTCGGTCTCGATAGGCGTCGGTCTCGATAGGCGTCGGTCTCGATAGGCGTCGGTCTCGATAGGCGTCGATCTCGATAGGCGTCGGTCTCATAAGGCGTCGGTCTCGATAGGCGTCGGTCTCGATAGGCGTCGGTCTCATAAGGCGTCGGTCTCAATAGAAGTCGGTTGCGATAGGCGTCGGTCTCGATAGGCGTCGGTCTCGATAGGCGTCGGTCTCGATAGGCGTCGGTCTCGATAGGCGTCGATCTCGATAAGCGTCGGTCTCATAAGGCGTCGGTCTCAATAGAAGTCGGTTGCGATAGGCGTCGGTCTCGATAGGCGTCGGTCTCATAAGGCGTCGATCTCGATAGGCGTCGGTCTCGATAGGCGTCGGTCTCATAAGGCGTCGGTCTCGATAGGCGTCGGTCTCGATAGGCGTCGGTCTCATAAGGCGTCGGTTGCGATAGGCGTCGGTTGCGATAGGCGTCGGTCTCATAAGGCGTCGGTCTCGATAGGCGTCGGTCTCGATAGGCGTCGGTCTCATAAGGCGTCGGTCTCATAAGGCGTCGGTCTCGATAGGCGTCGGTCTCGATAGGCGTCGGTCTCGATAGGCGTCGGTCTCGATAGGCGTCGGTCTCGATAGGCGTCGGTCTCATAAGGCGTCGGTTGCGATAGGCGTCGGTCTCATAAGGCGTCGGTTGCGATAGGCGTCGGTCTCATAAGGCGTCGGTTGCGATAGGCGTCGGTCTCATAAGGCGTCGGTTGCGATAGGCGTCGGTCTCATAGGGCGTCGGTTGCGATAGGCGTCGGTCTCATAAGGCGTCGGTTGCGATAGGCGTCGGTCTCATAAGGCGTCGGTTGCGATATGCGTCGGTCTCATAAGGCGTCGGTCTCGATAGGCGTCGGTCTCGATAGGCGTCGGTCTCGATAGGCGTCGGTCTCGATAGGCGTCGGTCTCGATAGGCGTCGGTCTCGATAGGCGTCGGTCTCGATAGGCGTCGGTCTCATAAGGCGTCGGTCTCAATAGAAGTCGGTTGCGATAGGCGTCGGTCTCGATAGGCGTCGGTCTCATAAGGCGTCAGTCTCGATAGGCGTCGGTCTCGATAGGCGTCGGTCTCGATAGGCGTCGGTCTCGATAGGCGTCGGTCTCGATAGGCGTCGGTCTCATAAGGCGTCGGTCTCATAAGGCGTCGGTCTCATAAGGCGTCGGTCTCGATAGGCGTCGGTCTCGATAGGCGTCGGTCTCATAAGGCGTCGCTTGCGATAGGCGTCGGTCTCATAAGGCGTCGGTTGCGATAGGCGTCGGTCTCATAAGGCGTCGGTTGCGATAGGCGTCGGTCTCATAAGGCGTCGGTTGCGATAGGCGTCGGTCTCATAGGGCGTCGGTTGCGATAGGCGTCGGTCTCATAAGGCGTCGGTTGCGATAGGCGTCGGTCTCATAAGGCGTCGGTCTCGATAGGCGTCGGTCTCGATAGGCGTCAGTCTCATAAGGCGTCGGTCTCGATAGGCGTCGGTCTCGATAGGCGTCGGTCTCATAAGGCGTCGGTCTCAATAGAAGTCGGTTGCGATAGGCGTCGGTCTCGATAGGTGTCGGTCTCGATAGGCGTCGGTCTCGATAGGCGTCGGTCTCATAGACGTCGGTCTCGATAGGCGTCGGTCTCGATAGGCGTCGGTCTCGATAGGCGTCGGTCTCATAAGGCGTCGGTTGCGATAGGCGTCGGTTGCGATAGGCGTCGGTCTCATAAGGCGTCGGTCTCGATAGGCGTCGGTCTCGATAGGCGTCGGTCTCATAAGGCGTCGGTCTCATAAGGCGTCGGTCTCATAAGGCGTCGGTCTCATAAGGCGTCGGTCTCATAAGGCGTCGGTCTCGATAGGCGTCGGTCTCGATAGGCGTCGGTCTCGATAGGCGTCGGTCTCATAAGGCGTCGGTCTCATAAGGCGTCGGTCTCGATAGGCGTCGGTCTCGATAGGCGTCGGTCTCATAAGGCGTCGGTCTCATAAGGCGTCGGTCTCGATAGGCGTCGGTCTCATAAGGCGTCGGTCTCGATAGGCGTCGGTCTCGATAGGCGTCGGTCTCGATAGGCGTCGGTCTCGATAGGCGTCGGTCTCGATAGGCGTCGGTCTCGATAGGCGTCGGTCTCGATAGGCGTCGGTCTCATAAGGCGTCGGTCTCGATAGGCGTCGGTCTCGATAGGCGTCGGTCTCGATAGGCGTCGGTCTCGATAGGCGTAGGTCTCATAAGGCGTCGGTCTCGATAGGCGTCGGTCTCGATAGGCGTCGGTCTCGATAGGCGTCGGTCTCATAAGGCGTCGGTCTCATAAGGCGTCGGTCTCGATAGGCGTCGGTCTCGATAGGCGTCGGTCTCATAAGGCGTCGGTTGCGATAGGCGTCGGTTGCGATAGGCGTCGGTCTCATAAGGCGTCGGTCTCGATAGGCGTCGGTCTCGATAGGCGTCGGTCTCATAAGGCGTCGGTCTCATAAGGCGTCGGTCTCATAAGGCGTCGGTCTCGATAGGCGTCGGTCTCATAAGGCGTCGGTCTCGATAGGCGTCGGTCTCGATAGGCGTCGGTCTCGATAGGCGTCGGTCTCGATAGGCGTCGGTCTCGATAGGCGTCGGTCTCGATAGGCGTCGGTCTCATAAGGCGTCGGTCTCATAAGGCGTCGGTGTCATTCTCGATAGGCGTCGGTCTCGATAGGCATCGGTCTCATAAGGCGTCGGTTGCGATAGGCGTCGGTCTCATAAGGCGTCGGTTGCGATAGGCGTCGGTCTCATAAGGCGTCGGTCTCATAAGGCGTCGGTCTCGATAGGCGTCGGTCTCGATAGGCGTCGGTCTCATAAGGCGTCGGTTGCGATAGGCGTCGGCCTCATAAGGCGTCGGCCTCATAAGGCGTCGGTCTCGATAGGCGTCGGTCTCGATAGGCGTCGGTCTCATAAGGCGTCGGTCTCATAAGGCGTCGGTCTCATAAGGCGTCGGTCTCGATAGGCGTCGGTCTCATAAGGCGTCGGTCTCATAAGGCGTCGGTCTCGATAGGCGTCGGTCTCATAAGGCGTCGGTTGCGATAGGCGTCGGCCTCATAAGGCGTCGGTCTCGATAGGCGTCGGTCTCGATAGGCGTCGGTCTCATAAGGCGTCGGTCTCATAAGGCGTCGGTCTCATAAGGCGTCGGTCTCGATAGGCGTCGGTCTCGATAGGCGTCGGTCTCGATAGGCGTCGGTCTCGATAGGCGTCGGTCTCGATAGGCGTCGGTCTCGATAGGCGTCGGTCTCGATAGGCGTCGGTCTCATAAGGCGTCGGTCTCATAAGGCGTCGGTCTCATAAGGCGTCGGTCTCGATAGGCGTCGGTCTCATAAGGCGTCGGTTGCGATAGGCGTCGGTCTCATAGGGCGTCGGTTGCGATAGGCGTCGGTCTCATAATGCGTCGGTTGCGATAGGCGTCGGTCTCATAAGGCGTCGGTTGCGATAGGCGTCGGTCTCATAAGGCGTCGGTCTCGATAGGCGTCGGTCTCGATAGGCGTCGGTCTCGATAGGCGTCGGTCTCGATAGGCGTCGGTCTCGATAGGCGTCGGTCTCGATAGGCGTCGGTCTCGATAGGCGTCGGTTGCGATAGGCGTCGGTCTCATAAGGCGTCGGTCTCATAAGGCGTCGGTCTCGATAGGCGTCGGTCTCATAAGGCGTCGGTCTCATAAGGCGTCGGTCTCGATAGGCGTCGGTCTCGATAGGCGTCGGTCTCGATAGGCGTCGGTCTCGATAGGCGTCGGTCTCATAAGGCGTCGGTCTCATAAGGCGTCGGTCTCGATAGGCGTCGGTCTCGATAGGCGTCGGTCTCATAAGGCGTCGGTTGCGATAGGCGTCGGCCTCATAAGGCGTCGGTCTCGATAGGCGTCGGTCTCGATAGGCGTCGGTCTCATAAGGCGTCGGTCTCATAAGGCGTCGGTCTCATAAGGCGTCGGTCTCATAAGGCGTCGGTCTCGATAGGCGTCGGTCTCGATAGGCGTCGGTCTCGATAGGCGTTGGTCTCGATAGGCGTCGGTGTCGATAGGCGTCGGTCTCGATAGGCGTCGGTCTCATAAGGCGTCGGTCTCATAAGGCGTCGGTCTCATAAGGCGTCGGTCTCGATAGGCGTCGGTTGCGATAGGCGTCGGTCTCATAAGGCGTCGGTTGCGATAGGCGTCGGTCTCATAGGGCGTCGGTTGCGATAGGCGTCGGTCTCATAATGCGTCGGTTGCGATAGGCGTCGGTCTCATAAGGCGTCGGTTGCGATAGGCGTCGGTCTCATAAGGCGTCGGTCTCGATAGGCGTCGGTCTCGATAGGCGTCGGTCTCGATAGGCGTCGGTCTCGATAGGCGTCGGTCTCGATAGGCGTCGGTCTCGATAGGCGTCGGTCTCGATAGGCGTCGGTCTCATAAGGCGTCGGTCTCGATAGGCGTCGGTCTCGATAGGCGTCGGTCTCGATAGGCGTCGGTCTCGATAGGCGTAGGTCTCATAAGGCGTCGGTCTCGATAGGCGTCGGTCTCGATAGGCGTCGGTCTCGATAGGCGTCGGTCTCGATAGGCGTCGGTCTCATAAGGCGTCGGTCTCATAAGGCGTCGGTCTCGATAGGCGTCGGTCTCGATAGGCGTCGGTCTCGATAGGCGTCGGTCTCGATAGGCGTCGGTCTCGATAGGCGTCGGTCTCGATAGGCGTCGGTCTCATAAGGCGTCGGTCTCGATAGGCGTCGGTCTCGATAGGCGTCGGTCTCGATAGGCGTCGGTCTCGATAGGCGTAGGTCTCATAAGGCGTCGGTCTCGATAGGCGTCGGTCTCGATAGGCGTCGGTCTCGATAGGCGTCGGTCTCATAAGGCGTCGGTCTCATAAGGCGTCGGTCTCGATAGGCGTCGGTCTCGATAGGCGTCGGTCTCATAAGGCGTCGGTTGTGATAGGCGTCGGTTGCGATAGGCGTCGGTCTCATAAGGCGTCGGTCTCGATAGGCGTCGGTCTCGATAGGCGTCGGTCTCGATAGGCGTCGGTCTCATAAGGCGTCGGTCTCATAAGGCGTCGGTCTCATAAGGCGTCGGTCTCGATAGGCGTCGGTCTCATAAGGCGTCGGTTTCGATAGGCGTCGGTCTCGATAGGCGTCGGTCTCGATAGGCGTCGGTCTCATAAGGCGTCGGTCTCATAAGGCGTCGGTGTCATTCTCGATAGGCGTCGGTCTCGATAGGCATCGGTCTCATAAGGCGTCGGTTGCGATAGGCGTCGGTCTCATAAGGCGTCGGTTGCGATAGGCGTCGGTCTCATAAGGCGTCGGTTGCGATAGGCGTCGGTCTCATAAGGCGTCGGTTGCGATAGGCGTCGGTCTCATAAGGCGTCGGTTGCGATAGGCGTCGGTCTCATAAGGCGTCGGTTGCGATAGGCGTCGGTGTCAAAAGGAGTCGGTTGCGATAGAAGAAAGAAGAAAAATGAGTTAACATTTTCTCAAGCTGTTTAATCTTTAACCGCAGATATCTCTTATATTTAGTGTTTTACAATGTATTCATGTTATCATGATTCTGCTTTATAAATATTGTCTTACAATAATCTTATCTTACTAATGAAATGTTCTGTCCAGTTGGGTGGCGGTCCGGAGCCGGCGGCGGGCACGACGGGCTTGCTGGGCGACATCTTCGGCGCCGCCACGCCCGCATGCTACGTGCCGCCCAAGCAGTGCTGGCTGCCCGCTGACAAGGGGAAAGGTAACACACTATATACTGCTGGGCGACATCTTCGACTTTACTCACATAATCAGGCGGATAAAATTCGCAGCAGTTTAGCCGTAATGCGGCCTTGATCATGACGAAGAGAAAATTTAAAAAAAAAAATTACGTGGGCGAAACCGCGGGCCATAGCTAGTTTAGTATATAAAGCACAATTTTCTCAGGTCTGGAGATCTGGGGCACGTTCAGCCGGCAAGGCGGGCAGCCGCGCATGGAGATGACCTTCACCAACAAGGCCATGCAGGCCATGAGCGGGTTCGCCATACAACTCAACAAGAACAGGTACTATATCACACTACAGTACTTTATACTGTTGGATACTTTGAATATTTGTTTTTCAGTAGTTTTTATCATTATGACATTATGTAGGGGGGTAAAAGCAGATAAAGTTTGGGGATAAAAATATCTATGTCTAGGTGTGTGAGGGTCGTTCTTCCAGACACAAGTCAGGGACGCAGTCTCTCAGCGGTCCAAGTAAACATATACATATTAATGCCACAAGTACCAGGATAAAAAGAGTTATGAAAATTTTACTAAGTGCCATGTTAGAAAGATTCAAAGTTTAACTATTTTCTTATTCAGTGCTATATAATCTGCTTGTTTTCTGTATGAAGTAACTAACAATGTTCTTCTTGCATTTGACTAACAATTTCGTTTCGTCATCAGTTTCGGCGTGTTCCCGTCCGGCGGCCTGAGCGTGGGCGCGGTGGCGGCGGGCGCGTCGGCCGCGGCGCCGCTCGCGCTCGCCACGCAGGGGCCCGTGCAGAGGATGGAGCCACTCAACAACCTGCAGGTATATACACACACATGTGCTATAACACACGATAATACAAACAGTTCTCAAAAAGCTACATTCGACAGTGTTAAAGCTGATCGAATCGCTGAAATGTATAGAATTTTCATTTCCGTAGGTTACGTAGTAGGTACTCTTGAACACAATAACTGCAATGTTTGCAATTAAATACACAACATATAACCGTAAGCATAACGAAATCGAGGACGATACATTAGGTTGTGTAAGGTGTTTACTCGACTATACACCCCTAATACACCTCAACAAGATAAAAAATTAGCTATATTCCTAATAAATATTGAACACATCATTTTTGAGCTTTATATCCAACTATCTTATAAATACTGAACACATAACTTTCCAGCTCAACTATCAGAATTACTGAAGTAATGAACGACAACTAACTAAAACTGTACCTTACCAACAGGTGGCAATCAAAAACAACGTGGACGTGTTCTACTTCGCGTGCCTGATCCCCGTGCACATCCTGTTCACGGAGGACGGACAGCTGGACAAGCGCGTGTTCCTCACCACGTGGAAGGAGATCCCCGCCGCCAACGAGGTGCAGCACACGCTCGCCGGCGTCAGCGGCACGGCCGACTCCATCGCGCAGAAGATGACCCTCAACAACATCTTCACCATCGCCAAGCGCAACGTCGAGGGACAAGACATGCTCTACCAATCACTCAAACTCACCAACAACATCTGGGTCCTGCTAGAACTTAAGCTGCAGCCGGGCAACCCTGAAGCCACTCTCAGCCTTAAGTCAAGGACGGTAGAGGTCGCCACCTGCATATTCCAAGCGTACGAAGCTATCATCAAGTCGTAATTGTAATCTCACCGTGTTATGTATATTTTGGTCTAAGATGTTATTAAAGTATTCCTATAAGTGAGTGTAAATTCCATTATGATGTATGAATGGTAACGGGTATTTTCGGAACATCCAATTTGTTTTGTGAAGATACAGAAATTTTGTTGAATATTTTACTTTTTCGCTATACATTGCTTCGTGTCCGAAGTGATACTGCTTGTAAGACAAATACATCAATCAATGGAACTGGTTTAAAATCATCAAGAAATATAACGCGACATTCCCTTACATAAGAAGTAAGCATTTGTAGAAAATACAACATTTCTAACCTAAATATGCAGCTTAGTAAGACTTTTATAATAAAAAGTTCTTAATATTTTAAGGGATCAGAAATACCAGTAATATATCCATACAAATCTAGGAAATTATAAATCAATGAAAAAATTGTATTATTTATGTTATCCGAAGTATTAGCTTCGAGATTACGAATGGAAATTATTATTAATTATTGTATGAAGTATTTAGAGCTCATCTGTGCGTCTGCGCCTAGAGCGGATGTGCGCAGGCGCACGCTGTAATCGTAAGACGTTATAATAAATTTACGTTATACACAGTCCCTTGTATTATTTATTAAGTTTTTATAAAAAATCTGTATTTGTCCTTTACTAGAATAGAATAACATTTATTTAGTACTGCACATAAGACGACACAAAAAATCTTAAATCGTGCACATGTCATAGAACTCGAAAAAAACAAACAAAAAAAAAGGCAAATAAAAAATTATAAAAAAATACACAATGTCCAGCATACAGCACCAAAAAGGTCACCAACTCAGCGTTTACTAGGTGTAAAACACCCAGCGCTGGTTTTCAGTTGGCAGTATAGATTAAAGTATTAAGTAGGGTAGTTGGCACCCCACAGTGACACACGGACGAAATCAAGCATATTTATAACACAGATATTTGTAGCATGTTAATAAAGTACTTAAAAAATAATTTAACATAAATTGAATTTGATTTATACATGTATATTACATACATGTATAAATTCAATGCAGCTATAGAAAAAAAAATCTGGTAAAAAATAAAAAGCGGCAGATGGAGGTAGTTTGCCACTTGGGTTGGTATAAAAGGAAAAATCAGCACGTTATCAAACTCTTATTACAAATAAGACTTCGGCTCGTGAACTTATAAGGAAATTTGTGAAAAGTGAAGTGTCAGTGCATCAACTCAGCCTGTAGCAAGCGGGAAATTGGTAAGTAGATATTATTAATAATTTATTTAAATGTAAAAATCTATACTTATAGTAGATCTGTAGAAGTGAAAATTCCGTACATTTAAAGTATTAGAAAACAACCCAAAAATGTGATAAAAAATTGATTGTTTGTCTGTCTGTTTGTTTAGGACTCACGCAAAAACTACCGGTTCGATTACAATGAAAAACGGTAAAATTATTTATTATCCTAGGCACCAAACTAGGTAGTTTTTTTCTCGGAAAGGATATACAAATAATGAAAACGCCCTTAATTTTGCGGTTCGATCCCTAGACGCGATTACCGTACCAACCGCAAATAATAATTTTGTCGTAGGTTTGTTTTAGTTTTTATAAAACAGTTTAAGGTCGACTTATTTAGGTTTATTTTTATAGATTTAATTTCTCAATTAAAGGTGATATTTGATAGAGTACGTACTGACCGTAGGTTATTTTAGATATTAGTTTAGGGATTTTGCTTATTTATTGAGTTTAGATTAGTTATCATGAGAAATTAGTTTATTTAGTTAGATAGGTATTTTTTTTCTGTAAATGAGCTTTTTTTTAAGTAGGTACTTAGGTTTACTTTTATAAGGAGTAGAACGTATAGGTTTTAATTTCACGTATAGGTAGTATATTTGATAGTATGTAACGCAGGTTATTTTTAGTACCTACTCTTAGTAAGGATAAGTCATTCGTATAGATTTTATATTTTAAAAGGACTTGCCCTTAAGGCAGTGGTCCGACTTAGAGCGAGTAGCGAGTAGAACGATGAACTACAAAACGAGTCGGCGAGAAGCGAATATGTAGTTTTGATAGTTTTGTTTCCGAGCGATGAGCGAGTGAGTGAATGCGACAAGCAATACTCGCTCCACTCGCTCGGGTTATTCTATAAATCTAAACAACAATAAAGGAAGGCAGGGCAAGAACATTCCTTTAAAACCTGGATCATAGGACATGCGCGAGATTTAAGATGCGCACAGTATCAGGCGGTGTTGGTAGTAAAGGGTAGGTCTTGTTGTTATTTCCATTTTATGGGAGTATTATCTAAGAATAGATTTATTGTAATGATATTTTAACATGGAAAATGGTTAATGGTTTTATGAAACTTCAATATAAAATTGGCGGCGAGCTTTTGGGCAAGATGGTGTTTTGTATTTAAGGGAAAATTCTCTTGTAAAACCAACGTTAATTAAATATCAAAAATTAACTTTAATAACCAAAAATAACTCGGGAAATTAAAGGTTTTATTCTTGACATTTAGTTAAAGGTGTTATATGTGTATGTTTTTACAAGAGTACTTGCCCCTGAATAAAACTCTATCTTGAACAAAAGCTTGCTGTCAATCTGATGTTGAAGTTTCGAAAAACCATTAACCATTTTCCATTTTAAAATATCATTACAATAAAATCTATACTTAATAAATACTTCCGTAAAATGGAAATAACAGCAAGACCTACTCTTTAATAATAAAACTGCCTGATAATGTGTGCATCTTAAATCGCGTGCACTTCATGAGATACGGGTTTTAAAGGCATGTTCCATTTTTCCCTCCCTTCCTTTATTCTAGTACAGAATGACCCGAGAGTCGAGCGAGTATCGCTTGTCGCACTCGCTCACTCGCTCATCGCTCGGCGATAAAACTATCAAAACTACATACTCGTTTCTCGCTGCTCGCCGACTCGTTTTGTAGTTCATCGTTCTACTCGCTACTCGCTCTAAGTCGGACAGGTCCCTAAAATACAAATGCTGGGTGAGTTCTCGGCGGTAATATGAACAGTCGGCGAGTAACTATTTGTATATGCATCTCCGTCATTTATTATTTTCACGGGATCTATATCTTGCGGTACGTTTCTTGAGCGATTTTATAGTCGATAGTTACTCGCTTCTCGCCCGTAAGTCTGACAACTGCCTAACGTTTAATCGTGAATTTTCCTCCTTTTCATGTCGTTTAATAAGTATGTAGGTTATATTAGTGAGTTGGCAGAATAAAAACTAGGAAAATATTTTCAGTTACTTTATTAAATAATTTCATTTTACAACCAGTATTGAATGCAGTAACATTTCATCACATTATCGTACAGTACACATATCATAGACAATTTAATGTGGTTACAGACACATAGATATATAGTCCGACTAATGAAGATACACAATTACAAGATACACTATAATGAGGAGTACATTTAATAATTAATAATCATCTAGTGTATATTAATATTACAATAAAACAAACCAGTCGTGAGGGGGTTAAAAAAATGTTCTATTCACTATAAGATATGTTTCCTGTCTATTATAAAGCAACAACTCATTTGTAACAAATAAATCATAGTTTAACAGTCTGATCACACGAATATTACAAATTAAATAATAAAAATGTATATGCCATCTAGTTATTTACAAAAGTTAGCTAACTAAATAACAAAGAACCTAATATTATTTTGTAAGTTACACGCCACTAGGCCGTCTAAATACTGACTGGCTGGCCGGTCGCCGTATCTCTAACCGACTCATTATTTTCCTACAAAATTCTACGCTAAATAAATTAAAGTCCAAGCCTAGGTACCATGGCGCCGGCGAATACTCAGAAGCTCGTTTAAAGATATTTTTTAATCTGGAATGCATTCATTTTCTAAACCTGGCAACACTGCCCAGGACGCCGGCGCCCTCTATAAATACACAGAATTATCTAAATACCATTATCAAACCGTATATATCGCATCAATAATTTCATATCAAAAGCTTTCTAGATACACGAATGATTCGAATGTAAAATCGATTATTGTAGACAATCAAAACTGAGCAGTCTAATTTAGGAGCCATCGTTACATTTAATTCCAAGCGTTACTATTGCTATTGTATAAACTGTATATAATAATCATCGCTGGTATCGGTACATGTTCTAATTGGTTTACGTCAACAATAACATTTCACAGGAGTCTCTGTCTCACACACTTATTCACCCACATCTGACAGCTGTCACTTTTGACAGCTGTCATTGGTGACGTGGGGTTTAGTCGAGCACTAGATGCGGCGCGGGCGGGTGTCGGCTGCAGAACACGGCGCAGAGCGCGGGCAGGGCGCGCGTCAGTATGCCGGCGCCGGCGGGCTGCTGTTATGCGAACGACTCCTTGGTGGGACTCATCTGCTTGCTGGAGCCCACGCTAGACCGGCTTTGACGGCCCTCTGGTGTGTGAGATCTGTGATAAGAAGTAAGTTTTAATTATTCTGTATTTTATACATTACTAAGAAATCATGGTGCTAAGAAGGTCTGTAACTTGAATTGTATATTTTTGTTCCCAATTTCGGATTACTTTTAGACTTACATGGCAATATTTGTTTAAATATTTCAAGTTGAAGATTTGTAAAAACTGTTTATCCTAACCTTCATAATACAAGCTAAAATGTCTATCTACCAAATTTTCAAATAGGTTGCAAATAATTTTTCTTAATGTTTTTAAATAATCATAATATTAATATTAGTTACTTCTGCGAGTCGAGTTGCACGCTGTTCCGGGAGGGCGCGGAGGGGCTGAGCTTGTGGTTGGCGAGGAACGTGCCGATCGACTCGTCCGAGCTGTAGCTGTCGTTGTCGCTGTAACAATAACATTCATTATATTTGTTATGCTATAATTTGATAATCAACTTTACATTATCTTAAGGCGCAAATTTCTTTGAATTTCAGTTATTGACTTCGCGCCGCTCACAGCTATTCATGCCTCGCTGGCGGCGGCCGCTGCTGCTGACTCCGCCGCGGACTTAGCGGAGTCTCTGTATGTTACCTGTCAGAGTCCCTGGAGTCGGCGGGGCTGGCGAGGTCCCCGGCGAGCGCCTCCTGCAGCGCGGCGGCCCTCCTGGCGGCGAGGCGCGCCTCGTCCCGCGCGGCCGCGGCCTCGCTGGCGGCGGCCGCTGCTGCTGACTCCGCCGCGGACTTAGCGGAGTCTCTGTATGTTACCTGTCAGAGTCCCTGGAGTCGGCGGGGCTGGCGAGGTCCCCGGCGAGCGCCTCCTGCAGCGCGGCGGCCCTCCTGGCGGCGAGGCGCGCCTCGTCCCGCGCGGCCGCGGCCTCGCTGGCGGCGGCCGCTGCTGCTGACTCCGCCGCGGACTTAGCGGAGTCTCTGTATGTTACCTGTCAGAGTCCCTGGAGTCGGCGGGGCTGGCGAGGTCCCCGGCGAGCGCCTCCTGCAGCGCGGCGGCCCTCCTGGCGGCGAGGCGCGCCTCGTCCCGCGCGGCCGCGGCCTCGCTGGCGGCGGCCGCTGCTGCTGACTCCGCCGCGGACTTAGCGGAGTCTCTGTATGTTACCTGTCAGAGTCCCTGGAGTCGGCGGGGCTGGCGAGGTCCCCGGCGAGCGCCTCCTGCAGCGCGGCGGCCCTCCTGGCGGCGAGGCGCGCCTCGTCCCGCGCGGCCGCGGCCTCGCTGGCGGCGGCCGCTGCTGCTGACTCCGCCGCGGACTTAGCGGAGTCTCTGTATGTTACCTGTCAGAGTCCCTGGAGTCGGCGGGGCTGGCGAGGTCCCCGGCGAGCGCCTCCTGCAGCGCGGCGGCCCTCCTGGCGGCGAGGCGCGCCTCGTCCCGCGCGGCCGCGGCCTCGCTGGCGGCGGCCGCTGCTGCTGACTCCGCCGCGGACTTAGCGGAGTCTCTGTATGTTACCTGTCAGAGTCCCTGGAGTCGGCGGGGCTGGCGAGGTCCCCGGCGAGCGCCTCCTGCAGCGCGGCGGCCCTCCTGGCGGCGAGGCGCGCCTCGTCCCGCGCGGCCGCGGCCTCGCTGGCGGCGGCCGCTGCTGCTGACTCCGCCGCGGACTTAGCGGAGTCTCTGTATGTTACCTGTCAGAGTCCCTGGAGTCGGCGGGGCTGGCGAGGTCCCCGGCGAGCGCCTCCTGCAGCGCGGCGGCCCTCCTGGCGGCGAGGCGCGCCTCGTCCCGCGCGGCCGCGGCCTCGCTGGCGGCGGCCGCTGCTGCTGACTCCGCCGCGGACTTAGCGGAGTCTCTGTATGTTACCTGTCAGAGTCCCTGGAGTCGGCGGGGCTGGCGAGGTCCCCGGCGAGCGCCTCCTGCAGCGCGGCGGCCCTCCTGGCGGCGAGGCGCGCCTCGTCCCGCGCGGCCGCGGCCTCGCTGGCGGCGGCCGCTGCTGCTGACTCCGCCGCGGACTTAGCGGAGTCTCTGTATGTTACCTGTCAGAGTCCCTGGAGTCGGCGGGGCTGGCGAGGTCCCCGGCGAGCGCCTCCTGCAGCGCGGCGGCCCTCCTGGCGGCGAGGCGCGCCTCGTCCCGCGCGGCCGCGGCCTCGCTGGCGGCGGCCGCTGCTGCTGACTCCGCCGCGGACTTAGCGGAGTCTCTGTATGTTACCTGTCAGAGTCCCTGGAGTCGGCGGGGCTGGCGAGGTCCCCGGCGAGCGCCTCCTGCAGCGCGGCGGCCCTCCTGGCGGCGAGGCGCGCCTCGTCCCGCGCGGCCGCGGCCTCGCTGGCGGCGGCCGCTGCTGCTGACTCCGCCGCGGACTTAGCGCGAGCTGCTTCACTTAGCTTCGCGTTCAGAGATGAGTTCTCTTCTTTGAGCTCGCTGTGTAATGGAAAGAAACGGTTAAAATATTAGGTGAGTAAATACACCGGAAATCAATCGGAGAAAGGTGGCGCCGAAGCCGGAAGTGGTGGTAGGAATGTGCCACCTGCCAAATCTCACATCGAAGTTGGCGGTGTTCACGAATCGGCATCAGACCAAAATTCTAAGAGCGCGGGCACACGATGCGTTATGGCGCCGCACCGCAAAGATTTCACCGCGCGAGTGGGCACACGAGCGGTGCGGCGCCGTAACGTTGTTATGCCGCAGCGGCGCCGTAGTAGCATTGGACAGTATGTGGAATGTAACAACTGAGCGGTGTCGCTCCGGCTTCGCATTTCCCCCCTCCCCGCCTCGTGTTGGTGGTCGCAAGTCCAGTGCGGCACCGCAAGGCATCGTGTGCACGCCACAGATATGTCTATGTAACACGACGCAGCGACACAGCTCCGGCGCCGCACCGCCGCCGCGGATCGTGTGGTCTTAAATCTGAGTTTGGACGGCTGGGGGCCTATGGCAGAGCCAAACCTCAGAGGTCCAAACGCTTCGAGCAGAAGGCTCTATACCGGGATCGTCCGGTCTATGACCCTCTATAGTGCCCCAAATGCCTAATGTAGTAAAAATATGTTTCTCGTACTCACCGCATCTGTCGTGTAATCTTGCGCAGCTCGTCGGCCGCGTGATGTTCCTTAGCCCTGGCCGCGCCCAGCTCCGCCGCGAGCTGGTCGTGCGCCTCGCGCAGGCGCGCCAGCTGCCCCTCCAGCCGGGAGCGGGCGGTGGCTTCCAGCTCCAAGCTGGATTCCAACTCCTGGGGAAAAGGGGAGGTGGTTATTTTGGTGATGGGTTTTGATGGGTGGAGAATTCTGGTAAAATTATTTTTTATGTAACACTTGAAGAAGATGACGGCCACCTCGGCTCGTGCTGGTGCGGCATAGTGACCGTGCTGTCCATACCTTGTTCCTGAGCTCGAGCCGCCGCTCGGCCTCGTGCTGTCCCTGCGACTGTCCGGCCTCGGCCTGCGCCAGGCGTGCGGCCAGCTCGGCCAGCTTGTCTCTCGCCGCTCGCGCCTCTTCGGCCGCGGCGTCTGCGCGTGCACACGCCTCGCGGGCCTCGCTCTGAGACGCTACTAGCGCGCTCGTGCTGGTGCGGTACTTCTTTAGTAACTGTAAAACGAAAAATAAAAAAATTACAATCAGTTTCGTTCCAACTAATCACCAACGAAGTACTATATGCATAGACTGCTACTATCGCTAGGTTCCCCTTGTGCCAAGCGAGAGCAGTTTTAAGTCTGATCCTAGTACATTTCGTTTTTCAATAAAGTTAATTTTCGCGCAACGAGAAACATATATAAGAAAATATCGATGGTTTTGACATTGTTAGGATAATTTTAGTGTTTTAGATAGATTTTTTAAAACGGCAAGCTCCATCTTCATACATGATTCACGACAACACTTGTTCACACTAGTGCTAACGGTTTAAACTCTGATAGGCTCACTCTATAGTTTCATATGTATACTCTAAGCTTAGCACTTTTTGAAAGTAATAATTGAGTAGGAGCCACTTCATGTATAATAATACGTGCATCTCAATATATATGTACAACATATTAAAATTTTAGTTAAAAATTATGAATATTGTAAATTATTTTGTGTTGTTTTAATATCGTTGTCTAGTGGCGCTAAGAACTGCCTCGTTGGCATAGTGGCGCTAAGTGCGACTGCTACGCTAGAGGTCTTGGGTTCGATTCCCAGGTCGACCATGGTGTTATTGGGTTTTACTATGAAATTCTCAGAAGCAGGTCGGAGTTTGGATTTGTGCCCGGTTAGTGGCAATAGGCTCACCCATTACATGGGACCTAAAACATATCGGCGAACTGTAGGTGTACATTAGTACACCTCTGCCTACCCCTTCGGGGATACAGGCGTGATGATATGTTATGTTATGATTTAATATTGTTAATGATAATGGCCGTTTTTGGTTGCAGTGTAACCCCGTTGGTCTGATCTTACCTCGGCAGCTTCCTCCTCGGCGTCGTCGAGCTGTGCGCGTGCGGCGGCGGCCTCCCTGGCGGCGGTCATGGCGCGCTCGGCGGCGTCACTGCGCGCGCGCGTGGCCTCGTCCAGCGCTGCGTTCGCTTCAGCCGCTTCTGCTTCCGCTGTCTGACGCGCTTTTGTTGCTGCGCGGACTGCTAGCTCGAGGTCTTCCACCTAATAGAAAAATAAGGAGAATATACATAATTTGTAAAGTATACTATATTTTTGAATTGACAACTGAGCAACGGCCTTTAAAATTTGTAAGATTTAATAAACACGTATTTTGTATCTCTTTTACGAATAATAAATGATTTCAATTTACACCAAGCATTTTTTATTCATCATACATCTCGACTCATGTAGTCATAAATTCGACTTGGCAGAAAGGTAGGAAGATAGATTGGTAAATAAAACTATGTAAAATCTAATACCTACACAATTTTGTAATTTTAACTTAATTTAATCTCACCCTCCATTCAACGAAAGTATTATGTTTTCAATAACATTTTATGTATCTCAGTAAATACCTGGTTCTTGAGCTGTCTGATCTGCGCCTTGGCCCCGCCCTCCTTCTCCTTCTGCTCCAGCATCGTCTGCGCGTCTCGCAGCAGGGCGCGGTAGCGTTTCAGGTCCCTGCGAATATGATGAATGGTTTAAAGTTGGAAAAATACCAAAATTTTCGAGAAACGGCTCTCATTTGGTGGACTCATGCCGCTCGAGTAGAAGATGTTTGGAGTAAATTGGACTTTATTTCTATCACAAAAAGCAATATATTACGTCACCTCTTGAGCCTCTACAGTAGCATTGACTCCTCCTATAGTAAAGTGGACCTTATTCCTATCGCGATAGGGAACATATTGGCTCACCGCTTCAGCCTCTGCAGCAGCTGTGCCTGCTCGTGGTTCTCAGCTCGCGCCGTCTCCTCCAGCGCGGTCAGACGTCGCTCCAGTTCGTGTCGCTCGCGTAGCAATAAGCTTCGCTCGGAGTGCTCGCTTTCTAGTTGACTTTCGAGCACTAAAACAAAAGATAAATAGGGGTTAGTTGATTTTCAAAGCACGCTTCATAGGATTTATGTGAACCTTTGCTCATGGTATTTTTTTAATTATGGTTTCCGCCATTTCCGCCAGGTGGACTGGGGACCTGAAAAAGGTCGCTGGAGGGGAGTGGATGCGGAGGGCGGAGGACCGGGTGTTGTGGCGCAAATTGGGAGAGGCCTATGTCCAGCACTGGACTATGATTGGTTGAATGATGATGATGGTTTTGCTTTACACAATTTATGAAAAACAGACGTATAATATAAAGGATTCCTTACTCTTAAGTTTCTTGGCAGCGTTGGCCCTGGTCTCCTCCATCTCGTCGTCTCGCGCGGCGGCCTCCAAGCGCGCCTCCTTGCGCTGCTGCTCCAGCAACATCTCCAGACGGAGCTTCGAGCTCTCCAGCAACTGCAAACAATACACAATGTTATTACATGATCCTTTACAAACAGTTCACGGTCGGTCTTGTTCCTCCTCCTCCCTCCCCGGCTGCTGTGTGACTGACCTGTATCTGTCCGGCGAGCTCGTCCAGCTCCTCCTCCTGGTCGCGCACCCGGCGCTCGAGGTCGGTCTTGTTCCTCCCCCTACCTCCCCGGCTGCTGTGTGACTGACCTGTATCTGTCCGGCGAGCTCGTCCAGCTCCTCCTCCTGGTCGCGCACCCGGCGCTCGAGGTCGGTCTTGTTCCTCCTCCCACCTCCCCGGCTGCTGTGTGACTGACCTGTATCTGTCCGGCGAGCTCATCCAGCTCCTCCTCCTGGTCGCGCACCCGGCGCTCGAGGTCGGTCTTGTTCCTCCTCCCACCTCCCCGGCTGCTGTGTGACTGACCTGTATCTGTCCGGCGAGCTCGTCCAGCTCCTCCTCCTGGTCGCGCACCCGGCGCTCGAGGTCGGTCTTGTTCCTCCTCCTACCTCCCCGTCTGCTGTGTGACTGACCTGTATCTGTCCGGCGAGCTCGTCCAGCTCCTCCTCCTGGTCGCGCACCCGGCGCTCGAGGTCGGTCTTGTTCCTCCTCCCACCTCCCCGGCTGCTGTGTGACTGACCTGTATCTGTCCGGCGAGCTCGTCCAGCTCCTCCTCCTGGTCGCGCACCCGGCGCTCGAGGTCGGTCTTGTTCCTCCTCCTACCTCCCCGTCTGCTGTGTGACTGACCTGTATCTGTCCGGCGAGCTCGTCCAGCTCCTCCTCCTGGTCGCGCACCCGGCGCTCGAGGTCGGTCTTGTTCCTCCTCCCACCTCCCCGGCTGCTGTGTGACTGACCTGTATCTGTCCGGCGAGCTCGTCCAGCTCCTCCTCCTGGTCGCGCACCCGGCGCTCGAGGTCGGTCTTGTTCCTCCTCCTCCCTCCCCGGCTGCTGTGTGACTGACCTGTATCTGTCCGGCGAGCTCGTCCAGCTCCTCCTCCTGGTCGCGCACCCGGCGCTCGAGGTCGGTCTTGTTCCTCCCCCTACCTCCCCGGCTGCTGTGTGACTGACCTGTATCTGTCCGGCGAGCTCGTCCAGCTCCTCCTCCTGGTCGCGCACCCGGCGCTCGAGGTCGGTCTTGTTCCTCCCCCTACCTCCCCGGCTGCTGTGTGACTGACCTGTATCTGTCCGGCGAGCTCATCCAGCTCCTCCTCCTGGTCGCGCACCCGGCGCTCGAGGTCGGTCTTGTTCCTCCTCCCACCTCCCCGGCTGCTGTGTGACTGACCTGTATCTGTCCGGCGAGCTCGTCCAGCTCCTCCTCCTGGTCGCGCACCCGGCGCTCGAGGTCGGTCTTGTTCCTCCTCCTACCTCCCCGTCTGCTGTGTGACTGACCTGTATCTGTCCGGCGAGCTCGTCCAGCTCCTCCTCCTGGTCGCGCACCCGGCGCTCGAGGTCGGTCTTGTTCCTCCTCCCACCTCCCCGGCTGCTGTGTGACTGACCTGTATCTGTCCGGCGAGCTCGTCCAGCTCCTCCTCCTGGTCGCGCACCCGGCGCTCGAGGTCGGTCTTGTTCCTCCTCCTCCCTCCCCGGCTGCTGTGTGACTGACCTGTATCTGTCCGGCGAGCTCGTCCAGCTCCTCCTCCTGGTCGCGCACCCGGCGCTCGAGGTCGGTCTTGTTCCTCCCCCTACCTCCCCGGCTGCTGTGTGACTGACCTGTATCTGTCCGGCGAGCTCGTCCAGCTCCTCCTCCTGGTCGCGCACCCGGCGCTCGAGGTCGGTCTTGTTCCTCCCCCTACCTCCCCGGCTGCTGTGTGACTGACCTGTATCTGTCCGGCGAGCTCGTCCAGCTCCTCCTCCTGGTCGCGCACCCGGCGCTCGAGGTCGGTCTTGTTCCTCCCCCCACCTCCCCGGCTGCTGTGTGACTGACCTGTATCTGTCCGGCGAGCTCGTCCAGCTCCTCCTCCTGGTCGCGCACCCGGCGCTCGAGGTCGGTCTTGTTCCTCCCCCTACCTCCCCGGCTGCTGTGTGACTGACCTGTATCTGTCCGGCGAGCTCGTCCAGCTCCTCCTCCTGGTCGCGCACCCGGCGCTCGAGGTCGGTCTTGTTCCTCCTCCCACCTCCCGTGCTGCTGTGTGACTGACCTGTATCTGTCCGGCGAGCTCATCCAGCTCCTCCTCCTGGTCGCGCACCCGGCGCTCGAGGTCGGTCTTGTTCCTCCTCCCACCTCCCCGGCTGCTGTGTGACTGACCTGTATCTGTCCGGCGAGCTCGTCCAGCTCCTCCTCCTGGTCGCGCACCCGGCGCTCGAGGTCGGTCTTGTTCCTCCTCCTACCTCCCCGTCTGCTGTGTGACTGACCTGTATCTGTCCGGCGAGCTCGTCCAGCTCCTCCTCCTGGTCGCGCACCCGGCGCTCGAGGTCGGTCTTGTTCCTCCCCCTACCTCCCCGGCTGCTGTGTGACTGACCTGTATCTGTCCGGCGAGCTCGTCCAGCTCCTCCTCCTGGTCGCGCACCCGGCGCTCGAGGTCGGTCTTGTTCCTCCTCCCACCTCCCCGGCTGCTGTGTGACTGACCTGTATCTGTCCGGCGAGCTCATCCAGCTCCTCCTCCTGGTCGCGCACCCGGCGCTCGAGGTCGGTCTTGTTCCTCCTCCCACCTCCCCGGCTGCTGTGTGACTGACCTGTATCTGTCCGGCGAGCTCGTCCAGCTCCTCCTCCTGGTCGCGCACCCGGCGCTCGAGGTCGGTCTTGTTCCTCCTCCCACCTCCCCGGCTGCTGTGTGACTGACCTGTATCTGTCCGGCGAGCTCGTCCAGCTCCTCCTCCTGGTCGCGCACCCGGCGCTCGAGGTCGGTCTTGTTCCTCCTCCTACCTCCCCGTCTGCTGTGTGACTGACCTGTATCTGTCCGGCGAGCTCGTCCAGCTCCTCCTCCTGGTCGCGCACCCGGCGCTCGAGGTCGGTCTTGTTCCTCCTCCCACCTCCCCGGCTGCTGTGTGACTGACCTGTATCTGTCCGGCGAGCTCGTCCAGCTCCTCCTCCTGGTCGCGCACCCGGCGCTCGAGGTCGGTCTTGTTCCTCCTCCCACCTCCCCGGCTGCTGTGTGACTGACCTGTATCTGTCCGGCGAGCTCGTCCAGCTCCTCCTCCTGGTCGCGCACCCGGCGCTCGAGGTCGGTCTTGTTCCTCCTCCCACCTCCCCGGCTGCTGTGTGACTGACCTGTATCTGTCCGGCGAGCTCGTCCAGCTCCTCCTCCTGGTCGCGCACCCGGCGCTCGAGGTCGGTCTTGTTCCTCCTCAGTGCGGTGAGCTCGTCTCCTCCTCCGCCGCGTTCCTCAAGCTCGCGCGTCGCCGCCGCCAGTCGCTCTTCTTTCAGCTCCAGTTCCAGACGAGCTTCCTGTACACAGAAACAAATTGTATTAGACAAGTAGATCAAGTAAAATTTCACAATTTTACCGGAGTCGGTCAGAGATACCGCAACTCCGGCCTAAACAGAAGGCTGAAGTAACCAAATCTACCCCGCGGAGTTTTGAGTCCGTTATAGTACGACACATCCTACCCTTTCTCACAGCGTGGGTACCGACACATCCTACTCGTTTCTCTCAGCGTGGGTTTAAAAAAATAAAGTATGTATATAGAATGTTTACTCACAGAGAGGCTCTGTTCGATGGCGTACTTCTCGGCGTGAGCCTGGTCCCGCTCCCGCGACAGCCGCTCCTTGGCGCCCCGCTCCCGCTTCAGCTCCTCCTGCGCCGCCTGCAGCTCGCCGTCGAACTTGCGCTGACGCTTCTCAAGGAGGTTGTTGCGACATGTCTGTTGGAATGGGTTGAAATAATGGATAAATAAAGAATGTTAGAAAAGTATAACGGAAAGGAAAGTAAAATGGAAGAACTTCAAAAATAAACTACTGAAAACAAGAGTCGACAATTAAGTTAAAAATTAACGAAATATTTTACCCTATTATTTGCGGGTAACATAAGCTACTAGCTATTTATTTGCAAGGGACTTTCAGCACCTCTAGTAATAAAAAAGACTACGACTAGAACAAACAATTTTTATCGGTAGGTAACCGGTGACCGACGCATATAGTAGAGCACTTAGCTCGTAGGTCACCGGTGACCGACGCACTCTACCGTCTGTTTCTACAATACCAGTATATTCGTATCGAACGTACCTGTTCGTCGAGCAGTGACCGGAGGTCGGCCATGTCGTTGGTCAGCTTCTGCAGCTTGCGCTTCCACTGCGCCGCCACCGCGCGCTGCTCCTCCACCTCCTCGTACGCATCTTGTACCTGACGAACAAATAGAGTATTAATTTCTACTACAAACAACACTAACAAATATGAACTTTATGTTAGTGTAAATAAGGTTCATTTTAGTGTGACTAGTTCTGGTGAAAAAGTCATCAGAAATCAACTATATATATGATAGTATAGGTACCGACATATTCAAATAATAAAAACATAAGTTTATATGGAATACAATCAGGTTTAACAATTTTATCTTAGTTTGAAAATACCTTTTCTGTGTCCTCCCTTAACAACAAGCTATCAAACTACGGCAAACGAAATCTTACAAACAAATTGTGAAAACTCTAGAAAGAGTAATTAAAATTCTGAACCAGACTAACAGCTGATCAACGTCAAGGAAATACTAAAAATACCAGACAAACAAAAATGACAACGACAGACAGGCTGAATGTTTTGAATGCCTGAATAAATAATTTACGATGCGATTTGACGAGACAAACAGTTTGGATCCATTTATACAGGGTGCTATGGAAATGAAGTCATATTTAATGCTGATTCTGCCCATGGAAATTGCTATTACTAACTTTCTTCAAAAAATACATACACCCGAAATAAAAATTGGATTTTACATACAAAATCATTAACAGCTGATAAGAATAGCCAATAATTTTCTCGGAATAAAAGAAATGACCTACAAGCAGAATACAGAAAATTAAATTTAAAGAGAAATTCAGTCAACATTGCAAAAATTATTTTTCTCTTCATTTATAAGTAATTTATACACCACGGATTTATCTCATAATAATACTCATTTTTAATATCAACATCTGTCCTCAAAACGATAAGCCATAAAGTGATTAAACCATTGCGTATCTAATGTAACGTATTACGAAACGCAATGTAATCCGATCGTACTAGCGCGGCGTTGGACTCGCGCCAAACACAAACTCTCGTCGACAATAAACTAACTGAATTATCGTACTATCAAACATTATTCTAATCAAAGAGCACTAACCTCTATGTCTTCAGACATTTTTAATATCAAGGTATTAGAAGAATAATATCGTAAGCACCAGGTGTCAATGCCCTTTTGACATTTGATTTCATTCAACTTTTCTTGTAGCTTCCACTGTGTTCCTGATTTCTGATTTGCTTTGATCACTCATCGCTTCTCTGCGGTATTTTACTTAATGAATACTTTTCTAATTAGGTGATTTTGTATTCAATCTAGCTTGTAAATACTGGAGATTATAGCGAATGTTCTTTGTAATATTTAACACTGATTCTAATATAAAGTTTTTCACTAATTGACTGTTATTTGTTCAATAAACACTGTTAAGTTATCCGCATTGTACACTTTCACAAAACTGTCGGCACTAGGCACTAGTATTCGGGTCCATATTGTATCTATAATATAAGAAATTGTACCACCTGTTATGTAACATATGGAATGCTAATAAAGATTTGAGTATTGAGTATTGAGTATTGAGTATTCTCTACTGTCCTCAATAAACAAAATGATGACACAAGTCAATAGTAAAAACATGCTTTATCGGCAGTTGAAAGCATACTCAGTATTAAACATTTTTATCGTGCCTAAATGCATTACAACAACTATAAACAACATACACATATAATTTATAGAAACACTTGGCATTTATCACAAATACTTCGTCACTTTATATTCTTCAACATTCTGATACAAGAATGCAATTTTATCTCAAATCTATATAAGACATTTTTAAGTATCTGAATTAAAACTATTTAAAACTACACACTTTACAATTTAATAAAACAAATATCACGAAAAATTAACACTAAATTTAATTTCTCCACTTTTTGTAAAATAAAATAAAAACAATTTTTTCGTTTAAAAATAAACAGGTTGTCCGAATTTCGTCTCTCTTAGCCGATAAGTGGCCGAAGTGTGATAGCAGATGTTATCAGGATCGGTCTGATATCACTATTGTCATTGGGCCAAGGATGTCAAGATAAAGAGATCTCACAAGCCTAGACGAAGGCCTCTTTAGTTATACATAGCTAGTTCAAAATAACTACTGAACAATGTTTTTTTAATGATGCCAGTAAATTTAAATATCAAAACGATAAATTTTGAAACGTAATTAAATGTTTCAGGCATTATCGAATAGTATACATACTTGAGGTATCTGTATTCAAATCTTATCAGTGAACAAATGTTAATTAAATTTTGAATGCCACCGTATTGGATTAATTTTGTAATCTTTGTAATTATCTGGATTAGAATGACAATTGCATATTTATCAGATTTTTCTGCATCATGCCTGCATTTATTTTAGCCCTCTTATGATAAGTCAATTTAAATAAAGTTTATGCAATTCCACTGCAAGGTTTTTTTCTTGATACAAAAAATTGCTTTACATAATTTAATATAATAATCTGTTTTTGGACAGATTGCCAAAAACATAGAGGTTTGGAAGAAGAAAGGGGAGGCCTTTGCCCAGTAGTGGGATCTAATTGAGGAAAAAAAAAAATGTTTTTCATTGTCCCTGTATAGTTTATTTTACACAACTGTTTCTAAAATTGTTCCTTTTAATTTTGTCCAGCTGTTTTTATTTAATAATATGATTATTTTAGCAGGTAAACCCACGGTAATGACAAGTAGATAATATTTGGCAGCCCTCAGTACGCACCGCGCTCGGTCTAGGTCATGGAGACCACTAAAAATACTTCGACGTTATTCTAATTTTATTGCTAACTACTACGAATTCTACGGATTTATGTTTGTTTGATATCACTAGATTTTGCCAGTAATTTCTTTAGCGTCATTACGAACAAAGAGATAATATTCAGTCTCTTCAATAGGTTTTAATAGTAAGGCGATTTTCATCTTATATCCAAAAATGACTTCAGGAGTGTCTTACGTGATTTAAATCATTTTTCTATGTGTTAGCCCATATTCTACTAAATACTTAAGCAAATTAAATAAAACGTTTAAAACCTAACCTAGAATAGAGTTTCTTGCCGGCTCTTCTCCATGGGAAGGACACTTTGAAACCGTGCAACTAGAGTCAATAGATATTAACGTAACGTTTTTTTAGCGCCTTTTTTCGGTTAATGAAAATAAAATCATTTTGATTTTACAAATATCTAGATGACTAACACACAATCTCCAAAAAAAAAGTAAACTCGAAATAACATCACAAGTAACCAAAAACAAACCATTACTCATCCCAAAATAATTGGTACACTCTAATTAAGTTGGTAAAAGAGTATGACTTCGTACAAAGAACGAGAGCATACCCACCCAGTACTCAGTTATTTTGGTCGGAAAATAATTAATGTTCTGGACTCAATGACAAATTCCTTAGTATTAATACATTTCGCACGTGGGCGCTTGTTTATACGGGATATATCGTGAAATTGTTCGCGACTGAATTCTCTGCTGGAATGTATGATTGGGTTCTTAATAAATATATATTACATTGTTGGAAATTTAAATAAAGTATTTAAATTGAAGATGTGGAGTTTTATTTATTCAATCAGCGAATCTTTTGACGTTTCTTTTATATTTTTCTAGGATTCAGGACCTGTGTCAATTTCTTTATATTTAATACGTGAGAACCTTCGAATTTGGCTTTCATTTAGATTATATAACGAAATAGTAAAGTTAACTATGGAAGGTAGCTTAGATTACCTTTAAATTGTAACTAAAATCATTTTTTTGATTTAGTTACGTTTGTATTTTAAGGACGTCAATGCAACTTCCATATTCAAAATTGGAACAAACAAAAACAAAAGAAATCAGAACTCAACCATAAACAAAATTGAGAACTCGTTTGTAATTGAAACCCGCAGCGTGAAGTTTGTTTACAAACGTTCTGTGTCTATGGTGTAATATAGAGCAAAGGCATTGTTCTTTCAGCCTTGTTACAATTCTAAGGGCCTTGAGTTATACGTGCATATTGTGTATATTGTTTATGACCCTTTACGTTAACGGGTTTCGCGACATTTGTAATTCGATTTGCACTTTTAATAGCTGTTATAGGCTATTTGGCTGCTACTAAATTCTTTGTCACAAAAGTGAAATCAAATCATTTTCACAAGCTAACAAAATCTACTATTTAGCTCTGAGGAAATAATAATAATATCCTGGGACATCTCACACACGGTTATCTGATCCCAAGCTAAGCCGAGCTTGTGTTATGGTAACTAGACAACTGATAAACATACTTATATATTTCTAAATACATACATATTATAGATAAATTACACCCAGATCAGAACAAATTATCGTGCTCATTACACAAACGTTTATCTTGAGTGAGGATCGAACCTACGACCTACGGTATAGCAGTCAGGGACACTAACCGCTAGAACAACAGGCCCGTTAAGAAATAATCCAGGAAGATGGTAATTCATGTTTTTTATTCAATAATGCCAGAACTTGCTCGTTCAATGAATACACAAATAAAAGTTAAACAATATTGAAAACGAAATTACCTACTGTAAAACCAATAACAGCTAACTAAAAAGGTCTTCTAAGATGTCTGAACATTGAATTAAATAATCTAACTGATGGAAATAACTGGAAAACTTAACTACCAAATATAAACAATAGCAAAACGACAAAGCATAAAGCAGAAACACTGCGCAATAACCACAGTCAATAATAGAGGATGTTATGTTGTCGAAGTTAACCTATTTATCTACACGAACCATTCTACATTAACTACTAACAGCTTCCGTTAAAATACGGACATTGTCTTGGATTTAGTGAATTTTGTACCATAACATAATGCGTACCAATCTTTGCCACAGAATAGTGAGACAATGGAGTGCTAACATGTGTCAACGATAGTTAAATAATTTCATAATTATATGTTAAATTAGTGTTGCTTTCCAAGCGATAGTAATAAACATCTGCGGAAATTGAATACAGCTGTATTACACATTACATAAAATAGTAAATTCATTGATAATTCTAACTGTACAATATCTGTAAATTGTCAATAATAAGTGTCAAGTAATGGCATCTAGACTATGATTATTACAAGTATTTTTTTATATCTACAGGATTTTTAGACGGAATTTTCACCGCTTTCAAAATAGAATAAAATTAAGCGTGGTCATACATAAAAAAAAATATCCGCGTCAAATTGAGAACCTCCTCCGTTTTTTTCGTCGGTTAATAACTACCTATTAACCGATAGTCTTTGACGTTAACAAAGTTACATTGGACACTCCATTGACTAACTAATCTGTGTCTCTACTGCGTTTACAGCAGTACACTGTATAGTAACAAAAGTTAGGTCTCCTACCTTCTTCTCGAGCTGCTTCTTGACCGACACGAGCTGTTCGAGGTCATCCTCGTGCTGTCTCCGCAGCTGCGCGCGCAGCAGCTGCAGCTCTCGGTGCGCGCGCTCAAAGCGCCGCTTGTACTTGTCGCCGGTGGAGGTGGCGTCGGCTTCCGAGCCTTCGGAGTCCGAGGGCTCTGCCCCCCCGCTGTCGGCGGAGCGCCAGTGCAGGAGCTCGAGCTCGAGGCGTTCGGATGCCTGTAGGAAAATAATAAGTTGATGATAAAAGTGAATAACGTCACGTCTTTGTCTTGGACACAAAGTAGCTAAAGCGTTCGTATTATGGAACATGACACAACGAAGGTCTTTAACATCCAGAACTAAGGCAGTGAAGGAAAGTGTTTTTTTACATTGACCCATTCAGGGACCGAACCCGGAACTTCAGAGGTCGCGCCACTTTGAACGCTACTCGACTACAAAGATGGCCACGGGAAGGTTAGGTTGGTTACTTCTATCGACGACTGACTGAAAAAACGGTATTCGTTTAGGGAAGGGCCCGAATACCGAAGTAGTTTGAAAATACATTCGCATCTGGACAGGGATAAACGAAAAATTACCACCCCAGTGGTTTTCTAGTCAATATTGCTGTAATTTTTACTCCAGGGCACACGCAGTACCTACATGAGTTTGTCCGTGGTTATTTCATAGGCCAGGAGAAGTGTTGACAACTTCGTATGATAATCTCACCTGTTGCAAACGCTGGTTGTTAGCCAGCAGGTCTCTGTTATCCCGCTCGACTCGCAGGCGCTCAGCGGCTTCCGCGTCAGCCCGCTCCGTCGCCAGCGCAGCCGCCGCGCGCTCCTCCGTGAGCTCACCGCCGACTTCTGATAGCTGTAGATAAATAAAAAACATTATTAATTTAATCACTAGAACGAACTAAAAACATTACACCTTTGCAACTAGATTTTTTTTTAATATAGCGTCTTAATTCTGTAAGTTAAAATAATATTCGTGACTAGATGTCGCAAAAGACAGACAGTTTTGGAAGACGGAGGGGGAGGCCTTTGCCCAGCAGTGAGATCTTATGTAGGCTATAAAAATAATCGTAACTTTTACCCTAACTGTTCTAGCAAACACATGGAAATCGGTGCAGGTTTTTTCGACGAAAAAGTTAGTTCTGTGATCCTGATATTTTTAACTATGTAACTTTAAAGGTGTATAATAAAGAATATTCTATCTATATATCTCTTTTTCTTTGAATTCAAGCTAACACTACGTCATTATCAAAATCAGACAGACATGGTTAACTTTTGCAATTTAAAAGGAAGGCTATATTGTAAAGAATCTCGATCAATGTTTGAGGATAAAATAGTCCGAAGTGATATCATCTCACTGTACCTACAGTTTTCCGTTCATTTTCTATTGAAGGAATGATAAGAAAACAATGACTCATTCGCATTGTGTATCGTACTAAGGTATCGTGGGTGTGTTTACAAACATCAAACTAATAAATAAACAAAAAATCAGTACAGAACTCTTACATTCTGTTGTGGATGTAAAGTTTACCTTATATTTAGTGAAATGTATGCTTTAGAAGATTAAACTTATGGCCTGACCTGAGTATTACTCTTTAACTCAATCATCGTGTTTTAGGGTAGTGAGTTTAATATTATCAATGGGATTGACGTCAATCGTCACTCAGTAGCAAATTATATGGATTGTTTACACAATTTAGTTAAGTTAAAATTATTAAATATTTGTGTCTATAAAGGAACTTTGTAAATCTTCGTTACCAGCAATGTTTATGTTTTATGTAAACTCATAGAACTAATATTTTGCTTGGTAATGAAATGAAATACAAATAGCTAACATACATGAGATCTAAAATAATTTATTAAACTACCTATCTTCACTACACGTTTGGCTATGGGAACAGATATTAACTGCATGGGATAAAATATTGCCTGCAATATTATTATCTGCATAAATAATAGCCAATAAACGGCTATGAAAATCTCTAATGATCGGCAATAGCCAGTCTTTCCTGACCAGCGCGTAGAAGCGTTAAAATATTCCATAGTCTAGCGAGAAACCGTTTAACTATGCTAGAAAGTAGGTAATTGCTATGTTCCTAGTTCACAGTGGTTAATTCTTCACTGCCGCGTCAAACCATGTGATTATCGCTCCATAACAATAAGCCAGCACCCTGCCACTTAATCGCCACAAATGGCAACTCCATAATCATTAAAACGTCGATCTTACACTTAGTAATCGATCGTAACTCAACTGACTTATAATCATAAGCCTCAATGAAACGAACTGAACGGAAACATTCGTACATAACACATAACACACATACATAAATTGTACATAAATTGAGTTCGATTGCTGCGCGCATCGAATGCGGACGTGCCTTAGTACAAAGTGCACGGTATAAACATGACAGTCTTTATGTCATAGTTGCGTAAATTACAATAAAAATCGCCATGAGTCAACAACTTGTGGCAAATGAATTGCTGGCGTTTCTGCAGCAGAAGCTGGACGTAATGGACGAGGTCTCTGCGATCCAGATCTGCGCAACAAGCTTCAGCGAGGACGACGTAGCCGCTGCCAAGCTCCTCCTGTACCGATCGCTCAATAAGAGTGACCAGATGGTGTCCCGCCGGCGTGACGGGACAAAGAAGAGTATCCAGGATATAATCACGCTGCTGAAGGAGACGGATCCGGATGACGTGCCGACATTCGTGGCGAAGGACCTCAACAAGCTCCCGCCCGTCACGTTTGATCATGTTGACGTCACAAGCCTGCTGAAGGACATCGTCATTCTGAAGGCAAGTTTAGCGGATGTGCTGAAGAAGTTAGAAGCATCCCAAAACACCGTCGCCGATTTGCGCAACGAAGTAGTAGAGTTGCGGAACATCGTGTCGAAAACAAGGTCACCTAGTGCATCTAACGTCAACACGCGTCGCGGTGCATGCCTCGATATATCGGGGTCAAGTTTCGCGTCCGCGGTGTTGAAATCGCCGTCCCCGACAAATGCTGAGTGCGCAAAAAATACTCCTTGCGCGCCCCGCGATCCCGCTGTCGCACGCGGCGCTCGTGTCACTGACCCGCTGCACGTGCCTGTAACTCAGGCGAAGCCCCATCGACGGGATTTCGCAAGCATAGCATCAAGACCACCAGCTGCTGCCTCTAGGAAGTCGGTGCCTGAAATGGCTCCGAAGAGTACAGTCGATGATGGTTTCGTCTTGGTCCAGAGGAGGAAGCGCCGTCATCGGACAGTCAAGAACCGCTGCGGCACGGCCCCTGTGGAGCCTAGTGTGAAGATACGTGCAGCGAAACCGAATACTCCGGTGTACATCTCTCGCCTACACTACACCACCAAGGCGGAGGACATCGCTGAGTACGTGCGCCAAAAGCTAAAATACATGCCGAGGGTGCAGCTACTGGAGTCGCGCCGCAACGTCAACTTCAATGCGTTTGTGGTGCGAGTACCTTCATGTTTCCTGCACCTGGTGATGGAAGAAGACTTTTGGCCGGCTGGCGTGGTGTTCCGTCGCTTCCGCGGACAAATACCACATGAACGTGCATAAGGAAGTGTTTACTAACATAGGTTTAAGTCTATAATATATACTAACACAAAATGTATTTATAAAATATGTATGTTAGTTTATAAGGTATATATCTATGGGCCTAAGTCGCCTGACAATAAAGATTTTATTATTATTATTATTATTATAACAAGTTAAATTTGGAGCGCACTGACGCGCTGAGTAGGTGGCCCAGCGTACGTAAGTAACAGTCTGGCGAATTTGTAACGCGAGTAACCTTTAACTCATGCCAAAAGCGCACACTATTCCCACACAAAAAAACCTCAAACGCATAAAAAAACGCAAGCTTCCTGTTTCAGTTTGAGTGACAATGTCGTAATACGCTGGTGACGGACGAGGCAGAATCTCTCGCGTTAGTAAGAGCCGATGAGAAGTCAACAATGAGAAAAAAATGTTTTGGCAAGCGACGCGCGTGCGGTTATAGCAAGCCAACGGCGAGTCGCAAGCGCCACTGGTAGCCCGTGAAACTATCCCAAGCAGCCAACGATAATTTATTACGGTGTATTAGCCTTATCTTTACGAGTATCGTGAGCGCTTTCGAGCAATCGAACGCTATTATATCTAGATCTAATTGTCACCTCGTCCATTTCGGAGACAGTTGTCCGGTCTTCGGATATCCCGCGACTCGACCGGCACACACTGCTGGCCCTGCTGCCGTTGCGGCTGAACAATGTGAACCCTTTGATCATGATGTTTGTTGCAGACTTAGATCTTCCCAGTCTCTTCTTATTCCCATCACCCAACATATCAGAGTCATCCTTGTGGCCCAACCTTCGCCACTCGTCCATCACATGATCGGTTCTCTTTAAGAAGCTATCGATCTTACTGCTCAAGTAGTTAGAAGATGTTCCTTCTTCCATATGAGCAGCTATTGGTTTGAACTTCTGCCGTAGAGGCTGTTTATTACAACCGAGCACAAATGTCAAATTAGCATCAAAAACAACTGGAGCCTGCTCTCTTGATTTCAGCTCTTTTAAATCTACGCCTTCAGACATATCACAGGTTTGTGGGTACATTCTTCTAGGAGTAGGTGTCCTGCTGTACATGGTGGAGTTCATGCTTGATGACCGAGAGAGTGGCACGAAAGTACCATTGCTGCTGCATGTCGAATACTGGCTGGCAGAACTGCGAACACTGTTGTATGACAAGGGACTCGGCGACCTGGACGTCAACATGCTTGAGGGCACATGTCTCCTGGCTAGTTCTGCGATGGAGCCCGTCTCTACAGAAGCATACGAGCTGCTTCTTCTGTACGACGGGCTCTGAGACCGAGTCACTAAGTACCTTCCATTGTCAACATAAGACTGCGGAACTGAATGAACTTCCTTGAGCGGCTTCGTGACAAATACTTTCTTCCCATTTTGAAGAGAACTCGATATCTTCGGCGGCACTTTCTCATCAAAGTCTATTGGAAGCGTCTTGGACTTCTTCACCGGTAGGATTGGTCGACTCGGCGGAGCCTTAGGTGGTTTCTTTGGAGTCGCATCCAGTATAGGTGGAGACAGTGGTCCGTTGTAGTTTTGTGATTGAGATCCATTGGAAGGCGGCGAGAATAATCCATTGCCGTTGGTTCCATTTGTTCTGTTACCGTTTTGTTCTGGAATCTGTAGCTTTAGTGGATTCGGGCCCGTCCGGTTGACGGCGTCGACGCCGCCGTTCGGCGCGTGCGGCATATTCGTTTAGGCAGTTCGCTTGCGTTTCCTGTAGCGGAAGTGTCGCGAACGGTGAAAGTCCAGTGCCATTTCACCGTAGTCCGTTGCAGTATTATTGTCGCGAGCGTTACGGGATGCGTCGGGACATTAGTTGGAAATAGAACCGGCGCGAGAGGGCTCCGCGGACGCACTGCGCCGGCTATCTCGGTCGCCGGGCCGACGACGCGGCCGCTCGACTATTTTAGTTTACTTAGATGTCGAAGTGCACGCGCGGCTGACACACGCTGGACCTTCAAAATTCAGTGGACGTTCGCCTGCAGCCAATGACAACATTCGTACGTCCGGACGTCCTTAATCAAACGATCGTAAATCGGTCGGAATGCACTTTATGTGACGTCAGGTATATAAAGCATATGTAGGTCAATCGATACGCCAGTCAATAGATCAGAGGCGCAGTCGTCAGGATGTCTGCGCGAGACCAGCCGACCGGAAACCGTGAAGGGCAAGCTTTGTTGCTTCAATATTTAAAACGAATAGTGATCTAGACTAATACTAGTAAATAATATGACAATGACATCTTAAGAACGTCATGCATGCGCAAATGTGCACCAAAACAAGATACAGGAACACATATTTCAATATCTAACGCACGAGGAACGGACGGCTATAGGACATACATATATTAAATATCATTTCGACATAGAAACATGAACAGTTAACTGTTGGCAACGTCCTAATTGAACGTTGGCAAGGAAATTTTATAAATAACGTAAATGTTAATAATATAGCAATTGAATTTGCATCGTTTGGCAAAAACAACATGTTCGGTAAATGCGCCGGCGCAGATGCTGAGATTTGTTGTGTAAACACTTAAACACAAACAGATGGGAAAATGGCGGCCTGTCAAATCTGGTTCAAGGGAAATGTAAGGAAAGTTTTACATAAATATTGTTTGAGGAAAACTACTGGATTTTATTGATGTAAGTCTGGAAATACTACGTTGAACAAAGTAGCAGAAAAAAGCAGAGAATTTAAGAAATAAAAATTTCGAGTTCAAAAATTTTACAGGAAGAGTAAAAGTTGCGCTGAAAATAAATGAAAGACGAAATATTAGAGAAAGAAAGGAGGAATTTTACAAAATCTAAAAACGTAAGACCCAGTTACGTCAATAAACTGAGCCGACGATGATAAAAGCTGTGGCCAACAAAATCGACATCCTACACCGTAAACCTAGATTCGCTCCTAAATACTGAAAACCAGACGTTTAATTATTTAGCGAACGACGACCCAGTTGCTATGACATATTACGGTATTTGCCATCATGTTTTATCTTCGTATATAAGACAATTACTAATTAATCTGTTCAATCTATCTTGTATTACAAGATTATATCTATGATAATAATTTGTATACTATACCTATCTTTATACATGTCTCCAATTATTTATTAAGATCAGAGAGATCGACTAAATCATTACTAGCACCAAAATACCTATGTTTTAATTATTTAAATATGTGTTTGATGCACCGATGTATGTCGCTAAAAATAGATATACCTACTTAACTAAAACGTTCGGTAAATAATAAATCAATTTTCCTGTAGTAAATTTTAACTTTGAACCTGCTAAGCAGAACTTTACGACAAAAAATCAAGATTTTTATGTACATCAATTATTAAGCTATTAAGATTATTGTTAACTACTTTATATAACAATATTTTTACCCACGAAATTAGACACGAAAACTGTACCTTTACATCCTGAAAACACACGACCTAACCAACGATTAAACAAACCGACATCCGCCAATACAACATACAATCTATATATTCCAACTACAAGACGATTGAATCTCAGTTAAAGGGCTCGAGCGGTTCTGTTCCAATTCTATGCTACCGGTGGGATGGTCCAATAAGAAATAACCGGCCAGTCTGCCAATGCGTCCGCCTGATGCAATCTATACTCAGACAATCATGTTGCGCAACCTAACCGAATTGCTTTTTAATTTGATTGTTATATTGGAGAAATTTATTCATTAATTAACAACTACATGGAGGATTTGCAGCTAACAAAAGCATAACAAAAGGAGTTAATAATAGTTAATAGTCACCAGAAAGTCAATTACAAGTAATCGCGGAAATTACGGACTTTTTAGTTTTTGAGGTTATCTTCAGAAAAAATGATTAATTGTGTGTCCTTTTGCTTTAAGAAAGAAATGTGTGACAATTCGTATAAGCTAAAAGTAAATTCTTTGTTATAATTAGCTAAGAGGACTATCAGATGTGTTGATCAAAAATATTCGTATTTACTATCCCAGTTTTCTCTTCAACACATACTCAATTGTAGTTACATAGTATTGCAAGTAAATCTAAATTCTGCTTCTATAAATCCTATAAATTTATAGATAATAATTAATCTCTAGCTTGCGATAACTAACAGCAAGCACCATACTTATAATTTCTAATTGTGTTACGTTAACATTACAAAACAATGAATTAATCTAATTCCACTTCCTATCATTGTTTAGTACTCGTAAACAACAAGTCTCTACTGACAAGCATAAAAAACTATTACATAAAGAGTCAGAAAACTATAAAGAAATGTTTGAAGCATAGACAATACGGTTATAATACACGATAAACTCTAGTAAATAATGAAAGTGATTCCAAGTACCGCAGTCACACGCTCTCGAGTCAAGAAAAAATCGATAACTTTATAATTAAAAGTGTTTTCAAGCACTAAGATCATCTATCATTCTGTCAGTTTTTATTAAATAAATCTTTTATTGATTGTGTTGTTACTTTTTTATATATTTTCGAGTTTGTATAAAGCGAAGCCATTAGATGCAAAAAAAGTATCGATCAGATTCGCGGGATTGTCGCATTTGAAAATGGAGCGTTATTTCAAATTTAGAAGTGCAGATTTATAGTGGGGTTAATGTAATCATTAGAATTTGTCTATCCTAAACTTATAAGACATAATTATGTTTGTTTTTATTTCGCCAATTATCGTTAATTGACCATCAATTTTATACCTCAAAATAAACAGTTGACATTTCCATTAAAAAGCGAAACTAATGACGTCTTTATAGAAACAGGAAATCATAACTAAAAATAAAATATGTAGGTATCTGATTTACAATAAATTTCGTGTTTTTTTTTCTAAGTATTCATCAGGCATCTAGTTTTTGCACAGCGTGAAAAAGAAAACAAATACAGCGTGAAACCCAAACATTGATTTGAACCGTATATTCCTGGAAGACTGCATAAATCATGGAAATTAGGTCATACAGCCGGCTGCGCCTCGCTCTGCCGAAGTCCCGAAATATTCATTAAAAACTTACAATGTTATTAGCGTGTTGACGTTTCGGACACGGCCTACTTGTAATTAATGGAAATATGGAAGCAGAAAGTCTTTGTCTTTAAAAGCTGTTTTATTATTAACGAAAGATATTCAGGAGGTTTGTTTTGTGTTAAATTAGCAAGCGTTAGCTGTAGTTGAATACGGAAAACTAATACTAAACATAATCCTGGTTTTACATTTATAAGGGGTAGACAAAACATTAATGAAATATACACATAAATCTTCCTAATTAATAACTCTATCTATTCGTTAAAACTATGTGAAAATACCTTCTATTGTTTTTAAGTTTATCCCGTTTAAAAAGACGGACGCTGCGCGGGACTTCGTTTTGCAATACGTCTAGAAGAATATGTCGATAGAATTCAAGTGGATATGAATCGAATAGTAGATAATACAAACAAAAGAATACAAACATAGAAGATACAATGTAACCGATGAGTCACTAACACACGACATTCTACGTCATATACCCGAATATTTTAATCCAAACGGCAAATTGTTGGCTCCAGATAATGCCAACTGCTCCAATTTACCCGTATTCAATAACAGTAAAACTATATAAATGAAACAAGACTCGTCTTGCATTGACACTACAACAGCTGCATTATAAAAATAACGTAAATAACATACCAAGCCATGTTCTGGTCAATTGCAGTTGAAATTCAAATATTTTCGTCTTCATTTCAACAAGTATTCACTGATCACGCGTTCACAGAAAAGAAAACTACAAAGAAAACCATAGCTAAGAATGACGTGAAGTGGATGACAGTACTCGTAAAAAAAACATGAGTTGACAAAGTCAGTGAACGGAAACCATCTTGTAATTTGGGCTTTGTATCGTTCTACCTTCATTTTTACATTTAATACCTTATTATATTGCTGCTATTCTATTTTAGTATTAATATATATCTTATATTTAATTATGCGTGAAAAATTCACAGATTAAAATTACAGTTTAAATATATTTGGTACTTCGAATGTTACCTTGACAATGTAATAATAATACCCATATTTGTTTCAATAACTTCTAGAGGTTGTCAACCTTACAGACAGCTGTTTTCATATTCCTCCAGCGATCAACGATTACCGAGTATATTGTATATTTACCGTAAGTGTATGTAAATTAGTACATCACAATGCATATATTTCGCCATTTTGAAATGTTCCAGATTACAATCGTCTGCTCATCCTTTGGACGTAAATCTTCGGTTTATTAGCTACTTGTTATTGCCAAGACTGGACTGTTGGGAATTATTTAAATTCTTACTTGTTATAAAATTTTAGGCTGGGTACCATGAAAGACTAATAAATTAAATGTAAATTTTTGTCGATTACATAAATAAAATTAAATAGGATAAAATATAAAAATCAATCTTGTCAAATAGAATTTCCAATAGTCGATGGTAAATGACAACATTAACTGCAGACTCAAATCGAATTTATAAGAAAGTTCATTCTTTGAGTTAACAAGAATTAATTAAATAAATGATTCATACTCCAAACAAATAACTTTGCAATGGCGTTACTACGTACTAAAAATAAACGAAATGAATAATCCCAAGCAATTTTTATTCGAAACAGCATTATTTTAATGGCGCCAAATAATTTAGTAACGCAGTCATTCACTATCACTACAAATGTAGCCAACTTTTTAAATCCAGCCTTGACGTTGTCATCAATTAGAATTCTAATTTCAAATTAAACTTTTTTCATTGTCAAGGTATAAAGATCTATACCTTCTTTTGTTCTACTTTTAAAATAGGATACATTGGGTTTTGGTCTTAACGTAAAATATACGACGATTTTTTAATATTTTATGGAAAATTTATATAATTTCGTATTACAATCAATAAGTGATATAAAAGCGCGATTCTAAATTGATAAAAGGAAACTGAGTTATAGAGTGGATCGTAAGCCATTAAAACAGTCATTAGAAAGTTCTCGAGAATGAGTTAAAAAAAGTGTATTGGCTTCTGTCGGTAGTTGGTTACATAATTCTTGTCACTCACATCCAATGCGCATTCGATAGCGCGAATGTGATGTTAACAAATACATTATTATATCGACTTTTTTTTAAATAGTATGATAAACTTCTATAACTACGAGATCCAATGTTATTTATTTTGTGTTTTACTTTAATATAATTATGTCTTTTCGTTCTCATGAACCAAATACTGAACTACAACATTTTGAAGCGTGTATGCAGATTTAAAGGTAACATATTTTCCAAAATGAAATTGAGCAGGAGCCATGCATTTTTTATAATATTATCTACCCCTATAGATAAGCGATATAGTTATGCACAGTATTTTTCTACCTTATTATATTACTGGCGATTTACAATGATGACATGCCAATGGCAGAGAAATCATTAGAAACACATTCGCGGTTGTGAGTGCGCAACATATTGGATACTGAATTACTGATCTATATATATTTTGGTAGCGGTCAAGGAACCTAGTGGAGGCCGGAATATTTTTTTTCTAAATCTCTAGGTCAAAGACAAAAATATTTGTCATTTGTAACTTTTTGTAAGAACGTAAAGAAATTATGATACAAAACATTTTTTTTTTGTAATTTATCAAATGTCACATGAAAAAGTTAACATAAAAAAAATATTGTTATATTTTTCTACATATTTCATTACGCTAGGTTAAATAGGCTAGGTTAAATAATTAAAATGATAATTATAACTATTGGTTATAAAAACTTTACTTACGCACTTACATGCATTTTAAGAGTCCATTAATTCTATTATTTGTATCCTTTTTGACGTTATTGCGACATTTAAATTTCCGTTTGTATTTTATTATCTGTAATAAAAGGCGGTATTCCGTTTATGCGCAATAACACAGCACTAGTTTTCATTGAGTCCCACAATTTTAATAATACGTAGATAACATCACAGTAGGTATATTAATTATACCAAATCAAATGTAATATAAAAAAATATTATTTTTATCGTAAACTGTTACACTTTTATGTCCACAATTCGCGCCGAAACATCTGTCACCTGTCACAAAATTTTAATGACGTTGACATTTACTTTATTTTTTTAAAACCTCTATATGAGGCAAGTGTCACATGTATACTGCCAGGTTATGCTCGCGTATCCTGGCTCAAGGTAAGCTAGACGGGTACTAGGCCAGTGGGCGTTCCGTTCCTCGCCAATGAACTTCATAACAATTGCCCTCCATTGTTTTGTTTGTCTTCTCCTTGTTGTTAGACTATTGATGCGAATATTATTAATAAATAACAGTAAATTACCGCATTTAAACAAATAGGTGTAAAACAGAAACTAGAGAAAACTAAACACTTCTTAATGATTCGCTTCCATATATCGAGACATATCTTTTCAGTAACATTATTTTAACTTTTCCCTAATTGGTTCAATTTAAATAAACCTTTTTTCTTTCATAACGACACTGCTGCTACTCCACAATCATTCAAATAATGTGTCCAAATGAAGAATATTAAAAATTAATTCTAAATTATATTTCACACAACAAACAAAAACCTACCATATCGGGTAATGAACCAGGATCTTTTTTTTTACAAAAAAACCATTTATTTATTATGTATCATAAGAATATTCAAATGCATTCTAACCAGTTTTACATTATTTCTACAAATGTTTATCTATTCAAATTATTTAATCCTTAATTATTAATCATAAAATCGAAATAGCATTAGATAATTCGGTATTTAAATAATTTAAAAACAAAGCTGTATTACTACTGGCCAGTATCACCAGTATCGCCAGCGACTTCAAAGGTTCAATCGAGGTATAAACCTTATTAGTATCATTTGGCGTTTGGACAAAGGTAATAAAAGCCGGCCATCCGGTCCGGCCGGACGCGTCTCTTGTCTTTACTGTGGGATCGGCTGATGAGAAACACGTAAAGGTGACTTCATACAAAACGTAAATAAAAAAAATATATATAAATATTTTGTAGAGATTGGTTTAATTTACTTATTTATGAATGAGCAACAATAATTTGTACTACATAAAAGAAGATTTTTTTTTCTTTATTATGAAGAAATCATGCTAGATACCTGAGCCAGCTTACAAAAGCAGTTGTATCTGACAAGCTTAATTAATTATAGGGTTTAAGTGTCTGCTACTATATACTGAAGCCAAACACATGGGTTATATCTCAAACGGCCTATAATCAATTAAACTCTAACTGGGCCAATGAAACAAATCACTACTCAGGCCAAAACCAAAATGGCCACCGCTGACAGCTTGCAAACGGTTATAATTCTTGACATATCGCGCGTTACCATGACAACAGGTTTGTTTACATTGTTAATGATTATTGGCACTAATGCAGTTAGTTGTACAATTTGGCAAAGGGTTTGACATAATTGCTAGATTAATAATCGTCTTTATGTGAAAGCTGTAAGATTCATTTTCATAATTCGTTTATAAGACTTCTAATTACATGTTACTAATCGCGATACATGATTTTCAATTTAATTAAATATTTTGTTTCCAAAAATATCTTTTGAAGATTGATTTTTACCACCAAGGGTATATAATAGGCTAGTTAGTTTTAAAAAATCTAGGCTGAAACGAAATCGTGACTATTTCTATATCCAACCCACACGTGCGCATACAATTCTACTTTTTTAATTCTCAAGCGAACTAGATTTTAACTGGTGTCAAACAGAGCGTCAAGCAATATCGTAGTAAACTGTAGTTAATGTGTGTTCTCTCGTCAAAAACAGACGTTTGTTAATGGAAACTACAATTACCTGAGCTTTCACTGGTTTTGGGCAAGCAAGCGTAGATTGGTGATGATAGTCTTTACTTTATTATCTTACATTAAACAAATTCGAAGATCGGAAACTATCAGAGTGCAAGCATGGTGTGATCAATGCTAGTTCTTTGTATAAGAAGAGGTATTTACGTGATACAAGCTCTCCGGAAATACGTGGTATTTCTAGCAGTCAACAATATTTTGTCTTATACCTTGAAATGACTCCCAGACGCCCATTTTATCGCAAACTCTGCAGTTGTCTGGTAAACGGACAATTGATAAACTTACTTTAATATTTTTATACATAGATTAGACAAATGATATACACAGAACGACGACCTCCGTGGTCGAGTGGCGTAAGCACCGGTTTCAAGGTGTCGCTAGCTCTGAGGTCCCGGGTTCGATCCCCGGACGGGTCAATGTAGAAAGTCACTTTTCTACATTGTCTCGGGTCTGGGTGTTTGTGGTACCTTCGTTGTTTCTGAATTCCATAACACAAGTGCTTAATAGCTACTTACTTTGGGTTCAGAGCAATGTATGTGATGTTGTCCGCATTTATTTATTATTATTTATTTATTAGAACAAATGCTTTTCACACACAGATTGGGCCTGGGTAGGAATCGAACCCCCATCAAACAACCTCCAGTTTAGCTGTCAGGATTACCAACCACTAGACCAACAGGCAATAAGTAAAATGCCGTATGCCTATGCATCTAATTTCTGTTGCCTTCTATACCACGGCAACCAAAAAGTTTAGTTGAATTGCTAAAATGCCATTAAATATTCATACTTATGCTCTTCAACACCCAGCATCAGCCCAGACTCATAATTCTGTTCTCATTTATTAATTAAATATTAAATAAAAGTTATCGCAGTCTGTCACCGCCTTTACACCGATAACTTTTTATTGTAATATTGAAATAAAACCAGTTTCTTAATAAAAACCAGTAACTGTCATTACGCTGCACTTTTGTTTTGGACATAAGTCTTTTTAGGAGGCAACCTGTTGTGGGGCTATTGAAATATTGTCTTTGGCTCGCCAGTGCAGTTAATTGTATTTTTAATGATGAGCTTTAAAGTAGAAGTTTTCTTGGGATATTCACACGGTTATGCTGAGTCTACAAACAGTTAATTTGATAGGTGTTATATGTTGGAGATAGTAACGTACTAATCATAAATGTGATAGTTGGTATTTTATTCTTTACATTACATTTTATACTAGAACAGGAATTAAGAGAGTATACATAAATCTAACAAAAAAAAACGATTTTAAATAAGTCTTATATGGTTTTCTTATTGATTCGCTCACTGTCAATGAAATGGGACCAAACTAGAAGCTACAAAGAAAGGAATAATCAAAATCGCTGCACCCAGTCGAAAGTTCGGTAAAAACCATAAAAAATACAGACTAATTGATTACCTCTTCCCTTCGTTTTTTGAAGTCGCTTAATAACGTGGGATGCTACTAATACGACATAATTACATTTATGTTTTAGCTATTATAAACCTATATCATCTTGATATAAGATAGTATTTTTGATGATCTTTTCTCTAACAGCGATCAGCTCTAAATAACTCAGATTAACCTAGAAACTCGATCACCGAGACGTACAAAACAAAATGTGATCGCAATGACAGTTAATTGGATTTTGTTCATTAGTGACACCTAAAGGATTTGCGTATAGTATATGTAATAATTTAACTATTGGACGCTGGAAACAGCAGAATATTATGGACACGTATTGTAACCATACTCTTACAAATCATAGTTTGGAATTGTGCCCGATTAGTGGCAATAGGCTTGCCGCCTTTTACACGGGACCTAAACATATCGGCAAACTATGGGTGTAATCTTGGACACCTCTGCCTAACCCTTCGGGGATACAGGCGTGATGGTATGTTTTGTCTATTCTAATAAAAGTACGGTAACAATACTTTACACTAAGCAGCGTTCAATGCTTGCAAATTCGATCAAAAGGTAGGGGCACTGTCTTAGTCAAATGCAGACTATCAAACGTCGATCAAATCGTTTATCGACATTTAATGGACGATGTATTGAATTCGAATACAGATATAAATACGTTGTAGGTTTCATCCATGTGAAAGTACGAGAAAATTTATGTTTATATTACGAATTTTACGATATTTTCATTTGTAAACACATCGACGATCAGCAAACATAATCTCAGTATCTAATAGACATTTAATTATAGTATCAACTTACGGATACATTGAATGACAAGACCAACAAGCAATTACCTACCATACTCGATCAATAAAGGAAGGAAATAACTAGAAATTCGCCGTAATCCGGAGAAAACTCCGCTGTAGGCAAGTGACATTTTCTACAAGCGTTAACTATTATAGAAATCGGTTAAATGACAATAAATGTATGGAAAAGACGTTTCATTTTAAGCAGTCTCGATTTTGTACTTATCATTGCCATACAGTCACAGTTTTATACAATATATTGATAATATCCTGGGTCAATTCACACATGGTCATCTGATCTCAAACTAGGCAGAGCCTGTACTATTGTAAACAGAGAACTTTTACATTTTTAAATAGGTACATTATTTATTAAAATGACACAGACCAAAAGATCGTGCTCATCACACTGCCATTTATCCTTGGTGAGAAGCGAACCCTCGACCTCTGGTTCAGCAGTCACAGTCACTTACCACTAGACCAACAGACCATTCCAATATTTTGTAGAAATGTCACTTGCTAACGGGGATGGAAAATAGCTTTTCTTACTAACCTTAGTTTCGAGTCGTTCTGTCTCGTTCTTATAGTGTGTCCGCTCACTTTCCACTTTGTCCAGTTTAGCCCGCAGGGTCTCCAGCTCCTCCTGTAAAAACAACTCTATTTAGTATCGCATAAGGTTTGTTTTTGTATGTGTCGAGTGGTGTTAGAAAACGCACTTTCAGTCACCCATCAATTTGTATACAATTATGGATGACGTGACCTGTATGGTTAGCGTGTGGTTTGTATACAAACATGTATAATACAATAAACATAGATTTGCAAATAGTTTATTTATATTTTTGTAAATAGGCTAAACGTTTTTGACCGACTTTCGTTTGTTTATGATTCTTTGATTAAAATGTAGACAGTGTGAAGTTTTCTCTAAAAAGATGAACCAATTTTCAAATTTAGTTTATCAGATTAATATAAACATTATGAACATACATCGATAAACATATAACACATTTTCATTATGCAATAAGGTTCTTATAGTTACAAAAATAGGTAAATAACATTTATCAAAACGAATGCCTGTCTACCTATATTTTAATTTTGGGATACATGAAAAAAGTATATTCGTTTGGGATTTCAAGCGTGATATTATTATGTTGAAAAGTATTGAGTTATGTAAACAACAATATTTTCCTAATTATAATAAGTGTAGTATAAAACTTATTATTGTTTGGTTGCGTACAGTCGAGATATGCGGCAGAGCGGTGCATCGAGTTTTTACTTTAAACGGAGAAAATTTCGACGAATGAAAGATTATCGTTAATGCAAACAATCCCAAAAAAACATCTCCAATCAAAAATCACTTGTATACTGTAATTGATAAGGTTCAATTTCACAAAACAAATGGTTCGCATCTCACACGATACGATCTTACTTCCTGTTTTGTAAAACTGAATCTTATCTCTTACAAGATAAAGTTGAGATTCGTTTGGTGGTTAACATTTGAGAAATGATAAATGAAAGCATTGCACATGCGCTGTCAGAATTTTAAGTGATATCGATATTCGGTATTTTGTTAGCTGAGAGTTTATTATCGGTTGTTATAGAAAAATCAACTTTATTTGTTCTACTTTAAGGTATATAATCTTTTAATCTATTGTCTAGAATCAAGCTAATTAAGACATTAATAACTAGATCATACATTGTAGTTTTTGTAATGATTACTATAGCAACATAAAAAAAAAGAATACTATATTTACCGTACACTCTTTTAAATTCTTGCAAGTATTCATTAATATAATAACACTTTTGCTTAATGAGATTAAAAATCACTTTGATACCAATTAACTACAAATAATTATGTCTCTGTCGTTCAGGATCACATTAATTTCCTTTTTCAATTATCCATAACCGTAAAGACACCTTCTAATTTAAACTGCTTCAACAATTTGAAAAAAAAAACCTTTAGTATTCTTAAAAACCTATAGTATGGACCTTATTAATAAAAATCTTGATGTAGATTAGCAACGGATTAGCAGATTCTAATTTCAATTTTTCTATAGAGAATTTGAATTTAGAATCTATTAATCCGTGGCTAATCCATATCGACATTTTTATTAATAAGGGTGTATGAGTATACATATGAAACTATAGAGTGAGCCTATCAGAGTTTAAACCGTGAGCACTAGTGTGAACAAGTGTTGTCGTGAATAACGTATGAAATGGAGCTTGCCGTTTAAAAAAAAAACTATCTAAAACACTAATATTATCCTAACAATGTCAAAACCATCGATATTTTATTATATAAGTTTCTCGTTGCGCGAAAAATTAACTTTTAAATAAAAACGAAATGTACAGGTTACCATAGTACAGGTTCAGACTAAAACCTGCTCTCGCTTGGCACAAGGGGAACCTAGCGATAGTAGCAGTCTATGTATATAGTACGTCAATGTTAAAAACTAACCTCAAAATAAATGATAACTCAACTAAAACCATCTAGCTAGCTACTTAATTTATTACCCACATTATCGCCAAAAAAAACATGTTTCGCGCTAAAATCCGTTAAATAATATTCCTCTAAACATGCATCGCGATAGTTAAACCACAGAGTAACAAATAATTACACAACTGACATTTAATATGTGGTTTGATTTCTAATCGCATAATCCGAGATGGTATGATCGAGTCCTACCAATTAGAGCGAGGTATACTGTTACAGCACGAGGAAATGCGCGCGCGCAGAGAGAATGCGGGGAAAAAGTTAGCGGTGATTAAACTGTGGTTATTTATGTTAGGAACGATGTATACTAAGATATGGGAGATGGAAAAATAAACATACCATCGCGCCTGTATCCCTGAAGGGTTAGGCAGAGGTGTACCAATGTATAACCACAGTTCAGGAATGTTTAGGTCCCATAGGGGCAAGCCTATTTTGCCAATAACCGGGCACAAATCCAAACTCCGACTAAGAACTTCATAGAATCCAATAACACCTAGGTCGACTTTGGAATCGAACCCAAGACCTCTAGCGTAGAAACCAGTCACGCTAAGAAACCATTAGGCCAAAGAAGCAGATATTAAAATAATCAAACATTAGTCCGATATGCAGTAATATAATAATAAAGATGTCAATGAAGTTTAAATTGTTAGGGTGTTAAAAAGAAGTTGGGCATGAATTTCTGAGCGGAAATTAGTAAAATAGATTAAAATTTAGAAATTATTTTGCAGGTATGTACGGATAACTAAAAGGCCTAATAAGAAAAGAAAGTAAAAAGAAATCAAGTATTAAAACTAATTTAGTTTGTGTTTTAATCCAATATTGGAAAACAATGATAATTATTACCCAGTATAAGATAGATCAAACAAGACATCAAAAAAGTAAAGAAAAGCAAATGCACAAAAACGATGCACTGTTTGTTTTGAATTTTGTGTACAGTTGCAACTGGACTTCAGGTTCACTCAATTTTTTATTACTAAGGCTACTACTTTGTATTGTTTTGAACTGTTGTCTGCATCTGTACCTACCTATTGAATAAAATAAAGCAACTTTCAAGTGTAGAGCATCCCTAACTAACAGTTAGCGATATTACTAATTAATAAAACATTAGTTATTACCATTAAACATTATGAGAGAGATTACAGAATTCTCGCGGACCATTACAGCGGATGAGTGTATCGACATCATTACATGTTCATACTACATACCGATGTTTAGTATTGAAGGAAAGAGTGTGTCTCATTGAGTATAGATGAGAAAATATAGAGTGCCCGTATTGCAACAAACGGCAGCTGGCAGTGACTGGATGCAAAGGGCGGGAGATCGTGCGCTGTGGCCCTCCTTGGGGGAGGCCTATGCCCAGCAGTGGATTGCAACAGGCTGATATGATGATAATGATGATTGCTAGTAACCCATACCGCGCGTGAGCAAAGCTTTTCGGCTGTAAGTACTGTACTGTACGTACATACTGTACTGATTTAGTAACTTTAGTCGCTTTAGAGCTGTTAATACGAAAAAAACTAAGGTTTTGCCATAATTGGCATAGTTATTATGTTTTGAGATAGTTTGCAAAAACGGCCAGGTCTGTTTTCCATACTAATTTTACGACGACACTACTTCACACTCAGTTCATAATCTCCTATGTGCACTCTATACTTTACTTTTAATCTGTGGTGAATAAAGTATGTGTTCTAAGAAGATACAGATGTAGGTATTTGTGCCGTTAGCTGATGCATTCACGTTTCAACACCGATGATTACTTTACTAGGATGTGAAGTAATATATAAATATCCATTACCTAATAAAATCTAACAAGATTTAAAAGGTAATCGGAATTGCTTTAAGAATCTTTCACTGAGCTGAATCACTAATTATTATTATTACTTCTTCATTCACAGATTATTTAATCAAAGGCTTTATTGATATAATTATAATATAATCTCTCTACAGCGTTTTGATTTTGGTTTGTACAGCGTGACTCTCTTGCAGACTAGAAAACTTTGAATGAAATCTTATGGAAAGGAGACTTTTCCTGTGTTAAACTCCACATTTTACACTTAAAATTTGATATTTTCTTACACGATATTATAGTGGCAAAACATTGAAGCATTCTTTTTCGAAAATATTTATGCATATTTTCGTTACATTGTCTTATTTTTTTTTTAAGTTTCGGCAATGTTCAGTGTTCCTTGACCTTACTTAATACGAATCAAATAGAATTTCTATACTTAGCCCACTAAATTTTTAGTTAATAATATTTTTGTGTTTTAAATTATTACCTAACTGCATCAATATAACGTTTACATATAAACTCCCACAGTACTATAGTGCACCTACAGTGATGCTGTATAGAGATCGTTGTGTTCGTCTCGCGCTATTTGCTTCTAGTTTGCATAACAACTGTACATGACTACAGTTCTGTAAGTACTTAGCTACTGGGAAATCGTTTAGAAAGACGATCAATATAAGTGAAAAACTATAGGAAAAAGTATTATATTTTCGAAATATGCGTATTGGCATTTGTTTGAATCTTATTCGAAAGGTTGATCAACAAAAAAAAAACGAAAATCATCTGTCAAATGTCAAATCAAGTTCTGTTTCATTTTGATCATCATTCATATAACTTGACATTAGAATTGACAAGTGATTACATTCAACATGACTCATGGAAACTTGGGGTCAACTATGTCGTTTTACTATGGACCTGATTACATAATCATATTAAACCTATACTCTTTTGTCCTACATAGGAACATCCACATAATAATATGGCAGTTATGGCACTCGAAGCTTTGAAATAACTGAAGTTAATATTGAAATTGAATCCTAAGAAAACTACTTTTTTTAAATATTGACACTATTTTCTACGCGACATAGTTCTGGTCTTTTAAAACGAAAACAACAATTATTTTATGCAGAGAATTGAGAAAAGCCTGTCCGACCCGAAAGGGTGATACAGGGTCCACAATCACATGCCCAAATAAAATATTACATTTGGAATATTCATCATAGTAACAATAATAATTAAGTTTTAAATAACCATTTATACCCACCCAATAGTATACTATATACTATTGGATAACAACAAGTTAACTTCTATCCACTACTAAGTATGTGGTTTATGGGACCAGATCCGCTTCTCTGCAGGTAATTATCTATGTATAGTTACAGAGACATAGAGCACTGTTCTCTTACTTCCCGAGTTCCCATGGTACAGTTAAATGTCATACTGAACTAATTAACTAGACCACTTTACTATCGTTTATCTTAGCAAGAATTGAAGATGTGCAGTGTACTGTGCAGTATATATTTTTTGTATAATGATAATATTTTGATTATGAAACTACTTTCGCGGATTTTATCATGGTTACGGGCAGACTCACCTGTCTACCCGTGCAATAACTGCAAAGGTGTCGAAACGTCGGGAACTAAAATCTCAATACAAACCGCGATAAAATCCGTAAAAGTAGTTTTACCTATTTCAATGTCTAACATTCGCGTAAACCTCAGAACTCAATATAATAATATTTTTCACTTTAACAAGGCTGTATGTATTTTCCTCTCAACCAGTCATAAAAAAGAAAAGAATAAAGAGCTACATCTCTAACCGTGAATAGAGTCATCTAAATATACGACCGCATCACTAGCGGCACGCGCATGCGCAGTGTCGCGGAAATCGGCGGCGATTAGCGCGCCGCAAAACATGGCCGCGGTCGTGGCGCGCTGTGGCTAACGACTGCGGGGAAATGGCGGGAAAAAGATGAGGTGAGGCAATTCATGCAGTCTAGGGAATGAGACTGATTGGCACCTGGATGGATTTAAGGTACACCTAAGAAAACTATGATATCCAAGAGAAAATTATGGGTGTACCTAGTTACTTTATGCTTGTAGGCTAAGTTTTAACATACATGCTGTTTTAAATATTTAACACACTTTCAACTGAAATTCTAGCTTGATGATAAAGTACTATTAAGGTATTGGAAAAACAAAACAAGTAAAAATGTTATGAGGATTTAAAGCGGTTGTTTGGATATACGAGATATTTTACGAAACAACATGTCCAATTTCATAAGATATATAATAATTCCTAACAGCATTCCCTTTTTTTTGTATGTATGGTATGTAAGGTTTCATATTTAAAATACGTGCTAAAAACTAGGCTTTTAGTACAAATCAAGTTGTTGTAACTAAAACTATAATAAAACATTTCTATCTCCAAAAAAAACTACAAAAATCTGAAACGATCTCAAACGCTACAAAGCGTGCGTGTTCGAAACTTTTTGTTTTAATCGCGGCTTCGACCCCACACATACAGCCATTACATTCATGCACAGATGTGAGAGGAAATCTCTGTGATGACGTCACGGACATACCCTAGCCCAATGTGGTGAGTGTTAAATGAATGTAGTACTCATAGTTGAAGATTTCCGATGGGAGTAGAGTATTAGTCATTGGAATATTACAATGTTTGTAACGAATTTTATTGACTTTGAACACTAGGATAGTAGAGAGACAGTTAACTATATGTGAATTATTGGGTTACTGAGTTATAAGTAATTAAATTGAATTAGCCAAATGTTTTTAACCCCTAAAGTCAGAGGACTCTAAAAGTAACTAGAAAGTTTCAGCAATTTATTAGCTACTTGAGTCCTTCCATCACATCGACTCTACACGATTCTGCTTACACAATGCTCTTGTTTAAACCATAAGGACTAATGTAGCCCTTTATTAGGGAATATAATGGGAATATGCCACTAGTAGACCATTACCCACACGACTATTTGAAAATAACCGCCAACATTAGAAGTTAACAATGTAATTCTCTACTAAGCAATGTCATGGAAATTAAATGCGTCAATTCTCGATCATTGCCTCGCAACTCAGGCATAACATGTTAGTCAAAAACAAATGCCGATCTCAAATCACTAAACTTAGCCGCTTCCCATATCAGTTTCACATAACCACATAAATTATTCATACCAAGCTATTTCGCTAATCGTATCCTATTATTTTTACGAGTTTCATTAAATATTCATAGGTTAATTAAAACATACTGTCAATCACACGATCAAGAGAGATCGGTTTTATTAATATTAATCAGAGATTATCATAATTATGTTTGGATCGATATAAAAAGTCAGCGAATGATTTTAAATCGATTGTTTACTTTTATAGCTACAGTATAAGCAACTCCTTATTATGAACAGATTTCAATAATAGTATCGTTGCTTTGAATAAAATTATTGGAAAGTAGAAATATATCGTTGATAAGTAGTACATTATGCCATCCTAAGTTTAGAAGTAAATTAGTGTAGGATAATCTAAATCTGCTTTTTAATTACTTAGCACATTACATAAGCATATTTTTTAAATCATTGATTTGCAATTGGTAGCAGTAATGGACTGCAAGAACTAATATTAATTAACTAATGGTTTAAAATAAAAATGTTAACCTAGACAGACAGAGTTTTTTTATAATTTTACTATTGTATACAAATAGGAACAGATTACTATGACACAATTAATGGTTTTCTAGTCTTTTGACCAATTATCATTTGAATGCACCGTTCAATGTAGCGGTGTTCTACGCTGAGTATAGTGAAAAGCATTTCCTTTTATTAAATATAGAAGCATACATACTACCAGTTTATATGCTTTATATGCTATTAAGCTTTTAGTTTAATACAAGCGCCTAGTTGTAAAGCTATCACAACGCGCACTTCGGCCAAAATGTATGGAAGTTTAATAGCAGGCGTTCTATATTTAACTTTGAAAGAGCGGAGTTTCATAGTCTCATACAGACAATATTATCACGTTTTGGTATCGAATAAATACTTTCTTTTTATTTATAAACTAAGTGGATACCTAAAATTTCTTAATAAATTAACATTAGAATTTACTATATAAGTAGCTTCACTCAACCGACTTCAAAAGAGGAAGTTCTCAATTCGTCTGTATGTTTTGTGGTACGTTTGTGACGTATTTTTTGTAGTATTTGTGAATCGATTAATAAAATCTGTCTGAGGTGCTCCCACTTAACTTTTCAATTAATTATACGATTTCTTTAATAACCCTTTTTGTGTCCCGCTGCTGGGCAAAGGTCTCCCCCAATTTGCTCCAGGCTTTTATACGAGTATAAAATATGTTTAATATAAAAGTGATTAAATAAACGAAGCGGTCAAAGCTCTTTCCATCTCTGTACTTGAAAAGGCCTTTGGTCTGCATCGAGAATTTCAAGGCATAATCTAGTAGACCCTCCTTCCATTTCTCTCTGGTTAGAGCCGTGGTGATCCACTCCTCATCAAAGGCCTCCAGTTCGTCTCGCCATCTCCGCCTAGGCCTACCGCGATGTCTTTTGCCATTTAGAGAAATGGAAGGAGGGTAGAGAGGCCTTTGCCCTGCAGTGGGAAAGAAATGGCTAGTAAAAAAAAAAAAAAAAATCTAGTAGACACATTCTGTTTACCACAAAACATAAAAATACCATTATTGTATTTTCTAGTACCTATGCGTGACTACTTGTCGTAAAAACTACATAAAAGTGAAGTGAGTTTAAACTTTGATCTTTTTTCACGTTGATTGACGGCGTAATTAATTAAAACTAGCTTTTTGTTTGTAAAGCTTTCTTACTTTGAGAGTTATTGTATTGTTTCTATTAAATGTATCTATTTTGAGAACTTGGATAGAAATACGTGGGAGATTTTTAAATGGTAAAATAAAGTGAAGATGCAGTTATAATGGTGCATAGACATGCATACATTGTTTTGTAGACGCCATATTAGAGGTAAAACTTTTTATTTTTTTTGGATATTTATTTAAAAATTAAGCTTGTATTTTATTATTGCTACTAGCGTACATATAAATTAAATTATTTTTCTTTGTTTTTTTTCCTTTTCCAAATATTGTACGTAAATATGTAGATAGCTCAAAGTTTTTTTAGTAATCTGTTTTTTTTTGCGAAAGGGCCAACCAGAGCTCATAATAACTCATATCTTCCTTGGTACATATCTAAGAAGGGGTCACCGACCCATTTCATACAATACGATTAGAAGGCGGAAATCTCGTTGCTGTCTCGTTGTGTGGGTTTTATTTGTTTGATAACCCGTGACCGCCGCGTGGGCTCTGCTACACTTTTCGTAGATATGGTCAAAGTGCATTGGAGGGTTATTCTGATAAAGATTTGTGAGTTTAATGAGATTTTAATATCATTGTTGTTATTTCATTTACTGCTATAACTATGTGTTGGAAATGTGTTTGCTTGTATGTGAAATGTTATTAACTGCATTTAAATTTGCAGGATTGACAGAAAGTGAATGTTATGAAGTTTCTTAAAAACACTTTTCTTTTTATGGTAGTTTGTTTGTTGCTTAGAATTTATTAAAGATCAGTATTAAATAATAGGTTATAAAATAGACCCAATGGGTAACAATGAAAGAGATGGTTGATATCAATAAAGTAAATAATTATTCATGTAGTAAACAGCATGAAAATAGCAACGTTTTCAAATTTCAATTAAGTATTATAAGAGTAAATTTCTGTTTATATCGACGTTCTCATAGTCAATGTTCTGCACTTTCATTATTCTCTCACATTCAATTACAGACGATTACTTTATGACCTAGCGAACTGTTATCAACCTATAATAAAATCAATTTATATAAATTGCTTTTGTGAGAAAGCAATGAGTTAAATTTGTTTGTGGTGTGGCTACAACTGCTTCAAGATATATTTAAAATAGATATGATTATTATGTGTTAAGTGTATTGCGAGACCAATAATGATGAAAAAGTGGTATTATAAAGTTACTTTCGGACTTACATTTCAAATAGGTCTTTTATCTGTCTTTGTGAATATTATGATTAACAATTAATCTAATAACACAAAGAGTGTGTTCCGACAATAATAGCATCCTCCTTTCTAGGCTTTGTCGCAGAAGGTTAATTATAATAATGTTTCTGGCAGATCTGTAAATTGTAACCTGCACACTCGATCATGAACGCAACCAAAACTCAAGTTTACATACTCGAAACTAAAACAACAAAAGACGTTTCTTAAATTTAACATTTTCTGAAGTTTTCTTAAGTACTACATACCTGTGCATGCTTAAGCCGATGCTCAGTCCTGTGCACGGCCAGCAGCGGCGTGACCCGCACGAGCAGCCGCCACCACGGCCAGTCGCGCACGGCGAGGAACGCGCGCACGTTCCGCTGCACGCAGCGCGCGGCCGTGTGCTGCGTGCGTAGCCTCTGCGCGCGCCGCCGGGCGAGCAGGCCACGTGCGCGCGCTTGCAGGCGGACGAGCACGCGCGCGAGGGCGGCGTCGCGGCGCGCGTCCAGCTCCCCCACCACGCCGCCGCGGAACATGATCTGTGACAAGGAAATACTATGTTAGAATACGATGAATTATAATTAAAATGTTACAATATTATGTACTAGCGAAATTGTGAATTATAAAATTATAAAAATCATTTATCAGTATAATTTCAATTATTCTGGAAGCCGACCCCTACAGCGCCCAGCATAGCTTGTGGCAATGCTTTGTTAAGTTATATACTGTGGTCATTTGTGAACATGTGTACAGATCTAAAGTCATAAGATAATCATTTATCAGTATAATTTCAATTATTCTGGAAGCCGACCCCTACAGCGCCCAGCACAGCTTGTGACAAGGCTAGACTAAATAATATGTATGGCAGATTTAAAAAGTATCAATACATTTTCAATCGAGAGTCAAACTACCAAAAAATCTCAACTAAGATATCTCTTTCGACCTTTTTTCAAAATTCACTGTGGATAGCTTAAATAAACTACTTTAAAGTAGCCATACAAACAGCCTGAAGATTTTACTATGGTTACATATGTCAATAAAGCAACAGTGAATCTGTTTATTGAGTCATAAATAATAATTTAACTCCTGATACATTTATGACAACATGAACTTTGTAACAATAAAACGTGACATTTGATACGTTACAGGTCTATTTACATCTATTCATGTAATACTTCTATTACAACTATTACAAGATACATTGTTACACAATCCAAGTAAACAATATATTATTGCTTATTGTTGTTCCGGTTGTTTATTATTACGATAACATAAATACTGAAATAGCTGTCACGATATCAGTTTAAGCGTAGGTCAGTAGATTGAACCCGTTGCAACATACAAAATAAAGTTATTGTCGATACCTTTTACATTACGTTTGGTAAAAGTCAGGCCTAATAAATATGTGTTATCTATAAAAAAAAAAATGAAAAACATTTGAAATCGACTCCCAGTGTCTGTTGTCAGTGAGACCCGCTGAAAAAACTGTACTGTATTAACATGGGTAGACAATCAGAAAATGAAAATATTTAAATAGTACTAGTAACATACATATAACACAAGGACTGCCTCGATTAGGCTTTTTGTCCTAAGTGATTAGTGGCAATAGGCTCGCCCCCTTTTACATGGGACCTAAACATATCGGCGAACTGTGGGTGTACATTGGTACACCTCTGGCTAACCCTTCGGGGATACAGGCGTGTTGATATGTTATGTTTTATATTGATGTGATTGCGTTGCCCACTCATCGAAACACTACTTTTTTCTACAAGCATTTACGCGGCTACAATTTCTTCATGTAATAGCAATATTTTAAGATTGTATCACCGTAACACTTTCATGTCAAATTCGTTACAGCGACGCTGAAAGCCCGCAACCCACATGTATAGAGCTGTGAACGAGAATCGAGAGTCATTCATTTATGTAACAACGGTCCATCACTCTCCATTTTTTCGCTCAAAATCTCATTTCAAGTGCAATTTATTATGATTTATTGAGCGAAGTGTGCAATAACGTTTTTTACACCTGATTTTAATGGATACGCTAATGTGTTGTATGAAAAAAGTAATGTATCGGCCGTCTGTTTTCTTTATCGCTTTGTATGTTAATGCGTAAAAGTTTGGAGATAATTATTGTTTATTGACCGAGTGTAATTTATGTCAGGTTGTGTGAAGCATCATGTAATTGGAGCGGCGGAAGAACTTTTTATTGGTTGTTTAATGTGCTACAGTTTTGTTTCTCAAATAAATCTTATAAGAACATAAATGAAACATTTGTGGCGTTTTAATTAACGATCTTTTTGAACAATCTTGGATGATAAAATATCTGTGGGTTGTTAAATAATAATGAATTATTGAATTATTGTTTTTAATGACTTAAATAATGGCTATATTTAAGTCAACGCATGATTTAACTACCAGTTTATCCAAACAACAACAGAACCACAAACTATCTCTATCTACTCCTATCATTCAATCACGCCAATTCACATCATACATCTCCATACAGCAATTGGGCGCCATTGTCAAGCCAGCGCTCGTTCCAGTTACTGGCATAATGGCACCTGTGACTGGAGCAAGTTCACGAGACAGTGGCTAAGGCGAGTGCCTTCACACGTTAATGTGGGCATTCCAACGGTGAAACCAGAAATATGTTGCCTAGTTAGTCTTTTGTTTTGCGGCTCGAAGGACCAGTGTAGTAGTAGGTACCTTTTACAGGTCAAAAATAGTAAAAAAAAATATGTATTTCTCCGTAATAACTAAAGTTGATGAGCAAGTTTAAGTGTTTTTGCTTGTGTCTTTTTGAGGTATCAAGTTGTCGAATAAAAATATGTAATGTTATAATTTAGTTTATGATATAGTTATTACTAAGATAATTATATTCTAAAAAAATAGATTTACACCCCAATCAATTTTTTAAATCAAACGGAATATTTAATTAATAATTTGGCACATAAAAATGCATAAAGTTCAGGGAAACCATACACAATACAAAAAAAATGCATACAATGTATTTCCGTAGCACCCTGTAGGAAGAATAGACACTGACATTGTACTCATCCAATAAATAATATTCTATCTCTCTAAATCAATCTGTGCTGATAAATTATCTCATAAATCTAGAATAACATTAAACACTGGCCATAAATTATTTAGTCCCTGATGTTAACAACGATTCATATTGATGATCATATCAATTCAATATGGCCTTTTTCATTGACGCCGTTCAATTTAATTAGGTCACTATCATTTGTTAGGTGCGAACTCAATCAACATAAAAATAGGAATGACAGAAAGACTATAATATTATTTTAAATTAGGTTACCTCTACATGACATTTTTTCTAGCTAATATTATGAATGAGAAATACTCTAACATTATTTTAAATTAGGTTATAGAGGTACTATATGAAAAATTTTCTTATAGAGAAAGTTTGTCTGGATGTATGGATGTTTGTTACTCTTTCACGCAAAAACTACTGAAAGGATTTTCATGAAATTTTATAATAATTTAGCTTATACATCGGAATAACAAATAGGCTATGATTTATGAAGATGATATGACATTCACAAGTGAAACAGGCGCGGCGGTAGAAACCGCGGGAGATAGCTAGTTTTAATAAAAGTAAGAAGAAAAGAAATTAGACTTGTGCTAAAACAGCACCATACCTAATATTTTGGTATTTTTTACTGCATTGATATGTTAAATTGATTTTTATTGTTATCATTACTTATTTGTTTAGGTCCATTTATTAGATACTTTTCCTATCGAGGGCCTGCTAGTAAATATCTAGAATATAAGCAAAACTATGTACATCTATTCTACGTTACGTAAATAAATAAATGAAACCGTATTTGACACACAACTCAAAAATCGCCAAACTTTATAAAATGAACGAACGAATTTTTAAATGTTTACAAACGTGTCAATTTCACAGCAATTTGCGATTCACTGTGAGCGATTAATTGAAGATGTCAGACGCAATTTCAAGTATAATTATAGCCGTCCAAATATATCTAAAAATAAAGCATTTGATATTCTGTCTACTAAGGAGTTTGGTGTCAATATATTTTTTAAAGAATATGATTTCAATATACAGCATACATTATTGAGTTATTTTGCTTTTATAACTTACTAACACGGCCAAAAACCACAATAGTCAAACGATTTCTTTATTGTTATTGTATTAAGTAAGTTGGCTCGACACAGAAAAGTCTGGAGTCAGATGGGGGAGATCTTTCCCCAGCAGTGGGAAAAAAAACAGCTTACATAAAAAAAAAATTGTGTCATTTTTGCAAAGCACTCAAACAGTGGACTATTTTGCTTTATGTACCATCAGTTATAACCTACGTTAGCGACTAAACAATTCAATTTTTGACGCATATGTGCATATGAGACTTACGCATATGTACATACAGGTACTGTACCGTAAGCGCATATACATGGTGAAACGTAAAATAAGGCATCGCTAAACTGCAAATCAATAGACTAAATAATTCCTAGCGTAAACAAGAACATTGTTTTCCACTGTTTCTCTCAATTACGTTGGAATTACAGTAAACATAACCAACTGTATCTGGGTTGCCGTTGCTGCTAACATAGAGCATACAGTCCACCACACATTCGTACACCTTACCAACTATGAAACACCTTTATGTCAATGCAGTAGGGTCGAGTTTTGTTTGTAGTTGGGACAAGATATGTGTGGTTGGTTGTATGTGCGTTGAAACACGCGAGTGATAGCGTGCTGCACTACAAATACTATGTAAACAGAATTTACTTACAAATTGCAGTAGGAAATGCACAGTAGCACATAATTAGAATACGTATAAGCATATGCAAGTAATTAGTGTTTTTTTTTTATTTTAAGTATTGTTTAATAGTAGGGTAATTTACAAAAGCAATAATTTCCTTTGTTTCCGGTTTCTTAAACTTTAGAAAACACACGTTTATGAAAATGTGTGTTACAACTTACATTCTTGAGCCGATTAAGAGCATCCTTTATTGAATTCCTGCCTCGTTGAAGACTGCCTCGTTAGCCTAGTGGTGCTAAGCGCGCCTGCTACGCTAGAGGTCTTGGGTTCGATTCCCGAGTCGACCAAAGTGTTATTGGGTTTCTCTATGAAATTCGGCAATATCTTCGCCCCCTATTATATGGGACGTAAACATACCGGCGAACTGAACCCTTCGGGGATACAGGCGTGATGATATGTTATGTTATGGTATGTTTTACTGAATTCCAATACTTTATTGTGGGAAACAAAAAAACTCAATACACCACAACTTAAACTCTTTGAAACTTTTAATTGCCAAATTAATTAACATTCATAAAGAGAACGTATAGTATTACAATGCGAAGATGCGCGCGAGTTGATTTCGTGATTCATAAGACTGTCAGGGTCGCCATTTTAATTATACTAAATTAAAGTATAAAGTAAGAAATACTGGCTGTATTTCTTACAAGTTAAAGAAGACGAATTAAAACAAAAACGCTGATTGCTTTTTTAAACGTTATAAAAACTGGTCAATTGAGGATGTGAACGCGGCTTGTATTTAGAACTTCATGTTTTGATTTTTGAAGTTCGAATTATTTCGTCTTTTTTTAAACATTATTTATGGCCAGTTAGGATTGTCAATTGAGTGCCTTGTGTTTTTTTTATTGATGTTGCCTAGGTCTACAATAGTTACATTTGCACTTCAATAAAAAAATCTTCAGTTTTAAAAGAAAGTTTTTTATAGTCATTAATAGATGATGACCTAACTTTCCTCCATTTGCTTCTATAAGTTATTTTAAAACGTTATAAAAATACTATTCTCAGACTAAGCTCAATATAACCCTATTATTCGATTAAATTCATATAAAAGGTTTTGTCTTTAATAGCTTCATTGTTTATAGTTCTATTAGCAGCTATAAAGCTAGATTGCAGAATCCAATTAATTTTCACCAAATAAGTGAGAACAGCAATTGGTTAATTAAATGGGTATAATTAAGTCTCACATATATGACCCATGATAGCTAACGATACAGCATCAAGGAATACCTTTTCTCTGTTAGGGTTGTCACTCTTCTTAATAATAATTAATAAATACATTTAGTGAGCAAGATGGGTCGACGACATAGTTAAAGTCTCAGGTCGATTCTGGATGAGGCTTGCCTTTTTTTACAGTCACGGGACTGTAAAAAAAGGGGAAGCGTATGCCCAACAGTGGGAGGACGAGAGCTGTGGGTGATGAAATACATTTAAATATATATATTTTTCCTATGCAACATTATTTGAAACTGAAATGTTATTATTATAAATAAGACGAACTCTTGCAATAGCTTCGAGATATTTGTTAAAGTCCAAAAAAGTTAACTAATATTGATTCAACGCTACAATGTTACTGAGTTAAATCTATCGTTATAAAAATAAAAAAATCAAATATTGCCATATAGTTAAAAGTCAGCCATTATTATAAATGTATTCAAAACCAATCGACCGCACAGAAGTGCCAACCCTATCCGTTTGGCACAGACGCCATTACAAGTGCCCAACTTTCTACATCGGGAAATGGCGGGAAAACTATGAGCTGTATATATACATATACTATTAGTTAATATATTGTATGTTCATATTACTTTGGGTAGGAATAGGTGTAGAAAGTCATAACTAGCAGGGACCACGATTGAAGGGAGTGGTACTCGTATTGTTAACAAAGTGGATATTCAAATCCAAGATGGCAGATATGTCTGCGTGTGTGATGCATAGACTAAACATATACATAGACTGCTACTATCGCTAGTTTTTCCTTGCCGCTTGAGCAGTTTTTAGTCTGTATCTAGTACATTCGTTTACTGATTTAAGTTAAGTTTCGCGCAACGAGAAACTTATATAGGAAAATATCGATGGTTTTGACATTGTTAGGATAATATTAGTGTTTTAGATAGATTTTTTAAAACGGCAAGCTCCATCTTCATACATAATTCACGACAAAACTAGTTCACACTAGTGCTTACGGTTCAAACTCTGATAGGCTCACTCTTTTGTTTCTGATGTATACTCTAAGGTGTGATGGCACGTGCTTTGAGTAACTTGTGTTTACCTTTTAACAGCTGTTTCGCTTGTATCCATTATTTACATTTTGACAGCTGTGAGACAATATTAGAGTACTGCTCAATACTTATGTAGTAAACCTGGTATAATTTCTTTAAGCGTCATTAAAATACTTACGCTTATAAACAACATACATGTTTCAGCAATGAGTTACTTATCTTACAGTCAATTAGATTTTACATGGATAAAAAAAAATAATTGTTATGATTTTTGCCTTTCAAATCTTGCTTTAGCTAACGTTATTGAAATGTGCAATAAGGGATAAACAGTCTACAAAGGAAAAAAGCTTAATGCAATGGTTGCAAAAACCTGTGAATGCTGATAATGACGGCGATAAAACCAATACAGGATCCTAGTATGGAGTAACGAAATAACTTTAAATCCTTACAATTTATAGAGCGCAACGATAAATGAAGTAAGTTACTTGCGAAAGAATCTAATCTGCATTTTTTTAGCAATTTTTGCAATATTTTGTCATTGATGGTATGTTTTCAAAGCAAAAATGTTTTTAAATGAATGTTAATTCTGTATGTGTAAAATAATGCTCCTACAATTTGATTTTGAGTATTTGTTACACGACTGTAAGGGCTGAAGCAGTATTTCAAATATGACTAGTAATTCTATAGCAACAAAGAGATTACGTCTTTTATAGAAGACCAATTTTTTTTTTGTTCATTTTTTTTTTCGAGGTAATTGTCTATTCCCGCTAAGCAACATGCATATGTTTAGGGGTTCTTATCAGACCAATTGTGTTAAAACTTCATACAACTCTAGTTCTTTTAATTGTGGCTATCATAACCATAATTCGCAGTTCCAACACGCAAGTTACACCATCGCCGTCATAACAACATAACAAGCTAGCCGGGTGCTGTTAACCGAATGTTTGGGAAACCTGACTGTTATGGCGATGTTCAACAAACAATTGTTACGAGGGCCAGTCTTACGTCAAATGGTAACGTTATGTGATTGACGGGCCTGTTGGTCTAGTGGTTAGAGACCCTGATTGCTATACCGGAGGTCGTGGGTTCGATTCCCACCTGGGACAAATGTTTGTGTGATGAGCACGATCATTTGTTCGGTGTCTGGGTGTAATTTATCTATAATATGTATGTATTTAGAAATATATAAGTATGTTTATCAGTTGTCTGGTTACCATAACACAAGCTCTGCTAAGCTTGGGATCATAAACCGTGTGTGAGATGTCCCGGAATATTATTATTATTTATATTATTATTATTATTATTGTAATAAAGTTTGCTGTATTACTTAAGGGGTACAAAAGACGATGATCTGTATGTTTTGTGAATTAAAAAGTTGCTAATTCCAACTGTTTTACTCAAGGGAGAGGAAAGACAACGATCTAAATGTTTTATGTACTAAATCTACTACCGATAGAATCTGTTAAAAATAGGTTTATTTGATGTCAATCTACTGTTTGTGGTGTCTTTATTCATAGACAAACATCTCCAGTAACTTAAGAAATAAAACATCTAGACACACGGCAGTGTGTCCGCCAAGTTCGAGCAAAAAAAAGCGACGTACCGCCGTGTTATATTACACGAAACATTTCGGGCCAATTTCGACCACCCTATAATATTGATTTACTTTATGTGTTTGTATCGCGTACAACCTTTGTTTGAGGTCCCTAAATATACAAATGAATTACTTATCTAATTTTGTTTATTAAGCGTCCATTTAATGCCAATCACTCTAAGCTTTTAGTTATGTAAATAATAAGCAAAAGACAAACTATAAAGAATTTTCATCGAGATTATAATAATTAGGCCGAACATGATCTATCTTATCTATCCCTCACTCCAAAACGCACAATTTACTAATAACAAATCTACATTCATATCAATCTCATCTCTTATCTAACTCCTAATCATTAATATACTATCTAGATGTTAACCCTAGATAATATAGTTGGTTCGGTCACAGTGGCACGTAAGTCGAGACGTTACGATACCGTGCAGTCAGCGTATCCACACGTTTTGTTCTAAGAAATGACATGTATATTATTTATACTACAACGCATGTATAATGTGCCAACTGTGGTATACAAAAAGCAACCTTATTGCTTTGAGATAAAGACGATCTTACTGTTTAATGTGTCATTAGTTGTGTGGTTGACTGTATATTAGTGTCATGTAGTATTTTACCAACAATCATTTACGAAAAGCAACCGTATTGCTTTGAGATAAAGACTTCTTTTATGAAGGTAAGCAGTCGTGTGGTTGACTGTATGTCATGGAGTATTTTAGTAAAAGTGATTTGAAAAAAGTAACCTTATTGCTTTGAGATAAAGACGTTTCTTTATTGTTACTAGTTGTGTGGTTGACTGTACATATTAGTGCCATGTAGTATACTACTAACACTGATTTACAAAAATCAACCGTATTGCTTTGAGATAAAGACGTTTTCATGACAGTTACTAGTTGTGTGGCATTTCTGCTGTATGTTAGTGTCATGTATGTAGTTATAATCGGTCTAAGTGATATCGTTCCAGACAGTTACGGTATTTAGTTACATAGGTTTAGCGTAATTTAAGTATTTGTTTGTGCTTTATGTTGTTTCTTAGTAGCTGAAACGTTATGAGAATTAAACTTTGACATTTTATACATAATAATAAAGTAAACAAACAAATATCATTACATTATGAGTATGCCAGCAGAGGAAGATTGAAGAGTAGATGAATGGATTCGGTAAAAGACGAAATGAGAAAGAAAAGATGATAATATATAATTTGGATCAGAGCAGGAAGAAGGTTATGCAAAAAATAAAATACAAACACGCAAAGACATAATATTTTGAACAACTTCAAAAAAGAGGTTCTCAGCTTTTGAATAAAAGCAATTGGCCAACTAAAATTGCTTATCATTTGCTTGTAGGTACGCAATTTTCAGTAATAAAACAACTTACAACTTTATGCGTAACTCTATCCCGCGTATATTAAATCTCTCTCGCATTAAACCATAGATCGGAAGACTTAATATACCTCCTTTATTATTCAAATAAGCTACAGAGAAAACATTCCGTTTCGCCGCCAAGCTGGCTGCTATTCGCGTTTCACTACTGGCTTTATATTGGGTACATCCGAGGACGATTATAGCGAGTCGTCAATGGATAACGATCGGTTAAGCAACTCTCACTTCAAGGTGAGGTGATGATGTTTTTGATTTGATTTCTTAGGTATAGAATTACGAAGGTTACGATGCGTATGATATTATGTTGAGATTAAAGTTAAATATACAAAAATAAAGGCTTTTTGATTTGATTTTTCTATACATGCTGATAAAATGCGACATTAATTCTTTTTAGCATTTTAAATTTACATAGCCAAACCACTCAATCGATATTGATGCAAGTTTTTATGGTTTAAGCCTTAACCCAAAGTAAATAGGCCATTTTTCCTGAATTATCGATCGTCGAGCCGAAACCTAACCTAGGTACTTTTATATAGATAGTACTCTACCCTAAATAGAGGAGAATTTTTATACGAAGCAATATTTAAACAGATAAATTATTCTGCAATTAGACGATCAATAAAAAAAGAAATTCCATCCAGCCATGTCATGTTGACAGCAAAAAGGTTTATATTTCGACAGTACTGACAACCTGCCTTCAATCTTGCGTCTCATTGTCTGGCCACGAATGCCCCCTGGAGCGAATAATATTAGTTAGAGAACTGTCAAATGAGTAGCAAAGAAAAATGATATACAGCCTGGTATGAAATGTTTGATGAAGTTCCGGTAGGAAAATATCAAAAAAGGAGATTTATTCTTTGAGAAAATTGTGTAGAAGATCAATATACAAATGGTAGTATGAAATACTTAGGTAACTATAAATAATTATGATTGATTCAGTGTTCGATACCTCCATATAGTTTTCACTACAAACCTATCATTTTGTCAACAATATTACAAATCTATATAAAATTATATACTCTTGCGAAAGACAGTAGGTCATCGTATCAATCAAGTTGTCAAGTAACGCCGCGTCAACAACTAGTATTATTGTAAAAAGAAAGTTGTAATATTAGAAATTATCAGAAAACAATAAGATTGAAAGGTGTTATTTTATTGCGTAGTTATAGCTTTTTGTTACAAATTGTGTGAGTACTCTCGAAAACAATATCTATCTATATAAACGCAGTAATAATATTTATCAAATAATAAAACCTTTGAACTGTCCTTTCACTTAGAAGAAAGTTTCATAATAAGAGAAACAAGATTTTCTCAAAATATAATGTTCAATTCAATAATATCCATCTTACTTGCGACAGAAACAAACTATGTTTTCAAATACTTAGGTAAAGTGTTGAAGCAATATTCTCCGTTTCAACGTATTTTTATAATACCTACAAGTACTCACAACTATTGTAATATCCTGGTCAAAATAAAACCTGTCTCTATATTATTGAAGGAGACCTTTTCAAGCACTTTTGATACGTTAAATGACACTAGTTTTGCGGTTCCAAAATGTTATTTCTATGGAGGAAGGCCTGGCCAAAAACTCCATAACATAGGTAGTCATTACACTGGCTTCTTAAAGACCTTCTTAAACAACTAAGGTAACTAAGTATCCAAAACACTGGCTTTTTATATACCTAACTAGCAAAACCCGGCGAACTCCGTTTCGCCACTAGAGTAAAAAAAGATGTTCCCGCTTTTCTGTTGAAATTTTTCCTGAATCTTTGCTATAAACCTCACGGAGCCCGAGACCTTTCCAACGAATGCAAAACCGTCGAAATCGGTTCGTGCGTTCTGGAGTTATAGCGTCAGGAAGGAAAACCCGACTTATTTTTATATAGTAGACTACAAAGAACTAAAACGTACATACATATTTTTTATACTTTATACAGAATCTTTAAAGTAATTGGCCATGTCAGGAAGAATCTTGTCGTCATTACACTTAAAGTTTTTGCAACAAAATATAATGAGTTTTAGTTAGGAAAAAACATATAATACTTGTTGAGGTCTTGTAAATATGTTTTGACATGCAAGCGAATCTAATGAATGAATATTAAAAATCGTCGTGATCTCAGTTAGTTATAAAATAATTTTATTTACTCAAATGCTGGCCTGATAATGATGAGTTGAATTAAAAACATAGATCAGTGTTACCATAAAAGTCTAAATTTGTTAATGCCTTCTTTTCTTCTATGAAACGAATTATTGCAAATAATTTTGAAGGACATGCCATATATTTTACCAATTTGGTAGTTGCTATTCGCAAAAGTTCAATACCTTACATGTAGTCATGAGTAATTCAAAAGGCAGGTCTAATCACCACTTAAGATCTTAAATTAAGGTCTATAAAAGGTCAAATTAATCCCAATCCAGACGCTTTAAATAAATTATACGAGTCACTCATACTTAGAAGAACTGACTTCTAAAGTTATCTTTAAGCTTTTTTGATTCTCCTATATTAAGACCTATTGTTTGTGTAACAAACTTTCTCGATAAACAGACATATTAATTGCGTATATAGCGGCTCCATACAAACGCAAATACAATTATGATCAGATCGATACACTTAAAATAATTACTGTTGGTGAGAAAAAAAGTGAAATCGACATACAATTGATAGAACAGCCTGTATGTACCTTGTATTGTGAGGTTTAATAATAGACCACCCTATATAACGTGTAACACAAGATGGAATAAGAAGGTGGTAAGATAAGATTAATGATGAAGACAAAATTAACTTTTTGTTTATTTTTTTTATAAAATGTCTATAGGCTGGAATTGTTTTTCACAGGTAATTAATGTAGTTGCAATAGTATTGTGAAAAACAAGGTCTTTTATTAAGTATGTGCGAAAATTAATTATATTCCTCCTTCCTTATTGCGTACAAACGCATAAAATATGTATTTACATAGATAATCATCATTCTTTAAATATAGGCGCAAAATTCTAAGATAAAGCAGATTTTTAAATTTGTCTTTGCTTACATTTGCCTTGAATTGTCTGTAGTATAAGTCATTATTTAGAACCCTAGCATAAAATTACACTAAAAATCTAAATTCACTTTTAAAAGAAGTTGATTATATCATCCTTATGAAAAGAAATGCCTTAAAGATTATGTTATGAGTCATCGGCTGTTGATAAAGAAGACGATAATGTTTCAAAAGACATTCGTGAACCGAGATGTTTCCAAACTCCGGTAACGAACGAAAACAATTCATACAGATATCGATTCCGAATTGAATAAGAATTGTATGTAATATGAATTCCAGTGTATGTAATATTTTATTTTTAAATTCACATGTTTAAATAATTCTCGTGTTATATAAGTAAGTTATGTTTTATGAAACTGATCTCATGTTCATATAATGTTTTACATGAATGCAATAATAAATGAAGCGGTGTTTTAACGCTTCACTGATGTTTTCTATACATTTCAGTATGACAGGAATCCGACCGGTATTGGTATTGCTTTGGCTAAGGTTCCGCTATTCATCGCATGCTGCATGCAGTGCTAATATTGTGGACGATGCAACGGACACGATGTCGTACTTTGAGTAATGTTTGAGTTAAAATTTAAGAGAAAGAACGGTTGTCAATTGTGGATATAAGAAAGATTACAGACAACTATTCTTCGTAAATAAAGTCCAAAACCAACCAACTTTCTTGAAGACTAAAAAGTAAGAACAGTCAAATAAATCAGATGATAAAAGCTAAAATTGAATTAACAAGTGCATCAATTCAATTCATAGTAAATAGGAAAGGATGATTACCCACGGAAGCGACAGTTTTGAAGAGACTACTGACATGCAACCATAATATACGAGTGAATTTGTAAACCAAATGCAGCTGTTACTGAATTATTATATTATTAGGAAGTAAACTTGCTAACATATAAATATTTATGGTTTGAAGTAAACATTCTGTATTAAGGATAAGTTACGAAGTCAATAAGGAGGGAAATGTGCATTAAACCCGTATTTAAGTAATCAATCAACACGTTCTAGTTGCAAAGTCACAAATAAACAATGACCCATTAAACATCCTACCCAAACAAACAATTAGTGTATGAAGCTAGACACAAACAAGGAAAGACGAACATACATAGGAAACGAAAGAAAGTAAACGTTGCCAATAACAGAAGGACAAACAGCAATACTAATAGCCAATATGTTTAGAGTTTTGATAGAAGGAAGACTTTCCCAAAGCGAAAGCCGATCGTGATGAGAATATCCCGAATCAGATGCCAATAAAACGAAGCTAACATAACGTCTAATTCGAAAGCAATCTTCGAAAAGGACGTGACTCAATAATACTGAATGTGAAGTGAATTGAAATGTATGAGAAGACTTTCAGACAGACATACAGACAGACATACAGACAATAGAACATTATGAAACTACCGAACATGTAATTGAAGAGAATTTAATTTGTCCATTGAAATTGGAAACCTCTAAAATTTGAATTCTTATGATGTCTATTGTCTAATATAATGGATGTGTTAAATGGAACTCATATTGATATTATTAAATAAGTATTTTCATAGTCTAACGGATTTCTTAATAGAAAAGTATATAATAAATCCTAAAACCTTCTCCTTGATCTAACAAACTATTTTCTGAAAACCGCATCAAAATCGGTTCAGCCAAACGAGGGATAATCGCGGACAAACATATATACAGGTCAAATTGAGATCCTCCTTTTATTGAAGTCGGTTAGAATCCCAAAAACTCCATCTCAGCTTATCTCTTTAAAAGGGTCAAGCTTCTTAATGATAAATATTATAATATACTTTGCAAATATCGGTCAGTAGTTATTATGATTACGAAAATAGAAACTCTGATGATATATAAAAGTATTAACTTACTTGCCTAGATAGATGTAGGTGTGTTATAGAAAATACATAACTAAGAAACTAGGCTGCTCATATAAAAAACTTGTTTAGATGATTTGACGTGAGTCATTGCTATTTAGTTCAACATGTGTAAAAGTTTGATTTAAATATTTCTAATATGAAAGCGAAACAGTAAAAAGATGACATTCCACACGGAATTACATCATTGGAGATAGCAGATGAAAAAACGATTACATAAAATCATGATGCAGAATTTTTGCAAAACACGTTCAGTTTTCGGTATTTTTTTTTTTTCCCTAGCCTATACTATCCCACTGCTGGGCAAAGGCCTCCCCCAATTCCTTCCATACTACCTTATCCTGCGCCGCCTCGAACCAGCCCTCGCGGTATGCGACTAAGTCATCCCGCCACCTCTTCCTGGGCCGGCTTCGGTATTAATATTCATAAAGTTTTAAAAGATGGAGGTGTAGAATCAAATGCATCAACAAAACAAACAGTTTTATCTAAATTTATATCCATTGAAGACCAAGTAAGGAATAATGATGATAATATTGTAATTATGTATGATTTCATGCATCTTTGCGTCCAGTGAGAACATTAAGACCATTCATACATTATAATTAATGTAAATAACCGTATTTATAATAATAATGATTACGCCTACAATGAAGTTCTTGACTTTTGACCCTAAGAAGTTAAAGACCAAAATAATTCGCAGATAAAACGCCAAATATAGTTCTTCCAAAGTTGTGACTGTATCGAACAATATTTCCTATTTCTTCTACTTTAATAAAAAACGTCATCATTATCATTTTATCTTGTGGTCATAAAAATAATAATAATTTAATAAAAGTTCTGTTTTTAAGACTATTAAGAACGTGTAATAGCTTTGTTTGTCACAACATCTAGTTTAAAATCTTCCATCTTCCATCCCTCTTCCACTTGCACGAGTTCTATATTTTTGTCTTAAATCAAGCTATTGTGGAAAGTACGTGTACACTTGCACGTAATATTTGCTGTCACATTGTGACGCGAGAAAGTCGCGATCGAAAGTGATGACTTTTTTATTTGCAACGCGTCGGCAAGGGTGAGCCGTGCATTTAAAACTTGGAAAGCTGTTTGTATGGTGCCAAAGCGATCCGGGTGTTTAAAAATCATAGCGTACATTATGAGAATACCTGCATTTTAATAGATCTGTTTAAGGTGGCTCTGCAGTAGAAACTTATATCACATATATAGATATAGACGTACATAATTCATATCTATAACCTCAAGGAATTTTAAACAAAGTATGTTAGTATCATTAATAATAATAATATAGACTCCTAGAATTCCTAAAAATATATTAATTATTGATTTCTGAGGTTCACGGGAATGTTAGTCATAATAAAAAGTAAAATTCACAGTTTAATTTGGTTAACGGATTTCATGAAAGCTTAACATTTATAGAGAATACAGAATAATTTTAGATTGTTTTGAATGTGACTGCATGTGGATGTGAAACTCGTCTGTAATTGCAATTCCCACGACTTAGTAATTAACACTATAGTATAGACGAGATAAATTAAGATAAGTTGAAGAGTTTTACACTACATAAAATTATTCGACTATATCCTGTATAACACAAAATGCAAAACTCGTTTAAGGAAACAGTGAAAAGGAGCACGTTGCTTATCAGATTAATGTATAACGTCAGAAGACAAAATTATGAGTAAAAACGACAAGTATTTGGTGAAAGTAAAAGCGTAAATAAATATGGCCCCAAAGTTGACCCCTGCGGTACACCTGGTGTTTTACAACCGAATAAATCACATCAACGTTGAAAACACAATTATTACACTCCACTTAAAGCTTATTTCACGTGTCCTAGAATCTGAATGGGTCTTATTATGCAACTTAAAATATTACGTCGGTTATTTCGGCGGAATGCGTTTGTTCTGCTCGGCGTTACGCAACCGAACACGCCAGAAATCATCGGTTTATGCAAATAAAACATAATGAATCGAAGAATGTAGCGTTACATAATGTTTAATTGCTTTTTGACACCCTAATATTGTTTGTCTTGTTCCGCTGTGGGAAACGTAAATCGTGATCAACGCATTTATGTGGGTTTTAATTAAATAGTGAGTACAATAGCTATAGACTGAAGATTAAATACCGCTGTCTCGTAACGTTAAAACATAAACATGACTATAAGTTTTTAATTATTAGGTAATAGTGGACTCATTAAAACAAAACATAACATGTCATTGACCATTCAAAGATATAAATGTGAAAGTTTTGTTATTTAAAACTCATTCCGATTCAAATCATTACGTTTTTCTTTGTGGTGCGAATACTAATAACATGCAATTTCATTTCTATAAGAATACAGTTAGTCGGGCGTATTATACAAATACGGCAGGTGGTTACGTTGACAAAATGTTAAAGAGGTCTTCGACCGCTGGTACTAATGTAGGGAGCAGTCAGCTTTCAAGTAATATCTTGTTAAACTAGTCGGCACCGAGGAAGACAGATTTAATATCGCTCGCAATCTAAACTGTTGCATGTTTGCACCGGGGAGCGCAGATAAACAGCACCTGTAATTTGTTGTTATCGATATGTTAACAGTGTCGCGTACCTGTTCGTCCACTTTCGGAACGGCGGCGTCGGTGGCGCGGGTACCGCTAGCGACCTCGTTGCCGCGCCCGCCTCGCCGCGCGGGCCGCACGGGACACACGCTCTTCGCATTCTCCGGCACATCTATCCCGAACTGCTTGGGACCGTCGAACACCTTAAAGTCGACCTCATCCACGCTGTGCACGGGACTCAGGTCGTGCACGGGATCGAACGCCTGGTCGTTATCGTGCGCCGCGTCGTTCGACACGTGACCCGAGTCGTCGCTGCAATCCGAGTGCGTGTCGGATATCTTCTCGTCAGTTTGTTTATGTAAAGCTAACTTCTCGACTTGTGAACATGTTTTAGAGTCGTCCCTCGACTCGACGTATTTGACTTGTCGGCCGACGAGTGTGCTCAAGTGGTTGTGGAAAGTTGTGTTTGCTACGCATAGTTCCTTGTGCACCGCCGGGATGACCTTACAGTTTATGAACGGAGATGAATCGGTTTTCAACTCTTTAGCTGTTTTTAGCTCGAGTTTTTTAACAATAGACTTGACAGGTGACAGTGTCGAATCGATTTCTTCCGATTCATTTTCATTTCGTTTGGTCTCCGGCGGCACCACTATATCTCTTTTGTTGATCGTTCTGTGTTGCAACTGCGCGCGCACGGCTTTAATTTCCTCTGTATAATCTTTCAATGTTGTTTTCGACGGCAATATTGTTTTTTTAGAGTCAACTGTGTCTTTCTTAGGTTTATCGTTGTTTCTCTTAACATCGGTTTTGAGATTGAGCAGCGACTTTTGTCTTATTTGTTTGTTTCCGTCAGGTTTTTCGTTGTTTTTCCGCGGCGCAAGCGGTTTTTTTTTCTGAGCACACTCTCTGGCCTGGTCTACATTACTTAGATCAACCGGAGTGGGAGAGAAAAGCGCCCTGGTACTGCTGAACTTGTTATGTGACATCTGACTCCTAATCACCGGGATCTTACTGGGAGAGCCCGCGATAGAAGTCGTAGATTTGGTTCTCTCTAAGCCGGGTGAAATCATAGATTCATTTCCTATTTCCCACACGCTTTTAGCTTTCTGCATTTGTGATTTTGGGGTCTCTTTGCTTTCTAAACTAATCTTTATGTTTAACGATCCATTATCTGTACATGTTCTAGGTTTTGTTTTCTTTGGGTCGACCACTTTTTTCTCGATTTTTTTCATTACCGCCTTCGTTTTAGTTACAACCGGAACGGGTGTCGACGGCGGATTAGATAAAGTTTTCTTTAGTATTCTTGTTTTTACATCAAGTTTTTTAAGATCTTCGGCTTTGAAGCAGTTCGGCCGAGACGGGTTTTTAGATGTTATTTTATACGTGGCATATTTATCGGGATTCATTTTGTCATTAGGTGTCGATGTCAGAGGCACTAATGGAGCCGTCAACTCTTTTCCTTTCATGTCGTCTAGATTCCACAGACTCGTTGTTTTGTCTATAGAGTTGTTGCGTGCAACTTTGTTTCTTGTTTTACAATCACTCTCGGGGTCCGAATTACTTTTTTTCAATATACAACGTGATTCAATAATACTACAAGTCTTAGACTTTTGTAATTTAGGCGGAATGAAAATGCTTTTTGTGTCTGTGAGCGACGTACACGCAGTAAACTCTGACAAAATCTTATCAAATGATTCTAAAGCCTTATTTAATTTTGTTTCAGCAACAGAACTGTTCGCAGCCTTAGATTCTGCAGGCTTACCGACAATAGTCACGTTTTCGTAGATCGAGGAGTATCCCTTAGTTTCCTCGAGAAGGGGATCCCGCACGACATTATTATTGCCGGCAATGTTTACGTTTTCGTACACGTGTCGACGCGGCGTCGAACACTCCGCCTTGGTATTCACAACAGAGTCGCTAATATTGACTTTACTGACAAACTTTTGCACGTTATCACTGTTAATTTTCACAGGTTCACTGATTTTACGTTCGAGGCAGGCAGCGATCGCGGTCACTTTGCTGCCCTTGTGCTCGGGTGGAGTTTCTGGACCGACTGAAAATGTCCTGTAAAACTTCTGAAGCGCACCCTGGGTCGGGGGAGCGGAGGGAGGGTGTTTCTCGGTCGGCTTCTGCCCGCCGAATATGTTGAATACTTTCACTGCGGGCATATCGCGGGCCCGGCGCGGGAGCCGGTCGCGGAGCGAGGAGGCGCGCGCGCGTCACGGCGAGCGGCGTGCATGTGCGCGCGGCCAGCGCAGCGCCGCTCCGCGCTATCACACGCAGACAATAAGAAAGTCAATGTCACCAAGCGCCCACCAGACGTGACAAATCATCCGCAATGAGTGATCGATCATACAGATCCGATAGATGACCGCCCGCGATAACCATCGCCGTGATAATGCGCTTTTATTCTCTTTAATTAGGCAACTACTGACCGTAAATAATAAAATGCAACGTTCTACGAGCACGTCCGCAAAGTTTACTAAAACATGCTACTAATTGGCTCGTTGCTAAGTAACTAAAGTAAACATCGCTAATTCACTTGTTCACGACACGTTCTGTATAACAGACCTACAAAACCCGAACGTTTCATGAGTAGCTCTTCGTTAAGGCGCTGTGTATAGCCAGCATTGATGTTATTGAAGGGGTGAAGCGGGCAGGTGCGGGACGGAGTAGCCCCGACCCTGCTACTCGTTTTTTCCGAATTCGTCCGATGCGTTACGGTGTTATAATATTGAAGCTTTATTTCGCTAATGGTTTTGATGTAAGTTTAGCCCTACTTGACTATGTTTACTTTTGAGCTGCGCTCTCGCGGCGAACAGTAGATTCGAATCCCGATAAAATCATAAATTTTTGGATTATTATTTTTAAAGTATTATGCACCTACTGCATATTATCGTGTTTTTACTTTTAAAACAAGCATTTAATGTTGTTGATTTATTTTTAGAATAATTTTTCAAATACCTATTCAGATTTTTTGAAAAAAAAAAAAATAATAATTGAAAACCTACACAATATTTGTATATTATATGTTTTATGACAATCTATATTTTTCTTCAGTACCTATCAAGTGCAAAATATAAAAAAAAATGTACACTACGCTTGATGGTTCAGTCTTTAGATACAGCGTGTTTAGAATAATAACGAAACTTATTTTTTTTTTGTGAATAACTTTCGTGGTATGAAGTCCACACTGCAGATAGTCCAAACACTCATCTGTAAAACTTGTATATTTATAGGTTTTTTTTTTGTGTACGATAGGGTATATTGATCAACCTCTTTTGTTTTTTTTTATTATTCACGTGAAACTCATTTATGAGCCAGCCTTGCATGTCCAAGGGGGTGAGGATGCAAGAGTCCGAGAGAGAGCCCTGAAAAATGCTCCGTCTAATCTGGCAAAACACCTGGTGCCATCATTTGCCTTAGTGCTGGATATGTAGGAGAGAGGACAACGGGGGCAGTACATACCACTACACCACCCCCGCCTAAGTAGATACGTGCAATGAAGGCTGAGGGACCCCCGTCCCCGCCCTCTGCGTAATCCCTGGGGATTACTCCCCGGGGAGACCTGCACTGGGGCAGGTCTGGCTACAGAGATTCTTGTCCACGCCCTGCCCACCATCGGCCATCGGCGGAGCAATGGAACGAAAGGGTCAGCCTCCCGCTCGCGCTCCAAGGTCTCTTTCTGAGAAATAACAAGCTTGCAGAAATAAGACATTAAGGCAGACGAGTCGCCTGCGAGCATGGCGTTGACCACACCCACGAGCGAAAGGTCCGGGGCCAAGAACTCCACGTAGGACACGGCGCTTAGCTTCAAAGGCAGTGCACACCTCGAATGTGTGCTATGCCGTATAAACTTTTAAACTATCGCGCTGCATGTTTATAGTAATATTATAACGGGGATTAGCGCGTACATGCATAAATACCTTTAGGGCTTGACGTTTCGACCGGGTTACACCGGCCGTGGTCGCAAGCAGACTGATTGCGACCACTGCTTGCGACCACGGCCGGTGTAACCTGGTCGAAACGTCAAACCCTAAAGGTATTTATGCATGTACGCCCTAATCCCCGTTATAATATGTGCTATGCCGTGTCTTCCATTTCGTAAAATTAGCCTTCCCAATGCGCCGTTGGGGCATGAGCTCATCCCATAGGTTGAATTCAACCTGGTAACGTTGACGGCTCTCGGGAAAAACGCCTGAACCAATGAGATCAGCCTGAAGGGTCTCCGTCAGTGGAGGACTAATGAGGTGCAGATTGTTGCGCAACATTTTGTAAGGTCTTACCCAGGGATTGGCTTTGAGACCCTCCAACATCGCCTCCCTCTCCCTCTCAAATGGCGACTGTCAGCGGCTTCTTCGCCTCTTGCTATTGCAGGTGGAACCGGGTTGAACCCTAAAGATCCCGGTTCTGGCGACGTCGACGAAGGCACTCATAGCTTATTCTAGCGGCCGAGCAGGCACGTCGTAGATCGGTCAGCAGCAGTGAACCGCCTTCCTAGCTGGAGGTCCACGTAGGTAATGGACCACCTCGAGAACGGTGAGCACCCTTGCGTACCCTGTGCTAACTGAGAGGAGAACCCTATCCGTATGTATCGGTGATCGGATAGGTTCTCCACGAGCTCGACCTGCCTATACGCAACGGTGGCGGCAAGTGCTGGGGTGGTGAAGGTTAAATCAACCACGGACCCTCCGTGCAGCCACCCGCACATATGCGTCGTCCCTCTATTAAGGAGGGAGAGGTAGGTGAAACCACCCACGCCTCCAAAGCATGGCCTTGTGCTTCGTTCGATGGATTACAACACGCCAGTGACTTGGCATTAAAATTACCGAGGACGACCACATGCTTCTGCGCTAAATGCAACAAGACCCCCGAGAGGGCAGCCAGAAATCGCTCGAATTCCAACGGTGTGATTAGAAGAGAAGTACACTCCTAACAGAGCATTATCCCCCTAAGCGGAAACAACAAAGCCGAGCCCCTTTCCAAAGATGTCAGGGGAAGGGAGTTTGGAGAGGGTCGTGGGAGAGGGTCCTGCCATAATGTCAACAGTCAGTCGGGTCGGAATTGACTCGTTCTAGCATGTCCTCAGCGACTCTCATGCGATTGAGTTGTTGGAGTAAATTCAGGTCTTTTGGGACTAGCCGACCGGTAACATGCGGCGTCCCCAAATGATTAGTTAAAATGGTACTGATAGACTCGTGAGATACAAAAAGTTCGACAGCTATCTCTCTCATACGTGAATGAGGATTTTGACAGTTGTTAAAATTTGAAATTGTAAATGACATTTCAAACAAAAAAGTGACGTGCTTTTACGCCGAGAGCCTACGGCGTACTCCTCTTGAACAACAATCTCTTCCCACGGATGTGCAAAGAGGCGAAAGTCATCGGCATCCACAACCCGGTAAACCGAAGTCTGAGCCCACTAGTTATCGCCCCATTAGCTTACTCAAGGTTCTTGGGAAGCTATACGAGCGAATAATTTATTCCCGTCTTATGGATTGTGCCGAGTCTCATTTGAATACCAGACGAGCAGTTCGGTTTTAGAACCCAACACTCATGCGTCCAACAAGTCCACCGCATAGACGAGCATATAAGCGCTGGTTTTCAGCGTGGAAGGCTCACTGGCGTGCTCTTCTTCGATATAGCAAAGGCTTTCGACAAGGTCTGGCACAATGGCTTGATCTTCAAGCTTTACCAACTCGAGGTGCCAGATCGTCTTGTGCTAATCTTCCGAAACTTTTTGTTGATCAGTCCTTTCGCTATCGCGTTGACCCTCACCCGATCCGTGCCCCAGTCCCTCAGGGCTCCGTACTCTCTCCACTTCTCTTCACACTAACGTTAGCGACATTCGTCGCGGTGGCAAACCCCAAATGTACGCCGACGATACGGCCATCTATTATTCAGGCACCAGCCCCTTAGCGATAGGTGATAGGTCGAACTCTCCAGACCGCGGTCACGAACCTCGGGAAGTGGTTCACGTAATGGAGAATCGAAGTCAACCCTACTAAGAGCGCAGCCGTGGTCTTCAGCAAGGAACGGCAGCCTCCCGCTACCCCTCCACCTATCACCCTCTTCGGCAAGCCTATTCCTTGGGAGCAGCAAGCCAAATACCTGGGTGTAATCCTTGATCGGAAGCTTACCTTCAAAGCTCATATAAAAGCGGCATGCGCGCGAGCCGCCTTCGCTCTCGGCCGACTTAATTGTATGTTGAACAAGCGCAATAAACTCTCTCTTACTTATAAGATGAGAATCTACACTGCGTGCTTGAGGCCTATCATGGCTTACGGCAGCGTCGTATTCTCTCCCGTACCCGATTATCGACTCAAACGAATGCAAACTCTCCAAAGCCGTTTCATGCGTAGAGCCACAGCGCTCCAGGTTACGTCCGTAACTTGCAGTTGCACTGTGACTTAAAGTTGACAACAATCAAGCAGTTTATAAAAGTCGCCGCGATTCTATTTTTCGACTCCTCCGAAACCCACCGTAACCCGCTAATCGTAGCGGCTGCGCGATACGTACCTTCCGTAATATCTAAGACTAACCACCCCAGACTTACTCTCTCCTACCTCGACGATAAAAGAAGGCATCCCCAAGAAGCATTCGATTTAGCTAGCAGTAGCAATACAAAACACAACCGCCGTATATTACGTCCTCGCCGGCGAGGCCCGTCGCGTATTATAAATAATAGTAACGTAAATGTTATCCTCCTGTCCCTAGACCAAGCTGGCCCGAGCCTTCTAAACTAGCAATAAAAATATGTCCCTAAATAATTAAAACTTAGATCCAGCCATCCCTTGCTGTTTTGCTTTATTAAGATTGTTAGCAACGCACTAAGTCGAGGCTCGAACCCCGCAGGGGGTGCCCTTAGTGGACGTTGCTGACGTAATTAGTTTTTTCCTATTACTCTGGCTGGAGGCCTTAAGGTCCTCGCCAAAAGTCCGGTGAAGCAGACAAAGTTTACGCTCGGGCTGACTGTAAAGATCTTTACCAAAAAAAAAAATACTTTGCTCTGTCTGCGCGCATACTTTTCGTCGTCTTTCCATAGGACGCCATACATATACTGAATATGTCAGATCCGAAATATTTTTCATTAAATAAATGACTCCTCACAAATATCTCACATTAATTAAAAAACAGCAGTTTACTTCATTATTGTAATTATTACAAACGTTATTGCGTTCAATTACATCTTTTGGTATTACTAGTTACTTCAATATTGTACACCATGTATAAGCTTAGTCATGAAAAAGTTGTCATGAATCAAAATGAAAAAAATATGCATCTTATTAGAAATCAATAATTACTAATTGTTTTTTTTTTATTATTAAAATTGAACAATTTATTTACACAAAAAGTAAAAAACAAATACATCATTGAAAAAAACATGAAAGCAAAATAATAAATTACTATTGCTAGGTTCGAACCTGCGGAGAGCTATTGAATCGCACATATAAGCACGCGACCGCTAGACCAATGTAGCTTCGTCATATATTGTTAAATTACGCTTCTATAAAGGATCAATAGAAAAGAGATTAGATGTGCAAAAAGCAGGAAGTAATTACTTTACAAATTCTATTATGTGTCATTGTTTGACAGATTTCATGAAATTATTTTCGATTTGTCATGTATTTTAGATCTGTCAATCAGAAAAAAAGTGACACAGGTCCGTCTAGCACCGCGCCTCAGCGCACACTGTCTGTCCGCGTAGGAATGAAAGAGAAGCGAACAAAACGCCATATTTAGTTTGTCAGGAATGTGTTATTTTTCATTGAATATCTAAATATTTGGAAATATACTACCTTAATCGAAAAACTAAAATAAAGGTTATCTTCATTATTAGTTTTTACGTTACTGTTGAAAAATTTATCAACATTGGTTCATCAGTATTACGGGAAAACTTTTTTGAAAATCCATTTTAGAGGTATGTTTACGAATTTTTTTTATCGAGAAAAATTAATGAAATCGTGTTTTGGAAATAAAGGTTATCTCACAAAAATTATGAAGATTAACATATATTTTTTTAGCTGCTCTGACATTTATACAGTTTGCTAAAAAACTGTTTGAAAAAGCCCATTTTTACTATACACAGCGCCTTAAAAGCATCTCTTAATCTTCATTAGTATAAACAAACTGAAATTAATCAGACAAACGAAGTCCCAATATCTCCATCAAACGCGATATTTATGTAATAACAAGACACACATTTTAGATACAAAACAAGTTATATAAAAACGATAAATCTTAGAAAGTAAACGAGGTCGGTAGGACAATTGCGTAATTTACAGATTTCATGATGAACCTAATTCGTTTGATCCAGGTTGCAAAAACAAGCGAAATGTTAAATGTTACTGAGAAACGGGAAATGGGTTACCCAATTAGGGTGGCAACCGGGTTACTGCGTTGGGCAACCTCGGCCGCCTTCATGCCATCGTCTCGGAACTCAATACGTGATGCTACTAGTAATTATAAAATTAGTTAAATATGAAACACGATACATAAATTCAATTTGTTTTTGACATGTGAAATGAGATCTTAGTTTTTATTGGGACCGGTGTGACGGGTTATGATGGGTCAGAAATATTTATTTAGTATTTGCTATTTTCGTTTTGGAAGATAGCATTATTTGTTACTTGATACATTTATACATTAAGGCTTAACGGTATTTTAATTTTACGTAGGTAAAATAAATAAAATGTTAATAGATCGACGCCAAATAACATGTAATCTTTTCTGATCTTTCAGAGTTATTGTATGTTACCTTACATGATTTGTAAAGAAAAATAATTTTTTATACAAATTTAATAACTAATGGATAAAATATAAGAAAAAACAGCTGATTCTTATTTCTTTAATTCTCGTTATTATACAACAGCAAACAAACAACAAAAACGCTCATAAAGCTAAACTTTCCATAACCTAAACCTACATATTTAAAAAAATATGACAAAAATACAGATGACTAATACCCACGTAACATCACTAACTAAATATAGGAACATCACTATCCGCAATTAATTAATGCCGAAAATGCAACGCTAGCTAGTGACGTAACCCAACTAGTGATGTAACGTATTATGACAGTCGTGGGACAGGCCGGGGTCGTTGACAGATGCAAAGCGCTTTGTCTTACAGATGTCAATGAACGACTTTGGCGGTAGAAAAAATATTGAATTTTAGATTTTTTTTGAAGATTTTTCTTTGATATATTGTTATGTAGATTTGAGTAATTTGATAAGTTATGCATACAAGACAATGGTAGTTTATTTTGTGTTCACCAAGAGTAGAGATGATTCAATTGTTTTCTCTTTGTTTGTAAATATTCTATCCTTAAAAATATCTAGGTTTATTTTACAAAACAAAAATTACAAAAAAGATATCATCCCTCTTTTTCGTGAGTCATTTTTCTCGATAGTCTCGTTCAAATTGTAAGATAGAAAGATAAGCCAAAGAAAGACGCAAAGAAAATAACTCAATTCGTAAAGAAAGTCCCAAAATTTATCCAAAAGAATTCTAAGTAACTTACATAACAGACATCTTTTGTGAAAGTCAATAATTATTTATGAATATATCCTGATAAGCACAACGACCTATAAATTCTAACTACCTCCCACACGCTTTTAAAAGAACCTAATGGATCATAAATTATAGATCTAATTACAATGTTATTGCCTAAAAACTTTTAAGATAATTAGTATGACGTAAATATGTTATCAGTGTAACCCATCGACGTATGATATGCATAGACTGCTACTATCGCTAGGTTCCACTTGTGCCAAGCGAGAGCAGTTTTTAGTCTGATCCTAGTACATTTCGTTTTTCATTTAAGTTAATTTTCGCAACGAGAAACTTACATAAGAAAATATTGATGGTTTTGACATTGTTAGGATAATATTAGCGTTTTAGATAGATTTTTTAAAACGGCAAGCTCCATCTTCATACATAATTCACGACAACACTTGTTTATACTAGTGCTTGCGGTTTAAACTCTGATAGGCTCACTCTATAGTTTTAAATGCAACCTCGTTGGTGTAACCTCATTTATAAAAATGTATAAAAGACTGATGCCGAAAATAAAGAAATTAAATAAACCAGTTTGAATAGCTAATTACGATCAAAATAAACAATATCATCATTAGACAAACTCTATACAAAAGGATAGTATGAAAAATAAACAAAGAACTCAAAAGACAAAACATACTTTTACAATAATGTAATTTGTGAACAGACAAACAAATCATAATAACGTAATCATCTAACATTATGTAAATACCTAGGTACTGTAAATAAAGAGCTGTTTACAAACAAACATGATCTGTTATAATTATACATGTGATAAATTAACGTAAACCAGAATATGGCAGAAATCAACACATGGAAAAAGTAGAGTAATATAGTGAAGTATAAGAGTAATAGTAGGGACTTTATACAAAATGGTAAAAAAAAAACAAACGTATGTATAGAAGATGTAAATGTGGAGAAGATAGATAAAATATTGACATACATAAATACCCTCTTTTTTCAGCTTCGCCGCTGTCGGGTAAAAAGAAAGTAAAGAAGGAATCTCATAATGACCTTTGTCTATAAGGTAAAGGAACCACACAGAAGTACCGTACAAAAAAAAAACTAGAGACAGCAGAAAACAGCCAAAAAAACAAAACACAATCAAGTAAACAACAAATTACAAAAAAAAAAACAATATACTCACAGCAGATGAAAAAGAAGTATATACTATGTAGTTGACATTAGCGCTCACAATGGCGGGCGGTGGGGTTAGTGTGACATAACGCGGGCAGTAATTACCTCGCCGCGAGCCCGTGACACGGGGATTAGTGGAAGCGGGTCAAGTGGATGCCTTGGACAGTTGGACCTCAGGCACACGACTGTGACGGATCGACGGATGGGACAAACAAGTGGATTCGATGTGCTAACGGACATTCCTTGGTTTAGGAGTACTTTTTGGTCGGCGAAGCATTTTTTGAAGGAGTACTAAATGTGTACATTCTTTATAATCCTCAACTTATGCTCTAGTTTGGGTTTGTTTTTGGGCTAAATCCAGGATGAAACATGTTAACTAGAGCATAATTAGATTTAGTAGACATTCTTAGTGGAAGCGGGTCAAGTGGATGCCTTGGACCTCAGGCACACGACTGTGACGGATCGACGGATGGGAGAGACCAGTGGATTCGATGTGCTATGCGACATTCCTTGTTTTTTAGGAGTACTTTTAAGTTAGAAAGCATTTTTGGAAGGAGTACTAAATGTGTACATTCTTTAAAATCCTCAAGTTATGCTCTAGTTTGGGCTTACTTTTGGGCTTAAATCCAGGACGAAACGTGTTAACTAGAGTATGATTAGATTTAGTAGACATTCTGAGCTAAATCCACTGTTGGCTGCATCTGGATTTTGGATTACGAACGTCAAAATATTGTCCTTTGACCAAAACGACACTCCATAAACGAACGATAACTTAGCGGTATTGGTTAAAATATGCTGAAAGATAGAAACCTCATACAAGCTAATAAAATTGAACTATCCTCTAACAGACTATTCTGATAAATATCTTATTCTAGTCCAGTGTACACCCAGCATTACCTCGAACTGAGATGAGTAACGACACTCCGTCTGACACCTAATTGTTGACAATCCAATCATGCGACACGCGCCAGTTTGCATGAACGGACAATTGAATGGAATTATGATAGACGGGATAAAGGTTATGCTTGATTTATTCCAAGAACATTGCAAGTAAAGAACTTGTAGTACTTAATGTACAAGTTATTAAGAGTGCGGATAAAGTTACAGATAAATATTGGTTTCTTAGGTTTACGCGAATGTAAGACATTAAAATAAAACTACTTTTTACGGATTTTTTCGCGGTTTATATTTAGATTTTAGGTCCCGACGTTTCGACACCTTTGCAGGTATCATGGTCACGGGCAGACTGAGATGGCGTTCGTCTTAACAGTGGATGTTGCTCGTTCTACCTTCATATTTTAACTAATTATTTGAGTTCCGACCTACGCAATATGAGCTCACTGTGTCTTGATGTCTTGCAGCGCTGCTCTTGGGTTTGGCCTTGAGTTTATGTATTATAGGGTCCCAAGTAGGTGATATCTTCCAGCCATCTTCTCTATTGAAATTAGGGTGTTTTTTAATCTCAATAGCCTCGCGAAATATACTAAGTAGGAATTTGGGTTCGTTAGCGAGGATCTGTGGTTGGTCAAATCTAATATAATGGCTGGAGCCTTCAGCATGTTCGGCGACTGCAGACTTCGTTGAGCGGCGGTGTTTTACGTCAGTGATGTGTTCTAAATATAAACCGCGAAAAAATCCGTAAAAAGTAGTTTTATTTCAATGTTAATGATAAATTTAAAAAGAAGTATCTTCAAAAAAACTTTTAAACTGTCGCGCTGAATGTTTATTGTAATATAATTCACGGGAATAAGCGCGTACATGCATAAATACTCACTAAGCAGAATCACGTCTGCTTGCGAGCACGGCCGGTGTAACCCGGTCGAAACGTAAAGCCCCAAAAAAGGTATTTATGCATGTACGCGCTTATTCCCGTAAATTATATATAAGTATCTTTGTTATGTCCTTTCAGTAGAGAAAAAATAACAATATTGAGGTAGTGATAAGTTTATTTTCCATTTCCATCCAACCAAAGAAAGTCAATAAAAATATGAATTATATAATCTAGACAATCTCAGTTCTACATCAATTCATAAGCAAACTACTAAAAGTAAAACCTGCTAAACGTACAAAGACCAACAAACTTTCCTGACACACTAGACACTTGACACTAATGTACAGTGTACAGACACAAGACGTAACAAGTGTCATGATGCCGTGCCCCTGTACAAACAATCCTCGCTTCCTGTCTCGGACTGAGGTGGCGGCTGTTAGCTAATACAGATGGTGCAAGTGATGAGATGTAGCGTGTTGCTGTCACTAGTGTACAGACACAAGACGTAACAAGTGTCATGATGCCGTGCCCCTGTACAAACAATCCTTGCATCGCTTCCTGTCTCGGAGGCGGCTGTTAACTAATACAGGTGGTGCAAGTGATGAGATGTAGCGTGTTGCTGACACTAGTGTACAGACACAAGACGTAACAAGTGTCATGATGCCGTGCCCCTGTACAAACAATCCTTGCATCGCTTCCTGTCTCGGAGGCGGCTGTTAACTAATACAGGTGGTGCAAGCGATGAGATGTAGCGTGTTGCTGACACTGGTGTACAGACACAAGACGTAACAAGTGTCATGATGCCGTGCCCCTATACAAACAATCCTCGCTTCCTGTCTCGGACTGAGGTAGCGGCTGTTAACTAATACAGATGGTGCAAGTCATAAGAAACTGGGGGATTTCATTTCTTAAAAAATTAAAGTACCTATAAAATCTCTCCTTGGGTTAGAAAGTGGTGTATCTTTTACCGGACACTATATTATTGCACGAAAATAAATAAAATTTGTTGGTAATAAGAAGGTTTTTTTTTGTAATGAATTTAGTCAAACTTTTCATAAAAAAATTGGTAATTTACGCCTTAATCCAAACACGGAAACGAGCAGAGTAACCTCCTTAATGAATATGCATATTATATTAAATTAGTAAGCTAAAATATCTCTGAAGATTTTGTCCTAAGAAATCTTACATCTTAAACGTCATACGAAATTACAAGAAAGGAAAAGATGTAGACAAATATTTGACCAGTGCACCGGGTTTAACAGGCAAATGGCGTTTAACTCGCATTAACATACTAAGTACCAGTAAAGACCAATAAAAATATTAGGAAAAGCTCGCTCAGAATATGGTGCAGTTTGTTTTGACATAATTCATGTACAGACTCGAACAAAATTATACAAAATTTTGGTCTAAAATTGAATAAATGATGTAAAACTGATTAAAGTTTCAGTAAAGGTAATTATTATTTATTGTTTGTCAAGCTCTTTCAAATAAGTAAGCAGTAAAAAACACTTTTTCTACTATTCTTGGCACGTTTGTCGATTACAGCTCTTTCAATTTATTTACTAACGTTAAAACGATAAAACAAGCAAGTGTTTACCTATAAAATAAACTCTACAATACCACACACACCTTACCTATAAACTCAAAAACATCCAGGATACACAAAAGCTATAGTCTCGATTCAGCTATATTAAATGCATGTCAGTGGTCGATCAGTGAACTTGTCATTGTTCCTAATTTTTGTATTCTAAGTCTACAGTAAAATCTCATTGAACTCTCGAAAAGAAAGACCGTAATGATCAATTGATGATCGTAATGACAGTTAACTGCCTCGTTGGCCTAGTGGTGCTAAGCGCGACTGTTACGCTAGAGGTCTTGGGTTCGATTCCCAAGTCGACTAAGGTGTTATTGGGTTTTTCTATGAAATTCTCAGCAGCAGGTCGAAGTTTGGATTTGTTTCCGGTTATTGGCAATAGGCTCGCCCCCTATTACATGGGACCTAAACATATCGGCGAACTGTAGGTACATTGGTACACCTCTGTCTAACCCTTCGGGGATACAGGCGTAATGATATGTTATGTTACGTTTAATGACAGCAGAATGCCAATTATTGTAAAAATGACTAAATGAAGCAGGTCATTCGGTCAATTGAAGCAACTCTTAAATAGCTGAATCGTACCCAGCTAAATACCCAGTCACTTTCATAGTTTTCCATGCAGCTATGAAAGCTATAAGTTTCTTATGGTAAAACAATAATTAAATGTTTGAACTAAACACGCAGCTTTTGTATAGCCCTTCCCACGGTTTTCACTGAACGAAAGCGATGGTATAATAGGCCATGAAAAACTGTGGAATGCTATGGTGGAGTAGTTTGATTTACCTGCGTTGGGAAGATGGGTTGTCTTTACGCTTCTTATTTTTGATGAGGTAGGCAGTTTAACGGAGGACTCAGTTTTTGTAGGAATTTCATTAAATATTATATAGCGTTTTTAATTCAGTATCTACCTCAACTTTTCTAGAACGTTTGCCCGGAGTAAAATTGGGAATCGAATGCCTAACGAATCTGTGTTTGGAGACGTCCAAAGGCAAACGGTTATACGTCTATAAAATATTATTTAACCTAGGAAAATATACACGAATATAATTTCCAATGATATTAATCTTATTGATTTAAAATAATTTAAATCAATTTAAATCTTGATCAAAATACATCAAATCGCTCTTATTATATCTCTGCGCCGCTGACAATAATATAATCAAGTTGTCAAAGCTAAGAAAAACGTCATTTAATACGACCCCAGTTCAAGCGCAATTTGTGCTCAATTTAGCACAATACAGATTATCCATTGAGATGATTGTCAATAGAAACTCTAACACAAATTGTAAGCAAACGATTAATTGTTCAGTTCGATATACATTGCTTACTTTGCACCACAAGATTTATCATCATTCCAGCCGAAAGACGTCTACTGCTTGACATAGGCTTTCCCTATGGATTTCCACAGTAGTCTAGATTAGACAAGGTTAATTATTTTATATAATACTGATATTTTTTTAAGGGACTGTCGCTTTTAGCCTCATGAAGGCTTTCTTTTTAGAACTGTTTTAAGTTGGTGGAACACTAATTCGCCTCAAGCCAAAAAATATTTTCATACATAGTATAGTTTTCGTTTCTTTCTGTCCCTCTCAGTATACGCTTAAAACAAGCTAAATCTGTAATGGCAAGTAATATGTGTTTATAATAATAAATAAATAAATAAATGATGTAGGTACTATAATTGTCATCAACTTATAATCACGGTCCCTTCAAGGAACCAGTCTTTTTTTTTTTTCAACAAAAATATATGCAGCTATGTACACCAAACTCCAACTTAACAATTTCTCTCGTCATTTGAGTGTTGTAGATTTGATTGCATAGCAGTTTCTCACAGTCTTACCATTCGCAACAGGCTCGGCGAGTTGTCTGATAGATTTACAAGCTTTTGATATCGCTGCGATTGTGTTTACAACAGCGATTAGCATTCGTGGCGACAACGGAAACGTTGTTGATTGGAACTTTATGTGATAACTGTAGTTTTAGATAACACATTTTCTGTGATTAAACTTTCGGGAAATAAGCACGTACTTAAACTCTAAAAACGGATAGGTTATGTTCAAATGATGTGCAGAATCTCTATGTTACAAAAAGAAGGTTTTTCTAATGTATGACTATGAGATATATGTGTTAGTAATATTAGTTAATTAGTAATAGACAATGTAATCTATTTAAACCTTCTTATAATAGTGTGTGGTTTTAGCACTGGCAACTAACTGTGTCTCTGTTGTCTATGTCATGTAAAAGGGTTTGAATGTTACTTGAATAAAAGTCGTTTCTTTATCTTGCAAAACCTATTGTTTCACTCAATTTCCATCAATATGATTCATGTTTTCTTTTTGACTTTTGTTACAGTTCGATTTATATTTGATCGAAGGTGTCACACAGCAAAACACTACTTCCATATATCATATAAATATTTTACAGCGGCATTAAAACGTGCATTTGGCGAATAAGGAGTAATATGAGTAAAATCAAAATAAGATGCCGTATCAAAACACGTTGTAAATAAACAGCAATCAGGACCTGATTGCTTAAGCATCAATAAATTCGTTTATCTATGTTTAAGATATGAAACAGGTAATTTATGCAAGTCCGCGCTATACGTCTGTGACGAGCGGAACCGGGAGTGCACGCCATAGCTTTCTATTGCATCCAATATGGATGGAGGATGAGACAACCAGATGTATGTGGATGTATGTGGCTAATTAGTATGAGAGATGATGCTTTAGATGTTTATATAAGGTCAAGTCATGTATGATTAGAAGGTTAGAAGAAAACCATGGATTTCGTAATCTTTTACCCTAAATAATAGTCTTTTTTTTTACTGGTCTTTGAAATGGAGACAATTATAGTTTTTTTAATTATTGTGTCAACTGCAAATGGCCCAAAATTATAGTTAGCCGATTTTCTCTTTCCAAAGTTTGATATGCACAATTTATCACCGTGTATTGTGCCTGCCTCCTTGTATTTTTCCATCGTACACAAACAAAAGAAAACATGTTAATTTAAACATAGCTAACATTAGAATGTGAGAATATTATATAAAATAGAGCTCAACTAAGCCTTGTTTATATTTTAAGTAATTATACATCCCTTTGTTTATAATATCACTGCAGGAAACTATTCTTAAAATGTTTTCCTTTGTCATTTCTTCACATAAGAACCTTAAAATAAGTAACTACATAGTTTAAAAACAATAAATACTCATTTCGACTTTCTCATTAAGGTGAGTCATTAGAGTATACATAAGAAACTATAGAGTGAGCCTATCAGAGTTTAAACCGTAAGCACTAGTGTGAACAAGTGTTGTCGTGAATTATGTATGAAGATGGAGCTTCCCGTTTTAAAATATATATCTAAAACACTAATATTATCCTAACAATGTCAAAACCTCAAAATTTTCGTATATAAGTTTCTCGGTGCGCGAAAATTAACTTAAATCAGTAAAGGAATGTACTAGATACAGACTAAAAACTGCTCTCGCTTGGCACAAGGGGAAACTAGCGATAGTAGCAGTCTATGCATATAGTACGTCGATGGTTGAGTCACTTTAAAAGTGACTCGTCATAACATTCTTTAAAGGTAAGGTCAAAAACAAAAGAAATTCCTAGCTCCGACACCAGAGGGCGTTGCACACTGTATGCCGCGCACGCGCACCGAATAGCTACATGCACGAGAACATTATGCAAAGCATGTGCTCCGAGAAATGGATGCCTATGACTTTATTGTATGGAATAATTTATTTAATTAATGGAGGTGGAGTATAATAAGTTGTATTTTGTATGTTTCATTGAAGGTTTCAAGGTTTTATTCATGAGATATGTATTTGCATGATACGGACGTGCAGTTATTTGATTAATAATATTATATGTATACAGTATTTTTGTACCTAGAATGAAATAAATCTCAATTGTAAGTATTATTATATTTTGACGGGCCTGTTCGTATAGTGGTTAGTGACCCTGACTGCTACACCGGAGGTGGGTTCGATTCCCACCCAGGACAAATCTTTGTGAGATGAGCACGATCATTTGAACTGCGTCTGGATGTGATTTATTAATATAAGTTGCTTGTAACTTTAAAGTTGCTTGTAAACATTTTTATGAGATAAAATTAAAAACATGTGGAAAATTTAACATAATTTTTATGCTCTATTTTCATATTCCAATGCTTACTTTTTACATAAAGCTTTTCTAAAGTTGGTATTTAAAGCAAAGTCTGAACAATGTCTGCTCATAACACCGCAATACAAATTATGGCATTTACATACATATTCAATACTCTTTTGTTTTGAGCCTTTGTCCTATGTTTACATTTCAATATGTTGAACTTTGAGGTGTAATGAAGGTCCGTAAATGTTAAATAGGAAGAGTCTGTACAAAAAAGGGTTTAAAAGTTTACTAAAAAATTATCTTTACTAAACCGCATTATTTGTGTTAAAAATTGCCTGTACTCTCAGATTTAAGATGTACTCGTACTTACGAGACAAATAATATAATTTGTTACTGATAAACAATATTCAAAGAAATCAAAGCAATCATTAAAAGAATACTTTTTCAAATCAAATACATCTTTTACCTAATTTGCCAGAATTTTCTTTTAAAGATTACCTTACCCTTTTTTTTATGTAACCTCTTTATTTTCCCACTGCTGACTAAAGTTCTCCCCCATCCGACTCCAGACCCTTTAGACTTTAGGATACTAAAACTAATATTTGTTTAACTTTCAACTAACAGGTAAATGAAACAGAACATGACTACTAATTGAAAGCCCAACATTTCTAAGAAAACCGCACATTTTCAGTCCAAGCTTCTGAATATCAACAGCTTGCCCTAACCTTTAAGACAAGCTACTCAGTATTCAAGCGAGGCCTGCAATTTGTTGCGTTGTCTACAGGTGTTGCTTACCTCTGATTTATAAGCTGCTTGATGCTCGGTGAGAGCGCCTAGCCGGTTGTGATAGCAATTTTCACTAACTACGACTTGTTCGTACTTTTATCGTGGCAGTATCTGTTAGATAGTATCTTTCCTTTTTGATTTTGTAGAAATAGTGTTAATCGGTAGGTATCTACATGTAATTACCTCCAGGAATATTTAGGTACCTAATTGACTAATTTAGAGAGAATAAAAAAGATTTTTTCTTTTAATTTCATCTGTAATAACAGTATGTGTTAATTACCTATTCAAATATAATAAGACAAACGGATCTATAAAAGTATAGTATTAAGTCATTACAATAACAAAACATTTAACTTTTACTCTAATCAACAAAAGTCAATCAACGGAGTTTTCTATACAGTATAATAACACCGTCCTACCATTAATTAAAATTACGTGTTCGTAACAATAATTGCATAATAATATAACAAGTACATGCACTTTCTTTTTATAGTGATCTAACTATCCGATGCTAGTATCGCCATCTATCGCGGCGGTGTCAAACTACGATGTAAACAATCGATTTGGCGGGAAACACGGTCGCGAATTTGACAGGTGAAGGGTAAAGACCACAGATTAAACAAACAATGGCGTATTGTGGTTGATTCAGCCTTGCTATTGTAACATAACCTTTTTGCTGACCTTCAAAAAGGATACGGGTTTTATTGTTTAATTCATATAGGCGGCAAACGCATAGAATTACCAAATCTGAACGTTCAAGAATTAATAATAGTAATTACAATTTTTTTTTCTATTATTTATTATTATTATTATTGTTTTTCATTCAAGCAGACAGTTATGTCACAAAAGGGTATATGTTAAAAAACCGTTCATTACTAACTATCTACTTCATGGTACCTAAAAACGTGTAATTTCTACTTGTAGGGTGGCTTATTTGCATTTATCACAAACATTTCCTTGAGTACATATTCTGTATTTATAAATAGTTAAGTAACAGCTCATATGCGGTACTAAATCACTTGTAATGACGTCCTTATAGCAACTTTCTAAGCTCAGTATTATTTAGGAGTGGCCCGCCCCTAGTATTGCCATCCCGATTATTCATCGACTTTCACAACACTATTTAGAGACGTAACGCTGTATGCAATATTTATCGATTTGATTAAAGAAACTACAACCTCTTTACTGTATGGAAAAGTGAAATAATGAGGGTCATCATTGCATTATTCAGTGGACATTTAATTTAGTATCGTTTGATGTAAATGGAATGGTAGATACAATTTATTCTCAGACATCGAATGGAAAATCGTTAGAAGATGATAAAAAAAGTTTCGAATAATTTCAGTCTTCACTAGAATTAAGTTATTTTCATTATACATAAAGTTAATAATCAAGTACTTAATCATTTCTTAACTGTGAAATAGGAAAATCCGAAAGATGACGCAGTAATTAGGTACGTGTTAATCCCGGATTACCGTTTTAATTGAGAAATGCTTAGAAAACTTACAAACCCGTCGGCACTCCCATGAAGGAAATCCTTATTTATTGTACATATACGGAATTTCATCTGATATCGCGGTTCCGCGTTTGCCAGTTAGGCTAATAAATTTGTTGTCAGTGCCTCACCGGCTTATAAGGAATGACGGGCGGCCATTTTGGAAAGTCCTCCTTTCAGAGTTGGTTTATGTGCTGCGAAATGACACATTGCGGGGACTTTTATAAACATTTCAATTTTATAGTTCTGTTCACAGATGTTAAAATGATAACATAATCCCTAGTTTTTTAATTCCTAAATTGGTTAACTGACGAGTAACTTACTTTAACTTTTGGTAGTAGACAAAAATAATAAACGTAGAGGGTTCACAAATTTAGCAAAAAAAATTGAATTATAGTAAGTAGGGTTATAAATTGAAACCTTTACTTTTTTTTATAATAAATAATAAATGCGGACAACATCACATACATTGCTCTGAACCCAAAGTAAGTAGCTATTAAGCACTTGTGTTATGGAATTCAGAAACAACGAAGGTACCACAAACACCCAGACCCGAGACAATGTAGAAAGTCACTTTTCTACATTGACCCGTCCGGGGATCGAACCCGGGACCTCAGAGCTAGCGACACCTTGAAACCGGTGCTTACGCCACTCGACCACGGAGGTCGTCAACTTTGGTTATATGTATTGCTCTATATTCCGAATACATATTTTTCTGGTCTCTAATTTTCTATGTTTATTTAACTTTATGAGCTCAGTAGATCAATCGGTTAGATTTTATTATATATTAGTAAGTGATTTCGCTGCGTGATCTAGATAATTTACGAGTCTGTTCGCTGAAGCGGAAAATACTTTATGTTCTTATTCAGAATATACATAAAACGTTTTCAGGAAGTGCCCGTGTTATTGGAGCGTTTCAAAAATCTCGACTAACTACCGTAGTTTAGTAACAAAATATTGCTGCAATGTAAGTGACGCTATAAAAATTTATCAATATTAATTATCTATTAAATCTTAAAACTAAAAACTATATTATTAATAAGCTAAAGTTAGTAGAACATATCGCATATGCAAACATTTGTAAAACAATCGATTTGGGCCTATAATAGTAGACCTATAATTATATTTAAAAAAAAGTCTGTTTAGTACACACATATTTTTTTGTTACTTGTACTAAACCCAAAATCCAGTTAAAAAAATATTTATCTAGTTAAAATAAATGTACAACATAGATTAAGACCTATTTAACTTTTGATCCTCCTTCACATACAATTATGTATGTTAGTACTAAGAGACAACGAACTACTATTACGTAAATATTATTTATAAACACAGTCATGCTTAGCAAGAGGCATGTGTCCACGCCGGCAGTCGGCGAGCGACTGGCGCCGCGGTCTCGTAGCGAGCGCAACACATCGGTCAATGACTCTACATTACAGGTGCATATACAGCGTGTTGCTTTTTCCACAGTGACAGTATAATACGACCAAATTGAGAAGGTTGTTTCTCAAAGTTATGTAACATTGTGATTAACATTTTGACGTGTATCGGAATTTCGTCGCAATCGTAGTAACTGATTGCGAAATGAAATAGGTGAGATATAAAATAGGTGTTTTAAGTTTTTACAAAATTAAAGTAAACACATAAAAACTTCTTAAAGATTTGTGTTAACTCCTTTGGGTTTTCAATGACATATTTTCCTAGGTATTCCTAAAAAAACGTAACAACATAATTTATACCACAGATCATTTAAAGCCTAACCCAAAACCAAAAATCTTTACATACAGATCCCTCATGTTGAGACCGACGACTGAACCGAGCTCCGTCTCCTGCCGACCGCGAGCCAGAGCAGGAAGAGCGCGGCCGCGAAGTAGTGCACCCACTCCGGGAGCGACAGCTCGACTGCGGCGGTCGTGCATCTGTGTGTGAGGAGGGAGGTTGGCATGGTGCGTGCGTGTGTTACTTGTGGTATGTCGAGGTTTGTGCTGTGTTATTGGTTGTGTGGGTTTATTTGTGTAAGTTAAATCTTGTTCACTTTACAAGGAGTGTACGCTATCTAATATAAACTGTTAGCCAAACGAGATGTTAACCTCATTAAGATATACGATAGAATAGAATATGCTTTATTGTGCGATGATCATGGATATGCCTTTTTGTCAAATACAAATTCCAGGCTCAAATACCTAAACTTAAATCATTGTGTTCTTACCTGTGGCTATATTGGCCCATTACCGGCGGTAAACTTATTTTTAATTAATTTGTAATCCTAATTTCCTCTTTAACAGAAATAACTACAATTTATTATTTATTGTACGCGTTATACATACCGAGAGCGTTTTACATCAATTAATATTCATATAATTAATTACAATAACGGTAAATTTTAAATTTAGGTCACGACGTCGGGACCTAAATCTAAAATTAAACCGCAAAAAATCCGTAAAAAGTAGTTTCATTTCAATGTCCAACATTCGCGTAAACCTAACAAACCAATACAATAACGGATCAATGTAAATGCAAAAAGTAACATGAGACATACTTTTCAATTTGTCCGTCTTATACGCTACACTCAACAAAAACAACAACCTGTATTTTTACCAGCTGACTGTCATGGCGGGGGCAGTGGGCGTGTACTATCGTCTATCAAGTATTACATCAGTGCTTCATTCACCTCGCTTCCGTCAACATAAGAGCACGTTTACGACAGTACGAGGCTATCTTGCGATCGACATGATGATGTGATAGATAGCGGTATATGTGTAAAGGAAGCATGAAAGTTTAGCTTGCGGTATAAGTAAAGGAAGCACGAAAGTTTAGTTTTCGTCATATCTTACGATTTAGACGTTTTTGGAGTTTATTTGTTGAGGTTTTGCGATTTTTTGAACTGTTCTTTAGGATTCATTAGATACCGTCGTTATTGATGCATTTACCATTAACTTTTAACAAAAGTCGCAGATGGGGATAAGTGGAAAGAGGCCTTCCCTCTTTCCACTTATCCCCATCTGCGACTTTGCCCTGCACTGGGACATCACCAGTTTTTAGTATATCTTTCTAACATAATAAATTGAAATGGCACAAGATAGTATGCAAATATGGTCTTACTGGTACAGTGATAATTATGTAATGGAACTGAAAGCCTTGGTAGTAATAATAACATTGAAAGCTCACTTGCTGTAAGCTCTTTTTTGTATAGGAACTTTCAAGCTATAATTTTCAAATGTACTCTTAGTAGTCTCCTAGACAGTAATTTAACAATATACGGCAAAAAAAAAATGTGTATAATAAAAGAGTTATCTATCTATTTATCAAACAATGTCATTATATACTTAGTTATGTAGGTTGAGTGTCCAACACGGTCTTACACCGGTAAGTTGTCATCAAGATTATAAAAGAGAAAATGTAGAAGTGCTGCTTAAATAAAGTGAGGAGATAAGATTTTGAGATGAAGCTCTCAACGTGAAATATATTAAGATGGGCGATTAGACTTATTTTATATTACCTAGCTCTTCAAGAAAGTTTTATGTAAATTGCAAATTAGCGGTTTCCAAGGTGAGAAACGTGATGTTAAACCGCCTATAACCTTCCTCAAAAATTGACGAATCTAAGTAAAAAAAATATTCTTTTAAATCCGATCGATAGTTTCAGAAATTAGCGCGTTCAAACTAATACACTTTTTAGATTAATTATAGTTACCTAGTAAAATAAAACAAAAATGCTGGTGGCTTTCGCGCGTTTTGTGAAACATTATTAATAATACTGAATTGTCTCGGTATAAGAACGGCATAAGAGTATAATAATATGTTAATTCCGGTTACCGCACTATGTCATTTATTATTTAAATTCATTAAGTTGTTTACGTGTAAATATGTTACATACAAACACACAAGTTTTAAAAGCTCATTTTTTCTTTGAATCTTTTTATTATGCAGTTCGTCGGTTTTAGCATAAATATATAAATTATATCAAAGTTACGTAATTGATTAAAATTAATAAAACTGTCCATTAGAAAGATTATGGTTAAGAAGCAGTTTTTTTAAGTAGAGATTATTGATTTTATCATTTTAATAGTTAATAATAGTAACATTAGTATTTAATAATTATGCTGTAAATTGATTTTATCATGTAAATAATGCAAAAAATTGCCAAAGTAATTAACACAAATAAAAACTTGTTTAAAACACATTAAATGCAATTAAAACAAAAACTAGCCTTTTCGATTTTAATTGGGGATGAGGAAAATATATATTTTATTTTTACTTAGGTACTTGAACACTCTGCTCTTATTAATTAATAGGTCAAATAAATCTAAATAAATAGTCTCACCTACATGCGTCAGTTACGAGTATAATAATATGTTCATGCATTGTCGCATAAACATTTATGTGATAATGCCATAGAGACTTATGTAATATTTTTAAGTGGCAGTAAAGATTTTTTTTAAGTTTTTTAAGTTCAATAAATGTAACAGGACAAAATCCTTCGAAGAATAGTATCTTAAATAAAACACTTTTTATTTGGAACAAATATATAAGAGTCAACATAGTTAATAAATTAGGTCATATAAAAAAAAAATCCTATCATCAGAGAAAAAAAAAACTACTGATGATTTATCCGGATATTGGAGATCCATAATAAAAGTAATATATAACTGTCACGCACGTTTACAGTATATTTTATATCACTGTCACTCGTTAATTAGAATTAAAAACTTAATGAGCGGATTTCGTTCATTAATATCGTCAAAAGAAAGGCCTACGAAACATTCACACGCTCAAAATTTAAGTAATTTTTGTATCCGTTTGTAATGACTAAAATATACACACTGAGTATTTTTTTTAATTGATTCTCTTTTTTCACATTTTTAGCCGACTTCCAAAGGGGGAGGTTCTCAGTTCGGCGGTATGTGTTTTACATATTTGTTGCGAATGCTCTATCAATAGAAGACCGATTTAAAAATAGTCGAGATGAATAAGTACCTATAAACAGCAATAATCATTACGTAAGAATTCAAATAGTTGTGTAATTACTAAATTACATGAAAATGGTTATTGGTCGACTTCAAGATTGTGTTCAATACATAGCAGTAATATTATTTAATAAATTCAATAAAATCGCATTAAATGTGAATTTCATAATTTTAATTTCGGATTAATCGAGGGCTTATGAATGGGAAATAAGATGAAAATAAAATTTCATATTTGTATGCGTGTAAAAATGCTTTGATTCGCGATTGTATCATTTGTATCGCATCATCAGTCTGTCTATATGTCTAAACGCGATTAACTCAAAAACTAACGAACCGATTTTCATATAGTTGACACCAGTGTAAAAAGTAATTTTATTTATTTATTGCACAATGTACACACAGTTACAGGCTTGGCTTATAACTAATCAATACATGACCCTGTTAGGGCGCAGCAAATCAACTTAAAACTAAAAAAAAAACAATTTCTTATACCTACTAACATTTAGTAACTTAATTATTATTATTCTATTTTTTATAAATCACATAATTATTATATAAAAGTGAAAAACAATTAAGAGTAATTCATTCTCAAACATTCCTTTGTACGTAGTTTTGTATTTTATATAATTTTTCACTGTTATACTATAAATGTTGTGTCTATTCTTACGAAGGTGGGTCGGGATGCTATTATAATATTTTAAAAAATATTTTCAATAGCCTTAAGCTTACCGAAAGCTTTTAAATTACACCTTTAATAGACGAAACTAAAACGCCCATTAACTTCTGTCCACGCCTACAAGAAATGAAAACAAAATGGTAGTTATAATTATTACTCATTTACAACCATAATACATATAATTATGTTAGCACCATTCCCCGAAGGGACTCAATTTCTGACCAATCACAGACGAGTATTTACTACGAGAAAAATCACACATTTCTCCTAAATTGTATGGTAATTCACGTGTTTAGTAACTGTAATCAACATTCTATCGTAATAACTTTATTTAATGATTTATTGCTTTATAAGTTAGTCAGTATCATCGACGTACTATATGCATAGACTGCTACTATCGCTAGGTTCCCCTTGTGTCAAGCGAGAGCAGTTTTTAGTCTGATCCTAGTACATTTCGTTTTTCATTTAAGTTAATTTTCGCGCAACGGGAAACTTATATAAGAAAATATCGATGGTTTTGACATTGTTAGGATAATATTAGTGTTTTAGATAGTTTTTTTAAAACGGCAAGCTCCGTCTTCATACCTAATTCACGACAACACTTGTTCACACTAGTGCTTACGGTTTAAACTCTGATAGGCTCACTCTATAGTTTCATATCGACGGGTGAAAGGCTAATTGGTTTAAGCGACATTTTTTGAACTTCACAGGAGAGCCGATCAAAAGTAAAATTTTTGGAAAAAAAATCGTAACTTGTAAAATAATATAGAGATTCAAAAGAGAGTTGGCTTTTAAGGTTTTAATTATTATCAGCCATAATAATAATGTAGTTCTACGCAATAAAAACTAATATTAACCAAAATAGCTGTCGCTTAATACAAAATGCTACTATCCACTTTATTATAGAATAGGGAAAAATGAATTAACCACAATTTCACAGGTTATTAGATTCAGGAAAAATGCTTTAAACGACTCATTTGACATTATTCAGAGAACGTCTAATTGATTAAAACGACATTATATTCAAATGTTAGTATGTGGCTAGTTAGTGTAACAGCCAATCTTGTATCTCCAGATTTCAAGAAAAAACACTGAAATGACAATGCATCGATTCAACGATGGGTTTATTTCCCGTTTGATGAAAACATTAAAAGTTAGCTGGCAAATGCAACAAAACTGAAAATGGACCAATATAAAAAATTATAGGATTATACGATAGGAATTCTATATAGTAGGTACATGATGTAAAAGTAAAACAGTTATTTACGATTATCTTTTATTGAACTTTGTAACCATCAGTCTTGATCCTACAGTAATTTAAATAAAATAATTGAGCTTTATGGGATTAACACTTAGGTACTAATTAATTTGCACAATCAGTCTCAACGTCCAGAAATATTAATAAAGAGAATAAGATATTTAATAAAATCAATAATTTATCTTAAATATCTTATTGTTCTTTTTATAAAATTATTTGCTATCATAACTTAAGAGCCATGATAAGACTATAATAAAATTAGATTAAATCACATGATAATAAATCACAGCTTAATTGAAAGAATATTTCAAATCTAATGAAACACTCTTATTTATAGGAACGAGATCTTAATATTAATCAACTTGAATAAAATAATGACCTAACAATTAAAAACGTAATTGTGATCAAATACAAACAGTAGAAAGGAAAAATTTGATACCTCAGGCAGGACTTGAACCCACGACTCCTGGTTCAACGCACCAGTTGTTGTATTTGATTACAAATAGTCGCTACGCATCCGTTAATGCTTAAAAATAAAAATAAAAATAACATAATTGTGTTTTAACAGCATCTTAAAAATACCTATATTTAACTTGTCTCCTCAGTTTCATCCTCTACGTCTGTTTCTGCAAGTTCGTCTGTACCGTTATGGGTAGGTAAATTCAAATATTCTGCTTTATATATCCTCGGTATGACCCCAGTGTCACACAATTTTTTGAGATCATTATATTTGGTTTTCGTTATTGGTAAAGGAGAGTTATATTTTGAATTTATTAATTTAGGCTTAGAGTAAATCATTATTTTTTCATCCTGTGTATCTTCTTTCATTGAAAACTTAATTGTAACATAATTTGGTAGTGATTTTTTAAATGTAGCTATCCTTATCTTGCTGATTTTTCCTGTTAAGTTACCCTTGAAATATTTATTTGCCAAGTCTTCATAGTTTTTAAAATCATCATGTAGAAGGTTTTCTACATGATAGGGTTCCGGTTCTTTACGGGCAAGTTGGCAAATTGTAGTCCACTGTGAGGGGGCCCATATTATGTTATGTCGTATAGATTGTTCTATGGTTGAATGAATACTATCGACAGTCATCTCAGTGTGTCCAGGTAAAAGATAATTCATTTGAATAGTTTCAAGGTTTTCCGACTGTAAAAGAGCATTATGGATAGCAGCAAGTACTATTTTATTTTTATTCTGTCCTGGACAGGAATCTGAGTATAGTATCAATTTTTTTATATTGCCTCTCGAATCAACATTTTTTATGTACTTCTGCAAAATTGTGGAAATTTCATTGGCTCCCCTTTTTCCGTTGGTTTCGCCCCAGACATAACAAAAGCCTTTTCTAGTTACGCTCTCATAAAAGCATAAATTATACATAGTGTATTTACGTGAATAAAAAAGTAACATACTATCTCCATGAGGAGTGTTGAGGACTTTCTGTAGATCGAAAGACGTGCACAGAATGGATGGATGTTTTTTTCCAAGCTCTCGGTGACATTCTAGTCTTCTTTTTGATGCTTCCTTTTCTTCCAGATGGGCTTTAAGTTCCAAACAATCGTCTGTATTCTGGCCCTGAAGTTTAATGCATTTTAAACATTTATCTTTTTTAGGGACGTGAAACCCAATGTTAAAGTCATTATTAAAAATTTTGCGGAATACTGTTTCGCTTAGACAATCTACACCTTTACTGACACGTTCTTCTTTATATACACGATATAAGTTTTTTATATTTTTATATTCCGTAGGAAGGTATAATTTCGTTCTATCTTTGCGGCAATAATGTGACGGCAAAGCTGGTAAACTTTGAATAAATTTTATCGCCGCTTCCTTCACTTCATTTGGAGTTTTGTTTGCTGGGACACATTTACCCCTATTATCAGTCTTAGATATTCCTTGAGTTTGGTTCGAAATAGTGTAATAAACAAATCTTTGTGTAACATTTAAAGTATTTAAAAGGAACTTCAAGCAAACTTGCCGTCGACCTTCCCCATCATTTATAAAATAATTATAAGTATTTGTTCTATAACTGGATTCCTTACTTCTCTTCCTTTTTACATCACTACATGATGACATTGCAACCAACCAGTCCTTCTTTCTTTGGTTAGATAATTGCCAAAAATATTCAAATATGTTCACACGTTTTTCTTCTTCTACTTCTCCACATTTATAAGGACAGTTTTTATTCAAGCATGGATTAGTTTGTAATTGTCTTTCTTTTACTCGAGTACCACTTTTGTTTATATATTCTTTACCTTTTGATTTTGCATCTTTTCTGGCTTTTTTTTTATTGATCCTTTTCTTCTTTAATCCTAATGTTCCTACCTTTTCCATTTCACAGTTGAATTTCTTTTTTCGTCTTGGTTCACCTTCTTCACTGGAAGTTCCATCTGTATCTTTCCATGACGTTGAGTCCCATACAAAATCTTCATCCTCACTTACAAAATCCACATAACATTTCTTAATTAAATTACGTTTACTTTTCTTGTTTTTTAAAATTTCTGATGTATGTATGATGTCGATGTCTCCTTCTTTATCATCTTCTAATGATTTTCTTAGTATATCCATTTCTTTTTCAGGAATCAAATCTGTAATTGTCGGTTGAAGATTTTCACCACTAATTGTTCTATTTTCATCAATGAGTTCTGACACTTGGTTTGCTGGCTGAAACATAAAATTGTAATGTTTGAATCAATTAACCATATTTTTTAAATTATTTATATAAAATTTTAATAATTTTTATGCAGTTACCTCTTCCTCAACTAATTCTATCGTCACTGTATTAAATATTTTATCACTGTCAGATCCACGTACGTCTTGTTCAACGTTATTTGGTTCATTACAATATTGATTTTCAACCGCCATATTTTCCTAAAAACAATAATAAAATATTTATTAAGATTAAAGAAAGCAGGTATGTATTTAGTAAAACCTACGATGGTATTACTTTAAAAGTTTTAACCAAAACATACCTCATCTTCTGTATTATTCTGTAAAATACTGTGTTGCATAAAATGATCAGAATTTACGATAAGTTCTTGATTTTGATTACGGTATGAAGGACTTCCTAATAATGTAACTGATAATCGTCTTTTCATTTTGTATTTTTGAAATGAGTTTTGTTGCTCTTTATCTATTTGATCCAAAGCTTCATCAGTAGTGTTGTTGTTTACAGTAATATTTTTTATTTTATGTTTATAATATTTTTGTCTGTGTGTTTCCATTGTTGATACCTATAAGTTTGAATTACACAAAATAAACATTAATATAAAAAAAAAAATAGGCAGCCTATAATGACCCACTACAGGTAAATACTCAGTCTCATAAAAAAAAAGTGATTGCTAACAAATAATTTCAAGATTTCCTCACGATGTTTTCCTTTACCGTGTTTTGTGTGTGACGTCTGTAATGACTATCAGAATATACTTATATCTTTCAAAAAGTCACATTTCGAGCTAGAACCTGTGCTTAACAGTCAATCAGTTACAGCTAAGCCATCACGCCACGAAAAATTAACATAAATAATAGGTAGGTAGGTATAAACCCCGATTAAATTGAGAAGTAATTGAATTAAAGTAATTTAAACCTTACCTACTGAAATAACACACATTTATTCGTTATAATTGTAATTTAACATTGTTAAGTGCCAATAAACATCGTAGCAACAAACACGCTTTTAGCTAACTACCTACGTATTCTTAAGTAAATATCTCTATTATGAAATACTTTTGTTTTTTTTTTTAAGTAGGAAACTTAATATGTACACCAATAACACAAATATAACAAAAAATACTTACTGTATAATTTAATAACGTAACAACTGAAAAGCGCGCGAAAATGGCGCACGTCTTGCTTCTTCTGTCACTCAACGTTGACTGAAACGCCCGCGCATTAAAAGTCGGTACATAAAATATCTGGACATATCGGGATTAGCAAGTCCAAACACGTTTTAAACGACAAACGTTTGAATGGACATACTAAAATTTGACTGTTCAAATGACGAGACATCCATATTAAAAATTTAATAATTGTTTGATGCAACATTTTTCAAAACTAATAGGAGGATGTAATGGTTTATATGACAAAGTTTTCCAAATTTATCAATAAGCAAAAATTGTTCACCTCCATTATATTACTAACGCAAATACAGTCAAAACAGTTCAAGCGCTATACATCATCGTATTTAGCGGAAGGAACAATGTTTTAAGCGACGTGAAACTCTTTTAATGTGGAAGCAAAAATAGTTTAAGGTCCCATTTAATAAAATTTAGTAGCAAGAAAAACGCTTTAAGTATCGTTGTTATAAAAAGTAATGAGAGGAAAAACAGTTTAATTTATATTATCGGTGTACTGTATATGTTCAAATCCAGTGCTTAAAAATTATGTCGTATTTTATGGCGGATCATACACATGTTTTGAGAAATCAATTGAAAATCAGGGATGTATCAAGCGCCAAACAAGTGCTCCGATGGAGATGAAACTAAGTTCGTTCGACGCAGAAAAATTCGCTGATTCCGAATATGTATATATCTCTATTTCGACCATAGTGTCGCTTAAACCAAATAGCCTTTCACCCGTCGATATGTATACTCTAAGGCCAGTATATATAATAACGGGTATAAAATGCTAATATTTCGTATCGTAGGTCCGTTTATGACGCACTAATGTTTGATCTCTTGGCTTTTCTCCATTCATTAGTAAAACATCCTAGTATGGAAGAAAGTTTTATTTTATGGACAGTTCAGAAAAAGTTTGTTCTCTACTTCTTTCTCTTATAGGCCCTGATTAAATATTCAGTTTAGAATAACAAAGTAATAAATAATTAATAAAAAGGAATAACATAAAAGTTAATTTTATGATTTCGCTTAACTTGAATATACACTTCTCATCAAAAAAATCGAAACACTTTCGTTTTTATTGTTTTTGTCCTAATTTTTTACAAAAGAGAATTAATTCCATGAAAAAAAAAACATTATTGTGTAGCTGGCAGTTTGGTCATTACAGTAAGAAAAAAAAAACAAAATTCGAAATTAGAATTTCATTTGTTTATCCTATAAATGAAATTAATCACTGTTTTGAGACAAATGTGTATTTAGGGTTGGAGTACGTTTCTCGTTTAAAAACTAAAAATTAGCGCTTGTCTTTAAACTTTTTGTTTCTTATTTCATTTACTGTGACTTTGGGACGTCTGAAAAAACTTTTTTTTCTAAAACATATGGATACTTCGCCCGCAGAAGCCGCCCAAGTGGTGGCATTGCTGGATTCTGGACTTAGTCAGCGTGTTGTGGCTGCAAGATTGCATCTAAGCTTATCATCTGTTCATAGAGTCTACAAAAGCTATCGGGAGACTGGTTCGTTCACGCGCCGTTCAGGATCTGGCAGGAATCGGGTCACTTCTGAGCGAGATGATCGATTTATTGTAACAACTTCTTTACGAAATCGACGCCCTAACGCTTTTCAACTGCAGCAGCAGCTTCGCGTTGTACGAAGAGTAGCTGTAAGTGACTCTACAATAAGAAGAAGGTTGAAGGAACGCGGATTGGCACCCCATAAGCCAGCGAATGGGCCGAAATTAACTGCAGACCATCGAAGAGCGCGCCTTAACTTTGCACGCGAGCACCTAACTTGGTCATACCTTCAGTGGAGCAAAGTACTGTTTTCTGATGAGTGTAAAGTTATGATGTATGGTAACGACGGAAGGAACAAGGTCTACAGAAGAGATGGAGAACGCTTTGCACAATGCTGCATTGAAGAAAAGATCAGCTATGGTGGCGGTTCGTGGACGGTTTGGGGAGGAATCAGCGCCGACGGTAAGACAGAACTTGCCTTTGTGTCTGGGCCACGGCTGCCTGCACTAAACTCTCATCGGTACATCGAACAGTGTCTTGAACCTCATGTGATGCCCTATGCACATTTTATTGGCAACGACTTCATATTCATGCACGACAATGCATGAATTGACAGAGCTCACACCGCGGGCTTCGTACGAGATTATCTTACCGAAGTCGGTATCTCCATTATGGTATGGCCAGCCAGAAGCCCGGACATGAATCCCATTGAACATCTATGGGATGAATTAAAGAGACGAATTCGAGCAAGAGATCCAGCCCCAGAAACACTTAGCCAGCTGCAAAATGCAATCCAAGAGGAACGGGATAATATACCACAACATGTGATCGTGACTCTCATCCGATCGATGAAGAACCGTATGGAAGCAGTAATAAGAGCTCGCGGAGGGAATACAAGTTATTAAATAAACGTTTCTTACATTTTTTTTTCATTTACGTATGTTTTTTACCCATTTCCTTCATATTCCACATAGGGTAAAAATTACTCATTATACAAAATACGAAACCTATGAAGACTTAATTTGAATTTAGAACATTAACATTAGGATTTTAATACCTCATAATACTCACTATTAAATGACATTTTACATTTATTCCTAAATATACACATTTTTCTGATAATCCTTATCAAATCATAAACTGCGAGGTGTTTTGATTTTTTTGATGAGAAGTGTATTATAAATTTACAGCTGTTGCCCGCGGTGTCGGTTTTCGCGTAAAAGTAGCCATTATTATTTCGTGATAAAGCAGACTAAGTTTCAACAAAATCGGTTCAGCGATTTAGGAGTAAAAGCTTCATAAATAGACAGAGCTGGCATTTACATTGGCATAGTATGATTATGGAAGCCTGGATGCATAATTTTCATTTGAGCAATTCTCGTATTAACAAAACAGTATTCTAAGCCACTATCAGGGGGTTATCTGGGGGCATCCCTCATTTTCATATAACAAAAAAGTCCATTTCATATAAAACTATTATCACATCATCAAACATGTACCTGTTATTCACATTACCCGATCCGATATCGGATTCGTAAATACCAAATATTTTCTTGCTCGGCATCATATATCGGATATCGATATCGATATCGAATACTACAAAAAACGCTCTCAAATACCATCACGAACCTTCTTTATTTAAATGATGTTTACACTGCGTTTCCATTTTTAAGTAGTTCCCTAATATAAGTACATTTGTCTACCGGCTTCACGTGTAGTCATGTACCACTCATGTTATATCTATCGTTTATTTGTACTGCTGTATATAGCTTTCTACAAATATAGAAATTCGTCGCCCTCTATAATATCCATATTTGTACTTTTTTCATATTATTTAAAGAGATACGCAAACGAAATAGGCTCTACATTCTTTGGGGTACAACTAAAATAAAGATTGTTATTTGCTTGGCAATTATTGCAGTTGGTTACTAGTTTTCGAATATTGCAGTCATGTTTGTATTGTTATACGGTCAATGTTATATAATAAATCTATTATATAAAAATGAATCGCTAAATGTGTTGGTAAGCGCATAACTCAATAACTCCTGGACCGATTTCCATAATTCTTTTTTTGTTGTGTTAGTTATTTTCAGGAGAAGGTTCTTATGAAAAAAAAAAATTGGAAAATTTGCGGGAACGGGACCTATGGATTCACGCGGATGAAACCGCGGGGCACGGCTAGTAAAAGAATAAATCTTGGAGATAAAACAGTTTTATGAACATTTCCATACAAATAATAGTAATTACTAATTTGTTAAAGGGTTTTCGGGTTGTAACGTTATTTGTGTATTATAGTCTGTGGCATCGTAGCTCCTAAACCACTGAGACGATTAAAATAATTTTTTTATTAAATTTTTTAAAACATGTTGGGATCTCCTTAAACTTTTAATTATAATTATATTATAATTAAAGCGGAAGTGACGTGAAAGGAACAAATATGCAATCCTAATTATCACAAAAAACTTACGAAAAATAAATTTAAGTTTATTCAAACGTCACCGCTCCATCAAAGAAAGTTATTTATACGATAGTTTTATTCTGATTTTTATGAACATACATATTTATGATGTTTTTGTTGATTCAAACGAGGCCTTGATTAATTTATGAGCATACACTATACATAAGAATTTGCAAGCATATTAGTAATAGAAAATAAATGAACTCGTGATTAAAAAAGGATAAATTCAAAAGTTATTTATAGAGCATGAAAGCATATCATTGATTTTAAATCAATGTCTAAGATTAGATGATATTTAATACGTAGTATGACGTCGTTTTAATTGCAAGGTAGTACTAAACCGTTTAAAGTTTCCATATGCAATCAGGGCTTCGACAGACTAGTGGTAATGTGTGGTCTTTCTCTAATTGAACTGACTGGTTTTAAAGAACTAGTTTATAAAAGTAAATAGTGCTCTACGTGGTTGTTTACCACATACGGTTTACTCAGAGGCCTATGCATTTAGTATAGTCAACATTTTTTACCCAATTAAATCAATTTAGGCAATAGCAACAGTGCTAGAAAAATTCAACGAGCAGTTTTTTACACACACAATATTTTCCTTCACCTTTGACCTGTTATGACCTGAGAAAGGTCGCTGGAGGGGACTGGAAGGCGGAAGACCGGGTGTTGTGGCGCAAATTGGGAGAGCCCTATGTCCAGCAGTGGACTATGATAGGCTGATTGATTGATTGATTGAACATTTTCCTTCACCTTTACCGGAACAGTCTCAGAATAATTAAGAAAGTACAAAAAAAAATACTATAAAAAGTCGCATTTGTAATTTAGTCTAGTTTTAAATAAAACATAGGTATATACAGCTTTCAGAATTTCCCGTAAACACACAATACCGCTATACATACATAACTGGTAGCTTAAACAACTAACAACTAATTATATTAGCAGGGCTATTCTAACTCGACAGTCCAGTTTCGGGGGCAAGTTCATCTATTTTCTAGTCATGTAAATGAGGCACAACGCATGCGTAGTAACCAAGATCGACGCCATGATAATTGTACAGGAAAATGAACCTTATATCTTTGTGATAAAGGCGATATGAATGTGTGTGAAACATGAGGTTGCAGCTCCATATTTTTTTATGATAATTTAGTTTCAAGTACAATACTAGTAGGCTTGAAAATAAAAAGTAAAACTGAGAAAGCTTCCGTTTCTTATTTACGCAATTGAAATGTATGTGAGAAGAATTCCGTATGGATTCTCTATTCTAAATTAAAAATGTGTCAAGAAGTATTGTGATTTTTTTTCGTAGGCGCTGTCGCTGTAAGAATATGGTTATTAGAAAAGCTTAATGATTTTAGGAATAACTTTTCAGTAGTTTTAATTGGAAGTACTCATTAGATTTTTTTTTTAATAATTTTAGATGAAATTCATCCTATAATTTATTATTGAGCTTTGAATCATCACTATATTTTGTTTTATGCCCGATGTTTGCTATCCTACGAACCTATAAAACCGGTTAGGTTACTTTTCTTTCAAATTAAAAGTAATTTCATATTCAAATCAACTATCCCATCAAAGACACACCAACATTAAACAATATTTTAAGAGGTCATGTCTCAAAAAAAAGTAATTGAAAATATACATAAAGTATCATTAGCGAAATCTACAAGTATATCATTCTGCCAGCATGTACTTGTGAAATTGTAATTGAAAACTAGACAATGCAAACTTTTTGCGAGCTAGACTTCTTTAGATAGTTTAACTAAGTCAGCCTGATTCAGCAATATTTACAATACGAGTAATAGTAGATCGGACCATCTATCTAGCGCCTATAAAAGTAAAAAAAAAGAATAATACTAGCCTATTTATTTATAAAAAGCAATTGAAATTCATTTTAATATTTTTTGACTGGTTTTATTCTAGGTAGGTATAGTAGGGTTACGCTTTTCATTTTAGTGGATACGTATACTGTCAGGCTAGCTATGTTACGTGATAAAACGGAAACAATATAAAAACATATTTTTGGTGAAAACTTTTTGAACCACAAATGATTTTGTGGACACTAGATCAAACTTTAAATTAGTAAATAACTAAGGACATCTAAATATTCTTCATGAACGTCAAGTAAAGATCAATAATCATCATAAGTTGTCCCTCCTAATAGTGCATTGTCAACTGACACACCAACTAACTCAGCCACGGAATTAATTTGTACAGTGGAGTTGTCGAAAATTCTAAATTATTACGGCGTTGGAAAAACTGGCCCTTAAAACTCTTTGGTACAAGTATTTGTGAATCTCATATGATATTGTAACCTCCTTTGTACGAAATAAATGGCCAGCATCACGCATATTATAATACTCATGAATCACGCATAAGTTTCATCGATTCTGCACGCTATGGATTTTAAATGAAATACAGTAAGATTTTAGAATACTTCAATTCTAGAACACAGCAAAAATACATAAGACCAATGAAAAATTAACCTTTTTACCACCACATAAAGTGAAATTTAGCTTGTCAACGTTTTGCTACTTACGGTTATATAGAAATTATTAGTGTGATTCACACAAAAAAAGGAAAAGCAATTTTTTGTGCTAAATATCATTTGGTAGAAAGGAGTATTACACAGCATATAGGCATATTTAGTTACGCTTCAAGCGCTAATGATGTGTCAAATATTGGCCAATGATGTGAAATTGAAGAATGCTATAATAAAAAAATATATAAAGATGGAAACTAGTGCTTGCTAGTTATTTAGACGAAAATAAATTCATATTTATTTGCGGCAATCAAGCGTTATATCAGTTGGCCATTTTTGACAATTAGCAGCAATTTAAGTAACCTACAACAATCCTTTCCCATGCTAAAACTAGTTAAAGATTTTTGTTGAAATTGGTAACAAACTACTGGTTTCCCGCGACTTCATCTGCGTTTTTTTCTTTCATGGGTTATTTTTATGTTTTGTGTGAACAATTAATAATTGAAAACCACAGATACTATGCCGCATAACCATCTATCTTCAAGAAGTTTCCTAAAGTCGCTCTAGTAGGAGTTCTGGAGATTTGCGCGTTCAAACAAACAAACAAGTCCGCATCATTATATCATAGTACCTACCTACGTAAAGAATGTCCGACCATAAAGTATTTGAGCAAAGAGGCCGTAGTCTAGCACTCAAGATAGTACAATCAACATAGCAATTAATTCTCACATAATTATAATCCCACACAGAATCAAAGAATCCAAATAATAGCGTTATTATCGAATAGCATGTTATTTAAACGAATATGTAATGGAATAGCTGTTATTTTCATTTCATTGATAAATTGTGTGTGTATTTATTAAGGTATGTGTAGAGTCACGATTAATATAAAATATTCATAATTGTAGTTTTCTTTCTGTTAATATTAATCACTAGCTGTGCTGCGCGGTTTCACCCGCCCTTTTGCTTGACTTTCGAGGTCGAAACATGATGATCAATAGCCCTATAGCCTAACTCAAGATCTGATCTGTCAAATACAAAAAAAAAAAAGCCAAAAAAAGACAAGCAATTTTAGAGACTATTGTGTACAGACAGACACACAGGCAGACAAGCAAAAAATGTTTTAAATTTACGCATATTTTAGAAATCAATATTCTCTTTTCGTACAATATGGAATTCATGATATTCATATCAATTTCCTTTACAAGCAAAGGGCGCAATTATAATTATAAATGAGAGATCTATGCTAATTGATTTTGTGTGTCTATCGATGTTATAAATTTCAGAATATTGATGTCCATGTTTTAAATATTTTATAAGGTAAGAGATATTTTGAGGCCACTAGATTAGTACTGTAATTAAGTAACCTAGCAATCTTAAACTTTCTTGTGTCTAGTAGTTATTTTTACTTTACACAAAAATCCTAGAGTGGAACTTACATAATAAATGCGAAAGTAACAATTTTTCTATTTGTTACGCCTTCTTCTTTTAACCGATTACTTCGATATTCGGTACATAGCGACTAAAGATACAACACAGGATATACACTATATTTAACTGTGGTACCTTTTATACACCGTGTTACCGAAAGGGTATATCTATCTAAAAAGAGTGAAGAGTACATGTGATATAGAGTCGGTTTAAAAAAATTCAGCTCAAAATTTGTAAATTTAATAATTGATATCCATTTTACGCATCAATTAGTTGAAAACAAAACCACTGAACGGGAGCACTCTTCGCCCCTTTTGGATAGATATATCCCTTTCGGTAACACGCTGTATAAGTGGGCGGAGTCACGAGGGAAAGCTAGTAGGTTACGCATAGGGATATATTTTTGGAGTGGTTTTAAAAACAAGTTATTTCTCTAATTAACTAAAAACAGTACATGTAGTCATTTGAGATGACATGACTTCAATTTTAGATTTAATAGGCTCGTGACAAGTTTTATAGTCTTGTTTACTAAAAGTATGTTTCTATATGTTTAATTGGTATATAGAAATGACCGTAGTTAACTGTAGATCATTAAAGGAGAAATATAATAATGATCTTCTGATAATTATAATGTATAGAGTTCAAATTGTTAGTTAGTTCAAATATATCTGTAAAACTACAGCTCTGTTTTTCTACCAACACACGATGTTTATACATAACTATGAAAAACAAAAAAAAAGTTTTTTTTTTTACTTTTTTCTACTTGATTTTGAATGCAAGAACCTTTATTTTGGTTGTATATTTGCTGTAGGGAACTTAAAACAAAATTACCTTAAAAAAACCAGAGAGTTTTCGATATTTTTACAAGTATGGCGTATCACAGTTGCTCGAAGCAACTAGGAAGAAATAACTAGCTTATTACGAGAACCAGCCTAGCATGGCGTCAACAGTATTATTTCGTTAATAGTTCCTACGACCTTAATCTGACAGAACGATACTTTTCACTGGACATACAAATTACCTATTGTTTCATATCTTATTATTTTGTTACGGACTTGTTACTAGAATAATTCAAAACAAGAAAATTGTGTTTTGTTTTCTATTCGCTTTCAAATATCTTTCATATGGTTATTCATAGGACGATAGATACTAACGTAGATATTTTAAGATGTGTCTTTTCGGTTTACAGATAATAAATCACAATATTATTGTACGCTCAACTTAAATATGTAAATAAAATAAGAAATTTACTAATAAAGGATATCCATTCATTTTTTTTTTAATATTTTTAATAATGAGTACGAATCTCCTTAGTTTAAAAAAAACTGTGAAATATCAACAATAACAGCAAAAATTATTTAAATAAGGAAGTGCTTATTATAGTTTATATCATGGTTCCGTATTCACTTATGTATCCATGTTATTATTTTGTCAAAAACTTGCGATTAAACGAAATGAAAAACAGTCAACTTTAATTGCAACACGAATTTGTTCGATCTGGTGATTCGAAAAATTACAATTCGCGTCAAAAATATACGTTAGCGGTCAATTATTTTGTGGTAAGTCTAAAGTTAAATTTTATGGATTTTCGTATACCTATTTATAATACTGGCACCAACACATAATAATACTACTAATTAATACCAAACTCATAATAAAATAAAGTAAATAAAAATGTTTCAAAAGCAAAAATATGTAATTATTTATCCCTTAACAATTATGTATGGAAATCAAGTTAGCCTGATATGTAAAAAAAACGCAGTTTTAAAAATCGAAGGTTCGACAGTATCTTTTAAAACTGAAATATTGTCCAAAATAAAGATAAAATATCTTGATCACAAGAACTTCCGTATTATTAAACTTTTATCTTATGCTATTAATTTTAAACAAGAAATGGGTTTTCGGAATCGCTAGCACGACCAATATCGCTGCAATGCAAAAGTACCGTTACAATAATTGTAAAAATCATTTGTAAAATGTTAAAGATAATGTACATACATAATATTTTATACATATATTTTTTAATCTAAATTGGGCAATTATATGTATAATACAATTTAAGATAAGAAATATTAAAAAGACAAGCTCATTTTGTGTTTATACCTGAAGAACTTTCTGTCCCAGTCGGAAGAAAGGTCCATACTCCAAATAAAAATACACATTTTTTTTATTTCATGAAATACAGTTCTACAAAAATAGAACAGCCATTTTGGGTACAAAAATAAAAAAAGGACGCAGAAACGTTAACTAACCACAAATCTGCTAGACACGGGTCCATTATTTGTATAATCGCTCGGCCCATTATACTCATGTATAATGTTTTACACTTTTTAAGACAGTAATATCAAATTAGGAATAGCAATATAGACGTCTGGGTCTAGATTCGTGAAAGTAGATCGCATATTGTTTTTATTGCCGCCAATTTTTGAATATTGAACATTTTCTTTAAAACCTTTTGGTGAGTAGAAATGAGGTCTTATGCGAAGTTTTTTTTTCATCTTCAATCTTCCAATATGAAATTCAGATGTAGATACGTATATAATAATAGTGAAGTAAAAAGCCTATAAGATTAGATGGTTACTGCAAAAAAGACTAGTAGATTTTTTTTTTAATGGATTGTTTTTTAACATCGTTTTGTTAGAATGGGTACGATTACAGAAGACAAAACTTTAGTGCCATCTAATATTGTGATATAGAACTTTTCTTAACTGACTTCTTTGGAGAAATACTTAGATGTAATACATTTAACAGGATAACTTTCTAACAGTTGGCCGTATTATCCTTTTACGGTCAAATCGAGTGATACATGCTACAAGTAGCATGTAACATTGTTTGTTGGGCGGCTTTATAAACAGTAAATACTATTTGTAAAGTAAATTAACTGCATCTGATTCCTTCATTATCTGAATATATGTATTTTATTCAGATCAAAAACAAGGGTCTATGTCTGTAGTATAGAATTTAAAACTGGCCATCATAATATACGAATATGCAAAACAAAATAGTTTACTAAACGGTTCATTAGTGAAAAGAAAACGCTTGCATCAAACGTCAAACTCAAAATCAGAACACAGAATTCGATATTCAAAAACGCGTCAGTTCTAATTCGTCACGGGTATTGTCGTCAGGCCTAATTCCATTCACAAATCAGCATTTTTTCTATTAACATAACTGGTACTGATATGCTGAATCACGGCCTTTTGAGCCGCGATGACTTGCTGTATATATATCGTAGGACTGACAGCGTATGTCAAACATTTACATACATAGTTGTGTATGTTATCGTGGTGGTCTATGGGTATTGGAAGTCATAAGTTACATGTTAAAGGTAAACATAGGTATATCGAGAAGTCACAAGAAAGTGATCGAGTTGTCAAACTCCGCCTTTTTAAAGTCAGTTAGCCCTTTATAGCAACTTGAATGAATTACAGTCAGCAGCTTTCTTCTAAAATTCTTTCTTCAGTGAAAAATTATGAATATGTAAATTGAAAAATAAAATACACCACAATATACCAATACCAATATTTAATATAATTTGAAGGTTTGGTTGACATAGTTCTAAGCGTGGATAGAGGTCAAAATCTCAAGTACCCAAAGTCAAATATCACTACTGGGTCAATGATCAACTTGACAATCCTCGACTGCCTAAACTTCTAGCCAAAAGCCAGTGCATTTCGAATTTAGAATTAGAAAAACAAATATTACATCCAACAAAAAGTTTTTGCTAGCTGAAAATAAAAAGTATTTTTGCTGTAGGAGATTTCTTTTTATGGAATTTAGGTAGTATCTTTAATTATACTATATGTATGAAATTGAAGCTTCTAGTTTTGATATTTATTTATTCGAAGTATTTTTGTAAACAAAAATATGCAAACTATTTGCTAAATGACCTTAAATTCTTTTGTAAATCTGAATTATCTGTACAAAGAAACTAAATAACTAAAAAAAAAAAATTACTAACAGCCCTCCTTCTACCGCAATCGGCAAGAAATACAGCTTATTTCTCAGAAACACGAATAGACCTACAATAGGACCTTTTCACTGATGTTAATAATCTTTTACCCAGTTATATAGGACCTTATCTCTATAATCTTATACCCAGTGTGTCTAACGGGGGCCATTACACGTTTCTCACGCCGCGCCGGTCCGGTCCGTACGACCGGCACGGCTATCGCGAAAGCGTGTGAATGTACAGTCACAAGCAAAATAAGTGTACGAGCAGAAATTGTAAAACAAAAGCGAGACTTTTGTTTTAAAACTCAACAAGAAAAATAGTTTCATGGGTAGGGAACTGTTTTACACTATCAATCTAGAAATTGCAGGGAAAATGATAATATATATTTTTTTTGGTAGAGACTTTTGCAGTTAGCTTGAGCACAAGCTTTGACTGCTTCATCGGATGAGCAAAATTGGAGAGTGTGAACAATATTTTGCTCGTAACTGTACTTGCAACTTTGTTAGCCGTTAGTTAAGCTATTGTCTTTAATTAATAAACCACAACATGTCAGAATTGCTTTAGAAATTTTGTTGTAGTCTACATTCGTTAATTGTTTACGATGTTATGGGTTAGTAAGGCAGAGTCGGGTAAGTTACACTTTTTATAAAATAAGTACGGAAAAAAAAATCAAAAAATGTTTGGTTGGATACATCTCCATTTTAAATAGTGGAATAACTATGAGAATCTTATGGTAACGGGGTCTGCTTATAGTACTTATGCGGGTGAACCCGGGTACAGCAAGTAACATCTAATAGGCCTTAAAACGTATTGATCAAATAATGCTTAACCATCATTATCAAACTGTATCATACAAAAAATATTATATTTTCTTTAAGTATTTACAAAGACAATGCTCCAAATGGTTTAAGAGTAGCGAAAAGCACTTATCTTCGAAAGCCCATATGCTGTCAGCATTTAACCTGTTTGAACTCTAAGCCAAAGCAAATACAACCTCATTAGTGCAATTAAAAGTAATGATCTGCATACCATAGACTTACATTGGCATTAATTTGGAAAATGCTTGCGCTAGTAGTAGTATGTAAAAAGTTTTGATGTAGCTCTTAAAAATATAGAGGTATGTTTTGACAGGCTTGTCTAATATTTGATAGAAATTTACTTAATAATTATTATAACAATCAATAAGCTTTCGGTGTATTTTTTAGGTAAAGAACCAGATAAAGATGTGCTATAAATCTATGATAGTTTATCTATCAATCAACCATCGACAAAAAGAAGTAGGAAATTTTCATGCGGTTTTGTTTTAACTATACCATTACCATCTACTAAGTTAACTTGGTACATTTTTATTTTAACCAAGTACCTATGCCATATTTTGTCGCTTATAAAGATTATTAAATATAGATAAGCAAACGACCCATATAAGGCAGTATCTAGGAGAAATGTGTAAGGAAGGATTTAAATAGCTTTTCCCACAGTGGATGTTTATCAATTTTACGTGCAGCCTGGCCGGACACAAGACCTGCATTACGGAGCCTTATAACCAAAGGTTAGATGCAACCGGTTATCAATCGATTCAAGCCGTCTAGTGCATGCTATTGCAACTGCAAGCTTATAATGTAATATTCCTGTTTATTACCACATAATTATTTTAGAACCGTATAGCTTGCGATTTGATTTATTAACTTCAGCTTAGAGTCAATAAAGATACAATTTGACGGGCCTGTTAGTCTAGCGGTTAGAGACCTTGACTGCTATACTGGAGGTCGTGGATACGATTTTCCACCCAGGACCAAAGTTTGTGTGATGAGCACGATCATTTTTTCGGTGTCTGGGTGTAATTCATCTATAATATGTATTTAGATATTTATAAGTATGTTTATCAGTTGTCTGGTTACCATAACACAAGCTCTGCTAAGCTTGGGATCAGAGAACCGTGTGTGAGATGTCCCGGAATATTATTATTATTAATTTTCATTCAATAGTATTTACTTGACAAGTATTCGAAAAAAAGTATCATTAAAATGTTTTATGAGCCTAATTTAACATACAACTTTATTAATTCATAAAATAAAAAGACGTTAGTTCTCAAATAGCTTATTTATTTCGTTCTAAATTCTATCTAGGCTTAAGTACATCAATAACCTTATCTGCCTAATTATTTTAATTGACATATCCGTCTGATACGCAAAAATAATGGGCGAAAGTGATCAAATTAATCGACTTGATAGATTTGAAAATAGGATCTAATTAAGAGATTTATTTACTATTTTAAGTTACTGCTGTAGGTGCCAAGCATAGTTGGATTCAAACTTACTGGCGGCTCTGAAGTTAGCTAAACGCTGCGCAGTACCTCGCCACGCCCCCCCTCTGGCCCATAAGTTTGTTACTGCGCAGCGACTCGCCTCGTGTTCAGAGCCGCCATTAAGTTTGCATCGTACCGTATTTAGGTTCGCACGATCTTATCTTCTGATAATTAATGGCTGCTATATATAAAATAGTAATGAGGTGGTTTATTCGCTTTGCGAAATGCTCGGGTAGAAACAGACTACTTTGATAGTATTTTAGAACCACATGAAGATCAAAAGCTAAGCAAGCCTTTGGTGCCTGGCACCTATCCTTACTAAAATTATGAATGCAAAGGTTTGTTTGGATGTTTGTTACTGTTTCACACAAAAACTAGTTGATGGATTTTAGTGAAACTTTACAATAAAGTAGGATTCTAAAATTTAGGATCTGAAATCGCCAATCCGCAGGGAGCAAGCGTAGTGATCAATGCTCGTGCCTTCTCTATATGGGAAGAGGCCTGTGCCCAGCAGTGGAACGTTTTTAGGCTGGATTATTATTATTATACATAGAAATAACACATAGGCTATAGTTTATAAAGATAGTGTATGAATTGTCTTTTACGAGGGCGAAACCGCGGGGCACAGCTAGTTTACTATACCTAAGTTAATTCCAATTCATAGTTTAATTACTCATAATTTTTATACATCACATTATGTGACTGTATTTCCAAAAAGGTTTGATTTGCAAAGTATTCAGGAACATTTCCGCAATACACAACAAACAGTGTTTCATAAGAGACCTTACGAAAGTACGATAAAGTCATTTGTCATTACTCGCGCGCATTTCACACATCAAAATCTCATTTATATCATATCGAGAACCGAACCGTTGTGTAACCATCGTGTCGTATCTCGATTCAAAACGTTGATACCATTATTTTCACTTTGTTTGACATTAGAACTGTACGACGTGTTAAGAAAGCCCTGTCCGATCCGAAAGAGTGATACAGGGTACACAAGCACATGCCCAAAAAATTTTTTGGAATATTCATGATAGTAACCATAATAAGTAAGTTTGAAATAACCATTTTTAGCCGCGCAATTCCCTAAATTTGAGGTCAAAACAAGATTTACACCAACATTTTCGTCGTTTTACTTAGCGAACCTTTGTATGATCATTTGGCGCACCTGTCACGACGCCAAACCTCTCTTGTTTATTAAGAAAATAAAATTTTTAGTTTAATTTTTTTTCATTTTTTTTTACATAAGTGGAATTAGATATCGATGCCTATCACCATAACGGATCGGACTGGGTTTTCTTAACACCCTGTATACACCATAGCAAATTCATAATTACTTGTAGACACATAATGACTTTTGTTCGAATAGGATGGCCAGGTTGAACACGAAAAAGGCCGGACACAAACAAATGGTTTCCGTAGTTTTATCGAAGAAAAATCGGTAAACCGGATCAACTCGCCTAACGGTTCAAGTAAGCCTAAATTTCTTAAATAACGGCGATCCTTTGCTTGTTGACCACTATGAGTACGTACTTTTGTTGATAAATGTATGTTATTTTCTTCTGTCTATCATTTTCCCTTTGAGGTTGATGTTAATCTCAGCAGCTCAATATCAGCATTTTGACCAACGATTGCTTATTTGATCTCCAAAACAGATTAAATGAAGCTAATATTTGTAATTCGATAGGAGAAAATTAAATTACAATTTTCAATATGGAAAGTTACTAGTAAGAGACGAAGTCAGTGTGGGTTGAATTAATGGTAGGTTCCCACTTAATTACAGCAAGATTGAGATCGGTTCTAATTGACTTCAATTTATAATAAGATTATTTTTTTCCGTTGTCCTAATTGGGGAGAAATAGAAGTGTTCTTCTCGTACCATCTTGAGGTTATAGATTTACCGCCAATTTCAATTATCTATCCGCAGATAGCTTTTTTCTACTAGAGATAGGATTATGACTTACGCTATACTAATTAATTACGTCAAATTCCAATCTTGATTCGGGAAACCGATCGCTAGATATTTTATTCAAATTGTTAGTTATACCGCCGCAACTAATAAAATGTAATAGATTTTGAATGAAAATAAAGAGTTATTCTTAGTGAAAGTCGTAATAAACTCGAGTGCATGCAAATAATAGTCACTCCATTTGTTGTTCTTGATTCTTTTGTTATTCGATAGCTATTTATTGGTTTCTTTTGATGGTCTACAATAGGCGTAGGTGATAGGTTGATGGATTAGAAGTATGGGTAAGTATATCTTAAAATGTATGTCAGATGAAAGGGAAATCTTGGTGACGTAAGTAATTTTCACTTGAAGGGAAATGGTAAGGTAGAAACTGATAGCTTGTTATTGAATTTTAATAGTAACTTTATAATATATTATGGTAGTATCTGTTAATTAGTTTTGGTTTAAAAGTCCCATGAAAATAAATACCCTTGATAAGACTGGCATGCTTGGGATGAGTAAAAAAACTATAAATAAATGCGGACAACATCACATACATCGCTCTGAACCCTGCTAGTAGCTAAAGCACTTCTGTTATAGAATTCAGAAACAACGATCACCTAGATCCTAGTCTGAGAATCGAACCCGGGACCTAAGAGCTAGCGACACCTTAAAACCGGTGGGTACGCCACTCGACCACGGAGGTCGTCATCTAGAATTATCTATTAATTTAATCTATTCAAGCTACATTTCTATATTTAGAATGCAGCTATATTTAGTTTTCTAGAAACAAGTTAGTGGACAGCATTAGCGAAAATTTGCGGAGACATAATATTTTAGATTAGCATAATTGCCAAAAACGAGTATAGTTAAACTATTATGATAATTTATATGATTTATGACTTCTAAAATAAGATTGTTTATCTGCTTCGCCGAATATATACAGGTATTTTAGTGGTTTCCCAATTATTCTCGAAGCTAATATTTCTTTCAATATGTTTCGGCTATATTTTTAAACCCATAAAATTCACTTAAAACTAACTAACATTCTTGAAATTCCTTAGATAGTAAACAATATCTAAATAATAATAATTTTTAATTTCTCTCTTAAAATTATTGAGAAAGCGAAATCTTTTATCGCTTTATCTTTACATAAAATTAAATACGCCGGAATCTCATCAAGTCTAACGAGATGAAACCTCTTCAAATATTTATTTAATTAACGTTTTGCTCAAGTGGATAGGCACTACACTTCCAAAAAACTCCCACATCATTCCATCCAACAAATGTATGTATGAATGTATGGCCTACAGTTGTCAGCACAAACGTAATGAGTGTATGTGTTAAACGAATCTAACTGTATCTAGTCATACAAAAACCAAAAATCTTTTTTTGCATGGTTAGAACCACAAAAAATGTTTTGAAAAGACTCTTCAATTTGGAGGCTTTTTGACTTGATTGAATGGGCGAACGTTCCCTGAGGGCTTTTTGATTGATTTGCAAATATTTTGGCACAGTGATAGTTTAAATGGGAGATAATTAAATTAATCAGTAAAGTTTTGAAATGTTTTTTATACATAAAGCGATGTAGGGACTTAGCTTTCTTCGCTTCGCAAGATTGTAAATTTTAGATGTTTTGTGTTCTTTTACTTCTCGTTCACGCGAATGTTAGACATTTAGTCTAGCCGGGACCGTGATACCTGCAAAACTGTCGAAACGTCGGGACCTAAAATCTAAAATGAAGTGCGACGAAATCCGTTAAAAGTAATTTTTGCAATATCATCGACTAGTAAGCTTTTCTGGCAATACTACTACTATACATAGATAATTAATAAGCATAATATTACATTGCAATTGCTTTTATTTAAGCTAAGTTGTTTACATGTTTAAGTAGCATAAGCCGAAAAAATGCATATCATAACTATCATGAATCCTGAAAACCGCAATCGATTCGCTCCTTTACATAACTCTTTCTTCGTCGTCTTTGCAACAAAAGCAAATAATAAATATTAATGTATCTTTTTTTAGAATAAACATGATGAACACACATGCTTATTCACCTACAAACCAAAAAGAAAGTCCTAACTTATTAGCGCTAGAACAAGAAAACAGTTCTAATGAATAGCCTAGGTATTTGCTGAAGTATTCCAATGCACTAGAGCAGGGATGGCAAACCTTTACGTATAGACCATTTTTATACCAAAAAGTTTCATCATGTCATAGACATACCATCAAATAAATTTGTTTTAATGATTATAGAGCTAAAATAAGCATAAAATTTTTCAAGATATTTTTATCTAAACTGTCAATCTTTTCGTTTCAATTATTTGTAACTGTTTCCCGTTTCATATAGTACATACTTCATTTTTTTTTTCGTATTCCATAATGAACTATGCGATTTATATTGATGACGTGCTCAAAATATTGTGTCGTTGGTTCGCCATCCCTGCACTGGAGAAACCTATTTGCATGGAAATGTGAAAATTGTTATGGCCTGCTGAACTTCAAGATATTGGGACAGTTAGTGGTTCAAGATGAGTTACAACTTGAGAGACAATTAGTGACAATGCGACTTTAAACTTGGTATATTATTGAGCTATCTCTGTGGCGGTACATAGTAAGCGTGATATTTTAATGACTGTTTCTGCTGGTACAAATGAAAGCTTTCTGTAAGAAAGTAATAATCTGTTTTGAAAAATAATTTGGTTCTTCTGTACTGATTTTGATCAGCTGATGATAATTTTGTATGATAACTCCTTTTTTGGGTTTTGTCCATGTTATTGCTTACTAAACTTCTTATGCTATATTATAGCTTTCTATCGATCAATGTGAAAGAGTCCTTCCTTCAGAGTACTAAGATTTACAATTGGACGAAAAAAAAAACAATAATAATGGCTTTGAGTACGGTTTTATTAAGAGGGCTAAATGAAACGTGTGAAAATATTTTTACCGGTTATACACAAGTGGTGTAGGAACAAATTGAGTTACGCTTTTTCCCATGACGGGATGTGATAGTGATAGCACGTTATTCGTTTGGGGAAAGTTAACTGTTTGGAAACACGACTAAAATTGTGATTTATTTCTCCAAAACATTTGTAAAGGTATAATTAATACTGTTTTTATAAAAGCCTTTTATTGGAGAATTATAGCGCTCTTAATATTCTTTTCATAGTTATGATAAATGTCACATAGAAATATGGCATCTACATTTTTTATGATGATGGATAGCAAGACAGAAATTAAACGTATTCGAATAAAAAACTATAAAATTTGACCCTAACTTTATTGTGCATAATCTTTAAATTAGTAACCCTTTTATTGACAAATTGATCCAAGTATATGCTCAATTTACGCAGGACGGGGATTATATGAAAACTAGAAAAATATTCAGCTGAAAAATTTACCTTAGTAACGTCGGTGAATACATAAATGGTTTAAAAGTAAATATTTGCTGCATGATGCTTTAAAGTTGAATTTTCCATATAACCTACCATTTAATGAAAAGTATTTATTAAGTAATATCTTTATTACTATATGAGACAAACAAGAAAACTTTACAAGTGTTACGAGTCTTTGTTCTGTCAAAATGACAATAAGCCCGTTCGCACACGATGCGACGCCAGTCTCCGATACCTGACGACTTTAGTGTCCAAGCAACTATCGCCATACAGCATAACATACAGGTTCATTCATACAAGGCGGGCCAAAAGAAGTCGTCCAATGTTTTTGGGCTCTCATTTGTTTTCTAAATGAAAATCTTCGATTCTGTTTTTTGATTATGTTTATTTGAACCATCAGAATTTTACTGGTCAGTCCGATCAGGCAGTCGTTGGAGACTAAAGTCGTCGGGTATCTTGCATTTGTGTCGCCTCGTATGTGAGAGTTTACTGAAGATATTTTAAGAGATACAAGTAGGTAATTAGGTGCCTGAGTTCATTCATCTGTATGTATGACCTTGCTTTTAATTTAATTTAATTTAATGTCATGTGTCTTGTGACTCAAAATAATGAACCTCATTTTTAGTTTTCTTCAAGATATAAGATAAAATTATGGTAATTAAATTCATACAAAATGCGACTCAAAAAAAATTATAGGAATGTCAATAACCTCGTTTAGTCAGCTGTTACATTACAAATGTATAAAGATAGAACCTAGTAAATTTACCCCCTTAATTTTACGAACAAGGTTTTCTATTGCAGTGCGATACTTACAGGCTAATGTATTTTTTTTTTATCTATTTTTCAAGAATCTATATTTAAATCAGTTCACTTTTTTCGGAATCGGTCCCCTAGTTTTAGACTTGACCGGAGTCGTATTCCTTAATTAGTTGACGCGAGGCAGACACTGGTAAACTAATCTCAAAAAATCGAAATTATGAATTAATCTCACGAAAATTCTTTAATAACACGAGAGTCGTGGTGGCCTAGCGGTTCAATGAACGGATTTGTATGCACGAGGTTGCAAGTTCGAACCCGGGCAAGTATCAATGTAAACTTCAAAAGTTATATGTACTTTCTTAATTATTCTAAGACACTTCTGACAAACGGTGAAGGAAAACATCGTGAGGAAACCTGGATTCTAAAATTTGGGATCTGAAATCGCCAATCCGCAGAGAGCAAGCGTGGTGATCAATGCTCGTGCCTTCTCTGTATGGGAAGAGGCCTGTGCCCAGCAGTGGGACGTTTATAGGCTGGATTATTATTATATAATTACACGAAAATTATTCTAAATAAAGGATCATAACCTTTAACGCATGGCATTTTGGCATCTGGCATTGTATTTGAAAAGTAGCCGACCTCAAGCATCTTCCACGTTTTCAAGGTCCATTAGATATACATAAGTATATGATTTCGACAGAGATCGTTAGAGAAACAATTATAGCAATAAAGGCTGTTTCGACACCTTTAATGTTGGTTTAGTATTGCCATGTTGCTGTTAATTGATGTTATGATTGGTTTCAGTTGAGAGTGGGGTTTGTTGATAAACATATTGTAATCAATAAATAACCTTTCTATACTGTGTATAACTCCTTTAGTAGTCACTTATATAGCATAAATATTTATGTCCAGTATAAAGAGATAAGTTTTCTTTTTCATTTACTATACAAGTATATTTAAAATCAACCGAAATTCAAAGAAAATCTCAGTCCTAAACACAGCTATTTAAAGTTTTACTTATTTCCGTATAAATTATACAAACTAAACATTCAAACTACACAAATGGGCAACAAGCAATCTCTATAATAAAAAATAAAAATAGTAATTTTATAAAGTCTAATAAATAATCATTCATAATTTAAAATCTTATAATACCTAATTAAGGCCTCGACTATGGCACGAAAAAAGAAAATAATAAAACAAAAAGCCTAAGTGCCAAAAAAAGTAAGCCTAAATATGAAAGGCAGGCTAAAAAAGCTAGTTATTAATGTATTAAAAAAACCTTTTCGTTGTCTCTAGCAAATGGGATGAAGACAGGAGAATGATGATGATTTGAACAAAAAACGCAGCTCTCATTTAGTACATTAAGTTTTTGTACGTCAAAATAGCATTTAAATACCTACTGGTGAAACCAAAATTATTGGTAGCAAAAAAACTATAGGCTTATGTAGATAAATCTAGTTTAGAACACATATTAATGGTACCTACTAGTTCAAAAGAAAGATTTTAGGTTCAGCAGTACATTGTTAGTTATAAGTGAGTTCGCAATACTTTTTTGTTTCATTTTCAGTTAAGCGGTGCGCACAGTGGACAGAAATCGCGAAAAACAGAGAGGATTGGAAGAAAGGGGAGGCCTTTGCCCAGCAGTGGGGTCTATTGCAGGCTAATAAACAAGAAACGGTACTTAATTTCATGAAGGGTTAATTGTTGTAATGACCTATTTAAAACACATCCGGCAACTTGGTTTCGAAAATTGGAAAAATAATTATACATGCTTTATTATTTAAATAATTTGAAGATAAACGCATCGCAGTAAGAAAACAAAAGATATAAAGTACCTTTTGTATGTGTCTGTTGTTATGTATGTTTGTGTGTGTGTGTGTGTATTGTTAAACTTATGTGACATACCACAAGTAACATGTATAATAAAAATAATAATATGTAGATGTCAGTCACCCCTTGCTGTTTAGGTACAACTAAACACAGAATGGAAATAGATGTCGAACCTTTATAAAAACTTGGCAATTGTTATTAACAAAAACATTGTCAAATATTTCTTGGTGACATATTAGACATTACATGAAGCTAATTTAAAATATTTATTTTCGTATATTCATTTTTGTGGCCTTTGCCCAGCAGTGGGGCATTTCAGGCTCCTTATAATATTAATATAATAATCCAAATTTACATACGTACTACAGTACAGTTTTACTCGTACAGAGCGCACATGGTCAGTATTTTTTTTGTACATTCATTAATTTTTGACATAGCTATGTCATCTGACCCCCAAATAACATTAGCTACAGAAAAAACTCGATAATTTCAAGGTCACGTCAAACTCTATAATTTTTTGTGACCTCAAGACTTATATTAGCGTATAGAATAATTGACATAAGGTCAATCAATGACTATGAAGGCCGGAACTAAACGAATTAAAGTTTTTTTTTACAGAACAATCATAAAAAACTGACGATCGATTTCTTTTTGTTTCATTTTATCGACATTGTATATTCAGTTGTCTAAAATGGATCATTAATAATAATTGATAATTTGAATAATGGATATAGTAAATTGAGAACGTGTATTTATTGACCCGCTTCTATAAAGGTTAATTAGGAATACTGTATACTATATTGTCCGAAAAACTAAGTTTCTTTTATTTCAGAGGTCTTATAAACCCCTCAGTAAAGAGCAAGGGATGATGATTTATAAGAGATGTAAAATGTTCTATATACTTCTGAGGATTACGTCAATAAAACATTTTTAACAAAACCATCAAAATTAATTTCGCCTGATTATTAAATGTTCATACAAGGACATCGATCTAAAGGACATTGCTTTACGAAGAAGCATTAGGTACTTATTTATAGATTACGTGTAAAATATATTACCTACATTGTTTACTACATGATATAATCCTTAAAAGTATGTAAATATTATATAAATTAAGTAAATAAACGTACTTCCGAGTATAGCACTCGTCGGCGAGTGCTCTGCCGCTTTGCCGGGACACATGTAAAGCAAAACGGACGCCAATGTACGCCAATATCACCAACATAGTCCTTGCACTCTCACACTGACACACTTGCCACAAATATTGGATCCAATGTTGGACAAGTAACACAAACTTCAGAATTCAAATCTCACTTTATATAACTTGATCACTTAAGTCACTACAGTATAAGTTTGACTTAGTTATGTATTGTTAGTTGGAATCCACTAAGTTTGTACACTGTATCTAATCACTTCAATCCTTGTTTACTTCCGATACTGTCATTTCATTTACACCAAAACCTAATTCATATTAGTCATATAGAACAACACTATTCAAAAAATGACTATCATGACCTATAATCCAATTAAAAAAACAAAAACCTTCAAAAAAGTTTTCATTCAAAATTCAAAAAAGGTCCTGTCAAAATTTTTGACAGATGTTTTCGTCTATATCTCTATGGTAGTGTTGTCAGAGTATTTTGATGGCTTCCGTATCTGAAGGAAGTTTGAATATCGCGGAAGTGCAGAGCGAGAGCGAAAGTGCGCGTGATTCGCGCGCGGTGCGGTACAAGACTGCGCGCGCGCCGGTCGCCTGCCCGCGTAACATCACTGCTCACGTAACAAGGTATTATGGCTGGCTCGTGATGCTTACTATGAATTGGGGTGAGAATTATACGAGACTCTCATATACATAATTTTGGTTTTTGTAGGTCGAATTGCAAATTATTTTTTGTTTTTGCTTTGAAGCAAGTCGGTGCATTTTTTACTCTTCAGACAACCTTAGATCTTATAGACAACATCCATGTAAATAACTTAACAAAATAATAATGTTTGGAAAATACGTGCCTAAATAAATTTAACAATCTCTGCGAATTTCATCTGCACAGTAGGTAATATACAAAAAATCGCATTGACTGCGATGCCCAAAAAATCAGTGACCCACAAATACATCGTTAGTGAACACGAACACCCAAAAGCGTCACAAAACGCATCAATAACGAATCACACAGATCATTAAAATACCAACACGTATAACAACATAACTGTCACAATACAAAAAGTATTGCAAGACACTATTTTTTGCAGACACTTCTTCAGGTCTTCAAATCTAGCTTTCGCCTCAATTCCTCTTCGCCTTCATTAGATTCTATATATCATTAAAAATCTGCAAGTCACGACAAACTCTAAATTGAATAAGATGTATCAAAATTTGAAAAGGAATTCAACCTCCTTTGTAAACATTATGAATATATCATAAGCAACTGTATGTACGAAGTTTTCGCGCCATGAATCAGGCTTGCAAAAAAACTAACAATGTTAATCAAAGCTTTGAATTTTGATTTATGTGTTAAGTATTTATATCTCCATTTCTTCACTAGTCCAACCGAAAATCTAGCAATGCTTGATGACTTTGCAGATTAAGAGATCTGTCTTAGGAATTTCAGGTCATTTATTAGATTGTGGATGTAATAAGTGTGTGTAATATAAGCTCCGAAATCATCATCTCTCTGCCAATCATCTCTACTAACCATTTATTTATGTCATTATCCCAACATCAAAAGTCTGTCAACGCGCTATGGAGCGCAGTATTTTCGGAGCTAAGCTCACCGATTGAATTAGAAACTCTATATACTGCGCTCAAAAATTATAATTAAACCTGCTGAATATACAGCTGCAAAACTTAAATCAAACTGGGCTGCTCACATCTGCCGTACGAGCTATGGGCAAAGGCAACTACGACTTACTACTACTACGTTTAATAAAAAAACAAAAGACGATTTCGTGGCAGAAGAGATGGCGAGATGAACTCGACTCTTTTGAGCAGAACTGGACCCTGTTGACCTTGGAAATATATAGAAAAAGGGAGGCCTTTGCCCTGCAGTGGGATACTAATAGCTCATAATAAACAAATAATACACTATCTCGTTTTATCATCAAGTTACTTTAAAAAAGTTAAGTGTATGATGTAAGATGCAAAATATGACAATTATGCAACCTATTTAAAATTCGACGCTTGATCACTGTATTCAACACACAGGATGTATAAAAATGCAAAGTATGTACACAAAATTACATAATAATTGTATTTAGAGTAATAATGTAAAATATCGAAGGTGAGTGTCCCATTCACATCCTGTGGCCTTGCGAGTGCGTGTGCAGTTGCAACAGTACTGCTCTCGTGTCAAACACGACGAGTCTACCTCAAGGTAGAGCTAGGTCAAGTTAAATAGTCGGACTGGAAAAGCGCTCCTGCCTAGAAAAAGGTAGGGAGAGGTGATTTCAAAGGGTATTTGCAATTATCACCGTTTTTTTTCATGACAGATAGGGTTCAAAAAGATTCCCAAAAGTATTAATTTTGAATTATGAATTCTCTTCGTTGATAGTTAAATTATTTTAAAACGGAATATATAAATACAGTTTCCATTACTTCTTAGAATCGAGGTTGCCTGCATCAAGTTTAGTCAGATCGCAAAAACAAGGTCTTAAATAACTTCCCTATCTCCTAGATACAAAAAAATATTTAAGCGTAAAATTGCTTTATAAACAATACAATAAACATGGCCTTGACGTTATTAAAAAAAAAAAACACATCATATTTACCCGGACTAGATTACGGAGATTTTCTGAGAATTGCAGAATAATATCGTTCTTATATAATATCGAAGACCATACCGCCATTGAAAAATGAAAAATCTTTCTATGTGACTATGTCTATGACGAATTGACCATCCGTATTTCTACAAAGTCTTATTATCGCTCTCTAAGTAAAGTTTATACCAACAGATCAAATATAAACAAACAAAAAACTAAACATCCACAAAGTATCAATACCAAATAGAATAATTGAGCGACGTCTCAATCAATACGATGTCTGCAGTCAAATCGTTTAATCGATACGTTATCGATACATCATAATCGAGACACTGACGTTTGTATCGGCAGTTAAAATCAATGCACTTTATAAGTATTATATAATGTGGAGCTTTTGGTATGTTTTTGTATGTTTGATATTTAAGTGGAGTTTAACGAGTCGGTAAGACAAAATAATAATTATTTCGAACAAAAAAAAAAGACTTCAAAATAAGTATTACATTTATTTCGTATGGAGCACGTGGGGTTGATGACATAGCCAAGGTAATGGGAACCACCTGGATGAGGGACGCGCAAGACAGACAACAATGGCAGCAAAAAGAGGAGGCCTATACCCAGCAGTGGGGTGATTCCGAGCTGATATGATGATGATGATGATGGATCCCACCGTCAAAACTGGACTATAAAATAAAATGGGACCACACGGGAAGTGCCTACCCTTCAAATAAAAAAGATCATAATCGGTTCACCCAGTCAAAAGTTCTGTGGCACCAAACGTAAAAAACAGTCGAATTGAGTACCTCCACGTTCTTTGACGTCGGTTAAAAATAAAATACATTAGTAAAGAGTGATAACATTGACTAAGCTTCTGAAAAATTTATTAACTTAAAATTTATTTACTTTACGTAATCATGATTAACAACCAATCACAGTACTTGACGACGTGACAGACATCTCATACCAAGAAATATGATTGGTTGTTAGTCTTTTTGCCAAATTAGTTGACATCCGATTTGACAAGAGATTGGACAACCTATGTTACTTATTAAAAAGAAAGCTTATCTATACTTATATTATAAAGAGGAAAGATTTGATTGTTTGTTTGAATTGAATAGGCTCCGAAACCACTTGACCGATTTGAAAAATTCTTTCACTGTTGGGAAGCTACACTATCTGCGGTTAACATAGGCTATATTAAATTTTCAAAAAAGTTAGGGATCCATAGGGTATAAGTATTAACGCGGGTGAAACCGCAAGGCACAGCTAGTTTTCGATACTTTGAATATAATATCTTTCTAATTGTTCCCTTCTCTATAAATTCGTTTGGTGATTAAACTATTTTGTGTTATAATATGATTCTTTTATTGTAGTATCATAGTTACAATCCAATATTACTTCTGTCATGTCTGTCGATGATATCTCAAAGTAATTTGGACATTAATTGGGATAGATTGTTAACTGGTGTTGTTAATACGATAATAATATTGGTAGTACATGATACCAATGTTAATTAGAATCTAGTTGTTAATGAGGGCAAACTGTTGATGATAATAATTCGTAAATAAATATTCGGTAAATATAACTTTCTTTTGCTTCTATGTAGTCTTGCTAAATAAAGATGGTTTAGCGCTCATATGTTTATGGTCTAAAAATCAATTGCTCGAATTATAATAAGTTTTTTAGTCCTTATTTATTAATTGTACTGTTTGTACATTATTTACGGGGTTAACAAAATATAACATGACCTAGAATTTAAGTAAGTTCCCAAAATTATATACCGCGTTAAATTAAGCAGGAAATATAAATACCAAAAGCATTATATACCATCAATTGCTTCCTTTGCTCATTGACATAACAAGATTTTTCGTTATTTTATACGTCAGTTACACCTTACATTTAGAAAAAAATAATTTAAAGGAGATTTTAAATTAAAATTAAATTAGTTCCGACATTTGGTTGATTGGAAAGCCCATTTCCTATGATATACTTACAAAAATATACCAAGAATCATCAGTCATGTTGCCTGAATCAAATAAATAAAATAAATAAATCGTCATTGAATCTCAATAATGTAAGAATGCGAGTACGTTTGAACGAAAGTATGCAATGATTCGTTGATGATGAAATAATAAGACTTTCTTTGTTACTTTTCTTTAGGGATTGATTTAGTTTTTATGTATTAGAAGAAAGCCGTTACGCATTAAAGAGAGATCAATGGCTGCTTGCACATTGTAAAGAACTGATTTATTATTCATTTGATGATGTAGTTAATCATACTATCGAACTTAAATCGAATTTGTAAATTATTTTTTAAAAGGTTTGTCTTAATTACTTATATCGTAACATAAACATAACATACTATCACGCCTGTAGCCCCGAAGGGTTAGGCAGAGGTGTACCAATGTACACCCACAGTTCGCCGGTATGTTTAGGTCCCATGAAATAGGGGGTGAGCCTATTGCCACTAACCGCGCACAAATCCAAACTCCGACCTGCTACTGAGAATTTCATAGAAAAACCCAATACCACCTTGGTCGACTTGGGAATCGAACCGTCTCGACCTCTAGCGTAGCAGTCGCGCTTCGAACCATTAGGCCAACGAGGCAATTACTTATATCATGAGGGATAAGTTGAGCCTATTGAGAAGGTTTCAATATTTTGCTAGACAGTGGCGATACTCACATGGACTCAAGACATAGTAAATCTAAAATAACATAATATCTACAAAAAGGAGGCTTTGCGTAAAGGTAGGTACCAACTGTAAAAAATGACATAGGTACTACTATTACAAGTCATTGTGTTTCCATGACTTACAGTTGTTTAAAACTGTCTGAAAATTTAAACAAAATCCAGTTACAACTGGATGCATAACTAAGAATATGATTAGGATCCAGTATCGACTGGTTTCATAATTAACTGCTGAAAATCTTGTGTTTTTGCCTGTCTCTGTTTTGATTTGTATTATCTTTGACTTAATTGTTTTTACTGTGGATGAAACGGGTATTTTATAAACTTGACTAGCGTAGAAGCCTTCTGGAACTCGGTTCAGCTATTTTAAATACATGTCGGTTAGTGTACTTGTCATTGTGCCTCATTTTCGTATTCAGATAAGCCTACAATAAAACCTCATTGAATTCTCGAAGAGATCAATTAATGATCGTAATGACAGGAAGCAGAATGCTAATAATCGTAAAAATTACCCGATGGAGCAATTCATTCGGTCAATTCATGCAACTCTTAAATAGCTGAATCGAAGCCCCGACGGACTGTTAGAAAATTAGTAACATAAAGGGTGTAGATATGATATAGTCATGAAAAAATACTTTATCTATGGTCTTAAATTTATCACACACTTATTATACCATGACAAACAGTTTCCTTTATTTTTTGTCATTGGAGCTTCTTTTGAACATCAATAAATAATTGTAGCTAATTTATTCATGACACCTACTACACGAACCACATAATTAGCACACTAATAAAACTTTTAAATATTAGTTCTTAAAACACTGAAGTAGTTTGTATACTTATTTAATTATATTGCGATTGTTTTGTGGTTTCACGAGTACCACTTAAACCAATTCAAATGTAAAAAATGTTAGTGTTCTCTACAGTGATCTTAGATTCCTTACAGAAAAGAAGTCTGGGATAGTTTTTTTTTTTTTGTAAATCCTCTATATCCCTGTACTATATTTATACGAAAGCTCATGTTCTGTACAGTCGTTATTGCGCAAAAGGTAATAAACAAAAGCACCAACAAGCAATCTTTCTTTAAATATTAGTAGGACTTGCATATTTCTCCCATAACCGTGTAACAATAAAAGCTACATTACTAGATTCCCTTTAGTTCAAACGAGTTACAAAACCAGAGTCGTGAGAAAGGCGCATGCGCCGATCTATTGCCTAACATAGCTCTATAGCATTTGGTAGACGGTATTTCTATAGTACTATAAAATTGTAGAATGTGGGCAAACTTTTGGACATTTGAAATAAAACTACTTTTTACGGATTTTGTCGCGGTTTATATTGATTTTAGGTAGTTACGAATATTAACGGAAAATTCGCAAGCAAGCGAAGGTTTTTTTTTCACCGCTGCGCACATAATATTATGTCCTAAAACAAACAGAAACATGGAATGAAACTATACAAAAATGTATGTAAAGAGAAACAACAAGTAAACTAAAAATAGAACAGATATAGTCGCTTTGGAAAAAAATATGTTACTATAAGCAACTGCTTAAAAAATATGCCAAAAATCTGGGCAAAATCTCAAAACTCAATAAGTTTAATGCATTCCAGACTGTGAACTTAAATGATAGTTACATTAATATACAGGGTGTTAAGAAAACCCTTTTCTATCCTTCGCGCTATGTTCGCATATATTCGGGCAAAGATGAACGACCGACAACAATATTATTATGTTCATTGCGTTCTTATATACTTCATTTGCAATTATAATTACAAATCTGAAGAATCCTTGACTGCATATTATTTAAGACTCATTTCAGAACACGTAAATATTAAAGTTTCACCTTGCTTGTAATTACCGGTAATGTACACATTTATAATTATTACAAACGATGTCGTTAAGGTTTGTGTACTATGTTATTTAGAGGCTGTGTATATTTGTTAATAAAAATATTTTTGTGACCGTGACCGTAAGTGTATTTGGGCACGATTTGGGCATCCCTAAACTTAGCTTTACCTACATGTAATAATAATAGTATATTCTCATAATCAATTACTATACATTTAGTATCAATAATATCATAGTACCTACTCGGTTAGTGGTAAGTCGCTTTTCATAGGCACAATTCTAGTAAAATCCAGTAAACCTAGACGCCGACTCTAACACAATGTAAAGAACTTTCAAGAAACGAGTATATCGCAAGATCACACATTAATTTAAGTAAAGCAAATTAATTAAACTAACAAAACCGTATGTACCTAACAAAAGCTACAAAACAAAAGCGGTCTGTCTACACAGTACTAACATAAAAAGGATTTAATTATTCTTAATTAACACAACATAACCTATACCCCGTGTAACCTATGACTTAGACTTAATTACTAAAAAAGAAAGCTAGTTCTTACAACGATGACTGTCAATATTGTTCACAAGCTAATTGTCACGTGTGACAGGTCTTGTCAAAGTGTTGATATTGGCCTGTCGAGAATGGTAGATTTATATACCAGGATGCACCAATATTACCTAAGTTATGGTCCGTCCGTTGAGAGAATGCTTAGAGTTTAAACCGTAAGCACTAGTGTGAACAAGTGTTGTCGTGAATTATGTATGAAGATGGAGCTTGCCGTTTTAAAAGATCTATCTAAAACACTAATATTATCCTAACAATGTCAAAACCATCGATATTTTCGTATGTAAGTTTTTCGTTGCGCGAAAATTAACTTAAATGAAAAACGAAATGTACTAGGATCAGACTAAAAACTGCTCTTGCTTGGCACAAGGGGAACCTAGCGATAATAGCAGTCTATGCATATCATACGTCGATGAGAGAATGCGTTAATGACACATGTCAGTTGGTCTTGATTTGTATGGGGAAACAATAAACCGAGGTATCGAATAGTGACATTGTTTTGAATGATATTATTAGTTCATAAGAGAAATAAGAGATAGTACTTTGTTTGTCTTCGCCGAATTAAAGTAATATCTTCGAGTTGACCACGACCTGTAGGGAAAGCATTCTTCCAGCCGCCGAATAATAAATAAGCTAAGTACATAAAGTTAAGTTAAGGCTGGTGATATGACAAGGTTATTGCCAGTAATAAGGTAAATAAACTACTAATTAGGTGAACTTCTTACTTCATTAAAGCAAGGTTTTTATTGTTGATATTAATTACTACGACTTCCTTCCCGTAGAATTTAAATAGGTACTACTTACTTCAAGTTCAAACTATCTACTTAAAGTATAATTAATATATTTTAATTTTATTGAATTATTTGTTAATACAGAATTAAATCTACTATAAGAACAAACTCTAACTATACTAAAATTAAAACTTACATAAATAAAAACTAACAGGCGTCAAAGCCCCTGTCAATATTTTTATTTAGTATATAACTACAAATTAAAATCTATCAATTGAAATCGGAAGTCTTTTTATCCTGTTATTTTTATTAGACTCAATAAACGGTTTTTCTGTACGTGACTTTAGGTGAGGTCAACATAGCCCGGCAAAAAATACAATAATTTTGACCGCAAAAGTGTCAGGCCACTTAACCTACTGGCTGTCATGGAAGCCGTAGAAAAAAAAAGAAAATCTTGTTGGTTTTATTTGAAGTTCTATTTGCTGAAATAAAATATTGGTTTCTGAGCTAGCTTCTTTTTACGCAAATACATTGAAGAAAACGACATACTATTAAAAAAAATGTTCCCGAACTTTTCAGGTGACATCATAACGGGCAGAGTCAGATCTATTTGCCTTAAGTTATTAAAAAAAAAGGTGGCCGTGAGAGAAATTTGAGTAAAACTAAAAATTAGAGTAAAACCAAAATTAAGTTTTTATTTCTAAATTGGATGAGATTACCTTCCCATAGGTTAACAACGAAGCAATGTACCATACTGGCTTACTGCCATTAACCTAACGCGATAGAAATCATCTTGTTTGCGTGCATCACGCTCAGAATTTTTATATTTGACACAAATTTTCAACACAGTTTTTATACACGCTTGAAAATCCAGTTAAAATAGATTTTAAAACACCTGCAAAAACTGTACAAACAAGCTCTTAGGTCTATAAAAAATCTGTGTTTGAGATAAGAATCATTAAGAAAAAAACGTTTGGGCTGTAAACTAATTGCATTCGCCATTCAAAATGAAAATTCCGATCCTTATCAATGAAATCACATTATTTAACCACCAATCAGATGATCTAAATAGTCACTTTAGTAAGATATTCAAGCAATCTTGATCGGGACCCGAATGGCTACGAAAATACCCGAGCAGTTCCGAAGTGTCCGCCATTAAAATACAATACAATAATTATTTTCACCTCTTACTTTACAAAATGTAAGATGAAATACATTAATTTTAAGAAAATGTATAAACAAAAAAAAATAGTGTTCTTAATACACTGATTTAATTAGCTAAATCTGGTAATTTAAAATATTTGTGCATCATAAAAGTAATTTTCCTTCATTATGTTATTCTTTTAGAACGTGCTTTATGATAATGTGTAAATGTGCATTCATACATCTGAAATTATTTGCAACTAAATAAGGCCAGAAATACACAGGTTTAAGGTTGCAATCGTGCCTCCAACAATTTGTAACACATTTTTGAAATTTTACAAATTAACTAAATAAATTAAGACTAATATTATTTTAAATCAAGCTAATAGCCAGATTAATTCTACATCTAGTAATTATAGATTACGTTAATAGCACGTCGGGAAGTCAAGCTAATTTTAAATAAGGAACACCAGTTCATTGACGATGACGATACTATAATTTGGCGGTAGAATTGAGCTGTCAAAAGTGACAGTTAAGTCTGATGTATTGCTAGCTTTAAATAAACTGGCTGATCTAGAAAAGATAGCGTCTACAGAAATGTACTAATTTACAAATATTTGGTGAAAACTTCAAGTGAGCGCGACGGAATGGCGGTAGAGAGCTAGCTTAAGTAAATTTAAATGAAATGAGATTGCTATCTATGATTAATACGAGTTGAATGATACTTTATGAAAATAAAACAAACAACACCTGCGCTTACCTACTTAGAAGTTTTCACAGGTTTTAAGACACGTCATTTCTATGTTAAATAAGTTTCATTTGAAGTATAAATTAGAAATCACAGTTGTCTCTTTATGACATAGTCGCGCAGTTCAAACCAAGGTTGCGAGGTAGTCGCATAATTTAATTAACGATTTATTTTTAAACCTTCGATTTCTTTCCATTTCTCTACAGAACTAGCTTCACCCAACTACGAAATAATAAATTACAGTAAAAATAATTATTGTTACTTTCGTGTCGATGAAGAACATAATTTATAAATCTCGTTAATTTAATAATACCTTACATACAGAATAGTGAGTAAATCAACACGTTTGCTTAAGCAACGCTATTCAAATATTCATAATAATTGTAGTTATTTTCTACATCAGTTAATAATGTACGACAGGTGTATACTTCATTTTCTTTTACAAAATATTAAAAAGGTGCGAAAAGACTATTAATCAAAGCCTCTTTCGTTAGTCGTATTGTCATGAGTACCTTTTTAAATATTGCTTTTCTACAGAAGTTTATTTGACAGTTACTAATGTTACTTTCTTGGTCATAATAATAATAAATTGAAGTATACTTTTGAAATTCTTTATTCCGCCTTATGACAAATAGCGTTGTGTGAAACAACTACAATATTTACTAGGTACTACCTGTGTATAATATATTGGAACTAAAAGGTACCTTTTATATATGTGATGCAGTCCCTTTTTATTAGCCTGCGTGGAAGCAAAGCGGTGCTAAAATCACTCAATTACATAGTATACTATAAAGCATTACCATACTGATCTCACGAACCTGTAAAACACTTACTTCAGAGAAGTGCATGGTAACCTAAGGTATTCTTATTGGCTTAAGTACGCTAATCCCAAAAATCTGTTTATTTTTTTCATAAATTGAAAATAAGAAACTCTTATGTTATCATAACCGACTTAGAAGGCAGAAGTTAACTCTATCTTAATATCTTAAAACCTATACAAAATTATCTTAAACAACAAGTAATTTTAAAATAATGTCTTATCATTTCCCTTTAAACGTATAATCTGTGGCACACCTCCTTTTTTCAATGTCACCAGTAATGACCGTAAAACCATAATAAATGTATTTAAGCTTTTTCTTTTGTAAGCAGACGTACTTGCCATCTATCAAAATTAAATTTAAAATGGCAATGTCTCCTCATTTGTTATGGTGTTGCCATCGCAGAAAGTATTTATAACAATAAATAATATGTGCCCGTTATGTTAAATAATACTTTAAACTATTTAAGCATTATAAGTAAGGTAATGTTTTACTTTTCAAATTGGACGTGGGAAGTATGGCCTATACTAAGTACGTGATAAGATCGAGGCATATCATTAAACTGTCTGCAACTATCTCACGGCAGGGCAAAGGCCTTTTGAACGCCAGATATTACAAAATTTCTTCATTCTAAATAATTATTGTAATGTTAACAAGGTATTCTATGTTTTGATGATTTAAAATTTAAGTCAAATAAATGACTCACTAAATTAAACGAACATCTTTGCATCATAGCTATACATGAAATTCATAAAAAATAAGAGTTTCATCATTTAAACTTTAAGCCTATAATTTTAGGTCAACGTCCGCATTGAATAAGCACTAAGTTTGATAGAAAATTATCTTTTTGTTGACGGCACATTGCACTTTACAATAACAAAAAAAAAGCGTTCCAATCAACTGAAATAAAATACTAGTTGGTTCAGTGACCCAATATAATAATACCTTTGGATTGTACCAGAAAAAATAGATTCAAAATGGACTTTGATATTCTATCAAGCAAAATTGAATGTACTGAAATGATTTGATAGTATTTTTTCACTGGCCTAGCTCAGTTGTTCTCTCAAATTGAAACGAAAGTAACCAGGGGCCCGAGTCTGCTATTGACAATTGTTTGAATCGTCTGAGTTGCTGGCGTTAGTAGGTCTATTTTAGGATAATTACGTAGGTAAAACGTCATTTTAACGTCAAAATTGGCCATTGGGACGTCCAATTTTGACGTTCTGACATTTAGTAGAATGCTAATTATCCTAAAATGGACCTACTAACGCCACCCACTCAGACGATTCAAACAATCGTCAATAGCAGACTCGGGCCCCAGAATGCTATCAACGTAACGAAACTATTGCAATTATTCTTATGATTACAGTTTCTTTCAGTACTTTCATATAATCTAGGTCTTTCTAAGTCTAGACTACACTTTAATTTATGCGGTATATCATTATGTTTGTTTGTGATGTCCGATTTTATTATTATTTTATAGCGTAACAGTTCCGTAGCTATACTTATTTACACCCAATGAGTGTTATTAATGAAATTAACAGCATATTTTGACTGCTGGTAAGAATAAAAACTTCTCAAGACGGATTACTATTATAGTAATACCAGCCTTTTCGAGCCCCACTACGGGCACAGGTATATAGGTATACAGATATATAGGTCCCATATAGGAAAGACGAGCATTGCTCACCACGCTTGTTCACAGCAGAATAGCGATCTCAGATCCCAAATTTTGGAATCCAGGTTTCCTCACGATATTTCCCTTAATCGTTTGTCATACGTGTTATTAGCATAATAAATTAAGAAAGTACAATTAACTTTGAAGGAGACACATCGGTACTTGCCTGGGCTCGAACCTGCAACCTTGTGCATACAAAACCGTTCATAGTACCGTATACCACGATATTTTAATAGTACCATCGATGACTGTGATGAATTTCCAATTATTGAAGGAGTTAGCCTCCTTCAATAATTACTATAATAGTTCTATTCATTTTACTGCGACCCCTTCTAGGCATTTAATGCTAATAATATGAGGAGTCTAGCTAAGTCTAGACAAAAAATATTTTAGTTAATAGAGTGGAAATCCTATTTTTACCCAGGTAAGATTAAAATAACTCTGTCTGCTTACACGCTAATTGAAGTGAACGGTGCATAATAATACACCAAGCTTTGAGAATAACGGTTTGTTTTTACTAAAGTCTGAAAATACATAGGTACCTACAAATGTGAGAATTCGTTGTACAGTTTTTTTCTACATTTAAGATTTTAAATTAAAATTAAATTTCTGTACAACACTGATGACTCACTGATGGATAGGTGGAACTAAATACAAACGGACCTTAAACTTATTTTGTTTTCATTTGTTACTATCCTTTACTGGACGCATTCCTTGTGTCACAAGACCAGGAACGATGGAAAGACTGGAGGGAGACCTTTGCCCACAGATTCTTCCATATTACGTCACTATTATCAAACAATACACCCACTGTTACACTAAAATAATTTCGTCGTTTGTATAAGAATTCTATTATTATAAAATATAACTTTCACAGAGCCCCAGTCATTATTATAAGCGCTTAGTTTACGTAACTCCGTCGCGTTGGCGAAGATTTATAACTTTTATATCATCCGAGTTCACATTTAATTGGTTTATTTTTATCTTGTTTGCTTAAAAAATATGTTAGAAATAGTGTTAAAGAATTATTTATAGTTTCGCTAAAGATTTATTTGTCGTGTGAAAGTAAACGATCTATTTTTAGCCGCTAAACTCTAGAATATATTATGATAAAAATCGACATCCATTCATAGCATCTTAGAAATTTCTACTCATGAAAAATGTTTAATGCGTTATATAAGACTCGGTTTATATTTAGCCAAGTCCACAGAAACTTGCAAAAATTGGAAAAAAGGGCAATATGATGGTTAAATAGCACGCTTCTCTTGCCGAATTGACGTTACCTTAGAATTATTCAAAACATAAGGGTGCGTCCAGATCTGACGGCAGCTCGCTCGCAAGTATGCCGCAATGGCTCTAGTGTCAACGCCGTCAACCAAACGTGAGCAGCTCGCGAGCTGTTCGTGTAATGCTCGTTCGTCAGGTTTGGACGCACCCTTACCGGCAATACAAATGGCAGTGACCGAATGACGGCGTATTAAATAAAAGCATTAAAATCTCTTAATAAATAACTTTTCACCTAATACGACATATCGACACAAAATAAACGTTTTCCCATCCATCTTGCAATTATTAACAGCTGTTGATATGTATAACGAATTGACGCCATCTATCTTTCTATGGCCACCACGAATGAACACAAGTGCCGCCATAATGGCGCGTATTAATCAACTCATGCGCATCTTTCTCAAATACCTGGGTATAATCCTTGATCGGAAGCTTACCTTCATAGCTCATATTAAAGCGGCACGCGCGCGAGCCGCCTTCGCTCTCGGCCGACTTCATTGTATGTTGAACAAACGCAGTAAACTCTCTCTTACTTGTAAGAAGAGAATTTACACTGCGTGCGTGAGACCTATCATGACTTACGGCAGCGTCGTATTCTCTCACGTACCCGATTATCGACTCAAACGAATGCAAACTCTCCAAAACCGTTTCATGCGTAGAGCCACAGGCGCTCCAGGTTACGTCCGTAACTTGCAGTTGCACTGTGACTTAAAGCTGCCAACAATCAAGCAGTTCATGAAACGCGCCGCGATTCGATTTTTCGACTCCTCCGAAACCCACCGTAACCCGCTAATCGTAGCGGCCGCGCGATACGTACCTTCCGTAATATCTAAGATTAAACGCCCCAGACATACTCTCTCCTACCCCGATGATAAAACAACGCTTCTCCAAGAAGCATTCGATTTAGCTAGCAGTAGCAATACAAAACCGCCGTATATTACGTCCTCGCCGGCGAGGCCCGTCGCGTATTATAAATAATAATAACGTAAATGTTATCCTCCCGTCCCTAGATCAAGCTGGCCCGAGCCGGCCAAAGTAGCAATAAAAATATGTCCCTAAATAATAAAAATTTTGATCCAGCCATCCCTTGCTGTTTTGCTTTATTAAGATTGTTAGCAACGCACTAAGTCGAGGTCCGAACCCCGCAGGGGGTGCCCTTAGTAGACGTTGCTAACGTAGTTACTTTTTCCTATTGCTCTGGCTGGAGGCCTTAAGGTCCTCGCCAAAAGTCCGGTGAAGCAGTCAAAGCCTGCGCTCAGGCTAACTGCAAAGATCTCTACCAAAAAAAAAAAAAAAAAAAGCATCTTTCTCAACGGATTAGACACACGATTTATTATTTTGAAATAAAATGCATTATGCTGCAATGTAGAAAGATGATAGGTACGTATGCGTATTATGATATGTTTATTTACCTCAATCTATACTAATAGAGTTGTTTGTGAGTTTGTATGTACGAGGTAATGTATAAAATAGCAGATACGATTGACAAGTTTTTATTTAAAAAACAAGTTTTTATGACAAAAATATATGAAAATACTGACTGAGATAGACAGAAGCTTGTTTTAAATTACTCGGTCTGAACTTATATTTTTTAAATATTAACTAAATAGCATTCATATAAAGGCTGTATATCTACACGATTTCTATCACTCAATCATTTTAGAAAAGCTATTCTAATATCGCATACTTAATTTCAAGCAAATATATCTCAAGCATTACGATTACTCTCAAAACTTCCTTTATACCGGTTGACATTACCTCCAGTAGTACATACGTGTATATACATACATATAATATTACATAACATGTACATACGTTCATTATAACGCACTTATTCCAAATTATGTATTACGAAACATCTTAGTAAAAGTGATGTTCCGTTCACGGCGCATTTCTTTTGACGCACTTTTGTTTATTTATTTTTATTAATATGTAAATTTGATGTGGACTATATAAAGGCTGGACGAATAAAAGGCATATTATTATAGCACTAATCCACATTTTTCTCTTAAAGTAACCTTTTTTTTTGGTCATACTGCATTGCAAACTATTTACATTTTGGCAGGCATTGATAGTAATGACTATGATGGAATAAACCTGAGTCCTATAGTTAGTAGATTTATTGCTTCGACGGCCCATGATAGAGTTAAGTATAAACAATAACCAATTGGTAACTAAATAAAAAGAACGTCAAATATAAGTCTAATCTATTTCTTATGGATCCCAGTGTCAAAACTGGACGGAAAAAAGCACCAGCTTTCAAATAAGAAAGAATCATCAAAATCGGTTTTCTCAGTCAGAAGTTTTGTGGTAACAAACATAAAAAAATCGAAAATTGAGTACATCCTTCTTTTTTGAAGTCGGTTTAAAAAGCTTTCTATTAAGTCATATAGAAAAAATAGTATCCAAAATACCACACACTTCTAAAACACTGAACTCTAAGTGAACAAGTTTTGTAAATCGCACTTCGACACGCAAAGATGCATATTCATTGAACTTAGTAGCATAATTGCATGCCAAATATATATACTTTCAAAAACTATTTTTTTGGTAGTTAGTCATACGAAGTGTAGGTAGGAAAGAGGCGGACCTCTTGTTTAGAAAATGGCAATCTTGATTGACGAAGATGATTCTGAACGTTGAATAATAATAATATTCCTGGACATCTCACACACGGTTGTCTGATCCCAAGCTAAGCAGGGCTTGTGTTATGGTAACCAGACAACTGATAAACATACTTATATATTTCTAAATACATACATATTATAGATAAATTACACCCAGACACCAAACAAATGATCGTGCTCATCACACAAACATTTGTCCCGGGTGGGAATCGAACCCACGACCTCCGGTATAGTAGTCAGGGTCTCTACCACTAGACCAACAGGCCCGTCATTATATAAATAAATAGTTAGCATATCTAAATACTTTTTGAATTTAATGTTGAATTGACAAACAAATATACGAATAATATAAGTAAGCAAAAGAACATATCAGTGTGACATTAAAATAAGACTACTTTTTACGGATTATTTAGCGGGCAAACAGTCAGTCTGTGACCATGATACCCGCAATATGGTGAAACTTCGGGACCTAACATTTGAAATAAAGGCGACATAATCCGTAAAAGATAGTTTGATTTCAATATTAGAGTGAATTAATAAAATGTTCTTCTATTCAACATTCATAAGATTTAATATTCATGACAGCATAGAATACGCATTTTAGTTTTAAAACCAGTTTAATAAGCCAAAAAACACCAGAATTTTTTAACTAATTTCTACTAATAATCTCTTTAATATATATAATATAAAGAGTTAAATAACATTAAACCCATGTATTACAAGTGTTAACAACCTTTTTTACGCCTTAACCTATCGGTCAATCATCATTAGAGCCATATTCGTCAGAAACCGCCTCGACTCTTTAGAAAATCATTAAGAACAGCATAGAATGAATTACATAATGTTTACGGTCGGTTGGCCACGATTTAACTACACTTTTACTTATCTATAACTTGGAAACTGTTTTGAATTTTTTACCATAGATTTAAGTTTTTGTTCAACGATCATCATTTCTTTTCTATTGACTAGCTGTGCTCGGCAGTTTTACTCGCTTTTCTTGGGCTAGTAAGGTTTGTTCTTCAAGCTTAAGCAATTAAGCTATCATAGAATTTGTCGTGGACAGAAATAGCAAAAAACAGAGTTTTGCAAACAGAGGTTTGGAAGATGAAACGAGAGGCCTTTGCCCAACAGTGGGATCTAACGGAGGATAACAAAATAAAAGATGAAGCTGTAAAACAGCGAACGTCTGCTCCGAAGAATGCAACTGAATAATCATTTCTGAATTAAAACCAAAACTATCTAAAACTAGGCTAAAACAAAAGACTAATGTGAAATGACCGAGCTGTCTAACATAATTATGATTGATAGTAGTTAGTCTCTGACTTTCATCCACAAAATAATATGATGATATTCAAAAATGCCTTACATTTAAGGGGGAACCTTCACTGTAGCGCGCGATTTTTTTTTTACGAATATTTTTTCATGAAAGAAACAATCGATCGAGTTTTATGCACTGTGAGGGTTGTATTGATGTTATTAATAATTATAATTCTGTAACTAAATACCTATTACAGCCGCGAATCATATTTGGTTCAATGTACAACATGACAATAATCGGCAAATTGCAAAAAAACGTACAAAAAATAATTTCGCGGAGTACCGTAAAGTTTCCCCCTTAAGAGAGAATCCAACTTAAATATTACCATTATTATAATTTCTACGCCTCCGTTTATTAACTAACAAAAGATCATAATTGTGTTACGTACGAGTAATTTATTCGCAATCTGATAAGTTTAATTATAAACTTCATCATTCACTGCTACAACAATAGCAGGTAATAGGGGCTAATATCGCTTGTCATCTTCATTAAAGTAATGGTTTTAATTTGAAATTAACACCTATGGAATTATTTGTCATCACCGCTTGTGAAAAGAATGAGTTAAGCTAAAAAGGTCGTTATTGACGATTTTGTATTGGTAAATACTATTGCAGATGGAAGTCAAATTACAATTTTTAATAATTTGTATTGTAAATAGTTTCTATGAATTAACAAGGCTTATAAGTTGAGAGAAACAGCTGGTGTTTCTTTATATTTCTTTAAACTACGTTTAATTATATATTTTTATAAATGCTTACCGCATCTTGTTAATTTTCGGTATGTTCAACTAATGTGTACTATTCAAGTGATATCTAGTCGAAATCGCGAAAAAAAATAGTATCGTCTTTACTTTTATAGTACAAGGCGCTTAAAAAATACAATAATCATGATAAAAAGTTAATTATTCGCAAACAATAAACTACCGCCCACGACGAACTTATCTTTTTCTGTCTGTAATAGTAAATTGATTCTCAATATACATTACATGTACCGTTTCTTTCTAATTCTATTGTATTCACTTTTTATCCGTACAAAAAGATCTAGAAAACAATTTTGTAGGCTCGAAAAAGCGAAAGTTAAATTCAATTTGAGCTTGTTACAAGAAAAAAATAAATAAAAGAAGTTTTTAAGGTCTCTTTTGCATTGCACTTATTTTGTAATTACATGAGTTGAAGATTCTTTTTTATATATTTTTTCGACCATGAAAAATTTTTTTTTACTAGTAGCTATATATTTTTTTTTACTGTCTTGCGTTATTCCTTTCATCCATAAAGGTACAGGCCTCTATAAACCGTAGTTGTATGTTCGAAACTCGACTTCATTCGGTATTATTGTAAATATCATAATTTAAATTATACTTTGACAATAAAAACACAATTATTAATACAATAACAAAGACATTAGGCATATGCTTCGGGCTTAAAAACATTATTAATTAAAAACAACGAGACTTATTTTATCCTAATGTCTACATTAGTAATGCTTAGCTCTACATAAATGTATATTTTAGCAAATAGTACCTAATAATATTTCACGGATGTAATCTTGAATTAATTGAAATGCTTTATTTAATTAAATGTTCAGTAATTATCGAAATAATAGGTAGGACATTGTTACCTCTTTTTTACTCTATAAAACCAGCAATTCAAAGAATTATAATTCAGGTAAATAGCATAGCTTAAGTGTGCTCCTAAATGAATACCTAAATTGGAGTAAATTTTATTACATACTAGCTGTGCCCCGCGGTTTCACCCGCGTGAATCCATAGGTCCCGTTCCCGGTGTCTTTATATTATAGAGGACGGAGATAATTCCAAGAAATCACTATAGTAACAAAGGTCAGAATTACTTAAAAAAAAAAAGTCCGCAAATTTCCCATTTTTTTTTCTTTCATAAGAACCTTCTCCTGACAATAACTAACACAACAAAAAAAGAATTATGGAAATCGGTCCAGGAGTTATTGAGTTATGCGCTTACCAACACATTTAGCGATTCATTTTTATATAATAGATTAATTCTAGACAAATAAATCGACTCGAAAAAAGTGAGGACTTGAACCGATAAAGGAAAGCGAAGTACCGAATATGGCAAAACTTTGAAAAGACGTAAGGTCTGAACTAGGCTAATATTGTCCGAGATTAAAGGTCCGTTTATAGTTAACAAGCGTACTTAATGACATAAATAGACTACATAATAGCGGAAAGTAAACTACACCAAAACAAGATTATACAAATAAGGGGAAAATTACATTACTTCAATAACAAGATAATCATACCAAACTGTAACTTTTGCCAATCGAAAATGTACCTTATAACCTTTCTACCACAAATTTCGGTAAACCCATCTTTATTATAAGGGATTAGAGTTTATAATTGATTGCAAGGTTCCTTACTACCAGTAATTTCGAGAACCCATCTTTATTTTCAGGGATTAGGGTTTAAAATTGCTTGACTTGTATTATTGTGTAAGAAATAAGTTATACAAAACGTTAGATCTATGATTTGGAACATGAATAAGTAAAAGTTTTGTTTTCCATCTCGTGGGCGAAATAGAGAAATTAATGAAAACAATTGTAGGGGAAATGATTGCAGAGATTAAATGGAATTAGTGGAATTGAAGGTTCCGTGTCTTGTAATCTTGTCTTTATTAAGTCAAACATTGCGTTTAGTCGAGCCTACTATCTCAAATTGCAGTAAAGGTGCTCCCTCACCGGGAGAATTCGCGTGTAACGTTACAGATTTGATCATTACATCAGTGAAGAAGGAGAACCGAGCGTTACAATGCGCATCTTGTAATGATACAAAACGCGCATACAATAAGTAGTGAAGGAGAAGAACCGAGCATTTGCTATGAAAATAAAGAAGAAAGTAAATCTATATGTTACATAATACGCAAATGCTCGTTAGTCAGGGAGGTAGTATTGTAATGTAATGCTCAAAGTCGATTCTATAACGTGAATGCTCTCGGTGAGGGAGCACCTTTAGGATTTGTTCTACAGAGCTCAAATAGTGAAAAATTGCTAAGGTTATCTTAAATGAGGTAACATTTTCTTAAGTTTAATTGTGAAATAAATACGAAATAACATTAAATAATTGGCAAAAGTGACCTAATTAAACTACTTCTAATGAATTTCGTAAATTGTATGCAAAAAAAATACAAAAAAACTTTGTTTTATTCTTTTAGTTTGCTTCTTTCGGTGACAAAAAGCCATGTTTACTTTGTAAACAAACCTTTTTCTCATCATTCTTTAATCTCGCTTTTTTTAGGAAAGTCGCGGATCTCAACAGAAAATAAAAGCGAAATCTGCAATTGACAATGGATGGGAACCAAGGCTTTTTTAATATAAAGGTTTATTTTAACGCCTTTCTCTAGAACCCTTCAAGTAGTAGATAACCATAGAGTAAAACAAGTAAAAACTATAGAGAACACGAGTGTACGGATGACTAAAAGCTGAATGTACTGAGCGTTAGCAAATTTTTGGCTATAATTAGATATTATGTAGTAATAGTAAGCTAGTTTTTAGTTTTAGTTTAGTTAGTTTAGTTTCGTTTTTAGATTAAAGCCAATTTTCGCGCAACGACAGAGGTTTATGCAAAAGTATGGATAGTTCCGATATAATAAAAGTACTATCTATTTTTGAGACATTTTCATTAAAACGTCGCGCTCTGTTTTGACACTTTTTTTGCGACGAATCTAGTTCATACTACCTCAACGTTCAAACCCTGATGATGAGCATTCTAAAGTTACTTGTCTATTCTCTAAGGTACAATGTATTGATACCAAACTCGATTGGTACAATGCTTTCACATTGTTTGCATACCTATATAATGTAAACAATGTTGCCATGAGATAAAATGATTGACAACCAGTTATGTACAAGTATTTGTGTATGCTATTAACACCACGTTTGTATACCGTATAATATGTTATTAGAAATTGACAAAACAACAAGATTTCGTTTAGAAAATTGTTGCTGTTGTATTATTGTAGTGCCCTTATGTAACGCACTTTTTGCTTATCAGTATGTCTATTCTGTAAATAATTTCGATATCGAGCTTCACCTGAGTGAGAATAAAGCTCATTACAAAAGTCAACCCAATTGGAATTCAAATTTGAGAATACGTTTTTCACATCTCACCGCGGATTCCGCTGTCGAGATACGAAAATAATGTTACAGAATAGCACTACTGTACCGACTAGACGTAAAAAGAGAAACCTTATGATAAGTAATCCTTTGAGATAAACGATACCCTTCATTAAATTGCACTGTGCAATAGTTAATCTAAAAGTAAAAAAAAAAAGATTAAATATTAATCTAGATTTTTTGGCAAACGCACTAGTCTATACATATAATAAAATTGTAGAAAAGTGGTGTCTGTACAATGGAAATATAAACAAAAAAAGTAGCAAGGGTTGTTATAATATCGATGCCGAACCCGAAATTATAATTATTATTATTTTTGTCTGTTTGTCTGTTTGTCTGTTTGTCTGTTTGTCTGTTTGTCTGTGTGTTTGTGCACGCTAATCTCAGAAACGGCTTACTCGATTAAGATGCGGTTTTCACGAGTATATTGTTGTAAGCTTCACTTAACATTTAGTGTTTATTTCATGTCAATCGGTACATAAATAAAAAAGTAATGTCAATTTGAAAAATCATCTATACATATAATAAAATTGTAGAAAAGTGGTGTCTGTACAATGGAAATATAAACAAAAAAAGTAGCAAGGGTTGTTATAATATCGATGCCGAACCCAAAATTATAATTATTATTATTTTTGTCTGTTTGTCTGTTTGTCTGTGTGTTTGTGCACGCTAATCTCAGAAACGGCTTACTCGATTAAGATGCGGTTTTCACGAGTATATTGTTGTAAGCTTCACTTAACATTTAGTGTTTATTTCATGTCAATCGGTACATAAATAAAAAAGTAATGTCAATTTGAAAAATCATCTATACATACAATAAAATTGTAGAAAAGTGGTGTCTGTACAATGGAAATATAAACAAAAAAAGTAGCAAGGGTTGTTACAATATCGATGCCGAACCTGAAATTATAATTATTATTATTTTTGTCTGTTTGTCTGTTTGTCTGTGTGTTTGTGCACGCTCATCTCAGAAACGGCTTACTCGATTAAGATGCGGTTTTCACGAGTATATTGTTGTAAGTTTCACTTAACATTTAGTGTTTATTTCGTGTCAATCGGTACATAAATAAAAAAGTTATGTCAATTTGAAAAATCATCTATCTATACATATAATAAAATTGTAGAAAAGTGGTGTCTGTACAATGGAAATATAAACAAAAAAAGTAGCAAGGGTTGTTATAATATCGATGCCGAACCCGAAATTATAATTATTATTATTTTTGTCTGTTTGTCTGTTTGTCTGTTTGTCTGTGTGTTTGTGCACGCTAATCTCAGAAACGGCTTACTCGATTAAGATGCGGTTTTCACGAGTATATTGTTGTAAGCTTCACTTAACATTTAGTGTTTATTTCATGTCAATCGGTACATAAATAAAAAAGTTATGTCAATTTGAAAAATCATCTATCTATACATATAATAAAATTGTAGAAAAGTGGTGTCTGTACAATGGAAATATAAACAAAAAAAGTAGCAAGGGTTGTTATAATATCGATGCCGAACCCGAAATTATAATTATTATTATTTTTGTCTGTTTGTCTGTTTGTCTGTGTGTTTGTGCACGCTAATCTCAGAAACGGCTTTCTCGATTAAGATGCGGTTTTCTCAAGTATATTGTAGTTAGCTTCACTTAACATTTAGTGTTTATTTCATGTCAATCGGTACATAAATAAAAAAGTAATGTCAATTTGAAAAATCATCTATCTATACATATAATAAAATTGTAGAAAAGTGGTGTCTGTACAATGGAAATATAAACAAAAAAAGTAGCAAGGGTTGTTATAATATCGATGCCGAACCTGAAATTATATTTTTTTTTTTTGTCTGTTTGTCTGTGTTTTTGTGAACGCTAATCTCAGAAACGGCTTACTTGATTAAGATGTGGTTTTCACGAATACATTGTAGTAAGCTTCACTTAACATTTAGGTAGTGTTTATTTCATGTCAATCGGTACATAAATAAATCCATAGAAATACATAGAAAAATCGTATACAGAGAAGCATCTGTAAAGTAAATTTATAGCTACCCAAGCGAAAGTATACGTATAAAAACCTAATTCTAAATATGCTGCCCGAAAAGTAACTATTCCACGCGGACGAAGTCGCGGGCACAGCTAGTATAAAATATTTTTAAAAAACCTTTTTACTAATAACCAAAATTAGCGAGCCAGTGTATTGAGTTCTGAGGTTTACGCGAATGTTAGTCACGGGCAGAGTCTGCCCGTGATCATGATACCTGCAAAGGTGTAGAAACGTCGGGAACTAAAATTCAAATACAAACCGCGATAAAATCCGTAAAAGTAGTTTTATTTCAATAGCCAGTGGTTTAATTTCACATAATGGCCGTCCACTTCAAACATTTTTTTTCTAATTAAACGTTTCCTCGCGACAGTACCTACGTGTTTAACAAAAGTGACAGTGTTGAACAGACTGACACTTAATAAAATAATAGCGCAATTTGACGGATAAAATCATAGATTACAGAGATATATCACTTCAATCATTCGCTGCAGGTAGCAAGTTGTTCTGGGGCTCGATTCATCTATTTAAAAGTTGCATGAATTGACCGAATGACCTGCTTCATTAGGTCATTTTTACGATAATTGGCATTCTTCTGTCATTACGATCATTCTATTCGAGAGATCAATGGGATTTTATTGTAGGCTTATCTGAATATGAAAATAAGGCACAGTGACAAGTACACTGACCAACCACTGACATGCATTTAAAATAGCGGAAACGAGGCCCAGGGGCCCAAGTCTGCTATTTACACTCGGTTCAATGTCTTCATAGTGGCGTGCCAGCAGAGCCATTTTCGGAAAATTGGTATTCTACTAAACGTCAAAACGTCAAAATTTCGCTTTGGTACGATTCGGTTCAATGTTCAACGACTGTGACCAATAGTTCATACATTTGGTACAAATTGTAATGCGCAATTTTGACGTTTTAACGTTTAGTAGAATACCAATTTTCCGAAAATGGCTCTGCTGGCACGCCACTATGAAGACATTGAACCGAGTGTAAATAGCAGACTTGGGCCCCTGGTGTTAGCAACCTGCAACATAGTTGCAATAATCGTAGTAGGATGTGAAATGCAACATTACAAATTATATCAAAACTGGTTAAGTACGTGGTGATATTATTATGTGGATTAATTAAATGATAGTTTTATAAGTACAGAGAAAGTATGAATGAACCCTAAGCCCAAAAGCAAAATATATATATATATATCCATCTTTTAGATGATAAAAACCATTAGACAGGTTATTTTTGTTTTGTCTCATAAAAAAATAATTATGAAGATACATCGAGTACAATTCTTGCGTGACGTCACGTCTCAGCACAAATTGTACCAAGCCGTAACGTCACAAGCCCCCACTCCTGAACTTTAAAGCGGTTTATCTTCGTATTTATTCATTATTCTGAGAAAAAATTACGTGTCTATTTTGTTTTGATTATCTTAAAGGCGGACTAAATAAATTTTGACTTTTCATTAGTCATTTACCCTTAGAGTATACATAAGAAACTAGAGTGAGCCTATCCGAGTTTGATCGTAAGCACTAGTATGAAATGGTTTTGTCGTGAATTATGTATGAAGATGGAGCTTGCCGTTTTAAAAGATCTATTTAAAACACTAATATTATCCCAACAATGTCAAAGCCATCGATATTTTCGTATATAAGTTTCACGTTGGGCGAAAATTAGCTTAAATCAGTAAACGGATGTACTAGGTTCAGACTAAAAACTGCTCTCGCTTGGCACAAGGGGAAACTAGCGATAGTAGTCTACGTATATAGTACGTCAATGCATTTACCCGATTGAAATATCTACAGCTCTGTTAATGATTTGTGTGTTAAAGTTGTAATCGATTTTACAGATAACAGCGTGAAAGGTAAAACTGGTTAAGAAACTAAAATAACGTAGGAATAATTCGTTTTCTAATTTAAACATACAACTTGTTTTTCTTAATTACTCTAAATGCAAGATAAAGGTAGGTTAATTTCACGCTCAATGATTTCTTTATTACTAAATACTTTTCTTAAATGAAATTATGATATTGAAATAAAACTACTTTTTACGGATTTTTTCGCGGTTTGTATTTAGACACCTTTGCAGGTATCATGGTCACGGGCAGACTGTGACCATGATACCTGCAAAGGTGTCGAAACGTCGGGACCTAAAATCTTAATACAAACCGCGACAAAATCCGTAAAAAGTAGTTTTATGTCAATGTCTAACATTCGCGTAAACCTAAGAAACCAATATGAAATTATGATGTATTTTTTTTATGATTGAATAAAGGTAGTACCTATCAGTCTTGTAGCCATATAAATTCATTATGAAACATAGTTTGGACATGTTCGGACAATGCCAATCATAAATTTTAAACTTTAGGTACCTATCAAACAAACTGCTTAATGTGATTAATGGTTCCTATCAATTAATTTCTCATGTTTTGAAGGTAACATGCTTTCAATTTTTAAAACACATACTGAAATAAAAAGTATTGGATCTATGATATTTCAGCTACATTACTCGATACAATAATTAAGTTAAATTATCACTCCGCAATAAATTAACCGAAACAATTTTAACAACTGCAGTGTCAATTCAATGTGTCAACATAAATTCATTTTAATTTATTTATTACAGATAGTCTGTATTGATAAAATGCTTATCTTAAATGTCAAATAAATTAAAAAATAATTTCAGAACGAATGTGCATTCTGCAGGATTAAAAAGAAATAATATCAGATATTTTTATTGAGATTTTTCAAGTTTTAGTTAAATTAAGTATTTATAGTCAAGCCAATAATTAAACTTCGAATGACCTATAAGCTGCCAATGAAATCGCATGTGACGTAACAGAAAAATAAAACAAGACAAGTGGGCCAACGTTGGCCGGACAAAGGCAAAGGCGAGTGAAAGAAGGCCGCATGGCCGAGCCACGCCGAGCCATCGACACAGAGAGCTAAATCGGAACATATCGGAAGTATGACGAGTGACGCAACGCTGTTACGTGTGCTTACATAACGGCCATGTTGTGGCTTTTAAAAATGGAATGCTTTATGAGAATTGAGCGTTCATTTGTTTTTTTAGGAAACAATATTGTTGTTGATTTAAATTGAGTTTGGAGCATACAGGCTTCTTTTGTTTTGTTACAAAGTAGCTCAGAATATGTACCGGTGGGGAGAGTGTGGTATCTCTCCCCAAACCATGTCTCACTTGTTGAGTTGCCTATCGTGTCCTACCACCTGTACACGCGAGGACTTGTACAATGCTACAGAAGTACAGACAATGATATCCGAGTAGCTGAGTACTGGTCCGGGAACATATAATATTGCCATTTATCGACACGCTAAGAAGAAGAAAATAGCTCATGCTTTAATGCCATAATTACACGAAAATAAGCAGACAGACATTTAGGCAACCCAAGTATAAGCCATATTTGAATCGATGTGAACTACGTTGCCCTATTACAAATCCTAAGTTATTTAATGAGGTAATTCTCGAGTACTTAATGTTGCTATTTCCAAGTCAGATATTGATGTCAAGCGCTCACTTCCAATGTGCGCAATGAGTTATAAATCACGATAACATCCATTGCGCAATAATACTTTCACTTGCGACGAATTAGCGTCAAATAGTAATTGTTACGTTGGTAAGATAATTAAACTGACATGTAGGTACAAAAAAAACTGATCTATTATTGAACAGAATAATTTATTTATTTATTTTATTTAAATCCTGAACTGTCCCACTGCAGGGCAAAGGCCTCTACAAATTGGGTTCCTAATAGACGAAGGCCGCGTGGAAGACCCAGGCGGAGATGGAGGGATGAACTGGACGTATACGGGAAGGAGTGGCAACAATTAGCAAACAATAGAGACTTGTGGAAAAGAATAATACTAAAACTAAATATCATATGCAAGTACCTTAATAGAGCGCTATATATGCAAGAACCTGTGACGCAAAGATGTGGATAAAAAGACTTTGATCCAAAACCTTAACTTAAAAAGATATAAAAAAACTGTAATAAAACTGCAATTAAAACCTCATAAAATGTAAATAAAGAAATCATGTCATAAAAGAAAACGCAGCTATCCATCAACCCATTAAATTCCCATAAGAACCGAGTTACACAGACATAACTCAAGTCCACTATTACATGGCCATTGCATGGGTTTGAAAAGAAAAAGTGCCGCCATTACACTAATGCTTCCGTCACTCTCACTTGCGCGGGAAAAGATGAAAGATATAAGTAGCTAGTATCTTTTAACGTGACAAGCAAAGCACAACGACAAGCTTGTTATTAATGTGATACGGCCTTTTGAGAGACAGCATTAAAAAAAGGTAGATCAAATTACGAACATGTAACATTATAAGGTCTAATTTAAAAAGAGTAATGACAGATAATCACAATGTTAATTTTGTTTTTCTAAGGTTAGGTATAATTGCTGAAAAAGGTCGCTGGAGGGGACTGGATGCGGAAGGCGGAGGACCGGGTGTTGTGGCGCAAATTGGGAGAGGCCTATGCCCAGCAGTGGACTATGATTGGCTGAATGACGAGTTATAATTGCGTCTAAGTTTTTATCTAAAACATTGTTCAGTGTGAACCTAATCGATATAAACCGAAGAATATATTTTATTTCTTCCACAGAAACATGCCTTTTTACAATAGAAATAATAATAATCATTCCACCCTATAAACGTCCTACTGCTGGGCACAGGCCTCTCAAACTCAAAACTTTTATTTATTTATTTCCCTTATAGAGAAGAAACGAGCATTAATCACCACGCTTGCTGAATTGCGGATTAGCGATCTCAATTTTAATAGAAATAAACTAACATAATAAATAACTAAGATAGAAACTAGACTAAAAATAGAGCTGCAAAAATATTTGAGAAATTTATAATCTGAAACAGGATCTAGGTACAGTTCTATTCTAGTCTCGATCAACTTTCAAGGACATTCTAATATCCAAAACTAGTATTAACAAGCCAGACACTGTATAATATTACGTGTCGGACACTGATTTGCATAATCAAAAACTGAATTGCATTTCAATTTGAGAAACCTGATTGGGGAAACCAGCTAGGTGATCTAGGTTGATTATAACTAGCAGGGTGATTGGCTAACTCGTTGATAACTCTAAGTAGAATCACAGAATACAAAAAATGAACTATAAAAAGGCAAATACAGTTTAAGCTAAAGCTTAAAGATGTAGTAGATCTAGATGGTGATTGACTTTACATACATACATAACATATCATCACGCCTGTATCCCGGAAGGGGTAGGCAGAGGTGTACCAGAGTTGTTGTGTGTGATTGACTTTAGGTAATAAAAAATGCGTATTAATCATTGATTTTACACAATGACATAATCACAAGTTAGTTTCAAACCGACTTCAAAGAGAGGATCTCAATATGTAGTCTGCATTTTTTTTTGTATGTATTTTATGTCATATCTAATGCAATTGTGGACCGATTTCGAACAAAAGAATTTCAGAGCTCCCAAATAAAATTGATAAAAATCGAGAGATTACCAGTGTTTTTTTTTTATTGATTTCTTGTTTTTTTACGTGTGTGTACGCTCAATTATTTATATCTAATAATTTATCCACGGATCTATCCCTTGAGCTTTCAACTACTATAGACAATACTTTAGCACACTGATTACTTTCGGTTGAATAGTCAATGTGTAGTTTGTGGTATCCAATTCACTATGTGTTTATGTTCAGCCATAAAACCCGCAATGAATAAAGGGCTATCACGGAAGCTATACGTTTCTGTGGTAAAAGTGATTTTACAAAACATTGTAACATTTGCGTAAGTTAGCTTTCTACTTTACCTTTTACTGAATTGTTTTCACACAGTTATATTTTACTGGTAAGTAATTCAAAAGGCCGATGAACGTTAGTTGATTGAAAGATAAGTCTGTAATGCTTACTTATGAGTAAAATATATTATACTAGCTCACCCGGCGGACTTCGTACTGTTTTCGTATTGATTTACCTTTTAAACGTTCCCTGGGCTTCCACAAATAATTCAATACCAAAAATAGCCAAATCAGTCCAGCCGTTCTCGAGTTTAAACGAGACTAACGAACAGAATTTCATTTTTATTTATAGATAGATGATACGTAGATGTACCAAACCACACAGGGAAACAATCACAAAATTGCATCAATACATAGAACTCTAATTTATTTTACGTCACACGGCCATTAAACACGTTTTGTCTCCAAAATCTTTCCGGATCTCAAATAACATGAAATAGATTTTAATCACGCTTTAGCAATACACACATAATAGATACATTTAACTTTCTTATGTAACTAAATACATTTATTTCTAAACTATAACAATATATTTATCTGTCAAATTCAAACCTTATCATCATAAATCTACTTCCCAACTAAGTCGAATTAAAACATTTTCAAATCTCTTTTAAAATCTTCGATATTTAAATTTGCATTTTTACGACGACCTTCCGTTCATTACCGTCTTTAAATACTTGTTAATTGCGGCAATAGAGAGTGTCCTAGCATAGGCCTATAAAGTAAACAGTTAATAAAAACTATTTACTTTTATTTTAATTGGTTAACTACCGGATATCAGTCGTAAGAAAACGTCGTATTTTTTATATTGAGTATACGTTACGTTATATGCGTCAACTGCAGAAACCGGTCGGAATTGAATAGTGGCGTTATATAACGTTGGTGAAGTTTATTTAAATGCCATTTACCTATAGGTATGTAACGTTGGGTCTTTCTAGGTCAGTCGCCACATAATGTTCTAGCTAAGATGTTTCACAGTTTGAAATGCATAAGTATCTGTCAGAACGAATCAATGGTTGGTTTCGATAGATAGTTGGACCCCTGTCAAAACGTTTATATAAAAGTGGAGCTTTTCTAGTGCCAATACTATAGGGTAGGGATATGTTACTATTTACAAGAAAACGTGTGACGTAGAATAGGGATGAGGACATTTTTTTTTATTTTTATGTCATTCTTGATGGTAAACAATATTAGACACGTATTTTTTTATTGTCCCATAAACAAAGAATTATGAAGATACACCGAGCACAATTCTTGCGTGACGTCATGTCCAAGCACAAATTGTACCTAGCCATGTCGTCACAAGCCCCCACTCCTGACCTATAAAGCGGTTTATCTTTGTATTTTTTTTATTTGATAAAAGAACAAATACGTGTCTATTATATTTTGATTATCTAAATGGCGTACTAAATAAATTTTGGCTTTTCATGCCTAGTCATCTACCCTATTGGTACGAGTAATACATCTTTCCCACACACAAGCGCTTGTAATAAAGCGATTTATTACTTTCATCACAGTCAATTTACATCGCACCGAGAACATTACAGCTGTAAGTGTGAACTACTATATTGCACACTACACATTATTTACTCAATCGTAAAGCCTCAATGATAGTCAAAAAGCTATTTATTTTACAAAAATATACTTCAGCATTTAGTTTTGAAATGTATTGGAGATATTGCGTAGTACTTACAAACCACTAACTGAGTTTATTTTGATACTAAAATATTTGTGAGAGATTAAAATAATAATGAGCAGAATTATTAAAAAATATGTAAGCTACGGGCTATGGAGCGAGCTATGCTCGGAGTCTCTTTGAAGGATAAAATTCGAAATGAGGTCATCCGACAAAGAACCAAGGTAACCGACATAGCTCGTAGAATTAGCTTGCTGAAGTGGCAATGGGCTGGCCATGTCTGTCGAAGGACCGATAGCCGTTGGAGCAGACGAGTCCTAGAATGGAGACCGCGGCTCGGCAACCGTAAGGTAGGACGCCCGCCCGCCAGGTGGACCGATGACCTGAGAAAGGTCGCTGGAGGGGACTGGATGCGGAAGGCGGAGGACCGGGTGTTGTGGCGTAAATTGGGAGAGGCCTATGCCAGTGGACTATGATTGGCTGATTGATTGATTGATTGATTGATGTAAGCTACGTAGAAATTGTATTTATTATGTTCTATAAGGTAATGCTTGATTAATTTGATTATAATTATTAACTGTGCATCAATTCATTTCAAATGTGTAGTTAATAATTAATAATTATCATATTAGATAATATAAATAGGGATGAATTGAAATAATGGGCGCCATTTTAAAACTTTTTACTTGCTTTTTACATTAGAAAATTTTGCAATTATTCCGCCTATGACGAACAATAGGCTAAGTGTATTTCTATTTTATTACACTTATGTAAGTCGCATTTCGAATTGACAGTCATAAAATATTGTCACATACATAACACTTGTATTTCCGTACTACTGTATTATATACTTTACAAGTGTTAAGACAAATCATAGATAAATTATTGACTGTTTATCAATCAATTATAAAAGTAGATATTTTATTGGTGTCTTTAATACTCCGAAGGTCTTTAAACATCCTATTATAATTATGTTCATAAATAAATATTAAAACACAAAAACTAAACATATAAATATTAAAAACTGTGTAAATCTATGACCTCAAATACGCATGTCATATAGATTTTATTCTACAAAACAAATATCTTTAAAGACTGCAAACATTAGTAAAATCTTAATGTAAATATTATCACTACATGATTATTAACATAACATATCATCACGCCTGTATCCCCGAAGGATTAGGCAGAGGTGTACCAATGTACACCCACAGTTTGCCGATATGTTTAGGTCCCATGTAATTGAGGCAAGCCTATTGCCACTTACCGGACACAAATCCAAACTCCGACCTGCTACTGAGAATTTTATAGAAAATCCCAATAACACCTTGGTCGACTCTGGAATCGAACCCAAGACCTCTAGCGTAGCAGTCGCGCTTAGCGCCACTAGGCCAACGAGGCAGTCTACATGATTATTTAACTAAAACAAATGCAAAACATAATTCTTATTCATTAATAACGTCGAACTCTGAGGGGGGGTTTATAAATGATTTATAACTGAAAGGATAATTGATTCGCGCGCATTTTTCACTGTCATTACTCAGACTAATGACCTATGAATGCAACGAAAACATAGACAATAAATTATTTATGATTGATTTGTTTCTGTTAATATGTTAACAGTTAACACGTTTATTTATATGCTGAAAGGTGGTATTGTTCCTTGAAATAAAAAAAGGTTATGCTATTTGTTTAATGAATTATGTACCTAAAGGTGCTCCCTCACCGCGAGCATTCACGTGTATTGTAACATTATAGATTCGACTTTGAGCATAAAATACTAATCGGTTCTCCTCCTTCACTGATGTAATGCTCAAATCTGTAACGTTACATTACACGCGAATGCTCCCGCTGAGGGCACCTTAACATTTTTTCAGTTTTTAGGCTGAATGTAATAATACGGTTGTAAATATACAAACAATTTTATTAACCTGTAACAAGCCTGTAACGTTTGCTATGTATATTCATTTTTTTTTAATATAGTTTATTTTGTGTAAAAAATTACGCTATTTCCAAACTGGGGTGTAATTTTTAACACCTAACACTAATTATGCATTATACAGCGTAACTGACATTTTGTCACGTAATTTACAATGTTATTTTGCTTAACCGCTGATAATATACTATCATTATACCTTTTTAGTTTTACTATATTTCATATTTCACAAACAGTAGGTACTTACGTTAATAAATAAATAAATATGCACTTACCTTTGTTAAACTCCACCTAGATTACGTTTAAACTTATTTACATCCTGTTGATTTAAATAATTCCTCGTATCGTTCCTTAATATACTCGTATTGTAAAATTATACTGATAAATGATTATTACGCAAATTAGATGAAACACTCCGTACAGTTATAAAACATTAAATAAGATTTTGCACCTTTCAAATTCCTGGACAAATAAATTGAACAATTTAAGAAAATTTCACATTCTTTTAAAATAAGCTTAGTTCAAAATTACCAAATTGATTTAAGAAAAATACAGGCTACAAGACGCTAAAAAAATGTTACTGGATCAATTTGTTTGTCTACGACTGTACTCAATACATATTGGGGCATAAGAAAGTTACCCAAAAAATGTTACAGTTATCAATTTACTTGTCCAGAAGTATACTAACATATTGAGTAGACTTACCTGAGTCAGTCCAAGTCTGTAGCTGGTGACATCCAGGTCTAGCGTCAGAAGCATGTCGTCGACTATCTGTCGGTCAGACAGCGTCTGCTGGGTTTCCGTGTCCTCGCTTTCAGATGTCGCTAGTAGTCGGTACCTGGGGAGACACATTGTATGTTTACTAAAATGTAGTCAACATTGACCTATAATTGCTAAGTCGACTATTGCTTAGATACTTATATAAATTTAATATCAAATATGCCCAAGTAATATTTAATTTACTGGGTGGATTGTGAAACATACTAGGCACTGACAAAAGTTTGTTAAATGATATTTTGCAGTCCCGCTGTGATATAATCCCGCAGGAACGCAATGGATAATCATCCAAACTGGCGGTGATGTGGTTCGGTTAGATCCTAGCAAGTGGAAAGAAGTGGTCATGTGCATTCTACATAGCAAAATTACAAAACATAATCATGACGCTTACCTTCTCGCAAACTCAGACAGCGGCATGTGTTCGGGAAAGCCCTGCTTGTATAGTCGAGCCGCATCCAATAGTTGGAAACCACGAAACTGGGAACAGAACAAGGTAATTAGAGATCAGCTTGAACGGAGAGAAAATTATTGTTCCAGAACTGAGAGACGTGGGTTTTTGCTTCTAAAATTCCAGTTAGATCACCTGTGACCGCAGCAAGGGCACATTGACGTCGTCGGCGGGCTCCTGCGGCTGGTTGGTGAGCAGACAGCACACGAAGCTGACGCCGGCGGCCCCGCAGCGCCGCAGAGTGTCCACGATGCCGTCGGCTACGAACTTCGCTTGCAGAGCTGTGGAGCGACGCTTCATGCCGGCTGTACCTGTGAAAATTATGAGGGGCAAATAAAGTTAAATACTTTAACTAACCATTTTAAACCAAATCTCCACACAAAACAGAGTTGTTGCAGCCCAATTCTATCAAAAAAGGGGCATTAGATACTTGCACAAAATGTTTACGCAAGGATAACAAAACAAAAAAATGGTTGTACATTGGTTCCGTTGCACGCGCCGCGAGACCACGAGAAGAGGCGGCCTATCTCCTCGCTGGAAACAAACTTACCAGAGGTGAGCGTCCGGCGTATAGAGCTGGCTCTCCTGAGCGTGGCCACGTCTCCGGGCGCGCCGGCCCACGCGCTCGGCCCGCACGCGCCGCGAGACCACGAGGAGAGGCGGCCTATCTCCTCGCTGGAAACAAACTTACCAGAGGTGAGCGTCCGGCGTATAGAGCTGGCTCTCCTGAGCGTGGCCACGTCTCCGGGCGCGCCGGCCCACGCGCTCGGCCCGCACGCGCCGCGAGACCACGAGGAGAGGCGGCCTATCTCCTCGCTGGAAACAAACTTACCAGAGGTGAGCGTCCGGCGTATAGAGCTGGCTCTCCTGAGCGTGGCCACGTCTCCGGGCGCGCCGGCCCACGCGCTCGGCCCGCACGCGCCGCGAGACCACGAGGAGAGGCGGCCTATCTCCTCGCTGGAAACAAACTTACCAGAGGTGAGCGTCCGGCGTATAGAGCTGGCTCTCCTGAGCGTGGCCACGTCTCCGGGCGCGCCGGCCCACGCGCTCGGCCCGCACGCGCCGCGAGACCACGAGGAGAGGCGGCCTATCTCCTCGCTGGAAACAAACTTACCAGAGGTGAGCGTCCGGCGTATAGAGCTGGCTCTCCTGAGCGTGGCCACGTCTCCGGGCGCGCCGGCCCACGCGCTCGGCCCGCACGCGCCGCGAGACCACGAGGAGAGGCGGCCTATCTCCTCGCTGGAAACAAACTTACCAGAGGTGAGCGTCCGGCGTATAGAGCTGGCTCTCCTGAGCGTGGCCACGTCTCCGGGCGCGCCGGCCCACGCGCTCGGCCCGCACGCGCCGCGAGACCACGAGGAGAGGCGGCCTATCTCCTCGCTGGAAACAAACTTACCAGAGGTGAGCGTCCGGCGTATAGAGCTGGCTCTCCTGAGCGTGGCCACGTCTCCGGGCGCGCCGGCCCACGCGCTCGGCCCGCACGCGCCGCGAGACCACGAGGAGAGGCGGCCTATCTCCTCGCTGGAAACAAACTTACCAGAGGTGAGCGTCCGGCGTATAGAGCTGGCTCTCCTGAGCGTGGCCACGTCTCCGGGCGCGCCGGCCCACGCGCTCGGCCCGCACGCGCCGCGAGACCACGAGGAGAGGCGGCCTATCTCCTCGCTGGAAACAAACTTACCAGAGGTGAGCGTCCGGCGTATAGAGCTGGCTCTCCTGAGCGTGGCCACGTCTCCGGGCGCGCCGGCCCACGCGCTCGGCCCGCACGCGCCGCGAGACCACGAGGAGAGGCGGCCTATCTCCTCGCTGGAAACAAACTTACCAGAGGTGAGCGTCCGGCGTATAGAGCTGGCTCTCCTGAGCGTGGCCACGTCTCCGGGCGCGCCGGCCCACGCGCTCGGCCCGCACGCGCCGCGAGACCACGAGGAGAGGCGGCCTATCTCCTCGCTGGAAACAAACTTACCAGAGGTGAGCGTCCGGCGTATAGAGCTGGCTCTCCTGAGCGTGGCCACGTCTCCGGGCGCGCCGGCCCACGCGCTCGGCCCGCACGCGCCGCGAGACCACGAGGAGAGGCGGCCTATCTCCTCGCTGGAAACAAACTTACCAGAGGTGAGCGTCCGGCGTATAGAGCTGGCTCTCCTGAGCGTGGCCACGTCTCCGGGCGCGCCGGCCCACGCGCTCGGCCCGCACGCGCCGCGAGACCACGAGGAGAGGCGGCCTATCTCCTCGCTGGAAACAAACTTACCAGAGGTGAGCGTCCGGCGTATAGAGCTGGCTCTCCTGAGCGTGGCCACGTCTCCGGGCGCGCCGGCCCACGCGCTCGGCCCGCACGCGCCGCGAGACCACGAGGAGAGGCGGCCTATCTCCTCGCTGGAAACAAACTTACCAGAGGTGAGCGTCCGGCGTATAGAGCTGGCTCTCCTGAGCGTGGCCACGTCTCCGGGCGCGCCGGCCCACGCGCTCGGCCCGCACGCGCCGCGAGACCACGAGGAGAGGCGGCCTATCTCCTCGCTGGAAACAAACTTACCAGAGGTGAGCGTCCGGCGTATAGAGCTGGCTCTCCTGAGCGTGGCCACGTCTCCGGGCGCGCCGGCCCACGCGCTCGGCCCGCACGCGCCGCGAGACCACGAGGAGAGGCGGCCTATCTCCTCGCTGGAAACAAACTTACCAGAGGTGAGCGTCCGGCGTATAGAGCTGGCTCTCCTGAGCGTGGCCACGTCTCCGGGCGCGCCGGCCCACGCGCTCGGCCCGCACGCGCCGCGAGACCACGAGGAGAGGCGGCCTATCTCCTCGCTGGAAACAAACTTACCAGAGGTGAGCGTCCGGCGTATAGAGCTGGCTCTCCTGAGCGTGGCCACGTCTCCGGGCGCGCCGGCCCACGCGCTCGGCCCGCACGCGCCGCGAGACCACGAGGAGAGGCGGCCTATCTCCTCGCTGGAAACAAATAATAGTTGATTATGATACGTGATGATAGGAATTAAATAGGCCGATTTAGAAGCAAAAGGCTGAGATGTCATTTTGCACACAACAATGTGGTTTTTAAACACAATTTTTCATCAGTGTTTTTACTCAATATAACAAATCACATTGTTTTGAGATCAAATATAAAATCTAGTTAATATCACATTAAAAGAACATTAACAAGCCGTTGACAAAGTCAGTAAGAAGTAAATCATGTGAAAATGACATTACGGGTAATAAGTAAATAAACAACACTTACTTTTGGCTTTCTTGCAGTAACGTCAAGGACTTTTTGGTAACTGGGTTCTCTCGACTCGCCTTCACCCATCCTGTCACGTCGTACAGGACTGGGTTCGTACCCTGGTGAACAAGAAAATAAATTAGTTACAGTAATAAATGAAATGTCTTTGTTGGATCAAGCTGGTTTTAAATATTATCACTTCTGTAACTTAGAGGATACAACCTATACCAAAGTTTGAGGCCCTTATTCACCACCGTTCATTTGTTTGGCACATATACTGACAAACACCAACAGGGGAAAATTTAACTAATTTCGGACGATATTCAAGAATAGCCCAGGATTTGTGTCCGGCAAATTCAGTGATTTATATCTGTATTTTTTTTTTATCTTAATATATATATGGAACAACTTACGCTGGGTCTTCTTATCCCAAAATAAGTAGAGCCTGGTATTATGGCGACTAGACGAAACTTCTCCGAGGTAAAAATCGACCCAAAGTTTTATCAATACAGTACAATACAGTAGGGGTACAGTAATTGTTGGGTATCTAACCTGTAAATGCTGCAGCACGAACTGCCTTGCGTGCGGGGCCTTCTTGACGAGGTAGTGCGTGTGCGAGGGCGCGCCGTAGTGCGACATCACGCGCTCCAGGAACGTGTCGTCTGACGAACCCGGGTACATCGACTCCTCGTCTAGCAGCCTGTGGAATACGGGAAAATATAACCTCTAAATATAAATAAAATATTTTTCTCGAAATTATAATTAAAAATATGCTAAATGGCTCTTCAGTACAGATACACTACAATCTACTAAGATTTCTCTCTATTTCTTGCACTTAAACAAACATCAACCTTATGCAACGGTAAATAAAGTACATTTTTAAGATTTTTAAATGGATTTGTACCGCTAACTCAACCCTATCTATGAGCATTAGGGTATATTTTCCAATAACTCGTGTATCACACATAAGCTCCTTACCAGAGCAACCCTCGTCGGTCGCACTCCCTGAGGTCAGCCTGCGAGCTCCTCACGATGGTGTTCTGCGGCGCCTTGTCCAGCAACTCCACCATGGGGCCAGGGTTCACCGTCTCCGAGAGCCAGTCTGGAAGATATAAGAGTTTATAGTCATTTGGTATCTAAGTGCATGTAGAGTAGGGTAGAAAGACGGTTTAAGACAGAAAAGTTGCAGAAAAAAGATCTTTTCCCAGCAGGGCCGTAAGTAGGTTAAAGGCCTGTATTTCTAACACTACTGGGTCAAGATGACATAACATTTTCTCAAATGGAAAAATTTCCTTTACGCCTGCACACTTGTGCATTGGCGACTACAGAATACAAAACCTAAAATCCAGAATGCGTCATAATTTTGTCCTTTGCTGTTTTTTGTGTTGTCTTTACATACATTTTAACAGCAAGAAAATGTTAAATAGTCATAGCTATTACCGCTCATAAATCGTTTAGTATATAATTTAGACCATTACCTTCTTCAGCACCGTCATCTAGCGTGATGCCCTCTTGAGCGTATCGGTCGCGCGGCGCCACCAACATGGCCTCGTGGAACATGGCTTGAAGACGCTCCTACAAAACAAAACGTTTATAATTAACACAGGGAAATTTTTCATTAACATAAATATACATATGTTAATTTTGACTTATTTAACTTAATTTTTTTTAGGACACTGAGTAGTAGACAAAAAACCAAAGTTAGGCTTAACGAATTATAGTGGGAAAGCAAAGTTCAAGAGCTGGTAAAGTCGAGGGTCCGATAACTGCTCTTTCAGTAGTTTTGCCAAACAGAAAAAATATGAAAGGGGAAAATATCTTAAAAAGGTAACGGCTTTATTTTCCTTTTCGGTTTCTTTACTAACGTAAAAGGTAAGTAAAAAATTGAGAATAAAATCGAAATGACAAACTGTCGCATATTTTAAGTCAGTTTTCCCAATAAACGTACTTGTAAGTAGTTGGAGAGCAGTTTGGAGAGCGGCGCTCCGCTCTGCTGTCCGGCGCACATGGGGTTGTCGGCTCCCGGACTGTCCAGCAGCAGGATGGACGCCGAGGTCCTGGCTGAGGTTGACAGGCTCCTGCAAACACGAAAGGAAACTTGTATAACATAAATAAATAATAAATAAATAGGGACAACATCACATACATTACTCTGAACCCAATGAAATATTTAGCTAGCTATCAAGTACTTGTGTTATGGAATTCAGTAACAATGAAGGTACCACAAACACCCAGACCCGAGACAATGTAGAAAAGTGACTTTCTACGAGACCTCAGTGCTAGCGACACCTTTAAAACCGGTGCGTACGCCACTCGACCACGGAGGTCGTCAAACATATTGTTAAACCTTCACATACGCTTCAGACATAATACTGTCCGTATTACGACAGATTATTACGTTAACGAACGACCCAATGGGTCCCTCTAAATGGCAAGAGACATCGCGGTAGGCCCAGTCGGAGATGGCGGGACGAACTGGATTTCTTTGATAAGAAGTGGATGACCACGTCCCTTAGCAGAGAGAAATGGAAGGAGGGTTAAGTAAAATAAAATTATGTACTAACATTTTCATACATCTTATATTTTTTGTACTTTCCAGTACTTTTCCGCCGACTTTTCTACACATAAAATTTTCTGAAATCTATGTACCTAGTAAGAATAAGTTCAAAGTTAAATGCGATCAAATTCAATTGGTTATATTCCTTTTATTATATTCAGACAAATATTTTTTTCTTTCCTTATAATACACACGAACGTTATAAATTTATATCTTCAACAATGTTTATACCTGTTAACAAGAGCAGCAACAATATTGAAGGTCTCGTTGTATAGGCCTGTGACGAAGGCATCCACCGCCTCCGCGCCCGACATCTCTCGCTCGTTCGATGGCGATGGGGTCCTGTAACGTAAAATGTTATATAATTACTATGATACATCATTATAAAAGAAAAGTTGTAATGATTCATTACTAAGTCAAATTATTAATTATCGGCTGAACAGTGAGCCTTCAAACAGTTTTAAGTCTCATGCTATCTCTGTCACTTTAACGTATAAAACAGTGACATATGGTTATTTAAGAATCTCTAACTGTTCAGTCTTTGGGGGTAATGTATAAAAAACTAAATGGCAGCGTTTAGCAAACTTCGTCGAGTCTTTTCTTCGCCTATACCGCAATGCCTGAAGACCAAAGTGTACAACCAGTGCGTCCTACCTGTTATGACTTACGGTGCCGAAACGTGGACATTAACGGTTGGACTAGTCCACAAATTTAAAGTTGCACAGCGGGCTATGGAGCGAGCTATGCTCGGAGTCTCTTTGAAGGATAAAATTCGAAATGAGGTCATCCGACAAAGAACCAAGGTAACCGACATAGCTCGTAGAATTAGCTTGCTGAAGTGGCAATGGGCTGGCCATGTCTGTCGAAGGACCGATAGCCGTTGGAGCAGACGAGTCCTAGAATGGATACCGCGGCTCGGCAACCGTAAGGTAGGACGCCCGCCCGCCAGGTGGACCGATGACCTCAGAAAGGTCGCTGGAGGGGACTGGATGCGGAAGGCGGAGGACCGGGTGTTGTGGCGCAAATTGGGAGAGGCCTATGTCCAGCAGTGGACTATGATTGGCTGATTGATTGATTTATTGATTGATTATAAAAAACTTCCCCTTTTTTTGAGGCGTATTAGAAAGTTAGTCAAAATGACAATAGCAACGTGATAAGTTGTTTTTAAAGCGCAGTAAACTGAATCTATACAAAATTGTGAACAAGACAATAACAACTAAATACGTATATAAACTTACCTCAAGTTCGAGTTAGGTTGCGGCGAGGTAGGTACAGTAAGGAACACAGCTCTCGCCAGCTCCTCCGTCCCCACGCCCAGTAACCGCGACGCGCGCTGCCCGCACCCTGTACTCGCGAACTGGTACTTGATACCAGACCCGGTGTTAGCTGGAAATGTGAACGAGATAGTTATAATGTTAAAAGGTAATAAAAAAATCCGTAGACCTTAAATGACAATTTGTCAAAGTCTCAAGAGACCTAGGACTGTTTAATTGTGTTAAATTTTTCCTTCCAGGAAAAAAATATGTAATAACGAAAGATTTTAAATGTCAAGTGAATGTCAGAATATTGTAGAAAAATCTTTGTACTCTTTGACCAGGTCTTCAGGTCTGAGTCACGCCGATCAGCTATAGTGCGTTCTTGAGCAGAACGAATTCTGCAGGCTGAGTTACTATTTCTTACCTTTAACAGCACCCGCCCATCCTAAATGGCATATCGCAGCCATGATCATCCACATGGCCATCTGTTCCTGATCCTAAAGCTGTAGCTCTTCAGCAGGCTCGCTGTCGGGGACTACCTAACACATTCCAACAAGACATGTCTTTATATCCTACCTTTAACAGCCCCCGCCCATCCTAAATGGCATATCGCAGCCATGATCTTCCACATCGCCATCTGTTCCTGTTCAGTCACTCCGATCAGCTGCAGCGCCTCCTTGAGTGCGGAGAACTCAGTGGGGGCGTCGGCGCGCTCCGTCGCAGTGAGGAACGGGTTCGGTGCCGTGACGGGCGCCTGGTCGAACAGCAGCTCGCGGCGGAGACGGCCGTCGCAGCCGTGGTATAGACTGGGGAAATTGTTAATTGTGTAAAAAACATCTGAATATTTACTTCGCATAGTTGAAATCAATATTTAAAAAAGATTGCCGTTATGGCTAGTTACTAGAGTTTTATTATCACGACATGAGCGTAGGCAACTTCAGGTTGTGTGAAACATCCTATGAGCATTACATCGTATGTACAAAGTGACGAATGTTACCCATTTGAGCGACTACCTATTGTAATCGGACAATAGGTTCCGACAGTCAATTCTTGTATTTTTTTGTTATGCCCAACTAACTGGTTAAAGCACTACACCATGATGGTGAGCAAAAACCTCTTCCCATATAAGGTCAACACCAAAAGTCCTGGAGATTTGGTCACGAAGCGAGACGCGTGCGGGTCCAAGCCCGTGCTGTGGATATATAGCCCAGCCTCTACTCACGTGTGCAGAGCCCTGAGCGGGGCCTGTCCGGGCTTGAGGTCGGGCAGTAGGATCTGCACGGAGGCCGCCGCCAGCGCGCCGCCGCCGTCGAAGTCCAGCGAGGTGAGCGACACGAAGCGAGACGCGTGCGGGTTCGAGCCCGTGCTGTGAATATATAAAAATATTATTAGTTAATAAAATGATCAAAGTAACTTAATTGTATAACACACACAACGTTACACATGCACATGAGAGTTTGAATGCTTAATATTGATCATCATTATAATCGTCTTCAGCCTTTGGAACCCACTGCTGAAATTTTTTTTTTATGCCATGTTCAACGACAGTTGCCAGTCGCATCTGATCTAGACACTCGGCGTGTCAAGCCAAGTTCAAGCAAAGGAACTGGCTAGCCATATAACACACTCACCGCGTGGAGCCAAACATGTGCAGCACATCGAAGGCGGCATCCAACCGCTCGGGAGTCAGCTTCGAGCCCTGCGCGGGGTAAGCGCTCGCCAGGTACCAGATGCAGTGACGTAGCGCTGAGGTTTTGCCGGAACCAGATCTGTAAATAATGATATGTTATGGTGAAAATAATAATAAAATAATCCAGCCTATAAACGTTCCTCTGCTGGGCAAAGGCCTCTTCTCACATAGAGAAGGCACGGCCATTGATCACCACGCTTGCTCACTGCGGATTGTCGATTTCAGGTCCCAGGTGAGTATGTCATAATATAAAATATAATATGTAAATAAATAATAAATATGAATGTCAATAGGTATTTTTTTTTTGTAATAAGTCATTAAGAGCCATTAGCAAAGCAAGACAGGTCAACAACCAAACTTATCTAGCTTTGCCTATAAAGGACCACAACTGCTAGAAAGTTTCGGTTCTTATAAACATAGTTAATACATTGTACCTCAACTTGTGTCAAGAGAATTTAAATAGGGGGTTTCATATTAATTAAACATGCATTACAAAAATATTAGCGAGACTTAAGTATAAATTACCCAGACACATTAGATTTTACGTCAGCAATTTTAAATCAGGAAATCGGTTCCAAAAATCAAGATGCTTCACATAATTAGTCATTTGGTATTTTAATAAATGTCAATAAAGTCCTATAATGTATGCAAATGTTAATTTTAATGAGCATAAATGAGAAAACGGATGATACGCTAAACATTTGCAGAATTTATATGTCAATTAAACAGAAGAATTTAAGGCTTTCCAGTAATTAAAATATCACAAACCACATTAAATGAAATTCAACCTTAAGCAATTAAAATTTACGCTTAAATTGCTTTGTAACTGTTTAAATTAAAGATTATATCTTGAACTGGTTTTGATATGATCTTGAAAACCAATTTTCAAGAGAACTGGTAATTATCACTCCATATTTTGTCTAGTGGGCCGTAACCTTAGAGAAAAGATAAGAAATCACAGAGTGCACAAATCAAGGTATGAACAGTGAACACTTGTAAGAACTAGTTTTGTCACTAAAATAGCATTAAAACAGTGCGTGCCGTTTTAATTAAATCAATCTCAAAACCTACTGTACCTCCTCAATAATACCGGAACAATGGAGAATTTCGCAAAAACATTTGTCGTTACCGGAAAAATAACTTAAATTAGTAAACGAATGTACTACATAATTACATAAATATGCTTACGATCAACACAATAGGCTTTTAACGAAACGCGCACTCTTTAGTATTAATTTGTTTTAAATCTATGGTCATAATAGATGGCGCCGCACGATAATTTGTCAAACAAGGTTCTAGATAAATACAAACAGATATTTTAATGACGCACAATTAGCAGCAGTTATTTATTACTTGGTAGGCCTAGAACTATAAACTAAGGACGTTTTATATAGCCTTTAAATGTCCGTTAAATAGGATGTCGTTATGAACGAAGAAGCTTCTAAATAGATACTTAATTAGATATTTAAAAGTTGAATAATTTGATCTGATAATATTTTCATGTTATGTAAATGACCTATTTTTGTGTGAGACTCTAAATCTCTGATTCCGTGCATATTTACATAGTGTAAAAAATATATATTCCACTTTGTTCCCCAGGGTGGTTTTCTTCCGAGGTGAAATGAGAGGACACAAAAATCTACTTTGTTAGCCTGGGTGATATCACCAAGGTGAACACTAAGTGGAATATACCTACTTAAAGACTACTAACAAAACATTGCAGCACCTATGTAACTGACCTACGAACAAATTTACTGTACCGCATTCTTCAACCACTCCATAATATTCGGTTTACTGACCTTCCAAGGAAGACGATAGCTCGGTCCCGTCGTGAGGCCAGCATGCAGCGGTGCGTGGACTGCGCGGCCGCGAACACGTGGGGAGGCATGTCGTCCGCGCGGCAGCCACGGAACATCGCTGCCACCTGTGAAGATATCGTATAGTTGAACAGGGTTTTATAAATAGTTTAAGCTATCGTCAAGTAAGAGTAGGTATTGGGAAATATTAAAGAGGTTGTAGAGTATCCCAAGAAAAATTAGATTTTTTTTCAAACAACTTACAAAAGGAGGAGGACATCAATTCGAAAGTTTTTTTTTATACATCCATAAACTTTTTTGTGTTTTAGAGATTTAGATAAGCGAGTTAGATGAGCCTCGACAGTGGAATGAAAGTAAACAGTATTCGCTAGAGGACCTTCGTTGAGGATTGGAAAGGTTTGCATATTTTGCCCGGACCTTCTATCAATCTTCTCAGCTGTATGTGTCGGCGGCCTAAGTACCAGGGAGCATGATTATCGCAGACTCGTGACGCAACGCGCTCCCTACACGTTCAGCTCCAACACTGCTAAGAAAGCTAAGTATATCAGCTGATTTACCTTGTCCGTGTATATAGGAGCCGTGCGCTTCGGCGGCCCAAGTACCAGGAGCGCATGACCAGCGCGGGCGTGCGGCAAACCGGCGGCGAAGCGCGCTCGCAGCACGTTCAGCGCACCACACTCGTTGAGGCAGCGGAGAGCAGCTATGTCCTCGCAACGTTCCAGTTGAGGAGGGTTAGCCTGGAAATATGAAAAATATATGAATTTTACTGCCATTAGAGAAAAAATATATATCTCTTCGAAACAGACAAGATCTTGCCAGGGCCTGGTGGATAAATTCAGAAGAGAACTTCCTAATTATCTTCAATTTTACAAGGGTTTTTAGCTGATCTCTCAAACGACCAATAAACACTATCCCGCATCTAAAATGGCCGTGATAATATTGTTCTTCTAAGCAATGAATTCACTTTTTTCTTCGTGAATCTCTTGATGCTTGGCTTATTCCTGGAGCATTCAATTTACATATGGCCCTGCCGGCGTCTCCCCGTCCCTCGCCATGTGACGTATGTACCAACCTTCTCCAAGTCGTCCTCGTCCACGGTGAGTATCTCGCCAGTCTGCAGCACGCGGACCTTGGCCCTGCCCGCGTCGGCCTCCCCATCCCGGACCACTGCTGTGAACCCGCCGCGGTGCGCGAGCCACATGTGACCCGCCTGAAGCCATTCCTTCTCGCATTCTAGCTGTTCTTCTGATTTAGCCTGGAAAGGAAGAAGAACGTAAGTACGGTGAAATTTTGAGAGAAGAGATCATGATATTATTGTATCACTATAACAGAAAAACAGTGGAGGAAGTGTCTGGAGAATATTAGACTAAACAAACGTTAGGACATTCTGATGTTGAAATTGTAATTAATGTTCTGTAAAATCCGTAAACTACAAAAGATTTTTTTTTATTGGTAGAGATATTTGCAGTTAGTCTGAGCGCAGGCTTTGACTACTTCACCGCACTTTACGGATAAGCTTCTTAGTTGCAATGGAATTGAGACATTTACCTCAAATCAACGACTTGTCATAAAATCCTACTAATCTGGCAAATTCCTATAATCATACGCATTCAAACAAAATCCTACGCACTAAGTACACGTTACAATAATAAAATAATTTACTGTAGCTCCCACGTGACATAAAGTACCAGGAAGTAAGAATCGCGACCTACGCTGATTTGTGCCAAATGTTTCCGTAATTAGGAGATCAATTGATCAAGTGCGTAATGTAATTAGGTAAGCAAAGGCGGAAACATTTCCGCATGTTTTAGGCTTAGTGGACAAACTCGTAAGAAGAACTCGTGAAATAAGATAAGTATACCCTCACTATGGCAAAGCTCTAAAACCAGTTCTAAATAAATAAAAGCTTCCGAATTTCCCGAAAATATAGAGTCGATCTCCCTACTGGATAAAGAAAAACACCTCTTCATATCTACCAGGGATTATCAATAAAAACATATGGTCCAAAACAATATTTCAAATCATCAATCAGATCGATGTAAAAGGGTACAATAAAAAAACGTTTTGTTAACTTATTCTTAATTTCTTCTTATTTGTTTATATATTTTTATTTAAGCAGATAATAAATCTTCCGCCCAGCTGGTTCCTAAACTGCGTTGAGAGGACTTCAGAGTCCAGTCTTACCGGAATCAGATGAATTTACCCATTTTACTAAACAATACCTACTACTATCTAATGGTAAGACTGGAAGAAAACAGTATTGTGAAGTCCTTCAAAATTCGAGACCAGATCATGTAAGATAGATATACTCAGCACCCAGCCAGCTTCACCGTTTGACATTTCGAGCGGCTGTCATTTTGTAACTGACGATTGCATCTCAATGAGCAAACATCACAGTAGGGTGTGGCAGAGATTGTTAAATACTGTATTCGCAATCATTGGAAATGCTACCATCTCTTTATGGCCTATGTAAAAATATGTAACTTTAAATATAAATCAGTAACATTTAAGAAGTAATTGTGTATTCAAATTTAATATCATAGAAATAAAATGACATTTTACGGATTACATCGCTGTTTACTTTCGATTTTATGTCCCGACGTTTCAAGACCTTTGCAGGTGTCATGGTCAAGGTCGACTCCATATTAAGCAAAATTAGCACTCTTCTACGAATTTGTTCTAATCCATTTCAATTTGTAAGACGGACCAGTCTTCTTTAAAGAAACTCAAACGCATTTAGGTAAAACATAACCTTCTTTCACGCGCAGATGGGGAAAACAGTGCGCACATATTTAAAACGTTATACAATTTGCTCCGTTTTAATACTTCTGAAAAACATTATGCCCAGTGGCGTGCATTGGTTTTCGGCCATGGTAGGCACAGACTCGTACGTACTACGTACGTATGTACTCGTATGGCCAACTTTACCGTAAATACGCAAATGAACTCCCAAAAAATTGGTACAAGGATTATTTTTGAGGACCACAGGGTACCTACATTCAGATTTAGCGAACGCACACCGAATGCGCTGCTCGCGCTTGCAGTTAGGTACTGCAATATGTTAGTGCGCCTCCTCGACGCAACTCTCGCAAAGGTCGGTAGTGCAAATTTTAGTAATGCCGTCTCCGAGCAGTACGCGCGCTGCTCGCGCGGCGCGATCAAGATCATAAGTCTACTTAAAATGCACGCGCGCCAAACCAATTTCTGATTGAATCACTATTTCAACTTGTAGGTATAAGTTTATATAAAACAATCTTTGTAAAGCTAACTGCGAACAGCAGCCGAATCCGCGATTCAGGACTCTCGACGAGCAAAGGGTCGCGGTGCGGAGAGCTTATGGTTGAGGACTCATATTTGTGTATTATTCTGAATAAGAAAACGAGACTGAACATAATAGTAAATATATTAAGCCATAGTCAATATGACCATTCGAGATCAACATTTTTCTTACCTACGTTATGTATTACATAGCCAAAAAAATTATCAGACGTATTATTTTACGTGCCAACATATACTATTGTCTTGTATGTTTAAGTTACTCCCATTTTTAATAAGATTGTAACTAAAAACAATCACTTAATATAATCATCTACTACAACAAAATTTTTTCGTCGTAGTTATTCTCGTAGGTATCAATTCACGCAACAATTTCGTATAACAATCAAGAAACGACGAATAACATAAAAAGAACAGTTCGTCCAACAGCACACCGCTAGTCAGGCAATATTTTCTAACATTTTGAGTTAATAATTACTGAGAGTCTTACCTTTTAAGTTTTGTCAACAAACCCCATCTGATGGGTTTGTATTGTAAATTTGTATTTACGCACGTATGCTATCAAACATATTTCAATTTCGCCACAATCTTAACATTCATACACATAGCTGTTTATTAGTGCTCCTGTTTATTAAACTACAGCCACTTCACAAAATCACAATTAATAGAAACTTGTTACGAAAGACAAGACGAAAACAGGCGCGCGAACTATCAAAAACATAATAAACAATCTGCCACAGATAATAAATATCGAAAAACGATCAAGTTGCAACACAGAAGTAAAACAATAAAAAGATTTATTAAAAATAAATATAATAAACATTAATAAATAAGTAAATAATATTGTGATAATTAATTATATAAGTTATAAGTGTTTTAAAACGCAAGTTTCATTTAAAATACAATAATTACCTACTGGAATAAGAATTGACAAGTGGGGAGAACAACCCAAAAGACTTTTGCTCCAAAACGAATATGAGAGTGAAAAGAAAGTAAAAGGACTGAGGACTGCGAGGACTCTATAAGTCTATTGGCAGGTAGGCTAGCTTACTGTAAGTGTAAAAAATTACGTATGTCAAATGTCAAAGCACCACTCTTAGCAAAAATAGGGTTTTTTGTTTTTGTCGTATAATAAAAAGTCAAGATGGCGGGGTATTATTTTCCGTTTTTGAAGTGTGCGTGCGTATATGGACAAGGAGATTTCGTTTGAATGTGTGAGTGTAAACTAGGCACAACTGTCGCGAGCCTACCTAATAACAGATTATTATGAGTTATTGAATGAATTTGAATTTGACATATGTGACGTCATGATTTGTTTATTATTGAAATGTTTGGTTAGAAGTTTTACTGCCGTTTTATGTTATGATTATGTATGATGAGTGTTGTTGTATTAAAAGAAGATAGTTAGGATTTTTGGAGGTAAGCTCTGCTTATTTGCCTATATGCTATGCACGCCACTGATTATGCCTACCAGCTAAAATATTAACAACGAACGTTAATTTAATCAACATCACAAAATAATTTCGATTACTAATAAAACAACATAACTTTGTAACAGATTGCTACTAAGTACTAAGTAATATTCAAAATGTGTTGGCAAGGCAATAATTCATAAATACCGATAGTCGATAGAAAACAATAGCAATTTATAATGTTGTAACTACAGGCTACTGTTCTCAAAATAATAGGAAATAATTTCATAAGTTGATAAGGACTATTTATGTTTCTTGATGATTCTGAATATTGTCAGTTTATGATCACTCGACGTATTGTAAACTGTCGACGAATAGCTATCGCTTTATTACAATATTATGGACTAGGCCTTCTGAAATATTTTAATAGGGCCAAAATAAAACAGTAGTTTTCGGTACGAACAGGATGAAATACGTAAGTACTTCCTTTAGGTAAATGGGTGGGAGAAGCCTTTCTCGAACAGTGGGGCAGGTCCAGCTTAAAATAAGAAAAGACCGACCCGGGTCGAAATAAAAAATCTCTAATTTTATATGTCTTGTTATAAAATCTTTTGATTCCAAATTTGTCAACAACTAAATAAATAAATAAATATAAATAAATGCGGACAACATCACATACATTGTTCTGAACTCAAAGTAAGTTGCTAAAGCACTTGTATTATGGAATTCAGATACAACGAAGGTACCACAAACACCCAGACCCGCAAAAATGTCAATGTAGAAATGTGATTTTCTACATTGACCCGTCCGGGGATCGAACCCGGGACCTCAGAGCTAGCGACACCTTGAAACCGGTGCGTACGCCACTCGACCACGGAGGTCGTCAAAACTCAAAACGTTCTCAATTTTATAGTGACACAGAAATTTCGTTAGCTCGGTATGTACTACCTGTTCGTCTATACCGAGTCAGCAGAATTACCAGTTTTCCGTGTCGTAAGCCCCGAAGGCCGAGCTTAATGTTCATTCATTCATACATTCAGTTCATTCATCGTTCCTTGTACTTATTTGGTAAATTGAGTGCTATGTGCCGGACATAGTAAGTGCGTAGGCTGGTTTTTAAGACTATGCTATTAAATAATCACTTTTAAACTATCGCGCTCATGTTTATAGTAATATGAAAGAACGGGGATTAGAATTGGCTATTAAATACACTAGGAGATTATTTTTGCAGTTGCATAACATTATTAAAGTGACTTGGGATTTTTATTCACTGCCTTTTATTCTAAATAGAATTCTGTTCTTATATGTATATTTATGTATGCATAAAAAAAAAACAAAAATAAATTATGTTGGTGTCAGTAAATACATTTATAGACATTTTAAAATGGCAAGGATTGGGAACTTATAAAAATAATTACAAACAAAAGAAAGTACATAAACATGGCAATCAATTAAGAATCTAGTTGGTATCCGGCAGTAAAAAGACTGGTTTGCTATTTGCTTTTAATAAATTAAGTAATTACTTCATCATGTTGATTATATTGAGCTTAACATCTTTACATATACAATTATTCTGTGCGTGTGTATGTCTCTGAACTCCTCTCAAATGACTAGACCGATTTTGATGTTTTTTTTTTGTGTGTTCAAGGGGATCTGGGAATAGTTTAGATTCACAATGTTTTTCTAATTAATTTTTACTTTATTAGTAGTTGTTGATTTTGGAATGTTTTACATTGGATCCGACAGACGGCGCTACCATCGTAGTGTCAAATTTTAAATAATATTCGAGTTTTAATTTTAGTCTGTCCGGGCAGTTAGCGCTGCGATCAACATAAAAAAAAGTTTTTTTATCATTGTGTTATTGTAGACCATGTGTTGAATCAAATATTAATTTTCATCAAAATGGTCCAGAATGTTTTAGCTCATTAAGAAAAGTTTGAAATTTTCAAATTAAAGACGTGTAGACAGGACGTCTGTCGGGTCCGCTAGTATTATTATAAATCATAAACCATTTGTTACTCAAAAACAAGTAGGCTGATTTTTATTATAATTGTTTTTTGGCTTCATCTTCACACGAAATAAGCGAATAACTCAAATAAACTTACCGTACTCTCAGGCAGGTAAAACCGCAGGGCACAACTACTTTAGACTATTTCCAACACTTTTATGTACCCGACGACATTAAAAAAATGTAACAAACAAAACCACTTTGACATATGAATACTCAAATATTTACATTACGGACCATTAAAAAGTCGTAAAATTTAACGTTACACGCAAATAAGTGACATATTTATTTAATATATTCATAATTAACAAAAGTCCCAGTAAATGCTAACTAGCTAATGAATATTCCGTCTATAAGTACACTCGGTCACACAGTACTACAACAAATAGATATTAAAATCAGTCTTATTTCAATAGCGTTAAGATTCATTTTCATCATTAGTGGTAGCTTATTTGTGTTGTAGACTGTTTTACATAATAATTGTATTGTTTTTGTTAATATTTGAAGGTCACTAAAGTCATATGTTTATTGTTATTCAACAATTATTATTTAAGTGCAGTTGTATTGTGTCCGGGACACAATTCTGTCGAATGGAAAATTTGTATACGATGTAAATAGTACATAATAAATAATATTATTATGCTTAGAGCTTTTGTTTAGTTTATTTACCACGTGAAGTAGATGATGCACAAAAAACATTGCAGATACAATCTCAAAGTAAAACAGTTTCTTATGCCGCAAGAATACCTATACCATAAATCTAAATAAATTAAAAACCTTTCAAATAATAAATAAATAAATACAACTAACCAAAATCATGTATTTATTCCCAACGTCAACTCTTGGAGATGCTGTGAGCTACCAGGCGCTCATAAAACCACAGAGGCTTCTGATATCGTAAGTTTAACACTGCTTTACCAATTTACATTATAAGAACACCACTACGTAGTTTCAGCGGTGAATACTACTTAATCTCATTTTGAAGAAATATTGGTGATCAATTACATTATTTACTATCAAATAATTAGTATTTTTACCTACAGTAATAAAGTTAAAGATTGTTTATTTAAACTATTCTCCAAATCTTTGTATATTAGTAATAAAGTTTGATTTGCTAGTTTGATGTATGTCATTAACGTCACTGAAGAACCGTAGATTACAGAGTAGCCGTAGATAAGTAATAAAGAAAATATAACTTATGAAAAAGGTATTTAATCCAAGATTAACTTAATAAAAATGTAACCAAAACCGACACAAAACCTAATAAATGAGATAAAATTTAACTTTTTACACAGAAACATAAATAAAACAACTTTATTAAAGAATAATATTTAAAGGTATAAATTAAAACTAATAAGCGGCCATTACCGTATATCATAACAGTATTAGTAAAATCGATTATGAAGAAAACATGGAACATTTATCAGGGTCTTGATTCAGCTATTTAAGAGTTGCTTGACTTGACCAAATGACCTGCTTCATTTGGTACATTTAACGATAATTGTCATTCTGCTAATTTCTTAATGAACGGCAAAATTGGTCATTACGATCATTCTCTTCGAGAGCTCAATGAGATTTTATTATAGTCTTATCTGAATACGAAAATTATAGTCACAATGACAAGTGCACTGACCGACCACTGACATGCATTTAAAATAGCTGAATCGAGGCCTTGTATCGATGAAATGTCGCCTTGTCATCGGAAATGTAAATAAAAGCTTTGTAACTGTCAACGTTTGTGAAACTGGCTTGTGCCCGCGGCATGGTTTACTGGTCCAAAGTTATTTCGTTAAATAAATCCCATATAATAATGAACTGCATATTTATTCTAATCGAGATAATTGGAATTGTAAGGTGCAGGCCAGACAGAAGAGACGTAAGACGCAGACGGGGCGCGCACATTTGTCTCTACCGCGTCCCTCGTATCTTCTGTCTGGCCTGCAGGTTGGCCAACGACACATGAGTATTGCTATCTAAGTGTTCATGTATGGCACTCCACAAACCTAAGCAAAGTCAGATATTCCGTCAAAAGTTCAATATCTAATAGATAGACATACTTTAAGTTCCTTCCATTATCCTAAATTCATATTAATAGAATATGCATACTACAACAAAAAAAAAATGTTTTCGTTATTCTAAAAAAAGTCAAACACTTTCATGATGTAATTTCTTTTATGTTTCTTTACTTCGTACACTTGAGTAAACGTATTGCTAGCTTACCCCACTTATTCACCATTTATTTTCATGATCCAAAATTATTTCACACATCGTTAATGAGCATTTTTTTAATAGTATCTACAAGTCAATGTATAAATAGAAATAAAATAAAGAAATAATAAATACCTATCTTCGGATTACTCACACATGGTCATCTGATCTCAAACTAAACAGAACTTGTCCTATGGTGATTAGACAACTGATAAACATAATTACATTCCTAAATACATACATGATTTAGATAAAACTCAGGAAACTGGTTGCATTTAATTTAGAACCAGAACAGGGGAAAGAGATCTGGGAAATAAATAGCCTAATTAGTTTACAATGTAAGTTATATGGCTGCTCTGTTTCAATTTAATTTTAGCCTCCGGAAACTGAAGCGGTCCAGTTGTGGGATGATGCATTGCTCCATATGTAGGGCAGGGCGGAGGCAACTTTGGTATAACATTACAAAATGAACATGTTTTACAACCGTGGAAATAAACGTATAAAAAGAGAGGACATAAAAGTGAAAGACGAGAAATATTAAAAAAAATGTGGATATTAACACACTCATAGGTCTGAACCCAAAGTAAGTAGCTAAGTCAATTGTGTAATAAAATCAGAAAAAGCGAAGGTTTTTTTCTTGGTAGAGATCTTTGCAGTTAACCTGGGTGACTGCTTCACCGGACTTTTGACAACGAAGGTACTAGAAAAACTAAGCCTTTTACATTGGCCCTCGAACCCGGGACTTCAGAGTTGGACACAACTTAAAAACCGATAAGTGCCAACACGGATGTGCGCAAACCGAAAACTATCTTCGACCGAGTTATGTTTGGATCGACTTTCAGCCTCACCGAGTTCCGCTGAATATTTTTTAACATAATGTCTGTATACAGCATTTACTGACTGAATTTTACCCAAATTCATTGAGTATGTATCAGGTACATGGTATCCCTAAAACAGCTTCGTGGGCGGGCAGCCCTGTGGCTGTTTTACGGCCATTTTATAGACGCACAGGTGTCGGAACAAACTGTGTTTACGAGTAAGGGTGACCTACTCTCAACATCTGGTGGATAGGACGTCGACGATACGAGTTACGACATATGTAAAGCCTTATATCTATTGTCGAAACCAAATGATATACTATCGACTAAAAATTACAAACGAGATAAACGAGATCCTAACGAGAAGTTTGATGAAGGAGAGGCATTAGCTTAGAACTGGGAAAAATATCCCCAAAAAATATAAGATAATTATATGGGAAACGATGCCAAGGTAGGTATACAACGCTGACCAGAGAATGTTAGGCCATTGACTGAACGCCTAGGGGCATTTAATGAAAGGGCTAAGCCCTCCCTGGAAGCTACCAGTAAGCTGCTACATAACCACTATTAAACAGTGAACACCATTTAGTATCTACTAAAATTAAGAATAACAAGTTACGAAAATCAACTTGGGTCAGTAGGAAAACATGACCCATCTGCTATTTCGTAACCTTACACGGATGTGGACTTCGACGAAATTAGAATTACTTGCATATAAAGTAATAGAGGTTTATGATGAACTCGAATTAGGTTTAGTGGAAGATGAAAGTGAAATGTTTTACGTATATTACGCTGGTTATCGCAAGTCCAAAACGGATGTAGGTCGAATTTGGTTGTCGATTTATGGATGGATGATGGTTTGTTTATAGTAAAATGCCTCACGGTTTAGTTCCTGTAGAAGCAACAGCAGCCCCGTATCGGTATAAAGATAATTTAACGTATGTTTTGATCGAGGCTGTTAACTATATCTTGGTAAAATTAAATCGCCTTTCAGTGCATTTTGCGTTGCGTGAAAGTATTTCATAAAACGGAAAGGTCCTTCGATCTAATTCGTTAATGTGATAATCTTCATCTTGTCAATACGGAGAAATAAGAGAAATCATTTCGTTAAGACGCAATTATTCTATTTAGATTCTCAGTAAGCTGTCAGACAGACAATACGACTTGAATGCTCTTTGTCAAAAACCGGATGAGGGTCATTCAAAATTGATAAATGGTCAATTGAAATCAGGGGTATAAGTATTTGAAATAGATTGAATTATCGATTAGATACTCTGACTTCTGGACCTATTATTGAATATACATGGATCTTTGGAATATTTAGAACGACTTACAATAATCATATTAACGAAAACCTATCCACTAAGCATAAGCTTTTTTTTTTATTTTGCACTAATATTAGTGCAAGTCCTTTTTGTAAAGATTGTTAGAAAAGATATTGATGGATTGTATAACGTACGCATTCATACCAAACCCAAAAACACTTGATAAAATCTTTCTATTGCAATTATCAGATACACCTACAAAAGGAATAGAATACCGCTGATTAAATTCTAATGAGCCCCAAGAATAGACACGAGTGCATAATCTGCGTGAAAATGATGCGCCATTGTTGTTCGGCCGTGACTCCTCACCTGATGCTCGTGAGCTTCCATATACAGATGGTTACGTGTTACGATGTTATGTAAAGACTCATCTTTGTTATAGTCATCACTCATACTAAATTTATTAATCAAAATGTTGGTTGCAATTTTGTGACGGAATTTCTGACTAGACAGATAAGCAATTTACTTACGATGAACCTTTAGTTTTTCGGTGTGAGTAAGGAAATCGCCTATACCTTAATCGAATGTACTTTTATCTTCAAACACTTTTTGCACTGCTTTTCACTATAATAGGTAACTAAGTTTATGATTACATTAAATCACACTTTTCAAGTAAAAGTTTGTTAGAGCATCACTAAAACTAAATTTACTAACGATGAACGTATACTTCTTCACATACAGATGTGTAATAAAAACGCCTATACCTAAATCGAAGGTTATGTTTTATTTTGACTTTTTTGCATTGTTTTTTGCTCTGATGGGTATGTTTTTATTTAAACATGTTCACGAGAAATAAATAGTCCCAAAACCAAGTTCGAAATAAGCATACATAAAGCCAAGTACAAAATTACACTTTTGAAGTAAAGAAGAATAAATAATTTCCAAATATAAGAGAATTTTCGAACCTTGTTTGGACGTCATCCAAATATAAGGTAGGGTAACAGAAAGAAGTGCTGTTACTCAACCTAAAGGCTGGCACGAAATGGCAACGCTCCAACACAATTATGTAGATGTCAAGTGCTTGGCAATGATTTAGATACAGTACAACCGGTAACGAAGAAAAACGATATAAAAGGAAGGAAGAGACGTTTAGGAAGAAAATCAAATTTCTAAGATAAGGAAATTTTCTAAACATTTATGGAAAAGAGGCGACACGTTTTGAGAGTACTTGAAATGAAATTTTCGAAATACGAAAAAATATTTATCCTAACTAAGGTATTCATTGAATTTCGGGTCAGATGATAACTTTTTGGCATCTAATAGGGTTGACATTGTAGAAAATTAGCGAGTAAGTGTGTCACAATTTCTTTCAAAATTTCGACTATTGAAAAGGTCAAAACTCTGAACTGTCTACTATTATTCCGAAGTCATGTCATTTGCTATATTTATTTAATGAATTCCAATCTAATATTTTACGTCAAGACACTTTAGTCTAAATTCCAAGTATGCAAACATTGTAAGCTTAACCAGACGTCTAATTTAATGTTGTCTAAAACAAAAGGCATTATCTAAGTAATGTTAACACCAGTCACGGAATGAGCCAGAATCTGGGGTAAAGTGAACAGTTCAGGAATTTCGAGCAAATCGACCAATCGACGAAGTAGTTTAAATTGATTCTGTTTGTTGAAATTGGAGAGAAATGTTTCAGGAAGTTAGGTGAACTGAGGATTATGACCTTTTTAGTGTACCTATCGATAAGTCATTGAAAGACGTTAATGTTAATTTTTAATTTTACGTTCTTAATACGAACAAATACAATGCTACAAATATGAAATTATGGGTATTCATACAAAACATTAAAATATTAGAAACTAATAGGAATCGAACTAGGAAGTTTATCTGGATTATGGCCGAACGCAGGTTACATTCAAGGCAGACTAATAAAATTTGCCAAAAACCTACGAACATTGTTTTCATATATTCCGTTAATTAATTAAAGAGCTTGGGCATGGAGACCTACATCAGAGTGTCCAAGTTCCGTATGAGATCGTATAGAACTGTCGATTATACCTAATTTGTGGGATCATGTCATGCCCTCAGTATGTGAGGCAGCAATAATATATCAAGAAGCCGCCGTAAATCTGAGATAATTGTTTATAACGGTGCACAGAAGGGAACAGGATCACCAATAAGCAATGTATTAACTATGTTTGTATGACACCGGGGAAAAAGGAGACGAGCAAAAGACGAACCATAGCGAAATCATAACGTCACTATCGAAGTCGTATTATAAAATATACAAGGAATAGTTTTGATTAGAAAAGCATTTCCTTTATAAAAAAAAAAAGAATCACGTGGTCGGTACCTTATTTGAGTATAAAAGCATCCTCGTCCCGTTTGGTATTTTAAGCTCGGTCTTATTGCAAACTCAAATGTTTTAGAGATGTAGAAATAGTGAACCGCATATTGAATTATTTTGAAATACTCATGTTCCTTCGAAGGTGTTACAAATACTATTTCGTTCTTCTGATCCCTTGAAGGCATTATTCAGTAACAAATAGATTTATTGTTATTAGACACGCCTATTTATTATTAGCTTATCTAGGACATCAGAATTACATTTGCAAATTCATCAATATTGGTATTTTATTGTTCCATAACTGTTACTATTCCAATATTGAGAGCTTGAACTGTATCATTTATTTAAATTGTATGATTTTCAAGCCTTTTAGGGTTTGTGTTAAATAAACTGAATGGTGCTATAATATTGCACTTAATAGCGCCACTTAGAGGCAAAATGGCGCTTAATCTAGATCTACACAGCTATAGTGTAGGTCTTTTATTAGTTCAACGCGCTTTCAATTGATCGTGTCGTTCAAAATACTGATACACAAATCAACGGGTTTGTTGCTCATGATAATATTTATTCAGTAGATACATTACTGGGTTATTATAAGGTATTATGGGCGATAACACCAACATAATCCCAAATATAAAGATAAACTGCCTCTTTAAAATTCTTTTTCTGCCATTTCGGCATTAAGTCACCCAGCTAAACCGATTGTTAAAAGTTGACTCAACCATGGAAAAAAATCTGAAACATTCAAAATTAGATTAAAACTGATTTGCCAGACGACTAATGTATTATGAGTCAGATTACCAGCAATCCAAGGGTTAATAAAGTCAAGTGTTCACTTGAGAAAGTCCTCAAACTTGTCAGCACCATGTTATTATTGGTAATGGCGACGACAGTAAGGGCCGGACTCCACCAAAGCGGAGATGAGTAAAGCGAAGAAGTTTTTTCTAAATAACAAATAGCAATCCGAAATGCCGGGGTGTGCCCAGGAAGAGGTGGGGGGATGACTTACCTCCAGTTTCTGCAAGGCTGATCAACTTAATCTGTTGTCACATTAACTGATTACGGCTGTGATTGGTTGACTCAAATAACAAAAACCAATGACAGCGCTTAAAATGAAATTCGACATGTGATTAACTAAATTTTTTGTGTTGATCAACATTTCAGAACATGGGGGTTCGTCGTTTACCGCAGGGGCGGGTATGGAATGGCGCGGTATAAGATTGTATTGGAGGAATTCTGAGGCCTTCGCCTAGCATCGGGACAGTAAAACTAAGAAAAAAAGAAATAGGAAATCGTTACCCAAACTTCGCTGTGTAGCCGGGAGTGTATAGCGAAATCATAACACGGAGTCAGCTTGCGACCAGGGCCGGTGTAGTCCCTACGTCAAGCCTAGTCCTAGTCGAAACGCCAAGCCCTAAACGGCATTTATGCATATCTGGCGCTAATTGCCGTGACATTATAATATTGTTAACATGCAGCGCGATAGTTTAAAAGTTAGTTTTTTTTTAATCTTTTCCACTCTGCTCTGCTTTGGTGGAGTCTGGCTTAATGATCCAAGTAATCACAGATCTCAGGAAACCGATAGTTATCGATCTGTGCACTCCACTAATCATATTGAAACGGACGGAGTGGTACAGGATAGTAATTATGAAGATTATTAGCGGGTAAGCGCTAAGTGCTGGTAATGTGGGCCAGAGGAAAGTTGACATGCTTAGAATACGTTGAAGGGTAAGTAGTTTCTATGGATGCAGAAGAGGTTTAAAATATATGAAAATATATAATGATGAAAAAATTATAAATGATTAAAATAAATACGTTACGTTATGGATTTAACGTATTTAGCTTTAGCAATGTAAACAAACATATACTATGGTCTTGTGAAGTAGAAAATAGAAATAATAGTGTAGCAATTCATTGGAAGTATGCATCATACTTACCACATGATGAAAATGCAAACATTTTAATACAAAATATTCAAACATAAATTCGTCTACCTCATTACGGTTGAAAATTTCAGATCGATATCCCAACTTATGACAGGCTATAAGTAAAATCTACAAAGTGTCAAGACCACACTATTTACAGCCAAACTCAAATCTTTCCACCTTTCAAGTACACAATAGAAAATGTCACACAAATTATCACATACCACGTAATCCATTGACAATGAAACGTATAAAAGTTACACAAGTGGCAACACTGGCCACTATGGCGATACAACACAAATGCGTTTAACGTGACCATGTTACTTATCTAGCACTAATAGAGTATCAATTTCATGTGATATGAGAAATATTTGAGAGCGAAATAATATATTTGTTTGTTACTCTATTTGACATACATACATACATACATATAATCACGCCTTTTTCCCTTATAGGGGTAGGCAGAGACCACTTCTTTCCACTAGCTACGATCCTTACACACCTGTTTCGCTTTGTCCACTTTCATTATTCCCTTCATACATGCTGTTCGGTTTATGGTACTCTTGACCTGGCATGTTTTCATTCACACTCGCCTTATACACTTTATTCGTCAATCGTTCTTCATTCTTTCTCTCGACATAGCCAAACCTCCTCAGCATACCTTTCTTAATTTTTGTCTCAACATCCATCATCTGACATACTTCATCCACCTTACCTTGCATTCCTCCTCTTACATTCAACGTAGCGAAGCGGCTCTCCGTGGGCCACTTTTCGCCCCCGCGAGAAACGAGACGTGATGGGTGGCGAACCACATCGCCGCCATTTTGGATAATTAAATTATTTTTATGAATATCCATTGCGTTCCTGCAGGATAAGGAATTGGGAAAGGATACGTTGGAAAGGATATAAGGTAGGATGGGTTATAGAATGCTACCATCACGGAGGTACAATGAATGTGACGGCAACAGCTAGGGCAGTCCGGGGTCGCGTACCCGTAGTGGATCTAGCCAACTGTCGGACAGATAACTGGTAGATCCACCCCCTGAACACCCACAATATAGATTGATTAACAAATTTTTATGTGAGGATTTTTTTCGTGTTGTAAATTCTGACCTGGTCGATCCTGTATTTAATTAAATATTACGTTTGTACACACATGGTTGCCGTAATACTGTACCAATATTTTACTTGTTATTTAATTTAATAGTATTATCTTTCTAGTGTAAATATAGAATATATAACCTCCTTAAAGTCCTGGACTAGCCTAGAGGGAGAGGGGTAGTGTAAGACGAGAAGGAGAAATTATAACGTCAAAAATGTTAATAACAATATGCAACATGTTGCAAATACAACATAGTAAGATCCGTAATAACAAGTTCATAAAATAAACACATGAAAACCAACTTCAAAAGTAGCAGAAGCCAGAAACAGATCAACAACCGAACAATCAACAAACAAACATAAATCAATCTAAGAGACATCTCGTCACCGTGTCCAAGTGTCTACGTTTCTAACAATTTCTAACTAATCGAGCGACAATTCTACAGTTTAACTATTTTGTTCCCATTAGAAAATCATTCAGTTACGACTGACTAAGACTGACAGACTGTTTCACATTATCCGACACGAGAGAGTAAACGTATAAAAATATCGGAGTCAATTTCGAATCGAAGAGGATAGTATTGAAGACAAGTACATGTTGTAAAAAGTTGGAGTGGCCTAGCGCTGTAATAAACAGATTTGTATGCACGAGGTTGCAGGTTCAACCCGGGCTAGTACGTATAGTACGGGCTAGTATGTTACTTTTCAAAGTTTTACTTTCTTAATAAATTATTCTAAAACGTAAGAAAACCTGGACTCTAAAATTGGGATCTGAAATCGCCAACCCGCAGAGAGCAAACGTGGTGACCAATGCTCGTGCCCTCTCTATATGGGAAGAGGCCTGTTCCCAGCAGTGGGACGATTATAAGCTGGAATGATACATGTTTCACACATTTACTTGCCCACGATATCGTGTCGGATAATGTGAGAACAGTCTTAGATTTATGTTCGTCATTGCCGATGCTATTTAATTCTCCTATTTAATGGTAGTTAAAGAAACGTTTACATGATTATGTTATTATGTGTGTCCTTTGGATTACGATGGAATTGAGATATTTAGGTCAACAGTTTAAGAATATAAGGTTATTTGCTTAAGTTACCAGGTTTTAATGACCCTTGACACTTGCGCACTTACACTGGTGATTTTCGATATATTATATTATAACAAAAGGAGTGGCAACAGACAGCAAACAATTTACAATAGAGACTTGTGGAAGTAAGGGAGGCATTTGCCCTGCAGTGGGACAGTTCAGGCTTTAAATAATAATAATAAATAAATAATATATTATAACGTCGCATTAAATGGTGATTACAGGAAGAAATATTTGTTGGGGACTATTCAATCAAGAGTGTAATGTGGCCTACATTTAAAAAAGGTTTTTACTTTTTTAAATGTAGGTCACATTATACGATTTTAACAAAGGTATAAATGTGAAATAATAATAATATTCCAGGACATCTCACACACGGTTATCTGATCCCAAGCTAAGCATAGCTTGTGTTATGGTAACCAGACAACTGATAAACATACTTATATATTTCTAAATACATACATATTATAGATAAATTACACCCGAACAAATGATCGTGCTCATCACACAAAAATTTGTCCCGGGTGGGAATCGAACCCACGACCACCGGTATAGCAGTCAGGGTCTCTAACCACTAGACCAACAGGCCCGTCACGTCACATCAGGCACGTCATAATTATTATCTTCACGCAGCAAGGAAAGATAACCAATGTTTCTCATTCAATATCATCAGAATCTAGAGTCTGTATTTAAACCAGACGCCAAACAATAAAATTATTTAACAATCACACACAATTCCCTAACAACTATATTACTGAATTCCTTCACAAATAGTCGCTTACTATTCTACTATACACAGCTTTTAGAGTATACATAAGGAACTAGAGTGAGCCTATCAGACATTGAACGTAAGCAATAGTGTGAAATGGTTTTGTCGTGAATTATGTATGAAGATGGAGCTTGCCGTTTTAAAAAATCTATCTAAAACACTAATATTATCCTAACAATGTCAAAACCATCGATATTTTCGTATATAAGTTTCTCGTTGCGCGAAAATTAACTTAAATGCAAAACGAAATGTACTAAGTTCAGACTAAAAACTGCTCTCGCTTGGCACAAGGAGAAACTAGCGAAAGTAACAGTCTATGTTTATAGAACGTCAATGATCACACACAATTCCCTAACAAGTAAATAACTAAATTCCTTCACAAATGGGCGCTTACTATTCTCTAAACAGCTTTAAACCAATACTTTTATTGCCTCTTAGCTGTTTTATAGTCAAATCGGGATGTAAATGCATGTTAACTCCTGTTCAGTATTCCCGTCTTGTCTATGGGATGCCAACACGTATAAGTTGTCTATGACACATAGCGCCCAAAATGGCGGCTGTTTTGATTGACACTTGTAAGATCGATACTTTGATGAAATCGATACTTAGATAGAGGATCGATATAATCGCATGTTTGTTAATTTATTTATATTTATATAAATATTTTTATTTTTAAATAACACATTGACCCATGTGAGAACAATTAATGCTCATAATGAATAAGATTAATTTATTAATTATTATGTGTTATTTTTAGGAAAAACCGAAGATAATCGATTAAAATTTTATAGCTAAAGTTATGTATCACCAATATTCAAAACATTTGTTAATCCGTAGCAATAAAAAAGTCATAAAATAGATAAGAAATCCTATTTCAAGGTCAAATACTTATAATATTTTGAAGAAACATCATTACAAAATCAATAATAGAAACGATAATAAAACTTATGCTATTTAAGAAATGTATTTTTAATCGCATAGACGGTAAACGGTCGAACGGATCGCTGGTAGCAGTAGTGATAAGCTCAACGACTTCACATAACAAAAACATTTAAAAATATTTAGCAACCTATTTGCTAAATATTTTTAAATGTTTTTGTTGTACAGCTTCAAAATTACCTAAATAAAAAACTTAGGTACATTTAGGATAACATATAGGTACATCTATTTCAAAACTGAAAACATCGCTTAACCCACAATGTGCAACAACAATACAAAAGTTATTTAAAATTGAACTGTCAGACTCACTTCCACATTACACTCGGGGCGCAGATAACGCGCCCAACAATTCACTTAATGAAATCAATCTATTACGACTGCTCTCCCATAAATGCTCTATGGTAAGAGCATGCCATAAACAGAATAATTATAGAATTTCTCCCGAGCGCAAGGTTGTTACTGCATTAGGTGAGTAACGCACTAGGCGTAGATGACTGTGGCGTTTTTATACTTAATTTATGTAATTATTTTCTAACTACAATAGTTCTAAAAACATTTATTAAGGTTTATTAGGTATACTTATTTCGATTTACTTTTAATTAAATAAGCAATATTTAATAACATACTTTCTACTTGTTTATTTGGAATACACGCTCAACGACTCTTGTTTGTCACTACTACCTAAAGAATGTTTAATACTGCTTAATGGGAGAATAAAATTAAGTCAAGGATAAACCACGACCGGTTCATTATTAAAATTAAGGAGGACCGCAAAAGAATAGTAAAACGTTATGTTGTATTAGCACATGAAAAACTTCTTCATACACGCTACGTTTTCACCTCTACTGTCGCCACACCCAGTGCGTCACCAAGGATTTAGAAACGTTCAGATCATCAGAATGGAAACCCGACGGACAGAAAAGGTAGCCGACTCATTAGTCACGTCAAACGTTATTATACTTATACACACTGTATACTTTATATTGGAAACTGATGCCGGCCGAGGTATTTCAAGACATTCTCATTATAGATATAAATAAATAGGTAATTACTGCCTGTCTTGGGTATTGAATAAAGAATTATGTAAAGGTGCGTTTAGCTGGATTCCTTGTCGTGTACAAATCTGATGAATTAAAAGTAAGGAAGAGTGAGATAAATATGTCAATGCCTGGGTATTCAAATGAGCAGATCTTAAATGAATTGTATTGTATAAAAGATGATAAATAACTAAAACAAGTCGACTTCAAAATAAGTCTCATATGGCTTTCCTATGGACCCTACTGTACTGGAACCATATCATCACAAATTGCAATGAGACAAGGGAAGCAAAATCTTTCAAATAAAAAAATAATCATCAAAATCGGTTCACCCAGTCGAAAGTTCTGAGTCACGAACATAAAAAAGTACTTACATTCAAATTGAGCACCTCCTCCTTTTTTTAAGTAGGTTAAAATAATAACACCTAAGTAAATGCGTAATAAGAGTTGAATAGTAGAAAAGAACACATTAAGCGAGCTTGATAAAAGTATTAAGCTTAAGACAATTTTATATTGCAGTCAGCTTCCAAGTAGTCTTAAGCTAAACATTTTGTGGTATACCTGGGTTTATTTATAACCCAAAGGTGACAAACAAAAACCGTTTGACATACACCAGTAAAAAACCACAGAGCAATAAAAGAACAGAGGCGTCTTATTATTTAATCGCAACCTACACGTATGGCATACGGATTAGACTAGTTTTACACTATCCGACACGATATCGTTCGCAAAATATGTATGTAACACTACCTGTACCCGCGGTATCACGCGCGTGCATATGCTATATTGTGGACACTCCACATATTATCTTCACAAATTATAGTCTATGTGTTATTCTGACTTATAAGCCATATTATTGTAAAGTTTATTTATTTATTTTTTATTTTTTGCTTTAAAGATTATTTATTAATACACAATTAAATCTAATATAAGAACAAACTCTAACTATACTAAAATTAAAATCCATTTAGTTGTTTTTGAGTGAAAGAGCGAAAAATATAAAAACAAACTTTCGCGTTAATAATGCTAATATGGATGGACTTGTCTTTCACATTATCTGGCACAATATCAGATATCGGAATCGTAATTTTCATTCATTTATTTATTATTTTAAACTTTCACGCACAATTTTGGAACATAAGGCGGACTTACTTGCATTTACTCGTCTCCGATATCGTGTCCGATTAATATCGGATGATATAATAACAGTTACAGAAGGACAGGAAGCACGTTACGCATTCCGTGTGCGCCGTCGGCCATTTTTAGAACTTAATCCATTGGAGACGGTGAATGTTAAATACATATAGGTCGGGTTGACTCGGAAACTGAGTATAAACTATATGTGACGCGGAAATGCATCGCGCTGGTTGAATAGGTAATGTTTACGTATTATGACTTAATTAAGGAGATAAAGAGGCTGAGGATTAATGCAAGATCAGCTTTTGTATTTTTTTGTTGCGGTAGTGAATGTTTCCACAGAATGTGTTTTGCGCAATCGTACCATTTGTGTATGTATGATAAATGCTTATAAAAAAATTATCAAAGTTACTTTACTTATTTTTATAACAAAAATGCAAAATCTTAGGATTTTTTTTTTTCGTTTTAATTATTCTTACATTATCAAGTCGGGTCTGACATTCGCGTAAACCTAAAAAAACCAATACGGGTCATATATTTTTTAAATCATGTACGAATGTAAGTTAAGCAATACAAGATATAGTTTTGGTTATAATTATATATTACACATCTGTTATGTATGAAGATAATTCATATTAAGCAACCATAAATATTAAAACGAATTTTATTACCCAACTAGCAGCCCGCCCCGGCTTTGCTCGGGTGCAACCCTGATACCAAATATAACTACATAATCATAAAGTTCTATAGGGCGAAGCACAGCCTTGGACGCACTATTTGGTATAGAGGCACGACCGACACGACCCCCGGCCCCCCGGCCGGTACCGCCGCACCCGCTATGTCCCTGCATTTTAAATTTGTAATATCTTCGAAAATATTCATTTAAATTACATGCTGTAAAGGGCAATATTGATCTATATTACATGCACAATTTATTAAAGGTACTTAATTGGATAAGGATTAATACTGTATTGCTTAAAATCGCTTTTTCGTAAATAAGTAATAAATAAACGATAAAAATGGTTATTGTGGGTTATCCTCAAGAGATAGACATATGCCATCACGGACTTTTTTGTAGATCTTTTTAAGGAGCACAATACTTTAGTACATTATTTTGATCTATCTCGTAGGGTTCAGCCAGCGTTCGCTATGAAAGCGCCAAAAAAGTGTTCATTTACGACCTTACTTTAGAAATCTCTAAGATTATCCGTGTTTCTCTACTTTATTATGCATGTATTATACATATAAACCTTCCTCTTGAATCACTCTATCTATTAAAAAAAACCGCATCAAAATCCGTTGCGTAGTTTTAAAGATTTAAGCATACATAGGGACAGACAGCGGTAAGCGACTTTATTTTATACTATGTAGTGATGTCTATTTATCATAACTCTGTTTCCCACATAAATCATGCAAAACTTAGTGGTCGCATTTGTACACTGGCGTGCATATTGTGCGCCGTTTACACTGCTTTGCAATAAAACGGAATACAAATGGGACGTCACCGTATCTCGTGGACGTATCTTGTGTGTGCATTTACAATGCACCGCAGTGTATTTGTCTAATGCTTGGAAGATATGTTCGTTGTGGATTGATAGTGAGAAATGAAAATTGTTTCTTATTCTTTAAAAAGAGAGTGTTTTAAATTATTTCAGTCTTGTGTTCTTTAGATTATTTTTTGACTGGACTGTACATTTACTATTTGTATCTTTGAGATTGTCACGCAAAAGCACTTTACGATTTCAGACGAAAAATATTGGAAATATTGCGAGTTTAATTGGCAATTTATATGATTATCTATTACTTTTTAGTTGTTAAGTTAAGTAAATTAATCAGTTTTTTGATCCCTTAATATTTAATACGGTATATAATACTATTTGCGTGCTATAAAATGATACCATTCCACCTAACATATTTAAAAAGATTTCTTATACGGACTATCAATCGTACTACCGACAGATACCATCTAAAAATACACCTCTCTAAAAGTACCATTGTTGAATGAAAGCTCATTTCATTCATTACATTACGTGTTGATAGGTTGATAATAAAATAGTCAGTCTATACTCTCTACTCTATGGTATGTTGGCAGAAGTAGCGGAGCTTCCTGCCTCGGATGTTATGTTGACGGGATATTCACATCAACTGCCAATCATGTAATGATAGACAGACAATTAATCTTAAAGATGGTAAATAGATATTAATTATGTTGTCCATTGAATAATAATTTAGATTGACCGAGCTGCTAGGCTATTGGTAATGGAAAACACCTAATTTTAGGTCTTAGAAGTTACATTCAGCCAAGGTCAGAAGTGAGACTAAATACAGCAGTATTCTAGTAAATATGTAACATATCATCACGCCTGTATCCCCGACGGGTTAGGCAGAGGTGTACCAATGTACACCCACAGTTCGCCGATATGTTTAGGTCCCATGTAATAGGGGGCGAGCCTATTGCCACTAACCGGGCACAAATCCAAACGCCGACCTGCTACTGAGAATTTCATAGAAAAACCCAATAACACCGTGGTCGACTTGGGAATCGAACTCAAGACCTCTAGCGTAGCAGTCGCGCTCAGCACCACTAGGCCAACGAGGCAGTTTAGCAATAAACATGTAACACGTTGTTTTACTTATATGAAACATACCACCAGTTTCTGAAAAGCTGATTAAGTAAGAACATAAAAAAAAAAAATCATAGATCTGCTACACCTAAAATTGTTAGTCATCTGTCAAACCTCATGTTATGTATGATTGGTTGTTAGTCTTGTGGTCAACCATTGACACTTGTGATCAGTTGATTTGACAAAAGATTAATTAATCACTCTTTCAGTAACCCCCAGGGGTGACATACCCCCAGTTTCCTTTCTTTCTATTCGTGCAAAGCAGTTTTCAAGACCATCAGCTATTTTCCTATAAAACTTAAGATAAACCTGGCTGCTATTTAAAAATATATTTGTGGTAGATTATAGAAGATAAAGTTGTGTGACTATATCGACAAGAAACAAAACTACATAATGTAATCGACAAGATAAGCTGGTAATTCTAACAAAAGCTCCATATTATGATGTCTGTCTATTTAGCTAATGTTCAAAGGATAATAAATGTGTTGTTACTACACAGCTTGTGCAATAATCACCGAGCATTATACTCTCGAGAGGAGTGCGTAGTAAACAGGGACGCCGTAAGTATGGCACTCGCAGTATGAATCAGACAGAGTTTACATTAAAACATTAATGTAAAGCAACAAGATTGGAATTAAGAAAAGTATTATTTCATATCACTATTACCCTCATGACCTAACATAACATATCATCACTAAGCATTTTAGGGTTCCGTAGATAAAGCGCAAGTTATCTTTTATTTACCACTTTAAATATGTTTGTATATGAGTACGACTCGCACTTGACTGGTTTTTCAAATTATTGTCAAGTTATCAAATACATTAATACAATAGTATTGCTGAACAATCTTGGACAAATATCTATGAAGAATTTAGTTATTAATTTACAAAACCTAAGGACCTTACCTCGTTTTTGCATCAAATCGATCTGTTACTCTTTATTTCAGCATTGAAAGTTTGCACTTTTTGAATCCATATTTTTGTCTTCATTGATAATTTTTGATCGGTTTTATTATTACTGTTGCTATTATTTTCTTAATGTGCCTTAGAAATGTGAAGGTACGTTTTTATGTGGACTTCGTGTAAATCTAAAATGTAAGTGTTTTGGCCCTGTGTTTCTTATGTTTAATTAAGTAAAATAAATAAATAAGCATACTCTTTATGTGTAAAAAAAATCTACAGTATGCACATGAAACGTATGAATTCACTGCGCTTTATAACTTATTCATACTCAGACAGCGATACAGAAACAGAATCATGTAAGTACTCCTTATCAAATCGTATTTATTTATAACTGAATTATAATGGAGTTCAATACACGGAAAGTGAAATGCAATTGATTGCATCAATGTTAGCTTAATTACAAATTAGATGCAGTTTGACGTTACAATCAAATTAAATTAAATTGTAACGTAAACTTGATGAATAACTTGTATCATAAATACATTGTTTCCACCTACCAACTTAAACTATCGCGCTACACGTTTATAGTAATATTATAGAACGGGGATTAGCGCGTACATGCATAAATAGATAAATACCTTTAGAGCTTGACGTTTCGACCGGGTTACACCTGCCGTGGTCGCAAGCATGCAAGCATGATATTCAATTAAAAATATTTTCCCCTGTTATTTCTTGCTATTTTAAAGAATTTGTATTCTGTAGATATATATAAGAACCTATATCGTTATCTATCAGAAAGTTGTACAACTGTAGCAATTTCACTTATTTTCTAATTATTTCTTTAGTGTTTATTATTATAGTATTTATTTCAGGATAAATTACAAGAGCGAAAGCGCTAGTTATGTATTTAAAAATCGTTTATTCTCCACAAAAATCAACTCATTGCAATCCCATCCCATATTTATTCAATCGAAGCAGCTATCATCGTCAGGTAACAATAATAATATATCCATTGATGTTCAAGTCACGTGCCTATAATAAATATATCTGACTGGCCTGTTGGTCTAGTGGTTAGAGACCCTGATTGCTATACCGGAGGTCGTGGGTTCGATTCACACCCAGGGGCCCAAGTCTGCTATTTACACTCGGTTCAATGTCTTCATAGTGGCGTGCCAGCAGAGCCATTTTCTTAAAATTGGTATTCTACTAAACGTCAAAACGTCAAAATTGCGCATTACAATTTGTACCAAATGTATGAACTATTGGTCACAGTCGTTGAACATTGAACCGAATCGTTCCAATGCGCAATTTTGACGTTTTGACGTTTAGTAGAATACCAATTTTCCGAAAATGGCTCTGCTGGCACGCCACTATGAAGACATTGAACCGAGTGTAAATAGCAGACTTGGGCCCCAGGACAAATGTTTGTGTGATGAGCACGATCATTTGTTCGGTGTCTGGGTGTAATTTATCTATAATATGTATGTTACCATAACACAAGCTCTGCTTAGCTTGGGATCAGACAACCGTGTGAGAGATGTCCCGGAATATTATTATTATTATAAATAGCTCTGAAACATAATATAGTAAGTATAAGAATGATAGAGCATTCCTTGGAACGATCGCTCGAAACTAGCGTATGATTTCGCAATAGACGTTTGTTTACACTCTTTCATATTGGACTGGACTAAATGTCGGCTTTGATCTAAGTTTTGAGAGAGATAAACGGAGGGAGAGTGGGGAAGCCTTTGCCCAACAGTGGGATATTTCAGGCTCTTAATAATAATAATACATAACTGCATTAACTGTTGTGAAAACATTAAATTAATTATTAATAATAGTTTCTTGTTTCCCTCTGTCTTAGATATCTTAGCCTTGCAGTGGGACTTTTATCGGATTTAAAAAACATCACCACACATTTATTTATTTTTTTTATTTAATAATTTATGTACACACACAAAAAATTATGTACAAAAAGCGGCACCTTTGTACATAATTTATCAATATGTTAATCTTTAACAAATGGTTGTGTGTGCATAAATTATTAAATAAAAAAAAATCACCAATAATATCGGCCAGTTTTCAGACTTTCTTTACTAAGGAAAAGTATATGAATAGCAATGTTTTTGAGAGAGTATAATTTAGCTATTAAATAACGACGACACAGAAGTAAAGTAGAGACTATTTACAGACTTTTATCGTCATATAAAAATAAACAGTCGTTATTCTATCACCGTTACTGCCCAGCCCTATAGGGCCACGCTACTAAGTATGTAAGTAACGCAACAAACCATAAACAATAGACGCATTTCTACGAACGGACGGCACAGCTGACAATCCGTCGTGCTGCGCCTGCGCAAGTAGCGGCCGACGTAACTTGGCACGTCGGAACAGAGCTACAACATATCGCCGTCCCTGTCTTACACACCGTTTATGTATATTGCATCTCGCTTAAACTGTCTCCTATCTCTTTCTAAACGCGCCAAGTTATGTCGGGTGTATTGTAGACGCGTGGGCGACGACGGTTACTGTGAACCGGCCGGTTTGCTAATTACGGTTAAAGTTTAACTACAGATATTATGATATTATGGTTAGTTTGAACCGTTTACACGTCACTGTAATATGTCACAGTTGGTAAAGTAAATAAGTTACGATGTGTCAATAATATAAAGGCAAAATAATTTCCGTGATTGCAAAAAACATACTATTCTGCCTAGCCTTTTCCTAAGTTATGTTAGATAGAGTTAGATGTTACTGAGTAATGTATTAAACATAGAAAGAATGCCTATCAAACCCCCACTACCAAAAAAAATTCTGGGTAACACGGTATCCCATAGTATGACTGAATTATATCGCGATTCTACAATTTTATAACATAGTTCAATTTGCAACAACTTATAAAAGACAGATACATTCAAGTAAATCATTATGCAACAGTAAATTGACATTATAATAAAACCTAACATCGATATTATATCAGTATGCGTCACCTGTAGGATACAATTGCGTGGGCGCAGGCTTAGCGCCGCCAATGTCATACCTAGTGATTGTCTGATGTTTATGCGTGTCGTAAATATTAGGCCTACTGACATACCAGCAGCTTTATTAAAGCCAAAGTATAAGCTGCCAGTTACTTAGGTGCTAGTAAAAGTTCTAAAGTTCTGGCGTATAAAAATGTGACGTGTGTAAAAAATCAAAATATGAGTTGAGTAGCCACACTGATTTGAGGAGACAACAATTTTGAAGCTTCAAGTGTTAGATTGCTAAAAAAATAGGAAGCATGAATAAGCAGTTAAATACAGGGTTTTTTAATTATATAAAAACTACTAGAACTGTTTCTTATATACCAACTCTAACTAAGCTATTGTCAAACAATGCGACAACTTTTGTGAAATAACTAATGCTGACTAAAAACACTCACAGGCAACTTCATTGTAAGAGCTGGAGCTTATGAAAGAAATAGAATATTTAAAGCAAAAGTTAAGGCAGAAGTTCTCCACATTAAAAGAAAAAACATTCAGATCAAGTACTTAACGAAACGCAAAAAACTAATCCTATCCAAGCTCACATACCTAGTTCTTCCGCATAAGAATCCCGTCCGATTGGACTTAAGACATCAATACTAAGTTGTGGCTTGACATGCAATTATAACTGGCATGGCCCTTGTAGGTCCGTCACAGATCCTCGTATTATACAGGCACTCAGGCAGTCAGGCACTCAGGCATACAGGCAGTCAGGCATTCATGCAGTCAGGCAATACGTTTCTTGCATTAGTTGTAAAGAGGTGGTATACGTATTTTGTTATCACATTAGTAACGTTGCATTCCATCAATACTCATTTTGTCTATTTGATATTATCGTATATTATATCCATAGTAGGAAAGAAATATTATTGTTGTTAATACCTGTAACTTTAACTGTATGTATTTAAGATTTAACCTTCATTGTAACATCAGAGGTTGGTTCATATTGATAGTAAATTAACAGTAAAAAAAGAAATAATAAAAAAAAACTATGGTTTTCCCTACAAGCGATATGTTTTTAATTTCCTGTCTGATAAAGAATAAATATGATCAGTTATGTATTTAGCCTCTAGATAATTTATGTGATTAATTTATTATTAAGGAATCGCGAGATTGAACACAGCTTTACAGGAACAACAAAAAAACTCACTCAAAAGTCCTCAGAGAACTCGAAATAAACTATTTCATGTAGGAAACTTCTCCATACAGTTTTCTGCAGGATAGCAATCATAAATCATTCTAAAATGAACCTTACATACTTTCAAATAAGGACAGTTAGCAACGAAGTGGAAAGCACTCCTATGTGGCAGACTGTTCACGTTCTTTCATTCTGTATAAATCTAAACCATAACTCTTTATAGATAAGGTCGCTTTTAGGTTAAAGTGTATCCGTTGTGTGGTAGATTGTTCATAATCTGTGATACAGTTCAAATCTCAACCTTATACGCAACGCTACTGAAACCGGACAACTATAGGACAATATTGAAATCAAATGGTTAGGAGCGTAGTACATTGCTTGTATGACTACAGTACAAAATTCAACCTTATCACTTTTTAATAAGATCTCTATTTAAATGCATGTGTTCCATGATCCCGTTTCCCGGCCAGATTCCAGATACCTTCCAAATAAGGGCGATACGGATCCCGAACGTGATTGAACGGATGGCATGAAGAATGGTCCCTATGTTAATTGGTTAATTTCTTTGATTATGACAACATGGTAAGACTGGATGACGATCTATCAAAGGATAGTCGTCTTGACGTCGCATAATAGATTTTCCGCGACAGAATTTAATTAAATACACAAAAAATACTTTGAAAAAAAAAACAACTTAAAAATATTATATACCAGAATAAACATTGGCATAGACGGACAGACGGATAAATGGACAGCATTTGCTATCAGTTTTTTTTTAACCCAAAGTAAGTTGCTAAAGAACTTGTGTTATGGAATTCAGAAACAACGAAGGTACCACAAACACCCAGACCGACCCGAGGCAATGAAGAAAAATGTCTTTCTACGTTGTCCGGGGATCGAACCCGAGACCTCAGAGCTGGCAACACCTTGAACACCGGTGCTTACGCCACTCGACCACGGAGGACGTCAAATTACTACAATTGATCGCGGTGCGCGTTTTTGGCACAAGATCTCCAGCCATACTGAAATATGTATAAGACCAACTAATTACGACGACACTTACTCTTATTAAGTAATATTAGCCATACCTCACTTAAATACGAGCTATATTATTGATGAACAACACCAAGCTTACCTGTAACAAAAAAACATAGTTTATTAGATACATGACAAAGGGAAAGCAATATTTATTAATGGCTTCATAATAACAATTGACAATTAGTGGACTTTACACTGTTACTGAATATTGCTAAAATTTATTTATCATTATTCGAAAGGTAAAGAAAATCCCTAATATCTTTAAATAAAACTACTTTTAAACGGATCTACTGTGATTTATTTAGAAACCATATAATTTTCTCATGTTATATGATCCTAAAACAAAAAGAGATTCTCGGAAAATATGGCTTCGAGGAAAGTGTTGTGAAAGTGCCGTTAATAGATACAAAGTATATACTTATTAATACAACATAATGTCTTAGTATTTACATAGTAAATACCACGATTTATGCTAAATGGTTACATACTCATCCTACTAATATTATAAATGTGAAAGTTTGTGAGATTGGATGTTTGTTACTATTTCACGCAAAAACGGCTGGACCGATTTGGTTGAAATTTGGTATGTAGATAGGTTATACCCTGGATTAAACTATAGGTTACTTTTTATTCCGGTCAACAGGGGTGAAAACGTTTAGTAACGATGATTGTTGACAATGTCGGAAAAAAATAAGTCGTCTGGGATTGTTTAACGATACGTCTCTGGGAACGTCTGGGAACTTAAGGATAACATACTACATCCATTTAATATATAATTTAATATAATTATAAAGTACTTATAATTTTAAATCGATTGGTTGGCTTGTAATAATAAAAAGGCACCGGGAACGGGACCTATGGATCAAGCGGGTGAAACCGCGGGGCACAGCTAGTTACAAATATTTTTTTCTCGAGAGTAAACCGTAATTTCAAAACTCAGTCAAGGAAATCAAGTTCTATCAAAATATCATTTAGTATATAAACAAGCCAACATCTTCGAAGTACCGACGTGATAAGATCTGCGCAGACGCATGTCAGATCACCCACTTTCGCCGAACTTGTCCTTAAAGGCCCCTGTATAGTAAGAGGCTATTTTATTTATAGTTATGACATTCGCACTGAAGAAAACATTAACATCATTCATCTCGTCATGAAAAAAAATACCGTCAAAAACTGTCTAAGATAAATAAAATAATAATTTCTTATGAAAAATAGTGAGAGTAAAAAGGGCATTATAACACAATTCTTGGTGAATCAGACCATATTTATTTATTGAATCATTTAAACAAAAATGCTGTCGAAACAGGCTATTATTGTTTTTGTCAATTATCAACCTCATAACTATAGAATTATTATTATTTTCATCAACAAACACTCATACACCATCAACAGGCCCAGTCATTTATTTATACAGGATTAAAAATCCAAAAGCAATTAGCCAACTACTCGACAGACCAGTCGTCAAACCAGTTCAGTCAAAAATCCACTGACAAATCTAATTTCGCAAGGTAAAACAATCGACGCGCGCTTTCGGGCACGCATCGCAATTTACATAAGACATACATACCCTATGTTTCACAATGCGACTCGTTGAGTGTAGGAGACGAATTATGCTTGACATTAGCATGCCCTTCACAGCCTCCCTTCTAATTGCTTAGGATATATTATGAAGCATTTGAATATTACACCTATTGTCTTTAATTAGGTATTGTCATATGGAAAGTTCGGTAGGTGACAATTATGACATCATATTTCTCTTTCTCAGTATCTAGTTGTCCCACTGCTGGCCAGGGCTCTTACGTAATTTTGTCGGGTTTTACAGAATGTACATTGTATACGTAATGTATGTCCAGCAGTAGACCACCATTGATTATCTTGGTGAAGTAGTTTAATTATGTTATACCAAAAAGTTTCTAATTGCGGATTGGATCGATACGTTTTACAAAAAATAAAGCCAAAATTGTGACCCGTCTCTCACATAATAATTTAATGACATAACGTGAGATCCCAATGCGGAACCGTATAACAAAGCAAAAAGATGATCCATTGCCGGAAGCTATTAGACGCAACCCATACAAAACAACCAATAAAAGGCCAACATTTGACACAATTGACCAATCACAAACAAGCTTCTTGAGTAAAAGCAGACAAACGTTTAATCGCTCCTCAAGATTTATTGCAAATAAATTCATTTGAAGGCACCCAGTCTCCCAGTGTCGCAACTCTCCCCAGTGTAGGAGACAAATTATACAGCAGATTAACAATGAACCCAAGATGTTACGACACGCATTGTCGACTGATACAAATATGCTGGGTTCACCATTAGCATAAGGTACAGCGCGCATATGCTACTTTTTAATCTACATTTAATAGTGTTGCAAAATATGTAGTAGGTAGTAGACTTACTTTTGCGAATTTTGAAACATTCGCATATTGGCCTACATAGCCTATTTTCGGGGTAATAGGGTACCCTTTGGTGAGACTTGTTGTTATTATTGAAAAGACATAACCGAAAGACGTCTTGAATATTGACTAAAAAAAAACCTAGTACCTCACACCAGAAAATATAACGGCATTTTTTTTATATAATAACTTCACATTCTAAAAAATAATTCAAATTACAGAATTAATAAGCCTTAACAAAAATATTTGCTTTAACGATAGAAATCGATCTCGTTATACAAATAATCTTCAAGCACGCGCTTACTCTTAATCCACTTTCGCACGGCAATGATGGATCGCTCGCCGTCACTATTGTAAATATTTACTATCACAATACTCCTGACAAATCGATTCGAATCTTTAATCGAATTAATTCAGCGTACTATCGTGATTCAGTTGCTATGACCGATTTGAATCTAGAGATCGTTAGTGAATGGAATTCTCATGGTATCTTGTTGAAAGCGTCAACAATTTAAATTAAAGATACCATCCAAATAGATTTTGAAAAACTTAGCAAGTCATATTTTTTTATGTAGCCTGTTCTGTCCCACTGCTGGGCAAAGGCCTTCCCCATGCTCTTCCATGTGTCTCAATCTTGTGACCCCACATACCGACCCCGGCATTATGACTGTAGGTCATAAAAAGTGAAATAATCCAAAAAAAAAATACATTTTTTCCCCACTTTCCGAAAGTAGGAATTTAATTTCTAAAGACGATTTTACGAATACACTTGATCTAAGACACTTTAGAGGAGCTATTTATAATATCATAACAAACACAATTAAATACAGTAATCAATACACACGTCCTTCAATCAATAAATACAAGAACATCTACGGAGGCGTGCGTAATCGGCATTTGTTTTAAAACAAGGAAACCTATACTGCACTGATTTGCATTTGTTTAAACAACAAGTATAATCATCAAAGGTCCGCCATATGCTATGCTATGACTGTCATGACTTCATGAGACACAGAGCAGAGCATAAGCAGTATTCTAAGAACATGATTGTAATGCAGTCACGTTTCTGCTATGGATTTGTTCTGCTGGTTTCAAAGAAAATAATAAACTGCGGTGGCTTTAGGTTTATTTATAAAGTTGAATAAATGTGACGGTCAAAGGAAGCGCTCAGGAAAACTGCGTAGATCTATAAAACAAGATATATCTTCTTCTGCATTTTTTATATTTACTTCATGTTGTCGACAAGTTTTCGTTCACATAGGGTAACAGTAAAAAAATCAATTTTTGACTTATTTGTCCAACTTTGTGGATGAATCTTTCAGAAGTATAAAACGAACGTTTATGAGGTTACAATTGTTCAAAAAAAAAATATTTCCTCCTTTGAAATCTTAAACCTTCACACACAAACCTATTTAAGAACCCTTCAAGGATTAATCCCGGTCTACTGCATTAGCTACTCTGTCGCAACTCGGTACCCACGCTCCGTTTCCTCAGACAGCACGATATACCGATCTGCACTCAATTTGTATTCGCTCATGTCGCCGACAGTTTATTATGTAAGACTCGTTACAAATCAGCGACATTGCCGATTTACATTTCAAGTCCTTGCCGAGTTTATGTTTACTGGCATCTTAGTAGACTTTGTGGAACTTTGCTGGCACTGAGGTCAATTCGTGTGGAAGCGAAGGTTCGAAGTTTACGTGATTTGTTTCTTTGAGTATTTCAACTGCTTTTACACAAACATAATTGTGATTAAATGTTAGTTTACGATACGATCGATAGGAAACTCAATTTCGGAAAACACAAAATATATTTGTACAAAATCATTTCATTATAATAATTTGTGGTCAAGGGTCAAATAAAATTACAAATCAACTCAAACGTTTTCACAACATAACTCTAGAGACACCAAAGAGGTGGGTGCTAAACTGCTAATATGCAACATTAACACAACTTATTCTCTAAAGCCAACCAGAGAAATTCTCTAAACTGTTCAAAGAACCGCAGGAGGGCTTGTGAAAACTTGTGGTATATTCTTAAATCGACGAAATCAACCGATCCAATCAATCGAAACAGTCAGTAATCTAAGCGGTACTCGGCGTACTCGCCCACGGCTACGTCTGTCATGACCGAATCGTCCGGTCTTCGTGAGTCAATCGAAAGTGTGCGATATATGGAAATGATAGATGTCGAAATATGGTCAAATGAAATAGGTAGAATAATAAAAGGATTTAAGGAAGAGATTTATGTGAAAACGAGAACTTCATCATTTCGTTTGTCAGCCTTTGAAAAATACACTTCTCATCAAAAAAATCGAAACACCTCGCAGTTTATGATTTGACAAGGATTATCAGAAAAATGTGCATATTTAGGAATAAATATAAAATGTTATTTAATAGTGAGTAGTATGAGGTTTTTAAATCCTAATGTTAATGTTCTAAATTCAAATTAAGTCTTCATAGGTTTCGTATTTTGTATAATGAGTAATTTTTACCCTGTATGGAATTTGAAGGAAATGGGTAAAACAACACGCGTAAATGAAAAAAAAAGTAAGAAACGTTTATTTAATAACTTGTATTCCCTCCGCGAGCTCTTATTACTGCTTCCATACGGTTCTTCATCGATCGGATGAGAGTCACGATCACATGTTGTGGTATATTATCCCATTCCTCTTGGATTGCATTTTGCAGCTGGCTAAGTGTTTCTGGGGCTGGATCTCTTGCTCGAATTCGTCTCTTTAATTCATCCCATAGATGTTCAATGGTATTCATGTCCGGTTTTCTTGCTGGCCATACCATAATGGAGATACCGACTTCGGTAAGATAATCTCGTACGACGCCCGCGGTGTGAGCTCTAGCATTGTCGTGCATGAATATGAAGTCGTTGCCAATAAAATGTGCATAGGGCATCACATGAGGTTCAAGACACTGTTCGATGTACCGATGAGAGTTAAGTGCAGGCAGCCGTGGCCCAGATACAAAGGCAAGTTCTGTCTTACCGTCGGCGCTGATTCCTCCCCAAACCGTCAACGAACCGCCACCATAGCTGATCTTTTCTTCAATGCAGCATTGTGCTAAGCGTTCTCCATCTCTTCTGTAGACCTTGTTCCTTCCGTCGTTACCATACAGCATAATTTTACACTCATAAGAAAACAGTACTTTGCTCCACTGAAGGTATGACCAAGTTAGGTGCTCGCGTGCAAAGTTAAGGCGCGCTCTTCGATGGTCTGCAGTTAATTTCAGCCCATTCGCTGGCTTATGCGGTGCCAATCCGCGTTCCTTCAACCTTCTTCTTATTGTAGAGTCACTTACAGCTACTCTTAGTACAACGCGAAGCTGCTGCTGCAGTTGAAAAGCGTTAAGGCGTCGATTTCGTAAAGAAGTTGTTACAATAAATCGATCATCTCGCTCAGAAGTGACCCGATTCCTGCCAGATCCTGAACGGCGCGTGAACGAACCAGTCTCCCGATAGCGTTTGTAGACTCTATGAACAGATGATAAGCTTAGATGCAATCTTGCAGCCACAACACGCTGACTAAGTCCAGAATCAAGCAATGCCACCACTTGGGCGGCTTCTGCGGGCGAAGTATCCATATGTTTTAGAAAAAAAAGTTTTTTCAGACGTCCCAAAGTCACAGTAAATGAAATAAGAAACAAAAAGTTTAAAGACAAGCGCTAATTTTTAGTTTTTAAACGAGAAACGTACTCCAACCCTAAATACACATTTGTCTCAAAACAGTGATTAATTTCATTTATAGGATAAACAAATGAAATTCTAATTTCGAATTATGATTTTTTTCTTCTTACTGTATGACCAAACTGCCAGCTACACAATAATGTTTTTTTTTTCATGGAATTAATTCTCTTTTGTAAAAAAATAGGACAAAAACAATAAAAACGAAAGTGTTTCGATTTTTTTGATGAGAAGTGTATGTTTTAGCTTTTAGTCTAAAAAGAACTTCAATGTGTGGAAGAGGGAGAGAAGACGGGCTTAACAGATAGATATAACTTCCATTGGTTGATCAATCATCTACCAAACATATATCGACGAAATTTTCAAAAAGTATTTTAAAATTGGACCGGATAATTTCTAGATTTTGGAAAAAAAAAATACAAACTTCGAACAATACCAGCCAACATTATCTCACTTATAAGGATCAAACATCTAGAAGCTATCCATATGAAACTCAGTAATCAGAATATACCCTACAGCGTCCGTCTTAATCCGAACTCGTCCGATCCGCGATCCGTGACCTCTGCTCGTGATCAATCGAGAGTGTACGATATGGCAGTAATGGCGGTGTGAACTCTTGAAATATGGTCAGTAACTGACACTTATCGGATCGCTACTTTCGATCAAGCATTTTCAGGATTTGATGGAGGAGAAAGTGCTTTCGTAAGGCGCTCGGTTGTCTGATGTACGGCGAAAAGCTTTTTGCAATCATTCCAAAAACATAATGTAAGGGCCATAAGAATGTATGTTTTGTTACTCGATGTCAAAATATTGACTAGCAAGTGGTGTTGATAAAAAGTATAAACTAAAAGTATTGACTAATAAACGAGTCGAGAATTTTATCACTTTAGTTTTTTTTTGTTATAATAAGTGTTCCGTATCCAAAGCTATCCAAAAACGATAAAATACTTCTAAGCAGAAGACGGATAAGAAAGGGTTAGTTGCAGGTAGAATTTATATTATCTTTTTGTCTACACAGGAACTGGATTTATCTTAACCTTTAGCAAATATTAAATAAGACCATTTGCGTGCATCTGTGATATCTGTAAACAAATGTTTGACCGCGATAATGATAAGTGCATTTCTATTGGTTAAACAAGAATTTAGGAATTAATCCTTATATCCATAGATTATAGCCATTTAATATGATTTATAACCCTTCATAGTAGAGAAAACTTGATCCATCTACTGTTATCTACTTAACTCTTGTTACAGGTAATTTTTAAGAAATGTTATAACTAACATATCACCCCTTTCATCAAGGAATAATGTTATTATTTCAAAATGCGCTAAATAATATATGTTTACAGAGCAGGATACTTTACCATGGATATTTTATCCATGGATGAGAATCATAAATCGAGAATATAACACTACCAAAATCAATATAAGCCATAAAGACATGAAACTGGATGAAACGAGACTCATTATTATATCGTGACTGTGTCATAACGATCCGTCGTGGCATCAACACCAATCTACCTGCCAAATGCGAGTGAGTTATCAAAGAGCAGCAGACGCCTTGGGGCTGTGATTGACTGGCTTGTGAGAGCTACTTAACAGCAATACGGAATATCAACATCATCATTTACTTAAATAAGATGTCACGATTTTATCTTAATGGTACATAATGTTTTGCTTCTTAGTCGTTACGAATATAATAAAGATTCCATATAGAAAGTTGAATAAAACATTGATTAAATTGAAAAAGTTTGCATTCAGCCTATAATAATTTCTAGTCACATTAACGACGTTTTGTGAAAGTTATTTACATTGAGTACGTTCTACGAGAAAAACTTTATTTATAAACACTTACCGTAAATGGTGGCGGCTCGTGTTGAGAAGACAGCTCGGTCCAAGGCCTGAGTAAGGCCCGTTCAGCATCAGCGCCAACTGACGCAAAGCTCACACCATATCGACGCCACAGAGAGAGCTCATACAGCTTCTTCCACGGTATCCCATCATTCTTCACAACCTTCTTCCTAATACTGCCTCTAAAAGACGGTGTTCTTACAAAGGATTCGTTCGGAATTCCCTTCTTGCTGGCACCTCTCCATGGAGGTTTTGTTCCGTTAACATTCGGTTTCCCATTACTAGTTGTGCTTCCTACAGAACCTTTACGCTGTAGACTAGATTTCGTTTGAGTGGGAGTCTTTTTCTTATCATCGAAAAGGACGGAGTTAGCTAGTTCCTCATCATTGTTGGATCCATCTAATTTAACTTCTTCGATAGTAACAACACCAGATTTTCTTTCCCTATAGCTTCCTCTTAATGGAGTTCTACTGAATGGTTGTTTGACTTTTTCTCCATCTACTTCATCTTGGAGAGCGCATATTACACTGTCGTCAGCGTATCTCATTCGAGCAGTTTTCATTAAGGATGCTCTTGTGTTTTGAGCGAATAAGCGTTCACAAGGATCTGTGGACTTGTGTTGGTCTTGACGAGACTTGAATGTATTCTCGGAGTCAGTGTCACTATGACCTTCGTAAGAGCTGGTACTGTTACTGAAGCTCTTAGTATACAAACCATCATTATTCTTAACAGTGTGATGGTTTTTATCAGCTTCTTTTATCTCTATTATACATTCATTGCGAAAAGATTTTCGGGAATGAAGACTTGTGTTAGAATCTGATTTCGCTAAAGGATTATGTTTGTGGTCAGCGCATCCATTAGCATGCGCTTTCCCGGTGCAATGTTTATGTATTTTAGCTAAAGCTGCCAATGTTTTGTTACCGTTAGGTGACAGCTCGTCACCGCAGCGGAGCGACTGCTCAAACGAGCCTTGCACGTGGAACATTGTCACTTAGAACTTTCCTTCACTGTCACTAGGGCTTGAGCCCCTACCGTTTAGCATTTTCAGAGGTCAGAGTTCTGTCGATCAGATCATATCGAATGTCACTGTATTCTGCACAATGAGAGCATTTACTCGAGTTATGGGTTTTACGATGCAGATCGGCGCGATAAAATCTATGGTAAAGGTATATCAGAGCGCGTGATCATAACGAGTCGTGATCATGAGCCGTTTGACGCTAAACACAACAAAATGTTATATCCGAATCATGGACGTTGTGACATTAGTCGTGGTAATTATTTAGGGCAGAAAGATATCATTGTCGTGAGGATTACTTTGACAATATCGGTTTGGTATTAAAAAGTGATCTGTATTGTATAGAGATTATAGTACACAACTGACATTCAAAGGCTTTTGATGCCGTTGTCATGGTAATAAATAAACAAACCTACCTACGATTTACTTCCGTTAACATAAAGTACTAGTTCTAGAACCTTATATCATTATCGAAGCTTCTAGAAAGGCTAACCTATCACCAGTTACTTAGGGCGTGACCCGACATAAGGCCCTTCATACACTTGGCAACTAGTCTCCGATACCCGACGACTTCAGTCTCCAACGCATGCTTATGTAGGAACCTCAATGAGTTCATATTACGAAAGTCGTCGGGTACTGAGACTTGTGGCCTCGTGTACAAAGGGCCTAAACAATTTTCATGTCTTTAGTTTACGCGTGGCGGGTCCGCACGCACTCAGCTCAAGTAAATTGCCGCATAATTAGTTAAATGCTTAAATTATGGCCCCTTAAACAGAATGTACGTGTTTAAGAGAAATGTACGTACTTTGTTATTGTGAATTGTTGAAGGTTTCGCTTAAATTGAATATAAAGTACTGGTTGGTACATTTAAATGAGGTTTAGCATTTGAGGTCAAATATTTCAATGTCTATAATTAGACTTTATTGATTTCGGGGGTAATATAATAAATAGAAATGCTTTAAAAGGTATGAAAGGGACAGTGAAACAATAAAATGGCTTGACATATTTTGAACTTACCAATAAGTTTACTGTTTAATTGTCTCATTAGCATTTAATTCTCAATGACTTCTAGTTTTAGCTACAGCCAACGTTGCTAACTGATAATTATTTCATCACAAATCATCATTAAGATAACCATTATTGTAATATATACGCCCGTTTAATTATTATTCTCTCATTAAGACCACTTTACAAGAAATTAATCAAGCAACTAGAAAGTAAAGGATTTCAATTGATTAAACACTTATTTAATATTGAGGCCAGTGTTAAATATTACATCGGTCACTCGCTTGCGCTTGAAAAAGCAAAGCGACAGCAAAAATTGCACAATTATTGCTGCCAAATTGCTAGTTGGTATGCCGTTATAGCGATACTCGATACGTATTAGCAATTTAACAGAATTATTTGTGCAATGATTGCTTATTTTTTGCTTTTGTCAGATACGTAATAAGGCATTTAGCGCATGTTTTTTGAGACTTATTTAAGTGTACAAGATTATTGATTCATGTGTTACAACATGTATGGGTGTGTCCCAAAATGTTAGGTTAGTTGTAATATTAATTTATTAGCCCATCATTATTCAAAACTACTGCCTAAGGAAGAATTACATAAAATACAAGTTAGTTCATACATTAGAGTTTGATTGATAACTTCTAAGATAACTGTGCATAAATTATTAATAGGTTTTACACTTCCTAACAAGTTTCAAATCTATCCTATGCATGAAAGTGAACGCTTTAGCAGAATCATTTTTCTTATTAATAAATTGGGTAATATTTAAAGTGCGACATATCATCCAGTAAGAAATAAATCTACGAACTTTAAAATCTAACGTAACAAAATAAATTTGAGACAAATTATCAGACACTAATTCAGTTAATTATAACTAAAACTATACAAATTGACTCAAATATTAACTGTTCACATATAATAGAACGGGGATTAACGCGTACATGCTTAAATACCCTTAGGGCTTGACGTTTCGACCGGGTTACACCCCCCGTGGTCGCAAACAGACACATTTTCTAAAGAATGCTTATCATATCTTCATAATATCGACACACGATATCCACAATATACATAATCTTAAGTATTAAGCCGAGCTTTCTTAAACACAGTCGGTTACATTTGGCTATGCAATAAAACCTACGCGGTGTTACGTCACAACACTCAACTATGTAACTATCGATGCAACTTGTCATTTTATAAAGTTATGGACCTTTCTCTGGTAACAAGAGAATTATATAAAATTAATATAATAACAACCTTTCTCAAACCATTTGTAATTACTGGCTTAATAGTTTCGCTGAACATGCTTTTGTCTTATATTTTCATGTTTTTCAATATTTACCGGTTTCACTGTTAGCAATATATAGTTCTAATAAATGAACCCAATGTACACCGAATATATCATTGTTTGATAAAAATTTGTTACATTCAGAATGTGTATTTTATTGATGTAGATACCCTTTGACGCATCTCACCTTGAGGAAACATTCCAAAACTTCTAAGAATTTAGTAACTGACTTATGGTATGTGATGATGGGCTAGATTTGACATTGAAATGACAAGAAAATAAAAGAGAGCTTATGAACCAAGCATAAATACTCCCGTTTGAAATTTCTATGAACAAAATCCGACAGTTGACAAAATAACTTTAGCATATACTAACAAATCTCAAGGACCACCAAAAAACAATCTTACAACAAAATTAATTTCAATATTATGTATAATTGATTCTCATTCGCATTGATTGGCAGTAAATATTGCTGACCAATTGAGGCCACCCACCACTTCCCAGTAAGATTGGTAAAAGCCCTGTGGGCGGTATTGTTCTCTTTCACTTCACATTTGTTCTCACCTACGTCTTATTATAATCGCGTAAAAGAAAGTTAACAGCATCAAAGCTTAAATGATATTTAATTTTCTAATACGTAATAGAAGAAAAGTTGTTCTGGAAAAAGAGTTTTGAGCAAAGCTGAAAACACTAGCTCAGTTTTTTTTTATTTGCCTACTGATAACATTTTATGAAATATTCTTTCTTTTATTTTTATCCTGGATTCCAAAATTGGAATCTGAAATCGCCAATCCGCAGAGAGCAAGCGTGGTGATCAATGCTCGCGTCTTCTCTATATGGAAAAAGGCCTTAGCCTAACAGTGGGACGTTTATAGGCTGGATTATTATTATGTATTATTTTTATCAATTTTATGGTGAACGTAATAATGGTCAAAGGTAATAAAGGTAATAAGTAATGATTAAGGTAAAAATATTCCAACAATAAAAACAGCACAAACGTGAATGAAAGCCGGAAAAACGCAACGAGTAATCTATAAAAATAAACGGCTCAACAAATCGCTATCTCGTATCAATATTTGAACAAGTTGTAACGTATCTGGGTTCCGTACACCTGACCGTGGGAACGCAGTAACGCACTCTCGTTTTTATCAAACTAGCACATTTACGTTAGTTTACATTGAGAGGTGACCAATCTAGAAATAGTTCTTGGACTATATTTTAAAATAAATAAAGGTTTCACACAAAAACAAAAAAGGATGTGACGGTATTACAATGAAAATCATAGTAATAACGGGAATTAGCATGTACATGCTTAAATACCATATTGGGCTTAACTTTAAAAGTTATTAAATCAAGTTTTGTTTGTTATTAAAGTAATAAAAAGTTTTTTATAAGGTGATCGAAAGCAGGTAATTTAGGTTAGTTACCAGTGTTACTATGTTATAGTATAAATAAGTAATACATATTTTGTGATAATAAATAAGTATATACAATTGTTAATTAGTTACCTTAGTCTCTACTCTAAGGTAACTAACTACATCCCTATAGGAATTGAGTTTTGGGAGCATGTTAAGAAAATATGTTTACCTTCAAGCAAAAACCACATTAGAGCTAAATTAAATACTAAAAAAAAATTGTCATTGCCACATTGTCCTTCCATTTCCATTTAAATTCAATTATCGTTATTAGATAAGTAGGTGCGATTGACTAATACTTAAAAAGTCACGACAAATGTATATTTACTTTAATATTTTAAATCAATTCACTTTAAAATTGCGAAAGCACTGACCACATATTACTGTTGCCAATTTCTTACGAATTGAGAGTAAAAAAGGGTTTTTCTCTGATAAGGACTTGCCTTCTTTTATACCATAACATTTAATCTTTATTTATTCTCGAAGAACAAAAAGTTTAAAGTTCTTTGAGACAATTTACTTATACATACTGGATAAAGTATTAAAGTAATACTGTGTTCGTCTGTTTGCCCTGCTATCAGGTCTAAACCACTGAACCTATTTGGCTGTAATTCGGTAAGGTACAACCTTGAATCTGCAGAAAGAACATAGATTACTTTTGGCTTTTATAACCTATATCCACACTATCAATTCCGCGACTAGAAGATAATTAGTTTAATTTAAACCTTCTAGTAAATAAATAATCGTCACATAAATACCATTTTCCCGGCGGTTTCTAAACTAAATTAACGGTAACTGTGTTCTTAGATTATCACGATGGAAACCCGTTATCAGACTTCCTAATCATTAAAGATAATTATTAGTAATTAACTAGAAAAATCAAGTTTCATGTGAACTTGCGCGGAGGCTCAATATTAATTTGTCATAACACGGCGACATCATGAGTGTGACACTATTATTAATTACCTATTTTTACCCTAAACATAGGTTTTTGAAGGGAAATAATTTGAAATCATGTGAAAGTCACACTCATAACACACTTAAGATAGGTAATATCTTACTCTCATAACCGGTGCAATAGCAACTTTAAGAAAAAAGAAGAGTTTTTCTATTTCAAAAAAAGTCTTCGAAGATTTCATACTATATTTTCCAAAATAACAAAGGTTGGGTAGTAGTTTCCGCAACAGAAATGTAGATAAACCACTATAGATTTTCAATGAAATAAATAAACGTTTTTTGATAAAATATTCTAAGAATACTGTAAGGCCAAACGAGGAAATTTAGACAGAAGAATCAGAAATGGTCAACCTATCTCATAACTCAAGATTAATCCATAAAATAATATTAAATCTTACTTCACAGACAGCGCCGCAAGCATTCACTAGTACCAAAGGTAAAGTTGCTTACTACTTACTATTGGTCAACTCGACATGCAAATTTGTCTAGCGACACAGATCCACCTATTCGATAATATTGAAATTCGTTGCATAATATTGACGGCTCCATAATGGTACGATACGAGTAAGTTGAGGTTGAATACAAAAAGCTGTTTTAAAGTCTGTACACTGTCTCTGTTCCGCTCCTGCTTACAAAGCTCTAAAATATTGGTATACGGGGCTTTTTATTAAATTTATTAGAGAATTACTTAAATGGTCGCTCACAGGTTGTCAAGCTGGGAATCTTTTTGAGTAGCGAAGAATATATTAGCTACGGTGTCCCTCAGGGTAGCGTTCTTGTTCCTACCCTTTACATTGGAATTACAGAAGTATCTTTTATTTTCTTTATGTTCCCCGATAATTTAAAGGGTCGTTTGGATATTTTTTTCGTGTTTTAATTGTTATACTTGGTGGTCGCATAGTTTTATGGAAATCGACGGCAAAGCCTAATTTTCATAGGTACGTGTCATGTCTGGATGAGGCTGGCACAGAACCGCAGAAAATGGCACAACAAAGGGGAGGCTTATGCCCAGCAGTGGGAGGACAAGTGCTGTGGATGATGATGATGACGTATCATGTTTTTTTGCATTTATTCTACTGTATTTTTGGCAGTTACTTGAAAGCCAGCTATTTACCTTTATGTGCATACAAACTCACGTCAAAACATTTGGTCTCTAACAACAATGGACTCAATCCAAACACAAGTCAGTAAGTCAATCTCAGATCGCTCGTGACTGCCAACTCTTCGATCTGCAGATAACATCCTGATACGAATGTTAATACTTATGTACTGGAGCCAATTGATTTACGAAACGATATAGTCATGTTTAATTAATCGCCTTACACTAATATAGTTGTAGTTTTAAATGTACGTTGTTTAGATATAGATCTATATACAGATATACTATAGGTCAGTGGCAATAAAATAGATCGATCTTTTGATTTTCTGATTAATGTAGTAAAGTTCAAAAATAAAAATATAACTAAGATTTAAAACTATATCTAAGTTAACTGCCTCGTTGGCCTAGTGGTGCTAAGCGCGACTTCTACGCTAGAGGTCTTGGGTTCGATTCCCGAGTCAACCAAGGTGTTATGGGTTTTTTTTTAATTCTCAGTAGCAAGTCGGAGTTTGGATTTGTGCCCTTTTATTACATGGGACCTAAACATATCGGTGAACTGTGGGTGTACATTGGTACACCTCTGCCTACCCCTTCGGGGATACAGGCGTGATGATATGTTATGTTTGTAAAACAATATCTTGAATGCTAACTTTTAGGCAGTGAGCTACTGAACACCTACTAATTTCTAGTCTACTGGAAGTGATATTAAAAAATAAATATCAAGAAGTTAAGTTTTATTTTAAACTGAATCACAACCTTAACAAAAACATAGCATTAAGACTAGTGTTTTAGGTCTTTAATAGTATATAATTTTAAATCTTTCCATAAATAAATGATAAACTTGTTTATTTTTTATATCATCTATATTCTTTCCACAAGTTATTTTAGAAATAAAACATCTTGTGGAAAGTTTAAAGCTGTAAGTAACCACTATATTTCTTACCCATGAATAATTATAACGTTTAACTTCATCAACACCACATTTTAATTACATTAACTTCCAACTCAACATGTTAATACAGGTCTAATTAACCCAAATAATTAAAACAAATACAATTCAGAACCTTATCTTAAAGACACAAAGATCATTTCTCTTAAACACATCCAAAAGTGTTTAGTACTTTTCGATTTATGAGACAAAACGCATAAAAAGTGACCTTAACTTCATCGTATTAAAAAGTTATATTAAAAAGTTGTATTAAGATGACAAACGATTATGGCCAGTGACACTGTATTCATTTGCATCTATAAATTTATAATTAGCGACAAAAACCTTTTTTGACGTGTAATTTAATAGTTTTTATTTGATAACTGGCGTTTATGCGTGACTTATGTGTGTTGTGTACGTCTGCGCAGGTTTTTTCATTTTCCGATTAAATTGCATTAGAACAACGATATTTTGTTTATAATAATATTTTAGAACTGTTTTAATGTTGCATAGATTTGTCATCAGGTTACACTACTTTACATTGCTGATGATTACACTGATGCGTATGAGATAAAAAAACCTAAACCTCCTATCGTAGTAGCATTTTGTATACTTATACAAAATTGAAAGGCAACAATAATTATATCTTTTTTGTTTGGCAGGTGTAACTCATTTCCGAGCCAGCCTTGCATCCGCAGGGGGTTGAGGATGCAAGAGTCCGGGCTTCCAGAGCCTTGAGAAAGGCTCCGACTACTCCGACATAACACCTGAGGCCCGAGTCTGCTATTGACAATTGTTTGAATCGTCTGAGTGGGTGGCCTGAGTAGGTCCATTTTAGGATAATTAGCATTCTACTAAATATCAGAACGTGGACATGGGCCGTCCCAATGGCCAATTTTGACGTTAAAATGACGTTTTACCTACGTAATTATCCTAAAACGGACCTACTAACGCCACCCACTCAGACGATTCAAACAAATGTGAATAGCAGACTCGGGCCCCTGGTGCCATCCTGCCTATAATGCCTTAGTGTCATAATTATATCTTCATAACATGTTGTCCATCATTATACATCCACATATAAATAAATATTCCACTGACAAAAACAGCTAACTAGAATACGCAAAAAATCTAAATTATATGAAAGACAAGATCAAGGTGAATATTCGTGACGTCACAATTACACAAGATAAGATGTGTATAATTAGCAACGTCATATCAATGTGAACAGAAATAGTACCATCATGTTGAATGTAAGATAAATTAGGAAGGAGGAATTGTTTGTAAACTAAATAAGATAAGATGATGATAAATTTGGCTGACATTAGGAATAATAAAATTGTTAGATTGTTCTCATCATCCTTATTTCTTCAGTAAGATGGCATGGCACATTTTTGAAGAGGATTGATGATTTGTGGCCTTGCTTAAAAACTTTTAATTCCTACATAAAGTAATTGAAAAAAAAAAAAAATCGGTAAATACTATTTTTTTTTTATTTAAATATCTTAGTGAAAAAAAAGAACTGAATAGAATTACTGATTTAAAAGAAACAGTGCTTTTTTTAAATTAGTTTTTGTGTTCTTACTTAACTTGTTTAACCGGCTGAATAAGCCATCGGAAAAACACTTAAGTATAGGTGCACTAATAATAAAAAAACAATTCAAAAATATATTTTAAGATTAAGGCAATTATTAAAACATTATTGACACAAACTAATGATTTAAATCGTTGTTAAGTCGTAAACATATCAGCAAAAATAATCATTATTTAAACAAAAAAACATAAAAATTATTCGTAATTGTAGCAAAAACGATACAAAAAGGTCGATTAGAGTATTTGATTTAAGAAAGAAATAGGTTTAACCTTGAAGGTACCTATTTCGTAGAAATTACACGTGGATTGGAACATACATGTTTATTTATTTATTTTTGTTATAATTTATTTTATATTTATATTTAGCTTGCAGGAATAAAACCGTGGAAGATTTTTTCCGTGACATCACAGACTATTAGAGAAGTCAAGAAGACAAAGCACAATCGTATTCAAAAATGTGTTTTAAAACGCACCCTGTAAGTATTATTCACCTACAGGGATGTTTCTGAAAGTAGTATAGCAATCCAATAGGTTTCAAGAGTACTCAAGGCATAGAGTTAATTCACAGAATTTCTTTTTATAATTAGTTAATTTAATAATTGATTTCCAATTATTTGCATCAAGTATAATCATGAAACTAAAGCTCGTGTTTGATAACGTAAATAAACCAATAGTACTAAAAAAGAAGATTAATAGCGAACCAATAACTAAAACTTTAATTGCTTAACCAACCACAAACAAAATCTGCTAAAAAAACTAAATCACACAATCAATAACAATTTGAACAAAAAACTGGCGTCAAAGACAAAATAGGCCAAAGGTAACAAAAAACTCGGCGAAGACCATAGACGGGTATTATTAATACCAATTTATTAATAAACAAGGATGGAGCTATACAGATAGATAGCGCCATCTCTTTTTCACAAGTAATTATGCTTGTTTTAACACTATGCTACGTTTACGCTCGACGACACTACATCACAAAACATGTGTACTAAGGGTATGAACTCTTGGATTATTGACATTATTACAAAAAAAATATTTTTCAGGAGTTTCATTTATTGATTTACTAATAATGCTTCCTGTTTTATGTGAGGTTTATATTGCTATATTGTTATATACTACAGATAAGTTACAGTGACTTATGTGAAGGTTTTGCAAAAAATGAAAACTTTTAGCTTTTTGATAAATACACTTTTACTGGTTTAAAGTTAAATATCGAACCCCCAAATTGTGACGTAGTGGTTCTTACTTAAAATAATAAATGTAATTTTTATCATTGTCAACTTTATGTAATTTTCTAAATACAGACATGATTGTCTGTTGCAAGAAATTTTCTACACACGTCGCCACGTCCTTAATTGTTGACTGAATACATAGCGTATTGTGTCGCAGTGTAAAAGTAGCTTTAGGCCGACAGGAACTATAATTTATTCAACGGCCGCCTAGCGCCGGATCTAATATTAAATACTTTAAATAGTCCTCTGAACTTCTCAGAAATCTGTTGGCATGTGTGCGGTGAGCTTCGACGAATATAATAATATATTATGTAGTTATTGTATCACTTAAATGTGCATTAGAAATATAAATAATTTATAAATAATTGCGTAGAATAGATAACAGTCGCAATTATTAATAATTAATGCAGGTATTACTATTAAATTGTATTTTAATATTTCCTAGATTAACGTCTACTCGTACCACTCGATTGTGACTATTTGAAAAAACTAGGCATAGTAGGCAACAAATTGGCATTCAAAGATTGCTTACAAAAGTATACATATAAGAAGTTTAAAATGGAGATGTAGGTACCAAGAATATTAGTCGAAGAAGGGACCTAACAAAAAAATATTAACTGTTATAAAAAATAATTTAGAAGATTATAGAAATATGAAGAGTTCAAAAGGCAATTCACTACACTACTACACCATAAGATTTAAGTTAAGCTTCTAAAATACACAAAGAATCAAATCAATACTCAAGACATTCTTACAATTTACTACAAATATTTGACCCTCAAAACATTCAACTAACAATTTATAAAGAAAATTCTTCAAAAGGCCGCCATTTTGTAATTTGTCAAGAATTTATCGGCGGTTTCTTAATCGCTTTAAGTTATTAACATTCTGATGGAAAACTTGTTAATTCTAGTTCAAAGTTTACACGCACTTGACCGGTTTATTGATGCAAAATATTATATTACATAATATACCTCGCATCTGGTTTTGATGTGTTAGTAAATTATTGAAATATAATATTATTTCAAGGCTAGCTTCTTCCGAAAATGTCATTTTAAGCCTACGTAAATGTCCTAGTTTGAAACTATAACATTTTGAAAACCTACTTTTGTATGTAAGACTGTTTTGGTGTGAGTTTCGTTTCAATTTATATGTCACAAAATATAGTGTCAAAAATGAATAAATGTTTTGATAAACCCAAAGAAACAATCACTGTAAGATGTATTTGGGTTCATTACATTTTAAAAGTTTTTTTTTAAACTTAGACTATCACAAAAATAAAGCTAAAAAAAGGTAAAATCTCAACAATCTATTTAGCAGTTAAAAAAACTAAACGCCAAACTTGTTTAAGATTCACAAACAAAATAAAAAAAAATATAAACAAGACAGTTAGAATGAAATCGGGCACCCAAATCGCATAAAAAACTCTACCTCCGCGAGGATCTGACACTTTTATATTTCTTCAAATAAAATCTAAATACTAAACTCTGACATTCTGTTGCTATTATTAATCATTGTTTTGTTACTCTGGTTGTTAGCCTTCATAAAGGTAATAATAATTATTGTTGTGAGTAGGTATAGCAGGTACGAAGTTCATCTCTGCATTATTGCGACTTATGTATAAAGGCACAAGAAATCTAAGCTATGTTATTCCATTGCTTCAAATGAAATAACCAATAACTGCTTATAAAGTTGGTGTTAAGTATTTTGAAATTTGACATAATATTTCTCAGAAAGGATTACCTTTTGTAGGTCTAATGTCCACAAATGCAAGTTATCTAATTAACAATACAATAACGAGAGTAAATCATAATTATAATAATCTCAAAGTATAAATATTTTTAAAGCTGCAAAATTTTTCTCAACCAAACAGTCACAGAAATCTTTAGAAAATCAAAATCTAATTTAACTACTAAAACGATATCAAAACTAAAGCACTACTTACTACTTAGCGGACAGTCTCAAATCTATTTTAAAAACATACTCTGAACTTCTAAAAATAACCATAATTCTGCTAAGGAAAAAATATCTCGTTAGGTCGCCGTCCCGTTTGTAATAACAACACTAAAATGCACAAACACGGCTTAATTAACGAGTTTTTTCGTGTCCCAAATACATTAGGTAAGACTTTTTGCTTAATGATGCAGAATGCAACCTTAAAATATTTTGCAAGAGACGAACAAAACTTTATGTTTTTCAGAAGTAATAAAATCTTCAAGAACTTTTTAGATAAGGAGAAAATTAATATAGACAGTGATTGAACTTTGCAATATTTCTCTTTATAAGAAAATGTAACAATTGCAGTTAATTGTAACTATCGAAGTAGACTTGGAAACTGTACAGAAACAGACATATTTTAATAAATTAAAGTACCAAGAGATACGAAAAAAAGAATTGTGAAATAAAAATAAATAAAATGTGAAACCTTAACTTGCTCTAACAAACAATAGGTACGTACATAGGAAAGTGCATTCAACCAAACTAGTTTAATTACTCCAACTATGTGCAGTATCACAAGAATGCAGCAACAATTAGAAATGCACAGAATGACGCCAATGTTAATGTGCACGTAATCGATTCCTGTTTGTCTACTCGCAAAGCTTTATTTATAATCTAACAAGTATTTATCTAAAGCATTTTTAAAGAACTAATAATAAAATAAGTCATGCTCTATTTTTTTATGACAGGAATTTCAAAATGCGTCTTAAAAAGATACACTCCAAAGATTTTCCACAGTTGATTTCCGATTTAGATACTTCTTATATGTCTTTATACTCTACTTAATTACACGTTGGTGATAAAAAGACTATCTTACTGTACACCCGATCATTAGGTCCAGTCGGTAAGTGAACATATATATCAAAGAGGAGCCTATTCCTATTGCCTCGCCGGCGAGGCCCGTCGCGTATTATAAATAATAGTAACGTAAATGTTATCCTCCCGTCCCTAGACCAAGCTGGCCCGAGCCGGCCAAACTAGCAATAAAAATATGTCCCTAAATAATAAAAACTTAGATCCAGCCATCCCTTGCTGTTTTGCTTTATTAAGATTGTTAGCAACGCACTAAGTCGAGGTCCGAACCCCGCAGGGGGTGCCCTTAGTGGACGTTGCTGACGTAGTTAGTTTTTCCTATTGCTCTGGCTGGAGGCCTTAAGGTCCTCGCCAAAAGTCCGGTGAAGCAGTCAAAGCCTGCGCTCAGGCTAACTGCAAAGATCTCTACCAAAAAAAAAAAAAAACCTATTCCTATTGCAATATATAAATCAGGAGACAATGTACAAAAGTGGGCTTGGAGAAGAGTTGCAGAACTTTTAGCTGATTTTGTCCCCCTTACATCATCACATAAATGTAAATGGATGACATAAGAACATAAGACTTAACAGTAAATATATAATATAGCTACAAAACGTTTGCAATCCGTCACGCAGCATATGCAAATCCTGGCAACACCTGTGCCCATTTGCATATGGCAACTCTGATAGCCACGACAAACGTTAAATAACTAACGCTTCGTTCAATCATTCTATTTCATTACCCTAATTAAATAATTTATTTAAAGTACCGTAAGAATACTTCCTAGATCTTTTAGTGCCAAGATTCAGAAGTCTGGTACTTTTTGCATCATTCTTAAATTGCATTCCAAATGCATCATAACTTGAACGTTGAACTCGGCCACACATTACGTCTTGCAACACCAACCTATTAACCAATTCGATACAGTACTTAATTCTAGTGCTAGCATCTAGAATACTAGAGTAATCTAGACCTAATACTACCCGCCTCCTAATTAAAGAGCGGGCGAACAATACCTAGCACTTATCTCCAACCACCACTTAACTATAATCAAAGCTTGCTATTTATTAGCTTCTATAATAATACAGAAATCAATGCAAAACAATAAGTATTTGTAACCAGTTATCCTTCACACAAGACTCACGTACAAATGTCAAATGTCAAACATTACATTGGCAATTGTAAAACATCCATTGCGGCATTTCCTAGTAATCCTATCATGAAGCTTGTACTAAGCGTTCGATGCTCTTTAAATAAGGGCCAATGTTTGTCGGGTTTTGGGCCAAGATGTTGGTTGGATGAAAAATGATGTCCTGTCAGAAATAATTTAGTATTACTGTATAGATGACTTAACAAAGAGAACGCACGCGTCGTCCTTTGAGGAATATTAAGCGGTTTATGTTGTTGCTCATAAAACTTTGTACCTTAGGTCGCAACCTTGCTTGGATGCTTACAAAACAATTAGTTTCTACTAAGTATGTCTTTAATTAAAGAGGTCAGCTTTAGTTAGCTTATTTGCAAGAATTTAACCATGAAATATCATTTTCTGCCCAGTATTAATAATCAGCTGCCCTATTATTCTTCCTTCTGGGGCAATTTAGGTTATTTTGACTTTTAAATGCCAATCCATTTCTAATTTTCTTTTGTAGCCTAGTAGTAATCGTCGCTCTATCGATCGCTAGCTAGGCCAGTCAGGATACATAAACATATAATTCATAGTGTACACCTACACCTCTTTAATTTGTAGGAAAAAACTGCCACAGATTACTGCTATTGTTTTTCAACCTTGGACTTATAACTAAACCTACACACCCTGAGTCAGAAGTCTGAATATCAACCTAAATAATTGAACACACATAAGCGTACAAAGGAACCGACTTCAATTAATATAACATATCATCACGCCTGTATCCCCGAAGGGTTAGGCAGAGGTGTACCAATGTACACCCACAGTTCGCCGATATGTTTAGGTACCATGTAATAGGGGGCGAGGCTATTGCCACTTCTTGACACTTATTCAATTAATATGGGGCTCCTTATTTGAGTAAAAGATGAGAAAAAAAAAATGGGAACACGATCCATAATGGCCGCTGAAGTCGCGTAAAAAAACGCGTGAGAAACCCCTCCTTTTGTAGGTGGTTAAAATTCTAAAAGCTATCTTCTCAAAAGGAACATCGGAGAATTCCATAAAACCTCTTTAGACATGGTAACCAAGTAAAATAAACAGTTCGACGCAGAAACGGCGAAACTGTATGACTCCTTACAAACGCTCATGATTTACATGAAAATAGGCAGCTACGGCGCATGCGCGAGTCAACAAACGAGACAGTCACATGTTTGTTGGAAAAACAAGAATAATAAACAGTGAAATCTTAGAAAATGTATTTGCCATTTCTGGTTGGCTGTGTGCACTAGTAAAGAAGGCCGTATAGGGGGAAGAATACGATAATATTGGTATACTTGTATTATTTACCTTAAACGTAAGTAACCAAACCTAAGTAATACAGAGATATGAAAAATATGACGAAGAAAACTTACTAAACACTGAGTTTGAAAAGAAAGTCTTTAAAATAAAATAACTTTCAAGGCACTCTTATAGATAAACAGTAGTATGAAAAGAATTTTCTAGACGATTTTTTTTTAAGCGGAAAATGGAATGATCTTAGCGTAGTGGCACCAATGATCGACACTTTAAGGATCTTAATCGATCATAGTGGGTTTCTTTATTAAATTAAAGGTATATTAGTCACTTTTAAACCAAAAGTAACATTTGAGTATGGTAAGGTATATTCTTGAGATAAGAATAGAATGTATTATTTTTATTTGCTATAAACAGACAAGAAAAAAAAATCAAAAAAATGAAAAAGTGTAAGAATCTCCAGTAACCGACACCTAGTCATTTGACTGTTACCAGTAATCGACACCCCAGTTATCGATACCCCAGTCATCGACACCCCAGTTATCGACACTTACCAGTTATCGACACCCCAGTTATCGACTATTATCTATAATGAGTATTTGCCAAATAATCACACCATTTGACCACATTTGTCGGTCTTTAAAATAAAATTACCTGTTTAATAAGTATGCATATTTTGTTACAATAACCATATTTCTCTTACTGGGTATTAATCATGTAAATACTCGTACAAGACGGAAGATATTGACAAGTTGACTAGCACTTGGTGAAGGGTGGGCGATTTGGGGTCGTTTCATATCTGACGGTGGTGGCGTGCTGACGACGCGTCAGTCGCGTGGCGCTGGGGCGGGCGGGCGCATGATGGAGGATTCGGCCTTTCACACTGACCCGACGACGCGTCAGGTGTGGGAGGTTGGATGTAAAGTTGTGTGCTTGTTCGTTCTGGGGTTGCGCGGCCAATGTTGCGCGCTGCCTTTTACGCCGGATATGAACCGACCCCTAGGGTGCTGTCTTTTTTGTATTAAAATTTTGACGTTTGATAAGTGCTACTTTGTAGCTTAACTTAAATTAATGATTTTTGATTTTGATTTTGGTTCTGATATTTTTGTGTTGATAATTTTTAATTTTTGAATTGAACACTTCTTTAGCGGCTTTTCGTAATGGGTAAAAAAAAAAAAACTCGCGTCAGGTTAATAAACGTTCCAGTGCACTTTACACTTGTTATAGCCACTGGCAATCCTACAAGGTCAACATTGGCAAGTAGGTGTACCTAAATTTTTCATTAAACTAAAAATAACTGGATACGAAAATACCTGCCACTCACTGACTTAAAATAGAAACATTGGGCCCCTGGACACGTGACCTGATCGAAAATTTGTATGACGAAAACTTCTTTAGCGGTGCTGTACAGTTTTTTTTTGTAATGAGTAAAAATGATATACCCGCGTCAGGACACGTGACCTGATCGAAAATTCGTAAGACGGATGTAATGTTTGTGTACGATAGCGCAATAAATTTATATTGTATTTCTACCACAGGTATGATAGTACTTTAATACTGATAATGAAAGCAAATCGTGCAAAATTATTACCTAACCGTATGGTTAAAAAAACTATAATTTTTATAAGTGCTGTATAGGACTTAATTTTTTTTTTTCAGAATGTTTTTGTTTTTTTTTCTTGTATTAGGTTGACCTTGTCTGTAGCAACTATTTAAGTTCTAAAAAACATGGCCCCACGACGCACCGTTTTCGAGTTATGAGCCTTTTACTTGAACGGCCTTTTAATGTAAACGGCCCATAAGTCGGAAACTGTGCGTCGTAGGGCCATACTTCTAAGATCATAAATGGTTTCTATAGATAAGCTTAATCAGATGCTGCAATAAAAATGCTCGAATTCTATAAAAAAAAAAAACTAAAAAAGGACTCGCAACTTTTTTTTACTAATTTTTTTTTTGTTTTCTTTGGTGCTCATAGTGCCCAAGCGTATGCTCCAACTCCTACCCTCCGCCCCTAAGACGACCCACTGAACCTAACTGGTCGGGAGTATAATGTTTTCTCAGAGCCATCTCTAAAACCAATCATTGACACATATTATTTCCCAATAATCGTCACTTGTCGATTTCTGGTAGGTCAACTTTGATTAGTTTACTTCAAATATCTACCGAGAAGCAAAGTTAGAAGAGCTATATATTCACTTATCAAATGAAAAATGTTTCTAATAATTACTATCGACACGTGTCGATAACTGGAGAAAGTCAGTTTGTGAACACCAATGATCGACACCAACATTTTACTAATATTAAAATAATCTTGAACTTGTGTTATAACAAAATTCCACCCTTTAGTTCTTATAAAAACCCGTAAAACTCATAAAATTCAAATAACTTACAATACATTAGCATAATTAACAAAGAAATGTACTCCCTTCGTTAACGATTTCAGTAAGAAATGTTGTTTTTCTCGCCGGTACTCGAGCCACAATCAGTTGTCACACCGCTACTTTCAAATAAAACTGTAAATATCGCTCAAATGTCAATGGGAGCCAGTAATTAGTGTGCTTTCCATGTTACAGTGTCGTCAAATAAATAAATCGGTATCCTACTCTTTATTTTATTAAATAAAAAAATAAAGTGTCGATTACTGGTGCATGTCGATTACTGGTGCCACTACGCTACGTTGAATCCAAATATATTATTATTTTGGTCAGTATTCCCTCATTTCAACATAAATTTTGATGCTTACTTTGCGCTTACTGGTATAAATAGCCCAAAGATAACTGAGATGACCATAAAACCTTAATCTTCGTAGCCTTGGCACAATAAATGTCATGGATGCTAATAAGATAATGATTAAAAAGTGCTGAATCAACATCATAGTACTATAATTATGACTCGAAGTTTTTGTGAGAAGATCTCCTAGATAGAATATAATAATTTCTATCCACTTTTATACACCCTAAAAAATGCACCTGATCTTTTCTTACATCCAACAAATCTATCTATTAGGCCCGTTTTGTAGCACTGCCGGGTAAAGGCCTCCCTCTCTCTTCCACGCACTCTTGAAGTCTTGTCTACTGAGTTGTCTACTTCTCGGTCTGTCGCGATGTCGTCTAGCATATAAAATGGCCAAATATTGAAAAAGAACTACTTTTACAGATTTTTCGCGGTTTAAACTTATGTTAAAGGTTTCGACACGTTTTCAAGTATCATGGTCACGGACAGACTGAAACTGAATAAACCGCAAAAATATCCATAAAAGTATATTAATATTATAGAACGGGGATTAGCGCGAACATGCATAAATACCTTTAGGGCTTGACGTTTCGACCAGGTTACACCGGCCGTGGTCGCAAGCAGACTGTTTAAAAGTTATTATCCATAAAAGTAGTTCAATGTCTAACATTTGTGAAAACCTTAGAAACCAATATGACCAAATATATTAACATTACCACCATAAAAACAGTAACAAACCTATTACGTATACACTTACAGCTAATCAACGCGTAACATACCGTCAAAACCAATAAACTTCGTTATTAACTAAGGTTCGTTATCAGCAGATCGGCAACAGTAATGTGCCGGATATAAAAACAGTTAACTATGCATCTTTATTGGTTCTCGGTTAGTAAGACTGTGGTCTCATTGATAGCGATCAGAAGACTTAAAACATGCAATTCCTAAAAGCAGCACTGTAATAGTTGTTTGAAAATTATATCTGTACATTAAAATATAGACCAAAAAATCTTTTTTATTTCCGCAAAGTTTATTTTCTGTCAAAATAAGCGCGATACCTTGAAATCTCAATAATATATATACATCGCCTTACAAAAATACAAGAAGGTTTTGATTAATCGAATAACCCAAAACAATAACATACACTAATAAAAATTCGTATCTAAAACACATAAACATTTACCTCTGCTTCAAAGACCGACAAACGCTATCAAACGGACCTAGCCCTAAATCGCCAGCTACCAAAACTAGTGAAAACAAAACCGCCCCCGCACTACCCACACTTTCGCTAGTACAGTCTACCACACAGCTGTTCCAACACATTGACACCAACAGAACCCTTTTCTGTACTACATAAGGTTGATTTTTGTAGTACACTGTTGGGGTGTTCGTGGTAGAGTGTACATCAATTTTACGCTCGACTGTTTACAAAGGCGACATGTCTCTAGATTGCACTAAACACTCGTCAATTACCGTGACCATTTAATTGTTCTGACAATAACGTGATGAAAGCAAGTATTTTAGCGATGTATAATCATGATATAGTATACTGCGTAGATATGATTAGGCAGTTATGTTCGCAAAAAACGTGTAGAGATTTTGTAAGCTTAAACATTCAAGGCTAGATGCTGATAAAAAATGAGATGATTTATGGAATTTAGACTCTTGTGAGACATTAATTAAGTAGCATTTCCTTTATCTTTTACGAGAAGGATGCGAGACGTCGGAAAGAAGACTAATAAAGAAATCTCTCTCATGATTATTTGGACCCAACAAAAAGAGAAATAACATCCGCATTTTCCCCACTTTACCTTGAGTTCCGATTCATAAGACCGAAGAGCGTGTATGAAGGGAATAATGAAAGTGGACGAAGCGAAACAAGTGAGATCATAGCAAGTGGTAAGAAGTGGTCTCTGCCTACCCCTACAAGGGAAAGAGGCGTGATTATGTGTATGTACCTTGAATTGTTTCCGATACAAAACAATAGAAGACCAATTTTCCATCTAGAAACATCTTTCATACATCCATACATATAATCACGCCTGTTTCCCGCAGGGGTAGGTAGAGACCACCTCCTTCCACTTGCCACGATCCTTACATTCACGGTCTCTTTAAAACCGAAAAAGTAACAAATAATCATCATTTTGACCACAAAACTAAAACAAATCCAAGAAAGACTTCCTAACAGTAGCTTACAATTAACACCCGAACTCTCCAAAGTCATCACAGCTCTACAAACACATAATTGGTGTAATTTAATTAATGAATGCCTCCAATAAAGGGCAATAAACAGTATTTCATCAGCTGCATCTATCACCAGTTCTGGTCGCCATGTTGTTTTGTTACGGCCCGTTTAATTGCTCTACTGCCTACGAGAGAACTGTTGTATCAATTCGGTTTAGGGTTACCAGACAAATTTAGATTCAGGAAAAGTTAACTACTGCTCTTTGGTCAACTGGCGGTGCTAGGTATCTTGTTAAGGTCTTAAATATAGATCAGGAGGGAACTGCTTGATATCTTAAATAAATACTTTACGGATATTTAGTTTTTTGAGGAAATGTTAAATATCTTGTTTCTATATTAGATTATAATATTGATCTATCTTGGCCTTGAATGTCGACTCTAAATGCCTCTCTCCATCGTCAGATTTAAAATGTATTTTCCTTTATATTAGTACTTTTACATAACCAGACGTTTTAGTAATAAGGATGAAAGTAAAAATACTTAATAAATAAATAATATTGATCTACATTTTCTCTTTATCTGATGTTTTTATTAATTAAGCTGACATATTTATGATTATGATGGATGTATTCATTCATAAACTCAAAAAATATTAGATATTGTATAGGCACTGTTTCTTTCCTTGTGCGCCCTTGTTTATCTGAATTACCTACTAGTTTTTCATATCTTTGCCTATTTCTATTTCAAAATATCAACCTATATCCTATCGTTTTGGAGTGTTGGTGACCCTAACCAAAATGTTTATTGTGGCTTATGTACCGGTTGTACTTGCGTGGGCAGACTCGAGTGCAGTGAAATTTTTGTGCAAACACCGGCCATTACGCTGGTACACATTCATTTACTAGTTAGGTAACATATTTATACAAGTTATTACGTATAGTATTATCTACACTAATATTATAAAGAGGAAAACTTTGTCTGTTTGGTTGTAATGAATAGGCTTAAAAACTAAACGACCTATTTTAAAAATTCATTCACCATTCGAAAGCTATACATTATCCACGAGTAACGTAGGCTAAATTTTATTTTGAAATATCTGTAAGATATTTGGGTTTTTCGGACATAACCGACATCCACGCGGCGACAGCGGGCGACCGCTAATTAATTTATATTATTAGTTACAGTAGCAAAGCCGATTACGCTGCTGATAATGCTTTGGCATTCTGGACGGAGAATCTAACTTCAATGCCATTGATGAAACGTTATGACGGAAAAGAGAAGTATATTGTCATGAAAAGTAGAAAACTGAAGTAGAGAATTTATATGGAACTGCTGGCTTTATTAATAGTCTGCCTAACTGAATTCGGAAACATTAAATATGTAATATTGAACAAAAAAATTTAAGTCTACAAAATGGTAATTTTTCAACAACAAATTAGTTACTAACTACTAATGTCCAGTTTAGTCTTCTACTATAGATTATCGACACTGATATATTCCGTGCATTATCTACTAAGCAACTGTAACACCTCACTGTTTGGACAGCAGACATTCGTCAAAAGCATTTGTTAATGTTGAGTGGACAACATACATGTTTATACATAAAATACTATTTATAGTACGAGACTTCACAACTACTTAGGTAAGGTTAGTTTGTATATGACAAACTATCTATTATTATTGCATGCTACATACACATACACACACACAAATACACGAATATTAGAACTTGCAGTTCGGATCTGGAATAATTTCCTACCCAAGTTTCTAATTACAGGATTCACCTAAAGTTATTCAAACTGCCAAAGTAGCTACACCAGGCTATTATCCTCATTTCCAAAATATATTTTGAACCACTAATAATCGTTGATCAGGTCGTCTATTTTAAACCAATCAGACCAAAAAAATCAAAGTTAAGCCACAATCTCAGACAACGTCAAACGTATCCACAGCTAATAGCAAAATGTGAAACATAATTTTTCCTAAAATTAATGAAACTTTAAACCCAATGCATCACCAAACCAGCATACATCCGACACTCCACCTCCCCTGTGCCCACAATCCTACATTCATACGAAAATAATCCGACCGGCGCACGCGCAGCGCGAACCATTAACTAAATAGGGATGACACTTTACATAAAAGATTTTATTGTCGCTATCATTCAAATGTAATCATCATTAATTTAACATATCCGGTAAGTAGCTACTAAAGATAGAATTTTGACTTGAGCTGCATATTATTTAGGTATGTCGAAATATGTTCTAGAAATGCGTGGTAAATTGGTCATATTTGAAATATTGTTTCTGCTTATAGAAATAAACAGCAACCTTCAAGACAAAAATGAAATAGGAGAATAAAGGATCTACTAATTTTGGTCAGTTGCTGATCATTTTGGATAGCAAGGCTTTTCGATAAAGAAAGTTGCCTGTTGCTCATTTCGATGTACAAAAGCAGCCTAGTATGTCAAATAGAACCACATATCTTCGTAACACCCTGTATACCCATGGCAGGGAAAACTCCATCTAAGGAAACTTAGATAGGTTATAAATTATAGAAGTAAGATGTTATTCGGAAATCCGTTGACATTTTATCACTTTTAGGCGCCAAATATAAATTCTCTTCAAGAATGTTTTTTTATTGTTTTGGGTGTTTAGTATTCCGAGTACGTTCAATGTTAGTTGTTATTGGTTCCATGACACAGTTCTAAGTTTTGGCAAGTTTCTACAGCTGTGAATTTGGTAACGTTAGTGTCATAAGACTAGATAAGGTTTTTGATGTGTTGGTAACTAAAAACCTCTGAAACTGCTGGACCAACCTCGATAGAACCTTGATTCGCAGGTTGTTAAAGCTCTCATTTAGTCTTTTTTTTAGAAATTCAATTTATTTTTAATGGAGACTAGGCACTTCGGCGGGCTGATTTTAGTTTTATAATAAACACTAAAACTGCCTTAGATAAGGTCATAATTTTCAATTACATATAAAAAACTTTCATAAAAATAGAAGTAAAGTACTAACAAAGGGAGGCAGCCCTATTCCCTTCCCTTTTATAGCAGGACAGTTACATGGCGCGCATACCACGACTTCCTTAGGATCTGATGGCACATTAATTGTCTTTTTGCCTCGGATACACATAAATATGTGTCAGCTTGGTACCTATGTGGTACCAATGTGGCACTTACTTGGTACTTTGCGAGTTGTGATGATGGCTATTGTTTGTAAGAAGAAGGTTTGGAGAGTGATTGCTTATTTTGTTTTAATATAATTTCGAGACTATTGTAAGGCATAGTAACATAGGCAGTGGTTTTCAAATTCTTAAACAATGAGATGGATTTATTTGTTTACTTTATCCTAATTTCTGCACGTAAACGAAGCAGCATTACAATTGACAGGGGACATAAATAACGCAATATGGTATATTTATAGTATTTTTTTAAAGTTGATTATACGAAACCACTAATGAATTTCATTTTAATGTCCAAAATATATTTACTAAAATTTTTCAGCATATGAACATCGCTAATAAATATCCCTAAAGACTAATTATATGCAAGTCAATGCATTTCTTTTTATTGCAGTAACGCATTTAAACATTCCCCGCCGGCTGAAGTGCATTTCGGACATGCACCCGAATTCCGCCATTGCATGCAGCAAATTACTTGAAGTCTGCATGTTGAAAGTACAAGTAAGGGCTTTTAGTTTAAAAATATACTTGGTCTTTACTTTAACGTTAAAAGTTTTAGTTGGAATGCGCTTTTAATTGGTCAGTCCACCTTATAGACAATCTACCAATCTTCCTCGTGGCCTTGTACCCTCAACCCTCCGTTAAAAGCTCATCATAACTACATGAATGCATGAGGAAGGCAGCCATCAGAGAAGAGTGGCGACGTGTTGTTGTGGTGACCACGACCACTCAGTCAAGAGTGATCCCGACAAGGAAGAAGAATAAGAGCTAAATCAACTAGTGGTTATGTGAACTAAAGCATTAAAGACAATATAGACTTTGTAGGTCACAATGCAATTTAATTTTAACGATAAATTCCACAAAATAATCATAAAAAGACACTAAAAAATAATATAAATATGCAAAAATTTGGATCCTAATATAGCACTGAATAAATTAGCCTACATTAAAATTCTTTAATAATTCAATTAACAATAAGTTCGATACCCAATAAATATTGATTAAATGAAACCTGAATTAAAACATGACATTTAAAACTTCTTTATTTTGAGTATTATGATTCTTGCATACTTATTTCAATTTTTTTATTTCCGTATACTCATTAATCTTAGATTTACAACCAGTCATATTAAAATCATCACCTCATAATGATTAATTATTTTTCTTTGACGAAATAATTGCATCAGGTTTTTCCTGCCATAAATCTTGCAAGAAAAAATCAACAGTCAATAAGTGCAAGGTCGTTAGAAGATCACTTGCTACTGTTTGTGAGGAAAACTAGACGAAACCATCGTAAAGATAAGCTAAAATACTTTTAAACGATCGCGCCGCATGTTTATATTAATAATATATTATAGAACTGCTTGCGACCACGGCCGGTGTAACCCGGGGCCCAAGTCTGCTATTTACACTCGGTTCAATGTCTTCATAGTGTCATGCCAGCAGATCCATTTTAGGAAAATTGGTATTCTACTAACATGTCAAAATTGCGCATTACAATTTGTACCAAATTATGAACTATTGGTCACAGTCGTTGAACATTGAACCGAATCGTTCCAATGCGCAATTTTGACGTTTTGACGTTTAGTAGAATGCCAATTTTCCGAAAATGGCTCTGCTGGCACGCCACTATGAAGACATTGAACCGAGTGTAAATAGCAGACTTGGGCCCCCGGTCGAAACTTCAAGCCCTAAAGGTATTTATGCATGTACGCACTAATCCCCGTTCTATAATATTAATTTAAAGATAAGCTTCTGAATTTCATTGGTTTCTTTTCAATTTATTGGCTACTATGGCTTATAATTATGGTAGATAGATTAGATTTTATAAATTTTCTTTCTCAATTAAAACTATTAATTAATTATTTAAAATAATTTAAGCACACAGTTTACCTATCAAATAAACATAATTAGACCTGTTCTAACGATTTATTATTTCTTCGAATAAAGTCAAAATATTTGTAGAAAACATTAAAAATCCACAAACGTACCGCAATTAACAGTCAAATTCAATATCTCTCGAACTAAATCAAACAAAACGAAATCCCATTAAAATATTAACCGACCACAGAACGGGACTCGAACTCATGTCCCTTCACAATACATTACCACCCACAACATGTAACTCGAGCCCTCTGTCATCTTGACATAAGTTTCTATCGATTATGTTAAATAAACTTAGATAGATATTTATTATTTAATTTTAATGTTGTATAATCGTTTTGAGAATAATTATATTTATGATTGGGTTAGATTTCATTAGGTTTTTTAGATAAATTGGTGATTAGAGATTTACGGTTCTTATTTACATATTATTTGCAGATAAGAAATAATATTTTGTGTGTTTTAAAATGCCATGTGATACATTTTGTTAATCATTCATTTATTTTTATTGGCTATAATTAAAGAATGAAAGGGTAAGTCGTAAGTTCGTCGTTAAAATTTTTAAGTCAGTTTTCTTGGTTTTCAAGATAAATAAAAGTTCTATCTACCTGAGATCGAATAAATAATAATAATAAAATAAATAAATGCGGACAACATCACATACATTGCTCTGAACCCAAAGTAAGTAGCTGTAAGCACTTGTGTTATGGAATTCAGAAACAACGAAGGTACCACAAACACCCAGACCCGAGACAATGTAGAAAAGTGATTTTCTACATTGACCCGTCCGGGGATCGAACCCGGGACCTCAGAGCTAGCGGCACCTTGAAAACCGGTGCGTACGCCACTCGACCACGGAGGTCGTCGTCGAGTGGCGTACGAATCAATATTGTCAGAGTAAAAAACATTAGTTATACAGCCAAACCATTTTTTGCTAAATACCCCATAATCACCTTAAAAACTAATTACTCATTCATATTTAAATCTCTGTAATACCTAACAATTCTTTTAAGCGGTGTTTTGTTCGCTAACCACGCAAAGTAAAGTACTTTTTTTAACGTCAGTTTAAAGTGCGAACATAATCATTACATTATATTCACAACAACTATAGTTACAAATAATAACTGTGATTACATCTGCGGTCAAATACAACATACGCCTGTCAGTTACGCGGCATCCACTTACAAACCGCAGCCAAACTTGTCTATTACTTAATCAATTAACCAAGACCGGAATACATTAAATTACAATGTCAAACGCGTTTGAGTAATATGCGTGAAAGAGTTGACAGATGTCACGCTGACAGCTGTCACGGCATCGCTCCAGTAATACTTATTGCTTTTAATTAAGCAACTTTAACGCCGATTTGCACCGAAAACACACAAAACTCAAATAATCACAACACTACACTACAACTTAAAAAAAATCGAAAAACCATTCGATTTTCAAAAACAAACTTCACTAAAAATTACCAACCGATTCCGATTTCAAAATTCGAATTGTTAGTTCGATTTTCGTATTGGACGTTAGACGGTGTCGGAGCGGCGCGTGCGCAACGTTCGCGGCGCAGATTTTAACTGTGTTGGAGCGCTTAGTTCGGTATCTGTGTATCTATGACAAACATACATATCTAGATAACGTGAGGCTGTATTAGCATCTGTTGTCTCTAACAACTTTACTTGTGCTTATGTAATAAGCTACATAATAATAAAATATCTCACACTTGGTAGTAATTATTTTGTTTATGTTTTGTATTTTAGTAGTAATCGCCCTTAGTGACATATTCAATATTTAATATGTTGTTTCAATTTCAATGCCTTGAAATTTCGTATAAAAAGTAAATAGGGTAATTTAGAGATCTGTTCAGGATAATATCGGTATGCTGGCTTAATATCATTGGAAAACCCAAGAAAATCCTCTATAAAATTCTTCGTTATTATTACGTAGCTTGTTTACATTTTTATGATGTATTAAGAAGAAAGCAAAGATGCATTACGCCTGATTGTATTTCACAAAAGAAAAACCACATATTTTAAAATGCTTTAAAAACAAAAATATGAGTTTTCTTACGTAAGGACAACACTGCAAATTACAATCCTAGGGCACACTGTTAAGTACATTTTGTCTAACTTGCATTCCCCTATACATTTCTCATAAATAAAAACTAATCAATTAAAACTTAAAATATACGTCTCAAATATAACTCCCATGGTACAGAAATAGCTATAAAAAGGACAGTAGAGCGTGCCGGGTACGGTATACGGATACACGGTTCATTGGCTGTCCACCCCACGAATGATATCCGGAAATGAAGCGTGGCATTATAGTCGTAATACATATTTCATAATTAATAATAACCATCTAAGACAGAATGAAAGTTTATCGTGTTAGATTTAAATAAAAGTTACAAATATTTAAACAGCACTGCTTCAGATTCTTATCCCCCCGTCCCTTGGCCAAGCTGGCCCGAGCCGGCCAAACTAGCAATAAAAATATGTTCCTAAATAATAAAAATTTAGATCCTACCATCCCTTATTGTTTTGCTTTATTAAGATTGTTAGCAACGCACTAAGTCGAGGTCCGAACCCCGCAGGGGGTGCCCTTAGTGGACGTTGCTGACGTAGTTAGTTTTTCCTATTGCTCTGGCTGGAGGCCTTAAGGTCCTCGCCAAAAGTCCGGTGAAGCAGTCAAAGCCTGCACTCAGGCGAAATGCAAAGATCTCTACCAAAAAAAAAAAAGCTTCAGATTCTTGTAGCTGTAGTCATGAGTGCTATCATCAACTGTAAAAGATGGAAAATGGCGCGAAAACGGTTTAACAATATTTCTGTTCTTGTTAGGATGGTTTCATGACGTAACAAATATATTAGATAAATATAGGTTTAGTGTACTATATAGTATAATTATTTTGCAGCTATATGGTTGCGAGAAGCTAAAGACAGAAGAGGGACACAAACAAAGCCAATGGAATGGCTAGCAAAGGCAGTTTCATCGAATGCACTATGTTTTAAAGCTTCGTGTTGTCCACTTTATGCCCATGAGTCCCAGTCAGTCCCTCAAAACAATTCAACAATTCTATTAACTAAATGTTTTTTAGTGATTTAAGAATTAGAAATAGCATACGCAAGAATGTTTGTTTGGGTATGCTTTTTATTAGCTTTCACCTCTGCGTGCACACGCGGTGAATATGAAAATCACACGGATACGTGGAAAAAAGTCTCACTTTAAGTGTAGTACCAAAAGTAATATAAAACTAAATCTTGAATAGTTAGTTATCTCATATTTAAGATAAAGCTCACAAACAAAGATTACGAGATGCTTACGAGCTTTATACACTAATTGATAAAAGCCCGTTAGTATGTAAAGTTTGTTGGCTTCAGTAGGATTTTTAGAAAATAAGATAAACGACCAAGCGCTTTCCGCAAGCTTCTTCATTATCATAACAAAGTTCTAAAAAATAATTACAGATGGTGCTGTAATAAGCTACGCCATCTAGCATCGAGTTGCAGTAGCAAAACCTGCAAATATTTAGATGGCACATGTAACATCAAACTCCGCTATTCGACGCTAGATGGCGTACAGGCTGCAAGCTAAATATTGTACGTCACACCAACAGCCAATGAGAGCGATGGAATGCACAAACAAAAGAACAACATCGTTCGGTTGTGACGTCGTGCTGCGCAGCGCGGCTATTTTCGTTCCTCTGATAGGCGACGGACATTTTGTTTTGACATTGTGACTATTTGTGACGCAAGCGAAAACGGAGAATTGGAAATGCCTTTGAACGCGGTTGGCTGGTCCTCTGAGGAGGACGAGAAGCTCGTGGAATTAGTGCAGCCTCATAGTTTCTTGTACAATGTGTTTGATCCTTCGAGGAAGAATATATTAGCGAGAGAAACGACATGGCAGGAAATAGCGGAGCAACTGTCGAAGCCAGGTAAGCGCCCATTCGGTAATATTTCCTTTGAATCGGCCGTGCTGCATAGGGTGACCGCAAGGCTGAATGTGTGTGAAGCATTGATTTTGTGCTATAATTCGTATATTTACACCACCAATATCTAATTTTCGAGTACATTCATGTATTTGAGCTTGTAATATTACATAGTGACCTATTTTTAGAACTGCTAATTCACTCGTTGCTGAATAGGCGTTATATTTTTAGCTTACAACAATATTTGAAATCAGCTGATCCAAACTGTCATTAAAAATATCAAAACAAACAAGCTTGTGTATGTGTAGGTCGAGGAAATTATGATTATTATAGTTAGAATTAGGTTATCCTAACAATATCGTCTATAGCACTTACGTGTTAACTAGAACTGAAAACCGATCGAAATAATGTCTTAATTCAAATTGGAATTATATTATTTAAAGTACGACTAGTAGTTTTTTTTATTTTAAATAATTAGCTGTACTTATAAGCGATACAATCTTCAAATGTGCGTCATATCATGAGTCGATCACACATACGATTATAATGTTTGTTACTGTTTACAAAAAGTCACAAGTCATACTGTTGTTACATAATAATTATGACAACTACCTAAGCCCTTCAAGAACTCTACAACCAACCAAACTAATTACAAAAGTATCATGTAATAAACATTTTATAATTATCTATTCCAGTTGAAGAATGCAAGAAACGCTGGCGAGGTCTCCGTGATGGCTACACAAGAATCAAGCGGCTAGGAACCATGCATAAAACAAAAGTGGTCATATATGAGAAGCTGCAGTTCTTAGACGGAACCTCCTTGGACGGAGGCGAGGAGACGATAAGGCTGGAGGACACAGAGAGTACGGACGAACAACCAGTGTTGGATGAATCTATTGGTACTGAGCAACAGGTTATTACTGATAACCAGGAATATTATGAGGTGATTATTATTCTTTTTACTATTATTTTTTTGTATGTGTCCAGTTCATCCCCGCCTGAGTCTTCCACGCATACAAAAAGAAATGCAACAAGCAGCATCAATAGAAACCTGTGGTAAGAAGGAAAACAGCCTTTGCCCTGCAGTAGGATAGTTGCGGCTGTAAATGAAATGAAACAAATTTCTATTTTAAATAGTAACTTATTTCAGCTTTTTACAGTATTTAAGTGTGTCAGATTTTCTTTACTATAATATGCATGTATTATACATATAAACCTTCCTCTTGAATTGAACAGACAGAGATTTCATTTTACAATATGTAATGAGCTGTTTAGGTCACCGGGCAGTCTCAAGTTAAATACTAGTATTTTATATGAAGTTCACCTATCTGACCTTTATATCTCTGTAAATAGGTGAGGAGGTAATTAGGTTCTGAGATTAGAATTGAGATAGATAACAAGTTCATGTCTGGGTTGATATTAAAATTATCAATAAGACATAAAATTAAAAAGATTAATCTAATAAAACGGAATATTTTTAGTACGTAATTGTAAAACAAACTTAATTTAGTATATTCCATACTAACATGTTAATTTCAACTATTTTCAGATTACGTTGGTTGACGGCCCCCAAGCACCACTCAAGCCCTACATCAAAATCCTACCAAAAAAAGAAATAAGTGAAGAGCCGCCAAAAAAAATATGCAGAAAGAACGCCGGCAGAAAGAAAGCAATACCTGTGCCTAAAAACATACCTCCAATAAAAATATTACCTAAGCCAATAGTAATGAATGGGCCAAAAATAGTCCATTATGTAGAAGACCCAAAATTACCGGAACAGAGATCCCAGACCATAGACAAACTAATAGAGAAAATACTTAAAGAAAACACCAATGAAATAGATGTGTTCTTCCGAAGCATGGCAGCTAGTGTTAAGAAATTACAGCCAAATCTAATACCTAAAGTCAAAATGGAAGTGTGTAATGTTATCGCTAAATATGAAATGCAAAATTTCGATAAAAACCTCAACTTTTAGCATAACCTAATGACCTATTTAGCGAGACCAAAATGTGTATCGACGTGGGTGACTAAAAGGGTTAGATTTTAGCTGTATTAGAGGCTAAATGTGAAAAAACTGCAATAATACGATATTTTATAATTTGTTAACATAAATAAGGTGGAGTCTTGGCATAGCTGCTAGCTGAATAGTGTCAAAAATGGGTCGGAAACCCACTAGTCGCCTTACGTGTAAATTAAATGATTATATTACTTTATCGCTAGTTTCTGCGAATTACCCACCTGATATTTCGCTAGATTTAACGGAGATAAGATCTATATTAAATTCTAAATGTAAGTCTAAAAAGTACGAATATTGTAATCTTGGCTGTAAGAATTATGATCATTGCCTAACAGTCAGTTTATTTTTAAGAACGTGATAGTATCTAGTCTCTGTTAAATTGGCGCCATTTAAGTGACATCTGTAATTTTTGTTACTAATATTTGTCTCATTTACACTAAAATAGATGGCTAATTATTATTCACTTGTGATAAAGACTTATAGTGTAGAGTATTACATTTTGACATACTGAGTATGAAAACCATTGTTATGAATAATGTTTTATTGAACAGATACGGTATTACTGATCTTATTGATAATAAAAATATTATAAGTGATTTGGTATGTTTTTCTATTGTTTTATATTAAAACCTAACTATCTATAGTTTTATAACTAAATTACATAAACAAATAAAAACAATAACACAATATATGCACAATAAGTTATTAACAGTGCCTGAAAAACTATAACAGAACTAGGACTTTAATAATTCCAATATACTATAATAAATACATGATACACCTGAATTCTCTATAATGATAAGCAGGTGTATGTAATAATTGTATTTGATAACAGTTTTTTTTTAATTCTCAGCTTTACACACACATACAAATGATACCTAATAATTGAATATAATGCGTAACTTTAAATTTACATCATTATAATGACCAACATTTACACTCTTATCATTACATACTTATTGTCAATGATATTCTAATAAACAGATATGTTATAAGCGTGCCATCGTGAAGACTCGAAAACGTCCTAATTGGGACGTATTGCCATTAACAACAACACTATTTGTCTCTTTTTTTCTTATGGGTTTTATCGCGCTATCTCTTTTGCTCTGCCGCTGCTGCGCGGAACACTTTTTTCGATTGTTTTGTATGCGTATAACATATCTGTTTATTAAAATATCATTGCTTATTGTATAGTTTTTACATTTCATCTTCAGCAGTGTACTAAAAATTCAAAATTATTGTCTGTTTCTCATGTACATAACATTTGTAACTAACCCTCCCTTACTTATTTAACACTGTACAAAAAGAAAAACATGAATTCTACCAACCATCGTATAATTGCAACCTGTCTGAATACGTTTTTTTAGTTTGTTTTACTAACTAACAACTCGTAGACCGTAGTCAAAGGATAACTCCGACGAGTGGTAACTGGTATACAAACAATTATACTACTATGTAACCGCAGTTAGCATTACACTGCTGAGCAAGAAAAGTGACCACATAATTAAACAGTTAAATTAGAAAATATTCTGTTTTTAGGTATGATCTATTACTTTGGAAATGTTGATGGTGCACCATATTATTTAATCGTGTCAATGAAATTTCTGATTTTTTTTTATTTTGAATAAGCGTTTTGTAGTGATAGATAGGTATAATAATACAATAATTAAGTTGATATGCAGGGTTAATTATTATTTCTATACATAACCTCCACCCTGGTTTATAAACAACATTAAAGTTTGCAATAAACGTTGCATAGTAAAGGATATTCCTTTACTATGCAAATAGAGGATATATTTTTGTAGATTTTCAGTAGGTATTTAGGCAAATATCACAAAAATAATTACTGATCTTGATTACATTTTAAATACGAGGAAATTAATGAAACTAAATCTCAAAAAGTACGCCATGCGATCCTCTCACTCTGTCAGTCAGTGTACTACGTTTTGAAGAGCCTTACAATGCGTAGTGGCGCACTACTCCGCACTACGAAAATAATATAGTACCGTCTAGACGCTCAGCACGGGTCGACGACTCGCCAACGTGCTGTGGACGATACGACTGCTATTCGAACTATTTTATTAATTAATTGATACTAAATCTTACACTGAAATTGTAGTGGTTTAGACTTAACGTCTGTCATTAAAATTTAACTGTCTTGCTGGTTTTTCAGACCTATTTTTCGGTGCCAAAGAACTGTTGAGTTGTGTGACATAGTCAGTTAAGCAAAGATATTTAAAACAGTTTGAATTGTCGTTGTAAGGGATTACCGTGAATTAAAAAATATCTTATGCATATAGTTTTAAAAAGATATAGAAGTATCAAGTCTGTTTATTTTCTTTAAGAACTAGAACGTTCATTTAAGATCTAAATTACAACAAACAAATTATTTCAAATTCCTATATCTATTAGGCAGTAGGCACTACGTGAATAAGTCTAACAAGTGCATGCCTCATACTGTAAGTACTACTTAAAAATACGTGGTTAGTTAGAAACCGCACAACTCCATTCAAAACAACTTGTTTCAAAAGTAAACTACAATTCAAACAAATACAGAATTCTCTTTTCCCCCATAAAAGTTAAAACGCCTCGAGCGTAGGAATGTCTAGAAAAATACACGTAGGCTTAGGAAATCCCCTATTCTGCCGCATCAAAGAACGAATGAATGAACTATACAGACTCTTGAAATACAATGAAAGACCCTTCTGTACCTGTATTGAATGGTACTCTGGAAAGAACGATTGTGGGAATTATGAATTAGAAAAACGAACCTTATGGTTGAGAAAATAAGGAACTCAAGATTTGAAATGCTATGATGAAAGTTGTTAAGGTAAGATCAATGATATTTTAATAAACAGATATGTTATACACATACAAAACAATCGAAAAAAGTGTTCCGCGCAGCGCGGCAGCTAGCAAAAGAGATAGCGCGATAAAACCCATAAGAAAAAAAGAGACAAATAGTGTTGTTGTTAATGGCAATACGTCCCAATTAGGACGTTTTTGAGTCTTCACGATTGCACGCTTATAACATATCTGTTTATTAGAATATCATTGGGTAAGATAGAGTTTGAAGACAGGATTGTGTTTTAGGTTACATAATTAAGCTTAATTGGCGTTATCAAGGACTAATTAATTTTTAATCTGGCGAATGAAAGTTAAACATGCAAATTCAATATGTGGGCCTTTTAAAGTGTAAAGCTATTTACATCGATTTTAGCGCATTAAAATTAAAGATCTCTTAGCTTCATTTAATTTTCTTGTCAGTTATGTTAAATCCAGATTAAAAAACCGCTTTGGAATCTAATCAGAAAACTAACAAGTACGCAAATCTCAATTTTGGCGACAGAGTAAACAATACTCAGTCTACTTTTGAATACATCCATTACTTTATTAGAGTCCATCCAACCCTAAAGCACTGCACGTCTGCATAACAAATGAAAAATCAATAACCCTCAAATACATTATGGTCCACTATATCTAAATTATCCCGACAAGGTCGAAATGACCCCAACATTCAATTCAATCAACCCTCTGTATGACTCATTGTTACGTTAACGCTTGGGGTCCGTAAATTACCGGGTAATTCTTAGAGCTATTGGTAATTCGACACGGCCTTTAACTAAGGAAATGTATTGAAGGAACACTTTTGTGTCCTTTCAATTAATTAAATAACTGACTATGTTTGGTTAATAAAGTAAGGTGGAGCACAGTCGAAAGAAAAATTAATTATTAAATATAAAAAAAAACTACACTTTGTATGTTTGTTCATAGATCAATTTATAAAAAAAACCAAACTTTTTATTTGTTCCACTGCATCTCTTGTTACTGTGCCTCAACTTACCTTAATTATAATTAAACTCGTTTCTCTCTTTTCCTTATTGTCTCAATTTGTGTCCCAATTCGTTTAATAAAGCCGCAGATATTGCTTAATTTAAAAGAACCTTTTAAATCCATTAAAAAGTACAATTTCTTATCTGAATACTGACTGTATGTCATTAAAAAGTAAGTCGAACATATCAGGTGTACACAACAGGTGCAGTCTTATTTTGTATCTGCTTAATTACTTTACTTTAAGAAAAGAAAAATCGTTCAAGCTTAAGATTACTCCTCGTAATTACGATTCAGAAATGCTTAATGTGATAACTAAACGCCATCTGTCAAAAATAAATACTACTATCATTATTTGAAATTCGAAAGCCAATGAAGAAATTAAAAGCGTAGGTAAAAAGTTTTTTGATTTTTTTAAAATCAAAAAACTTTTTTTTTCTACAGGTCATCGATGTTGACAAGTATTTTCATTATTTTTCATATTGTTTCTATGTGTTTGATAGATGGACATTTATTTTCTATATCATGAATGTTGAAAAGAAAAATTATGTACAGAAGGGTTTCGTAATTTCGTTACAACACGGAACTCTAAAACTAAGAGCTATTGAACACGAACGCAACGCCCCCAAATAGTAAGATACGGACATAATAATTAATTAAATGTGTAATTAAAATGACGAATGGTGAATATAAAATAAATAATGGCCGATATACAGGTGTACTGTAGTCTGTACTGTAATTAAATGTTTCGACAATTTAATAAACATAAGACACAGCCTACAGCTTACAATGTTTTAATTATGCAATAGTCTAATACTTTGTTGCGAATGCTCTTGCGTGCACCCCGGATAACGGAAGGTGTGTAATGTCTGCAGATTTTAGCCGGATAATGATCACACCACACTATAAACTTTACAGAGGAATGCTTGTGCTATCCCAGGGACAAAACAGGCAAGTTAAAAAGATAGGCATTGGCGTGATTTTACCTATCTGTGCAATATCTAAATTTTTACGCGAAAATATTTTTAAACGGAAGTGGCATTTTATCAGAATTGGCACAAAACACATTTAAATACTCTGGAGTAATTACAAAAAAAACACAACAAATAAATACAATTACTACATCCATATATTGTTTAACAAAAACTGATATTACTTGTGTGCGCGTGCTCAGCCCAAGTCGCGTGTCACAGACACAGCTGACTGCAGCAGACCTGCCTGATGTAGGACCGGTTGGTTTCGGGACTTTTTGTTCATGACAACTTTCATTGGTATTTATATGTGATCGGAATGACATGATTCCAATTTAGGGATATATTCAGATCTTAAGAGCGGGATGTATAGTTTTATTTATGGGTATTTTTTCATCCTAGAAACGCTTATCTACTTCCCTCGCCCTTCGCCCCGGGAGATGAATGAATTATACCGGCCAACACTACCTTCAATATTATGAGAATAAATTAATTCTAAAGGTGATATTTATCCCAAAACTGGCCGCAATATGTCAAGTTTCCTACAGCGAAGAATACCAATAGTCAAGATACCATTTACCCCTATTAAAAACGATATATTAATAGCTATAGGTAGGTACATATCACTTACCTACCTACCATTACCTAATACAGAAGTACCTCAGTAGTTAATAAGAGGTTATAGAACTTACTAGACCTAGACCCCCGCTAACTAATAAAATAAAAACTTTTTAACAAAAAAATTAAACCGCCGAAAACACTGAAAAGCAAAAAATAAGAAACCTTTTTTTATTTAATCTTAATAACTAAGTTCTTAAACGAATGTGAGTATACCTAAGTAATTTCGAGTCGGCGCCAAACAGGCAAATTAATTAATTACGATAATAATATATAGGTACTTTTCTTTTTTTAGAAATTTTAATGTTTAACGCTGGAGATTTCATTGCATTGTTAAGTTGATTCAAACTCAAACTCAAAACTTTTATTTGCTTTCCACAATGGAATTAGTAGGTGGTAAGTAAAGAATATAATTATAGTATATAGCGTTTTTGATTTGGTTGTTTCTTTATTTTTAAGGTAATTTTGTGATATTTGTTAATTGATAGTTTGGCGCCGCCTCAAAATTATTTAGGTATACTCACATTCGTTTAAGAACTTAGTTATTAAGATTAAATAAAAAAAGGTTTCTTATTTTTTGCTTTTCAGTGTTTTCGGCGGTTTAATTTTTTTGTTAAAAAGTTTTTATTTTATATTTTTTTGTGGCTATTATATACTTATTGCTACATGCTGAATTATTTATTATTTTTAAAATAGCTAACTACCTTATTTTAGTATTCAAATCTGTGAGTGAACAATAAATCACCCCTATTTTCCCACCCTTCGGGTTACATTGTATGGGACCAGCTTCTAGGTATTCCCTCTAATAAAAAAAGAATTATCAAAATCGGACTATTCTGTAATAAGTTACGCGTGGTCATATATTACAATCAGTTAGTGAAAAATCAATATATCCCTGTTTTTCTACCATTAGGATTGGAATATTTTTTCCAAATTTATATGGGACCAACTTTGGAGTATACCCTTTCCAATAAAAAAAGAATTATCAAAATCGGACTACTCTGTAAAAAGTTACGCGTGGTAATACATTACGATCAGTGCGAAAACAATCAATTAACCCCTATTTTCCCACCCTTAGGGTGGGAATTCTTTTTCCAAATTTATATGGGACCAACTTTGGAGTATACCCTTTCCAATAAAAATAGAATTATCAAAATCGGACTACTCTGTAAAAAGTTACGCGTGGTAATACATTACGATCAGTGCGAAAACAATCAATTAACCCCTGTTTTCCCACCCTTAGGGTGGGAATTCTTTTTCCAAATTTATATGGGACCAACTTTGGAGTATACCCTTTCCAATAAAAAAAGAATTATCAAAATCGGACTACTCTGTAAAAAGTTATGCGTGATCATACATAAAAAAAAAAAAAAAAATATACGCGTCGAATTGAGAACCTCCTCTGTTTTCGTCGGTTAAAAATATACCACTATACCACTTTAAAAGACATTGATTTTTAACACAAACCGCAACAAAAACAGTTAGGTAAGTCTCGATAGTTTCAGTTACGATTCAATGACACTGTGTCACAATGTTGGCAACACCGCAGATCAGGGTTGTCAGATAAAATAATTGGAAAATAAATTCGAAAGCGGATATTTTGTAGGTCAGTTTAACAATCTGATTTAACACAAAACCCTTGCTTTTATTTATTCTCTGAACACTGTAACATAATATTATTATGTATTATCATCTGAAAGGTACTTATTTGTTTTAATTTGTGATATTCAGTTTCAAACTTAAAATATTGGAAAATTTTATTTTTAAATGTACTGTCATGACTCGGTATTAATTAAAACTATACGGAAATGAAATGATTAAGTACAGGATAAAATGCAGTTTTGTTACAAACGCATCCTTTCTACACTGGCTACTAAAAAAAACAATGACAGTTCAGATAAAGTGACAGCGTGAAAGTAGATGTCAGTTTTACAAATATAATGTATCCCCCGACTAAACGGTAGGTAATTCAATAATCACTAATGCGGACAGCGACACGATACAATCTAGATAATAATATGGAAATCATCGGCTTACGATTCAAATAACTAACTAATTGATATTCGAACCCACATCTGTCATGGAATAGAAATGTCAGATCAAATTATATTATCAAGCTGTCAAATAGTGACGTCATTTATTTGTATCTTTTTTTGGTACTTTCTATCTATTTCTTCCCTCTTACAAGTCCTATATTTATAGTAACATAAATATAGGAATTGTAAATACATTTGTTTGGACAACATTTCTATACGCGTATTAATAGTTGCATGTTTCTTTCACAGGTAAAACTAAACGTATTTTCTTTAATTAAAATAAATAGTGGGCACGGGAATAGTGAAAGCTTGTTAGAAACACCGTAACAAGTCATTTCCGTAACGGCTGACTGTTTTTCATGCATTCACACATCTATGTTGATAAGTCGGTTAAAATCAGCCTGTGTTAGGGTTGCCCTTCTACACAAAGTGATGTACTAAGGTTTTATGTAGCAATGAGAATGTATATGTCGCAGACAAATAGTATAATCTGCGTGTTTACATACGGCGTCGTCAGTTTAAAAACGTTTGCGGTTATGTAATATGCCGAAGGCAAAATGTATATTGCCGAGTCACTTTATAATATGCCACAACATTTCATCGAAAATTTAAACACCATATACATAATGCCTAGGCAAATTGAAGTATTTAGTTTTTGAGGTTATCCGGCACGTCAAAAATGCTAAGGTATCCATAAACTCTGGGTCGTGAAGGACTCCTGCGGAGTATTTTTGGTCAAAAAAACATGTATTTGATCGAATATTCAAAAATTCATAGGCCCAGAAATCCATTGCTTGATTAGGTTCGACTTTGTGACAGAGATCAATAGGTTAGGTTAGGTTAGATATTGTGACCTTGCAACAGAGCGAGCGAAGCGAGCGACGACGTATGTAATTCAAAATTTGTCTCGAGATTTTAATGAGCATGGTCACCCTAAAATAACACTAACGTCGCGTTATAACGATTGAATGAGTTGTCATTTTGCCTACGGCATATTACATAGCCGCAAACGTTTTTAAACTGACGACGCCGTATGTAAAATGCCATATTATACTATTTGTCTGCGACATATATAGATACAGGAACTGCACTTGAGTGAAAGTGGTAAAGACGTGTTTTTTTTTAATGCTGACATCATCACATACATTTCTCTGATCCCAAAGTAAGTAGCTATTAAGCACTTGTATTATTGAATTCTAAAGTCCGGTGAAGCCGTCAAAGCCTGCACTCAGGCTAACTGCAAAGATCACTACCATAAAAAATATGGAATTCAGCACTTGAGTTATGCAAATAGCGAATGCACCTTGTCTAACAATCAAAGAACAAAGTTCAAAAGCTTTTATAAAAAAATCCTAGTGCGATAAAAAAAATAATTAAGTATTTTAATAATTAATAATTTAACTTGCAAGGTAATAATGCCACTGAATAATATTTTATGCATAATATTTTACGATATGCTATCAATCATTGATTTATTCTTTTTCCAAATACATGAAACACGTCAACTTTATTGACAAGGTCACAATTAAACCACTCACTTCTCCTACATTCGATATTCATTAAAATACCTAAACAAACATTTACAAATATTTCTACATCAAAGACTTGTCAGTGACAGCCCTAGCTGAGATCATTGGCGCCAATCGCTTGGTTCGACACATTGTTTTGACATACGCAACCATGATGTAACTCTATCCAGTGCACATGCAGTTTGTACATTCGAAAACTTTATAAATGGACACAAAACACAACGAAAATCAACCTTAGGTATTAATATTTGGTAGTAGGTAGAGGATCTTAGGTTAGGAAAATCAATATTAGGTAAAACAGAAAAAAATATAAATAAGTTTTACAACATTTTTGGTCTTTTTCTTCGGTTACTAAAAGAAAGTTATCAAAATCCACATAAAATGGCAAAAGCGACACACTATTAGTTTAGATATTTATTTAAATTTTTTTTTAATAGATTTAAATACGCGTATATTTTTTTGTTCTTTTTTTAAACGAATCCCAACTGTGTCTTAACACCATTCGTCTTTTTTTTCTGCTCGTTGCGTTTAGTTATTGCATCGTAATAAATACGCTGTCAATGTTACGTTGCCACTTTACGCGGTTGATTGTACGCATAATGTATGGCTTTATTGAAGTAAGATCATGCACAAAGTATGCGTGTATGCAATGTATCGCATGTCTAAGAGTTATGAAATAGAAGCTCATTACATCACGAAAATGTATTGAAATCGCAGAGATCTTTATCTAGAATTCTACTTGCAGTTTTTATTACTTGATCTTTTTTAGTTAAGGTTTTTATGCTGCTATGTAATTGGTGCAAAAAATATACATGAAGGTGCATCCAAATCAGATTTTGTCTTTTATACGTATTATACGATATTATGACTTTTCGCAAAAAAAAATGTATAGCAAACTAAGGCAGACATAATAACTTTTAAACTATCGCGCTGCATGTTTATATTAATACTATGTACGGACACGGTCAGTGTAGTGTGTAGGGTATTTGAAGAAAAGGGGGTAGATGAAAAATCATCTACTTCGTGCACGGAGCAATGACACCGCATCTCCAGTCTGCTTGCGACCACGGCCGGTGTAACCTGGTCGAAACGTCAAGCCCTAAAGGTATTTATGCATGTTCGCGCTAATCCCCGTTCTATAATATTAATATAAGGCAGACATAATTTAGGAAAAACAATTGAAAGCAAGATTTCTCTAAACATCACCATCCTATTTTTACCCCTGAGACTCAACGCAAAGACAATGCCATTTAATATTGCGAATATCTGCCAACCCTGTAAATTGGGTGTAGCCCGTCACTTATAATTACCCGCAGCTCTCCTCAGCTATAAAACTGATAATGGAGGCCGACGGGCTGAAACGCCTGTCGAATTAGTTTACAAAGACAGGCTACTGCCGAAAAACTTATCCAAAGAAGAGGCTTTTAACGAATAATTATTATGTAAGGTGGGTTATAAGCGAAGGGTCGCGTACGATTAATTGCAAAACATTTTTTTACCTCATTTTTCAACTCATTTATTATTTTGTGCTTACTATCACATCACTACCTTTCATATATATTTAAAGCAAAATTATTAATTAATTATACGTATTTATGTTATTGTATGTATAAGGAATTGGTGATTCAATTCAGACCAGGCAAAACAGCACTACAAACATAGCCATTTCTAACAATGGTTGTACAAGTTATAATATAAAACCTATAAATAACTACATGTTATAAAAACTCTATCTACGTCTCATTAACACGAACATGTGTACACAGCTAATTGGTATCTGTTTAATTATCACAAGCGTTGTTGTAACGCACGCACTGAATGCAAATCATATGGTATTTGTTTATGTCTGTATTTAGCAAACAAACTGCTGGGCATTGTTAAAAACACAAAAACAGCAGTACGTACCTAACACACGTATGCGTAACGGTGATCATCACCTAGTTTTTACACTTATGCTTGGCCATCACAAAAAAAGGCTAAATACCAGTGTTTTGAATTATCATCATCATCCACAGCTCTTCTCCTCCTACTGCTGGGCATAGGCCTCCCCTTTTTCGTGCCATTTTCTACGGTCCTGTGCCAGCCTCATCCAGACTCGACCCGAGACTTGTCGTCTGACTGAAACTGAAACTATATCGTCGACCCATCTTGCTCCCGGACGATCGACACTTCTTTTGCCTGAATACAAGGGGTTATTATCTTTCCGACCTTCACAATCTTTTAACTGAGAACTGAGTCTTACAAAGGTATGCCAATACCGAACTACGGAATCCTATGGTGAGACTGGCCTTTACAATTGAATTCAGCGCTAATCAACCTGAACAAAGGGGCTGGCATGTGGTCGCGATCCACAGCAATGAGGTACAGGAGAAGAATAAGAACCTGAACACATCAACCTAAAAATAATTTCATTTTCTATTCGATATTTCTTAATCGATATTACAATATCATAATAATATGTCGACAAATAGTCGCAACACTAATTGTTCTGAACAAAAAACTAAACTAAAAAGTAATTAGCTAATGTTAATTAGTTTCGTGTAATCACGCAATTATTTATCAATGTTGTTAATTTCTTTGGTTAATTCATATGATGTATCTTAAATTAATATTGATGTAATGAATCGCCTAGTTAGTTCGACTAACGAGGACTTAGTTTAGATTCTCAGGTTGTTGTTTTTGTGAAGTTAATTAGTGTTTTTTTTTATATTTGATCGCATGTTAAGCAGTTGATGATAATTTTTCAAAAAAAGTTTAGAGTTGTGGAAGATAATTGGGCAAAAAAACATAAGTATTTTGTAGTTTAAGTAAATATTATAGAACTATTTTTGTAAAGGCGGGTACGCACGATACTCAACCAATTGGTTCGCACCGCGCACGTGTATACCTCAAATTTTACCTTTCAATGATTTAAACAATTACCTACCTACCCGCGACGTTTCAATTTATTTAAGACTTGGGTTGAATTTATATAAAACAGAATCCCGAATCAATCTTATATAGAACTCTGCATCTAAATAAAGTATTTACATACCTGTGACGTCGTGAACCGCCGACTGCCGGACCTGCTGAGGGTGCCCCCCCTTACGTTGCTGTCCGCCAGCTCCACGTCCCCCCCTCCGTCCGCCGCCCTCCGTCGCGACAGCTCGCATAGCTCAGCTACCGGTTGCACCTGGGTTTATTAGCATTTAAAGTATCGTCTGTAAGGGTGGCTATTCTAGAATATAGATAAAAAACTAAAGAGTGAGTCTATCAGAGTTTGAACCATAAGCACTAGTATGAACTAGTTTTGTCGTGAATTATGTATGACGATGGAGCTTGCCGTTTTATTTAATCTATCTAATACATGACATTATCCTAAAAATGACAAAACCATCGATATTTTCGTGTATAAGTTTCTCGTTGCGCGAAAAATAACTTAAATCCGTAAACGAATGTACTAGATACATACCTAAAAAGTGCTCTCGCTTGGCACAAAGGGAGAATAGCGATAGTAGCGATCTATGTATATGTAAAGTCTATGGTGGCCACCCTAGTAAAATTAATGAATAATGTCAGGACCATGTTGCTTGACAGCAGGTAAATATTGTTACAAGTAAAAATTCTACATTTTAAAAGGTTAGTGATTGACGGCAGGTAAATATTGCCTAAGTTATAATTAAAAGGTTAGTGATCGATCAATATCTATGAAGAGTAAAAGTAAGTCTTACGTCATTTTACTTAATTATGCTAAGCATTATGTATCTCAATGCCAATAAATATTATGTTACGACAGCTCAAAACTGGGCGCCAATATCTAAAGTTTAAAAAAAAATACATTCAACCGTTCATTCACACATTTCACAAATTCACACATCTGCAAATCAAATTAAATCATAATAGAAACGAAACGCATAAACATTCGAATTTCAAATTTCGTAAACACATTACTTTTACTGCGAGTGAGTCATAACATGGTATGTCAATCATTCAGCCAGTAAGTCATCATTACACAAACGTAAACAGACGTATACACAAATCGAACTTGAAAGTGGTTTTTCTTGTAAACATCGGCGAGCGCGGGAGAAAGTTGTATGCACGTGCACTATGATAGGAACTACTCGGGATCAGGGTTAGATATTATCCATGGTTTATGCGGCTGTTTGATATAACACCTGTGCCCTAGAGAATGAATAAAAGTACAACTGTCAAAAAAGGCGCGAAGGAATTTTGTTGTAATCGTAATCGCATGCAGGAAGTTATTTATAATGCATATCTTTTCTTTGATAGGAAATGTGTTAAATATAATAAACATGGACGCTTGCCGGCATTGCCTAAAATATCTACTTCTACGTTTTCTTGCTAAGATTTCATTTTACTTGCGTAAGATGAAGGTTTAGGTAACTATTTTTTTTCCTAAGAGTTTCCTAAGATTTCATTTTACTTGCCCTAAATGAAGATTTAATTAATTAAAACTAAATGCATTCGTCAGATCTAAAGCCTATACTATAATCTTAAACATTAGCATATCACAGACAAGCACGGATTGTTCAATTGAAGAACAATAGACTTGTAACAATAACACAAATATGCGTGGGCTCAGTTTGTTATCATTGGTGCAGTCGTTTCTAAGTTATTAGGTGACAGACGCACCTACATATTTATAACACCTGAATGACCGGCCTATTGCAGAGCAAACTATAATGAAAAGTGGGTCGGCAAAAGCAGTTACGACTAATCTTATTTAATTTTATAAATATAATATATTTTTATTTTATAATATATTTAAAACGTTTTCTTACACATATTTAATAAAATAGCATAATCATAATTTAGCTCAGAACTTACTTTAGGATTTTGTATTATTCCTTTGCCTCAATAAAAAAAAACATTTATGCAATCTTAATAATCTGTGCTTGTCACTTTTCTATCATTATTTAAAAAAACTATGGAGATAAACATAGTGTACAGAAGTATTTAATATGTATTATGACTTCTGTTAGACATCATAGAAGTGGTACTAGCAGCCCAACAGGTTATGAAACCTAAACAATACTATTAATTTACTTTCTATTCGGCCTATTAGTATTCATATTTATTACCATTATCTATTAACGTAGGCAGTTACCCTGTAGGCTTAATATTCAATAATAATAATTTTCTCAAAACGTTCTCAAAATCTACATTTATTTAGCACTTTCTAACTCTTTATAACATTTTAGCATTTTTTGGAAAAGAAACTCGACTGTTTTTGTTAAGAATCTAGTGCATGACTGTTACACTACTATCTAGCATTTTAGGTATAAGCAGAAAAATAAATTTAGGTAATAAATCAGTATCGTGGAAACGATTTTAATTTGCATGTAAATAATGCAATGTAATAACAGTAGACCGCAGACAGCATTGGCTTATTTAAATTTCTAGTCTTGTCGTCAACAAAAATCCACTTTTGTAAATATCGGTACACTGATGACAAGACCACAACGATTTTCATAATTAACTAACAATAAAACCTTTGGTTAATAAGTAGAATGTTTCTCGCATATGATACGCTACAGATTTTAGATCTTAGACCTATTTTGTAGTTTAAAACTATTTTCGCCAAAATAACGCTACATTCGTCTACCGCACCTAGCACTATGCTTGGCAACTACTTTCGACCAATAAAACGCAAGCCAGTCCATAAAAAATCACAATTTGAATGTATAAACATTAATGCTTAAATAATGACCAATAAAATAATTTCCTATCATTTAAATTCATACATATATTAATCAATAGCCATAACATGAGAAACTCACCTTAATCGTGACAGAGTCTTGACTGCTTTTTATGAGTTCAATGACCTCTTCCCTGCTCTTCTCTTCTACATTCACGCTATTGACTTCCAGCAGTCTATCACCAGGCAACAGTCCCGTCTCACTGGCCCCCGGGTACGACCCAGGCTCAGCCAGTATTACAGCTTTGAACGTCAGTTTGCTGATCATACCTATATTACTGCACTTGTTATCACCGTTCATAAGGAATGCGTCATGTCCGTTGATATCCCCGATGAAGATCCTCTCCTGAACCATAGCTCTGCGAAGACTGAACCCGAAATCGTTTCGAGGAGCCTTCTGCCTCTGAATAGTCAGTACTCTAGGTTTAGGTAACTTTAGAGGCGACAACGCCGGGAGCGGTAAGTATGCGTCATCAAAGTTGCTGGTTCGGGACCATCGGTGGAAGCCTTGCGACTCGCCGACGGGTGAGGTAGAGAATGGAGGAGTAGCAAACGAAGAGTTCGTCGTAGTATCAGTCAGAGAGTCAGCACTAGGAGACGTTGACGTCACGCCGATGTAACTGTTCCCATTCGTCTTTGGTACCTCATCAACATCCTGAGTGGTTATCGAAGGGTTATTCGCATTATTCTTGTAATTTTTGTACTGAGTTTCCACGGGACTGTGAATGACTTTTTTGGTAAAGTTTTGTATGTGCTGCATGTCGTCGCTGGAAGAGGTGCTCTTTGAAGGCGGGATGCCGTACGAGATGATCTCATTTTGCTGCGTATTCCTCGCGAGCAGATTGACGTCCTGGCCATTGACGTTATCAACGGCATCGGTACTTTGGACATTGTTTTCTACGGAATTTGAACTAGTATTGCTAAGTCGTGGCCCTTTGAGGATGCCACGCTTTGGAGGTCGCGGGGGTATAGGAGGTAGGTTCGGCGGCTGTCGAGGGCTGGTGTTGGCGTTGTTCGGATTATTCAAAGAGTTTAAGGAGGTTTCCGAGCTATCAGACTGCAGGACTCCTTCCTTCTTGCTCCAAGTGTGGGTGGCGGGGTATCCGGGCGACACGTGGTTGTTCTCGTCGCTGAGATTGGAATTAGACCCGGAGGTAGGTATGAGCGGGTAATTGGAGTAGTTCGAGTCTTGTTCCAGATGGGCGAACAGCGAGGCGGTGTAGTCAGCTGTTATCCCCGAAGGCAATTTCTCCTTTTCCTTACGTCTGCCCCGCAATTTCAACGATCGTCGGACCTGTGAACGATAAAGTAATTTTAGTGATTTGTAGCAAAAATCTGGTGGATACGGCTCAATGGGCATGAAGGTTAGCAGATAATAGATTGACGAATTCATCAAACTATCGTGATAGAGACTGAACAGTTATACGTAATCAGATTATTGAAACTCAACAAGTCATTCGCAAATTGGTTAATCGAATTGATGGAAACTGAAAACAGCGTTATTTATCAAACAGCTGACACATACACAAAATAAGTTTACATTATTCTCAAGCCACAACCAAAATGCATCCTTAAGTCGTCTAGATAAGATTCAAATTCGTACAACTTGATAGAATCACAAATCGACTCTCAGTTTTTGGATGACGCGTCGAATAACAGTATTTTGAATGGCGGTAAAACCTGATGAGTTCCTGTAATTTGGAAGCTGCATTCTTTGATGAGAATGAGATATCTTAATGTTAACGAAAGTGTATCGAGATTCGAGAAACAAGTTATTTATTTCATTAACATTAAGAAAAAGCGCTCCGTTTTATCTTGCCCATTTATACTAAAGAGAATTTTAAGATGCATAAAATACACGAAATTCGTGTTTCTAAATGGTTTCATAAGTATAAAAGTTCAATGAATTAATTAAATAACATGATTTGAGTCGATTCATGTAATTGATTGCAGATTGTATATAAACTGTTCTTACATTCGCTATTTTACTTCAACTAGTTAGGTGATCTAAAAACCAGTCACTAGGTTAGTGATATAAATTCTTAGATATTAACCTTAATCCTTATACTTTAATAGTTAATAGAGATACCACCTACATTGATAGGCTTTTAAAAGCATAATTTAACATTTTATCTCTTAATAATTATTAAGTACTACGTACTATGTCAACAGCATATTTTTAATTTTTAACTTCGAAATTTATTTTTCCTTAATTTTTATTTTATTTTAATTTTCATCTTTTGTATGTGTTACCGCGTTATTTTTTTAAGCTCACAAGGCTTATTATGCATGATGTGGTGGCACCTATAATTAAGGAAGCACAAGAACACTGTAACCTTTTTTTTTCTTGTATAGCATGTAAGGTGTATTCTTTGTTGGTGATCCATATAAATAAATAAATATCATAATCTATAACGGTTATATCAACATCTTTCCACACAAGTCTAGCCATTATACCAATGAGTATAATTGGATGAAATCGTACGACTGATCACGGCTATCGATTAAACCTTTTAACTACGCAATTATGTGCTAGACCAGACGTAGATCCTCTGGCGGTAGAGGAATCGTCAGACCCATTAAAACAATAGACGAAATCCTAGAGGGATTGCATCTAATGGTCTAGGTCCAAACACTTTTCCTCAAGACTTGGTCTGAGAGACTTAAACATATCTCACTGATGAATGCTGAATGTGGTGTAGTGCCATGCACTGCCCCCGCTGTCCTCCCTCCTACATAGGGTTTTGTCGGGCCCACCACTAAGCGGGCAGTCACCGGGGGCGTGCTAAGACTTTGGTTATACCCGTAACGCCGCCACTAAGGCGAAGGATGGCAGCAGGTGTTTTGCCGGAGTAGTCGGAGCCTTTTCAATGCTCTGGAAGCCCGGACTCTTGCATCCCCACTCCCCATGGAGATGCAAGGCTGACTCAAAAACGAGTTTCAACCGAATAAAAAAAATGACTTACTGATAACGGGAATTCAGGAAACCTATCCACCAGGTTTTTATCTACCAAAGGTATAAAGTATATTGGCCTATGTGTATAGAGCTTAATCAAAATCCAAATCGATTAGTTACTAAGAGCCCGATGACCTTATACGGATTTTCACAATTAGCTATCTGGTAGAAAAAGTGTTAGTATGGTTGTGTATACGAGACTGTAGTATTTATAGTATAGTATTCTATAACAATGGAAGTTTTAGCACCTTTTTTACGTCCAAGTAAGCTCATAAAGCTTATAATATCTAAACGAAATCTATACTCTATTGTTAGAAGAATCTTTTCCCAACTTGACGCTTCACAATAAGACACCGTTGTGATACGGCTGTTAAAATCTAATTAACTTGTATAACTATCTATTTAATTATTCGCATGCTTTATGAGACAGGACATAATTAATCTTATGTGAGAATTGACAATTAATTTGGCTACCTATTGAGAAAACATTATTAAAAATCCATAACTATTCGATTGTTCCTAAACACACTCGAACAAAACAAACCACACACAACACATTCCAAAAAAGGACTATATCAGACAAAAGTGAATCTACTTATAAATATGCCCATTAATTATCACGTACAACTTCTGCATACATCAATAAACTTGTTGTGCTAGTAAGAATACTCTCAACGAGACCATTGTTAAGCAATTACTAATTAGGTAATTAATTATTCATTTGTTTTTCTTTACTCGCACTTTACCTACTCTGATATATTTTAGTCTCCAAATAAAAACCAGACAGACTAAATTATTCAAGAAGTAGATTTATCAGAATTAGTTTCTAGTTTTCTTGAGACAATTGATGTCGTGATGACTTAGATCAAAAGTGCAAGGCCTCGATTCACCTATTTTAAATGCATGTCAGTGATCGGTCAGTGTAAATTTCATTGAACCTATTTTCGTATTCAGACAAGCCTACAATAAAATCTCATTGGACTCTCGAAGTGAATGATCGTAATGACTAAGCAACTCTTAAATAACTGAATCTGAGGCCCAGTTACTTAATGTTTTCTATTTATCAACAAAACTTAAAGTAAAATAATTTAACAGAATAAAAATGCGTTCCACCACTAAACAGTTTTACCAAAACAGCGAAAGTAAAAATCCAAGATTCGTTCTTGAATTCTGAATTTAACCCACTAAAGTAGGTCTCAAAAGAAAGTGCACTTACTCACAGTACACAAAAATATAAGTACTCATGCAGTAAACGCAAATCCCATCATCTTCAGTCCAGCATTTTTCAAGACTATCCTGTGGTCTATAACACTAGATGACAGGACAACTAATAATTCTTACAAAAAAAAAAACGATTCAAAATAAGTCTTATATGGTTTTCTTATGGATCCCACTGTTATAACTAGAGAAAATTAAATTTCACCAAACTGGAAGCACCAGCTCTCGAATAAAAAAAATAATAATATAATAATAATAATCCAGCCTATAAACGTCCCACTGCTGGGCACAGGCCTCTTCCCATATAGAGAAGGCACGAGCATTGATCACCACGTTTGCTCTCTGCGGGTTGGCGATTTCAGAATAAAAAAAATAATTATCAAAATTGTTTCACCCAATCGAAAGAAATGAGGTAACAAACATTAAATAGAATACCTCCTCCTTTTGGAAGTCGGTTAACAACTGTAGCTACTACTGCTTAAATGTTAGCCTTAGAACAATAGGTGTATATTATTGTTGATCTACTAGAATCATTAAATTGATAAACATACTATTTGGTTAAATAAATATAACATGACCTTTGACCTTTTATTTTTTTCATCAGTGGTTATTTGGGCAGAACGGTTGCATATAATATTTGCAATAAGGGTTATTTTTTTTAAGTTTTATTCTTTCAATTTACTTTTAACAAATTAATTCGTTTTGAGAATATACAACGTTAGATACCACGCTGTCTAAAATGAAATGTAAATAAACATCTGCTATTTTGAGTGCATATTTAACTAACCGCCAGACTTTCATATACAGGGTGTCCGGTAAATAATCCGACAAACTGTGGTGGCTGATACCTTACGTCAGGCCCTATCAAATGAACGCAACATATGTTCGCCGAAAAGTTACAGGTTTCGAGTTACAATCGATTTTCGAAAATTTTAGAATTTTCTACCTTGCATCAGACTTTTCCATTTTCCTTGCTGATACATAGCTTTCGTAATACTTTTTGTGCATCAAATTAATCTTGAATAGTTACTCCATCCTTTGATAAGTCTCATATTTATCTAAAAGAAGAATATATTGGCGATAACGCCATTCGTTTTACAATTTTCACTTTCGGTTTTTCTTAGTGCTCAACTTTGAACTGCAGTGGTGAAAAATAAATGTTTGTAGGATTTTTGTACAACAATCTTAAAAACTTGCTTGAATATTGGTGATTTTGGGCAGGTACAATACTTGCATATTTTCTTTACAAAATTTGTCAAAATAAGCTGCTGAAGTACCCACGGGCCTATTTTTTGAAATATTACTAATGTAAATCTGAGCAAAAATGATACCTAACTATATTTAAAACTTACGACTACATTTAAATATGATTAATTTCATTGAGTTCCAACTATCTAGTTACTTTATTTGTATCTCTAAATATTTAAGAGGTAACGTGTATGTTGGGTGCACAAACTATTTTGTTTCAGTATTTGTATATTTTTTCTTTTTTAAAGTTTTCTACCAAAGATTTACAGAAACAAATGGGCATCCGTCGGGAGAATTCAACGCAGTCTAGCCAGTGTCTGCAAGCGTTAGATTTTGGGCCGAGTCCAAATACAAACTGCGAATTGTCTGTAAGCGGTATTGGCAGTCTGGTCGTACTGGTCGTTCAGATAAAACAAGTACGCTACTGTTTTCAAGTACGAAACAGTCGAGTTACCGAAGTTTACTTTGAGTTGTGATTGTAATTTGTAGTGAGGTAATTTTAAAGATGTAATTCCTTAGAGAATGGTAATTTTGTTGGCAATGGGCAATGGTGTTTAAGGGCAATGTTGTTTTGAGGTTATTTCGAAGGCAATTTTGTTAATTCTTGCTTCAAGTTTTCCCATTTTCAGTAAGGATTATGATGATGATGATGATATTACTTCATCAATTTTATGATCCTACTCGTACTATTGTAACATACACTACTATTGTAACATTATTTTATTCATTTACTACTAAAACGACAGTGCCGAATCCAAAAAAAAGGGGTATTTTTTTATTTAACTGGTTTTGACACTCAAACTATAACCTATTCGACAGCATTCTGACCATATAAAAGTCCCTTTAGAGCAGTTTTCGATAATGCAACATTTACTCCATATACACACAATTATATTCTTCGCCTTACACCATACAGTACTGTACAATCAACATTTTGCCGCCGTTTTTAATTTTCACCCCAATTAGCTCCGTCTCGTTCCGCACCTGGCCGCGTGCGGCGACCGTGTCGTCCATTTTATGTTCTTGACGATACATCTTCATGTACCGTTCGTTCTAACTTACTTACATATTCTATGGAAATTAATTGAGTAGCACAAAAGAATGGCTGTTAAGAATTTAGGTGCAAGACCAAAAGGTGGCGTGATACGTTATTTGGAAGAAATACGCAAGAGTACTTAACAGCTTTTTGTGCTTGAAACATAATGATTAGCTAACAGGATATAATTATCGGTATTATTAAGATGAATATCTGAGGTTTATTATTAACGTCCTCATCATTTATTATTAGGCATTTCCAGAAGCAATTTGAGACGGATCATAAGGAACTGTAACAGTCTGAATGCCATCTTAATTGCTAGAAAGCACGCTTTACGAGGTGTTAATTATAATTACCGTTAGACAATTACCTAAATATCTATGTTTCTTTTAGGTCATCAATTGTCAACCTTGTTTCTGCAATAAACAAATTGAGTATTGAGTATTGGAACCCTTACCAAAGACTAGCCAATTAAAAGCATTTTACTGATACACGTACTAATATAAGTATTTTTCATATCTGTCACATATTAAAATAATAAAAGAAGTTTGCTTTCTGTAGAACTAATCATCTTAAAAGAAGCACCCAGATTATAGCATTTTGCGTGCAATTTTCGGCAAATATAAAATGAGTGGCCCTTCAGTACTGTGGTCTGCGATTGATTTATATTTATGAAGTAGACAAATGGGGGAAGACCCCTCGATGTTTGGACAATGGATTTCCGAAGGATATAACTAATCAATACATTAGATAAAGATGACCGTCTCATCTCATTGAATTTTCTGGTGTCGCTACATACTAGGCTTTTGCACTATAATACAATTGACACGAAAAGGATAAGTGATATTTCGTATAGCACTTCTAGTGTCATTTAATTTTAGTCCTTAGAGCCTATTAAGCCTATGTCTGAAGACGCAGGTCTTTGACCAGTGTGTGTTGCCAGTGATGACATATGGCGCTGAAACGTGGTCGCTAACGGTTGGCCTTTTGGAGAAGCTCAGAGTCACTCAACGAGCTATGGAGAGAGCTATGCTCGGGGTTTCTTTGCGCGACAGGATCCGGAATACGGAAATTCGCCAAAGAACTAAAGTCACCGACATAGCTCGAAGAATATGCAAGTTGAAGTGGCAATGGGCAGGCCATATCGCTCGAAGAACCGATAACCGTTGGGGAAGAAAGGTTCTCGAGTGGCGACCACGAACCGGAAGACGCAGCGTCGGCAGGCCTCCCACCAGGTGGACTGACGATATCGTCAAAGTGGCGGGCACCCGGTGGATGCAATTGGCGAGTTGTCGTTCATTGTGGCGTTCTAGGGGGGAGGCCTTTGTTCAGCAGTGGACGTCTTCCGGCTGATGATGATGATGATGAGAGCCTATTAAGATATCTCCAGTTCGAAAAAAGCGCGAACCGCAAACATTTTTCTGTGTTTACCTTAAGAACCTCTTAATTCCAGACACCCTTATATAATTTGACACTGATTAAGTTTTCATGTACCTATTTGATAAGGAATCTAGGCCCATACCATCACGCCTGTATCTCCAAAGGGTTAGGCAGAGGTGTACCAATGTACACCCACAATTCGCCGGTATGTTTTGATCCCACGTAATAGGGGTCTAGCCTATTGCCACTAACCGTGCACAAATTCAAACTCCGATCTGCTACTGAAAATTTCATAGAAAAACCCAATAACACCTTGGTCGACTTGGGAATCGAACCCAAGACCTCTAGCGTAGCAGCCGAATCTAAGCAACCACCACAAAAATCTTCATTAGTTTACCCCTGTAGCCTGTCTAAAAGTCCTCTCGTCTATACATTTCTAAAGATGTAAATTTCCAAGTACGCATACATAAAGGCCAACTGACGTCGAATAAAAATGTTCCCTCTTGCAATTTCTGTTTCCCCCTGAATAATAGAATACCAGCTTCATTATACAATCCTCCTTGCCTAGGCTTTACTGCATAAAACAAGCATTTTTCTGAGAGGGAAACTACTTAATTTCTTCTCTCTTGATTTAATATTTGAATTTTTTAAAGCTAATCTCAAAGGTAAAGGACCGAATAGTCTGTGTATTAGGTTTTTACAAGAGAACACACTGTTGCTACACATAGACTACAATAATATGTACTGAGGGTAGGTAGCAATAGTAAATTCAACTGTGAATAGTTCATTAAACATTTATGTAACTAAGAAATAAAAATAGCAATTTCCTAAAATATTTATTTTTGATTTCCTAGCACAGGACGGAGTAGCGTTTTACCTTCAACCCTGCACTGGAATAATGTATTAATTACCGGATTTATGTAGCCGGAAATATTTCAAACTATTATCGTGATCTTAAAAACGTTAACCGTTTTTATTTTATTCCTCCAAAATAACTATATTTACTTAGTAATGAACCTAACAATAACAGTTTTAATTCCCCCCAATTCTAAGACTTCCCCGCTTTGTATACAAAGGAGTGTGTATTGAACGTAATTCTATGGAATGCCACTCGGTTCTGCGTACGCGCACCTAGAACAAACACACTAATCCTTTACAAATGGCGTCCACAAATAAAGACCGTTTAGTGTTTGTTTAAACGATAGTGTGCATGTTACTGCACTTGCTTGCAATAGGTGCTTATAAAATTTATTTAGGTTAGTAAATTATCATTCAACTGTCCAGTTCTTTGATTTATTTTACAAGAACTATATAATCCAGCCTATAATCGTCCCACTGCTGGGCACAGTCCTCTTCGCATATAGAGAAGGCGCGAGCATTGATCACCACGCTTGCTCTCTGCGGGTTGGCGATTTCAGATCCCAAATTTTTGGAATCCAGGTTTCCTCCTTTACAACAACTATTACATAAAAATTAATGAACTCTAAAATAAAACTATTTTTTACGGATTTTGTCGCGGTTTATTCTGAATTTAGGTCCCGACGTCTGGACAGCTTCGTATCATGGTCACAGGCAGATTGAGATGGCGTTCGTCTTGACAGTAGATGTTCCTCGTTCTACCTTCTATATAGATTATTAATTAATCCTTTTTGATATTGCACAAATAAATTAAGAAAAGAGCCTTTTACTCATTGAATACATGGAAAACATTTTTCATCATTTTTATACTTTTATTCATTGCTAAACTATAACAATAAGGGAGTTTTCGTCGGAAATTCCAATACGTTTTTAGGTATGTTTCAGTTATATTATATATAGGCATTTAAGGAAAGTTTTCATCATTTCATAGATAAATTAAAAGTACTTTCCTTGCACCGATAAAAATAAACGGTCATAAGAAATTCTGCAAACAACATCGATACATCGATACTTAAAATTAACCGTTATCAGATCACAACGAACATTGCCAATATACTGTAATACGTCATTAATCGATAAATACATCACTAGTGTCGATAACAATGATAAAACTTATCGAATGCTTAACGATAACATTAGACAATAAACTTATTAAATTGATTGACGTGTATTGTCCGTAGATTCATTGTTGCATGCTTTTTGATTGAGTTGTGCTTTAGATCTAGGTCGAATGTATGAGTCAGTCGGTCGAATTGTGTAATTTGTGAGCTTAAGTGACCTTTGCCCAGCAGTGGGACACTTAATAGGTTATTTAAAATGTAAACTTTTAAAATTACTTTTTTACAAGCTTACAAGCAGTACCTGAATGAAGCCCATTGCGGGGCATTGACCTTTGTTATTCCAATCTCGAATTCGCTGTCTCTTGTTAAATATAAATAAATACATGTCGGAGAGTGTAAAGAGGAGCGTCAAGGTTTAACCGCCTTGGGCGTATTCGGGATCGGATGTTGGCAGCACCGTGCGAGCAGTCAAATTTGGCAGAGTGTGGTTTGACATCGGGTGGAATGCACGAGAAGCTAACAGAAGAAACCGACTTCGCCGCGTTCCTTGAATACATTGACGATGAAAGAGGAGCTAAACAGAAGGAAAGCTGAGCAACAACGACCACCCGCCATCCGTCTTCGTTATACAAAATAATAATTTACAAAAAAGTTAAGTACCCGATCAATTTACATTAGCTACCTAAAATATTTATATTTAGGCTTGGTTAAATTAAAGTAAGCAATACATAAAACATACTCGTATTTCGTGCTTATTGATATAGATTCTCTATTGAATCAATAAATAAAATAGGTTTTAAAACTCCCAGATCTATGTTTTAAACTTAACATTATTTTCTGTAGGTACCTGGCATTGTTCTTAATTAAATTGATTAGTATCTACTTGCAGAGAACGACACGAGAATACATCTATTTTTTATATACAATTTGTTGACAGCGTAATATGCAACTAGCCAATACCACTGGCCATTTTAAATATTCAAAAGGTTATTCCGCAATGTTTACGATATAATCAAAACCAAATAAGACCCATTGAATCGTATCTAACATTTAAGTAGCTCGAACAGAACTGGTGAATGCCGGTGATGGTGCAGCCTCGCACTTTCGACCTATTGCGACACGCCTTAGGAAAGATCACATTAAGTACTGTTGTAGGCAAAATTTAATGTGTTATGCGAATATTAAAGGATTTCGGATTGAAAATAGGATGATGTAGCTCGGGAGATGATGACAAACAAAACTTTATAATGTCTACCTCAAGATCTGTGCTGTACTTATGTAAGGAAATTGGTCTATATACAGGGTGTTACGTAACCCCTGTCCGACCCGCAAGGGGGATATAGGGTTCACCATCATCACATGCCCAAATAAAATGTTAAATTTGGAATGTTCATGATAATAACAATAATAATGAACTTTGAAGTAGCCGAAAACGGGGTAGGCCGAAAAGACGCTGGCGCGACGACATCGATCGCTATCTGCCGGGTTGGTGGGAGATGGCTCCAGACAGAACAGCTTGGAGCAGATTGTTGGAGACCTTTGCCCAGCAGTGGGACACATAAAAGGTTATAAAAAAATAAACATTTTTTTTTTTTAATTTTTTCCATTTATTTTCTACATTAATGTAATCAGATATTGATACCTAACAACCTCTTAACGGATCGGACAGGGGTTTTGCAATACCCTGTATACTATACTCTATTTGGAACCACGCTTCTTTTGCATAATTATTCGTCAATTAATTTAAAGTTTTTTATCAAGACCTAAGAGAGAATACTTAGTGTGGACACAAAAAACTAAATAAACTACAATTTATAACTTACAAAAACAATTGAAACTACCCATATTAATTTAATTTATTTACTTTGTTCACTTAAATTACATTAAATTATTACAGATTTTGTAGAAGCAAACATTCTCTAGCTAATCTATTCATCAACATCTTAGATTAATATCAAACATCTAAACCCCACAACTTCACTTCTATCAACGACAGTACGATCAGATGAAAACCGTTGACATTTCACAGTCGTGTTCCACAGCCCTATAATGTCGATGTTCGTTTGTTTTACATGTCGATAACGATCGTGCGTGGCTCGCATTGTGTGTCATTAGTGCAGTGACAATAGTTACCGTATTAGGGCAATGGGGTAGGTCTTTAGGTCTAACGTTACAAGTTGACACATAGGGTAGACTAGGCTAATACGATCGTGTCTATTGGATGTCGATGACAATTTGTTTAGGTACTTATTCTATTGAATTAGCGAACTTGGAGCCACAGTTCGATGTATATTTAGGTAGGTCTAAAATTACAAAAAAGAATAGATAAAAGTAAAAAATATCTGACATCGGAAATGATGTCATGTCACTTAAATTCGGCATTTAAATAAAAACGCATCGATATAATAGTATTATGTGGCCAAAAGCCAGACATTTCACTCATAGTTCAAACATAACCTGTATTCAGCTAATCGTTAATTAGTACGAGCTTACATATTAGGTAACGCAACGGAAGGACACATAAAAACTACTATTTTTATGCAAACTTGAACGAGGTATGCAAGTAATCTACGTAAACAAACTACGACAAACACAACGTCCTAACAGCCTAGTTTTAAATCGATTTCCCCCACAAAAGGCATCGTTTAGTATTTTCCTGTGACCTAAATTGCCTGTGCACTCGCCATCGAGGTTTTAATTAACTTTTTACTCACTAGTTTTTCTGTATACACTACAATTTATAACGTGTGGTAAATAAAGCTGTTGTTGTTTTTTATTTTTGTATGATATAAAAGTGAATTTAACTATTTTTGTGGAGGGTTCCAGGGTTGACAGTTTAAGTACTTTCCAAAACCCCTTTGGTGAATTCTAAAAAAACAAGAAAATTATACCTATATTATATTTAGTTATGTATGAAAGAAAAAAAATGAGGGTCCCTAATACAGATTCAAATTATTTGGCATCATGCATTACAAGAACACGGCCCAATGTTCTTTCATTACTCCGATTTACTTTAATCCAAACCTAACAATAACATTTAATAAAAAAGGCCGAAAACAAGCAAACATTAAAATATAATAAAACAATTACTAAATCCCGCCATTCACTACTAAAATTCCACAAAAGAACACATTTAAATTAAGAACCAGAAATGGAACTGGACAATGACAGTTCTTTTTTTTAACTGTCACCAGCCAACTTTTTTATCGATATATTCGATTCGATTGGCGAAGGTTATGGTCAGTATTCCGATTTATACGGAACGAGTTGTTCCGGTTTCGGCGGCACAGTTCTTGTTGCAAGGTTTACGGTATGTCACAGTAATTGGTGGACCCTAATTAATTGCGCCTTGTTTTTGTGTGAATTGTAATTAATATATTAAGGTTTTTTGTGACCTGTTTAATTATTCCTGTTTTATATGATGTTTGTTTGATTTTTGCTGAGAGAAAACTACTATTACCGTTATGTAGTCATATTACAGCAACGTCATATCGCAGTTTATTTTAAATTTATCCTTACTCTGTCATTCTGTCTATCTGTTACGCTTTTATAGCTAAACTGCTGAACCGACTTTGATGCAAAATGGTATGACGTCAGATTACATCAAACGAAATGACATAAGCTACATTTTCGAACTTATGAGATCTTCACTACTTCTTTGTGAGATCAGGTAGGGAAACTAAATAAATCTAAATTTTAAATATACAAATGACAGACATAAATCTCTAATAACTTACAACATGATTCATAAATAACTGTTTCTATTTTATTACACTTGAAATTGATTGAATATTATGGCCGATAATTTGCGATTTCGACTTTCGACAGTTAGAAACGAGTTTTGTATAATAGTATTTTTATTTAAATTAAATACGCACCTGTAGTCGATTATTATACTATAACGTGAGTAAGCTTTGAAGTTTGTTTATTATGATACAATTAAGCCTTGTAGTATTAATATAACGGTTTCTCTTGATAAAATATATACAAACAGAATTTGATAATAGGAAAAAAACTGAGCACGTGAGTCTATGATTTCTTTGATTTTTGATTTGATGTCTGTATAATGCAAGCGAAGACGCGAACTTTCCTAGTCATTTATAACTGTCATTATTACGATTTCAATATCGTTAGCATAGTTTATGATAGGCGCGTGTGAACTTTTATATTTTAATGAAAATTAATAGTGGATATATCAACTTTCACATTATAAACCCAATAGTCCAGTCATTTGGTAGTTCTACCTGATTTTTTTTCCGGGAGTGTTGAAAATTGGTGATTTTATAGATTACGACGCCACGACGTGCTCTTTTCAAATTTTTACTTTGTGACCTCATGAATTTTATCCTTAGTGCTCGCTCCCCCATTTTGGGGAAAAAAAAGTTACATAACAATATTTATAAAAACCGTTATTGTTCACAAAATTACAAGTTTGGCACATGAAACACTCACAGTATGTTTCCCTGTGTCATAAATGCTACGCTAGTACGTGTCAGCAGTAAAAAAAAAATTATAGTCTCTCACCTCTTCCAGCCTCAGCGGCTCCTCCAGGCCCGCAGCGATCCTCTCCCTCTTCTCCCTCTCTTTCCTCTCTTTCTTCTCCCGTTTCCGTCTCTCTTTCTCCCCGTCCCGCTCCTCGCCGACGACGTCGCCGCCCGTCAGGACCGCGGTCTTCTTCATGAAGTTAAACATGGCGGCTTGGCTCTGAAACAATTTATTTCAATATCAATAAATATATAAAATATTTTTTATTTATTTTAAGTTTTAACTGCCTTGTTGGCCTAGTGGTGCTAAGCGCGCCTGCTACGCTAGAGGTCTTGGGTTCGATTCCCAAGTCGACCAAGGTGTTATTTGGTTTAAGTCCGGTGAAGCAGTTAAAGCCTGCGCTCAGGGGGCCGAGTCTGCTATTTACAATGGCTCCAATCGTCTGAGTGGGTGGCGTTAGTAAGTCCATTTTAGGATAATTGGCATTCTACTAAACACCAAAACGCCATTGTAAATAGCAGACTCGGCCCTCAGGCTAACTGCAAAGATTTAAACCAAAAAAAAGCGTAGCTAATTTGGTTTTTCTATGAAATTCTCAGTAGCAGGTCGGAGTTTGGATTTGTGCCCGGTTAGTGGCAATAGGCTCGCCCCCATTACATAAACATGACATATTACAACATAAGTTTTAACTACCCACTGCAGAGCAAACGCTACCCTTTCCTCTTCCACACATTTCTGTAGATAGCTAGTTGTTGCACCTCCTGAGATTCTTAGTTAATCGAAAATTGACGTCCTATTATGCAATTAGCCAATGTTGAGGATATTATATAAAATATTATTTTAATCTTAAAGAAATATTAAAACAAGAAAGTGAAAACATAGATTAAGCAGTAGATAACGAAATAGATTCGATACGCAACGAATCAATTTATGAAAACAATTACGCAAATGCACGTGTAAATTCACTAAAGCAGCATTCTTAATAAGTCATACATAAAAAAAAAAAAAACTAATAGGTATTTATAATGACAAAACCAACAAAAAATCTCGAACAATAAGTACTTAGTATACAACTATAAAGTTTTGCGGTACGGAACAAAGGACCAAAAACTTAAGCGGGGCCAAAAGGACCAATAAACTATCCGCACACGTCATACGCTTTCGATGCACCAACACCACTTTGTTCAAGAGAACAGTCGAGAGTATAACAATAAATAATGCAGCCCACATCAGTAGTCAGTCCCTTTGAATTACTCAAAGAGCCCGATGTATATCCTTGCAACTAAATTTGCTTTGCCTGCCGGCAGCCGACCCATAAAATTGATTGACGCAAACACTTTCGCATTTAGAGTTAAGATGTTTCGTACTTTGTTGCACTTGAGATGGGAAAGGTAATTTGGAAAGAATACTTTAATATATAAGATATATGAAGAGAGTTGTGAATAAAGTGTAAGTTACTTTTTTAGGGATAAGACAAGAACTTTGTTGAAGACATTTGGCTCCTGCAGTTCCTGAAGCTGTTCGAATCCATCGAATATCTGATTCATGAATAATCCACGTACCTAAGAGAACAGTGTATTTTCACATTTATGGTATTTATAACAAAACTTGTAGTATAATGTGATGTGAATTTATTATTCACCTATTCCAAAGCAGCGTTTTGGGGCCGGCTTTAATAAGCAGAGCTTCGTCTATTGTAATCAACTCAGGGAATATGTTTGAGCCATCGTGATTAATTAAAATATCCTTAGCGTACAAAAGGACCCGAGCTCCTGATGAGCTGATATATTCATGCTACTAAATATTTAAATACCTAAGACGTTGTAAGGAATATCTAAATCTGAGAAAGTGGAGAAAATTTATAAACTATGTAGATTCTGTCCTTATTTTTAGAATTTAATAAGAATTGCTTTCGAAGCTTAGTACATGCATTTAAGGGCAATTGAACCTCCAGTCATTAAACAAAACAAAGAAAAACAACGTTATCTTATCTAAAACGTATGCAATTATGTCTTTGGCTATTGTTGAGCATAAACTGAGTAATGAGTTTCTTCCTACAGTAACTAATTGCGAAGACTGACATTATGACCTAAATGGGAGGTATGGTCTTATGGCCACTGGGTACAAAAGGACCACCCAATTCTCTGGAAAAGGACAACTATTAATCTTACTTATACCAGAGCGAATTATGCATTACCATACAATATTATTATGGCGAGTCTCGCAGACTTTTCGTTTAGGAGTATAATTGTGAATAAGTATACATTAATTATGTTTAACCCTGTAATAAGTGCATCGAATATCGAATGACAAAATGAATAAGCGATATTGTCCTTGCATTAATAAGTTTATAAAAACCGATGACGCATGAGCATTTTGTGCATTATGTTCTTTTTGTACAACAGTTGGCAAACTTTATACTTTCGCTTTTATATGCATAAAACTATAACAAAAAGGCTAGTTACGGAAAAAATAATGCTTTTTCTTTATATAATCATCATAGTACTCTGTCATTATTATAAGTATGATGGTTTTCATTATATAATTTTAAAGGATATGAATCTTCAGCCCGTCTTGAACAATAAATGAGAGACACGAAACAGAGATCACTATTCCCAAGAACGTAACTTGAGACACAAAAATAACTTAGCACTTCCTATCTCTAACATGACTATCTTTCACTCAGGTCCCTATGCTATGTCAGTAAAAACTTACAATAAAATACCAAATGCAATTAAGGAAACCTTCAACAAATTCAAAAGAAAATTAAATAAATACCTGTCTGAGAAATGTTATTATAGTTTGCAAGAGTTTTTTGAAGATAAACAATAATTAAACTGTTTACTTTTAGTCAGTATTTTTAAGACAATTTGCTATTTAACAAACTACAAAATTGCTACGCCCTAACAGGGTCATGTTGAGACTATTTATTAATAATATTATGTAACACCTTGTAACACATGAAGCAATAAATGATTTGATTTGATTTGACATAAAAAAATGTTCGACTAAAATATACGGCTATAAATTTGTCTTTAGATGGACGGTCCTTTATTGTAGAGTACTTATTTAATATATAGCAGCACCTTACAACCATTATCATAGTAATTAAATAAATATTGTCCACATTATTATCTAGCTTACAAACGGCATTTGTTACGAGTACTTCTAATTGGTATTAATTGCTTGTAGGCGAATAGGTTAACAACTTGTCACCGGCCATTATATATCGTCGCGAACTCTAACACTTGATCGTAGATCGTGTGCTGATCTTTAATCGCTGTCGATCTTGCTTGGAAAAGGCGTGAAGCAAACTCAAAGAAATAAATTTACACACTAAATCTGTGAGAGATTCTAACAAAAAAAACGACTTCAAAATGAGTCTTACACGGTTTCTCATGGATTCCACTGCCAAAGCTGGACTACACGGGAAGCACTAACTTTCAAATAAAATAATTATCTGAAATCAGTTCACCCGGTCGAAAGTTCTGAGGTAAAAAACATAAAAAATAAATTCGTAATGAGTACCTCCTCCTTTTTGAAGTCAGTTAAAAACGTGTGAGGGCCAGAAAATCATAGGATAAACTTGACTATTGTTGAAACTTGCCTAAATTCTTCATCAAATTGGCAGACATATCTATGGAGGGAATGGCCTTGGACTTGCAGTAGAATAGGACAGCTAACAGGTACAAATGACATTCAATAAGTATTTAAGACAGTTGACTATATTCAGGTCATTTAAGATCTACATTTTTTAAGGAATTTGCTTTTGTTGCAAAATGTTTCTAGTCGTGATACGGATCAATCGCGCATAATTATGCAGTATTTGTTTCTCGTATTCATACATTTCAGAATACTTCAAAGCGCATTGCTAACATGCCAAACGTAATCATTCGGTCATCATCTAAAGCATACTTGAAATAGAGTAATAGTAAACATAAACTAGACAATACAGAACAAAAACAATAGCATCATACCGTTACACACTGATTCTATAAAATAACTGTCGACGCATTCTGTGCCTTACGTTCTGTATCAGATGTACACACGAATACAAATTCATGTACAGTATTTTTGTATTTCTAATAGCCCTGTGAGTTTACCGATATGAATGTCACAATACTCATGCAACATACGGATTAGGAGACATTGTTTGCAAGACTTTGGATCGTAAGTAGATCTTTCGCGTCGTCCATTCGGTACCTAATGACGTCATTGTTGCGTCTCAAAGGACAAAAAATTGGGGGTTGTAGGCTCTATGTAAAATGTCCTATATTAATTTACATTCTATAATGAAAAAATGTACCTGTCAAATGTACTTACAATAAATTAAAAACTTATTATTTTTATTCAAGCACAAGTACATGTGGTAGAATAAGGTTGTACGGAAGGACTACTAACGCAACAAGGGATAGGCCAGGGTAAAAAAAAAAACAAATAAAAGTTGCCTGAAATTCCAAGGCTAAGATAACAGTCATTTATAATCTTATTTCCATATAACCTTATTCCATAAAACAGTTGAAGAATATGTAAATAAGTAAAATGGTGGTGTCGACGCATTCTATACCGTGCGCGTACGCGTTGTGAATTAGATGTGAGCTCCACTGCTCGCATACAAATTGAGAGGTGACGCAGCACGAGGGTCAACATTCTTATAGGAAATGGGTCATGAACCAGAAGACACTGATTGCTGGTAATCTACCACAAAGTAAGGGAGAATTGGCGCTAATATTTTGGATCCTGGTAAAGGATATTGCGAAAAATTAAGATAGGCGAAAACGATGAAAATTTTATTTAAACCTTTTCTTAAAACACGGCCCCTAACATAGAATCCACACAGTTTAAACCTTCCCAAACCAATAGGTATATCCAAATATATTTTAAAAAACTGACAGATTTCCAAAGGACCAATCTATGGTCTTTTGATCCAGAATATTACTATTGCAATCATAAATTTCAAATAATAACAAATTTGCTACAATAATTACTTACTTTAAAACACATTTATTTAAACTGGTTTACATTAATAACTATTATAATAACATCACCAACCACAGAACACTTCACTGGTCATCCACAGTTAAACTATCAAAACGTTTGAGGTAAAAATGTGGCGTTATTCAGAAATAGATGATGAGCTGACACGGCTCTAAATAGTACGAGTTATGAGTTCATAAATAACATTTATTTATATCGGAAACTATTTATAATCTCTCCCAGTCTATCGTTCATCACTGTTATAATTTTAAGCTTTACAACCAATAGGAATTCACAATTTGGAATACAACAGGCCTGAACATTTGAAACATGTTTCTGTTAATTGAAATTTTGGAAAGGTCATTATGCCATCGTTACATTTAGAATAAGAAAGATAAATTACAATCAGAGTGTGTATTTTTCTGTCAGAGGATTATTACTCACATACTAGTCCTAAAAAATCTCATTTTCGACGTCGCTAAATTATAGCGACAATAATATTTCCTCGTGATGTCTTAAGTCGCAAATAGATTAAGTAAGCCATTAAGTACAATGTCCGAAAATGTAAACAAACACTTCAACAATAATAATATTTACAATATAATAAACTGAAACCATCTGTTAACAGCCCTAAAGTGAGTCCCTTGCCAATATTATGAGGTACCTACTCAGTCTGAATGACGTGGAGTCACAGGATATTGGCAAATTGGCAATCGTTCAAGCCAGTGCTTGACATCCAATCAGTAATGGAATGGCGCCACTACGAATTTTTATTGTTATTCCATATGAAATCCAAGGTTTTGTAATGTCATTTTAAAGCTATATTTTTAGAGCCAACTATTTCGTAGTTTTTTTAAATGACTTAAAAAGGTTTTAAACAGGAATGAAATTTTAATATAAACCGCGATAGTATCCGTAAAAAGTGGTTTTATTTAAATGTCTTTCATGATTAATGACATTATCTTTTTCATCATAAAGCTTCTGAAACAACTTTGTTGGAAACAAGGTCATAAATCTTAGAAGTATTTTTTTATGTTAAAGATGTCACAGATAAGTGATTACTCTGACTTGGCTAAGCGTATTATGATGTATATTGTGATGATTATCGCAATTTCTTCTGAATACTATGTGGTCCTTTGAGTCGAAACTTTAATTGTACGCGAACTGTTAAAAAACTTACATGTAGATATGTGTTTCTTATATCGTGTAACAATATTTACGACACTAGAAAATAGTAAAAAAAAGAGAAAGGCAAGTACTACAATACTCCTAATGAGCGTGAAATTGTGTTACATGTACAGTAAACCACACCTTACTTGCACATCAGTGGAATCAACAGCTACTTTATGACAACGCACTACGGACTATTATTGCACGTTGGTAAATTTTGGTTGACTGTATGTGGGTAACAGTATTTTTCATTCAGTTGTGTCTGATTCAGTTACTTACACGGAAAAAATAAGGAAATGTTTGACATGGTTACATTTTAGCAACTCGCTCTAATTTGACGAAAGATTTGTGATATTACATATAAGAAACGGATTTAACCTCTCGTATGCCGCAATAAATAAGACAATAGAATTCAATTGGGTCTCGCGTGGATCCGCGCTTCCGGCATACAACGGGTTAATGAGAAATATGTAAGCAAGATCTTAAAACAAGACAAATTATCCCGTTAAAAAAAGAACATATGGCCAAAAAGAAAATTGTGATTTATTCAGTAACCCACAATTCTTTTCACACCAAATATGTAAAAAGATTTTTTCCGTAAATTGGTTTTCAATTAAACCTGGATTGTCTAGCTTTAAATAAAAAATACAACAAAAACTCTATATACCTACTAGTTTTTATGCACTCAAGTAGCGTTAGACGTTAAAAAAACTTAGTATTAACATTTATAATGTCAAGACCTGATTTAATCGAATAACGGGTCGTGACTCATAGGACATAATCAAGGTTACCTAAAATACTGTAGATTGACTAGTTTTTATATTATTAGCGGGAAACTTAGAGTATAAATAAGAAACTACAGAGTGTGTATTTCAGGGTATGAACAGTGAACACTTGTATGAACTAGTATTATTGCAAAAATTTTACCAAAACAAGGCCCTTCGTTTTCTTTAAAGCTAAAACTATCTCAAAACTTAATACATAATATTATCCTAATAATATCGGAACCATCGATATTTTTGCATGAACGTCTGTCCTTGCATGAAAGTTTACTTAAATCAGTAAATGAAAGTACAGCCCTCATACGGTAAATGAAAGTATAGACGGGCCTGTTGGTCTAGCGGTTAGTGACCCTGACTGCTATACCGGAGGTCGTGGGTTCGATTCCCACTCAGGACAAATGTTTGTGTGATGACTGATGAGAAACGATCATTTGTTCTGGTCTGGGCGTAATTTATCTATAATATGTATGTATTTAGAAATATATAAGTATGTTTATCAGTTGTCTGGTTACCATAACAAAAGCTCTCTTAGAGCTTAGCTTGGGATAAGATTACCGTGTGTGAATTGTCCAGGAATATCATATCATATCATACAGCCACAAAACCTATGCACAATGGGCTTTTAGTGATACCTGCACTCTATAGTTGTAACTTTTTTAACTCTATGGCGGGAAATTTTAAATCCTTTCTAGAGTCATGACCTTCAGTGGATTTAAAAATAGAAGGTTAGGTAAGCCATGTTTGTCCTTGAGTTGAATTTATTTGTTATGTAAATTCGTGTTAGAAATCGTCAATAATAAAAAAATAAGTAGCTACGTGCTTAGTAGAAGATAATAAAAGATGAAAAGCAATTTTAAACCACTACTTAAATATATTGGAAAACTGGGATTTTACGTAGCGTGCTGTAGTGACATTGTGTGTGGTGTCTTTTATTACAGAACAATAAAAAAACAATTGCCAATTCAAACTTTAACTACAATTCGCACAAAGCAGTGTTTATTACCTATATGATTTTTTAATATTGTTTTTTTATTGATACAGAGTTGTGGAAGATGAAAGGAGAGGCCTTTGCCCAGCAGTGGGACCTAACATAGTCTAAAAAAAAAAACAAAAGTTAAAAACTAATACAATACTAAAACCATAACAATCATCATTTAACTTAATTCCTTATAAAAAATACATTCAAGAATTATTTTTTGCGTCTCTAAAACAAGTAACAATAAATATTTTTGCTTCGAAAACAGTTTCCATCAGTAGACAGAACTCATTCCTACTACTTCATAGAACGGCGCGAAAATATAAAAAAGTCTTCTTTCGATTCCAAAATCAAAAGTGTTTAATCAGGAAAAAGGACTCATATCCTACCGGGCAGTGGGCATTGACCCTATTCCAACGAGACGCGATGACGCCACGTCACGGCCGCCATTATTGTGCGTAATACTTTTATATCTGTACCAATTGTGTGCAGGATGTTAGCCGTTAGGCCCTTGAGATTGATTTGTTTGTAGATGCTTGATGGAGGGCCTAGCGTATTGCGTTAAGATGGTGATGTTTAATGGCGAGAGAAATTATGGTAATTTGACTGAGGCAGTTAGTGTTTAATGGCCGAAAACTAACATGTTAATAAGTGGGTTACGTGTGTAGAATTATATGAATGCGAATGTGGAGCTCCCAACCAAACCATGTCCCATTTGCTAAACTGCCTAAATTGTCCGTACACCTGCACTTTGGATGACCTTATGCACGCTAACGAAGCTGCCATTATTGTCGCAACTTAGTGGGCCAATGTAATATAATGTAAATCGACCATCGACACGAAAAGAAGAAAAAGCGTAAATAAAAAGTGCGCTAGTGGATATCATTATTTTCCCAATTATTTGGGGTCGGCACAATGCGTATTCAGCTTCAATTCATCTCTACAACTTGTCATCTCAGTATTCACTCCTTTCTTTCTCATATCATCTTTCACACAATCCAGGTCTATCTTAACTTATTGGTGTTATAAAAAAGAATACCAATAATTATCCAAAATCAAATAATTGCCTATCTGCTCCGGTAAGATCATTGTATTAAGTAACTGAATATACATAACATAACATATCATCACACCTGTATCCCCGAAGGGCTAGGCAGAGGTGTACCAATGTAAACCCACAGTTCGCCGATATTTTTAGGTCCATGTAATAGGGAGCGAGCCTATTGCCACTAACCGGGCACAAATCCAAACTCTGATGTGCTACTGAGTATTTCATAGAAAACCCATTAACACCTTGGTCGACTTGAGAATCGAACCCAAGACCTCTAGCGTAGCACTCGCGCTTAGCAACACTAGGCCAACGAGGCAGCTGAATATACACAATTACAAAATATACAAAACAAAGTAATTTTCTACTGTCACAAAGAATACCGATGTGACATAACTGAAAACACTCAATACTAACTAACGTTAAGTAGCGATAATACGACAATTCCATTAGAAATGCCTCGACAGTTAATGGACGCGGTAATGATATTAGCTGACAGAAGGGAACTTAGATGGTACTGCGATCAGAACAGCTGATTACTTCTACAGATTTATCTGGGATACGTAAGGGTGCGTCCACATCTGACAAACGACATACGACGATTACACGAGCCGCTCGCGAACATGCCACGAACGCATTAGTGTCAATTACACCGTTTGAAAAATGTGCGTGCGCCGCTCTTGGCATGCTCGCGAGCTGCTCGTGTAATGCTCGTTCGTCAGATATGGACGCTCCCTAAGATATGTTCTATAAAACATGCGTATCCTTAATGTAATGATTTACTGGCTTGTGTAATTGAAAAATGTAAGATTTTTTTTTACACAAACAATTAGTGATCTTTTAATTAGTTTGTATGTTATTTCGTTTGTTTAATGGCTAAAATTGGAAGAAAATATTGACAGTCTGTCCAGATCAAGAACCATTCAGTAAAGAACTCAAGTGATAGCTGGAAAAAATCTAGATAACTCCTAAATATAACATTAGTGACATAGTCACGATTTCTTATATTTTGAAACACATAACATAACATAACGTACCATCATGCTTGTATCCCCGAAGGGTTAGGCAGAGGTGTACCAATGTATACCCACAGTTCGTCGGTATGTTTAGGACCCATGTAATAGGGAGCGAGCCTATTGCCACTAACCGGGCACAAATCCAAACTTCATAGGAAAACCCAATAACACCTTGGTCAACTTGGAGATCGAACCCAAGACCTCTAGCTTAGCAGTCGCTCTTAGAACCACTAGGCCAACGAGGCAGTTTCGAAACACTGTCCATATTTTTTGTATTGCGATATACAACTACCATCTGTCCTACTACTCGGAGTCCTACATTTTCTACTTCCACGCATGCGCATCGACATCAAGAAACAACATAGCAGAACAAATCATGTCAGTATTCTCACTACATAAATATGTCACACAAGTTTATTAAATTCTAACTCTAAACACGTTTTCAGCCTCAGGACGGCTCAGGAATAGCGGTAACTCACGTCACGATCAGCATAAATATGTTGTACATACGTAATAATAGTGGTCAAGCGTGAAGAAACTATTTTATAGAGGTTCCGTATATAATCAAAGTCGTAAAACATTGTAAAAATATGTTAGCGAATAATTCGAAAAGAGTAGAAATATATAGGTATGTAAGTTTGTACCTATTTGTTGATTAAAAACTCTAGATATTACTTACTCTTTACTACTTCAGTAAAGAAAAAGTGTTGTTTTTACCGAGATCAAAAGATCGAAGACTTTATAAGGGGAAACTCGCCAAAAGAGTCTTTAAAAGCAGTATAAATTGTTTTTTATCTATTTCATCTAGCTATGTTTTAAATGTTTTTAAGCATATTTACCAAGTTGCAATTATTAAAAAAGTCCTAAATATTCTTATTGTTTGGAAAGGTTTTAATGTTTTTATTTAAGCTGCAGAACCCTAAAAAATGGTGGCAATGGGTTAGAGACTCGTAGTACAAGTAACATCGTGTTTTGGTACAACTTTTATTACCTGTTTACGTTACAATACAGTTTTACACACTACGAAACAAGTTTACGATTAGTCATAGATTGACAAACCGTTCACATTCATGTTAGCAAAAAAGAACAAATAACAATCTGATCTTTTCTTTTATATCATTTGGAGAGACCTTAGGTAGGACTTTGCCCAATAGTGGGACAGTGATCTAATAAAAAAACTGTGAGTACTAAACTTATGTAATTAGTAGATGCTCAATAAATAAATTACCTTAGCAAGTGTAATGTAGTAATTCGATCCGCCACCTACACAAAGTAGTCTATTAACTGTAATATACCTAATTCAAACAAAAAAAAAATCGATTTAAAAATAAGTCTCATATTTATTTCCTATGGAGCCCACCGACAACACGGGACAATTTTTTTTTTTTAATCTTTAAAAACAGAGCGCTAATCACAACCAATGATATCTAATCAAAAGAACATCTAAAACAAGAACGTACAAATCTACAGAACTATAGCAAACTAGAATAACACAGAACAAAATGTAATGGAATGACACCTACACTAGACTTTCGCGCCTCTCCAATTTGACCAATCAGAAGCTTCAACGCTACAGCTTCTAACCATTTTGTCCAATCAGAAGCCTTAACAGAATAGCTTCTAACCAATTTGTCCAATCAGGAGCGTCTATACAATAGCTGTGTGCCGCGTCCCGTTGTTTCCGCGTGGAACATGATCATTGTTTTGAATTGCTATTCTAGTGTTACATAATTCAATGTAAAGCTATAGACTATCCATAGACCAGATAAAAAGGTACATAAGAAATAAAAAAGCATCCTAGAAGGTTACAATGCTTTACCATTGTAAAAAGGGATATAAAAAATTTAAGACCAGTTTTATTTTTAAAAGGTGTTCTTTCAAGATTTTTCTATAAACGAGGGTAAAAGAGGGTTGTCATAATTATGACGCGACAGTTTGTCTGTCTGTCATCATTGCTCCTAATCGAACTGACCGATTGTGATGGAGATTTTTTTTTTGTTTTAAAACTGACATGATTAAACGGCATCCTATTACTTATATTTTTATCTGACTGCGCCAGTGTAAGGTTTTTGCTTTCCGAGAGTATGTATTTCATTCAAAACTTTCTGTTTATTTTGACTGGCGCGTCTTCCTTTCATTAGATCTGTGGGCCTATAAAGCAATGTAGAAGAATGATAGTATACAATAGCAAAGCTATTAATAGACAAGTCGAGTCATTCAATCGCTCTATTCAATTAAACTGAATGTAATGAACGAACGTTGTAAGAAAAGAGCTTAAAAAAGTGTTTGTCTATGAAATCGAGTCTTTATGCTGGCTTAGATACCGGAAAATAGTTTTTTGTTAATAGATTATTTCTTTGGATTGTAATAAGCTTATTATAATCATGTTTTATAACAAGTGAAACGTTTGTTTATTATTTGTAAATGTTTGTGTTTTATTTAAACAATCTTACAAAAGGTTTCTAGGAATCAATAATAGAACTTAAATAAATCTATAAGACATTAATAAGTTGAATGCGGTAGGCTAACTCCGAAACTACTGAACCGATTTTGAAAATTATTTCACTGACAGGTAGCTTCGTTATAGCTGCGTTTCGTGAGATAAGTTTCTTTTTAAAAGATTAACCCATGTAGCGGATAAATGTTCGCAAACTAAGTTTAGAATAGAATATTTATTTAATGTTGTTACAGGTAATATTAAAAATAAATAACAGCTAGTGTACATACAGGTATTTTAACAAAGATTAAATAAATATATACGTACCCATTTAGACAGCCAGTACTGTCTTCCATTCCTATCAGTATAATCCATTTTGAACAACACTATCTCACACAATATTTACACTCTCCATGTTTACACCACAACAAATATGTCCAAAATGACAAACACGAATCAAACGACAGATCGCAAGGAGGAATGTCAACAAAAAACCGTTGAATGCCATCCTCTAAACAACTAACAAGTAGGTATTATTGTCGTACAATGCAGTGTTGCCACAAAACTGTGTTTGGTTAAACAGAAACAAAATCATATATGGACGAATCCCTTATTCAAAAAGAGCCTTGAAAAATTCTTAAGATTTCTTTTTTATCTTTGAGTAAGAAAATCATGGCACATAGATACATTTTCTTATTAAAATATATTCTCACTGAGAACCTCCGCAAAACTCATCGCAGTCTGTAAAATTTTCATCTGTATGCTTAATTGAACGTATCCTTTGACATTTCAAAGCAAGACATCATAAGGTAAGAACAAACTCAAAAAAAAAACACTGTTTGTGTCAACACCTCTAGCAACAATAACCAAGATCATCACACACTATTCACTCTTTGTCAAAAAAAAGTATTTTTCACACCATTCAAAACAATAAACACTATACTAAAAAAAAAAACTCAACATAAAACAATCGCATTTTCGCATCAATATTGACAAAGCGACATTGATCGGTGCGCGCGCGGCGAGGTGCGCGTGCGCAACTATACCTCGGAATGCGGCGCCAGACGGTGTATTAATTACTGGCTGTTATATCACAGTTACGGTCTGAATGTGGGCTAAATATTGTATGTTGGTAGGTCAATTTTATAGGTCTAGCTTAGGTCTAAATGAAAGTATACTTTTAAGTTCGCTCAAGTAACGGTGTGTTTTAGCAGTATTTTGTGTAGGTACGCGTAAAATTCAAAACATTTTTCTGAAATTAATCTGAGTTTAGTAAAGATTTGAAATCAAACTACTTTTTGGTAAATCCGAAGGCGTCGAAACGTCAGGCACTAAAACCTAAATATATACCTCTATGAACCGTAAAGTTTAATTAAAGCAATAAAGGATATTTTTACAGTTTAACATACAAATAAAAAAGTAGGCCTAATTCTAATTTGACAGATATAATATTTTATACCTGTTAAATCATACACGGTTGAACAATTAATAATAATGACAGTAATTGCCAAGGGTTGACACTTAAATTAAAAAGCAAGACATAAATTATATAAAAATTTAAACATTTACAGTAATTGATAAAAATGCGTAGTTCCACGTGAATCGAGTCCATACGGCCAATATTATTTAAATATAAAATAGCTTCATTCACCATGAATGACTATCAGAACAGGTGTTCAGTGAGTCACTATTTAAAGACATACCGTTATATCCAGTGAGATTAGACATGTATGGCTTTATAAATATTTATAATTGAAAACGTAAGACTGAAGTAAAGTAATTTAATCCGCCAATGGTACAAAATTAACACGTAATCACCCTAATTACTCTATAAAAAAAATATACGAAGCTGTCAAAGTGACAGATGTCATGATGGCTACTGCATGTCAATGTCAAAGAGTTAACACTAGGCCTAAAGTCTGCTAATTAAATAGTGTTGGTCGCATGTCGATGAACACTTTTTACACGTTTAACAAAAAATCGGTCATTGCTACCACGATGTAGCAAAAACGTTGCGTCGATCTTTGTATCTACTCACAACACCCTGTATATCTAGGGCTTCTCCTAACAAACTACGGTCTTTACGACCAGCGTTTTTACTATAGTGGTTTTCGCACCTATATGACTGGCTATATTTTTTTGGCTACACAGTTAGCCTGAGTGCAGCCTTCGACATTTTCATCAAACTTTTGGCGAGGACCTTAAAGGCACAGATTAATAAATAGTTACTACGTAACTTAAGGCCTCTAGTCGGAGCAATAGATAACTACATCAGCAACGTTCAAGGTCCGTTTGGGGTTCGTACCTCGTTATTACGGGTCCTCTACTGCCTTTATAACAGCGTAGCAAGGAGCGACAAGTGCCAAACTGCCAACTCACGCAGCACTGCCAAACTTAATCAGCAGTCATTGTGGCAGACTTAAGGCTGATGGTATACGTCGCTACAATCATGAACAATTTGTTTCGCACGCACGCCAGGGTTCATTCACCTCGTTACGCAATCAGAGCCACGGTAATGCTTTTTCATCTGTTTCCATTCGTTTGTTTTTAGGGTTGGCAGAAACGAAAACTATTTTAATTAGATATTTTAAATACCTTAGGTAAGGTATGTAGTTTTGGTGGCTGTCGGATTGTGATTCGTTCGAGTCATGACTGGCTCAGTAATGAAAAAAAAACTCCTAGATATAAAAGCAGAATTATTTCTGCTGAATAATGAGTCTTTCTAGTTATAACTGATGAAAATATCCTTATTTTGATCCTGAGCAACACAATCTTAAATGTAGTTCGTTTAATTTTATTCTGACAACAATTTACTAAGATATCTATTACTAGATAAATTAAGTAGCAAATCAATCATTGAAACATCACTTCAGTGTAAAAGTAATATTAAGCAGTGCCTAATTAAATTATGTTTATTTATTTTATGTCTGGCAACCCTAGTGTAGTTACGTGTTACAAGTTGATCCAAAACAAGCTGACTCAACAAAACAAGTGTCCGCCATTAAAACAATGAATTTAATTAGATAGACATTATCATAATTTCACGTTTACGATCTAAAATAATAACTGTTTGGTTACAATGCACATTATTTACTTAAAACATCATTTTTAATTAAGATTGTTACTTTACGTGGTACCCAACGAACTTTTTAAAATAATAATTAAATATTTTCTTATTTATGTTTCAAATCAGTAACTCAATTTTTTTTTTCATCATACTAAATATCAATTATCTTCATTTTAGGCAAATAATTGCAAGCTTAATAACATAACACATGATTTAACACGTTGACATCTAACATACTAAATTATTTTTATATTTATTATTTAAAATTCCTGCCAGCCCTTACGCATCACGGGATGAGAACTACGTAAACGGACATACACATACACACACAAACACACACACACACACATACAAACCATTGAAACATAAAAACAAACAAGTCGTAGTTTTATCTCTTCATTGCAACGCATGTGATTTGTAATGTAACATGTGTTGCATTGTTGTGAATTAAAAACAAAACCACTAGCATTTAGTATGGAGAGGAAACGGAAATCATTTGAGAAGTGATTACTATAAAGTCAATGTTACGATGGGTCGGGACGAGGCTGGCACAGGACCTTAGAAAGTGGCACGAAAGAGGGGAGGCCTATAACCAGCAGTGGGAGGACAAGGGCTGTGGATGATGATGATGATGATGATGATGATGATGATGATGATGATGATGATGATGAAATGTTACGAGTGGCTTCGTTTTGCCGAATACGATAGATCTGAAAAGAAGTCAACTATACCAAAGTTATAAGCAATAAATAGTGACAAATTGCTTATAAAAAAAAACCTATTTTTGAGACTATGAAAAGGTATCATCATCAGCGTAGTTGTTACCTAGGTATGTGCTCAAAAAATTCTTCAGCCAAAGATCTAGCGCATTAAACTGTAAATTTTCGTCTTTTTTTTTAATTTATAGTAGCTACCTAATGCCAGAGTGTCCGGACGCCTGCACTTTGGAGGACTTGAACCTCGCCAATGACGCTGCAGTTGGTGTTGCCAACTACTGGGCGCAGCGTATTTAGATTTATATAAATTTGTTTACCATGCTCGAAAAGAAGAAGCACCAACACACTTTTGAGACATTGGAGATCTATCAATTTATAAGAACATTAAAGGTACGTAACATGAAATCAATGAGCATTTCTCTCACGGCGCCACCACTGACAAGTGACACGGTAAACAATACGCACATAGGCTGAAAACAAGGAAGTCTCAAACTGCCGCATGACTCAAAAGCAATGAGCGAAAACATAAGACTTCAATGAATCGCTTCTATAAAGGAAAAGTCAATTAATTAAACTACTTTTTACGAATTACATCTACCTACCTATTAGATTACAGATTTTGTTTCCCAACGATTCAACAGTCTACTCGTGACCTTAACACCTGCAAAAGTGTTGAAACGGGGAAAGAAAATCTTGAATAACTGCGATATAATCGGTAAAAGTAGTTAAATTACGAAAGTAAATTAATTAGTACATCAGAGGTACATACAGTAATTGTATTGTGTAGTGTTTGTTGATTGAGGGCCGCAATTGACACTACTGAGAAAATTACTTGAGTCAATAAAAGGGCCACACAAGCGGCTATAGAGATTAATTAATTTTCTTCGATAGCAAAGGAGTTATATCTATACAGGAAGAATTTTGTTTTTGCTTGCATAGAAATAGTGGAAGAACCACCTAAAGTGTAAATAAATTACCGCAACATTGGAAGAAGTTCCGCACACTTATTGACATCCGTTACAGCATGTCAAAAGGAAATCGGTCAGATAACAAACTTTTTTTCCTTGTCCATAATTTTTAATATTTGTTAGATCAACCATTTTTTTTTTATATATTATAATTCCACTTCGTTGCCATATCGTGTCCTTTTGTTGTTTTGTAAAGACAAAAACCGACCGTAGCACACTAATCGCAACACCTTGTAGGACAAACTCTTAGCTATTATTTGATTTATTTTCTCCCATATTAGCATTAAGCTATTTTTTTTTGTATGTATATTACATCTACTTTTCCCTATATTACAAGTAGGTGTTCTACATGGTCGACAGAACTAGGAAGTATCGGTGTGTCCGAGCGTTCGTTGCCGCATGCCTGGTAGTCAGGCAGCGCAAACTGCTCGCTTGTAAGCTGATGCTTTTAGATAACTATGTGTGAAAGACGAAATATTATTACTATGTTTTTGGCTTGGAAATGTGAAGAATTGACCTGTCAGAAGGTAGCAAAGTGTTCTAACAAAACCTGCTTAAATCACTTTATTACATAGTCCTCTTCACCGTATCCGGTGACAGCGACCCGGACTAGTTTTGATTTCTTAAATGTGCTCTCTGGTGGCTTGCAAAGCCAAACTTGGTTTTAAATATTCGGTTGCATTGGAGGCAGAACGGCTGACCGGATGTATTATAGGTGTATGTATATGAGGGCTTTGGCCGAGATTTGCGAGTGCGATATAAACCGAATAAGAAACACCCGAAATCGTTTCGAAAACTGCGGATACTTTTCAAAATGTTAAACTGATAATGTTTTCTTTCGCTGCCAAACACAGTGTCAGGGGTTATAAAGGTTATAAAGGTCTGCTTCAAATAATTTCGGTAAGAACAATCGAAGAAAACAGTCAAAATTATAGTATAAGTCTGCCAGGTAACAAGCAGGTCCTAGATTCATCCAGTGTCGCGTTCCAAGTGGAATATTGCCAGACAATGCTCGGTTATCCAATGTGTGTTAACAAATTAACATCACGTTTTCCCTGATGATGAAACGTTGCTCTACTTTCATAGTTAAATAAAGACGAGATATAAATATGTTAATTTCTTACATGAACTAAAATAAGATCACAGTCATTATTAGAAAAATTATCATATAACTTAGGAGAGATATTAAGGAGGATTCCCATCCTTATGTTCCTCCAAATTAAGAAAGCATAGCAAATGTATTTTACCTGCTAAATCTATCTTTCTCGTCATTTTTATACGGGGTGCTACGGAATGAGTCAGATTTGCATTACTATTCTTGCCCATAGAAATAAAACACTTATTTCAAGGAAACCCGAATATAGAAATCATAGAATATAGTCATCCAAAAACAAATAGCCTTACCATAAAAAATTGTCACCAGCTTATCAAAATGCGTACAGAAGGTCCAATTATAATATTTCTATGGAAAAGATTATCTTTTTTTTTTTTAAAGAAACCAGCAGTATTTTAATATAACCACATACTTATGTAGTGCCCTTTATACCAGGGACCACTTATACTTAAAGATATTCTAATCCATCTTATTGCATACAGACCAAGTGCATTGATATGCCGCTACTAGTGCAATCACAATAAATAGTGCAACTGGGTCAACATGCGATACATACGGACTAATTAGGTTGCCATAAATAGTTAAGTATTTAATTAATATGTAATATCCGCTGCTAGTGACCTTGTTATGTAGTTCAATTTATCCTTATTATGTTTTAACAACATTTATAATATTACACTTGTATCTACTGAGATTTTATTAATAACATTACCTGTGCCACGCGACTTTATTCCCTTTGCTTTTCTGAAGCAAGTAGAGAATTGTTCTATAGAATTAAAAAAGATTCACTCTTCCAAACGGTGAAGGAAAAAATCGTGAGGAAACCTGGATTCCAAAATTTGGAAACTAAAATCGCCAATCCTTAGTGAGCAAACGTGGTGATCAATGCTTGCGTCTTCTCTAATGGGAAGAGGCCTGTGCTCAGCAGTGGGACGTTCAGACCGGATTATTTTTCCAAAAATCTAGTCCACTACGTACCAGGTCATAGCTAAGATTGTTAAGGCGCTACCCCGAGCAAATGACTTTGAGCGTTTGACCTCTAAACCCCCGTCTTTGCCCCTCTACATATACATCGCTACTTTCTATGAAAATACAACGCCATCTGTTTGATATACCGAAGTATTAAGTAGTAAAAATAGTAGACTTATGAATTTATAGACAAAAATATAATCAATCATGTTCGCAAGATTAAAAAAAAAGGTAAGAGAAATATATTTTATTTGTATCTAAAATTATAACTCAAGTAATTGAAGACTTCTAAGTGAATCATTTAATGATGTAAAGTTATTTAGTCAGAAAGGTATTGAATGTCTTTTTACAAGAATTTTTTTTCAACCAACTTCGAAAATAGGAGGAGATTTTCAATGCGGATGTTTTTTTTTTACGTTTGAGTATTTCTCGAAGTTCGGGATTTCTCAAAGACGGCTGGACCGATTTCAAAAATTATTTTTTTAACCATTTATTCGGTGTGATTCTAACAAGGCACGTATACAGAGCAAAGGCGGGCGGCGAGACTTTTGAAAATTCGGTTCTTGAAGAAAGTATTGCTGTCTCAATACGGCATGATTTGTGAATGTGTGAAAGTTGCAAGTGTGTGAGTGTCAAAGCGCGCTCGCATGGAGTAGTACTTAAGAAATACTCTACGCACATAATAAAGGGCAATGGCGAAATAATTGTTGATATAATTCTTATGCGTGATATACAAACGTCTTAATTACAGATTTACATGAAATATAGCGTCTAAGTCCATGAAAAAAATACATTAAATTGGAAATACAATTGATTGAATTGTACTTTGAGTGTTGCCATATGAACGTTAAATCTAAACTAAGTCATACGAATATCTTTGGCTAGTAAACTATGTATAAAAGCTTGCTTTTAGAATGTATTGAAGATTTATGAACCTGAATAGTCTAAGGACATATTATTATTTCTACCCAACATCACCGAAATTAATAAATGACATCAAAATACTATTATGAAAACTTCAATCTAGCATGGCAACAACAACAGATACAATCAATGTGAAATTTTGCGTTATGCCAGTGACATTGTCTTGCACGTCACTTTGCTTGTGCGCACCAAAATCTTTGTTTGCGCATTTGTTATTTCTATTATTTTGCTTTTTGACTTGGACTGCTTATGGACTTTCGAGATTTCTCCCTGTGCTAGCCAAAAGACTCCGATTACCCACCACTTACGACGAAATTTTGCTGTGATGTTTGACTCCGATTTTAAATTAAATTGGATTTTATTACGTGAAAAAGAACGATTTATTTTTCACGATGTGAAGTCTTTTAAAGCCTCTTTGCACCTGCTGGTTTCCTGGATAATAGCGTGATAAGGAAGGATGAAAAATAAATGTATTTGAATTAATGCTGTTTCTTTTTTCATGCATGCTTTTGATCATCTATTTTATAGACTATTTTTGTGCACTAAACAATATAACAAGAAATTAACATACATAATATTTTTCTGTCAGGATTATTAAAAAAACTCTGATTATAATTCTTTACAAGTATTATCAAAGCTATAGGCCAGGGAAAACCTAGATAATTATATCTCTAGAAATAAGTATAAAACAACCGCATTAAATATTTTGAATAGTATATTTCACAAGGTTTACTTTTTCAGAATCAAAGACTTTTTCAACATATTTCCTATGAATTTCTGTCATATAAATGCAAGGTCGGGCAAAAGTAATTAATTGCTTACGAGAGCCCATTAATTTCACACATAAATAACTGAATTTAATAAAAACAAAGAACGATTCTATCAATTGTATTTCCAATTTTATATATTTTTTTCATAGACTTAGACGCTATTTAAATAAAACTTCAAAAAAGTAACATATTATTTCATGTAAAGTAATTAAGACATTTGTAGACGCATAAGAATTATTTCGACCTTTTGATAGTTGGACATATTTAAACAAATATAAATATGAGATGAAATAAAACTACTAATTATAAACCGCGAAAAAAACCGTAAAAAGTAGTTTTATTTCAATGTCAGATTTAAAAAAAAATCTTAAAACATAAATAAAGCTCGCCCCCTATTACTTACATGGGACCTAAACATATCGGCGAATTGTGGGTGTGCATTGGTACACCTCTGCCTAACCCTTCGGGGATACCGGCGTGATGATATGTTATGTAAAACATAAATATGTATTCCATGCTATTTGAATTTTATCACCAGTGCCGTGTGTAAAACTACATAGGGCTATCAATGACTTTTTGACAGTTGTCATAATATTAAATTGTAAATGACATTTCAAATAAAAAACCGACGTGCTCTCACGTCGAGAGCCTACGGCTGACTGCTGAATCGCCGCCGCGACTGTGTTTATGTTGTGAAATTGACCATTTTTAGGAATAATTTGAATTATAAAATAGATGTTTGGTCTTTTTGAAAAACAAAGCAGATGAAAATGTTAAGAATTAAATCCTCTATCAGTTGGTATAAGTTACATTAATAAAATACGTGTACATCGTGAGCCTATGCAAGGAATAAATATTGATAGACCATTTTTAAAATTAGTACTACTAAATATTCGCTGCATTAAAAAGAAAAAGCTCTGTTGAAATTAAAGACAACATATTAAATAATGATTTGGTATAATAGTGAATTTGATATATGTTTTAAATATCGAGTTTATAGCTTAATAAAACTCCGTTTTTGCGCATTTTGCTCGGGGGAGCGCCTTAAAGGCTAGCTGCCTTTACAATAATTAATATTGCATAATAAGTCGTTGACCTCACAAAACAAGTACACAGTAGAAACCTTTTCTTTCATCACTTATACGATAATTGGATCATTTAACAAGAGTGAAAATACTATCATGTAATAGTATGAGAACTTTTGCCGTATCTATTGTTCAGTAAATGTATCTGGCTGATAATACCATACAGTTTAGTTAGATGATAGGCCTGTGTAAGTTTTTCTGCCTTTCACTACCCCAGGGTTTTGAGTAATGTAAGTCAGAAAAACGAACATACGAAAGTTTCAGCTCCCAGTTTTAAAAGATTTACCTGAAGCGTCAGTCAAGGCTTTTAATAAACCACAAGACAATCTAAATACATGCATAAAATCTTCTGCCAGGTTTCCCGGGATACGTAAAAAAACATTTAAGTTTTCTGAACTCTTTCTCCGGAACTAATTCAACGAATTTATGAGCATACAACTCATAAAAAAACGAATTACTCACACTCGCATAAGATTTACAACATTCCTTACAAGTCAAGGACACGTCAACTCCCACAAAATTTTGCCGAAACGTACCGTTTTACGTTCAAAGCGCGCATCGACAACTATGGGACCCGTTACTTATCTGTGGTACAGTCGACCACACATCACTAGTTTACTACTGACACTGACAGCGCCTTTATTCCGAAGCAATAAGGTCGGTTTTTATATGTCGTTTTTATCGCAGTCTTGTGGTTGATTGTTCATTTACATCCGATGCTCCGGTCCGTCTGTCCGTCTCGGTCATCGTACTCGATTGTCGCAGAACACAGGAAGTAGTCTCCAATGGCCGATATTTAAGGGGGTATATTTTTCGTCATCTACAGGCTGAATGGATGCGTGTCTTTGCCTTTTATGTCCTACGAGTAACGTAGGCCGAATACGGACGATCCTTTGCCTTAATAAATAGACGCCATTTTTGGTCATGATTGATGGTTTTTTAATGCTAATCAGAGATTATAGAGTAAATTATGTAGATATTAATTTCCGTTCGTAGTTTAATGCCGGAATAATGACAGAATGAAATGGCCGCGTAAAATAAAGAAAGCAAGAATATTTTTTTTACACATTATTTTTCGAACTTTAATTATAGGCAGCTCAAGTTAACAGGAGCGTAAGATTTAAGGATATAATATTTCTAGTCAGGCACAGAAAACGTAAAAGTGCGGGAAGTTTAATCATGCCTAAAAGCGTCCCTTTAATTCTTGACCCCTCGATGAAGCATTACTAAGAGGGCTTTGTAATCTCTAGCTAAGTATTAAAAAAGCTTACGATGCTATAAAAAAAAAGTAGATATCGCTTAGTGTTCAAATTAATTTTTCAGACTTAAAGTCTGGACCATATTTTCGCCAAAGGCTCCTAATTTTATCCAATAATTAGGTAAATTATTGATTTTGCATTATTCTTTTCTTGGTGTATGTACCTACACGATTTCTAAAAATTAAATCGATTCTCATCGTTTCTAAAAAAAAAATATTAATAATTTGTATAACCTTATGATGACTTAGATGTTTAGCATGACTAAACATCTAAGTCATCATAACATTTCTGTTCTAAAAATGTTTACAAAAAAGCGGAAAAATCACTATATTTATAGCAACAAAATCATAACTTACTTCCTCGCTATAAACTAGTACAGTTACCCATAAAGGTTTTACTACGCCCCGTAGATTTACGAGCGCACTTTGTAAGTCCGTTTGTTCATAATTGACTATTGTAGGGCAACACGAACTCATCAAGAAATCATTTAATATGTTGCGCCCTATTTATTTTATGTTTTAGGTGCCTTTGAAATACTGTTTAGTTAACAGGATGTCGATGTAGGAAAGGTTTTTTTGTTTCTAAATAGTTACGTCCTTCAAAGTTTCAAACGTCAGGAACCAAAATCCGTAATAAGTATGTAGTTTTATTTCGATACTTAAAAATATTTTACACAGCGATGTACTAGACAGATATACTTCTTATAATACAAATCTAACATAGCTACTATTTGGCGGATTTACGTAAATGTAGGTAATGACCAAAAGTTGCCATTACTTTCCGCAACAACAGCAGCGTACCTAACATATTATGTTATGTAAATAACATACATAATTTAAAGAAACGTCTCTACGTAAACCATTGTAATTAATATCAACAAATAAATACTTTTCAGGTTTCTATAATCTCGAACCTGTAAAAGTTATCCAAAAGTCTCCGCATTCTTCTCAAAGCCTTAGGAAGACAATAATATTATTGTGCTACCTACGGCCAAGTGACCAGCTGACCTAAGATATATTTCAACAACATATATCTACCTATATAATATAAGATGTATAGGCATGTATAGGATAGTGAATGTTACGCTATTTGTAGAGCGAGAAGGTCAATGTCTGCGGTTTACGACCACGTATGCAAAGTACTATGGTAATTAAGACAGACAGCGTGGGCTAGAGAAATGTATATCTGAATATCATAACACCCAAAGTAAAAACTATTATTAGATACATAAGGTACAAAAAGGTTTTCTGTGCCTTAGTCTCTATGAAATAAAAACTCAGGTAGTGTTTCTATTTATGAAAGAAATAAGATAGTCTTGGTTACATGGTTTTGAAAAAGTAGATCCTTTTTCAATAACTATGCCGATCATACTTATTTGAAATCCATGCATTGTAGATTTATTTTTATGAAAAATTGTTCAATAACATATTTCGGCAGAGGTTTAATGAATAAGCTTTTTGACGCTACAATAGGGTCTTTATCGAACTCTGCCACCCCAACAAATGAAGCAGATGGAAAAGCTTCTAAAGCCAATTTACTCATTGGCAAAAATATTTTTAAAAACCCTTAGTTTATTACAACAAAGCTCTTACCGAATCTTTTCGTCATTAAAAATACAATATTAAATTAGAATAATTAGTAACAGTTTTGGGTGTTTACAGTACGTTAGCATACCTTTGGTTTAATTGCTTAAGTTTCGGTAATACCTTTGTTAAAGGAATACAGTTATGTTCGCGGCACAAATAACACGCGTAGCAAAAATTTTACAGTTTCATCTGTGGGTTTAATGTGCTGATTGTATTTATATTAAGGAATCATAATTTTATTTACATTTCGTATATTTATTTAGTGTTTAAAATAAACCGGTATTCGCAAAAGGGATTTCAAAAATATTAAATAAATTTTAAAGACAGACCTGCATTTTGAAGGACATTACAGAATGGTATAAAAGGTAATTAATCCTTTCTTATACATTAGATAAATGCTGTAATACATGAGCTAATTATTAATAGTACTGTACAATAACATCTAGGTACAAAAAATTTACGGTTTAGAAAAAAAAAAATCTTAATATCGGAAATACACACAAATTTCTCTTAAACAGGTCTTACATGAACATCATTAAAAAAATCAATAAAGAACCCTTTCTTTCGTTTCGACAATTTCTTACCAATCCCCCGCAAAAGGTACTTCAGCCGAATTACAGCGTGCAAGAGGGGTGGATTTCAGAAGGGTCTTAAAAATTTAGGGGCTTGAAATGTGCAATTTTGGTAGCGATCCTTGAAGGTATAACGAACTCCCTGGTTTGACTTCTTTACGTATAAACCTGTGCCTAGTTATCTAAAGTATTTTTTTTCATTAATATACTTCCAAAGGCAAAAGCCTCCCATTGTCTTCCAAACATACTCTAGTACCGTAAAGGACAGATCAGATAGGCTTTCGCGAAATTAGTAGATATACAGTAGCAAAATGGACAAAAGTCACATACTATTTTTGAAAAAATAATAATTGGAAATTTGAATAATGATCTAACAATCCAACATAATATAAACACGTGAAAAGAAAACGGCGGTAAAACACAAGCGTGGCATAAATAAAAAAGTAATTAAGGAACACCAAGTATTTATGGTAAATATGGCCGTGAACTTGTAGTGCGTTGCCCGCGGTTTTCATGGCGCGAGCCAACATGACGCCCGTACAATTTAACATGTGTGATTCACCGAGCCACGAGTATCACGGAAATCCTATGGATATTTATAAATAACGAAACTCCGCGAGCTTATTTAAAGAAATTGAAAAGTTTTTAAATAAAAACATTTGGATAGTATATATATTGTTGTGTATCATGCGATAGACATCAAAGTCATTCAGTGTGTATTTAATCATTTACAACATGATTTGAGTAATTTATGTAATTCGACTGAAGCATTACCAGTCGATTAGCCGTATTTACTTTAGATACTACAACTGTATTCGAACCAAAAGCTCCGTTTACACTAAGCCACTTTTGAGACACGAACATTGGACGTACATAAACATAACAATCCACACAGCGACACATTTTTCTTCTATCGTCTGTGTCTTACAACAAATTTTAATGTCCTATAGACACACTCGCTGACACACACAAGGCGTACGGCGACAGTACAACGTAAACATATCTTTAATCCAACAGTAATGGCGGAAGCATAAAAACGTTTATAATGATACGACACTCACACTTCCACAGTCCCGCGACGGAAGGAAATGCCGTTGGCTAATATCCGGAATGTTAGCGAAATAGGTTACTTTTGTTTTAAAACTTAGTAGGTAGGTATAATGAATAAGGAATCCAGGTGGCGACTTTTAGGTCAAAAATTGAGGGAGATGTTTTGGTCATTAATTAAAGGTCATTGACACGACAAGAAGGACGAATAAGCCTTTTACATTTTGCCTGCATAGGATAAGATTGAAGCCTGATACTCAGCAATAAACGTCAATAAATAATACCTACTTACATATCAATTTATTTAATATTATTTATTTTCAGCCATTGTCGTCCCACTGCAGGGCAAAGGCCTCCCTTTCTTTTTCCCAATACTCCCGGTCTTGAGCTACTGTGTTCCAAAATGCTAAAAAGGAGTCAAGTTCGTCCCGCATCTTCTGGGCCGGCCAATCAATACATATCAATTAAACAACATTGATTACAAGTGAAAGTAATGTTTACTTAAATTCTTATACAGAAATCCATCACATTAATTCTTCGTTTTTAAGCTAAGGTAAGCAAGTAATATTGAATGGATATAAAAAACCAATATCGAAGCTGTCAGACTTGCCAGGAGCTGTGCAAATTCATTTCTAGACGGCTTCGCAGATGATTAATAGTCTGGACCCACAGCGAGGAGCTATCGATGCATAATCTCCATACCTTCTCTGTTTGGGAAGAGGTTTTAAACTGAGGATAAGAGATTAAATGAAATAGAGTAGAATGGGGTTATTTGAAACATTAATTGCAATTCAGTTTTTTTTTATAACCTTTTAAGAGTCCCACTACTGGGCAAAGGTCTCCCCCGTCTGACTCCAATTTAGTTATAATCAAGTCTAATAAGGGGATTGTTATAAGTAATCATTTCATAATTCTGTCAGTTGGCGTAGTTTAATAAAAAAATAAGAAAAAATCGTTACCAAAAATAAGTAGCGACATTTTAGAACGCTTGTTCTTTTACGCCGATTTCCAACAAAATCCAGAAGTACCCAGTTTAAAGTGATGTAGTGTTATTATTATGTAGTTATAAGGTACATTTCTCTGTACTAGGTTACATGTTTGTCTGTTGTAACAGTCAATAAGGCGGCTACAAATAATATGTGCGGTCGGTTTTGCAATGGTTTTAGGATTACTCACAGCGCAATTGTAGCGATAGTTCGAGAGATCAAGCTCTGCAAACGTATTGCTAAGACGATAGGTCTTCTAACGTTGAACAATCACTTCAATCTTTAATTTAAGTAATCTATGTTTGATTGTATTAACTAATAACGGATAACTTCTAGTGTCGAATTATTCTGAAGGTATAAGTAGTTTACTAAATAAATAAATACGTAATCAATGTACCGAAAACAAGCAAGGTTTTAGAGGTGATAGTTTTTACCGTCTAAAACAGTAATATAACTTTTTGTCTAATATTGTTGTAAAGTTGACCTTCCTCAAGCATTTGTCTCTAACTCTATAATTACTCGTACCTACAACAAAATTCTTACACAGTTCATCATAAAAGGTTCCTTCAAATTGCTATTTTATTACTAAACCTGATAGATTTCCACCATTACTTGCTATTAATGACATGGCCATCAGTGCGCATGCGTCATTTACACCTCAAGTCTTCAGATATAATTGCCGAGATAACATCTACACGACAATTCTCGCAGACGCCGAGCAAAACATCGTCAACGACTTCATGTTAAGATAGATAGATACATGGCAATTATGTATTTTCCAAAAGGTACTTAGTAATAATGTAAATATTACGTTGGAAAAGTATGTTACAAAACAACGCAAGTAAATGCAATGAGAAAATCCAAAGTTATGCTTAACATCTAGTCAACCGAGATTGACTTTTTCTTTACCAAATAGCCAGATACTGTGTCTTACATCTGAAAAATGTATAATTTTAATAAATAAATAGGAAGGTAGGTAATATTAGAAATAGGGAATCATACGTAGATTTCTGGTCGATAACATCGCTTAAATCTCAAAACAAGAAGAAGCTATAATACATATTCGCTTTACTTGAGCTACAACTGTCTAATAAATAACATAAGGTACAGCAGTACACAATTTGTATCAAAACATTATAAAATAAATTGTATTTCACATATCACAACTGGAAACATTTTCATCCATTTTACAACATCTACAAATGGCACTGTAACATTGACGTGAGAACGCGAAGCATCGCTATTGCACCCAGATGTGCATATCAAATGCATGATTGTTATCACAAATAGAAATCGTTTGTATAACGTAGAAAACGTGGAAGTAACAAGATTTATTGACAGATATAGCTAATATATCAGAATCGAAAGAAAGTAAACGAAATTGCGGATCCAATCTATGTCCATCCATATTTTAAAGAGATTTTAATAAAAGAAGATCTTTAATTAAAAAATATACTTTTATACCCCGTCAAAAAGCTTACTTTCATTCCCCAAATAGCCCGCGTAATAGACAGGATTAAACTGTCAGGTAACTGGAACAACGACCGTTTACGTAAAACGGAACGACCATCCACTAATTAGCTCTTCCTGCGTATTAGGAAAATTAAGTTAATTGTTTTTACAAAGCGTTTTGCTGTGCCGCGACATAATTTGTCTGATGAATTCATTCAGACGAAATAATAAACAATTCTGAAAATGTTTATGATATCATTGCGTTTTATATTTAAGCCATACATTATAACAAGACAGGAAATGTGTGTAATGAATATTGCATCGTTTACAAATAAACACGTTTCCAAGACAGGATCCTATTCTGAAATATACTAGACTCAATCTGAATTTCCTAAGCGCTTTATGACTGGTTTAGATTATGCGAGAAAAATCGTACAAGTTGCAGTACATTGCCGTCTATAATCGATCACTTACAACAACATATAGAGCAAGTGCCGCAGTGTACAGCTACTCGCACGATATTCCTCGCATCGTCTAAACCAGACGTTATTTCAAGTACCTACATTCTGGTTTAAGAAACCAATATTCCCGTCTCTACTCAAAATTTGGACTTGAATGAGATAATACAACTTCGTAACCACAAAAATCCATAACATAACATAACATATCATCACGCCTGTATCTCCGAAGGGGTAGGCAGAGGTGTACCAATGTACACCCGCAGTTCGCCGATATGTTTAGGTCCCATGCAATAGGGGGCGAGCCTATTGCCACTAACCGGGCACAAATCCAAACTCCGACCTGCTACTGAGAATTTCATAGAAAAACCCAATTACACCTTGGTCGACTCGGGAATCGAACCCAAGACCTCTAGCGTAGCAGTCGCGCTTAGCACCACTAGGCCAACGAGGCAATCCATGGTATTGGTAAAAGCTTCAGAAATATGTCAATATCTTTTGAAGTACGTTTGTAAGCACCGTAAACAAATGTAAATAGTACTAGCAGTGGTAATAGTACGCTTGCAACACAGTTACCTTTATAATGGGGATTTCATGCAGACAAACCGCGTCTGAAATGCTTTGGCGGTGCCGACCGCTTACGTAACTAACTACCTAATACTACTGTTCCTGACTTGTGTTTACTAGGTAAAGTACTATTACTGTAAGACATATTTAAACCTTAAAACTAGTTAAAACCCTAAAAATACATCCTGGTTTTTTTTAGCCTACTTTAAGATCCGCTAGGCAAAGGCCTTCCCTCTCCTCTTCTAAAACTGTCTGTCTTTGGCAATATCCTATGATTGCATTTTAATCTTAGTAATATAGCTTACTAATTAGATTTCTAGACAAGTCAGCCTCAGATATACACACAATACCTACATGCTTTCTTAAAAGTTCCCCATAAATTGATTTAAAAAAAACTTCGTCAACTACGTTCTACGTAACATTATTTACGGAGCGTATTTCTGCAAATAGGGTAATAAACTTTATTTCCTTCCTAGCTAGTGGCGTTCCAGTTAAAAATATCGATATAATTTTAGTCGGAAAGTTCGTGCTTGTTATCATACTGCCGGCCGTAAAATATTACGACAGAAATCGTATCAAATATTATGTCTTCATTCTAAATGAATTTACGAGCACTTTGAATTTTGAGACCCTTGTTTTGACACCATGAATGACATTGCGTGTGCTCTACAACGTAATGACTACTTAATTTATTTCATAGTAAACAAAATTCATTTCGCCCAGATCTTGGAACTAAACCAGGTATAAATATGTCATTTAAAACAGAGAAATACAGTTTGCAGTTTAATAGATGGTTTAAATGTAAAAAAATATTAAATACGATTCACAGTAGACAAAACCCAACAAAGAATAAGACCAACAAACTAGAAAACAGAAAAGAGAGCGAACAACACAAACCTTTTAAATTACTCCCTTTACTGAACAAAAGGCAAACACACAGTGTAACAAAGAGCTGTACAAAAAGTGGGTCAATTAGACAGCTGAATAGCACTCCACACGCTAATTCTACCCACATAGGGATAGGTATAGTCCGAGCTAGAACATGTGTTTGCAACATAGAGATTAAAAAAGTTATAAGTATAGAGTGCATGTATCGCTAAAAGCCCATTGCGCCAAGCGTACTTGCACATTTTTGGCTCTATGTAGTACCTAAATTAGTTTATTGATTAAGTCAATGACAGACGTTTATGAGAAAATGTAGAAGGTTTTGATATAATTAGGATTTAAGTTAGTTTTTTTTTAATGTAGCGATCTGTTTTGGATACTATTTTTAAAAGAAACTTAGTTCATACTAGTGTTTACGATTCATACCCTGATAGATGCACTCTGTAGTTTCTTATCTATCCTCTAAGGTTTGCTAACGCCATGAAAGTACATAAATGTCAATGTAATTAGTTTAGTATAGTGGATGGCGATCGAATAGGTTAATGTGTGGTGGGGTTAACCTGTATTCATTAATTAAAGTTTAGACGTAGGTAATTAGGTATAGTTGTTGGCGAAATATAGAGTAAGGTGGGGTGAACTAAACAATTGTTGATAGTAGCCTTAAATTGTATAAATTAAATTGTATTGAGTATATTATTCTACTATCGATACTTTACAATACCTACATAGGTACTTAATAATATTATTTTTACATATTACGAAAAAATATTTCTTTTATTTTAATATTAGTGAATACTAAGAAATAAAAGGTGTTAAATTGAAGTATTTTATAGTCAGTTAATTGAGTTCAGTCATTTTACAGAATAAAAAGAATGATTGATTTCTTAGGTTACGCGAATGTTAGACATTGAAATAAAACTACTTTTTACGGATTTTGTCGCGGTTTTATTTTAGATTTTAGGTCCCGACGTTTCGACACCTTTGCCGGTATCATACTACAAATATTAAACCGAGAAATACTCTATGCTATAGTATCCATCGACGTATCCCCTTGTGCCAAGCAAAAGCAGTTTTTAGTCTGATCCTAGTACATTTCGTTTTTCATTTAAGTTAATTTTCGCGCAACGAGAAACTGATATAAGAAAATATCGATGGTTTTGACATTGTTAGGATAATATTAGTGTTTTAGATAGATTTTTTAAAACGTCAAGCTCCATCTTCATAATAATTCACGACAACACTTGTTCACACTAGTGCTTGCGGTTTAAACTCTGATAGGCTCACTCTACAGTTTCAAATGCAACCTCGTTGATAGTATCTAAATTTTTACTTTAAAAAAGTACGTATTTAAATACCCAGCTATACCGTACCTAGATCGTAATCAGATGCTTTAAGCGTCTAGACTGCAAAACCGACGGCGAATTTACATAAAATTGGATTTGTGAAAACTGTACTGAACTGCGTGATAAATTGTTATTATTTGCCTACTTCGGTAATAAACATCCATAGCAGAGTAGTTTAAAACACCGGAAAGTGTACTTTGTCGAGTCAATAATTTATTATGAGCATGTACAGTGCGAGTTAATGACTTAATGTTTGCCTTCTTTATTGACAGGCGACATAAGCGAAAAATATATCTATATGTAATATCTATCCACAATATAAACGCAAAATTTCTATAGATTTTCAGTTGTAAATATGATTTGAGCTGATTATGATTTGATTGCAATGGTTTTATTCTTCCTTAAGAAAATCAGCATAACAGACGAAGCGAGTAGACGGTTGATTTCGCTAATTCGAGTATGTTAGTAAGGTTTAGATTTATCTAGGGTAGGTAACAAGAATGTAAACAGAATTACGGAAGAATCGTTATTCAAGGAAGCTTTCTTCCTTATTAGATACGCTTATCCAACAATATTTTCCAAATTCACAAAATCTGATTTTATCCTAACGCTAACGAATACAAGGCTATATTTTTAATACAACCAATCGCTTGACACATAGCCATATAACCCTCAACATTCACATGTCTACTAACGTTGAATGGTGCACACAATCACAAAGTGTGCAAGTTCTGACCAATGTCAACCACTCCATGTGCATTGCACATTGCAGACCGGTCCCTGACGTCACTATGCGCCATATTATGCAGCTACGTTTTATAACGCGTTTTAGGGTTACAATTTGAATTTAGAATACTTGTTTATGAAAATTATGTGACAGTGTGAAATCAGCTATTATGAACATGAATGAGTTTCGTATTGAATCAATAACTTTATGGAAACAATAAAACCTTCATGGTTGCTGTTTGTAAAGCAATACAGTTTGAATAGTAAGACCAAATATCGAAGATTTATAGGCTATACAAAGTAGGGTTGTCTAAAATAAATAATAATTGACAACAGAAAAGTATATAATTTTATCTAGGTAGATAAATGTTTTCTATAGTTAAACTCTTACTGATCAACAGCGTGATGTATCTAAAATAGCTTTGAGTTTTCTTTCCCTATCAATATTATTTTTAGGAATAAAGTTAGTATTTTTTACCTTATTTCATAATTCTTATGGATTGATGTATTTAAAGTAACCGAGAGATATTTGACGCCTATTTACTTGTATCTAACATAATTGTACCGCACAATTTTTATACACGTGAACAATTTATAGAATGATGTGACTTCACTGTCAACTAAAATCATGCTCACACCGTACTAAGTACATAATAAGCCAATAAGCAACACAGTAATTGTCAATCACGGATACTTCGTGACTTCAAATTTACTACTGGCCATAATCATCATTCAAGGTCCTTTTACACGTGTGAAAAAAGAAAGGAAACTACCAAAGTTCCCATTTTGCCTCCATAAAGAAAAAAATCTAGTTACGTTCGATTCAGGCAATATTCATAAATCTTTGCCAGTCACAGGGGAGGTGGGGATAGAACGCCATAGTGGTCGACACGAAATACAAATTTTGGACGTACTATAGGAAGAGGGGAGATTTTTCTTGTATAATTTAGATATTTCGGTATATTTTGGGACTTATTGATCTTTTGATAGGGATTTTAGTACTACAGGCACGCTGTTTCCTACTAAAGCCATAAAATTATAAATATTGTGCCCATATTTTGGACTTTACAAGCCAAACTTTTAGTTAGACTGCAATTTAATACCTAAATAAAAACCATTAAAGTCGACCGACTAATTGCACTTTTCTTAAAGATAAAAAATTAAGATTGGAATGCCTGAATGTCAGTTTATATTTTTAATTGCTTCGATAAAAAGTTTCGACCACGCTTGTCAAGACGGCTATCGATGAAAACAATTTGATAAACTTTCGCTTTCTAATTAGATCTTGTATAATCTAAATGCTTAACAATATAATCTACATCTTTACGTTCATTATAAGTTACTTTGAGAAATCTAACGTTAGGAGTAAAACTCAGTCTCTTGTAAAAAATACATATAGGTACAAGCTTTCTTCCCTTGCGTACGGGATAAAAAAATCGATAATTGATTTGACCCTTACGTCGTCTTTTTCTTTAATTTACAGCAATGGCCGTATTTATCAAAAAAAGAAAAATAAAACAGACCATAAAACGTGGGAAAACTAATCGCTCTTTTTTTCAGGCATTACGAGGTTTCAAAAAGAAATATCAAGTCTTCAACACGTGTTTGAATGACGTCTGCAGACTATGTCACCGGCGAGGCAAGGGGTCACAGCTCAGCTGTTGGCCGGGCGAGGTATCGATTCGTCGCCGCTCGCTGCATGGCGCGTCCCTAAATTAAATTGCGCCGAAGATGTCAAAACGGCGTGCCTAATTTGCGGCTGTCAGATTGTTAACTTGGTTAACGCTTTGGTTTTAGTGAATAGATGTCGTAAAATGCTTTAGAAATTAAAGTTAATAAAACAGGTCTATGTATTTTGTCGTAGGTAGGTATTTATTTTTCTCTGTGGTAGCAATCTTGAAATGTAAAATAGTCTTGCATTTATTAAGGAAACCAACATAGTCTGAAGACTAACAAAGATCGAGTCTATATTCATATAGACTGGATCTTTTTTAATAACTTTTTTGGGTTTAAAGACTGGGCCAACTTGATTTATTAGAGCTGCAGTTCCTATTCCATAAATATTAATTAAACTTCCTAATAATAGGCTTTGATTTAATAATGCCATAGTATAACAGAAATAACTACAAGTCCTTATCAAGAATAGGAATGTGTGATATTTATTGCCATAAAATTAAATATTGATCACTAAGTAATTAAACCAGTACAGAGTATCCTTCAATATTATTAGTAACGGTACATACTGTTAATTGATTGCTATGACCATAATAAACTAGGTTTTCCTTGCAATTGATTGGATATATTATGACTCAGAATCATAGAAACACTATATTATTTAACTATCTACTAACACCTTCTAGTATTTGAGGGCTGATAAAATAAACATAATAACAAGGTACATGATACAATCTAAAAAAAAACTCATGTTTTTAAAGTAAATGTTATGTTATAAATTTAAACATTCATGATGCCTTTGTAATAATAACATATTTGAGGTAAACTTTAATTAGGGCTCGGATAGATAGCATTATCAGGAATTATTTACCAACTTATTATACATAGTATGGCCATAAAAACATTATTAATTGTTTGTATTTAACTATACAAAACATTTAAGGTTACAAGGATAAAGATAGTTATACTTAACTTAGGGTACTTAAGGTTCACATAAACTTATACACATTGCTTTTTAAATATCCAAATTATGAGATGTTCCGGGTAGTAAGTTAGACCAAAATGGAGAGTAAATTTTTGGAATTTACAGAAATGTGTGGTCACAGTCATAATTTGGTAAATATTATATTTTAATAATGATTGTATAGATGGAAACATAGATAATGTAAAATCTAAGTAGGTAATTAATTAAATTGTCATGGCACTTAATACACAAGTTGATATTACAGTGCCAATAATACCTGAATATTTGCGGATAAACAATATTTTTTAAAACATATCTTAAGGTATTTATTTTTGGGAATAAAATCTATACCTAATATCTGTTGAGTAATTAAGTTTTTCTTGTTTAATAAATGACACCCATAACTGTTTTTTTCTTATCAATGCTTTAAATACATTATTGTTAAATTATAAAACCTGTTATGTACTATTGTTTGTAAATATAGTGACATAATAATGTTCTAATTATAACATGTATTTTCCTCATTATTATAATAAATATGATACAATATTATTCTATTTTATTTACTAAGCAAATAAGAGAATTTAATAAAAATCTATTAGCTTTTGTTTTTTTTTTTGTTCATTTTATGGTTTTGACTCAGGCTGCATGCTATGAATAGGAATATAAAAAAATGTCTTTAGTTCAATAAACAAGTTTACTATAGATATACTTGCAAGCTGTGATTATTTACATATTTATTCATACTGTGTATGTATATTAAAATTTATTGCAAACTCAAATAACATACTTAGGTAACTATTTAGCATATAAGTGCAAAATCCTTGAAATGTCAATGTATTATGATTGAAGACTGCCATTATTGGTAATTTAGGTAATCATTTTACAAATTATGTTAAAACTGCACTGTAATAATAAGTTATGTAAGTATAAACAAATTTAAAAATGTCGTAGGTATTAAGTAGGTATATTAATTTATTCGTATTTGAATAACCATGGTGAGTTCAGTCATACTTACTAAAAAAATAGAACTTGGCATATTTTTATTTTCGGAAATAAGTTATTAAAAGACAACTCTTTAAAATATTAATTCACTTCTAAAAAAATACGTATGATCAATAATTAAGAAGCACTCTAGCAATAATTCTCAGGAACAAATGTTTTGTTTGAATTAAGAATATACTATACTTTAAAAAAAATAAGGGCTCCATGCGTCCGCTATACAGCCTACCTACATTCTCGATAAATTAAGTAAAACTCTAAGGTAGCACCATCTAATATAACAACAGCTTTAAACATTTTAACATAATAACTATAACTTAACGTAGTATTTCGTAAGCAGTTAATGTAAATATTTACTCACTTGTGCGTATTTTTAATCCAAATAAGCAACTGTGTAATCCTCACACACCAAACCGTGGTTACACACAATACACATCACAAATTCCAGGCATTATATTCACATAGTTTTAACAATACACGAAAAAGGACACTTTATCACACAGCATAGCAATTTCTTCGAATTAGAATATAAATATTACACGAAATTCATCGTTTACACAGAATTCCGGAATAGTTAACTTTGACAGATGTCGTATAATTATCGATAAATTGTTAAATCGCGTTCCGTACACCGTAAATGCGAACGTATCCACTTTTATCAAGGTACGGATAAACTAAACACGATCTACACGCAGCGGGACGCGTCGAGCAACGCCCGCAAAACCTCTATAGTCCGTAGAAATTTAATAGTTACTGTACATTTGCTGAGTGTAAGCAGTGGAGGCACAACATTATTTGATAGCATAAAACCTGTCACACAAGAATAGTGATTGCGCTCTTGTCAAAGTGAAAAAATGTTTTGCTTTGACATTACCGTCAAAAACGATGCAAACGGAACAAAATCTATTTGGTCATTATTTAAAATACTTGAGGCTGAATTGATATTTGTTGTCGTTTGAAATGTTAATAATATAAAAAAAAACATTAAAAATAATTTTTAAATGTTGCTAGTTCTCAAAACTATCACTGGTTCTGTTGGTGTTCACCCTGATTTATTTGGTTCATTCGAGAAAAGTGCCCTCTTGTGTCGAGTAGCTGTACTACGTCACTTATTTGTTTTAAAACTAGTTCAACACGAGAAGGCGCTTTTGCAGCAATTGGATCTCATAATTTTTCACTAGGTGGCGCAAAATTGTGACGAATGAATGTTTTCCTAGGAGAAATATTGTAGAAGACCATTACATTGTTACTACCATTAAATTGGATCTCCATAGAATAGTATTTCAATGTATTTATCTAAACCAGCAATGAAAACATGGTCAGACTTAATCATGATCGAAAATTTCATACTTAATAACTTGACGCGATTCAAACTGGGGCCCAAGTCTGCTATTTACACTCGGTTCAATGTCTTCATAGTGGCGTGCCAGCAGAGCCATTTTCGGAAAATTGGTATTCTACTAAACGTCAAAACGTCAAAATTGCGCATTGGAACGATTCGGTTCAATGTTCAACGACTGTGACCAATAGTTCATACATTTGGTACAAATTGTAATGCGCAATTTTGACGTTTTGACGTTTAGTAGAATACCAATTTTCCGAAAATGGCTCTGCTGGCACGCCACTATGAAGACATTGAACCGAGTGTAAATAGCAGACTTGGGCCCCTGTTCTCTTGAACGCTGCAATCTACCTTCGTATTACTATTGATTATTAGTGGTAGTTAATAAAAACAGACATACTGTTATATGCAACCTGCTTTATGCCCCGAATTACTTCACAGCACACGGTCCCTTGTTTACCGGTTTCCTAAAATATCTATTACTGTTATGTCGTTATAAGACTCAGGAGTACCTACCGCTTAAAGACGAGCAAATTGTTCAGCAAATCTTTTAAAGTTTAAAGTATTACCATGGCGGTTTTTTTTTACCTGGTAGAAACGATAAAGTTTAAAATATATAAATCAATGCAACTGCTTTTCTTATTTGAATAATTAATACAGGACCTACTTCATCCTTGCATTGTTAATTTTATTGTAAAAGTTACAACAACAACAGCTTACAAAAGGGGGTCATTTTGCCGTCTGTAGTTTATAGTAAGTATATAATATCTAGTTCTATCAAAGGCAATGATATTCTAATAATTTATTTATTAGAATATCATTGATCAAAGGTGATCAAAGGTATATACTGTTCGTTATTTTGTTTATCGTTGGCGTTACGATTATTTAGATATTACATCGCAGATAACTAATTAGTATTCCAGTGTTTTTTGCTATCATGGCGACAGATGGTTATCACATTAAAATATGGTTCCCTTGTGACATCAACATGTGCGAGGATCAGTAGGTATATAGCAAAGAACATTTAACTAGTATTTTTATATTTGTATAATTTTGTCTGCTTATGGTATCACACACCATTACACGTAAGCATTATAAAAAGAAACACTTATTTAGACTTTATTTTCTGGCCGAATGACATCCGGCCAGACTGAAAGCCAAAAGTTAATTAGGTATCTTTATTATTAGATTATTATCTGGCCGTTTCAGTCACCTTTACTCAATCCTTTGGAGACATTAGGATCTTGCAATGGGATCCAAAGATTCAAATATACAAAAATGGAATTCCAAGCTCACAGAAAAGAAATTACAAAATAATATGCAAAATAAGGTCTTATATCTAGATATGTTTACCAAAGGTCCAACAAAAACAGCAACATACAAAAAAAACCGTTTATTTAAATATGCACTGAAAAACTTATACAACAGAAAACATCAAGAGAATACGTTGTCACGTAACTTTGGCAAAATACACTGAAAGTACAAAAATAATATTTATTTGATGTTTTTGGGAGGAGAATTCGAGCGTAGACACTAGTCGCCTAACATAACGTTGTGCAGGAGTAGAGGGTGGGCAGTCTTACAGCTTACTGCACCTTGTACACTCGGGTGCAGGTCACGTCCTTGGCGGTCATCACCTGGGGGGGGAAAAGAGGATTAATACTATGAATAAATAATTAATTAGAAGTGTGACGAAAGAAACATAACGTTACATATCATCACGTCTGTATCCCCGAAGGGTTAGGCAGAGGTGTATAAATGTACACCCACAGTTCACCGGTATGTTTAGGTCCTATGTACTAGAGGGCGACCTATTGCCACTAAACGGGCACAAATCCAAACTCCGACCTGCTACTGAGAATTTCATAGAAAAACCCAATAACACCTTGGTCGACTTGGGAATCGAACCCAAGACCTCTCGCGTAGCAGGCGCGCTTAGCACCATTAGGCCAATGAGGCAGTCGAAGAAAGAAAGGGGTTATGTATTTTGATAGCATCTGTCTGTATGGATAGCGGAATGGTCGTTGAAAATGTGCTCCGAGACTGATCTCCACACCACACAGAGTATTCTAAATTGTGATTTGAGGTTACCTAAATTATTAACATAATGTGTCTAAATGAAGTCGTCCGATTTTTTCACATTTCACAAGATGCGGTTTAAAATTCGTTTTCATGATAAAATACCTAATAGATATTGTATTTTTTTTAAACTCTGTATTTTTTGTTTCGTAGCAATAAACAGGCAATGGTTTGTGGTTGATCTCATTATAAAGTGAAAAGTCAGTAATTCGGAGTCTTGCAAATGCTTTGTCGGCAACAAATAGGACTGCGAAACGGGGATCTTCCCAAAGTAGATTCAATCCGTATCTATAGGAAAGAGGGCCAACTTGACTGAACGGCATAATATTACACGCTTAGGCCTTGGGTTACATATGATGATCGTAGTAAGAGTTAGAAGTATACTCACAGCCTTCATCTCCTCGGGTCCGAACTCGCGGATGTATGTGATCTCCAGACCGTCGGCAGACTTCTGCACCTGCTTGAGGGTGTTGCCCTCCAGCGTGCACACAGACTTCACCTGGAAACATAATAACATGCATATTATTATATACAGTTACAGCCCTCACTTTTATCGTTTCGTATGGGATGTGAAAAGCAGCTATGAAGTAGTGCCAGCAAACTGTGTAATCGCACTGATCAGTCATTTTGCACATGCCATTTTGTCCTACAGCAGGCTAATTAAGACAAACTGTCAACTGTGTGTTTTTGGCCTGTAAGCTCTATTTATGTCTCTTTTGCCAAAGAAGACCACAAAAGACATTCATCATATTAAGCGATTATATAGAGAAAAACGCATATTTGCTTCTCCTTCATGCTCAAAAGGCTTGCTATTTGGACACCATTTGGTATGGAGTTAGCTGATACCCTGGATTAACAAAGGTAATAACCGACACCTACCCGGGAGTAACCGCGAAAGAAGACCCTAATCTATTCAAAATAGCGTCATAATTACCTTGGCACCATCAGCCCTCTCCTCGTCGAACTCCTCGCCGGGCTTGAACTTGACCTCGGTGGTCTTGAAGGTGGATGACGTCACCAGGTTGTAGGTGTCCCCGTCCTTGCGGAGCTCCACCGTCGGGGTGACGGCGCTGGCGGCCTTGCGGGTGATCAGGCCGACACCTGGAAACAACGAAAATAAAAATAAATAAATGTGCACAACATCACATATATTGCTTTGAGCCAAAAGTAAGTAGCTGAAGCACTTGTGTTATGGAATTCTGAAACAACAAAGGTAACAAAAACAATGTAGAAAAGTTGGTTTCTACATTGACCCGTCTGGGGATCGAACCCGGTACTTCAGAACTAGCGACACCTTGAAACTGATCGAAAAGAATGAAATTAAGGGAGGCAGATCTTTGTCACATACATTGTTCAGAACATAAAATATTTAGAACAGTACAACAAAGTTACCACAAACAAACAGACCCGAGACGATGTCGATAAGTGGTTTTTCTACTTTTACCCGTCTAGGCATTGAACCCGGGGTCTCAAAGACCACAGCAAGCGTTATCTTGATGGTGTGTAAGCCACTGGACCACGGAGGTCGATAAAATGGGACGAGGAGTGATACAATCCACCAATAATTGGTTATAAGGCCTATTGGTGTATGTTCAATAGGAATTAATCTTACCCAAAGCTTTCATAAACTCATCAAAGTTTTCACTGAAAATTAGTTTGTACTTCTTTCCTAGCCACTCGAGCATTTTTATACTCAGATATTTTATTTTATCCTTATACTACTAATTAATATTAGCGGAAAATAGCCACCAATCGGCAATCGGCAATTTTCACATGCAATTGACAACTTATGACGTTTTGTGACAAAATAAATAAATTACTTTTTTTAAGTGGAGAAAAAAGGTTTCTAGTAAAGGTTCCCAAAAAGGTTTTATTCTTGTTGCGATCGCTCGATCTTACAACATCTAAACAAAGTATTAAAATAAAAATAATTTATCATTGAAATATATGCTAATTTCTATCAGCAAGGTAAAAATAAATATACCTATTTAGTAATACGTAGGTGCGTTATTTAAATGAGCAGTTTTATGAGGCAGCGTGAGCGCTGGATCCAAAGGTGACTGACCGATACTACAGTATACAAGAATGATAAACCCGTTGTTTACGGCAAAAACTTTAATTATAACTCTAAGAACAGAACAAACAAGTTTTTAAGTCATTAGACACAAGAAATACAAGATATAATAAAAGAAAAAACTAATAAAAATCTCCATACACATCCACATTGATAATTAAATAATGCAATCTTTATAGAATTTTCTTCACATGCATTTAAAATGCAACACTACGCGCTTTAACGATCGGAAATGCCTCGCCATATATTGCAAGTACATAATCCATTTCCTTTTCATGACAATATAACCTTTATTGCTACAACAGAAGAGCTTTAATCCTTTGTATATTGTTTTTTAATGGAAATTGAGTAAAGATACAGTATCTAACAGGTTGAATGATAACAGCTTTTAATTGACACGAGCTTTTTGTGTTCATTATCTGTTGGACTTAGTACTTGTGCCCTTAATTGAAAGTTAAAAGCACTGGTTTATTAGTTAACCAAGAAATACTATAATGTAAAGTGAAATATATTATGTGATCACCGCGAAAACCAACGCGATCACGCAATGGAGAAACATGATGCGTATTTGATCCCAACATATCCTTTCCACATAGGTATAGCTAAGTCATGGCTATGTCTGTCGCAGAACCGACGAGAGGTGGAGCAGGAAGGTTCTCGAATGGAGACCACGCTTAGGCAAACGTAGTGTAGGACGCCCCCCGGCTGACCGATGACCGATGACCTGAAGAAGGCAGCTGGCAGTGACTGGATGCAAAGGGCGGGAGATTGTGCGCTGTGGCGTTCCTTGGGGGAGGCCTATGTGATGATGATGATAGTTAAGTCAAAATATTCTATGTGAAAGCAGCTTTGTATGTTCGTCTGATAAATAAGAGATCATTGTTTCAAAAACCGCCCGAAAGTGACAATATTACAAACCCAATCCCGTTTTAATAATGAATTAGCCTACTTGACGTTTGCCTTAATTACTTTCGGGTTTTCACACAAAAGAACTAGTACAATGATAAACATACTTGTTATAATTATTCACAACAAGCGGACACGCCCTGCGGGAGTCTGAGCGGTGAAAGTCGGTACTATCCTTGTTAACTGACCAATCAATACAGGTACTGTTATACAGCTCCTGCCGGACCGACGCTAAAAATATACTGGCTATATTATCCTAGATTTTGTAACTTATATTTTCTTAAATAAGCTTTGGACAGATAGGACAGAAAGGACAGTAATCCTACTAATATTATAAATGTGAAAGTTTGTGAGATTGGATGTGTGGATTTTTTTTACTCTTTCACGTAAAAACTACTGAATGGATTTTAATGAAACTTTAAAATGATGTAGGTTATAAATCAGAATAACACATAGGCTACAATTTATAAACATCGTGTAAGAAGTCACTCACGCGGGTGAAACCGCGGGGCACAGCTAGTTATGATTATAAATGCGAAGATAACGCTCTCGTCTGTCTTTCTGTCTGTTAGGCTTTCACGGTTAAATGAATCAACAGATTGTGGTGAAATTTTGTATGGAAGTAGCTTAAACTCCAAGAAAGGATATAGACTACTTTTTGCCGCGATGACAGACATTCACGGGGGCGAAGTCGCGGGCGAAAGCTAGTGGAGAATTCTACTCTATTTTATTCTACCTATGAACAATACCTAAGTAGGTAATACTAGTAAGAACCTAACTGTCAATCAGTCGAGCAGGATTTCAGTTCATAGATATCACAATATTATGACACGATAAACTATAGTTACGGATTAAATTGATAAAACCTTATAAATTAAGGTAAGTACAGATATCTAGTTCCTGTATTGATAATGACCTAGGTGCCTACATTATGAATTGTCTGATTATTTTAAGCAGTAAAGCCCACCCGTAAGTTTTAATCTACTGATTATGATATCTTTGTTGCACCGGATAAGGTGGAACGACCTTGTCAATCACTGGTATATGATACCTAATTGTTATTTGGAAAATACCGCTTTTTTTTATTAATTATTACTGCTTTTGTAGGTACTTAACGCAAATTAAATATTAAATTGTACTGTACTTAAAGCAGAACAAAAGACGATATAAATAAGGTGACTTACAGGATACTTAAATATTTATTTAAACACAAATAAATATATTAAATGTGAAAACCCTAAAAACTATTTATAATGAAAAAGCCACATCCTTGTAATTTTACCTGGTAATTACAGTAACAGGAAGATTATATGCGAAAAATAGGTCCTTACTGCTCGATGGCCCCCTGATTTTAACTCATACTGTATTAACAGTAGATGGTAACAAAATAGGCTTATAAAGTTTCAAATATTTTCTGTGACCAAAATTTTCAGAATTCAAAACCTTACATTAAATGCTCAAAGACCTTTAAAATCAATTCTTAGCTAGAATTAATCAAGTTAGTACCGTAAACTTCATCATGTACCTTTAATTGGCTTGTAGTAGTTGTAGTCCTATTTTTGCAGTCGTTTCGCCTCGCTAGACTTTCTAGATTTAGCTAGGCGACCTGAGTACGTGACTAATTCGATGTATTATTGTGTTTGCAAACGTAATACGCCATTACACTTTGATTATGCGCATTCATTGTACTATGTACTTAGTAAACTGGAAATTGGAGAATCGGGTTTTTAGAATTTCAGCTTTGTTTTTAAAGTGAAAGGTGTGATAGGTAGATAAAATGGAATGTTTCTTGAAATGCTTGTGAACTCACGGTAAATATGTTAAATATAAGTAGGAGGGATGAAAACACTATCGTATAGGTTTGATTCATTCCAGGGGCCCAAGTCTGCTATTTACACTCGGTTCAATGTCTTCATAGTGGCGTGCCAGCAGAGCCATTTTCGGAAAATTGGTATTCTACTAAACGTCAAAACGTCAAAATTGCGCATTGGAACGATTCGGTTCAATGTTCAACGACTGTGACCAATAGTTCATACATTTGGTACAAATTGTAATGCGCAATTTTGACGTTTTGACGTTTAGTAGAATACCAATTTTCCGAAAATGGCTCTGCTGGCACGCCACTATGAAGACATTGAACCGAGTGTAAATAGCAGACTTGGGCCCCAGTTCCATAGTCTTTGATAACATGCATTAAATTCAACAAGTTGTAACTTATTTAATCGGAATTATTATGTAACAATTAACTAACAAAAAAACTAAGATCTTATGTAAATCATACAAATATGTTTTAGAATTTTGTATAAAAAATATAAATTGACGTAGATATAATTACGTTGCTTTATCACATATGTAGGTATATCAAATCTACCTTAATAATGATATTATTTATTACCTAATGATAATTATCAATTTGAGATCTTTATTTTGTAATTGCATTTAAGTGCAATAGCACCTAATGATGATATAATTATCAAAGCGCCAGATTTTTTATTGCAATTGGTTTTTAGTGCACTAGAACTTAATTTTTGAAAAATATTGCTATGTGTTTACGATTATCAGTATAAGATATCTCTGATGAAATATTTTTAGACTGGTGATTAATTTGATGGAAGGTAATCCAAAGTCACCTTATATTGAAATGCTTGCAATTCTTATCTTATCAGAGATGAGCAGTTTCAGATGACTTTAAGATTAAATTAGGTAGGTCAGATTACTACATGCATACCTTAATTAATTGTCAGTGCTATGCAATGCAATAGGGATAAGAAAAAGTATTGTAATGTTATGCCGTCTGTTAAATAGAAGGATACTTTCATATAATAATGTCCAATACTGGTATTAACTCCTTGAATATTTACATTTTATAAATATGCATATGTTTGTTTTATTTATAGTTACGTACTTAACTATTTAGAATTCTATTAACATAACATTAGAAAGAAGAATTTACATTGGTTACTGAAATTAGTATGCGGCCTTCTTTCTATCATGGGAAATTATAAAAACTTAGTCTATTGTCTTTGGCAGAAATAATGTATAAAAGTGTAAATTGGCCCAACTTTACTACATAAGTATTCAATTGAGTACGTAATTGAACAAATTTAAAATAAACCGATAAGAATCGAACGATTACAACCAAACGACTCTTTGTTACCATGTTTATAAATACCACTAACTAACCGGTCATTGTATAGAAATATAGCTTAGATATCTATAGGTAACCTACGCTTTATACCTAGGTACGTATAAGGCAAGGCGTTAGTCCCAACAGACTAACGCAGACTAACGCTTTGGGAAAGGAATTCGCACGCGAAGGAATCCTGCCCTGCAAGTTGCCGACACCCTAGTTAGGTCTAGACAAGCCACCCACGAAGGTATGACTAACTTCCCGCCAATTCTGGCTCCAATTACGAATTCCGAAGATTCATGTTACAATTTCAACAGAGATTCATCTGAATATTATGTCTAAATAGATCGTGATTCGTGAATTTAGGTAGCCAATTTGCCATTTGCATAGATTTCAATCAAATTGTACTTGTTTGTACGTGATAATTATGTTACAAATCAGTCACTCGCATTGTGAAAATCAGTAAAACTAACGTGTTTAATAGTGCTCTGGACCGCAACATCTCATGCCGCCAATTATTATCCCATCAAAAACATTCTGTAAAAAGCTAGCCAAGTCTCGATGGAGCTGCTTGTTTATCTCTAAAAAGTAATGAAATCTAGACAAAGTCGTACCAAGTCTAAGGTTCCTTACTGCGATTTCTTAATTATTCTAGTTAATGTTGTGTGACTTGGCCGTTGAACATTCTTCATACGTTAGTGTGTACAAGTCAGTATTGATACTACCTATGTTTGTTAAGCCAGATTATAGCCCGTACTGGTATTGGTAATTGGAAACTAGTACCTCATTTAAGGCTGTTGTTGATTATGCAACATAATATGAATTCAGCATTGACAATGCTGACTTCTGCCCTCTTTTTTTTTGGACTGTCTCATCGACCACTGATCTAACATAATATAGACGTACAGACGGACTTCTCTCAATGATTATCTTAGAAGTCCGTCTACTTTGGATTTTTTTTATACAGTTTTGTATATGGCTCCTAAACATAAGTATTATTGATATACGCAGCTTAAGCCTACAATTGACTGGTTATTGAATAAAAGTTTTCAAAATGGTAATTTTCGATCTTCAATGGGTGGCGGTCCTGGCGATAGATAGGTGCAATGGTGTCATGAAGCACCTGATTTTTTACCCTTGTTTACCTTTCAACGGCCAAGTCACACAACATTAACTAGAATAATTAAGAAATCGCAGTAAGGAACCTTAGACTTGGTACGACTTTGTCTAGATTTCATTACTTTTTAGAGATAAACAAGCAGCTCCATCGAGACTTGGCTAGCTTTTTACAGAATGTTTTTGATGGGATTTCACTTCTTTTTGTAGAAACGTACATTGATTTATTTTATTAGATTTTCTTATTTGACACCTTTTTTTTCTTTTTAGGAGTAATTTTTATGTATATGTATGTGTGTATATTTTTCTATTACAATTCTTTCTTTTTTAGCAAGTTTTATTTAGGACAGCCGATTGTAGGACGCCGAGTATTTTAAAAAAGAGCAAACTAAACTAAAAGAAGACTGCAACTTATCGTTTTCAAGATTTATTTTCAACTCTCCGTAACTAACGATGACGCGCCGAATCACAGCTAGCGTTGGCGGGAAAACGGGTTGTCTAACAATGCAACCACTTATTTTATCATAACTAATGTTTTAACTTTATAATAATGTCATTAAATGATAAATTAATTATATTATCAATAATCATTAAGTTATAGTTTTACAAATATCGAGGATAATGCCCCGATATTTATACATTCACAACTTTTAATACATTTTAGTCATAATTCTCTTATGATTCTTACACGATATAAAAAACCTTATTATATTTCTTTAGGTAAAAACCGATATCTGACAGACGCGTTATTTTTCGTCACCATGACAATCATTAAAAATAAATATTTTAGGAAGAAGGTTTGTGGAAGGAGTACGTCACACTTTATTAATATTATTATAATCCATCACTAATCATAAACTTCCTAACCTATTGAAATATTCGAATTGTTATAATAACAACTTGCTAATCTAGCGACGTGTGCGGGTATTACCACCACTCTCAGTCCAATGCATTATACAAATCTTGAGCGAAATCAATATTTTAGTGCAATTTGTTTGTTTAATTTGTGTTATGTTCGAGTAGAATAAAGTAAATCTTTCTACTATATCTTCTTCTAAAGTTGTAAGTATAAGTATAAAAGCCAGTCTAGTCTTATCCAGAGTTTTCCTTTAATTTTATTTATATGCGTATTAAGAGGGAACGCTGACGGAAAGACTTTTGAAAATTCGGTTATTGAAGAAAGTAGTGCTATCGTTCTACCGCAAGGTTTGTGAATGAGATTTATTAGAATATCATTGGAATGAGAGCGTAATTTGACAGTGTGTGATAAAAATAATGTCAAAGCGCGCTCGTATAGTTGTTTACATAATTACCAAAATCATTTTATCACCGCACTCGTAAATTGGAATTATGGACGTATAAACAAGGGGTGCCATGGGTACCATGACGGTAAAAGGGAGCCATATGATGAACTTTTTGAAACACTAGCCATAGTATTAAACAGCTTGGTGGTAGTACGATTGGGAATTAATATTCTTGCTGCCAGTTCAAATCTTAGGCGAGATACCCTTTTTGTGTTTTTGTAACTAATCTTTTTTAAATAAATATTTTCTAAAATTATGTTGCTTTTTACGACATACAAATATTTTGAATGGTTTTCATTTTTGTCGTGCATTTTTTTACACAACACGCATAAATAATGATTATTATGTGTTTGTGTTTACTATTTTTCTTTACGTAAGTTTGATGCCCTTTGCAGACAAAGAGTGAATTATGACGTAAAAAAATTATGTTATATCCGTGGCATCTTCTATAGTACTTCCTTGACAAAGAATAATTCATGGTATATTTACTTGAGAATATTATTACTTATTGTTTTTACTCAATGCCCAAATGATCATTTTATAACACAATTCGATAGTGACTACTAACTCTTAACTCTTCATAATAAGGCAGCTGTAGTTGTTGTTGCCTTGATCCAGGTAAATCATAAAGATATGGTAAAAAGAGCTTTCTTAAAAAATTAAAATAAATTGACATACGTTTACATTACCTCCTGCACACACTGGAAATCATTATTTCATTATAAAAATATTCATACTAAGTTCAGAATCCAGCGAAAACCAGACGAGAGCGTTTGTATCGAGAAAAGTCCCCCACCTTTCCTCTTAAAAGCAGAAGGAGAGGCATTCACCTAGCAGCGGGACACTATAGGCTAGACTTTATTAGGAGATGTGACCCACTACTCTGGATTTTTGCAATAACAGTCGATTGTTTTATATACGAATATTATACGGGGGCATTACCATATCTCTAATACAGCTGAAACCAGCTGAGGGTTCTTCATCAGATACTTCAGACCTTAGATTTTTGGGCTCCACCAAGTTAAATATTTTTTGTAAAGGCGGTATGTCGATCTCTAATAGTTTGCTTGGGCTCGTGTGTGTGCTTGCTAATGAGGGTCACCAGCTACTCCAGATCTTCGATTATCCTAGTTTTTATAGTTTTCCCTTTATGTGGCCATTAAACCCTAACTCTGTACCAAATTTCAGCTCTCTGAGTTAATGGGAAGTACTAGTTCTATTTTGATGATCATGAGTGAGTGAGTGTCGTAAATGCGAAAGTTTGGTTTCGCTTAACTTTTGAACTAAATGAGCTACAGACCTGAAATTTTAGATTTTAAGTATATAATTACAGCTAACTGGATGCCAAAAATTTCTGCGTTCTGGTCTTATCCAGAGGTTCTCAAATAGAGGCCTGAAAATGTGGCGAAATGGTTCCAGTAAAGGATGGTACGGCAGTGTTTGCTTCGCGCTCGACTTGGCGGGGGCACTGCCGTGCCCCCCGATCAACACGCACAGATGAATCGATAAACAATCCTGCCCGCCGATTGGCTGAATAGTGGGCGCGGCGCGTCGCTATTGGTCGGCGTCGTGTGGTGTGACGTCAAGGCCGACGACCTTTAAATTGGCGCAATTTTTCAATTTAGAACACATAGACAGAGGAAAGTTTTTGTCAATCAAATATCCATTTGTTTGAGTTATAGAGCAATACTTATCGATCAAAGATATAAAGTGAACTAGGCTGAATGATAGTTTCCTTTGCCAGTAATATGGGTTATTAAAAAGGTATAGCGACTTAGACGTTTAATATCTAATGGCAGATTACGGTGGCTTAATAATTCACTACAGTTATAAATTAAGTATCTATTATTTCCTATCGTAATCTAGTAGATATGAGTAATCATTTAACTAATGTTAAACTTAAGTAAACATGCCTATTTACACAAGTCGGGCCCTTTGAGGCATATCGTTAACTGATATGAAAAATGTATCTATTGTAACGATTGTGTCATGGAAGACATATTGTAGATAAGCGGTTATAAAGAGTGATGTAATAAGAATGTAGACTAGCAAAAAGGTGTGAACGAGATATCAAAACTATTGTAAAGATTCAAATGTAATAAGCACATCTGAGAGACATAATCGGCTAGCTGAAGCTTGTTCAATTGTAAGCAACTTATGATTAAATATATTTTTGACTGATAAAATAACAATTTTATTACTTTCTTGCTTTATTTTATTTAAAAAATGACATTAATAAGTAGACACCTAAATCTAATTTAAATTATTGCATTAAAAATCATCTCTAAATTCTAACAGAGTTGTATCAGCATAAAATCACATAGGTATGATATAATATACGATGCACTGTGATCACTTTTATCTGCCACATGCATGACTAATTGTTGATTATGCAAGGTAAGATGAGATCTAAATGCGTTTGTGCATCTACAGATTACTAACCTTGACGCTATCGAATACTCACTATGCGCGATGTAATATGATTATTAGAAATTAATACTTAATTTGGATATAAAATTACACAAAATGTAAGACAGCAAAAATACATAGGAAAAACATTTTTACAATCGCTACAATTGCGAAAAATATACCCACATCATTAAAAAAAGCAATCACCAAAGCAAAGGTCGGCCTCCAGTCATCCATAAAAAAACAGAACGACGCTGAAACTGCATTCACTCACTAACGACGCTTCTGAACTAGAGCTCATCAGCTCAAAAATAGGTCTTCCGTTCACTCGTTCATCATACGTTTAAAAATAATACCGGCGCTAAGAATGAATGCCAGTGTGATAAATAAAGAGGTTCAATGTCCACATCCACAGTATCAGAGCTGCAAGTATCGTTGAACACGATAAAAACCGTTGCAATGTGTATTTATATGTACTTATCAAATGTTTACAGCAATTCAGAGATGTTTTATTACATTGTTGTCGAGTAAATACAACAAAATCTTCAGACATATTTCCATCATGGCCGCTCTGGAGACATGGCACAGGAATTAAGACAAACAGCCAAGTGATGTCGATTATAATGTCAAAATTTTCTTGGCTATGATATCGATTACAGGAATTACATAAAAACTTTCCACGTAATTGATTGGCAACGTCTGATATTGACGATTAGTGATTAAAAGGATAAGAGCTCATCATTATTGATATAATACCTGCAATAAATTAATTAAGCTTGATAAATGTTTTATCGTCGTGTAAAATCTAAATTCAGCGATCCAATCAACGTAAATACTACTGGGTAATAAATAAATGCATTTACGAGAACATATTTTCCTTATAATTTAAGTCTTACATTGAAATGTCTTAGTAAGTATACAACAGTTTAAATACAACTTCCTTCTCACTTGTCTTTTCTCAAGCTATTTTGACAGAAAACAGAAACATAATTCCTGCCAAAACTAACCAAACTAAAGCATCCTAACTCTGTAATCCATACTCCTAAATTAATGCAATTTTTGCACAAGGTCAAAATTAATCGCAGTTTGATTTGAAGAACTTGGTTTGTAAATACCACCATTTGTTAGCACTTTACGATCGTTAATTTTGTTCAACAGACTAGAAATTTGCATACAATTGCTATGTAAAAATAGAGTTTTTAATTATGTGAAAATCTTTACAAATTACTGCAAAAATTCTAGGAAAGATTTATTAGTTCTTATTTGTAAAATGCGATATAATTTATCTTGAGAAAACCAGGAAAAAGCACTTACTATATTTTAATAATACATTTTGTTTTATATTTTAGAAATCATTCAGTCACTTTCAGAACTTTTAAAATCTTTACATAATTTCTAAAAAATAGAACTCTTTTACATACTCTACAGACAATTCTTTACATAACCTTAATTCCAGAGGTGGTATATACGTATGTATAAAAACGAAATACCATTTCGACATTAACTTCTTCAAAGGATATCTAAAATCGCAATGCTTCACGGGGCAGGACACTCATTAATTTTTTTGTGTCACCGGCATATCGTGACTTTATCCATTAAGTACATCATAAGAACCGAAATTATATCAATCGAAAATGTCACGAACAGGATTATGATTCAACACCGGAAAACTAGATAATATCAATCCTAGACTAAAGAGGCCAAAAGCAGGTCGCAATTTTGAACTAAAGAAAGATATAACTTGCAAATTTAATTATTTTCTTCATAAAGTTATTCATCATAAATATGCAAAGAATTAACGAAAAGTTTAGCAATTTAATCAAAACACAGCACACGTGCGCTATTCTGAGACTTTTACGCAAAAAAATAAACACAATTTATATTATTTTCAAGATGTGATATAAAAGTTATTAGACTTTCATATATTCAAGAGACTAGTTGTTTCTTCACACACACATAGGTACTCTGTTTAAGTGAACATAGTCCAGACCATTCCATTAGCGTATCTAAAGTGCGAAAATTATCACTTGAACCACCACAACATGTCAAGTTCAAATGACAGAATAGCTTTATAATGTGCGCGTAGGCATACGCCGACTGCATCCGCTGCTCTGACTAAGGCGAAGGAAACGACTGTCCAGCCCATTGCCGTCAATTGATCTTTGAATCGGTTATAATCTCTGTCTATCCTGAATCATCTAATCTGTTGCGGATATGGATTCTGAGCCTTTTTGTAGATGTAGCACTTTAGACTGTTTAACCCTTTTCAAAATGTTATACATGCAGAGGAAGACCAAAAAAGAGATGGATGGATTGTGTGAAAGATGATATGAGAAAGAAAGGAGTAAATACTGAGATGACAAGTTGTAGAGATGAATGGAAGCTGAATACCCACTGCGCCGACCCCAAGTAATTGGGAACAGGGCAGGGATGATGATGAACCCTTTTCAAATGTTACATGTCATTTCACCATGTAAGTGCAATGTGCACAAAGCTGGTAATTTGTCATCAGTAGTTGAGAGTATCCATCGTTCTGGCGCAGACAGGTAAGCTTTAAAAAACATAGTTACTAAATAACGCTATCTTTATTTACAAGAAACATAATATTTCTATCCCAAGTGTGTCTACTGTCTACAGTCTCTTCTATATATCTTATCTGGATAAATAAGCAAATATACAACTTGTAAGACCTAGTAAATATTTGTTCCGTGCATCGTCAAATACAAATAAAGCAACGCTTTTCCTATGCAAACACTATGTCACAGTCATTTGACAATAAACGTCGTTTACTTTCAAGAAATAGGCGTCAGAATAACACTGTATTATTGCCAAGCGAACTTCATGACTTAGTTATCATTAATTTCTCAGACAGGGCTTGAAGACCTTTGAGTTGTTAAAAACAATTTCTAACCTTCTAACTATCTTCAAAATTCTATTTTCGGTTTATCTATCCTACGAAGCAGTTAATTGGCGGATCTAAATGCTAATAGATAAATTTCAACCTGAACAGTCAGGTTTTGTATCTTTTATTTAAATATCTAAATATAAACATTCTCTGAAGAATTAGGAAGACAGAAAGGTCCGTCTGTAACCGCTGTATTCAGAGCATTCGAAGTACTATTCCAATATCAAAAGAGTAATTCGCGAGATTGTTCAGACGTGACCTTTAACCGAGGTACAATAAGCGCAGCTAAATAAAACATGCATTCAAATAGAAACGGAACTCCGTTATAACGTTATAGAATATGAAGTCTCAACAGCTTCTCGTATTATTGACGTCAATTGAAGTTGATTGTCGTCCATTTTACGACAATTGCCCGACAGTATGCGGCCAATAGCAGCTTAATGGCTAAACTATGCCGGGATATTCTCATACGATCTTCCTAATTAGTTGAAAGGATACCGTTGCGGTAGGTCTTTCAATCTGTGGTGCACGGTACACCCCTATTGTTGGCGCGCATTCGATTTGAATTGGTCGATTAGAAATCAAAGTGATGTAAGTGAAGATTTTATTATTTATGCGTTTAATGTCAAAGTAATTATAATTAAGAGCCCGATCTGTCCCATTGCAAGGCAAAGGCCTCCCTTTCTTCTTTCCACAGGTTTCTAATAATTACTGGTCGTCTCAAATATATCTATTTAGTTTATATCAACTTTATTATAAGACATGGATATTGATCGTAATCACTGGTATCTATGATTTTAAAATAAAAGGACAATCTACAAGCAAATTTAACTATTTTTTTTTACTTGACTTCAAGTGTTCTTCATGTAATAAAATAGTTGATCTTAGCTTAAGCTATTTCACATATACCAAGGAGCATTGACACAATTCTTCGATGTAAGTGTAACATAATCATGACCACAAAGGTATAGATATCTCAGTATTGTTTTCCATATAATATCAATTGCCAATAAACCCACCGTTGCTAAGCTGAAAGCCAAAAGTACTACAAATATTTATTGTGGTTTACTTACATCTACTATCATTTTCGATACGAAAAAAAGATAAAAACACCATAAAGAAAATAGGTATTGGGAAATTGTGTGCATACAAGATAAATGCGAAACGTCTATCTATCGTCTAGATAAGGAAAATAATACTAAAACTGTCTTAGCAATTCCGTGTATGTATTTTATGTACTTCGATCGTATACAAACGCATTGACATAGCCAACATTGAGTTGACATAACGTAAATAAATTGTTGCGCGTATTCTGTCATCTTATGACAGAATACGCGCAACAATTTATTTACATAATGTTAAAAAAGTGTAAATTGCAAGAAAAGAGACAGTGATATATTCCTGTATAGCTCTATTTTTCTCACTCTTCAAGAGTGCTAAAAAATCATCTCTAGCAAAATAACAAAGTATTTAATAAAATTTATTGGAACTCAATTGAAATAAATGAATGGAGAACAGTCGGCGTTACTAGGAAGATAATAATATAGCATTAGATATATCAGTTTTAAAATTCATGATATTTGTATTCAATAGCAAACTGATTCAAGTATTTTTCCTTACATTTAAATTGGTAACATAACGCATTCTGTCTGAAAAGTTCCACGATATTTTTTTTATAATTCTAGTAGGCAAAGAATTAACTTCAAATTGGTTTTCAGATATCGATTACGAAATAAATTGCAATAAACTAATGATAAAAGTTATCGGTACTGATAAAGAGTCGTTTGATCTTTGAGTTATTTACAGCCTTTTGATATTATGTACTAAATAAATATTAAGTCAGGTGTGGATAAAAAATTGACCGAAAAAAAAACCGCAAATAACCTTAGGGTATCTGTCAATTTTGAATTTCGAACATAAAAAAAGAAAAATGATTTGAAAGAAGGTTGTAAGTAAAGAGTTTTGATCGAAGTTCAAACTTAATATGATTCACAGGTTAACGAGTAGTATTTGTCATAAAATCGTATTTTATCGTATTGTAAATAGGTGTTGGCAAGTCTCCGAGTCAACCCGCGAGTCAAAGTCCGCGCTAAGTCCAAGGTCTGAAGGAAACTCTGTATTGTTAGTTTTTGTATGTTTTTTCTTTACGAAGTTATGACTATTTTTTGCTTTGGACTTAAGTTTTTGAAATATGACTGACGACGTAATGATGGGTCGTGCACTTGTGTCTCGTCTTATTTAACGTTTATTTTTGGAGAATTGAGCTCCCACCTAATTCACTATTTCTTAGTCTGTCTGGATTTTAGCCAAAATCTAAAAGGGCCATTGGTATATCTAGATGATTGTCTGAAGTATTCACGCGTAACATTTTCGTCTTACGACTATTGAATCAAAGGGTTTTTCAACTATTATTTCGTAACTAATTAATTGAATATAAAAAAAAACGTTAATAAAAACCTGTCTGCTTCTTACGGTTGATTGTTTAATGAAGGAAGTGAATAAATTAGCGATCATCTACTATGCACCGAAGCTGAAAGTTTTTTATTGATAGCTCTAACATTCGATTGGAAAAACCGTGAGGTTTACTAACAACACGCAAACCTAGCTTAGATTTTATATTTATAAGAAAAACAAAATGTCTGCCGTATGTCTGCATATTTCGGAGCAAAAACAAAGAAGCTAAGCATTATTGAACGTTGCAGGAACGCGGTGGCGGGAGGCTTCATTCCGCAGAAGTGTTTGTTCGAAATAAATGAAAAAAAAAAAACTTTTGCCCTTAGTTAAGGACATGCCGATAAAAAGCGAACTTTTTATCATCAGCCAACCGTTAATAAGTGACCCAATCGAGGTTAGCTGACCCCTGCATCGAAGCTTACTCATAAAGAAAGAATGTATCAATTTAACCCATTACCGATGAGACTTAATTGCGGACTTATCAGTTAAATCGCCAACCAGACAAGGGGACCTTTTGTACTGTATATCAAGCCTTGATAATACTCAATAATCGGTTCATAGCTGGGCTTCGATTCAGCTATTTTAAACATGTCAGTGGTCGGTCAGAGTACTTGTCATTATGCCTAATTTTCTTAGTCAGATATGCCTTCAATAAAATCTTATTAAACTCTCGAAGAGAATGAACGGAATGACCAATTAATGATCGCAATGACAGTTAGCAGAATTTCCAACTATCGTAAAAATGACCAAATGAAGCAGGTCATTCAGTCAATTCAAGCAACTCTGAAATAGCGGAATCAGGCTCAGGTAGTCATATACTAGTAAAAGTGAATAAGTTCATTTTTGTTATCAGATATGGTAAAACTTTATGAGCTGTTTAGATTATCTGTTTCAAGAACTTAATATTACTAGATATTGTATTTCGATGAAAATGATTAACGCTGTGATGAGCTGTTTTCTATGTATAGAATGTTTAATATAATTTCTTCGGCGTTTTGCGAAATTATATTTATTTTTTGGTTGTATATTACAGTTTGTACATATTGTTAAGATTTCCAAGTTATTCTTCTTTATGAAGTTATTTAGAATAAGGAAAATTGAAGAAAGAAAATTCGTGATTAAGAAAAATGCAAGGAAATATGAAATCTTTTTCATTCAATATTATTGTTTCGTATTTAAATGATCAAAGCTCGTTCCTTCTTGATATGAGAAAATGCCTTTGTTCTTTATTGAGAAAGCTACAGCCCGAATCTATGAAAATTCGTCTTGTCGGTTGATTATAACCTGAATATTTTAATACTTATCTTCAGTAGTCTAAAGCTTTTATTGAACAACTATTCCTAATGATAAATCGATAAGTTATATTTAATTCATAGCGAAAGTTATGTTATAAAAATCATTAGTGGGTAGAAGGAAAACTATAAAAACTAGGTATGTAGGACACGTAGCAACAAAAGTGGATATTATCAGGATCTGCAATGCGGTTGTATTTTATTGCATGGATTACATATTGAATAATTCTATAGATAGTATGTCATTGTACTGACCGACTATATATTTAATGGATTAACAACGCTATCGAACCGATATGTAGTTTCCATGTGAAAATGGCGAAATTATTATTGAATACAATGTACCTACACAGAATTTTAGAACCCCAACCTTTTGACACTATTCAGTTACTAAAAAAAAATATCATTCAATAAACTGGTCTAATGATTGACTGAAAGAGAATTAACCCCTTCGTTTTCAAACAGTCATAATTTACGTATCAAAAACCGATCAGTAATAAATAGCACAATTTTCTTCTTCATATTACTACTTATACAAATAACTACATGATTTATAGCATTATGATAAGTGCCTGAAACATTTATTGTTCGTTCAAGGCCTGAATACAATAGTTATAACCAAATTGCATGTCCAATATGCTTCAATGTACACTGCGTCATATGCAGCTTGATCATTATGCGTCGGACGTAAAAGAAATGGACATAAAATTACATGAAAAGAGTATTTAATATATTTTTACTATTACGATTCGTCTGCGAGTTTGTATAAACGTGGGTATATGAGAAAAATATGTTGATGTTAAATAAGATAGACCTTAAATATAAGTGCCTAAAATATAAATGTTTGCTCCAAGGTTGTTAAATGTATGGTATTAGAAAGAAAATTGTATGGTAAGCTACAGAGTGGTTACAATTTACTCCCACAATAAGATAAATTATATGTGGGTAGGAATTTGATTAAATTCTTATATGTTGGATGGACGTCAGAAAATAGTTTTTTTTTATGCGAAATAAATCCGTAAGTAGGTAATCCTCACAAGCAATGCAATGAGAGGCAATGTAAAAAGATTTTGAAAGAAAGAAAAATCTACCTCCATTTAATACTTCAGTTAGCCATTTGCAAAAGGCAAGTAGAGACCACGATGTGAACAAAGTATTTTAAATAAACCATAGAAAGAGCGATAATCATTATAATTAAGAAAGGAATGCAAAGATTAAGATAATTAACGCGAATCTAGCGATTAACAATGAAACTTGTTGAAGGTAGATCTGAAAACTGTGACACGTATGCAGAAAATATTCGACCAGTTAAATAGAAAATCAAAAACTAATACGCTTAAATACAGGAGTCTAAACGCGGTCCCCGGCGAAAATAGAGAAAAACATGTAACAAGTAGAATAAGTGCAAAAAGAGCCGGCGCGCCCCGGCGTGGCTGGCGGACCGGCCGGCCGGCAACATCGATTTTTTCCTAGAACTAAATACAATGATAATACTGTTTATACACACTTACCGATAGCCTTCATGAACTCGTCGAAGTTCTCAGAAGAGATCATCTTGTATTTCTTGTCAAGGAATTCCATTTTTATTAATTTATAATATACTTTTCGAAAGCTAAAATATATGTGAGTCTTTACTACCGGTCGGAACTGGAATGAATAAGCGCGGTAAACGGTACAACTGCTCGCCTCGGCGCATGCGTCAACGAACGAATGACGAATGAACGGAACGAATGGAGCTACTGACCGAGATTGACCTTGACACCGGTTTATATCTTTTATACTCTGTGGAACGGAGAGATGTGGGCGGGGCGGCCGGCGCGGCGGGCAAATCGTTAATGGTGTATTTTGCTGGTTATGATTTTGTTTGCTTACTGAATTGGATTATGTCATTATTACATGTCGACTCTGCGCCTATGTATATTAGCTTTTAATCAAGTTGTACGCATAATGCGGTCATAAACTTCGTTGCAATCGATTCGCATAGACATTACAGGCGCCATTTTATTTAACCCCTTGGAGCTCTGTTAGCCCTCATTAATTCATTCATTGCAAAATTCTAGGAGCGAGCGAATATCTGTCCTTTTCCTTCTCAAATGCAAATATATATTCCCATCTCTTTTCAGCATGGCTATTCAACAGCCCCTATAAATTTGTCACCGGATGAAGCTATTTCGTACCAACAATGAATTCTAGTGTGTGCATGAATTCTTTTTTTTTCATACAATCATATTGAAAATAATGACACTTTAAGAGCGTAAAAATAGCTTCATTCATTCTTTGAAGTACTATTATAAACCAATTTATCACTGTGAGAAAATATCATGTGAAAGAGGATCTTATCACCAAAGCTTTGACACGAATATAGGTAGGTACTAGGTAGGTACATTGTACTCTGTATGATATGTAAGTACTTAGTGCAGCATAATATATTATATTTAAGTAGTTTCAGCTCTTACTTCGGTTATATTTAGTCTTGATTGACATTTAACCTATTTTGTACAGTAGATCTGCGTTACTTTATTTAAACTCAGTTCAACTACTTTATATGCTTAGGCCTCTTTTATTCAGTATCAAGGACCAGAATTACAAAAATAACGTATAAATAAATAAATAAGTCCCTTAGATACGTAGTCACATAAATATGCTTTGTCCTCCGAAATTAATTTGCACGTAAATAAATTGAACGAGCGCCTGCTCAAAAATGTCGAGCAAAGTTTTACAGTTCAGTTTATTGCTAATGACTAATTCCTGTAACGCCTCATGTATAACACAATTTAGATCCATTTAGATACGACTAGAACATTGTTTTACGTTTACAGTTATTTAGGTTGTTCTTGTTATAACCAAACAACAATTTATGAGTAACGATGTAATTCTATTTAAAAAAATACTGTTTGTACCAGAGGTAACGTACAGTTAAGTTCTGAAATTGAAGGTAAATAATGATTAGTTAGTTAAGTTATTTGTTTTTCTTTAGACATATTGCATAAATAAAATGTAGTAAGTACAGACATAAAGTTTATATTTCATGACTAATACCTAGGTAACTACATACCTATTACAAAATCAAAAATACTTTGAATAGGTACTTTTATATTTACCTACCAAACCAACGATTCCATGTCAAACTTACATAGGACCGCTGCGGTAATAAATTTACCCTCCTATTAAAACCATCACGTCCTTTCTTTTAGGGTTAAGGGCAGCCGGAAGACTTAGACTCTAACCTTAGCTACCTACCTCTGGCACATAAAACTAGGGAGTGCGTCTGCTTGCGACCACGGCCGGTGTAACCCGGTCGAAACGTCAAGCCCTAAAGGTATTTATGCATGTTCGCGCTAATCCCCGTTCTATAATATTAATATAAACATACATCGTGATAGTTTAAAAGTTATTAGGGTGTAAGTTCTTTAAGAACGTAATTCATTAAGAAATACATAAAGACAAAAGACTAATAAACTGATTTTAAAGAAATGTATATAAGACCACCTCTGAGTTTGACATATCGATCACAAAAACAATTACTTAACTGAAACATCGCATTAAAAATAAAAAAACCCTCCTCCTCTTTGAACTCGGTTAAAAACAGTCTTTCATACTTTCCTCACAATAAAATCCGTTTATAAATATTTGAGTCACAATGTGACCTTTGCCCTTGTAAGTAATTAAAAGAGATACGGCAAGGATTACTGGGATATCTTTTTATCTTCACATAAGTGCACAGTTTTATTAATAAAAACTTCAGTCAGGCGACTCTTCTCTTATCAATTGGTGACATCATCAGCCATTGATATCGGCTCGCATTTGCATATGGTTTTGTTTAATTTTCTGCAAAAAAAATTTTTTGGATCTCGTGCGTAAAAATATATAAGTAAATATTTTCTGATTTTTGAGATGTACGAGTAAGTTCACGTAATACATTTGTAACTTGTAATTAATAAAAAATATCAAAAGGTAAAATCAAAAGTCAAAATCAAAATATTTTTATTTCAAGTAGGCCTTTTTAAGCTCTTTTAAAACGTTAAGTTTACTGACTCTAGTTGCAGGTTCAAAAATGTCATTCCAATGGAGAAGAATCTGCAATAAACTCCATAGGTTAATATTTAAAAAAAGATTAACACCAATGTTACAATACAATTAATTTAAAATTTAATAATATATAGCTATATCTACAAATATGCTATGCTAAGTACAATTACACTAGAAAATTCGTGTATTTATATAGGTTTTGCTTCCTTAAACTGCTGTTAAGTCTAAAAATGGTGACAGCGGGCTTAAGGCCTTGATTAAGTACACACGTGTCAAAATATATCAAATTTTTCATTAGATTCCAAACCAATCTTTTATGATTTTCTTAAGTACTACTTACTTAGATGTTATAACCTTTCGATCTTATAAGAGTTTTAAGGGTTAGTCTTCAGTCAGAACCCAGTTCTTTTAAGCCACGTTTTGCAAGCTCTTAATCTCTAGTTAAGCTTTATCCCAATATCTCGTTAAGTACTTAATTGTCTTCATTGTTAAGTTCTCTAATCCAATTAAGATGATTAACAGTCAACTGGTTAAGTTTAAGCTGTGAATGATTAGAAACTTTACATTATACTCTTGAAGATTAATTATCATCAGTATTATCATGATTATTAACATTTAATAAATGCGAAAGGGAGTTTGTCTAATTGTTATGTATTTACGTCTAAATAACTAAACCGATATTGATGAAATATTGTCATGGAGTAAGCTTCAAACTTAAGACCTAAGACCTTCTGGCTTAAGGCTATCCAAAAATAAGATATTTTAAACGCAATCCTAAAATCGAAACCGGTGGTTCTAAAAAGAAAATAATAATAATAAAAGGTAAAAAAGAACAACAAGATGAAGGTACCTAAAGCACACATATTTTAATACCTAAAAAAAACCTCGGACCCAAAAAGATTGTACCTTTTATATTGTACTAAGATAAATCTCATACAGCGCAGCATCAGTTTTATAAATACCGGGGAACGAGAGTTGACTAAATAACGTTCTTCCACGGATTACTGTATACAATGTATACCACTGCAGTTTGTATTTAATCTTAATTAAATTGTGGTTCCACTGCGACGACCAAAGACTATAAGGGCACCAAAAAAATCAAAGTATTTTAATTTAATGTAGACTATTTAAGGTCCTTTTGAAAAGTTACGTGGGCCTAGCAGTGTTACAGCATAGCTGTAAAATAAACCTAGAAGGATATGATATTTTATATTCTTCCGGACATCCTTACAGTATAATTTTTTCTGTACATAATTTTCAACATCGTGAGGATGATTTTAAACGTAACGAGGTAAGTCATCTTAATCCTGTGAATTATGAGAAAAAATCTCCAAAATGAACATATAATTTTGGTATTTTAAAAATATTATTTACAAGGAGCTATACGGCTGCAGACTTATGCCAAGAATAAATAATAAATTAATCATACTAGCTACGTTGTTTTATTTTATTTACGGACTAATAAAGATTTAGTATTACTGCACCAACATTTTATTCATAGCTATAATAATATTAGCCGTAACATCTTCCACTATAACCATTTAGTTAAAAACCCGTTCAACTAGCTTTCCGAGGCACTGGCGAATCAAGTTATTACAGCTACGACGACTGTATTGTTTTTATGAGCAATGACATCAAACATGTTTGAAGAAACTGTAACAACGGAGTAGACATAAAAATAATGCGGACAACATCACATACATTGCTCTGAACCCAAAGTAAGTAGCTGAAGCACTTGTGTTATGGAATTCAGAAACAACGAAGGTACCAAAAACACCCAGACCCGAGGTATTGTAGAACACTTGGTACCTGGGACCTCAGAGCTAGCGACACCTTGAACCAGTGCATTCGCCACTCGACCACGGAGGTCATCAACGAGGAATAGATACATTTGAAGACACGAAAACAATTCTTAAGAAATATCTTTTTGTTAATATCGTCTTATTCTCCATTTACCGGACGATTGTTTTAATAACCAAACCAATAATATTTTGATTGGCTTGAGTACTGTCTCGGCCAAACTCACGAATTTACAAAAACCTGTATTAGTTCGTCAAAACAACACCAAAAGGTCACATATACAACAATAATTAAATATATGTTATACAACATACCACATACAAACAGGTTGTTGATAATAATATTATTCAAACCAGATTCTTATGATCTCACGACTTTTATTAAATCCAATCTGAATTTACAATCAAACGGACGTGCTTTTTAAATCGACGCTAAAAAGGTGAGTTTTTATTCTATTTTTTTTTCGGTCGGGATAATGGAACGCGCCTTTAAATTAGGTTCGCGATGCGCGTGCGCGAACATTTTGACATAGTGGAGTATCTCAGCATCTTTAGTTTAGCTGTAGTGGTCCAGAAAGCACCCGCGTTCCGCTGTCCGCTGTGAATATTTTGATAGTCAACTAATCCATCACACGATATTTTTTTCTAAGGTAAGTCTTAACCTTAATTCATTTATAATCTGTTTGTTATGATCCACCTACAGTTATACACTCAAATAATCTTGTGTAGAAAAAAAAAACATTTATTTCATATATTATCGTGTTTTGTATCTACAGGTGGAAAAATACAATAAAAATTATACCTAAAAAGTTAAGAAAATGGCTGAAATTTACACAATTTATTCGTATACAAAGCAAAATGTGAGAAAAATCGCTTCAGTAATAAAATATTAATGAAATAATGATCTGACCTACATTGAGATCGTTCTAGTTTAATGCAAACATAATAATATAATTAAAATCATTTATTGCAGTATAAAAAGAAGTTTAAATCAAACTAAACAAAGCTATGTTCCATTGTTTACATGAAGCAACGTTCAAAGGCTAGAAAATCGATTAATATGCATTGTATCTATGTAAAAGGTAATCCATAACATAATTATTGAATCTTCGATCAGTTTTCTATAAAACAAACGCGTGATTGATTAAAACTTGTAGAATTAAAACCTCTTTAGAAAAATAAAAATAAACATTTGAAATAAGAATTTGATTTCTCTGTTTTGTTTTAGTTGATTTATTGTAAGATTATGTTCTTATTTAAATAATTAATTCAGCTTAGAACTTGATTGTTATTTAGAAACACGTTTTAGAAATCAATGAAACTACGTTGCATCTAAATGTTGATACTAAAATATTTATTAACAACAGCTAATTTAAATCCTAGCTGTCCAGTAAAGCAATAAATTAAAATTTGAAGACCATTTGCTAAAGAAATATTTCCTTGAACCGTTTAAATACTTTTCCGTGCGGAAATCGATTCTCGTTGAGCTCAGTAGCCGCAGGCGAGGGCGAAACCGGGGGAAATAACTAATCTTAAGTGAGGTCGTGTAATTCGTCCGTCCATCTTAAATAAATATATGTTATTTATAATTTATTAATACATTATAAATATTGAGGGTAATAATTTATAGTGTTACTTAGGCAAATTAGTAAATGGTAGGTAAAACTAAGTGATGGAAATTAAATTTAAATATAAATAATAATAAATTGGACTTTTTGTATTTCTATTGTGGCATTTAAAAGTAATTTTGAAAACTTAGTCGTAAAATCTTAAAATAAAAACTGCGTCATCACGCGCTAGACACTATAATAGCATGTCTTCTGACCTTTCAAAACTTTTTGATGATTTATAAATATTAAAATTTCGTATAAGATTATACCTAATATTTTCTGTTTTGCATCAAGACAAAAATAAGTATTATATCGTCAGTAAAACGCTAGTAGTGAGCTATAATGAAATACTTGTACGTACATCGATTTATTAACACTATTGCAATTATCTTTACATTTAATTGTAATTAATTTAATGATTAATTGAATGTCACAATCTATGGTCATAAAATACCTGCATTTACATCATAAAAAACATCCAAGATACATTGTGGTAAGTATAACATACATACATGAAAAATAAGATACTTGCAAATTTATGTTTATTTTCCACGAACGAATACAGTAAAATATTTTGCAAATAAACTACATGTTGAATAGTTAAAAGAACATTAAAATAGTCTTCATCGGTCAGTGAGTTGTGAGCATCGACGTACTATTATATGCATAGACTGCTACTATCGCAAGGTTCCCCTTGTGCCAAGCGATAGCAGTTTTTAGTCTGATTCTAGTACATTTCGTTTTTCATTTAAGTTAATTTTCGCGCAACGAGAAACTTATATAAGAAAATATCCATGGTTTTGACATTGTTAAGATAATATTAGTGTTTTAGATAGATTTTTAAAACGGCAAGCTCCAACTTCATACATAATTCACGACAACACTTGTTCACACTAGTGCTTAGGGTTTAAACTCTGATAGGCTCCCTCTATAGTTTCAAATGTATACTCTAAGGTTGTGAGTTCTGTTTCAATTAACTGTCAGCGCGAACGTTGATTACTTTTTAAAGCAGCTGAAACATTTTAGGCAACGAATTTTGTTTATACAGCCCGAACGCACTCGGAAAATACATGAATCAATTTTGTCGGTCTGATGAGCGAGTGAGTGGTTTGGCTTACTGGCTTTTGCGTCATTCGGTTTTTAAAACTAAATATGTTTGTAATTAATGCAGCTGTGTGTCTGATTTTATAAAGTAGTAAAAACCATGTGTTTGTTCTAGTAATTATGTTGCGGTATTTTGTAATAACATATTGGCCGTCGTTATTTAGCGTTCAAATTTTTTTTCAAATTGAATAGTTTTGTTATTAAACCTCTTCAGGGTCCTACGAAAATGCGTGTTCAAATTTGTAATAATGCTTCTACCCATGGAAATAAACAGCTTTCCACAAGAAATCCTGTCATCTACTATACAAAAATAAGTCGGGTTTTCCTTCCTGACGCTATAACTCCAGAAGTGTCCAGAACGCATGAACCGATTTCCACGGTTTTGCATTCGTTGGAAAGGTCTCGGGCTCCGTGAGGTTTATAGAAAAGATTAGATAGATATAGAAAATTTTCAACAGATAAGCGGGAAAAACTTTTTTTACTCTGGTGGCGAAACGGAGTTCGCCGGGTTTGCTAGTTACTTAATAAAAATTGGCCTTGTATGCATGTAATGTATACTCGAACTTGGAACTGTATATACGCAGTTCCGTAACACTCTGTATACAGTTTAGGCGGATAAACTAGTCCATGTTTGGTATTCCTATTTTATGCTAGAAGACGTTTACTTTTGCTCAGAACGTGACGATAGTGGTTTAGACAATCTTAATACTTAAACTTAACTCCATAAACATAAGTAATATACTTAATTACTAAGTAGAATACTAGATAGTTAAATGTACAAGAATTGCAAGGTATGTTTACTTTGTTTGTTTGTATTTTCCGAGAAAAGCGGTGAAAATCAGAGCAAACTGTAGAGCTTTCAAACAGTGTTGTTAAACTTGGAAGATAATAAATTATGTAGGTACACCCTCAGATTGTTTGCTATTTCATCCCATAGTACGGTCCTGTTGGCTGTTTCTACCCTTGTAATATTATATTCACGGAGTTTCTGTTAGTTCCACTTTCATTACCTGTATGAACAAATTAATTTATGTAATGAAATGTAAAGTAAAAGCAGGTTACATTTGTATGATAGAGTAAAGGCATGTATAAAAGTGAATGCAGAAATTTTTCCAGTGATATCATAGAATCCAGCATAGGTGTTTTTCTCCGTTTTTTTAGACGAGACAATGGGGTGGGTAAAACAACGGGTTTTCAATACATATATTATGTCACCATATAAAATTTCAAGAAATAGTGATAGTACGTATAAAATTCACCATAGGACTAATTTAAAAAAGCAATGTTTTGTCCATTGTCATATGAGAAAAAAGGCCGGTGAATACACGTGTCTTAACTAGTATTAGGCACCTCAAGTGAGGTAAATACACCAGAAGAATAAATTATAGAAAATAACAAGATCTATTATTATAAAACCGTCCCAATCATTTTCTATTGTAGCTACAAGATAACCGATAAACAAGTTGTTTTCCACTTAATATTATATTGTTAACAATCATAATACTTCGGGGAACTTGTAAAACATTTTTCTGTAAAGAGATAGCCTTTAGGAACGCGACTCGGCGTGAAGTTATTACCGATAAAACGAATGGCCGCTTCAAAATTACCTTTTTGTAACAAGATCTTATTTTCACTCAGTATTGCGTAGGTTTCTGATGTAATTGAAGATAGAAAAAATCTAATTTGTTGACCTATACAAGTCAGTTGTTAAACATGGTATTAATCTTTTGTAAACATTAGAAATAGTTTTATTTATTTTATTTTCATCATACCTCAATAAAGGTCAATCTGCAATAATACAGTCTGAAAACGAATATAAAAAAAAAATTATGAATTCAGAAGCCCATTATTCTTTAACGGCATCTATCTCGCTATATTGCTACTAAAACTCCGAGGTTTTACACACCGACACACTAACTTAAACATAAAACTGACCAAAAACTCTATGCAATATTGTATTATTGTGTGCCATCTGGTTCAGTTTTTTCCAACAAATACGTGTCATGAATCTGGACCATATTTATCTTAAAACCGTAGCAAAGTAGTCAAAGTAGACACAACACTTGAACAGTCATTAGACATTGAATATTCTTACTTTAAGTGTTCAACGAATAAGAATTAATTACGGGTATCTTGTTACTCAAGGAATTCCGTAAATTGATGTTGAAGGTAATTTATTATTTTAATTTTTGTTGGAAAATGTTTTTCATTATAAAAATTATTATTTTCTTTCAAAGGCGCTGGTGTTTTTTTTTAGATAAACTATAGATTATAAAAACTGTTTTACATTGTCAGCGCCACACAAATTCTTTTCGTTGATTTCACCTCTTAGAACCTTCTAGTTCCGATTTAGAAAAGCATCTCAGAGTAGGCAATTTGAAATGTTGATTAGAAAAGGAAGAATTAATTAAATGAATAAAAAAAGATGTAAATAAAAAGCTCAAATAAAATTTATATGGGATAACCTCTGAATATATCCCCCTATAACGATAAAAAATATTTTTTGAATTTGATCCACACTGCCAGATAAATCGCATCAAAAACAATGGGAACCTACACCTTTTAAAATCGGTTAGAAGCTTTTTATTGTAGCTTAGAACTCAACTATATATCTTTCAGAAGGTGATACATGACGAGCTGACCTTTCTGCTCAGTTGCGCCGGTCGATAAGTAGCCGTATTGTTGTTTTACTTCCATCCCTTTGGACTTTAGAATTGTAACGACTTAGAAATATATGAGCCTTATAAATAAGATGTTTTGACAACTTGAAGATTTAGTAAGATGACCAAATGAAAGCATTTATAGTTTGCTTTAGTTTTCATTTTGGAAAATGTAGCAGTATGAATGAATATCCGGGCACGCACAACCGGGTCAACTGAGCCCAAACTAAGCAGAGCTTTAACTAAGATATCCCGAAACTTTTCTAAAATACACAGTTATATAATTTGTTTTATTATTAGTTGTGAAAAGAAGCCTTTGGTTAATAGGTAGGTTAATTTACATGTACAACTATCATTATCATTTCCGGCAAATGTGATTTGATGTCGAAGTCCCAAACTTACTTTGTTGTCTCCCATTTTTTTCATTAAAGTATTTCCACCGCCATTGACAATTGTATCCCTATTGTCAAGACGTAATTTGATTATTTAAATGCCATCACAAAATTACTTTGGCCAACATTTTGATACAATAATTTTGCAGCTTTTCAAATTCAATTTCGTTTTCCATTTCCACGTGATCTCCATTTTTCTATATATTTCCTGAATATTCTTTTGATAAATAGCATTCGTTGACGTCGGTCAGCTATGGTGAAGTATGGTGGCCGGAAAACCCATTTCCTTTTACCTGCATTGAATTACAAGTTGGTATTATTCTTGAAAGCACGTAGAAAACTAATGGAACTGACAGCTACAAGAATAAAGTTATTTTTATGTTTTGTAAGAAAACTTGGTGAAAGATAATTAAGTGTGGAATTAAACGGTGAAATTAGATATTTTTCTTAGACATTTAAAGGTTTTTAAATGTAAAGAAGCATGGTATGATGATGAAATGGATAAAGATGAAAAAAAAACACCAACTTACTAGAATTTTTAGAAAAATATTTTTTTTTATCTAACAATGTTATGCTGTCATTTTGCATATGAAAACGTTACAAAATGCTTGAATATAACTAGTTTGTTTATAAACCAGTATTAACAACCTTGGAAGTTTTTCTACCCGTTTTCCGTACAAGTAAATTACAAGTTAATTATAAGCTTAATTAACGTCGATGTAACAAAAAAGCTATTACCTAGGAATTGAGTTTTTTAAAACTGATTGCTGAAAATAAGTGGGTACGATTTTTGTGAACTTATAATGGATTGCAATCTTGGTTCTGTTCGTCTTCTTGTTTTCGATTCGGTGGTAATATTAAATTGATGATGACAATGTGTCCTATCATATTAAAAAAACAAATACAATGAGTATAAATTACATTTGTAATTAATGACACTGGGCTTTACAACAATTTGATGATTTTTCTATTATTCGTAGTAGATAGATACATATAAAAACTAATAATTTTTATTTTTTATTTATCAATCTTTAAAAAGCAAAATAATTTCGGTTTAATTTCGTTTTTTTACGTTTTAACCTGTGCTATTAATAAATAATCGCTTGCAGTTTAATGTATATGAAAGGTAGAGCCTACATTATTGCATCGTATTTTCGTTTGTAAACAATGCCAATTAAGGCTAGTCATACAGGCTAGTCATACAGACCTATGTAAACGAATGCATTTCGTATTTGTTATTGAAATAGATTTCTACAGTATTTACTTCAAGTGTTCATCAGGGAAATGCAAAGATTAGCCAAAACGGATCAATAATTCTTGCCAAATTGATTGCATTTAGTTACTCATAGAGTATAAGCATCTTGAAATAAATTTGGTGTTACAGATATCATTGTTGCGAAGTTATTTGAAACTACGGTCTACGAATGAGAGTTTACCTTGGTTTAGATCTTAATGGTCAGTTATTGTATACATTTAGATAGAAAAACTATTATGTTTTCAATAATGAACTGACGTCAAAATACTTTTCCAAGTATATTAATGATGTGTTTTGTATAAGAATGATTAAATAAGTATATGTTAAAGTTTTCACTATTAAAAGTTTGACGTTCTAGAAAACTGCCGAAACAGATTATTTCGTAAATTGTTTTTTAAAAACATATTTTGTGTATGGTAGGACCTGCTGTACTACCATTCTTTTATGATTTAATAGGTATTCCATCATTTTCTGTCTTCGGAATACTTAACAGAGATTGGTCCTTAACGGTCCTTAGAGCCGAGCGCTTTGGTTAAGTGCTGACGTCACAAGTTACGTAGGTACTACAGCTAAAGTTGTTACAATTTTTATCTGTCTGGGGAAAGGTAGGATGTTGTGCAGAATGACTGACGACCAAATAACCTCATTTCGGTCTTGACAGAGCGTTGACGGAAAACCTCGTGGGATTTTTCATTCTACATGAGATTCTAAAATCGCCAACCCGCAAGTGATCTAGTGGCATGATTCAACGTTCCTTTTCTGAATTTAAGAGCTTGTGTTATGTTCTTATAGAAGTATTAGATAAATCTTTGCGTTTTTTTGATATACCCACTGGAAATACATATAGGTTTAGATCTGTAGATTTAGTGTAGAATGAAGTGTAAAGGACCCGTCAAATGTGCCTAACTGAAACTAAAAGCCTCGGGATTGTCCCTCTCGCCCGGATTTATCCCAAAATAGAGTAGTGCCTTTACTTCATGAATCATTTACGTATCTGTAACATAAACAAGACTACTAGAAGTGTAATCATTTCAGTTTCTCTCCAGCCGTTCGACACGCAATAGATAATTTAGACGGACTGCTAAAATAAACTTTAGCCATGCTGTTTTCGTAAATAGTTTTGATTGCAAGGTGAAAATACTTACCTATGGTTCGCGATTTCGTTTGTTTATATAATAAATGTGTTTTGAAGGTAAGTTTTTGTGTTGTTCCTATTTTTACTAACCGTAGACAGGTTCTATTAAATCTATAGGAAAAAAAAACATCCCAAATGCAAAGTTTTAGCTTCAAAATTGAATCTACGTACCGAAGAATTTAACTGAATGAGCAAATTGACCTGTAGCAAACTTAGCTCCCATAAAACATATAAGTTAAAGCTACAAAATATAGACGAATAATAAAATTTATAGTGACTAACTGTCTAACGATAGGTAAGTCTAAACTGGATCCTGTAATGGACACGAATATTTAACAATATAACTGTCCAGCCAATAAACCCGATCATTCTAGAATGGTATTTTTTATATAATGTGATTCATACTCAGCGAAGTGGTTTAAGATAACATGTAGGTGTAGCTTTTAAAAAAAGCACCTGGATTTTATCGCCCGAACTTTACCAACCGTACCACAATACCACTCAGACCCCGGTCTACCTGCTTAAGTCTTTGAAACACATCTTTATTCTTTATAAAACATAAACCAGACTATATGAAACACAAAACCTAATTTACCTGTGAGAATACATTGCTTTTCTTCGTTACTACAACAATGTATATTTTACCACCATATTTGTATACCAGAGCACAACTATTATTTATTACAACTTTAGAACCAACACTTATATTTTACAAATAAAGTTAGTTTCATTCGCTCCTTATTTCTGACACTCACGTATGCGCATACGTACCTACATGTGTACTGTTATACAGACATATATTACACAAACTTGCTTAATGCGACTGCCAGAAAAAGCACTAAAACTGAAAACATGTTTTTATCTTTCCCTACGATACCTTGGAATAAGCTTTTAATCTCACCTAGCTTACCTTACACTATACTATTTTCTGCAAAATTTTAAAACATATTTTGCAACATTTTCCAGCACTTATTTGTTCGTACGAATGTGTCTAGCTCTACAGTCGTCTACGTATTTTACAGTATACTCTATACATCCCCGCTTCGCCTTATTCCCTACATATATAAAAACATGTGTATATTGTGTTGTCAGTCGCGCATTGTATATTTGTTTTGTTACAGCGTTACTGGGCGGGCGTGGGAACGCCTGCCGCTTCGCGACGAGCAAACGCACAAACATATTCTCCGCGGTGAACAACTTCTTTGCTGATTCGCCGCTGGTGAATCAGCTCAAAGGGATCATGGTGAGTTCTAATTATCTCTTTCTACCTATCTATATATGTATAAAAAGGAAATTGAAGTTTGCTAGTTTCACTGAAAGTTGAGAACGGCTAGGCGGCTGAAGCAATTTGCCCTATTTTGGTTTAGAAATATTTTTTTGTCCAAAAGTTCAAACAACCATAAGTAGCGGTATGAGGTTCGCGGGTCAGCTAGTTATTTATAAGCTTCCTTTATTAACCATTGGACTTGTCTACCGTTTTACCGAAGAATTATGCAGAAAAAGATTAGAAATTTTAATCATCGATTTGGATATGGACTTTTTCCAATTAGAGAGTCTACTAAAGTTGTTAGAATAGAATAGAATAGAATATCATTTATTTGCTTGAAATATCGTTACAATTACAGGTCTTAAAATACAATTAAGTTTCTTCATATCTCGCCTCATATTCAGGATGCAAATATAATATGAAAGGGCATAATTCGCAATTATTTACATCAAAATATTGTTATTAACTAATTTATGGTTGCGAATTTAAAATTTAATTAAATTATAGAATATTATAAAATTAAATTAATTCTATTATAGCAAATTATGAAATGTGCTTTTTTTATTCTTGTTATAATTTAGAAAATCATTTACCGTATAGAAAAAATTGTCCATTAGCCATTTTTTTTGTACTTAATGGAAAAGATTCGTTGGCAATTCCCTCATTTGCATTTGTTAAGGTGAAATAAAAGTTTTCTGTACAAAACATTGCCATCCTTAAGGAAAATTTATGTTTTTGATATTGCGGCCAATTAAATGTCCTGTCACTCACAAGACTGAACCTAAGTATTAAAAATTAATTTCATATTTACGATGAACTAAGTATACAATAATTAACCACTAGCGAAAAGCTCGTGTAGTGTGACAAATATGATCAACACAAATGAACAGTTTAAATGACAGTGAATTTGCAATTATCGAGGCAAGCATGTTGATTGATGCGTTTTAATGAATGCTTGCATATTAAACAATCGTAACGTACGAAATATAAAGCTAAATATCGTAATTTATGCCGTCATGGAAAATCTCGTAGCGCAAATAACTCAAAATTAAATAAATCCTACCTATTTTATTATCTTTTGGAGGGTCATGATCTGTAGCTACTTTAAGCAAGTCCAAACACATTTTTTTTTCTATTACTTTTAACATTACATTTTGATTCTTAATTTTCTTTGAATGCAAGCGCGTTTTCCCTGCTTGGGAATTACTACTTAATACTTGGTTTCCTTGGCTCCTATAGGTACCTAATTGCCTTTATCCAAGATGAATGTATGGAAAGTAGAATCTCGCGTTTTATCTTGCGGGACACAGAAAATAAGTTCTCAGATTCAATAGAAATAGATCGACCGCCGAGCCTCACAAATAGGCTACAAGGGATAGCTTTACAAATAGGCTACATGGATACAATTGGAGGGCTTTGAGTCGGATGATACCCACTTTAGTCCTTTGATATTCGAGGTACGGGACCGCACTTTTTCACACACAATACCTCGGAGTTGTGAGTTTTCTTTTACATAAATCCCCGTGTTTTATTTCACCCTTTTATCTTAATGATGGATTCACAATGGTTTTATTTAACATAATGACTCAGTTGCCCGTTAATATAGGTACGTATCTAAGGACCAAAATCCTCCTAAATTAATTTTGATATAGCATACATAACTTTTTAAGAACTAAAATAAATATCATAAGTATGGCGTTCTTACAAAAACAAACATAATAAGTAGGTACTGGTGTAAAAAGGTAAGGTAATTAAAAAGTAATATGGCATTGAGTTAAAGCTACATCTCGAGTATTGATCCGAGTAAATTGCTCGACGCAGCCAGATTCCGATTGAGGATTATTTGCTTTCCAGCGATGTTGTGTTGACAGCCGATTGACGTAAACGAGGCAAATTCCCGGTTTACCCGACCCCTTTACGTATCTTCTTATCTTTTGATATGGAAGACACGCTTTTACAATTTTAAGACGGGTGTATTTTCTATCAAGTAGTTGAAATGATAAGTGGGCGATTGTATTGGCGCTTTTGAAATTATTTTTACAAAATCAAGAGATCTAGACAGTGCAAAAGAGTGATATTATATAAAAATAGGTTATATTGAAAAAATATATAATTTTAGTTTTTATAAAACTCTAACCCAAGCTATAACAAGACTTCTGTTTTAGCAGCTTTTCCGCAAAGGTTATCAGTTTTTAAACCTTCAGACCATTTAAAACGTATGTTTCAGCATCAAATCTTGTTACAGACGAGACAAACGAACAGCAGTGGTGGTGAGCCAGGTCCTCCCGATGACTCCTCGCGGCCGGGGAGCAGGGGCCCACCGTCTTTGGCGCTCAGTCCTTCAGAAAGGTAAGAAATTGAGGACATAAGGTCCATAATCCAGACCTTGAGACATACTGTTATTTTTGCTACTGTGGATGTTTCAGAAAGTCGGGATAAAAAATGAATTTATTTATTATTATGTAGTTTGTATTTCAAATATGCTTACGGTTGTACCTACCTATTTGAACGATGTCGTCTCTACTCATAATGTGTATCTTACCAAATGAGCGAATAATTTACATCAACTTCTATCGGATACGTATATTCTGTCAATATATTACTGACGTAGCTTCAAAGCGCTTTGTTGATGTTACTTTACCATCAACTTTCATTGCTCGGAAAAATATATAATTTACATTCACTCTCCGGTGAAAGGCGTGTCAAAGGCGAAACGCTTTTTCATGTCGAACCAATTTCCGCTAAAATAATACAAAAAAAATAAAATGAATCTATTAGTTTGCACTTTCTGTATTCAGCTGCAGAATTCAGGAATGTTTTGTTTTCGTTTGCGCATTTTAGTTCATTAAAATGTTAAGCTCGTTACTTGCAAAATCCTCAAAGTACACCACGAGAAACTTTGTTTATTAGTTAAAGTCAATCATCAAGCTCAATTAGCAAAATTAAAGCACAACTTTTCATCTGGTCCTAAATCGACCACTCACATGTAACATCTGGTAGGTATACGGATTAAGGACCTATATTCGACAAATAGGACCAAATTAATCTCGAGTGTTGCCTTAAGAAATACAGAAAATACAACATTCTCGAGTTTACTCGAAGCAAATATATTTGACAATTCGGGAGGGTTGGATCGATAGCTCTTGGGCCGACTGCGGAGTTTAACGTCAGTTTTATCGTATATCTGCTGTTAAACTACCAATTTGGTTGGTTACATGCAGATCAATGTTTAAGAGGCATTTAAGATTAAGATTAAGCCTGTTACTCTGCTTAAGATTTTATGTGGTCTTGGGATTAAATAGAATTAATTTGTACCTATGTAGTGAGGTGTATTTTGATATTGCAGCTTTCTGTCGGGTGTTTCTATAAGCTAAGCTTAAGTGCATGTTTTAATACGATTTGCGAACATGGTTGAATGAACTTGTCGTTTTATCATTACATGTTTTTGCGGATTGATTTTTACGAGTTATTTGCATATAATACCGAAGTTTAGAGTAAAAGCCTACTTATGACACTGTGAAAATCTACCTAAATATTTTGTGATTTGGCAGAATCAGTCTTCGTTAAGACTTCTCTAAACTAAAAAGTCGGTAAAGGTGTTATAAAATTGTATGAGCATATCAGTCTGAGTAGTCTTTCAAAATTCAGTACACGAAAAGAAAAACAGAGTAAAATACTACTTAAGATGTAGGGATCTCACTTTAAAATCCCACTTTTCCACCCCAAAATTACGGGTTTTAGAAGCAACTTGAACTTTTTACATTCTTTCGTAAACATGCAAGTTGTTTTTTCTTTAAACTTTTTCTAAGTTTAATCCTGCAGATAAAGGACTTTTAAAGTCGAAAGTTCGAGGTTTGAGGGTCAATGTTTAGGCCAATCCTGTCTCTTTCAACAGCTTTTTAAATTGTTATTATATATCAAGGAATAACAGCTCTATTAAAAAAACTTTTATTGATTTGTTTTATGAAGCACTAGCTGTTAAGAAAGTAATTTTATACTATAAATGGTTTAATAGGTTAGTTTATTTGATTTTTGTTTCAAAATTCATGTTTTACGACTATTTAATGACAAACATAAAATTAATTTAGTAAATAGAGACATCAATACCTACTCTTTACTTTGCAACGAAATCCATACGAATATTATAAAAGCAGGAGTAATTTGTCTATTACCTATGCTTTCCCGGCTAAACCGCTTTTGATGAAACTTGATACTGGGATCCTAATAAATAATAAATCATCATCATCAGCTGGAAGACGTCCACTGCTGAACAAAGGCCTCCCCCCTAGAACGCCACAGTGAACGACAACTCGCCAATTGCATCCACCGGGTGCCCGCCACTTTGACGATATCGTCAGTCCACCTGGCGGGAGGCCTGCCAACGCTGCGTCTTCCGGTTCGTGGTCGCAACTCGAGAACCTTTCTTCCCCAGCGGTTATCGGTTCTTCGAGCGATATGGCCTGCCCATTGCCACTTCAACTTCCATATTCTTCGAGCTATGTCGGTGACTTTAGTTCTTTGGCGAATTTCCGTATTCCGGATTCTGTCGCGCAAAGAAACCCCGAGCATAGCTCTCTCCATAGCTCGTTGAGTGACTCTGAGCTTCTCCAAAAGGCCAACCGTTAGCGACCACGTTTCAGCGCCATATGTCAGCACTGGCAACACACACTGGTCAAAGACCTGCGTCTTCAGGTCTTCAAATAATAAATACCCACTATGGATTCATATTTGAGAGGCAAGTACTTATTAAAGTAGATTAAGAAAATAAATCTTCCATAAAGGCAGATAATAAAATATACCTTTAACAAAAAACAAAGTGTATTGGAAACGAGGTTCCATAATTTCGACAAATATTTTCCGCCTCTTTTGCTTTCAAACTAGTCCGTAAGCAAACTAAGAACGTACAAATATCTTTATACATTGTGAGACAAAGTTTGCATATCCGGTGGGATAGTTGCATAAGTCTATTAAAACTATAGACTTCTTACTTATGGAGTTTAACGACCGGGAATATTCGATGAAAGCATTTAAATTGTTGGTAACTAAAACCGTATTTAAAGCAGGCTTCAGAAACTTGCAACAATAAACTTATTTAGTGTAACACATTTTACGTTAAAAATTAAGTACATACATAGACGTTAAGATTGTTTGGAATAAATAAATATGATCCACAAACAATGGGTTTTAAACTTAGGGTCCGCTTCGAGTTTAGTTTTTGCGCAATTTTTGTGTTTACCTTACGCATTATTGAACGTGTACAATGCGAATCTGAAAAGTACTAAGTATGTAATAAAACAGAAAATAATTGAAAACCGTAAAGCAGAAAGCATTTACAGTTATAAAACTAAATAGCAAAAAGCGTCCATCCAATATCCCAACTTCTAGAATCCAATTTAAAAATTCTGTTTGCCGTCCGTTCAAAGTTTCCTCGCAATGGCGGCCCGGCCGAGGAATTATCTCATTATGAATGTACAGAAAAATACTCGCAAACGTATTTGTTTCTGTGTTTTAGTCAAAGCGAATTGTTGCTTTAGTGTGAATTATTTTGTTGGAATACTTGAGAGGTTTGACCTGGTTTGTTTTCCGAAAAGCTTTTATGTATGTTATAGGTACCTACAACAAGAATTTAATCGGCCGCGTGGATTATTTCACCGCATGCGCTGTGCGTTGCAATTTATGTACCAACTTCAAAGAATTATTATGATACCTAGTAAATAAAATGTACACCAATAACAACAAATTTAAATAATATCATTAGGTACTGAAGATGTAAAAAAAAAACAAATCTATCACAAAAAGCGTAAATACGTGTGTAATCTTATTTACAAAGGGATAGGATCTTATCTAAGGAAATGTGAATTCATTCGAGCTGCATCTAAATATCCGAAACTCAAACAAATTGTTACAAAAAACTCACCCCGGAAACAGCAGGTATTAGATACAGTTGTTCAGATCTTGAAACAATTAGGATCCTCATCACATCTCTTGCTTCACAGCCAGCAGTTACACTGTAATTGTTCAGCTCTTGCTTAGATCTAAACTTCATTTCCTTTACCAGCCAGCAGTTATCAGAGCAGCCGTCTCCATCGAAGCAGCAGCGACAGGTGGCGTTCTTGAAGCCGGCGGCAGACACCAACCTGGACAGAAAGGCTTCCATAGTGGACGAGACCTCGGGCATCACTAGGACACAGATGAAAGGTACGATATGTGCATTAAGTACCTCAGATATAAGCTAAGTTAATTTCAGAACTGAATTGCCGTCTTTTGCCATGCTATTAATGGAGTAGATAGATGCATAGCAATAAAAAAGAGTGAAATTTAAGAATCAAACTTCATCGTTTTTAAGAAAGCTGGTCGCACTTGAAGAACTTTTTTTTGAGGGATGTAAGTAAGCTGGAAAAAAAGTCGCGGGGCATAGTAAGCATAAAATAATTGGAAATTTCAAGGATACACTTAGTGGCTTGAGACTAAAAACAAGCATTTTAATAACTCTTCTTCTTGCACAGTTGGGTAAAATGGAAAATAACCAGATCCTTTTGTGTTTCATAATATCCTTTTCTACCACTACACTTGCATGGACACACAAATAATTATTACCTTTCACTTACCAGAATTTCGCGAAGCATTCCGCCTGTTCGACAAGGATGGTGACGGCACCATCACCAAGGAGGAGCTGGGCAGGGTCATGCGCAGCCTCGGCCAGTTCGCCAGGGTTGAAGAGCTGCAGGATATGCTGCAGGAGGTGGATAGTGATGGTAAGTGGTAGACACCTAGTCGGACATGGAACTGCTTCTTTTTGGAAGCCGGTTTGAAATAGGTTGGAGATACAGAGGATATGTGGAATCCTATGTAAGACATTCGGGGACACTTTTGCACATACTCTTGTTGTAATATTGGTGAACAAAGTATGGTTGACTGGCAGAGAATGCCCATTAGCATTAAGTCCTCCTTTGTGCAACAGTGTGCAAAAAGTATTAAATAAATAGCAAAAGATTAAACTAACAAAAAAATGCTTACCAACCATCTAAATAGTGGGTGGCTAAAAGATTCACGATACGATGTCTTTTCGAGTTATTGGTTAATTTTATACTCTTTTCTACCTGCGTGTACACTTGTACACTTGTCCAATTGGCTAAAGGAACAGACTAGTCTCAAAATTCATTTTCTTAATCTGCAGGTGCCGTAGTAATTTCCTTGTCTTAAAGCTGTTGTATATTTCAGGTGATGGCAACGTAAGCTTTGAAGAGTTCGTGAGCATCCTGTCCAAGTCGATGTGCGGCGGCGGCGGCGGCACCAGCTCGGCGGAGCAGGAGGAGCGGGAGCTGCGCGACGCCTTCCGCGTGTTCGACAAGCACAACAGAGGGTACATCTGCGCCTCCGACCTGAGGGCCGTGCTGCAGTGCCTCGGCGAGGACCTGTCCGAGGAGGAGAGTGAGTCACCTACTATAGGTTTTACTCGTCAACATCCTATGAAATTAGAAAGAGTGGCAACAAATAGACTACGACAAAAAAGTTGGAGAAAAAGACCTTTGTGGGACTGTTCCAGCTTAAAACAGAACACAATAATAGCTTAGGAGGAAAGGCCTACATTTTAAACATTTTGTTATTGTTTCAGTTGAGGACATGATCAAAGAAGTGGATGCAGATGGTGATGGCCGCATTGATTTCTTGGGTAAGCAACAATTATTGCATCATTTTCCCTAAAAAAAAAAATACAGCTACAATCTCGATTAATTAACTAGTTGTTTACTTATTATTGTTTTAGCACCTAAATTACCAATCCCGAAACGTAAATCGCTAGGGTCTCCCCTAAGTCTTGCCATTCACGGCGTCACCTACCATGACTATTTAAGTCTACATAACCAGCTATATTTCGTTCTAACTATCCCTCAGAATTCGTCCGCGCTCTCGGCGAGCCGGAAGACGCGTGTGACGACGAAGACGAGGACGACACGACGGACGGCCCCGACCTGCTGCTGCCGCGCCCCGTCGCCGCCAACTGAATGACGTCATGCTGGTAGCGTAGCTGGGGGGTGGACAGGTTTCAATAGGAATACTGATGGAATGAGGTACCTACTGCGAGTCAAAAATCAGCTAGGGTCGGGAAATAGTTTGAAAATATGGCAAAGATAGAGAACTTTCTGTGTGGTGTTCAATCTATGTAATGGGAACCCTCATTCCGGGAAATTCGGGAACCTTGATTCAAAAAATTGTCAGGTAGTAAGTCTCGCATCAGGAGCGTTAATTGCCACCAATTACAGGCCAGTATTCTTGCCTCTCGTTGGTGGAGAATGATAGATACTCCTAAGGTGACAGCAGAAGACTTGGTGGATTTTTGAATCGCGGTAGTCCTAATTACCTGTTGACGATGCAAAAAAGAGGTCAAGTTACATTAAATATCTACCTTTCCGATGAAATATCTTCGAATTTTGTAATCACGGGGTAACCAATACACATTACCCTCATTCTGGGTCAGTAGGGTAGGAACCACTTGCTCCGTGGTAGGAACACATCGGGTAACAAACGGACGTCGTATTTGAAACCTGTTTATATTAACCCAGCTATGCTAATGATCAACCGCTTTACGCTACGCTGGCTTTAATTATTTATTACGTTGTTAATGTTGTGAATATGGACATGCCTAAAACATAATGGAATATCTTTTAAGTTTGTCAATATTATTATTGCCAGAGGATCAATTTGTCATTGGGCCGCACCATGTGGCTCAGATAGGATAGTTATTCGAAACTTTACGTTCTTCTTGTGCCAACATTTTAATCTAAGCCGGTATTGGAACTAAAACGGCAAAACAAGAATTCATGTAACAAATATGTAATAAGTACTTATTACTATGTCATACACTAAATAGCTACTTTCTACAAGGATTTTAATTATTTCACTATTTAATACACCGTCTCAATTTATTAAAATCAAGCAATATAATACTAGCCAACAACGAATTCTTCCCTAACATCTTTGAATCTCAGTAACAACAAAATTTGAATTCAACGTTTTCTCAAAACATTTTATCGGCTCTCCAGAATAGTAGATAAAATAATAGAATAGCTATTAAACTTAGCTTTTGTCTCGATTCATTAATAGAGTAATCCTTTTAGATTACAATTTTCATCAATTAGTCGTAAGAAACATGAACAATGCACTAAAATGGCTGTTACATGCCAGCCTATTGAAAGGTAATTTTATGGTAAATATTTAAGTATTTATAAAGATACTATTATGCGTAACTTTACTTACCAATAAAGGCCCGCGAGTTAAGCGAACCTAGAACATTAGGTCACCTGACGAGGCACTAACACTAACTTAAATCCTAATAACTGTCAGGTGATACATTTTTTGACAATTTAATTCCCTACTGACACCAAAAACAAAATGGCGGCCTATTCTGAGCCGTAAAGCCACGGCAATTAAAAAAATAAAAATTCCATCTCAAATTAATAAATTAGTGATTTTTCTATAAAACACCAATTTTAAATGAATAATAATATTGTAAATATTTTGTCATTTTTACTATTTTTCGTATTGTAATCAAGAGTGAGATAGTTGCAACGTAAATCTTACCTTGCTTGTGACTACAGTAAGGAAACTAATTTGTACTTATAAATTACAAATACTGGCTTCATATTTTTGCCTATCATTAGCAGAACTAAGCAAATACTTAAAAATATAGTGTTGGACAAATCGAAATAAGTAAATGAACATAATTAATACAATTACATGTAAAAAGGCCTTTGTGCTCATGTGGCCCCTTGGATCGACAAGAAAGGTATCTGAATTAGTCCAATATTATATCAGATTTATTTTTTGTAATATCTACTTTTGAAGTTTCAATAAAAATATCAACTATTTATACCTCAAACTTTTTAACATATCCTAACAAGAATTTATATAATCAGAGCTTTTATTTGTCTAATTAATGCATTAAATAGTTATAAAGATTAACTGAATATTTCGCAAATATTGATGTTGTACATTATAATACAGAACCAATATACAAATAAAACGTTCGAGACAATTTGTTTTATTTCCACCTTTGCTTAAAAAATATCCCTTGAGGCCAAACATATCTCTATTTTTTTTTTATTCAGAAACACTATCTAGATCAGGGGCGAGACAAAAAAACGGAGTGTAATTTCGTACATATTTTAATCAACATTACAAAATATTTACAGCTAATTCATTTTTACACGATACAAATTCACATACGTAAATGTAGCTAGAGGTAATTTGGCAAGTCCGGTATAACATACAGTTAGGTACTCAGCAATGAAATACATAACGCGCACAGATTTTTCATTTTTCTATATCTAAAGAAATGATATTAGTAATTAAGTACATTTTGTTGAAAATATTTAAATGCTTTGTCAAATTTTGTCGATTATTACAACTTTAAAAATAACAACAACAATAGATTTTGATATGAAGAGTTCTTTAATTTGAATACAATGCCTGAGAAACTATTTAAAAACATAAACTGGCGGCACGGAAAGTTGTGAGGCCTTTGCTTTTTAAAGATGGAACTCTTATTTTGACAGGACCTAATAAAAAAAAGTTATGGCACTAAACGACAACTGAGGTTAGCAAAGTCAGTCGCAGTTTCATTCAAGGTATTTTGTTCTTAAAACTATAAGTACATAATTTATAGCATGTTTCAATGATTATTGCAAGTAATTTAGTTAAAGAGTTACATGTTTCTGTATTAGTACTGATTAGCGGTCGACTGTGCTAACTTTTAGTATAGTAAAAATAAATGACTTTGTCTAATCAATGAACCACAGTAGGACACGAAAGGAAATGTCGAGGTATCTAACAGAATTACGCTTAAAATAAAGTACCTACTATTTAAACATATTATACTGTTGCATTTTTAAGTTTTATTATGTCAGTCAAGCTTATGTAAAGATCGGTCTGTAATATTTTTTTGAACCACGACAGTAGACAAACGGCTTTGGATTCGAAAAAAATGACTCGTTTATCTAACGTGTTAATTTTTAAAATTATGTATAAATGCAATTGTACACTTGAGGCACATTTACGTTAGTAATGTGTACCAAATATAAATAAATTGGTTATATTTATAATTTGACGAAATTAATGTTATTACTACACATATTTTACACTTTACTACACGATCACCTACAAACGAAAATTTAAAGAGGATTTTAACGGTTAGCATTTTTAAATAACAAATAGTGTTTTAAACATATATCAGAAACGAAATTTATTGACATTATTTTAAGCCGACTTCAAATGGGGAGGTTTCTCAATTCGACGGTAAGATTTTTTTCAATATCTCCGGCCTTTCAGGATCAATTTCAAACTATTCTTGACATCGATATAATTTTCATTGAAGTCGCTTCCTTTTTACATTTATGTGTAAGTTATTTATATTAAAATTGACGTGCTGCCTTATTTTAACTCTACATCTGTGTACCTATTAACTCTGCAGTTGTGTACCTATTTCACCATCAAGCAAGCTGTTACATTGTCAGAACTTTTCACAAAAAAAAAACATCACAATTTACTTCAAAATGCATGTTAAAAAAACACAGCCAAGCAACACAAACTTTTCTATTTTTTCAGATGTAAATTATTTATCATCAAGAAATTTTTGTGAACAATTTTGTCTTTTGAATTTACTGATATGGTTTTCCCGAAACTAAGACTTATAGTTAATAATACATTGTTTTAACGATTTAATCTTATATTAGTCGCGATTTAGAGTTACGTCGTTACTGCTTCTTCTGCGCGCGATTCTTCACTTGCTTATTACTGCTATTACTGCAATCAAAACATTTTTGGACTTCAGGCGTTATCGTCCGAAAAAATATATTTATTTAGTAAATACGTATTTCAAAAAAAAGGTTGCATTGTTTCTCAAACCGGTAGCATGGTCTCTTAATCGGGTAGCATGGTTTCTCAAACGGGTAGCATGGTTTGCCAAACGGGTAGCTTGTATTTCTCAACCAGGTAAAAGTTTCTAAATCAGTGCGATTTTAAATGGGTAGTATCTGTTATCAAACGGACCACATAGAAATATGATTTTGTGCGCTTTAATAGATTTAATCATACAAAATACAAAGTTTCATATAAAACCAGTCATTGTTAGTTTTTATATTTATTTTATGTTAGTAGTAACTAACTACGAGTTAGCTGCCATTTATTACATTTATCGACAATGTAACACAGTTATTTACTTGTAAAACCACAAATAGGTATTAAAGGATCAAAATCTCCAAACAAGTTGCCTGTTTCAAGCATGATGTTATTTAATAAAGTTTTCATGCGAGCTTATGGCACTGCCAATCAACATTTAATATAAAAACAGCACACAACATAACAATTTAGGCACTTTTTTTCTTATGTTTAAATAACAGAGCTTACTGGGAATCAAGCATCAGGTCTATCCGTCAATTTCCACCGATCACAGGCCAGCTTGCCTCTCATTAGTGGATATTGACAGTTACCACTGCAACACTAGCGATCCTAGCGGACTTTTTGATTCCCATTAGTTTTAATTGTTAGGCACTTTGATCAATCATATCAAAAGGCTAGCTAAAGGAAAATATACCTTATTTACGCAGTCAATAGGTCCTATAATCAAGTAAGCAGTCATCAACAGTAGTAAAAATATTTTGTATTCAACAAGTAGGCCTCTGGTCTACAATAACAGAAATCTTATAATAATATTCAAATTAAACTAAGGTTAGTAACTACGTCTATGTGAGTCAAACCTTTATTGCACTTTTCTGCTTTAAAGCATTCAAGATATGACTATTTCCTTAAACCAATCCAAAAAGGTTAGTTCCAAAAAATGTTTACCCCAACGAAGATTTGAAATGGTGATATGAAGTATTTCTCAAAAAGGACTTCATTTCTATTGGTGACAACCCTAATAAAAAGCATTGCTTTTATCTACAGTCTTAGTAGTGAATCTCACTCAAAAACAAACCCCAAATTTTATTTATTCCTGACTCTAGCCACCATAACCATTTTACACGTAAAATTATTGTTAGTACACTATCTACACAAGCATTCGTGAATACCCTCTTTAATTACATATTCCGTATGGCAACATTTATGTCGCTGCTATCTACTCCCATTTTGGCACAGCAGTTTTACCGGCTAGTGATGTACTTAGGGTCCATGTGACCGGTGTCGGACAGCGAGCGCAGCACTACGTTGCCGTTCGGCATGATCGAGATCCAAGTGATGGAGGCGTGGTTCAGGGATATCCGGAGCCAGCCTTCGGGCGGGAACTGGAGGGCTCTGGAACATGACATCAGTTTATAAGTAAGTAAGGTAAGGCATAAAAGGTAATGTAATAAGAGAATTTTTGTCTAAAAAAATGACTTCTATATTGCAAAGGTCAAAATACTGGCAATATTTTAATAAGAAAATTGACCATAGTGAGTAACGTGGACATAAAAATATCCAATGTACCTAGTTACTCATTACAAGTGCTGCCTTGTGTAAGTGGGCCGAGTAGGTCAGAAAAAAATCTTGAAATGCTCTCTTAGAAATTGTCATTTTATCTGATGACCTGTTTCATATCAAGTAAATATCGAAAATGACATATCTACGTAAACAGAATAGGCCTAAACAGATGTTAAGTTCTAGCAAACTAAATAATAATTTCTAAGTTTAAAGAATAAAGTAATAAAAGCATACTCACTTGCAAACAAAGAACCTAATAACATTAGCATGACAGACGAGCAAGGTGTACGTGTCCTCAGTCTGCTCCGGCGGCGCTCTGTAGAAGTAGCGCCGGAAGGCCGCCTCTATCCGCGCACTGTCTTGGAAGAACTGCTGCACGTGTAAAATGTGGGTTATTACGCTCGTGTATCTCAACCTTAAGGCGGTGGGGATAGAGTCGAGTTTACTTTGCTTGTGTGTGACATGGGTAGGTCAGAGAAAGGGAAGTCTACCTCTATCCGCGCACTGTCTTGGAAGAACTGCTGCACGTGTAAAATGTGGGTTATTACGCTCGTGTAACTTAACCTTAAGGCGGTAGGGATAGAGTCGAGTTTACTTTGCTTGTGTGTGACATGGGTAGGTCAGAGAAAGGGAAGTCTACCTCTATCCGCGCGCTGTTTTGGAAGAACTGCTGCACGTGTAAAATGTGGGTTATTACGCTCGTGTAACTCAACCTTAAGGCGGTAGGGATAGAGTCGAGTTTACTTTGCTTGTGTGTGACATGGGTAGGTCAGAGAAAGGGAAGTCTACCTCTATCCGCGCGCTGTCTTGGAAGAACTGCTGCACGTGTAAAATGTGGGTTATTACGCTCGTGTAACTCAACCTTAAGGTGGTGGGGATAGAGTCGAGTTTACTTTGCTTGTGTCCTTGCATATTGTAACAATATGTTTTGTACTAAAATATGCCAGTCGTAACAGCTATACTCTAGTTGGTTCATCAAGTCCCTTTTTAGAGTATTTAAAGGAATTACCATAAGGAATAACTATGTATAGAAGAAGAATTTACCCTAATAATTGCCTGCGGAAACTAAATCGTGAAGGGAAGATGTCAATGAATGAATAATTAAACTAAATTACTTGCCTTGGGAGAAAGACAAGGGCAAGTATAACAGCGAGGCAGAGCTAGTCTTACATTATTATCTAAAGTTACCCTACTTAAGAGTACGTCACTGCAAGATCCTTTGTTACCATAATGTACTTTTAATAGCTCAGGTCAGGGTAACACTACAATACTGGTATTGTGAATAGGTTATCAGATCATCGCAAATTATGAATGCCTGTTTACAATGCTAGAAGCATGTTAAGAAAGATTAACAATAGGGTTGAGTTTTCAGCTTTACCGTTATATTTCCAAAGAAACGTAATTGCTGTATACTTCTTACCTTCTAGAGAAGCTTCTACTTTCTAGGTTTTGTGCGTGAATTAGAAGTTCACAATAAATCAGTTTCTAACATTTTCACAAAAGATTATCTTTTTTATTATTTAATTTTACTTTGTCTGATTTAAAGAAGCCTAAATTATTAGTTCCTTAGTATAGATCCACCTAAACGAAAATCAAGTTTGGGCAAGTCTAAAGTTCATTTCAGACTGAATAGTACCTTTCAAAAAAAATAATTTAGAACATCAAGTTGTAGCCTAAACTGAAATTTATCTGTAAGCATTAGAGTTGTTTATCCTAAACCCATGTTTGTTAGCATGTTCTCATATAAATAGCGACTTACTCTTGGCTCTGGTCTCCAGTGACCCACAGGTGGCTCCGGAGGGATAGGAGCACCTTCCTCCAGCAACTGGCAGTCTTTCACATCAATATCCTTGTCAAGGTGCTTGGATATAATGTTAGCAGTCTCCTGAGCTCGCGTCATAGTTGATTGGACGAGGAGGTCCCATTTGATATCAAGACAAGCTAGTCTTTGGCCTGTGAAGTCAGCTTGTAGGCGGCCTGGAATATTATCATGTTATTAGTTTTTATATGGAAGGTTTTTTATTTTATTCTAAGAGTTGGCTTACTTAATTTACAGTAAGTAATCTCTAAAGGCACGAAAAGTTATGCCCAGCAGTGGGAGGACAACGGCTGTGGATGATGATGAATCCCTAAAGTAACCAATACTGACTCTGAGTATTTAATCTATATGTGGCATTCTTGTATATACACCTATTTTTAGGATGAAAGGACTAAAAGTTTAGCTTAAAGACACTCCAAAATCTTATTCTATAATATGGCAATAGTCAATACTCAATGGAAAATTTATAAATTATTTTATTTATTTATTATGATGAAAAAACAGAATTATGGTCTATTGTTAAAATAGTAGGTCATATAACACACAGTTATATGCATTGTTCTGGTTCAGGTCATTTTGCTACTGCCATGTAAATGATAAGATTGTTTATAGATAGTTTATTTACACTATCTATATTTTCAATCCTATCTTGATTAAGAAATGTTGTTTTCTTACACTGATAAAATTGTGTAGGTAAATCTCGGGTATGTATACAGAACAAATATTAAAATATACCTTGCCCATGTAAAGATAGATCTACATTAACAATAATAATAATATTCCAGGACATCTCACACACGTTTGTCTGATCCCAAGCTAAGCAGAGCTTGTGTCATGGTAACCAGACAATTGATAAACATACTTATATATTTCTAAAGACATACAGATTGTAGATAAATTACACCCAGACACCAAACAAATGATCATGCTCATCACACAAACATTTGTCCCGGGTGGGAATGGAACCCACGACCTCCGGTATAGCAGTCAGGGTCTCTAACCACAAGACCAACAGACCTGTCGATTAAAATACAGGTTCAGCTTTTAAATAATATTTGGAAATGGTTTTGAAGAATTTAAATTGTTAATGAAGATTTTAAATTGTTAATTAGTAAAGTATACAAGATATTTGATTTCTAAATAATGTGTCTTATAATCTCCTTGGTGTAGACAGTGAAGGATGTTTCAAAACAGTTTATTTATCTAAAAATATGAACTAGACTCACCTAAGTCTGTTAGAGTGCGATCAGTGTCCTTGGCTCCATCAATATTGTACTGTCCATGTCTAATCAAAAACAAATGCCTCACAGCTTTGCTCTTAGCTTTTTCCAACTTCTCATTGTACCGGTTATCCTCTGCCGGATCATTTGCTGACCGTTTCACGGGTTTTACGATACACTCTGGCTCTCTGCTGTAAAATATATTGTTTTAATTATAAGCATGGGTTGTATAAAATACACTGCTTTATACATACATCATTTATTAAAAAGTTTATATTAACATGCAAACCTGTGTTTTTGTACTTATCATGCATCAAATTTTAAGGTGTTTCTTATACTATAATAATTCACATTGAATTCTAGCTATTTTAAATAGCTTTAACAATAACTTATTTGTTGATTGAGAAATTTGCTCCATTTAACAGTTAAAAGCTAATGGTTAGGATATTTTCTTTAGTTATATGTTGCCAGTTTGACATGGAATCAAGCATTCTTCAATAATATTTTAATGTGTGACAAACCATTAACATATAAAACTATGAGTTATTATTAAAATTATACATCTATTCAAATTGGAATCTTATTGTTACACAAGCATGTATGTTTTTAAGTTCATTTTGCACATACTTTGAAGCCAGTTGCAGTCTTGTAACAGAAACCAAATAAGTGTACAAAAAGCAAACACAAAAAAAAAACCATTTGAACCTGAGCAGCAAAAAAAGCTCAATAATTACATGGATATAAATAAATACAACCCAAAGGAGATAAAAGAAAACAAAAAATCATAAGTTTTGTTATTTTTCCTTTACTGAGTACTTGGAAACGGAAAATGATAAAAGGTTAAGCTAAACAGCAGTTTATTCATTGAGCATGATTATTTATTATAAAAACTGTAAACAATAATAAATAAAAAGTGCTTTGTCATGTTCATACACACTGCAAAATTTTATAACAAACTTGCAGTATAATTTACAATATTCACTTCTGAAATATATTCCTGGGTGCATTACATGTATTTAAGTCACTTTATGTTAATGAAACTCAGAAGATGAAATCGCCATATTTTTATTTTTCATACATTCAAAACAACATTGTCATCAAAACCAGGTCATGAACTCATGACCTTAAAGTAATAAGATGTTTATTTAAATACTCTATAGATGCAAAACTTAAGGTATGTAAATATAAATATACGAACAAAACCATTAGAAACTACTTAAAAACACGTTATATTAATGACGGCAAGAAATAATCTACAAAGGATAAAAATATTTGAAAATATGTTACTTACTGGTCCCAATTCCTATCCCATAGCACGCTAGGGGTGTAATTAGTCGTCCATGAGTTAAAAGCACTATATCTTCGCTCATTTGAGTCGTTATTTATACGATAATACGCTAAGCCACCCCCGACAGCACCCAAACTTAAAAGAGCAATCTTTTGAAATCTAGACATCGAACCCATTTTGATTCGTTATAATACTGTTTTGTTTCCTTAATAGGTTTAGTATACCATTTGCAATGGTTCTTAGGATTTTAATTTCTATTTTTAGAAAATTGATTTTAAAATATAAGCGGTCGCGACTATAACCTCTTTACGATGTTCGTTGTTCAACGAACTCATACATAGATAACGTCAAGGCAATCGTCAAGTGTCAACGAACCAACATGGAATTGACATTTCGATTTGAACTTGTCATTTAGACACATTCAGAATACTAATTTTGTTTAGTAAATTAAGTGATAAATCGACTAAAGTTAATAAGAGTAAGACCTCTAATAATTTGAGTTCCAACATCAAAAGTTTGCAACCAATAAATAAGTACAAAGATTTTAAAATATGGTATTTAATTGACTGAGCTTTTTGTAATTTTTCTAAGGTACTTAGACTGCCTCGTTGGCCTAGTGGTGCTAAGCGCGACTGCTACGCTAGAGGTCTTGGGTTCGATTCCCGAGTCGACCAAGGTGTTATTGGGTTTTTCTATGAAATTCTCAGTAGCAGGTCGGAGTTTGGATTTGTGCCCGGTTAGTGGCAATAGGCTCGCCCCCTATTACATGGGACCTAAACATATCGGCGAACTGTGGGTGTACATTGGTACACCTCTGCCTACCCCTTCGGGGATACAGGCGTGATGATATGTTATGTTATGTTATGTACTTAGTCTCCTCTTCCGCTTTATATTATCTAGTTTGAAACTTATAATTAAGTGGTTGTGTCAACTACTCAAGGATGGATTGTTTAAATAAATAAAACACTGGCTGTCTTTGTAAATAAATATTATAATAAATCGACACCCGTAAAAAATCTACTCATTAAACTAGCTCACTAACCCCAACGAATTTTACTATTTTTTACTAGCTCAAAAAGAATACATTATATTCTCTTCTTCCTAGGATGCAAACTAACTGGGAAGCCGTTCCGAGATACCACAGATATGGAAATGTATACTCGTAGATCGTCGTATGTTTCTGGTGACGTCAGTTCGAATTCTCTTAGGACCCTCACACAAATTGTTTTTACCAACTTCGTTCCAAAGAATCTACCTACAAACAAATACAAATTGCACAATTATGACCAATTAAGTACTTACATTGTTGCAATAAGTAAACAAATAAATTATTATTATACTTGGAATTGAAATCAAGGGCCATGGCATAACTGCAAAAAGTTATATTTTTCATACTCATGTAATTAAGCTAAATGACTTATTTGTGAAATTAAAAATCTTCGTTTTGCATTTGATAGTCTAAATGATTGGGAAAGGTTGTTCTAATACCAAATTACTGCTTCAGGGGTCAAGCAAATCGAAAATGTTATTATTAATTAGGTAGTCTAATCAAGATTTTGTTTTAAACATACCCAAACAATCCATAGGTCCTAAACTGAAGGGTATATAAGCGTTTGGATTCCGTTTATTCGTGTTCTCTGGGTTGAACCGCTCAGGGTCGAAATGTTCCGGTTTCGTCCAAAATCGAGGGTCCCGGTGCATGTGGTATATTGGAGCCACCAGCGATGCACCAGCAGGAAGAGTACACGAACCTGGTAATGTAAATTACTTCACAGTTAGTTCTTAAGAACGGCCTGAGGTCTTGCATATTAGATTCAGGGAAACTTTGAGAAACTGAACTGGTTTTTTAACGTCGTCGATTTCGTACACTGTATAGAGATCATAGTCTTTGTTTTTAACAGATTCTTAATAGGTAGGTACACCATTTAAACTAAATTTACTAGCTATCGAATATATTCTGTATTAAGTAGACCTACATGGACAACTAGCAAAATTTCTTCTAAAATTCTATTCTATTCTATTCTCGCAATCATCCCTGTATATACCTAAGATTCAATCGTTCTGTGGTATCACTTACTGAGTTCAACATCTTCATTGATAGTTCTTTGCAGCATGGCACCTATCGGGAATAAGCGCAGAACTTCTTTGAAAGCCATTTCCAAATAAGGCATCTTCTTCAAATCCTCATCTGTTACATTTCTGTCCTTGTCCCCAATAACGCTTTTGATTTCTGCATACAGTTTTTCCTGGAAAGATCAAAGTAAGTTGTAGTAAACGTCAAGAACTAAGTACAAGCCGCAAAGTGTTAACTGCCAATACTAGCTAGCAGATATGTCTTAAAAAATAACCAGCGCCCTAGTACATCTGTTTTCTCATGTTTGGATGCTTTGTGTTTGACATGAACAGTCAAATGAAGATCTAAAATTACTTTGTAGTATTAATATGTAGATGACAAACCTGACATTCTGGGTGATACGCCATCATAAGAAGAAGGAACGAAGCCATCTTTGCCGAAGCTTCTTGGCTCTGTAATGTGAAAACGAAAGATTTATAAAACTGTCTGACTGACTTAAATACCCACAAAAAGAAATTGGGCCCTTCTTATTGCCTCATAAACAACTTCAATATTTTTAGATAAATTCAATTCTGGATATCAAAATTACGAATTAACAAAAGACTTCGTATTTATTGTCCACTGACTCTGCAAAATTTATTTCCATAATAATATCATTGATGTGGAGGGCATACTACGGTTTGGGTATATGCCGTGGGTTTTTGTCAGACTTGCATCGACGAAAACACTCAATCCTGTCTCTGCTTTGGCGAGGTTTAAGAGACGTGGGCGTTCTCGGGTTCACGCATGCGCTATATACGACTGTGCCGACACGCAAATCCTGACTAGCTTATCACTTTCGTCATAATATAGCTGCTGTTGTTTAGACATACTTACAGATGTAAAAATAGTAAATGTCTCTGTAATCAGTTCATCTTTATCCAGTTCTTGTGACAGTAGAAACCTGTCAATGACGCTCAATTGAGTGTTAATACCGGCATCGTCCTCTGAATTCATCAGGTCCTTCTTACTTTCTTCCAGATTCTTTAACTTTTCTAATCTGTGTTTCAAGATAGTCTCACAGAATTCATTCATATTATTTTTGTATCGTTTTTGTACGGTGTAGTAGTTCGATGCCCAGAATACTGGGTCTATTTGTAGGTACCATTTGGTCATCCTTTGGAATACAACGTCGTATTCACTGTAGAAAAATAGAGTTAAATTATAAGTAGAATGTTGCCTAGTTTTTCGGAAAGGGATGTGGACTAACAGGACTATCTCTTTCATCTTTTCAAGGACCAAGGGCGTTAAAAATAAATTTAGCTAAGCAGCTAATGGATTCTTTGTGATTTAGCGCAAAATCGAAAATTCTCTGATACTACTGGTACTGGTTTCTTCTAAGTACTTTTAATTTGTTAGTTGGCCGACAATAATACGATGTGTATGAATAAATAAAGAGTAAAAAGAGTAAGTTCGATTTACATTAACAATAAACTACATTTAGGATCTAAGCATAATAAGATGTTTCCATATTATAAAAGAGGAGCCTTTGCCCAGCAGTGGGTTAAACACGGCTGAAGATTATGATAATGACTTACCATTGAGTTTGATCTATAAGTTCGTCCATGTGAGGTAATTGAGCAGCCTCCTCTCTGGACAATCCCATTAGCGTTTCTGCAACACAAATAAAAATGACATACCATCACGCCTTTATCCCCGAAGGGTTAGGCAGAGGTGTACCAATGTACACCCACAGTTCGCCGATATGTTTAGGTCCCATGTAATAGGGGGCAAGCCTATTGCCACTAACCAGGCACAAATCCAAACTCCGACCTGCTACTGAGAATTTCATAGATAAACCTAATATCACCTTGGTCGACAATATAAATGCACAATAATTAATTATTAGTTAAGCTTAAAAATATTACAGTTAGTAAATGAGGATTATTTAAATTTGTTATACAGGTTGCAACGGAAACGAGTAGATATTCCCATTTGAAATACTATTTCGGTTATATAAATGAGAAACTTTCTACTACAATTTTGGACCTTCCATTATGCCTGATAAAGCCAGTTTTATTTTAGTATATTCTACTTATTAGGTACGTACTTTAAACATGATTGCGGCATTGCTGCACATTGTTGTAGCTCCCTGTGCAGCGCGCAATTATTTTTATTAACATAAGTAATTACAAGGGTAATTTTTATAATAGTCATCACAGGCGTAACTAGATGTAGTTTATAATTAAGAATAATAAAATACTATTTTTTAATAATGGGGAATTCCATTTTAATACATTTACGAACTTGATTTGGAGTTAATTATTGTGTCCCTGAATAGGGATAGTTAAACCACATTGACTTATATTAAAGCAAAAACAAAAAAATGGAGTGCCTTAAATTCAGGCATGATATCGTTATTTTTTATGAGTTCATTTTAAACGGAACGCAACGGTTTTTAAATAAATTAAATAAATGATTGTGGACAACAAACGTACCACAGACACCCAAGCCCGGGACAATATAGAAAAGTGGTTCTCCATAATGACCCGTCCGAGGATCGAACCCGGGATCTCAGACTTTGCCGACACTGAAATCCGACTCGATCACGGAGGTCGTCAATAATATAAAATAGATAAAACGTTTACTGCCTCGTTGGCCTAGAGGTTCTAAGCGCGGCTACTGCGCTAGAGGTCTTGAGTTCGATTCCCAAGTCGACCAAGGTGTTATTGGGTTTTTCTATGAAATTCTTAGTAGCAGGTCGGAGTTTGGATTTGTGCCCGGTTGGTTGCAATAGGCTCGCCCCCTTTTACATGGGACCTAAACATACCGGCGTACTGTGGGTGTACATTGGTACACCTCTGCCTAACGCTTTGGGGATATAGGCGTGATGGTATGTTATGTTATGTAAGAGTTTACTTACGACAAACAGTGATGCTGGTAGACCGCACTACATCATGGTAAATATCGAACGGTTCGCTATTCTTTGTTCTGAACAATTGCATTAGTATGTCTACTTCTTTATTAAATACTTCGCTATAACTCTCTATGGCTCGTTTTCCATAGTTTGGCGTTGCTATCTTCCTGTGTTTTCGCCATGTTGGACCTGTGAGAAAAGAAGCAATTAGGTTTATATAGGAAAATTATACAAGCTATTAAATCAGATAGGGTCATAATACTAGTGAAGACGGATCAAATAAGTCCAAACCCGACAATCACCTACTGAATCTATTTCAGACTAGAACTAAAGTACTGTTACATTTTATTGTCTCTGAACTTCTAAGTATACAAAAAATATTTTTATTGGTGGCTGAAAAGAATTTTGAATTTAATTGCCAATACTAGATCTAAACGAACTCATACATTTCTGAAACAATCAAGTACCTAACAAATGATCCATTCAGAGTTAATAAAAATTTTTTAACAAAAAAATTAAACCGCCGAAAACACTGAAAAGCAAAAAATAAGAAACCTTTTTTTATTTAATCTTAATAACTAAGTTCTTAAACGAATTTGAGTATACCTAAGTAATTTCGAGTCAAATTTATATGGGACCAACTTTTTAGTATACCCTTTCCAATAAAAAAAGAATTATCAAAATCGGAATACTCAGTAAAAAGATATGCGTGATCATACATAAAAAAAAAATATATACGCGTCGAATTGAGAACCTCCTCTGTTTTCGTCGGTTAAAAAGCATGCACCTTTACTTATTTGTAATTATGCTTTTATTAAAAAAGGTTTTCTTACCCGATCCGCTGAGTATTCCACCTCCAAGCAAATCAGCCATATATTTGTATTGAGGTCCTTTTGCACTTGTTTTGGGAGTCGCGAGTAATAGCTGAAAAATAAATTTCGAATATTAATATCTCTAGTCAGCAACCATAATATTTCTTATTCCCACTTATTAGGTAAATTAATTTTCTCCATCAATTATCATCATATCTCCGTATCATCGTCGATATAAGCATCCTGCATGGATGCACCTAAATAATTTAGAGTACCCAGGTCTATATCCATGATGATATCTAAATGTTAAAAAGGGGTTAGAACTTAGCTAGCTAATTGATTTTTTTTGGGAAAACTTCCGAGTTACCATATCCATGACAAAAATATTTTTGTGGCACAACAAAAAAAACTTATAAACGAATTAAGAACCTCATCGTTATAAAGTCAGTTCAAAACATTTTTAAAAATAAGTTGCTAAGAAAGTCGTCCTTTTAACTTTTATGGTATTTTAGGTATTTGTTAATCAACTAGTGCAAAACATGAACCAAACCTTACCTTGAGGTCTTCAGGATTACTAACTACAATGTTGAGGTCAGGCCCGAGCCACAGAGTGAACACATCACCGTATTTCGTCATCAAATCTCTTATCAGCGTAACAAATTCTGAAACAGACAAATGCAATTACAAATCAGAAGTTCTTCATTAGTAAAACTTAGCAAGGTCATGAAGAGATGCATCTCTAACAGATTATTATTCAAGAATGAATGTTCCTCGGTATCTTGAGGGCAGCTTATTACTTGGATTTCAGCTTTAACCTTCGTCTTTTAGCAATTCTTCTTCCCCCTAATTAATAAGAACAGAGAGGTCTACAATTCCTGCAGCCTAAAATTTTCGGGAACCCACATTTTTTATTCATTGTCACAATCCCTAAGGCGCATCATGATCTATTTTTATCTAAGTCTCAAATTAAATCCATCAAATTGACACAGAAAAGCATAAAGCAATAAGTTGCGTCGTTATGTGTCCAATGATTGGAAAATGTGCTTTTGTTTATCCACATAAAAAATTACATAAGTTTTGACCTCTCCCTTAGTTCAAGCTTGCTCAAAACTAGGACGCAGTGTTAAATGCTCTAATGATTAAATGGGACAATCAAACCGCTAATTACTTAAGATTATAGTATATTACTACAGATAAGTAGGTTTCATTTTCCTTGTACACGAGCCAGGTGTTTTTAATTAAATATGATTATTGTTGACAAGACAGTGATTTTGTTTGACCTGTGTCTGCCTTGCTCCATTTTAATTGCCGCGTGCTATTTATGATAATTATAATTCAAGGAATTGTTATGGTCTTCCTGTGATTATGCAATGGAAATTTAATTTAGTTTCACTATTGTCGTCATATTTTCAGTGTCAAGGAAAATGCTTCAAAAGTTGCGACTTTTAGTACACTAGTAAATTTTCTCTACCATCCTTTTTGCCCGAAAATCTTTACAATACAGCATGCACTAACATATTGTTATGTATTCAAGTCAGCTATACCTCTAATTAATGGTCTATTATGATAACCAAACGGATCATATGAGTTTCCAAATTCGAAATCTATAAGTTGCTTACGTCAGAGGGGCCCGTGGCTAAGTGTAAACCGTACAGTTTGACCGATCGCCGCTCTTGGTCCGTGGATGGGTGACCTTTTATAATGTTATAAATGGCCACCCATCCACAGACCGACACTCCTCCGTGTTTCGTGATCTGATTTTGTGGTCTTTGGCAGTCGTTAAGTCAATTCTGACAACCAGTCTTACTATAGGATACTATATTTCCCAGTAAAATGGGTTGTGAAGGTCAGATTATAGGCAGTCGCTCCATGTAAAATATGGTATTCAGCTGAATCCAGTATGCCTGGTAGCCGACCCCAACATAGTTGGGAAAAGGCTCGGGGAATGAATGAAGTTGCTTACGTCACAGGAGTACGTAAAGAGTTCGGAGTAGCAAAAAGCAGTAGGTGTTATAACTAAGTGAAACTTACGTTCTGGCTGGCACATGAACAATAGCGCGTTGCCCAGCAGTGGGATGGACGGAGGTCCTATTATCTTGCTGGCCATGTCGATCATCCGTCGATTCTGGTAGCGCCATGCCAACCAGAAGATGGATAGAGCGCCCACGATCAAGTAGACCGGCCAGATCATGCTGTAAAATCGGAATTTCATAAAGCTAGTTATAAATAACGTGACAAATGCGTCGTTGAAGATAATTCACGCAAATCAGTGATATCGTAAATACACAGAATGCTAAGAAAGAAGAAAATCTTTTTGACCAGAGAATTCAACTTAAAAGGTTACGTCTCTTAGGTAATCTGATCCATCATGGCCTTAAATAGATTTTTATTGTCCACCTGCAGCTGATTATGAAAAGATGCCGTAGAGACCAATTTAAAAGTGAAAACCAAGTTTTGCTATATTGTTTTCAATGTTCATGAAAATCTGGAATAGCCTAATTTAAATATTATTTTGATCTCTTTAGTGCTTAGTTCGTTATCAGTTTTCCTATTCCATAATTTTCCCAAATACACTTAGTAATTTAAATTAGAATGAATCGAGCACTCTGCACTTTTTACCACATGCAAATAGGGTAACGGACTTTGCATTTTATCGGATATGTGCATACTTAGATTTGGCGTTTTTTTATCGGTATTAAAAACCCTAAATCTCAAGGCTGCCTCGTTGGCCTAGTGGTGCTTATAATATAAATAAGGATTTGTGCCCGGTTAGTGGCAATAGGCTCGCCCCTATTACATGGGACCTTTACATACCGGCGAACTGTAGGTGTACATTTTAACACCTCTGCCTAACCCTTCGGGGATACAGGCGTGACGTTATTTATGTATGTAAATCTCAATCTTGCCTTTGCCGAAGCTGCGGGAGCGCTTACGGCAAAGCATGCTGGCATTTCTGCTTGGGGTAGTTCAACTTCATGGTAAATAAATCCTCTTATTTACCATGACGTTGAACTACACACACATGATCACCAACCTCATTCATTATGGTTGATGATTACCAACTTCTTGAATTCCAGTTTAAAAATAAAGATCATGAAGCGTCATGTTTACCATTTAATCGTTTTCCTTATGAGTCGTTTTATAGCCTCTGTAATCCTTTAATGCATGGATCTACAATTCTTAGGATTTATTATAAAATCCTTTTTTATTTAAGATCTACATGATAATTGAATTTTATTATCGTGTACAATATTGAAATCCACTTCAATTACTTCTAGACTTAATTGAATACCTATATTTCTGGAGTTATTATCTCAGGTTTAAATGACTTGAATAATGAAGACCATGGCTTAGGCTCTAGAAGCTATAACATCACCAAACGCACGTTCCCCGCCATTGACAAGGATGACGATGAGTTCTTTGACGCCGTTTAGTTTTTATTTATGTAAGTTTTTTAGTATAGTTGGAGTTTGTTATTATATTAGATTTAATTGTGTATTGATAAATAATTAAAAGAAGTAGACATCACCAAAAGACAAAAGTTGATTGAATATGATATTAAAGTTTGTGAAAGTTGATAAGGTCACCAGAAAAATGGTCGTGGTAAATAAAGTGTTAGGGAAATTATAATAGGGATGAATAAATTGGTACATTTGTGGACAACACAAGTAAACGCTTGCCCCGCGCGGGGATCAAACCCGCAGCACATTTCGGAGAGATAGTTATGTGGTGACCTATACTGCAGTGATAGCCAAGTGGGCTATCACGGGCTATCACTGTTGTCAAACTTACTTAAAATACGTATATATTTTACTGTCCTTGGTTTTTAGCTTATTTAACCGCAAAAATGGAGGATGTTATGAATACTAGGAGTAAGTGTTTCGTATAATGTATATAAATATCCTAAGCACGTAAATCTTGAGAAGGACAATGCAAGGTGGCTTTCGTTGGATTTTGGATCACTTTACACTTTATTTAAATATTCTTAGACACTCGATTGGTATATTGGTATGTAGCGATATAGTCTAACAATATAGGCTTCACATTTATACATATGCATTAAGATTATAATAGATAGGTACCCTTTCGTCCGTGAGAGTGTTTACACGTACAAAAATGTAAACATATTTCAATAAATTATGCCACACGAGTTTCAAATCTGGATGAACAAAAATTATAATTTTAGCTCAAAAAATTTAGACGATCTGCAACTACTTGGGTAAACCAATGGGGTAAATCATTACAATTGTTGTTTTCTAAATTAGTTTGAAATTAAATTGCCAGAACTATTTTTCAATAACTTGCTAATAAACTCTCTAAGTAAGTACTAAAGTTCTTAACACTCCGCATCAATTTCAATCACCAAACAAGCTCTAACTTCCTATACTTAAATTTTACAACACCAATGCTTAATGTTTTCTTGTTTACATAATAATATAATACTAACTCACCTTCAAAACGTCGTTACACTTCGAACAGAGCGCGCGAACTACCCTGCCGGTACGTGCCGACGCCATACTTGTCAGAACACATTCATGTGGATAAACCGCGAAGGATCATGCTGTGGGGCACGCGAATTGTGGCGTAGGAAAAACTAAGAAAATACTGTGCCTCATTGTGCAGAGTAATTTGAACATAACGTACAATGTTTTAGACGTTATCAACACAAAATAATAGTTTAAGTAGTTATGCATGTTATAGCAAAAATATGCATAGGAGTTAAGCCGGGAACCCACAGCGGCGCACGGAGAGGCTGTGCACGTGTGTTTAGCTTCGCTTTAGTACAAAATGTATGAGAGCGTTTCCACCGCAGCGCACGGATATGCTACGCAGCAAATGACGTCATAAACACACGCGTAGCTAACTCGAATAGGCGGAACGTAGATCAGCCCACGGCCGTGCGACGCATCCCAGCTGCGTGGGTCGGCCATTTCTTTGCGACCCACGACTATGTACAGTCTCGAGCAAAAATATGTACACATATAGTATTGTTAAGAAATTATTATAAGAATAAGGACCTATAAATAAGAGGTACAATTAATATTCCTAGTATATATACATACATTTAAGTTGTGATAAGTATAATTTATGTAATAACTGAGATATTCATAATACAAAATAAGTATAACAGATGTTACTACACAATAGCTGAATTATACTGTTACTCGGAAGCGTTATTATCTATAATATTAAAGTAATGAATTAACTTTAGGATTTTTTTTTTATTAAAAAAATATAGGTATCTTTACTTTTTTATTTTCAAGTGTCATCTGTCAGTATGCATTGATTGCTAGATGGCAGAAGAGATTCGACAAAAAATCTCACTAATTTCGTTAACAATTTCGCATATTATTATGTATACATATTTTTGCTTGTGACTGTACCCCATGCATAGCTATGAGCTGTGTGGGCGACACATTCGTGTCCGTGCGCGGCAGTGGAAACGGAGGCCGACGCCGCCGAACTAATGAGCCCACGCAGCAGAGGTGAGCCACGCATCCGTGCACAGCCTGCGCAGCGGTGGGGTTCCGGCTTTAGTGCCGAGAACACTTTCGTGCCGAAAAATGTAATCAACATTATGATAATATTTGAATCAATAATACTTATATCTGAAAATGTTCAGTCTTTACATGATTTTCTAAAAATCCAGATCCGAAAGTCCAAGAATCCAAAAGTCTTTATAACTTTTCTTATATGGTAATTAAGCACAGAAGCGCCCTTAATCCCCTTACGATTCTCTCTCTCCTCCCGCACAAATTCTACAAATTGGTAAAAACCCTTCGTCAACACTAATGTTAAATAGGTTTCACAATCACATAACCAAATAAATTATTTGTGTTGAGTAAGATCAATGCATGTGTGAAAGTGCGAAGTAAGTACGTAGGTATGCATGTGTGTGTCGCCATAGTGTCCACAAGAAATTGTCACTTAACCATTACCAAATAAATCAGCATAGAGTAAACACGTATTTTAATAACTGAGAATTCCCACAAGCAAAACTGAACCTTAAGTCTGTAACATTTTGTTTTCTTTATACATTAATAGAAGCAGATATCGTTATCTAACAATACTTTCACAGATCCATCAGGGTTTTCTTTACACCTGTATTAGAGTATATGTTGAACATGCTAGTGTTTTTCTTTGAAACCTGTATATGTATAAGAAGTAAACTTAGATTCCAGTCTCCACTATTTGTGAACCGCGTTGCAAATAAGTTATACCTACTTAAACCTTTGTGTATTTTTCTTTATTCTGAGCAATTAATTATATGGCCATTAATGATATAATGGGCATTATATAAACGTAAAAAAATCTAGATTTCCTTTTCTACATGGATAAATTAATTGTTAATGACAGTATTTACTTCGATATACGTTTAAAATAGTAAATTAATCATGATTTCTATCAAAAATATTTAATCGTAGAAATTCTCTTACATTACGAGTTTCAAACTCCCGGAAAACCTTTTTCAGTTAAAATCGGTAAATGACTCGACTAAATTACAATGCTAACATAATTTATTGAACTAATAAAGTAATTGAAATAAAACTACTTTTTACGGATTTTTTCGCGGTTTATATTAAGATTTTGTCTAACATTCGCGTAAACCTAAGAAACCAATATAATAAAGTAATTCTAAATTTACACTGCACCACTTACTACACACCGTATATGTATATGAACATATTAAGGTTCTGAGCTCAGATCACATCAAACAAGGGTTCTGAGGATGACACAAATGTGATCTGAGGTTCTGAGGATGACACAAGTTTTGACTCTCTTACCTGGGGCCCGAGTGCGCTATTTTAATTCTGTGGTTTAAAAACGTTCCAGTGTACTTCTTATCGTGCCTTATTTTCGCATTCAGATAATAACAGACACTTGCAATCCTACAATGACACAGGGACAAGCAGGTGAACATTTGTCATTGAACTGAAACTGCAATGGTGTCGAAACGTCGAGGACTAAAATCAAAATACAAACCGAAATAATATCTGTAACATAGTTTTATTTCAATGTCTAAAATTTGCGTGAACCTCAGAATCTCTTTCTTCTAGACTCTCTTTCTTGTCATTTGTGTAAAAATTTCGGCGAACCAAAGCCTTCACTCAAAGGGCCAAATCCGATATTTCAAAGGCAGTGGGTGGCAGGTTAATGAACTTTCCAGTGTGTACCTAATTAACCCAGGCTAAACGCATAGATCTCTTCCAAAAAGAAAGATTTGTCACTGTGTAAATATAGCTTTAGAATATTCATACTTCATTAATAATAATATTATAAATGCAAAAGTAACTCAGCCTGTCTGTTACGATTTTACGGCTAAACCGCTGAACCGATTATGATGAACAAAAGACAGTGTGAAAATTACAAAATTTTAATGGTAGAGAAAAATCAAAATAAATATATTAATTTAAAGTGCATATTGAGCACACAAAGGTTAATTCGCGGCAGCAGTCCAAGGAACTTGTCAGTCTAGTTACCAGTTAGCGGAAAAAGATAATTTTTATTCTACGCGTGTAGATAAATGATGGTAATTATTACATTTTTATAGGTAACAAGTATTTCTAGGGTATCAAATATGTGTATTTGTTTTTTTTTTTTTTTTTTTTTTTTATTACTTGACTGTCCTAACTTTATTTAATAATTAATAAAACATAGTGTATTTGTACTAAGGTACAGTACTTACACGATACAAGAGCTTTGATCTTTTGATTTGAAAAGTGCTTTCCAAACTAGACTGTTGTGGGCAACAAGGCTGTTAAATGCAATGCTAAAACTAAACACAATAAAACATAAAAATAATTACAGTCCGATGCCGATATATATTATATTATATAATATATTATTGATTAATATATTTCGAGAACCTGTTGTCAAAGATGCTGTTGACTAGAGTAGACTCCCAAATATTGGTCCTAGATGACCACTAGTCACAATGCCTGAGGCCCGATGCCGCTATTTTAAATCACATTTCAACCCACGCTGAGGGCACAGCGTTAGGATATGTCGGAATTGCACCGATTAAAAACACCCCGGTCCCGTCTTAGCCTTGGTCAGGGCCACGGGGTCGCTTGCGCAATCTCTGCGCGGCTAGGCATTGGACCCCTGCCATGCACAATGCCTCAGGTTTGAAGTTCGGATCGCACCAACAGGATGTTTTGGAGTTTTGGTGGTTTCTGGAGCAAGTCTATTAGTATTGACACCCCCAGAGGTTGGGGTCAAAAACGCCACACGAGGCTTGGGGCCGAGGCACCTTGCCTTACAATGCCATTGATCTTTGACAGTCGTTAAGACAATGTAGTATAAAGCCAAGAAAGCAAGTCAACAATACTTTACTTACTTTTGCCAACTTTACTTTTCGCAGTAAATTATATTGGCTTCATAGCTATATTCTATTCTGTTTTACTCAAAAATCTTTGACCTAAATATTCGTCAACATAATTCTCAAATGGGAAGAGGCTTGCCCAGCAGTGGGACGGTACGTTCATAGGCTGGAATTATATTATTATAAGCCTCAAAAAAAGTAAACGAAGAAAGAAAGGGAGGTTTTACCCTGCAGTGGGACGACAATGGCTGAAAATAATATTATAAGCCTCAAATAACCTCCTTTCTGGCTACGTCACAGTCGGCTAAAAACCACGCGTCAGAATAAAAATATGTTTTCCTTTTTCATTAAAACTAATGTAGATAAAGTAGTTTACTTAAATGTATCCTTCGTTGGTCAAAGTATACCTTTCAGTAAGTCAGTTTGCACTTATTTATTCAGTTCACGAAATATAGTTTAATAATTTCGTATTCAACATGACTTCCGTTACGCAAGTTTTTGGATTTATTATGAACTGCATTAAATTAATCTCACGTAGTCTTTATGTGTTTTTCTAAGAAAAACTACATTTCTTGAATACTTTAAAGCTTATTTTAGATTTTTTGGTTTCAAAATATGAGGAAAACACAATTTTTAAGAAAATGCTTCTTTTGTCCTTACCCTGATTACGTGTCAAAAATATAGATTGATCATTGCTTACTTTTTTTTAGGTTACACCGTCACAGCCTTTTCGCAATTATAAACAAGCCATTTAATTTTGTTCTGAACTCTGAATTTCAACGTCGTCATGCCTTTTCATTGCAATCTTTTGGTAGCTAGACTTAGACCTAACGGCTAGTGCGCCTAACCAGCAATAGTCGGCTCGAGTCCTGTCTGAGGTTTTAATTCTTTCTTTTCTATTTACATGGGACTGTTCATACTACAGACTATTCATACTTTATTACTAGTAGGTAATCGCTGCTATTGCGAAGTAAATAAAAATAATAGTACTACTGGCGTCATCTCTCGGACTTATGAATTGACGCCTTGAATTAACTCGTTGAAATCAATTTAATATTTATTTACTAGATGTCGCATTCGTTGATGTTAATGTTATAATTTCACTGAGATTTTGTAACCAAGTTTGTTTTTTGATTTGTAGATGAACATTTTCTTGTTATTTTTTGGATCAAAACGTGAGATACGATACATTGTTGATGTGCCACTACAATTATCTCGCTTAATAATTATAAAGACTTTTCTGGCGCTAAATATTTTTAAATTCGTTAGATATTTATTTCGAGTCAGCTGGTTTTGTCTATGTTGAAGAAAGCACAAAAAAATCCACATCCATGTCAATCAGTTTTCAAAATCTTTACACCCCAAATACAATGACGAAATTTTCCAAAAGTGAAATAAAACAACAGCATTAAGCATAGCCATTTATTCTGCCATTTCTAGATCTAACCCTAACATTGTAGCCGCCCGCGCAGGCCACTGATATCGCGACTTGCAGCTTGATGTTATCCAGGGATCCCGCTGGCTCCAAACGCGTATATCTCAGCACCCACACCACTATCGTCTTGATCAATGCTGTGGCGTACACTCGACCTGAAAGGAAGGAAAGGGGATTTAAATTAGCTTAGTAGTGAAAACTTGTAATTGGCCTTATTTTACTTATAATTCCTACTATTGTAATATGCAGCTGTAAGTTTTCCTAAAAATGCAAAATAAATAAATATCAGTATCTAGTTGTGGCAACATTTGGGTCACGTCGACTCTATTTATCTTAATCTGATTGTATGGCCAAAACTTTAAACATGCGCTACTTGCTTGGTGTTGTCGTTCTACTTTCTGTCTTTTTGAGCCATACCCAATGAAGATGGCGTAAAAGACATAGTCAAGCTGAAATTTCAAAACCCTAGATTTCTAAATAAGAAGAGACGCACTCTTCCTACAATATTGTACAGTTCTATCGTAACTTTTAAACCTATACGTTATATTTATGTATTATTTTTACACTAAGGTAATTGAGGACTTAGGTAAGCAGGTCTTTGATGTACACTTAAAATGCTCTTCAAATATAACTTAAAAATTACCCAAGCAATCCATAGGCCCCAAGCTGAAAGGCACGAAGGTGTTGGGGTCCCGTTTCTTCACGTTCTCTGGCAGGAACCGCTCCGGCTTGATCTTCAGGGGTTCCTCCCAGTAGCGAGGGTCGCGGTGTAAGTGGTGGATTGGGATCACCACCGAGGTACCCACAGGAAGAGTTATTCGGCCTGAAAATGATGGAACCCGATAATAGATCGTTACAATCGATACAAATTATAGATCGTTTTTCATGCAAAAAATTTACCGCGTTGGCATACCACATGGCACTAAACATTAACTCGATGTTATTGGACTGAAACAGTGAATTATAGAAATAATAGTCTAAAACAGCATTAAAAAGAACAATTATTTTACGCCTGCATGACATTGAGCGGCGTTGGGTACTGCAGAAACAGAATATTTTTTATTTTGGTGCGTAACAAAGTCTGGTGTCCTTTACCTACCTTCATCAATAGTAATTTCCTCTTCAACAGTTCTTTGGATAAGGGCAGCGATGGAGAAGTATCGCAGCGTCTCCTTAAACACCATGTCCAGGTTCTGCAGCTGCTTCAGTTGCTCGCTGGTCACCGGCCCACTAGGACCTACCACGTCCAGGATCTCGTGGTAGACTTTTTCCTGGAATGGGATAAAGTAAATATATTACTAAGTTATTATTTTTGGAGCTTCGGAGTCTAAAAGATGTCTCCCAAATTTGCTGAAAGCAATGCTTCGAGGCATCCTGTTTCGAACCCAGACTATTGTGTTGTGGAATTCAATACCCGAAAAAACCTATGTGTTTCTCGGTGTAAGTGTATTTTTTTACCTTTTTTTCGTAATATTTCTGATTTTTCTAGGGGACTCATTTAACTGGAATCATTTTAGTAATAAAAACACTCAATTGCTATATATATAGACTATGGGCCCATGAACAAAATCGATGGGTCATATGAACCACCAGGTGACGTATATAGGACGATAGAAGAGCATAAAATAATAAGATTCAGCACTATGCCGTCACTTGTGATCAGTCCAACTGGGTGCTGGTGAGCATTCAAAAGTGCAGCTAGAGTGAGTACATTTTGGTCATTTATTTCTGTACGGCATTGTTACCATCGAATAGATCCATGAAAAATAATAAGAAAGCGCGCAGTGCCGTACAAAAATGGTGGTCCAAAAAGTTGGTATTTTAGTTTGTACATCGTTTGTACGGCGTTGCGGAATAATGGATTAGAAGCTGTATTGAAACAGTATGAAACTGACGCCGTACAGAATCAAATGACCAAATTTACCCTGGAAATTGACAGAAAGTAAAACTAAAATACCAACTTTTTGGACCACCATTTTTGTACGGCACTGCGCGCTTTCTTATTATTTTTCATGGATCTATTCGATGGTAACAATGCCGTACAGAAATAAATGACCAAAATGTACTCACTCTAGCTGCACTTTTGAATGCTCATCAGCACCCAGTTGGACTGATCACAAGTGACGGCATAGTGCTGAATCTTATTATTTTATGCTCTTCTATCGTCCTATATACGTCACCTGGTGGTTCATATGACCCATTCATTTTGTTCATGGGCCCGTAGTCTAATATAGCTACTTCCGTATTCTAATTCTGTCAACAGGACAATATCCTACAATTAATCCTTAACTGGTTTACGCTCATAAGGCATGCGTGCAAAATTGTAATGATTAATTATATCAATTAAACGTAATTACCGAGATATATCGCATTACTACATCAATATAGATAATTAAAATAACATTGCTAAGAAAACCGGAAAATTGGTTTTAATTTAACTTCCTGGTGAAGCGTCAAATTGGATCTTTAACGACAAACCTTGAATTGTTTTCAAACTTGACCAAAGTGCAAATCTATTACCAAGTACCAACCCCTATATGCTCGGAAGAAAACAAAAGAATAAATAAAACTAATTTTGTTGACGTCAAAGCATCTAATTATGTTACAGGTTTAATCTTCTGCGATACGGAGTTTTAGGAAAATTATCTTATTAAATGTACTTCTTATTAAATTCCCTCAAATTAAGAAAAGAGATAAAGACATTGGCTTAAAAAAAGGTTATGCTAACCTGCCACTCTGGTAAATGGGCAAGGAACATGAGAACTCCCGAAGCTATTTTTGCAGCTGCCTCTTGACTCTGTAAACGTAAAAGAAAAAAAATCGTTCAGGGATAGATAATTTGAACATAATGCTTGATTAGAATGATGGTATTGATATCTTCTTAACAGATATCAAACAAATACATAGGATTTATTAATTATAAATCAAAGGGACAAAAGCATTCAAAAACCTCCACACAATTTTGATACCTCTAAAGCCAAGAGTACTAGAAACAAAATCAATCAAAATCTTACCGTAGTAAACAAAGAAAATGTCTCCAACTTAATTTCCTGTTCGCTAAGATCTCCAGATAATATGAATCTATCCACAATGCCCATACACTCTTCGTTAGGTGAAGACTCTTCCAAAGCCTTCCGTCTTCTTTTCACCACATCGCTGGTGAAATCATCAATTAATTTCATTAAGTAATTCTGTTTTCTTCGGCAGCCCAAAAGCCAGTATACTATAGGGATCTGAAGCCACCATTTTGTCATCGTTTTGAAAATCAGGTCGTATATCCTGAAGAACGAGAAATGATAAGTATTAAAAAAATGGAAAGCTGCATTCCGCTAAGGAATCCACTGTTGTACCAGATGAGAATATCATTCTTAAAAAAATTACTGAATAAGTAGATAATAATGTATTTATACTTACTCTCGTGTCCTATTAACTAACTCTTCCATTCTGCAAAGGTTTTGAGAATCTTCTTTCGACAATCCCATCAAAGTTTCTGCAATTAAATATTTAAATTATATTAAGGAGAGCACTGTAGAAGATTCATATAGGAATTCCTTGTTTGGCGAATTAGGAAGAAACCTCTACTTGTGCCAAATATTTTAAAGGCGGATAGAGATATTGCGAGGCATGCATCCCTTGATATAAACTAGTCTTGCTACGCATAATAATTCTACACATATTTATAAATTATTTATAATTCCATCGCTATGTATTGCCTTTATAATTATTGAGTACTTACGATTGACACACTGCGTGGTACATTTCACGACGTCTTTGTAGACATCGAAGGGCTTATTTTGTTCCCTATGACTGATGACCCTGGCTATCTGCTCAGCTTCTTTGTTGAATATTGAAGTAAAGTGTGCCACAGACTTCTTGTTGTAAGAAGGATTTGCTATCTTCCTGTGATTGCGCCAAGTTGGGCCTGTAAATGATTGCTTTTAATAAGTACCATATTATATTATCTACTACTCGTAATCTCAGCATTTACTCCTTTCTATCTCAAACCATCTTTTACACAATCCGAGACATTTTTCATGGTGTTTTAAAACTTACCGCCCGTAAGAACTCCACCACCTAGATACGGTACTAAGATATCGTACAGTGGTCCCTTCTGGTTCACTTTGTTACTTGTCAGTAAAGTCTGAAAGAATAAAGGGAACTCAGTAAGGTCAATATTTGTTTCTTAGTACATAACTCTAAAATAGTCAGATGTAAGTGCTTCGTCTGAAAAATTACGAGAAACGGAAAAAAGAAAGTTTTTGGTGGTAAATTGATAATCTGAGACAGTACTTTGGCCAAAATATTGGTCAATCTATCTCAACCTTTTTAATTCTCTGATTTAAAACAATTTTGTTTATCTTTCATTAACCTTCCTTTTGCATTGTCATGTTCATTAATTACGACCATGATACCACCATAATTAAATCACTACGCTTTACGAGTCACAATACTTGACCAGTTCATTAAGCAATAATTATATAGAATAAAACAACACTAATTAAGTATACAGTATTTCCTATGTACACGGTTATTTTCCGCCTAATTTTCCGCACCTGAATAAGCTGCCTACACATTGTGACATATTTTTTGCTTTTCGACTAGTCGTGAGCTGACAAGCTGAGCACTGAGCAAGCTAAATCTTTAATAAACTTATAAAATCTTCTATACGTGTATTTTACACCTAACTCCTGCTAAAGAGTCCGATTTGATTGAAATTTTCCATACATATATTAATGGTATCCATGGATATTTTTCCATCAAATGGTATCAACTTGGTACTGGCTACGTATTATAAAAAAAATATCTACATCAATTAAATAATACGATGATAATAATATAGGCTTAGTACACCTATCAATAACACTGACCATAGCCAATGTTACAAGTAGTCTTTTCCTGTATGCTTTTAAACTACCTACAATAATATAAGCTAATACAATTCTCATATAAAACATCCATCGATTCGATACGAAGACTGATAATAAATAAATTAATAATAGATGCGGACAACATCACATACATTGCTCTGAACCCAAAGTAAGTAGCTGCACTTGTGTGATGGAATTTATAAACAACAAAGTCATCACAAACACGTAGACCCAAGGCATGTAGAAAAGTTGGTTTCTACATTGACCCGTAGAGAAATCGCACCCCGACCTCAGAGACGACACCTTAAAACCGGAGCGAACACCGGGTGTCATCAAAAGAACTAGAACCAATAAAATATGATGAAAAGTTCATGAAAGAAAATGATTCAAATTGTTTGTTTCTTACCCGGATATCTGTAGGATTCTTAACGCTGAGATTTAAGTCAGGTCCCAGCCAGATCCTTAGGTATTCACCATACGTGTCATGGAGTGCAGTTACTTTATCCAACATTTCTGTGAAAACATAAAGATCGTATGTACAGAACGGGTTTTTAACATGAATTAAATTTATATTGGTTTAATGCCTATCAAAAGTAGTGGTTGTTTAGTAGTTACAGATTCTCAGACTAGGGAGTATCTTCTCGGTTTCTGGGGTTCCAAAAATATATAATCAGGTATAAAGAGCAATCAGACTCGGGACTATCACATGGATTATATCGATTTGTGCCTCATGCGAAGATTGACTGACGACAATTGTTAATCTCCCACTAGTAGATAGTCATAATATGTATAGGTATGTCAGGCAGTCATCAGCGTTAATAGCATGGCTTTCTGCAGGACTATCAATTATCTTTTTATTTCATCCTTCCTTATTTCTGTTCGATTTACTGGGTTTTCATTTTAGCCCATAACTCGTTTTATGGGACAGAATAAATTGAATAAATAATAATTATTATTTATTGTTTATTGCATGGCTTTATTCGATGTATTATTGATTATTAATTGATTATTTTTTATTTACAGCGCTTTTATGATTAACAATCAATGGATTTAATCTCTATTAAATGGTAAAGTACAATCATTTACTTTGTCCTTTCATGCTTCGTAGTTTTATGAGTAACTAGCTGTGCCCCGTGGTTTCCCCCGCACTAATACTTAAGTCCCGTCCCCGATGACTTTATAGTTATTCTGTTATTCGGGGTGGAAACGAAGACTTTTTAAAAATTTTATCCCCGTAAGTACCATCTTCGTAATTCAAGGAATATTATAAATAAAGCCGAAATCGATTCAGCGGCTCTCTAGATTTGCGATTAGCAAGACATTCAGCTATTCATTTTTACATTATAGATACAATAATAACTGACAAGGATTTTCCGGTAGTCCAAGAACTATTTAAATTGCTACAGTTGGTAGGCACCAGGGCCTTGATTCAGCTATTTTAAATGCATGTCAGTAGTCAGTCAGTGAAAATTAGGAACATTTTTGTTTCAGGTAAGCCTAAAATAAAATCTCATTGAACTCTGATCGTAATGACCAATTAATGATCGTAATGACAGCAGGATGCCAATTATCTTAAAAAATACCAAATCAAGCAGGTCATTCGGTCAATTCAAGCAACTCTTAAATAACTGAATCGAGGACCAGAAATGCTGTCAGCAACGTAATTACCACGACCTGCACAATATACGTGTAATTCCCTACTTGGTTATCTTCGAGTATTTTAAGTATTTGCATTTAATAGCTCACTATAAAGTTACAACTGCCTCGTTGGCCTAGTGGTGGCAAGCGCGCCTGCTACGCTAGAGGTCTTGGGTTCGATTCTCGAGTCGACCAAGGTGTTATTGGGTTTTTCTATGAAATTCTCAGTAGCAGGTCGGAGTTTGGATTTGTGCCCGGTAAGTGGCAATAGGCTCGCCCCCTATTACATGGGACTTAAACATATCGGCGAACAGTGGGTGTACATTGGTACGCCTCTGCCTACCCCTTCGGGGATACAGGCGTGATGATATGTATGTATGTACTATAAAGTTACTCTTTGTACTGGCCTAAAGACCGATTCATTCTTCTGCCTATGTCATTATGAGCACGTAAAGACTGACCTTTAAACCAGCGGTGTAAATGTTTATTATGTCCAATAACTATAATTGTCAATTTGACGCAAATCATTATGAAGAACCGTCTAAACAAATAATTTTATATTGCATACATTAACAGAGTTTTATGACTTGCTTTTGATACGGTTGATTGGGTAACTTATGGTTTAAATTTGTTTTACTTTACCTTATATTAGTTTTTCTTGTATTTAAGTTTTGATATTTCATTCTCTGATCGAAGTATTTACTTGTTTAAACCGAAATTTATTATTGTTATACTTATGGCTACTAATTTTATATGAATCTAGTCTCGGGGTTCCACAGGGTAGCTTTATATGCCCTTTTTATTTGATTTATTTATTCACTATCATTATACCTAACTATGTATACGTGCAATAGACGGTCCTGTTATTTTGTGTTTGAAATATAATCTATTCAAGTTATTTTTTGTATGTTTCTTATCGATCGAATGATAATGATATAAATATTAAAGAGGAGTACCTACACAAAATGTTATTCCTTATACTTTGGCGCAGTAGAATTCTTATGGTGACTGTATTTCATGGTATGCTTACCTGCTGGATTGACCGTGAAGATCAGCGCATTGCCAAGTATAGGCAACGCTGGTGGCCCTGGCACCTGAGCTGCCAGCTCCAGAATTCGCTTGTGAGTCCACTTCCAATACTGCCAGTAAGCGAATCCTGCTGCAACTACCGCTAACAGTGCTGTGAACCACATGGTGTTGTCTGGAAAGAAAGGTTTATTGATATGTATGGATATTGGTGATAACTATCGTAATTCTAAAAAAACGCTCCAATGTATGAAAGTGGCCAGTTCAAGTCACGTTATTTGGTAAAAATAATTAGTCTATAATTAATAGGTAATATGTACTTTCTTATTATTCTAAGACACTTCTCACTAACGGTGATGGACAACATCGTGATAAAACCTGGATTCTGGATCTGAAATCGCCAATCCGCAATTGAGCAAGCGTGGTGATCAATGCTCGTTCCTTCTCTATATGGGAAGAGGGTTGTACCTGCCTGTGCCCAGCTGTGGGACGTTTATGAACTGGAATTATTATTATGAATTACTAATTGTAGAAATGTTATTGTGGCTAGGGCTGGTGTCAAGGAGAACCTTAATTCTCTCTGTAAGGTAAAAATAACAGGTCCTGAATCTTTACGAGCCCTAAGAAAAACAGAATTGGTTTATTTAACAGATATTTTTTTCCAATAGATAGGTCACTTTGTCTTTTGGGCCATTGCACTCAGGTCTGCATAAACCTTTATCATGTCAGAAGATGACTATTGCATCTGGTCGGAAGGACACAAGGTCTAGCACAAATTATTGTTTACTTTGAGTTTACGGAACATTTTAATTACGATGATTAATAAAAGCCTGTAATTAGCTTAGCGTCAAAGAAATCCCCATTCCGTTCTATAATAAGTGGAAATTTTGTCTTTATTTATATAATAGGGGTGATGACCAATTTTTATTTTTATTGACCAATATTTCGATGATAGAAAAATATTAGACAGGTATTTTTTCGCTTGTCTCGAAAACAAAACAATAATGAAGATGCAATGAGTACAAATATTGCGTGATGACCTCTAAGCAAAAATTTTACCAAGCCATTACGTCACAAGCCTCCAGGGCCTCGAGTCAGCTATTTCAAATGCATTTCAGTGGTTGGTCATTGTACTTGTCTTTGTACCAATTTTTGTACTCAGATAGTGATTGACCAATAATGATCACAATGACACTTAGCAGAATGCCAACTATCGTAAAAATTACCAAATGAATCAGGTCGTTCGATCAATTCAACCAACTCTAAAATAGCTGAATCGAAGCCCAGAACTTTAAAGTCTTATCTTCGTATTTCATATTGTAATACGGGTCTATTATATTTTGATAATCTAAATGTTGGACTATATAGATGTTTCAGTTTTCATAGTCATCTACCACATTTTATTTGTACCTAGTCACTTGTATTCCACTAAAATGAATTCAAATTGACATTGAAATTTGAAATTGACATAAAAACTTATTTGGGTACTTACAAAGTTAGTTACGAAAAATCCTGTAGACACTTGAAACTTTGAATAATCTTCTAGCTAAACTTTTAATCACTAATTGCTTATCTTGACAACCAATAACAAAAGTAAATATTTCACGAAAAAAAAAAAACAAAAACTCTGAACAAAAATATAAAAATTGGGAATAAGTATATTTTTAAATCAATGTTTTGTTACAGTTTAAACGATTCACTGTCTTATTTAAATTCTTATGTTATATCTAAAGCAACTCGTCTGTGCCAAGTAGGTAGACGATATGTCTCAATGATCATGGAGGCTTGCATGAACTATTAAATAATTCCACCTCTTTACTTACTTACTTTATATGCGTTGGACACGGTAAAAGATGGGTTTTTTATTACCAACGTAGTCCTATTTGTATTGTTTTTCTAATGTTTTTTCGTCTTTAGCTTTTCGGCCATAGGAAGGTTGCTGGCAGGCTGCTGGCAGGTTGCTGTTAACTTAATTGATTTTAGGTTTATTCCTAATGGTTGATAGCTTATAAGTTTAATAATTATATTTTTACTATTTTGATTGCTAGTTTAGTTAAATAATTATATTTTCATTATTAGCTTTATTATGTACCTATATGGAATAAAGAGATTGTTCTGGCCTGGTGTTCCAGTGGTTAGTAACCTTGGCTGCTACACCAGATCCAATTCCCACCCAAGGCGAATCTTTACATGAGCGTGTTCATTCGTTCTGTGCCAGGGTGCGTATTTTGAAATATATAAGTATGTTCATCAGTTCTCTGGTTACCATAGTACAGGTCATTTGGGATTAGATGCCAGTGTGTATCCCAAGATAATATCAAATTATTTTTAAATATACATATGTTCCTATAACATTGCAATTAGTTGCCAAATTAAAATGTGTTTTCCTTAAATTTAGGCTCAAGCGGAAACCGTCAACCTTTGAAATTAGCCAACAAGCAGTTAGAACATAATAATAAAGCACTTTATATGTGCGCAAACGCAGTTACTGCACAACATACTGTGGTTTCACGCGACATTTAATTACGTACCTATTGTTAAGTATTCTGACACTGGACAAGAAGATTACGATCTTTAGATTGTTAACGATACACTTTACGACATTACGCACTTACAATATTTTTTATTAGGTAGTTCCTTTTACTTTGACAAGTTTTTTTTTAAGTTTATCCATAGCAGTCCGTGTTTTAATAAATGATTTCAAACTAGGGTTTGTTCCTAACAGTAATCTATAATTTATATAAGAAACTAATCTCATTAGTAAGTAACACCCCGAAAAAGTATTAAAACAAATTAGGCGTAAACATAAAAAGGACTAATCAATTATTCATACATAGCCATTTATTCGTTTACTCCTCGGTATGGCTTTAACATTGTAGCCTTCAGCGCAGGCCACGCCAATCGCGACATGCAGCTTGATATTATCCAGGGATCCGACTGGCTCCAGACGCGCGTGACGTAACACCCACACTACTATCGTCTTGATCAATGCTGTGGCGTAAACTCGACCTGAAATGACAGGTTAAAAATATAATAGTAACCGAGGTACATAAGTCTATAAAATATTCGTCTTCATTGTTAATATAGAACCTCTGGGGTAAACCCTGTTGAACCGGCGATATCACGAAAAATAATACAAAAAAGGCTGTTAAGTCAAATTGAGGACCTCCTTTTAATGTCGGTTAAAATGAATTGCCCACACGAATACGGAATATCTCTTAAATAGCTCGACTAATTTGGATGCTTTATTTATTTTATTTATTTATTTAGGGAAAACAAACAATTGTACAATGTATGATACAATAAATACAGACAATGTTGAAAATTAGGCAAATGTACAATCCACGACGTTTCCACAGCTTTGCTCTTTCTTTGTTGTATTCGTCAGAACATAGTTTGTGTACAAACGCAGGTTATTGAAAATTACTAGATCTGCTGTCGGGTGAGCTGCAATCGGGCAATTGGCAAATATAAATATTTCATTATTTATGTAAATATTCTTTACCTAAACAATCCATAGGCCCCAAGCTGAAGGGCACGAAGGCGTTGGGGTCCCGTTTCCTCACGTTCTCTGGCAGGAACCGCTCCGGCTTGACCTTCAGGGGCTCCTCCCAGTAGCGAGGGTCACGGTGGAGGATGTGCATGGGTATCACCACGGAGGTGCCCTCAGGAAGGGTGATCCTGCCTGAAAAAAGTAAGAGACCATTTCACTAACTAGCTAAACTAGTCAACAGTTACGGCTTACAATTACAGTTTAAAATGGGACTACGATTTCAATGACCACGCTAGTGAGCAGAATGTTGACATCATTCATACACGGATAATATTAGACCTCAATTTAAACGAGGTTTGAGGCATTCTCCGCTTTTCGATTTATATTCCCCACGACCATATTTGACTTTACTTTTAAAATTATAAGTTGTAATGGAATCTATTTTAAACAGCATTTTCTGATTTAAACCGATTCCGTAGAAGCATCTTAAAGAAGCATGTTTCGTTCGCTTATCAGTAATATAAACCTCTCTTTCTTTTTCTTCTGATTCCATCCTCTTATTTGCTATGACACACTATTTTGAGTCTAGTCCGTTGGGCGACAAGGCCATTGTCGTTTATGTAATTTTAACAAAGTCTGATTTGCCACATACCTTCATCTATAGTGATATCTTCCTCCACAGTCCTCTGTATGAGGGCCGCATTTGAGAAGTACCGCAGCGTCTCCTTATACACCATATCCAGGTTCTGCAGCTGCTTCAGTTGTTCGCTGGTCACCGGCCCACTAGGACCCACCACGTTCAGGATCTCGTGGTAGACTTTATCCTGGAATATAATTAATTAAAGAATTAAAATGGCTGGCCTGTTGGTCTAAGGGTTCGTCCACTTCCGCCGAACAAGCATTGCACGAGTCTTTGATCTTTAAATGCCGCTAAAGCCTCAGGACGTGGGTTAATTTTTTTGTGTGATGAGCCTGATTTTTTCTCATGTATTGACAAACATGATACATAAAAGTATGTTTATCAGCTTTTTGGCTCCGTCTACTTTGGGATCAAATGGCCGTGTTTAAGTTATCTATAGTAACTATTAATTTTAATTCCGTTTGAGTATTGGGTATAATATACCTTTTTTTTGTAGATTACGGCTTCATATCCTAATTGCCCTTAAAAGGCTTAGTTTTAAAATACAAAACATACAAACCTGCCAGTCTGGTAAATGAGAAAGTAACATAAGAACACCGGACACCACTTTCGCAGCCGATTCTTGACTCTGAAAAATGTAAAAATATCTAAATAATATTACATGAGGCTGCTCATGTATTAATTATCTGTTGAACTAATATTTAATAATTATCTAATGGGTACCAATATTTATACCTAACAACACTTTGACCCGTTTTTATTAAATCAATAATACTTAGACAAAAAAAAATTATGCCCTTTCTTCTGATATTGTTATTTTAAAAGAAAAAAGAAACCTCCTTCTAGAACAAAAAATATATATAACTTACCGAGGTAAACAGAGTAAAAGTCCCCAATCGAATTTCCTGTTCACTTAGATCTCCAGATAATATGAATCTATCCACGATACCCATACTTTCCTCACTTGGAGTAGACTTTTCCAGGGCTTTCCGCCTTTTCATCACAATATCACTGGTGAAATCATCAATCAATTTCGTTAAGTAGTCCTGTTCTCTTTGGCATCCTAACAGCCAGTAGATGGGAGGGATCTGAAGCCACCATTTTGTCATCCTTTTAAAGACCAAGTCGTATATGCTGTAAATTGGAAATTGTATAAAACTTGCTTCGATATAGATCAATTTTAAACTACCTGAGCTAAAGAAAACGTAGCTCGGTAAATTGAGTAAGCGTTATTTTTCCTAGTGATAGACAATATAAGAAACATGCCTTAAGAAATAACCTTCTTCTCGTTTTTTCCCAGGCGTCTTCCCAAGGTAGGTTGGGTTCGGCTTCATGTCTTACCGGCTTTAACTGAATAGAATACTTCACTTACCATTACCGCCTATCTCCTTAACAACCTATTTTACTGCCTAATGCAGTTTACGATCATATCCTACTAAAAATAATATAAAAAGTACTCACTCTCGTGTCCTATTAATTAACTCTTCCATTCTGTATATACTTTGCGATTCTTCTTTCGACAAACCCATCAGAGTTTCTGCAATAAAAATACAACTTATCTACTGCCTGCGCCTGATACGTTCGTATTAGCATCAATACCATTGGCGACAAAATGATCCCACGCGTGGTTTGCAGGCTATTCACCGGTTTTGAGCACCAAGTCGAGCTTAGGATTATAAAACTAAGAATTTAAGCGAAGGAACAATATTTAATCCAATATACCCATATATAACTTGTGAGCTACATTATTTTTTCCTTTTTATTGTGATCTCATCTCATCTTTTTATGGTAGAAGAACTTATTAGAGAGACTTTTTCACAAGTTTTATTTTTTATTTCATTATACTTTACAGATTATTTGGTAATACCTAAATTACTTTGAAAAATGTAGGTACTTACGATTCACACACTGCGTAGTACATTTAATGACGTCTTTGTAGACATCAAAGGGGAGATTTTGATCTCTGTCGCTGATGACCCTGGCTACCTGCTCAGCCTCTTGGTTGAAGACCTGCATGAAGTGCGCCACTGACTTCTTGTTGTATGATGGAGTAGCTATCTTTCTGTGATTGCGCCAAGTTAGGCCTAGAAATGATTTTAACGAATTTATGAATTGCTAAACTTGTATGAAAACGTTTTCAACCCCTGACGTGAAAAGAGGGCTGTCATTAGTCTATCTGTGATTCTATCCGTGGCATCATAGCACCTAAATTAATGCACTGATTAGAGTGCTGTTATATTATTGGAAGGCTGACATGGTCCAGATGATTTTGGTTTTATTTATCATCACAACTTTAAACGAATCAGAAAAAAAAATGTCAGGGTTTTCTTAATGTTTTTAATAGTACGGTATTTGCGTTTCATGGTCATCGTTTTGATTTTATTTAGTACATTACTTTAACCATATAATATAATAAAACTTACCGCCCGAAAGAATACCAGTTCCAACGAAAGGGACTAGGTACTTGTACTGTGGCCCCTTCTTGTTCACTTTGTTGCTTGTCAGCAAAGCCTGAAACATTTATATGCCTATGTGATTAGTTTTCTAATTAGTTTTATTTTTATCTGACTGCTAAAGAAACAGGATTTATGTATTACCCAACTGCGCCAAAATAAGGGTTATTTTTATCGAGTGAATGTGATTACGTATATTTCTTTGGCAAGTGCTGTTAGCCTAAATTATTTGATGGACAAATTATGAGCGAATTTTGAGGGTATCTCGTTTTAATTTTTAAGCATGCGGTCTAACGTGACGTGATGATATAGAATCTACAGTTTAGCCGTCAACAAGTGGCTATTGGTCTATCACTGGTTGTCATTCGCGTAGATATTCCCAATGCGTGTTCTGTAAAACCACGCATGCTATTTAGCTATGCTACTTGCTTTCTCTATTGTAGAAAACCAAATTAACTTAATTTTCCTGGTAAGTACTTACCCTGATATCCGTTGGATTTTTGACGAGGATATTAAGGTCTGGTCCAAGCCAGATCCTAACGTACTGCCCATACTTGTCGTGTAAACCTGCAATGTTTCGCAGCATCTCTGGAAAAGCAAGAATAAAGCTACATACCAACCCTCTGCACTGCCCTTCCAAAGACTAAAGTTTTTTAAATAGCAACAGGTACAGTACGATGCAAACTTAGTGGCGGCTCTGAACATGAGGCGAGTCGCTGTACAGTAACAAACATGCGTCAGCGGAGGTGCGGGGCGAGGCACTACGCAGCGTGTAGCTAGCTTTACAGCCGCCATTAAGTTTGAATCCAACTATAAGTAGGCAAGTAAATAACCTTTCATGGATTACCTCAGAATGTTGCTACCCAAGATAGCTAGATATTCTCAAATTAACTGTTTGAATTTGAACGCGGTTGACATCCAAAGCAGTTCTTATAAAGCCTTATATTTTAAACAGATTCAGAAATAGAATATTTACAGCCATTGAAAATATGTTGAACTACACTCTTTACCTCTTCCTACGGATTCTTACCTTCTGGATCAGCAACGAAGATCAGCGCATTACCAAGTATCGGCAACGCCGGTGGCCCCGGCACCCGAGCTGCCAGCTCCAGCATCCGCTTGTGGGTCCACTTCCAGTACTGCCAGGCAGCCAGTCCTGAGACGACTGCCACTGACAGCAGTAGGAACCACATGGCGGTACGTCTCTGGTCTGAAAAGAGGTTACTTGTTTATTTATCCCAGAAAGCGTCCACATCTGACGAACGAGCATGCCGCGAGCGGTGAGCGCACGTATGTCAGTTCGCGGCAAGTTAACGGTTCGCGAACGACTCGCGATCGGATCGCGAGCGCCTCGTATAATGCTCGTTTGTCTCTGGCTGTCGTGGCTCTCTAGGGGTCTCTCTCTAGGCTTTAGCGTCTGCTTGCTATAGAAGAAAATTGTAAAAGCCATAATTTTAAATCGTTCTTTATTTGTACTTTTAAAACTTGTTTACTTTATAGTAATGCGTATCCCTCGTTGTAAAAATATAAAAAAAGTATTGGGGTACTCACCGTCTATCCAAAAGCTGGAAATTATTTAGAGAGAACCAACTAACTAACCAAACCAGACTTACTGTTTAAACTAAGCACAACTTAACATAAAAAGGCAATTCAGAAAAAAATGCTTTAACAAGTGTATAATTAATTTAGAATTCTATGTACATTTAAAGACTAAGTAATAACCAAGTATGTCTCAACACTTCAGAAGATCCGTATGAACTAATAAATAATTCTACTTCTCGTAACGTTTACTTTGTATCTTTGCAACAATGTAAAAATAATAATTAGTTAGTTAATTATGACCTTATGAATTATGAATTAGTTACCAAGACAATTTTATTAGACATCAACATTGTTGTCAAGATTAATGGTCCTTTTTAACCGACTTCAAAAAGAAGGAGGTATCAATTCGACTGTATTTTTTTTAATCTTTTGATAGGTACTGGTACATGGCCATCATTTTGCTAGCATCTTTTGGGTTTTTTTTTCCATTCCTTGAATTAATAAGTCCTGAGATATCGGATTTGAACTCACACGGGGCACCAATCACAGTCATCGGTGGCCAAGAGCACAGCGACTTTTAATCAAACCGATTGCAAGGAGAAGGTATTTAATTCGACTGTCTTTTTTATGATTTTTACCTCAGTACTTTTGACTGGGTGAACTGTTTTTGATGATTCTTTTTTTATTTTAATGGTTGATACATGACGTGTGGTCCCATAGTTTAGTCCAGTTGCCACGGTGGGATCCATACGAAAACTATAAAAGACTTATTTTGAAGTCAGTTTTTTTTGTTAGAATCATTCTAAATTTTGTTTAGTATCGGCGTGAACGTGTTGCCGGGCCGGCCACTCTCAGTGTGTTGCTGATTACCGTAGGTTGTAGTCGGTGGCCCGTTTGCACCATCTTAATATTTGCATGTTTCTGGATTTAAAAATGTATTTTTTCTCCAATTGATATATGCACTTGACATCACAGTCAGTGAAAAAACACATGGCAAAGAACTGGGGGCCGAGTCTGCTATTTACAATGGCTCCAATCGTCTGAGTGGGTGGCGTTAATAAGTCCATTTTAGGATAATTGGCATTCTACTAAACACCAAAACGTCAACATTGGCCGTCCCAATGGCCAATTTTGACGTTAAAATGATGTTTTACCTACTATTATCATAAAATGGACCTACTAACGGCACCCACTCAGACGATTGGAGCCATTGTAAATAGCAGACTCGGCCCCCTGGATTCCGATTTGGGATCTGAAATCTCTGCACTACCTCCCATATTATACGTAGGTCCCTTGTCACTTTAAATAATATGGGAGGTGGCCTTTGCCCAGACGTGTACTATTTACTGGCCAAGTATTCATTTTCTATTTTAGAAAGTTTTCTTCTTATTATCCAAATAGAATCATACGAAACCATCAACGTGTCAACAAGCAGTTTCAACTTTAAATGGACAAACATTATGTAGATTAAAATATGGTGTGACACGAAACGTATAATTTGGCAACAATGTATTTTGTCTTATGATACTAGGAAGTTAGATCTTAACGATACACTTTGCCATAAAACACGCTCAATATTTCTAGCATACATAAATAACTTAATTGTTTAAATAACTTAATACTTAGGACATTATAGAATCAACAATGTAAGTAGGTAATTACTTTATTTTCTGCATACGTCTAATTCAAACCCATTTTTTCAGGGACGCTTGACGCCTTTAAGCTAGCTGACGTGGCATGGACATAACTGAAGAAAAATGTGCCATGGCTTTTTGGACCATTCAATGTATGTAATTAAATTAGGCATTATTGTGACAAAAGTTATCAATAATCGCTACCTACCTACCTTGATACTTTTTATTGTAATTTTATACTAATCATTGTTAGGCTTATCTTATCCGCACCGGCTGTTCAATAAACACAGATACTCCAGAATTTCCGCGTTTAGATTATTTTTATGGAATATTTCAGTGTGTCTAGTTGCTATGACAACTTTTTATATTAAACGTAGATATAGATACTTTATACTCAGCCATACTCGAAAGTAGATGGATAAGGGCTCCGACGCAAAATAAGAACTTCTGCTTAAATGGAACGCGAGCACGCAGATATTTGGGATGCGATGCGAATTTAATTCACCTCTATGTTACAGGACTTTCGTAATGACTATCACATAGTGTTGTAAATAGTATCCAGATTTGTGGATAACGCGAATGTTTGTTCCATGCAGTATAAACGTATTATACATGGGTGAATTTCAACAAATGCCATTTTTCTTATCATATCGGTGAAGTTTTACAATTTTTATTTTTTTGTAGATTTTTCAGGTTTTATGTAATCTTTAGGATACAAAATGTCCCCAAATTTAATATCATCAACGTATCATTTAAGACTGAGGAGAAAATTCAGTTTGAATTTTGGTTTCCACCGATGTGAAAAACCGGCACCGATTATTTTTTTTGTACACCGATATGATAAGTGTATCCACCGAAATGATGTACATATCCAGCGATATGATAATCTATTCACCTTTGAACATCGAAAAGGAAATAGTTAGTAGGTACTTAAAGGTGACTTAGAAATGAAGATCTGAACTTAGGGTAGATCACATCCAAAGAGAACTTAAGTTCTTAGATATAAAATAAAAATGTATTTTCGAAATTATGTACCTATTTTTTACGTTTTCTAGAGGTACTTCAAATTAAAAAAATAATGATTATTTTTATTATCATTGTCTTTATTAAATGAAATATGAAAAAAAAAAAACAAAAATCTCATATGTAAGTCTAACTAAACGTTCTCTTAAATGCCTCCTCTCTTAACACAGAATCACTTTTGATTTAAGCTTTGCTTATTCTTTCCAGCAACCTAGTCCACCTGTTTTTCTCCTCATCTTTTAGTTTTGGCCTCGGCATTCTTAAACAAAATTAAGCTACTATTATGTTTTCTTTTTAGCTATTAATTATTTTTTATTTATAATTACGTACTTACTATTTTTTTTATTTTTCATTTTTTTGCCATAGAGACTTTTAATGCGTTCAATTGCTCCACCTCACCATCATCATCTCAGCCTATGGACGTATTACCGAATACAGACCTCCCTTAACGATACATTTATTTATCCATCTTCTACTACCCAGTAGTATCGTGGTAATGATTTTGGCAGTCTATGTAGGTAAACTTACCTTGTATGTATGTATGTTCGAATGTTTGTATGTAGGTATATATGTATGTTTGTATGTGCCATTGTTTCTTTGTATACTTAACGAAATGACACGGGATCTACAAATATGATATAACGATTCACCGAGATGATAGAACGATTCACCGAGATGATAAAATGATCCACCGATGTGACAAAACTGTCTGTTCATCATGAATCCAGACACCGATATTAGATATATGCCACCGATTGATTTTTTCTTATCATTTCGGTGTAAATTATCACATCGGTGGTAAAAAAGACCACCGATTACAGCGATATGAGAACAGCGACATGAGAAAATACACACTTTTTAGGAAATTATAAAAAAAGCATAATATCTAGGATAAATTCAATAACAGAAAATGAAGCTAATTCACTGACTACCTCTGTTAGAACCAAATAACAATAAAAAAAACAACTCATTACACTAGAAAAATGCAACCACCGATTATACAGTGTGTCCGGGCATGGACTAGCGATATTCTAAATACTTAAATATAAACTATTTTAAAGTACAATTACACTATTTACTTGGGTCCAATACACTTCCCCGCTATGTGGCAGCCATTTTGTTTTTTTTGTTGAAATATGCTCTATGCGAGTACAAAAAAAATCATATATCTCAAAGTTTTAGTCATACTGAGATAAAAATGAGCTTATTCGAAAGGCAATAATATTGTCTACCATCTGCATTACAAAACAATGTGTTTACGATTCCATAACATATGAAAAAAAAATGTAAAAGTCGAAAAAAGAAACGAAAAATTATGCAATTCAACCAAAAATTGAAAATTACTACAAAAACACCCCCGACAACTGTATAATTTTTTTTACTTAATCGACAGATTTTGAGCTAAGCTACAATACAACATAAAATTCACAACTGTATGTCTTATACTTTAAGAGTTATTGTTGTTTGAACATAGCGTATGCGCAAGCAAAAAATGCCTTTGTTAACCGCTAGAGATATTTATGGCATTCACTGCATTCCATGCGAGAACAGGCCAGAAATACTGTTCATTACTAGCGTGAGTGAGCGAGATAGAACGTATTAGTCCACTACCTGGAACAAAATCTCAGTTTTAAAGACAAATGATTAGTTGGATTAGTTGTCCCTCGCCCTGCGTTGTGATCGCTACTTTCACTTACCGTCCGTTCTGTTTACGTACTGTGTTAGTGTTTATCATAAGTGTGATAAAGTATGGCACAGCGTCAATATTCATCGCAACATATTGCTGACATACACTTTGTGTATGGCTTTTGCAATGGGAGTGCAAATCTGGCTGTAGAAGAATATCGAAGAAGGTACCCTAACAGGCCTACACCGAGTCGCCAAACTTTTATTGACGTGCATTCAAGATTAGCCGAAAGAGGTATTCAAAGAGCTGTTAATGAACGTGATCGCGTGATATCGCCCGAAGATGAAGAAGAAGTGCTTAGACTAATAACCAATGATCCTAGACTAAGCGTTAGACGGATTGCAGTGCAACTTCAAATGTCTAAGTGGCATGTATGGAGAATTTTGAAAAGAGAAGGATTACACCCTTATCATTTTCGACGGGTTCAAGACATAATCGAACCAGATCATGCTGCGAGATCTGTGTTTTGTTCGTGGATAAATAGAAATTTTAGACAGAACCGTAATTTTTTACAAAGAATTCTGTGGACTGATGAAGCCAAATTTACAAGAGCTGGAATTACAAACCACAGAAACGACCATCTTTGGTGCTCCGCAAATCCAAGGGCGGTGCGACCAAGCTCATTTCAACATGAATTCTCAGTAAATGTGTGGGCTGGCATAATCAACGATAAACTGATAGGGCCATTGGAATTGCCACCTACATTAAACGGCGCTAGATTTTTAGAATTCTTGGAGACACAGTTTGCGGACAGCCTCATGGACTTACCTCTATCATACCGTCGGCGTATGTGGTTCCAGCTCGATGGTGCACCCGCGCATTTTTCTCGAGCAGTGAGAGAATATCTAAATAACAATCTATCGCCGTGGATCGGTCGTGGTGGTGTAGTAGCATGGCCACCTCGCTCACCCGATTTGACACCTTTAGATTATTTTTTGTGGGGTCATATGAAACAAAAAGTATACGCTACAGTTCCTAACACCAGGGAAGAACTCGTCGCAAAAATTATGGCAGTCGCCGAAGAAATTAGAGCCGATTTGGATTTAATTAGGCGCTCATCAACCCAGATGGCACAGAGAGCCGTAGTGTGTCTACAAGCTGGAGGTGGCCACTTTGAGCAACTGCTTTAGATATTTTAATATTGGAAAAAACATTAAATAAATTCAATATGAATGTTATGTGTTTTTAATGATTTCCTGTATAGGTTTCTTGCGCATACGCTATGTTCAAACAACAATAACTCTTAAAGTATAAGACATACAGTTGTGAATTTTATGTTGTATTGTAGCTTAGCTCAAAATCTGTCGATTTAGTAAAAAAAATTAAACAGTTGTCGGGGGTGTTTTTGTAGTAATTTTCAATTTTTGGTTGAATTGCATAATTTTTCGTTTCTTTTTTCGACTTTTACATTTTTTTTTCATATGTTATGGAATCGTAAACACATTGTTTTGTAATGCAGATGGTAGACAATATTATTGCCTTTCGAATAAGCTCATTTTTATCTCAGTATGACTAAAACTTTGAGATATATGATTTTTTTTGTACTCGCATAGAGCATATTTCAACAAAAAAAACAAAATGGCTGCCACATAGCGGGGAAGTGTATTGGACCCAAGTAAATAGTGTAATTGTACTTTAAAATAGTTTATATTTAAGTATTTAGAATATCGCTAGTCCATGCCCGGACACACTGTATAAAATAATTGTCCGGGAGTCACAGAAATGGCGTTCGTACAGTTTTGGTGGGCATATGCAGCGATTTAACACACTTCTATCCTGACTGCCCACTAGCACACACCAACGAGGGAAATACAATTGGGGTGGGGATGCTGTCCGACTCGTCGATGTAAAGTTATGTTTGAATTACTTTTGTCCAGCGATATGAGAATATTTTTCAGGACAAGTACGTTTGTGCCTCTCAGTAATAATAATCGTTAATTATGTAATAAAATATGCTATATATTAATTAACAAACTAATATTCTATGAAATAGAATAAGTTATATGCCTAATTTATTTATTTTTATTAGTGTATAAGCTGTTTTGTTTGCAAAAAAAGTAGTGAGACAGCACCGATTTGCAAAAAAATAGAGGTTTATGTATTTTATTTGTACCTTTGTAATAGTCCTAGGCAAATCATATTTTTGCCACAACCCAATAACTACCTATTGAATACTAAAAAAAATAATTCACAACTATATTCCTTTTTTCAAATACTAATTTCAACGAAGACAAAAAAATAAGGCATTTGGGAAATTCACCCACATGATACAAAAATTAGGCACAATAACAAGTCGCACAGGAAAGTTTTTGAACCCACCACTCACTGAATTAAAATTTGTTTGAATCATCTGAGTGGGTGGCGTTAGTAGGTCCATTTTAGGATAATTACGTAGGTAAAACGTCATTTTAACGTCCAAATTGGAGATCGGGACGGCCAATTTTGGACGTTGTGACATTTAGTAGAATGCTAATTATCCTAAAATGGACCTACTAACGCCACCCACTCAGACGATTCAAACAATTGTCAATAGCAGACTCGGGCCCCTGATCGTTTACATAGGATATTGTTTCGCGGAACACGCAGCGTGCACGCAACATTCTATCGCTGCCCGAATGACCGTGCGTTTTGTGGAAAGATGTTCGTTGTAATCAATAAAGTTAGATTATTTGATATCTTTATCTTTGTATTAGAAGCATTAAATATGTATAGGTAATCCATAATAATGCTACCAAGTTTGTAACCTCTATTATTTTCACATGTCGCTGCACCATTTTTCTGTGCATGTAAATCTGATAGTTTAAATATTTTTAAACTTCGGTTCAGTAAGGTCAGTTTAAAGAAAATTTCGAGTGAAACAGTGTGAAGTGGGCTGAAAAAAACGATGATTTCTTAATTTAGCAAAAACCTAAGTAGAAATCTAAAGGTAGGTCCAAAAATATTGAAACCAGGAAAATTATAGTTAGTTATTGAATTTATACTAATATGGTTGCGAGTCAAGACAATTATCACTTAGGACATTTGCTGTTGGATCAGTTAAGGAAACGGCCAGATGCAATCTGTCAGGTAAGCATATATCTATTATCTATATATTCATAATTACACATACTATAAAACAATCGCCGCGTTTGTCTGTCTGTCTGTCTGCATGAACAAGGTAAACTTAAAAACTACTGAACGGAGTTCGATTCAGTTTTTACTAATCTGTGCATTGCGGAGGTTCGAGAGAAAACGACCTCCGTAGTCGACGACCTCCGTAGTCGAGTGGCGCACGCACCGGTTACAAGGTGTCGCTAGCTCTGAGGTCCCGGGTTCGATCCCCGGACGGGCCAATGTAGAAAATCACTTTTCTACATTGTCTCGGGTCTGGGTGTTTGTGGTACCTTCGTTGTTTCTGAATTCCATAACACAAGTGCTTAATAGCTACTTACTTTGGGTTCAGAGCAATGTATGTGATGTTGTCCGCATTATTATTAAAAGTATTTACATACATAGGGTTTTTTGAAAAAAACCCGTTGCCACAAACCCTCCGTCTTGAACTTATTTACTGCTAGAATACAAAACAGAACTTCTCTTGTTCCCGAAGTAGAAAAATTGTAATTAAGATAAAACAATTTTCGAAGTTACATCATCCGGTGCTTGCGGTCTATGTATCTGAAAACTTCATAACATTTTATAGCGAACATGCATAAATACCTTAAGGGCTTGACCGGGTTACACCGGCCGTGGTCGCAAGCAGTCTGCGACCACGGCCGGTGTAACCTGGTCGAGACGTCAAGTCCTAAAGGTATTTATGCAGGTTCGCGCTAATCTCCGTTCTATAATATTAATATAAACATGCAGCGCGATAGTTTCAAAATATTATTCATAACATTTTGCTCCACCTGTTGTTGTTGTCAGATAGACGCGGGCACAGGCGAGTTGGAGACGAACGCGTCGGTGTTGTCGCGCGCGGTGCGGCTGGCGCGCTGCCTGCGGCGGCTGGGCGCGGCGCCCGGCGACCTGCTGGCGCTGCACGGCAACAACCATCTCGACCTGCTCGTGCCCTTCTACGCCGCGCTCTTCAACGGATTGACTGTCTTTGGAGTCGATCCTGCATATAAACTCGGTAACTATTTAGATGTACCTTTTGAGACGCATATATACCAAAATGAATAAGCAAATATAAATGCCATGACATGAGTTTCAAGAAAATAAATGAATGCCGACCACAAAATTATTCAACTGAACAAAATCATCTTATTTACTAGGTAAATGACCAGTCGTCAGTGGTGAAATAAGCAGATCTTTCCTAGCAATTAATGTGGTTTTCATTTATTTTACAGATGAAATAAAACAATTATTCAAGAAAACAAAGCCTAAGATCGTGTTTTGCCAGTCTGACTATTTCTTAGAGGCAGTTGAAGACCTAGGCTTGGATGCTAAGATCGTTACTTTCGGGGAAGGAGAATTCTCGATGCAGAATTTTATTAACGAATACCACCAAGAAAATGATGAAGAATCTGATGATGAGTTTAAGTGAGTATCTCAGTTGATGGTCATGTAATTTATGAGATGGGATTTACTGAATAAATACAATTGAAATAATATGGTTTAAGAACAGAACTGCTTACATTTTTTTGTATTGTAAGTCAAATTGCAATCATTCCTGTTACTCATACTGCATATTAGAATAAAGATGCATAATAGATGCTCAGATCTCAAAAATAGAAATCAAAAACCACAATGAGGGGATACTAAGAATAAGGCTTATTTTTTTATTCAAACAGGCCAGCAGAATTCGACACGGACAAAATATACGCTTTTCTAATTTCCACAAGCGGTTCCACGGGCTTGTCGAAACTGGCTGCCCATAAACACAAACCCTGGATAGAGAAGTTACAACGAGCTCGAAGGGTGTTCGTCAAAGATAGGTAAGAAAATTTTAAGATCATTTTAATTGCTTGAGGTTTTATTTGAGACTAGCGGCCCGCCCCGGCTTTGCTCGGGTGCAACGCTGATAGCAAATATAACTACATAATCATAAAGTTCTGTAGGGCGAAGAAAAGCCTTGGACGCACTATTTGGTACAGGCACGACCCCCAGCCCCCGCGCGGCCCTCAAGCCAGTATCGCCGCAACCGCTATGTCCCTACATTTTAAATTTGTAATATCTTCGAAAATATTCATTTAAATTACATGCTGTAAAGGGCAATATTGATCTATATTACATGCACAATTTATTAAAGGTACTTAATTGGATAAGGATTAATACTGTATTGCTTAAAATCGCTTTTTCGTAAATAAGTAATAAATAAACGATAAAAATGGTTATTGTGGGTTATCCTCAAGAGATAGACATATGCCATCGCGGACTTTTTTGTAGATCTTTTTAAGGAGCACAATACTGTAGTACATTATTTTGATCTATCTCATAGGGTTCAGCCAGCGTTTGCAATGAAAGCTCAAAAAATGGGTTCATTTACGACCTTACATTAGAAATCTCTAAGATTATCCATATTCGTCTACTATATTATGCATGTATTATACATATAAACCTTCCTCGTGAATAACTCTATCTATTAAAAAAAACCGCATCAAAATCCGTTGCGTAGTTTTAAAGATTTAAGCATACATAGGGACAGACAGCGGGAAGCGACTTTATTTTATACTATGTAGTGATAGTGATAGTGATAGTGATGAAGGTTAAAAAATGGCCAAGGTACTATGTAATTTTGTCATTTAAATACTTTAGGCCCAGATTACAATTAGGAACAATAAATAACCGTAACTGTAATTAAATAAACGTACAATGATTAAATAAAATCTGCTCGGAAATAGTACTTAGACTACGGTCAGAAAACACAATTTGGATCAATCACATTTTCCAGATGACTCTCCTTACAATTTAGACAAAGCATTTAAATTAACTACCAATGTACGTGTGAAAACGTTTATTTCCAGAAACGCTTACCACAATAGACCAGCGCTGAATCTGAACTCAGTACATTGGATATCGGCGGTGTTCAATATAACTGGGATGCCGCTATTCAATCAGAGCATCGTCCAGACGTCCGCGCCTCTCACTATTGAACATATAGTCGACATTATTCATCGGTACCAGGTAATATTTTGTGCGTATTTTGCGGAAGACTGAAGCGGAATCCGCGAAGTAATTTAAATAACAGTTTATGTGGAGATACCTTATAATTTTATCCTCAGAACAACGAACAATAAGCACATTAGGTATATTCTTATGACTTCTGCCATAAGGATGTGTAAGGTTTTCACTAGTTGAAAAAATATTTTTGCATTAAAACGTCCTACAAGAACTTTAAATGCAAGCTTATGCCTCGCCAATTTTTTACTAAAGCTAAAATCCACTGTTGTCTGCGTTTTCATATTACACATTATCATAAATCGTTTATTTTTCTTTTCAGCCAGTCCAAGGATTCTTTTGTGGGAACATGATGAATGCAATATTAAAGTACGAAGAGAAATGTGATTTGACTTGCTTTGACATTATCAGACTTGGGGGTCTGAAGGTACACAAGGAAATAATTTATGAATTAAGGGTAAGTTTTATATAATGTATATAAAAATAGATAAATATAAATAAAAGATCAAATTCTTAGAAGTAAATACTTTAGAAGCGATGAATTTTCATATTGGAAAGGAAAGGTTATTTCACATTCACCAAAGTAAATTACTAAGTTATATAATGATCTTTTTCAGAAAAGGATACGAAAGGATGCAATAGCTTTCGAAGTATATGGAGTAACAGAAGCATTAGGGCAGGTTTTTACTTCAAATTCTGAGGGACCTGTTGGAAGCGTCGGGAAGCCGTCAGCAGTCCATCAAGTAAAGGTGAAAAAATCATCAAGAAGAACATTTATAACTAATACTATATTACAAGTTCAAGCGACTTTTATGGTTATGATAAACATAACATATCATCACGCCTGTATCCCCGAAGGGTTAGGCAGAGGTGTACCAATGTACACCCACAGTTCGCCGGTATGTTTTAGGTCCCATGTAATAGGGGGCGAGCCTATTGAACCTACTAACCGGGAAATCCAAAATTGGGTTATGATACTAAAGTCATTTTTGTTTTCAGCTTATGGATGATAATTCAGGAGAGGAACTAGTAGATCCGAATATTACTGGACATTTGTGGATAAAAGGACCAGTGTTTGCGGTAGGTACTTTAAATTTAGTCAAATTTCAATCAGTGCCATCTTAAATTACTTAATAGAAATCAATACTGATTTAAATAAGCTAGAATAAAGTAAATTTGCCTAATACTATGAGGTTTTAGATGAGAATCTTGAGGTGGCTACTTAAATGGAAATGCATTGTTATGAACCAAATATAATTTTACAGGAGTACTACAATGATCCTGAACGCACAGCTGAAGTACTAACCACTGACGGCTGGTACAAAACAGGTGACCTATTCTACAGGGACGAAGACAATTATTACTACTTCGTCGAGCGAATTGGAATGCTCATCATGTATAAGAATAAATTTGTAAGTTTTTGAACATAAAAGTAATATAAAACCAATTCAATAACACGAAACAAGGTCAATGTTACGGCGTAACATGCTCTGATTTAGAATGCACTTACAAATGAAATACGTTTTTAATTAAATAAATCAACTCAGCCAGCGATTGACTTAAAAGTCTTTAGTCTCATATTTATTAATACACAATTAAATCTAATATAAGAACAAACCCTAACTATACTAAAATTAAAACTTACATAAATAAAAACTAAACGGCGTCAAAGAACTCATCGTCATCCTTGTCAATGGCGAGGAACGTGCCCAGAAGGCTGGCAGCATTGCCACGTTGAATGGCTATGCCGATTCTCTGTGCAAGGAACAAACCAGCCCTCTGATCACGAGTAGATTCTACCAAACGTTTGGAAAGTTCTTTGAATAGATTTCGTGCGCTCGGACCCCATGACCCGAGCGTTTCAACCCCAAACGGCTCGAAAATATAATCACCCACAATGTTATTATACTTCCGCCGCTTAAGGGTCTCCGCAGCTCCAGCAGCAGCGCCAGGAGAGGCTGCTGAACTTAGAACGTGGGACGGCGCAAGGGTGTCGACGCACGTTGCGTCCCACACCAAAGGCCGACCCAATTTCCAAGGCAGCAATGACATACCGTCAGGTCTCTTGCCATCTTTAGTCTTAGTTTAAAGTTAGATATAATACGATGAATAGTTGGTGGACACATTTTTCTTCTATGGAAAATAAAAACCTCGGTAGGTACCAATTGTACATATCTCTCTCTTTCACACACATCTCACACTTTACAAATATAAAATAACGTGACTTTAAGGGAAATTTTAAATCAACATATTACCGTAAGTTATCGTTACATAAAAAAGGAGAAAATATGAGACCACTATTTTAATTGTCTATCTGATGAACATGATGAATAGATATATTCCATTCCAGATATCCCCGCTAGCGCTGACAGAGGTGATCCGTCATCACCCAGGAGTGCTGGACGTGAGTGTGACAGCTGTTCCTCATCCCTATGATGGAGAGCATCCAGTCGCCTGCGTGCTGCGGAGACCAGGTCATCACGTTACCGCACAAGATATTAAAGATCTTGTAGCTAGTAAGTGGCACTTATGCTATTAATGTCGCAACAGGTTTGTGTCCCAAACCTTGCTTGCGGGGTATGAGTATGTATGGGTATGAGTACAATATAAATCTTAAACAGTCAAAATATTTTGTGAGCTCAATAATTTAGTAGCTTGTCATAATAAAGTGGCATAAAAAGGTTTTTTTTCCTAAATAGGCATTCAACCTTTTAGAATTTGTCTCGTTAGAATATAAGCATAGCGATAGAAAACAGAATGAACAGATTCCTAGATTGTACATTTATATCTAAGAGCTTAATTATGTTATTTATTTTTCTCAGGTAGACTAGAAAACTATCAGCACCTACGAGGCGGTGTCATCTTCATGGATGAACTGCCCAAAACATCGACAGGCAAAGAGGCCAGAGCAAAACTACGAGATATTGCATTTGTGTCTAAAAGAGAATAAAACATTTATTACATGTTTGTCGTGTTATTTCAATAACCTTTTGTGTCAATCAGTTGAAATTATGTAGATGTCATTGTATCTACAAGGAAATACATTTTTGATGAAATAATCGTAATAAATACTTGTTTTATTGAGCAAACTCGATGGCCTCCAAATAGACACAGTACTAGGAAACTACTTATGTTAGCTGCCTTTTGGGTCGGTCGGGTAAAGATCAATTATGCAAAACGGCTTTTTAAGTTTCATCGCAACAACACCATTTGAAAAAATACATAATCATGATATTATTTATAGCCGCGCTATTCGCGAATTAAATGTCTACAAGTGCACTTTGTAAGGCACGTCCGTATCCGATGCGCGCTGCGATCGAACTGGATTTGATCGACCGGATTATACCAGTTACTGAAGAAATATTTTACGGTGCATTCATTTAAATTGCAAATTTCATCCTTACATGTTACATGAATTAGTCCGTAATAAAAGATCAATTATATAATTGTAAAAGTATTTATTCCCTATGTCCAATCCGTGCAATTTGTTGTAGTTTCGCGCGAGCTTCTTTCCCCGTAGACGTTCTTGGCAGCTTATTCATAAAGATGACGCCTCCTCTCAACCGTTTGTGATAAGACAGCTTATCTGAAAAATGGAAGATTTAACGTTAGCTTTTGAAACGGTCAAATGTCAATTAGATTCATATAAGGTTCGATCAACAATATTGTTAACGACGATTGCCATAAATTCTTATAAAATAGTTTATTGTTTGCTATGAAATATACGATTATTTAATCCAACATCACTAGCAAAAACTACACAGTACAATCCAAAAAGGACTTCCTCGAGGCAGTATGCTTGGACCCTGCCCACAGAATGTGAACATTAACTATCATCTGCAAATCCATCAAAGCTTTCAAGTATTATTCATATTTTTGAACGTTAATTCTAGCTAGACAACTATACTCACTTGCAACCAGCTCTTTAATCTCATGCGCAGTGACATTGTACCCTGGCCGTCGTACCACACACGCCACAGGATGCTCTCCATCATACCGGTTGGGAACGTACGTCACACTGACATCCAGCACGCCAGGGTGCTGTCTGATCACTTCCACAAGTTCTACTGGTACTATCTGTATTATGAATTTATTACATTATTTACATACACGAAATAATAACGTTACAACATGATGAAGATTGACAAGAATTGCTTATTTCGATTTAAATTACAATCTATGAATCTAAGTGATTGGGTTGGGTTTTTGGGGCAAAAAGTTGCATATACTCGTATTCTTGACTGGATCTAAGACTTTTTCATGTTAACCTGTAACACTAAAATTGGTTATTTATAATTTTGTGACCAAAGAAAGAAAACTTTATACGCAGTTGCTTTTTAAATAATGTCAAAGCTGTCAAATGTTTTACTAAATGGTAGATGATATTCAAAAACTTACAAAATGATTTCTATATTTGATGAGCATGCCAATCCGCTCGACAAAGAAGTAGTTATCATCTTTGTCTCTATAGAACAGATCGCCGGATTTGTACCAGCCGTCACTTGTGAACGCCGCGGCAGTCTGCTCAGGGTTTTTGTAGTATTCCTTAAACATAGTAAAAATAAAACTTAACTATTGTTTTAAACAGTTACCTATTTGTTGTTTAAAACGAGCATTGAGCACTGTTACGGAAGAAACTTTTATTAACTACTAGCTGTGCCCTGCGGTTTCACCCGCATGAATACCTAGGTCCCGTTCCCGGTGTCTAAGTTATTCAGGGCGCAGATGAATCCAACAAATCACTATCGTAACAAAGGCCAGGATTACTTTTTTTTTATGAACCTCCTTCTGATCATAACTAACACAACAAAAAAATAATTAGCGAAATGGGTCCAGGCGTTACTGAGTTATGCACTTAACAACACAGTTAGCGATTCATTTTATATATAGACTAGCGGCCCGCCCCGGCTTTGCTCGGGTGCAACGCTGATACCAAATATAACTATGTACATCATAAAGTTCTGTAGGGCGAAGCACAGCCTTGGAAACACTATTTGGTATAGGCACGCGCCCCCCGGCCCCCGCGCGGCCCTCCGGCCGGTACCGCCGCAACCGCTATGTCCCTGCAGTTTTAATTTGTAATATCTTCGAAAATATTCATTTAAATTACATGCTGTAAAAGGCAATATTGATCTATATTACATGCACAATTTATTAAAGGTACTTAATTGGATAAGGATTAATACTGTGTTGCTTAAAATCGCTTTGTCGTAAATAAGTAATAAATAAACGATAAAAATGGTTATTGTGGGTTACCCTAAAGAGATAGACATATACCATCGCGGACTTTTTTGTAGATCTTTTTAAGGAGCACAATACTGTAGTACATTATTTTGATCTATCTCGTAGGGTTCAGCCAGCGTTCGCAATGAAAGCGCAAAAAAAGTGTTCATTTACGACCTTACATTAGAAATCTCTAAGATTATCCGTGTTTCTCAACTTTATTATGCATGTATTATACATATAAACCTTCCTCTTGAATCACTCTAACTATTAAAAAGAAACCGCATCAAAATCCGTTGCGTAGTTTTAAAGATTTAAGCATACATAGGGACAGACAGCGGAAAGCGACTTTGTTTTATACTATGTAGTGATAGATAGATATAACTACTTACTACAAACATTGGTCCTTTTATCAATAAATGTCCTGGTGTATTGGGCTCTGTTATTTCTACCTCCGTATCTGGGTCTACCAGCTGGAATAAAAACATCTTGAGTTAAGTACCTATCTACTAAATAAAATAATAAAACAGAAAAAGTGTTAAAAAATATATCATAACCTAGCACAGACAGAGGTTTATCAATGTGAACCCACAGTTCGCCGGTATGTTTAAGTCCCATGTAATAGGGGGCGAACCTATTGCCACTAACTAGGCCAACGAGGCAGTGCCAATAAACCTCATGTATTATCACTTAAACATGGACTATGGCTTTGTGGAATATCTTTTAGATAATATTTTGTGTGTATAAGGTTTTGAATTTTAAATAAGTTTTTGATTACCTTAATTTGATGTACTGGAGTAGGTTTCCCGGCGCTCCCTATTGGACCATCCGCGTTCAATGAAAACACCTCCCCTAAAGTTTCTGTTAATGCATAAAGTTCGACTGCTAGTGCATCTTTGCGCGTCCTTTTCTGTGAAAACACAACAAACACAAACAAAATAATGATTTTAATTATATTTACTCGTAAGTAGGTATTTAGCATTGTAAATTGTATAGCAGTTATACCTACATTTTAGTTTCTGCTAATACGAAAATAATTTTCTCTATATACCAAAGACATTAGGCATTAGCGTTATCTACACTAATTATCCTCTTTCTACTATTGCTAATTGTTTCATTAGGTGTTCAGTTTAAGTATACGTACCCTTAATTCGCTAATGATTCCCTTATGCACCTTCATGCCACTTACTCCGAGCATATCAAAACTTGTTAAGTCACATTTCTTTTCAGATTTCAATATCGAAGTCATCATGTTTGGACAGAATATTCCTTGGACCGGCTGTAACGGATAATGAAAAAAAGCATAAGAAAATCTACTCTTATTTCCTAGCTACTAAATGGTCAAAGTCAACAACGAATACAGCCTATAATATCCAGTTATTCAAAAAATAATCTATTGTGGGTTTGTAATATATTATTATGTCATGGTAGAAACTGATAGCATTATGTGCTTAGTGTAATTTAGATTTACTTTATCTATTGAATTAGGGTAACCTGTAATGATAGATGTAAGATGTGTAATAAGTAAATACATAAATAAAAATATTGTAGAATCTCGTAGCCGAGAAAAAAAGTATTTAATGAGTTGTTGCATGGAGTGATTACATATTGTTATGAAGCGTCTACAAAACAGTGACTGAAACGGTCATATTATAAAGAAAAAAAAAATAACTCAAAATTCCAAAAAAAAAAGACGGTATCTATCCGTATGAAATGTTTTTACGGCTTATTTTAATGAAACTTGGTTTGAAGTGAAACAAGATCCTGCATTCCACTATTCAATTAAAAAGAAAACAAATAACATGAAGTACCTACCCGATATTCATTGATAATATCAATGATATGGTCCACGGTGGGATACAGCGAAGTCTTGACGATGCACACGTTGAACAGCGGCATGCTGATCGCGTTGTAGAACGCCGAGATCCACTGCACCGGGGTCAGGTTTAATGCTGGACGATTCTTCTTGGCGTTCCTATAAAAAAATGTGCTTTTAAGGACCCTTATGTTTTAAGTCACAAAATGCAGTTAAATAAGGAATTTTAATTAGTTATCCTGTCAATTTATAGTTAATATTTCTTTTGGTCCTGCCGCAACTGTGTTTGCTATTTTCCTTATTCTATCGGCACGATTTGTATAAAGAAAATATATATTAAATAAAACTTATTTACATTTCACACCACTCCGGCAGATCATAGTACCTAATTCTTTTATTAGTTTAAATGCTCATGCTCATTTTAGGAGACATCTTTAGATGTAGGTACTAAAGATGTTTCTTTTCCAAACGATGTGATGGTATGTTATGTTATAACATACCATCACGTCTGTATCCCCGAAAGGTTAGGCAGAGGTGTACCAATCAATTCGCAGGTATGTTTAGGTCTCATGCAATAGGGGGCGAGCCTATTGCCACTAACCAGGCACAAATCCAAACTCCTGCTACTGAGAATTTCATAGAAAAAACCAATAACACCTTGGCCGACTTGAGAATCGAACCCAAGACCTCAAGCGTAACAGTCGCGCTTAGCACTACTAGGCCAACGAGGCAGTTTCTTTTCCACATAATCATTTTAAATATCTTACTCATCCTTGACCACCATAGGCCTGATTCTTTGCAGCTTTTCGATCCAGGGCCTCTGTTTATGGGCTGTTAGTTTTGGAGCACCAGTCGTCCCGCTTGTGGTGATCAGACAAACGTAGATCTTATTTATATCAAACTCTGCTACCCTGAAATAAGAAATGTAGTATTTAATTATTTACTCACTAAGTATTAATTATAAATGTCACTGCGACAATAATTTGGTTTTTGGTTGGGTCATAAGTATCAAATAATTCTAAAATATTTCACTATTTTTATTTTAGTTTTGAATTTTTTGTGCAGCTTAAGCTTTTGTTATAATAGACCTTTTTGATAATTAATTTGCACCGTAAATTAATTATGGAGATATCATTTAACTGGTTTTTCTTTAAAAGTTATCATATCAATTATGTTTTTGTTAGCTTATATAGACAGGTTTTATCTGTAGTAATTAGTACTACATAAGTATTAATTACAGTTCTAGTTTCTTAAATACCTTTTGATACCCATTATACAATTTCTTTTTTTTTTTTGCTCTAGATTTTTTTTCTTATCTTTTACAGAGTTTGGTCAAGAAAGCCATACAAATCTCAAAATATAATTATTTTCTATTGTATTGAAATCATCTTAAAATATTTTACTGAAATTGTCTCTAAAGCTTCAAAATAGCTACAATATTTATCAAAACACCCCATGGTTATGCAGCAACTTACCGAAAGTCCTTTTCAGAGCCCTTATCATCATACTCCCTCATGAAGTTCTGCATGGACAGGCTCCCTTCGCTGAAGGTCACGACCTTTGTGTCCAGCCCCAGTTCCGTGACGGCATCCAAGACGTGCTCGCACTGACAAAACGCTACCTTAGGTCTTGCCAGTCTGAATGCATTTTTTATTTCTTCTGTAAAGTTAGAAGACAGGATTTAGAATTCATTTTTTTCTCTAATATCGTACAAACAAAAAAACCAACGGTAGATAATTAGATAGATAGAACATTCTTTATTGTACACCATTAAAGTTACAATACTACATGATATGTGTAGCCGATTGGCGCTTCATGGATTAAGGAGAATGGACAGAGGCATAAATCTGGATGATGGACTACCAAGTCCTAGTCCAAGTACAAGTACAAGATAAGCTTATATCAGTGAAGAGGTGGATTCGTAAGTTGATGATGAAGCAAATCTTACCGAATTTGTATGTAGGATCGACTCCAAAGACAGTCAATCCGTTGAAGAGCGCGGCGTAGAAGGGCACGAGCAGGTCGAGGTGGTTGTTGCCGTGCAGCGCCAGCAGGTCGCCGGGCGCCGCGCCCAGCCGCCGCAGGCAGCGCGCCAGCCGCACCGCGCGCGACAACACCGACGCGTTTGTCTCTGATACTCCCGTACCAGCGTCTATCTGACAACAAGAACAGGTGTATGTGTATATTTATATCTAGCACCTTTTTTTTGCGGGATGAAAATCTTGACGGCCTCGTTGGCCTAGTGGTTGTAAGCGCGACTGTTACGCTGGAGGTCTTGAGTTTGATTCCCAAGTCGACCAAGGTCTTATTGGGTTTTTCTATGAAATTCTCAGTAGCAGGAGCCGGAGTTTGGATTTGTGCTCGGTAAGTGGCAATAGGCTCGCTCCCCTATTACATGGGACCTAAACATACCGGCGAACTGTGGGTGTACATTGGTACACCTCTGCCTAACCCTTCGGGGGATACAGGCGTGGTGGTATGTATGTATATGAAATTCTAATGGTTCCCACCCGCCGTCCTCACATTATATGTCGGATATGCAACGACCAAAAGTACCCCGGTCCCGTCCTCCCCTTTGCTGGAGCCGTGGGAACGCTAAGTATTCTCAGCGTGGATACAGCAGGCCTCGATCCTTGAAGAACCCCTTCTAGAGGGTTTTTTTTTTCTTTCTTATAGCGGGTTGGGTGTAAAGAGCCCACTCCTAATTTCTTCCGAATATTTTTACAGACTATATCTAGTGCCTAGTTTATTTAGCTCAGTTAGGAATGTACCAATTAGTGTGTATGACAGAAGAAATCACAAAATGTCACAGTTTTTGTTGTTTATTTCTACAACACAAAAAAAATGCAAATTAAAATGAATTAATTTAGATGACATTAAAATAGTAAGATATTCTGATTGCTCGTGATTGAATCTGCAAAGTCACATGTTATGCTATCTTTAAAAATAATATGACTTTGCAGACTGACTAGATGTTTTGCTTGTTTTTCATCGGTTACTAATATTTTTCCTTAACTTTTTTGTTATTGCATTTAAGATATGTCTTACCCACTATATCAATCATAGGAAATATTATAATACTTATTACAGTTACTTCAAGTCATGAAATCGAACTACAAAATGCTGACCTAACAAAAAAAATGTAAATAAACAATACCGCTACCACATGACTTTCGTAACTTGTAACGAATTACGATACTGAACCTTAATTAAAGAAACAATGAGATCAAAGTTGTATCTCATATGTGTATTAGATCCCCTGCGACAATCCATGACTTATATAAAGATTAATATAAAGCTCGAAGAAGAACGAGATTCCAAGAATGAAATCTGGTCAGCAACAAAACCCTTGTTTTGATTTAAGGAAATCTCACGTATTAAAAATCACTGATCTCAAATAAAATACTGACGAATAAAACGACAAAACGACTCCAATGAGCTTTATAGCTGCTAGCTCCAACCACCAGCAAGGTATACCTGCCTAATATATCGATGACAAAGATATCGCATGCCAAACAAAAGAACACTGTAGAATCGACAGCCTCGTTTCAAAGTCGGTTAAAATACATAAATTAGGTACCTGACATATAGCATCTGGTCGCTTCCTCATGTGCTCCAAAAGCATGTGTCCTAGATGATAGTTATTTCGACACGTCATCTTCCAAACAATACTTTATTTATATTATTTATAATATATATCAAAGAGTTTTAAACGTATCGCGAGGTTATGAACATGTTATTAGTTATGGTGAGCCGGTTTGAATCAAATATTTATGCAATCTCGTATCAAACTAGTGCTGAGATTGTTTCTCAAAAACAAGTGGGATCGGATATTAACGTGTTGTGTGACCTTGTGGCTACAAGTTTTGTTTTATAACGTATTAGATGGAAGATGCATGTGGACTTTTGGTTACATTATAAAGCTTCATTAAAATTACAAGCGTTTATTGAACTTGTAATATTTTATGTGGTTTCGGGTCTTTCAAATGCAAGATTTTTAGAACCACTTCTTGAATTCCGCTTGGAATAATATTTCTTACTAGCTGTGTCCCGCGGTTTCACCCGCATGAATGACAATATACACTATCTTTATAAATTATAGCCTATGTGTTATTCCGATGTATAAGCTACATTATTGTAAAGATTCAGTAAAATGCATTCACTAGTTTTTGCGTGAAAAAATAACAAACATCCACACATCCTTTCTCACAACCTTTCACATTTATAATACTTATTAGTAAGGATACATAAGTATTTCTTATACATAAGTTCGGTATGTTATGATGACGCAATATTATGTATATTTGACCTGGTTTGATTATGGTGCTAGAAGGTGGCCATAGAAATTGATTATGGAAGAGACGCACATCCGCCGTTTTTGAGCTTGTTACTACTACTTAGTCCCAAACTGGATAAGGTTCAATCTTCTAGTCATGTCACACAAATATGTTTTAATCATATTATGTTAAAGTATAAATGAAGAATTTACTCTTACAATATTGACAGGATAAACAATTAAATCTATTTCATTTGGGACAAAGGTATCCCTCGGAACAATGATATTATAATAAATTTATTATAATATCATTGCCTCGGAACCAAAGAAACCCAGTTTTACCGTAATTTTTATTTTTATTATATGTCGACCCCTTTTGTCAAAGTTTTGCCTCTGAGGCCCCAGGTTCGAGCCCCGGTCGATTCAATTTAAGGCTTGAGCTACTTACTTTGTTCAGATCAATGCATGTTATGTTCTTCACATTAGATAACTTAATAATTTAAATTTTATTTAAAACTTACAGAGAGTTTCAATGATTTTCTATGACCTGCAGGTTTGAATTCAGGCAAGTACCAATGTTACTTTTTCAAAGATTATGTAAATTTATTTATTACAGTTATACTTTCTTAATACTTTTGACAAACGATAAAGGAAAAATCGTGAGCAAACCTGGGCCAAGCGTTGTGATCAATGCTCATGCTTTCTCTACATTGGAAGGGCCCTGTGACAAGCAGTGGGACTTTTATAGACTGATGTTAACTGTAAAACTGGCAAAACGAGCCTAAATTCAAAATGTGTGTTATCATGAATAATTAAAGGGTCTTTGATACGTTCCTAAATAAATTAGCATGTATCTTACTAATACGAATTCAGGCCTAATAGATAAATTATTTACAACTGATAGGGCAAGTACCTAGAAAGGTACTTAATTCTAATGTCTAGTTATAAACTAGTGTCGCCCCCCGGTATTCCCTTTCCCTTACAAAAAACATCTCAGGTCCAGTTTGTTAAAAATCTTCTAGAAAAGTCTTATAGGATCTTCCTGATTTTTATCCAAAGGAGACATAAGTAATAATTAAAGAGCTATTCCCCGCGGTGGTTTTACTTGTCCTAGTGCAGTTTATCGAAGGACCGCTATCCTCAAGCGATTTGGACTGCGAAAGGGTAAGCCTTACAACCTATTCTTTGGATATAGGAATCAAATTGATGAAAGGAAAAATGTCTTGCTCATAAAATAATAAAGTATAATAAATAAATCTGTCCAATTCATATAATAAATATTCGGACTTGACGTTTCGCAATGGATTCGCGGACAAGCCTTCTTTTTTGCCTGTAATAATTATACAAAAATAGTTTCAGTGAAAATTTTAGCAAGATAAAAACCGGATAAATTTGCAAAAAAAAATATTTCATCATTTATCTACAACGAATATATATATATGAAAAGCCGCACCATACACTAGGCCTATTCCTAGTTAGTGTTAAAGTTGAATAATCTGAATTTCAGTTACTTTAATTAAATTTACTTAGTCTCTTTTAAGAAAATATAGTTTTATAAAATAGTAATATAGTTTTCTAAAATGGCTGTGTGTAGAAACAACTATCATCTCGGACATATGGTGTTAGAAAAGCTAAGGGAGCGTCCGGACGAAATCTGTCAGGTATCTAACTATTCCTGCGTTTAGCAAGCTTAACAGGGTCGGCTCCAATCTCACCAGATTGAGCTGAATACCGTATTTTACATGGACCTACGCCGTTCTGGCAATGACGGCCTTTCTAACGACCACAATCCAATATTGAGTAACACAGTATTCCTTGGTAAGACTTGCCAGAACTGTAATGACTTAACGACTGTTAAAAACCACGTTTGACAAAGGGAACCAACGGTTTTAAGGCAAAATGAAATATTCAGATCAAGGAAAAGTGTGCTTTTAATGTGTGCAGCGATTCAAATCATGTCAAATTGTCAACTGTTAGTTGACTGTAGTTTACTGCTGCTAGTGACATAATGTATGAAAATTACAATTTTACTTGACTTACTTGGCTGGTTGGTTTTAGATAGATGCGGGCACAGGCGAGTCGGAAACGAACGCGTCGGTGTTGTCGCGCGCGGTGCGGCTGGCGCGCTGCCTGCGGCGGCTGGGCGCGGCGCCCGGCGACCTGCTGGCGCTGCACGGCAACAACCACCTCGACCTGCTCGTTCCCTTCTACGCCGCGCTCTTCAACGGCATGACCCTGGCTGGCGCCGACCCCAAATATGATTACGGTAGTTTGGTTTCGCGCTTTATTATGACTAGTAGACTATAATCGGATAGTAGAATAATAGGATTCGGATAGATACTACAAAAATAGGATCGGACATTGTGCGAAATCGGTCTTATGGGGTTGTCGGTCATTTTGTAAGTTCATAATGTGAATGCTAGATAAAAACTTAATTTTTACACGCATATTTACAGATGAAATGAAGTATTTTCTGATGTTGACGAAGCCCAAGGTATTGTTCAGCGATTCCGAGCTGTTCCATGAAGCAGTCGCCAAGTTAGGGCTGGACACCAAGATCATAACCTTCAAAGATGGAGAGCAGTCCATGAAGAACTTCATGGACGAATATGCAAACGATAATGATATTGAAGCTGAATTTCGGTAATTTTCAACAGAAATTCCTAAAATGTGTTAATTAATTCTCAGGGCTAACTGACATAATTGACATTTTATTAAGCGATTTCCATCGTTCTTAACATTTGTAGAAATGACACTTGACTACTCGGTGAATACTCGGTGGTATTACTGTTGTTCCTTTAATTAACTTTTATTAAGTAATATATGACGTGTCTGTCTGTGACTTTCCCTGAGGCAGCGTAGCTCCTAAACAAATGGACAAATTGTTGCAGTTATGTCTTTTTTAAAACTGAGTTGATAGACAGATTGGTGCAGTTGTCTTTTTTTAAACCTCCTCTTCGAGATAGTTCTAAGCTTTAATTTCTGAAGATCTGTTCAGGATTTTAAAAGATATAACTTCATATCGTCATAGAATTATTCCAGAATTTACTATTTAAAATTATGTAACCATGATACATTGTACAGGGTGGCCGAGCATGACGTAGAGAAGGTTCCCATCTGGTTGATATCCACGAGCGGGACGACCGGAGTGCCCAAACTGACGACGCAGTCACACAAGCTATGGATGAAGGAGATACAAAGGCGGCAAATTATGTTAGCTAAGACGTTAAGGTTGGTATTCTAATTTACTTATATACTTAGATATATATTATGTCGGACTGGCCTGCTGGTCTGGTGGTTAGTGTCACTTACTGCTAAACAGGTAGTTCAGTCGAAATTTGTTTCGCCGGGTTCGATTTCTACCCAGGGCATACCGGTAGCCGAATATTTTGCGGTTCAGATAAGAGCTTTGCTGAATATTCAGTATTCAGCCAAGTAGCTATTCGTGGCATCTCTAACGTCAAAGATATGCACGTAAAAAACGAGTACCCAATATTTTTTTTTGTGCAGGAAAGGAGATCATAACTTGCCAACTTTATCGCTGAGTCCGGTGCAGTGGATCTCTGCTTACGTCAGCGCAGTGATCATGCCGCTGAGCCACTACTCCATCGTCAGGAGTTCTGCTCCTCCCTCTGTTGCACACGTCATCGACATTATTAATGAGTATAAGGTGTGTAATCCTATATTTAGTAGTTTAGGCTCCTTTTATGTGTCACACTGCTTGGCATGGTCTCGAAATTCCTCTAGGTTCTTCTGCTTCAGCTGCCTCTCTCGAATCTGGCAATTAGTGATCAATGTTACCGCGCAGGCGTCTTTTCGGCCTATCAAGATTTCTACCAAGCAACTACCTACTAGGTACCTTCAGAATTCCAACCTTCCTTTGTCAAGAAGTATTGTCATAAATGGAAAACAATAACAATTCCACATAACTCGTTAATTATTACAAATCTATGAATTTGGCGGTTTTTATCGATTCTTTATTTATTGCAGCCAGTCCTTGGGATATTTTTACCGAATACGATTATCGCGATTTTCAATCACGAGAAGGAGTGTGACTTAACATGCTTCGATTATATTGGTATCGCTGGATACAAAATTAACCACGAAAACTTGATCAAGTTAAAGGTATGCAAATCTTTTATTTTTAATGCGGCATTTGACTTAATTTTCCTTAAATATATATAAAAGATAGGCTAAAATATGATGGCTTAAAAACTTTATTCTAAATGCTTTTAACTGGTTCATAGAAAAGAATGCGTAGTGACGCGTTGGCCGTTGATCTGTACGGAGTAACGGAAGCTTTAGGTGCAGTATTCGAAACAAGCAAAGATGCACCTTTCGGCAGTGTCGGGAAACCCGCACGGCAACAATTAAAGGTTAGTAACATGAACCATTGACAGAATGATGGCTAAGGCAAGGCAAAAGAAGCGTTGGTCGTCGACGATATAATACAATTTTCGAGTTTAATCTGGATAAGATGGCACCGCCCAGAAGAGAAAAGTCCGTGACATAGGTTCATGCTCAACAGTGGTATGACAAGGGCAATGTATGACGATGATGAACAGTAGGACCTGATCAGGCATTATCTTGTGGTAAAAACGTAATATCTGAGGTAAATTAAATAAATCAAATATTCCCGATCTATTGAATAACTTTCCATTACCACCCACAAAGTGCAAGTCAGTGTTGCGTGGATTGAAACCGCAGCAGTGAAACTTGACGATACGGCTGATACCAGGCACCCATTTTACCTTGTCAACGTGCTTACCATATTATAAAAGAATATATATTCAAAACTGTTTTTCACCCCTGCATTTGAAAAAGAGATCATCTAAAAAGTTTACCGCATGGGTATTAACTATATGTCCCCTTTTATTTCCAGATTGTCGATCAAGAAACAGGGCAAGAAATTACAGAACCTTATAAACGTGGAGAGTTGCTGATAGGAGGAAATATGTGTGACGTAAGTTTATCAGTTTCGTTGTCTTGATTGCATAACACAAGTGCTCTTTACTATGGGTTCAGAACAATATATTATGTGATGGTGCTTAATTTCCTCGTGTGCTCTACAATTTTCTTTGCTATGAAAATATTACTTTACAATGTCACAATATTATTTAGGGGTCTCTAAATTCCATAGCAGAAGTGCTTTAGTTGGTTAATCGGGGTTCAGATCATGTATGTGATATCCACATGCACTCATGTGTTTTTTTTTTGTTGGCACCTTGCTGCCAGGTGCCAGCTGTTGCTTGTTAGTTTTCCCGCGGGGTTGTTAGTTGTCCTATCAAAGTTTTTTACAAGAATTACTCTCTCCAGGGGTACTACAATGACCCTGAGCAGACTGCGGAAGCGTTCACGGAAGACGGCTGGTACATTACTGGAGACTTGTTCTACAAGGACGAAAATGACTTCTACTACTTCGTCGAGCGGATTGGACAGCTGATTAGGAATAGGAATTATTTTGTAAGTTTCAAACCAAAACATAGTTATAATAATTTATTTTATTTAGTAGATATTTTTTTTAATAAAAATTAAATCATAATTACTAAATCAACTTTTGACTGTACCACCATACAAATAACGGATCTGTAAAACCGGACCCAAAAATAAAGAGAGTTTTTTTAGTTTGATGTGTTCGTCTGTCTGTATGTGGCGACGTAGCTTCTTAACGATTGGACCGATTGTGTATTCTTTCTTTTTGCTTGAAAATTAACATGATCGAGATGGGTCTTTGCTATAATTTGTTAAGATCTGTTGAGCAGTTTAAATATTATCAGTAATTTTCAAAACTTTGAATAGGGTTCCTCACGGAAGTAAAGATATATTAAATGTATTTTTTTTTAATGAAAAAGCAACTTTAATATTTTTTTCAGGTAGCGCCATCCGAATTGATGGAGGTTATTCTGGAGCATCCCGGCGTGCTGGACGTGTGTGTGACAGGTGTACCGAGCCTGACGGACGGAGAAGCAGCCGTCGCGTGCGTGGTGCGACGCCCTGGACATATCGTTACTGCTGAGGAAATCAAGGACTTTGTAGCTAGTAAGTTGTCCACTAAAAACTTTTCTTTCTAGTTTAAAATCTATTGACTTCAAACCAGGTCGAGGGACGACGTGAGGATTTGTCGGACTTGCAGCGATCAAAAACACCCGGATCCGACCTCAAATTTGCAGGAGCCAGGCATTGGGTTGGGTTGGGTTAAAAGTGCCCACCCCTCATTCCTTCAGAATACGAACGTTTAGGACTGTGTCCATGTCCTCTGGGACCTGTCAGCTGATTCGCCTCTGGCGCGAAGGGAGCACAGTACTTACCTCCCTCTACCGCTTTGCGGCTTCCCTAACTAGTGGTCTAGTGTTAGTGCCTAATAGTGGCCCCGACTGCTAAACAGGAGGTCGTGGGTTGAGTGGGTTCTGCTCTCATCCGGGACGTATATTGGTGAGATTTGCAGGGTCATTTATCCAATAATATGTTCCTACAACTCACACGGTCATTAGATCCTAAACTATTCTGAGCACTGTAGCGACCAGACTTCACCAGACAACTGATAAACTTATATATTTCTAACCCGCTCTTGTTTGTCTCCAGGTAAAGTGGAACCATTCCAGCAGCTGCGAGGCGGCGTCATCTTCATGGAGACGCTGCCGAGGACATCTACCGGCAAGCTGGCGCTAGCTAAGATACGACAAATAGCGCTCGTGGCGTATAGAGAATAAATCCATTATTGAAGATAAAGGTATTCAAGCAGTTAAAATGCTTTTGTGGCATCTGGAGCTTAAACGCACAAAAAAGGCCTCTCCAAAAAGTTTGGAGTTTCTGGAATAATTAAGTACTTATTTATTGAATAGAAAATAAAAATATAATAATAATGGTTGTATTTCTTTTGCCCCCTACACGTAACAAAATCCATCTTATGTCCAATTAACACAATCACTTTCAAATTGTAATAGAATTTGATATGATCGCTATCAAATAAAACATAGTTTTTTTGACAGTTGTTGAAAACGTTTTAAGAATAGGTATTGTAAGTTATCTTTAAAACTGAACATAACCTTACTAGAGCATCTTGTTATTACCTACTTTTAAACTTAGATCCAGCTATCCATTGTTGTTTTGCTTTATTAAGATTGTTAGCAACGCACTAAGTCGAGGTCCGAACCCCGCAGGGGATACCCTTAGTGGATGTTGCTGACGTAGTTAGTTTTTCCTATTGCTCTGGCTGGAGGCCTTAAGGACCTCGCCAAAAGTCCGGTGAAGCAGTCAAAGCCTGCGCTCAGGCTAACTGCAAAGATCTCTACCAAAAAAAAAATTACCTACTTTCTGCCGCGTCAGCGTTTCAGTGGTTAATCATTTTGGCAGTTAAAATAAAAATTCAAATTAAATAAAAAAATTAACACGTAAAATCATCACATATATATACATAATACATCACATATATCATTTAATACATATAAAATCTAAATTGATTAATCGTTTAATCCAACTTTCGCCAGCTCTAAGGTCGCCTGTCCAATCCCCGTACGAGTCAAAGTCAAAACACATTTGTACATTATCTAGGGTTTAGGTGTTTGTGGTACCTTCGTTGTTGCTGCTTTCCATAGCACAAGTCCTTTAGTTTCTTTCTTTAGGTCCTGTGCAACTTATTTGAGTTTCTCCACATTTTATTATTTATTTATATTTATTATTTATACTTCAGAACTGCCAATTCGTGGCTAACGTGTAAGACACTTCTGCTGTGGCAGAAAGTAGCTTCAAAATGAACAAACTAAGAAAAACAACTCATAAATGATGATCAATGTATCTTTATTCAAATGTATAACGAAATGCGATCTTTAATGTTTTTCTTACAAAACGGTGAAATGTATTAATTAGTCACTTTTTTGCGTCTTCTCTTGAATAATTAAAGGTTCCTTGATACTTGATAATTGAATTAGCATCTGACTTACTAATTTTAATTCGAAAAAAGTAGATAAACTGATGAAGCAATTACGTAGATAGATAATTAATTCTTATGTCTAGTTATAAACTAGTACCGTACCCCGGAATTCCATGGCACATAGTTTACCGGAAAAACAAACATCTGAAATCCATATTGAGTTCAAATGCTATGAGTAGATTAAGCCTGAAAAATTAACAAACATATATACTTTAAATTCCACATTATTGTTTTGGAAAAGTAAGATTTTTTTTTAATCTAAAGGTTATAAATTAATCTCTTCTGTCTTTTTCTTGTACGACTCAAAATTTATTTATTATTTTGCCCCAAGATCTCCTTTATTAAATTCCACATGACCTAGTGCCGAGGAAGACTTAAAAATTATGGTACTAGGCATAACGAGTAATGTGAGATTTTCTTTCCAAACCCTGTTACATTTATTCATTCATTATTAGGGGCAAGTATGAAGTCATGATGAAAACCTTACTATTTCATATACCTAGCATGTAAACAATTTTCGAAACGAACTCGTGGACAAAACTTTTTCATTGTTCATAAATAAGAGAGGTCTACGAAAATAGTTTAAATGAAAATTGCAGCAAACCGAATAAATTTACATCAAAATAAATAGTTCATCATTTATCTTAAGCAAATATATAAATAGACGAAGAGAGTACAACACAGCCGCATCATACATTAAGACAAAGTGCTAGTTAGTGTTGTTGCATTTTAGTAACATATATTTTAATTAAAGTTACTCTGTTGTATTTAAGAGCATATAGCTTGGAAAGATAGTTTGCAAAATGGCTGCATGTCGAGACAACTATCATCTCGGACATATGGTGCTGGAAAAGTTGAAGGAGCGTCCGGACGAAATCTGCCAGGTATCTAACTATTCCTGCCTTCCCCAAGCTATACCAGGATCGGCTTCCTATATCACCGCATTCAGCTGAATACCGTACTTTACCTGAACCTTTCAGCGTCTGGCAATGAAGGCCTTTCTGACCAAAATTATCCGATATTGGGTAATACAGTATTCCTTGCTAAGTAAGCTTACTGCTTGCCAAAATTGTAATGACTTAACGACTGTCAAAAATCATGTTTGAACCAACATATTTAAGGGAAGGGCATGCATGGTGGAAGTAATGAGCAAAATGGTTAATTCAGATCTTAACAAAAATATGCTTTTAATTCAGACTATCCAATTCAATAATGTATGAAAATAACAATTCTACTTGGCTGGTTGGTTTTAGATAGATGCAGGCACAGGCGAGTCGGAGACAAACGCGTCGGTGTTGTCGCGCGCGGTGCGGCTGGCGCGCTGCCTGCGGCGGCTGGGCGCGGCGCCCGGCGACCTGCTGGCGCTGCACGGCAACAACCACCTCGACCTGCTCGTGCCCTTCTACGCCGCGCTCTTCAACGGCATGACCCTGGCTGGCGCCGATCCCAAATATGATTACGGTTGGTTTCAAACGATACGTAGCTACTTAAAATATAAAAAAATACTAAAATTTAAAAGAAAAAAACTATTCGCCGCAGGGATATTTACAGGTATGTCGGTTTTTAAGTTCATAATGCGAATGTTAGATAAAAACTTAAAATTTCTATATATTTACAGAGGAAATGAAGTATTTTCTGATGTTGACGAAGCCTAAGGTATTGTTCAGCGATTCCGAGCTGTTCCATGAAGCAGTGGCCAAGTTAGGGCTGGACACCAAGATCATAACCTTCAAAGATGGAGAGCAGTCCATGAAGAACTTCATGGACGAATATGCAAACGAAAATGATATTGAAGCAGAATTTCGGTAATAATTTGCTTGTCCAGAAACTCTTAAAATTTTCGATTAAATTCTGTAAAACTACTAACGGAATGTTAATATTTAAGAATCGACTTAACTAAACCCATTTAGATGTTAGTATACGAATACGTGTTACCGTAGGATCAAATTATACAGGGTGTTAAGAAACCCCTGACCGATCCGTGAAGGTGTTGTTATGGATCGATATCTGATTACAATCAAGTTGGAAAAATTATAACCTACAATATTTTTTTCGGACAAGGGTTTCTTAACACTCTGTACAGGAGCATGATAAGGGATCCATCCATCCGAGCTAAAATGTTTATAATTATTTTTATCTAAGTTAGTCCTGGCTTACAGACTTTGATGTGTACAATGCATTGTACAGGGTAGCCGAGCATGACGTAGAGAAGGTTCCCATCTGGCTGATCTCCACGAGCGGGACGACCGGAGTGCCCAAACTGACGACGCAGTCACACAAGCTGTGGATGAAGGAGATACAAAAAAGGCAAACTGTACTAGCTAAGATGATAAAGTTAGTATCTTCAATTACTATATTAGGATGTATTTGTCTGATTTCTTGGTCTAATGGTAGACCTTGTTGGAAACAAGAGTGTGATGAGCATGCTTATCAGTTGTCTGGTTATAGTAATACGGGTTCTGCCTAGTTTAATAATGCAGATAATGTAGAATGATTGATACTAGAATTTCGTCCTCTTTATAACGTACTAAATAAACGGTATAGTCGGCGTAATCTGTTTCCGTAAGACATCTTTTATTTGTTATTCTGCTACTGGGGTCCAGACGACATGACGAAACTAAAATATTTTTCTTGTGTGCAGGTTAGATCACAACTTGCCAGCTTTAACATTAAGTCCAGTCCAGTGGATCTCAGCGTACATCAGCGCAGTGATCATGCCGCTCAGCCACTTCTCCATCGTCAGGAGTTCCGCTCCTCCCTCTGTTGCACACGTCATCGACATTATTAATGAGTATAAGGTAATTAAATTACTTTTGATAGATACTTCAAATGCCGACTATACAGAATGTTACCGAAGGGGTATATCGTCCCAAAAGGGCTGAAGAGTACATCTGGCGTAGAGTCAGCCAACAAAATTTCAGCTCATAATAAGTTAATTTGATAATTGATATTAACATTATTAGATTGAACACCAAAGAACACTATATCATCTCACAGCACTATTGAATTCTATGTGTTCACTTTATGTACTTGCTTTCTTCTTAACGACCTTTTATTTTTTGCAGCCAGTCCATGGAATATTTTTACCGAATACGATTACCGCCATTTTGAATCACGAAAAGGAGTGTGACTTAACATGCTTCTATTATATTGGTATTGCTGGAATGAAAATGAACCGAGAAAACTTGGATGCGTTAAAGGTTTGTCTAAAACTAGTCTATTAATTAACACATTGAACTATTTAATTGAATTTCTGTGTTACGGGAGATTTCAGAATCGTTCGATTCATACACGTTATGCCGCCTACTGTTTATTTAGTTAAGTGTTTATGCTTATGGTTTTATGCGGATTTTGTTTTTGTTTTTGATATTGTTTTTATGAGTTATTTTACATTGGCTATTGAATTAGGTTGTTACCTGTAAAAATAGTTATATGTGTGGATGTAAATAAATAAATAAATAAACGTTACGAAGAAAACACAAACTTGTATGTTATTTACATTAAACAACATAAAAAAAAGTTTAGTTACATCATTTATAACTCAAAAACTCAATCTTTGAATCTTCGGATATAATAAGTCCACTACGAAAAACAGGCAGTCACACTCATGCAAGATACTCTGAGCACAGCTAGTTCAAAAAGACTGTATAAAAATTAAACAACGATTGTATGGTAAATACCTACAGAACTATCTGACTCGTATTATACACAACGGGTTTCTGATGACTTGAAAAGTTTATTCTCAAACCTTTTGATTGGTTCACAGAAAAGAATGCGCAAGAACGCAATTGCCGCTGATCTGTACGGAGTAACGGAAGCTTTGGGTGAAGTGTTGGAAACAACCAATGATACACCTTTTGGCAGTGTTGGGAAACCCGCTCAGCATCAGTTAAAGGTTAGTAACGTAATCCATTGACAGAGTGGTGGTCAAGGCAAGGCAAAAGAACCGTCGCTCATCAAAGCAGATGACCGATGTAACAAAATCACAAAAGTTTTGGGTGAAATCTGGAGGGGACTGGTTGAGATGGACTGGACCGGATAGAATGATAGATTAGAGTGGCCAAAGCCCAGCAGTTGGATGACAAGGGCTGTGGATGATGAAGATGATGTCATTACCATAATCCTGCTTTAAAACAATGAGAAATAGCATACTTCTAAATATCATTTCAACATACATATGTTGGTAAAATATGTTGTTCCCTATTATTTCCAGATAGTCGATCAAGAAACAGGTTTAGAAATAACGGAACCATATAAACGTGGAGAGTTGCTGATCAAGGGACCCATGTGCGACGTAAGTATGCCCACTTAAATCTAAAATCATCATAATTTATTGGCAATTTTACATCTATAATCTTAAACAATATATTAAGATCCTAGATTCCCCACACAGGAAATCACTTCATACGTTTTCTGGGGTCTAAGCGTTTGCGGTTCTCTGAATTTCATAACACAAGTGTATTAGTTAGTTACATACTCGGCGTTCAGAGCATGTATATGCTATCCATTTTTTTGTTGGCACAGTTCTGCTATCAAAGTGGCTATAAGAATGACTTTACAGGGGTACTACAATGACCCCGAGCAGACAGCGGAAGCGTTCACGGAAGACGGCTGGTACATTACTGGTGACTTGTTCTACAAGGACGAAAATGACTTCTACTACTTCGTCGAACGGATTGGACAGCTGATTAGAAATAGGAATTATTTTGTAAGTAAAAAACCAACATAAATATCAGCACGGTAATCGATCTATAATTTGTATGTGGTTTCTTAAATTTTTTGCATCGATTATTTCGTAAGCAATTACAATAGCTATTATATTTCAGGTAGCGCCATGGGATTTGATGGAGGTCATCCGACAGCATCCCGGCGTGTTGGATGTGTGTGTGACAGGTGTACCGAGCCTGACTGACGGAGAAGCAGCAGTCGCGTGCGTGGTGCGACGCCCTGGATATGACGTTACTGCTCAGGAAATCAAGGACTTTGTAGCTAGTAAGTTGTGTTGCCACGGGCTCCACCGTTGTATGCCGGAAGAGTAGATCCACGCGAGGCCCAATTGAAATTCTATTGTCTTATTTATTGCGGCATGCGAGAGGTTAAAGCAGGTTTAATACGGTTGAGTAAGCGACACCCCGCTTGTGCTAACGCAGTGTGGTGCGCCGTCTCGCTTCCATAACTAAATATGGTACACATACTATTGGTCTAGGGCTAGTGACCCTGACTGCTATATTGGAGGACATTTAATTTCCACCCAGGACAAATTATTATAACATGAGCAAATCATTATTTTGTTCGGTGTTTGATGTTATAAAAAAACATTCTGGAATTATCTGCGGAGGGGGGTGAGGCGTCGTGACTTTAAAAAAAAGTAAATGTCACCCAATTGTTTGTCCCCAGGTAAAGTGGAACCGTTCCAGCAGCTGCGAGGCGGCGTCATCTTCATGGAGGCGCTGCCGAGGACATCTACCGGCAAGCTGGCGCTAGCCAAGATACGACAAATAGCACTCGTGGCTCACAGAGAATAAATCAAAGTAAAGAGGCTGAAATAGGCAAAACAATATCGAGTTCATGTAACATTTGGTGGCCCAAATAAGGCTTTTTTGTGAAGGCAATGACTTGAAAAAGATTGAAATTAATGTTATGGAAGAATTAAATACTGACTTATTATTTATTAAAAATGTTTTTTCTTTCCCTTTACACAACCACAGATTTTAAATTGATGATGACTATATTTATCCCGGAGGAACGCAATTGATAATCATTAAAATAATGAACAAACTAAAAAGGCGGCCATGTGGATTGCCACCCATCAAGTCTCGTTTCTTGCGTGAGCGAAAACTGGCCCACGGAGAGCTGCTTCGCTACGTTGAATGTGAAGGGAGGAATGGATGGTAAGGTGAATAAAGTATGTCAGATGAAGGATGTAGTGACAAAAATTGACAAAGGTATGCTTAGGTGGTTTGGCCATGTCGACAGAATGAATAATAATAATAATAATAATAATATTCCGGGACATTTCACACACGGTTGTCTGATCCCAAGCTAAGCAGAGCTTGTGTTATGGTAACCAGACAACTGATAAACATACTTATATATTTCTAAATACATACATATTATAGATAAATTACACCCAGACACCGAACAAATGATCGTGCTCATCACACAAACATTTGTCCCGGGTGGGAATCGAACCCACGACCACGACGGTATAGCAGTCAGGGTCTCTAACCACTAGACCAACAGGCCCGTCGAATGAAGAACGATTGACGAAAAAAGTGTATTTATTAGGCGAGTGTGAATGAAAGTGTTGGAAGGTCTAGACCTACGTCTTGAAAAAGGCCAGGTGAAGAGTACCCTTAGACGAAGAGCATGTACCAAGGGAATAATGACAGTGGACGAAGCGAAACAAGTGCGTAAGGATCTTAGCAAATGGAAAGAAGTGGTCTGCCTACCCCTACGGGCGAAAGGCATGATTATACAGGCTGTTAAGAAAACCCTGTCCGATCCTTGAAGGAATTGTGACGTATTGATATCCGATACCATTAATGTAAATAAAAAATGGAAAAATTAAAAAGAAAAAACAATTTTAACCTAAAAAAAATATTTCTCAAAAAGGTGAGATAAACAGTCGCCGTCGTCACATTAGCTGCCAAATGATCAAACATCTATACGTATAGTACTAAACGTATAGTGTTGTGGAAATTTTCTATTTTGTCTTTTTTTACTTTAATTATTCGTGATAAAACACAAAGTAATTAGCTTAATTAAAACATTTCACCGTTTGTGTGAATAACATTAAAAATATCCCGTTTTATTTGAATAAATATAAATAAATAAATAAATTGAACAGTATTATTTTATGTTTATTTTTAAGTTACATTCTGCCGTAGTTAAACGTTTCACACTTAGTTCTAGCCTTTTATTTTGGCAGGTAAAATAAAAACACAAAATTCAATCATTTATTATTTTAATCACAATTTAAAATTATCACATAATATCATCATTTAATACAAACACAGCATTTAATTTAACATTTATACGAGTAGTATTCTATAATACTATGTGTCATTAATTATTAAATATTAATTGTTAATATTATTTACATAAAAACTCTCATCTACAAACCGTTTTATTTAATCTGTTGTCAATGTTGCCAACGAATGCGATTGGTTGAATTCTAACAGCCAATCACGGCACTCGACATGTCAATGAATCCTCATGATAAAATAATTTCATTAACAACTAATCATTAACCAGGTAATTATTTATATTTATTTAATTTCATAACAATCATTCTCTATTTGCGGTAAGAACTAATTTACTGAGGTAACCTCGGGCAATCTTTAGTGACGAGGTCATCGGCATTTTGTCCAGGAAAACTACACCACCGCGTAATCTGTGGAAATCTGCTAGTTTACCTGAAAACAATGAGACAGTTTAGATCCGCAGTTTAGATTATATAATTGTTTCGCTTCGTCCACTTTCATAATTCCCTTCATACATGCTCTTCGGGTTAGGGTACTTTTGACCTGGAATTTTTCAAGACGTCTGCCTAGATTTGGCCATTTCAACACTTTCATTCACACTCGCCTAATACACTTTTTTCGTGATTCGTTCTTCATTCTTTCTTTCGAAATGGCCAAACTATCTTAGCATACCTTTCTCAATGTTTGTCACTACATCTTTTTTCAGACCACATCGTTTTCTTATCTCACTATTGCTTATTTATCCAGTCACTCAGTTTAATTCCTATACATTTACTTTTTTATACTACATTTTAATCTGTTTTGTGAGCTGTTCGTTTTTCATAGATGATAAATAAATAAATCGAAAATATCTTGGGACAACACACACGTTCATCTGATCCCAAACTAAGTAGAGCTTGTACTATGGTACCCAGACAACTGTTACTGATAAACATACAGAAGATAAATACACCAAGACAAAACAAATAATCATGATCATCAACAAAGACTTGTTCTGTGTGGGAATCCAACCCACGACCTCCAGTATACTCCAGAACAGGGGGCAGATGAAAAATCATCTACTTCGTGCAAGGAGTCATGACACCGCATCTCCAGTCTGCTTGAGACCACGGCTGGTGTAACCCGGTCGAAACGTCAAACCCTAAAGGTATTTATGCATGTACACGCTAATCCCCGTTCTATAATATTACTTTATACATGCAGCTCGTTTGTTTAAAAGTTATAACTCCAGTATAGCAGTCGGGGTCACTAACCACTAGACCAACAGGCCAGTCAAATGTTTAATATAACAGCATACGTACTGGCGACAAGGTCTTTGATCTCGGCGGCCGTGACGTCAGCGCCCTGTCTCTTGACCACGCACGCCACGATGTGCTCTCCATCAGTCTCGTGAGGCATGCTCGTCACGCTCACGTCGTACACGCCAGGGTGCTGCAGGATCACGGCTTCCACCTCCGACGGTATGATCTGTAGATGTTAAACAATATAGGTAAAAAACGAAAATAAAGCTCACGTATAACTTTTAAGTTATCGGTGGCAAGCTGACTGCGACGTTGGCCGGTGTAGCCTGGTCAAAACGTCAAGCCCGAAAATGTATTAACGCATGACTTGCGCTTATTCCTGTTAAATTATATGAGCATATGTATTGTTCAGATATTAAACCTGAACCAGCACTGGATCTGAAGTCTGGTAGTTATGTCTCCTGAAGCTAGCGCACTAAGATGCCACGACCACTACCAGTGGTTGTACGACTAAACTGACAAGCCAAGGCTAAGGGTAGCCGTTGCGCAACGTTCATATGGTTTCCCTTATTAGCCTAGTCGTTGCAACCGCCGGTTGGTCGCTTTGAGAAGAATATTATAGAGTTTCTGCCAGTTCTTCGATCGTAAAATCGATTGATTTTTTTTATTATATTCCCTCACCTCGTGGTTTTGGAACTTGATGCGCATCCTGGCTCTCTCGACGAAGTAGAAGTAGCCTTCCTCGTCCCTATACAGGATGTCCCCGGACTTGAACCAGCCATCCTCGGTGAATGCCTTCGCTGTCTCTTCAGGGTTGTTATAATATTCCTAGGAAAATACATTCGTTTTTATTTAAATTGCTCATTTTGTAACTATAATAAATATAACATGCAATATTGTATTTTCATAAATTTTTGTTAAGGAAAATATTGATACCTACGTTAACTTACAAAAATGAGTAATTTCAATTGGAAAGCAGTATCGGTAAAGTGTCAGTAACTAGGCTGGCCATGGACCCGATGCCGCTATTTTAAGTCAGTGAGTGGCGGGTGAATAAACTTTCCAGTGTACTTGTTATCGTGCCTAATTATCGTACTACTAAGTATCGACACACTGTCGCAGTTGGTGCTCAAAAGTTAGGCAGTATGCTCAATTTTCTTCGTAAGCTATTTATTGTATTCACAGTGAATGATGTCATAGGTAGGTTAGGTATCGACAAGATGGTACTATGAAGGTTTAATACTTACGCTAAAAACAGCTCCTTTGATCCAAATTTCTCCCGGAACATTCGGTTCTGTAATCACCTTTTGTGTCACTGGATCCACTAACTGAAAACATGAAGAGGACAATATGAATACTACTTTTGTGAATACACTCAGTGTTTAAAAAAAAACTAAGTATTTAAGTTAAGTTTCAAGTTGAAATCTCGTTGAAGATTATAAAGACTAACTTAGTAACATTATTTTGTTACATGAGTACAATATGATAGATCTACACAAAATAGATAGGTACAAGAAATATAAGGCATCATCGTCACCGTGAAATAAAATACCTTTCAAGACAGTCTAAAATATGATCAAATATTTTTTGAAAATAACTAAAATGAGTAACCGACTGTACTAGATACAGCCAAAAATGTGCATACGCTCATCGCAATGGGGTTATTAGCGATACTCACACTCTAGACACAATATAACACTCTAGACTCGTGGTTTATTTACGTAATTAATAAAAAAGAGTCTCAATGTGTTCTCACCTTTACTTCACATAACAAAGGTGACTCCCGCCCACAGCTTCCAATGGGGCCCCTAGGGTCGACCCTCAGGACTGGCCCTAACTGCTCCGTCTGCCCGTACACTTCCAATACTAAAGCATTGGGGCGCATCTTTTCCTGTAAATTGGTAAAACAAATATTTAATGACATAACATCACGCCTGTATCCCCGAAGGGTTAGGCAGAGGTGTACCAATGTACGCCATTAGGTCCCATGTAATAGGGGGCGAGCCTATTGCCACTAACCGGACACAAATCCATACTCCGACCTGCTACTGAGAATTTCATAGAAAAACCCAACAACAACTTGGTCGACTTGGGAATCGAACCCAAGACCTCTAGAGTAGCAGTCGCGCTTCGAACCACTAGGCCAACGAGGCAGTATATGTAATAAATATTTAATAAACTACGTATTTACCAGAAAACAATTAATAATATATTTACATTATGTATCTACTTAGCATCTCATTATATTATTTCCTTTTAATCAATGATATTCTAATAAACAGATATGTTATAAGCGTGCAATCTTGAAGACTCGGAAACGTCCTAATTGGGACGTATTGCCTTTCAACAACAACACTATTTGTCTCTTTTTTTCTTGTGGGTTTTATCGCGTTATCTCTTTCGCTAGCTGCCGCGCTGCGCGGAACACTTTTTTCGATTGTTTTGTATGTGTTTAACATATCTGTTTATTAGAATATCATTGCTTTTAATATAGTTTTTTATCAGCCGTTGTTTACATAGAAGCCACTACTGCGTGAAACAGTTCATCAACCTTCCAAACGATAAAACAAATTTACACAAGACAATAAACATTTGGTTAACTTACGAAACAAGGTGAAAGATTAAAGTAAAAATAATAATGTTATCTTGTTCAAAGTGATTATTTTAATTTTATCTAATCATGCTTTTTTCATCTCGCAAAACAAACGTTTCCGTAAATAGATAATGTAACTATAGTTTAAAGTCCAAAAACTGATCTTTGAACGTAGTGTGGACTTTGACCAATGTGCCTACTACAAGGTCGTTTTGACAAAATATGCCTACTACTGTGACTCAACAGTGGTAAACAACAATCTTATAAAATTTATATCGCGTGACAGTGATTTAATAACTAAATCAATTTTAGCTATGTAAATACTAAGGATATGAGTAATTAATTTAGCAAAGATTTAGCATGTTTACTGTTGTGTCCTTATTTTTTGCAATCGCCAACAAACTGGGGTCCGAGTCTGCTATTGACAATTGTTTGAATCGTCTGAGTGGGTGGCGTTAGTAGGTCCATTTCAGGATAATTACGTAGGTAAAACGTCATTTTAACGTCAAAATTGGCCATTGGGTCGGCCAATTTTGACATTTAGTAGAATGCTAATTATCCTAAAATGGACCACCCACTCAGACGATTCAAACACTTGTCAATAGCAGACTCGGGCCCCTGTTGTGCAGTTTCGAGATATTTTATGTTATCCTCACAATAATGACGATTTTAATAAATAAATAGACGCGTGAAAAAACGACGAAATACAAATAGTAGGTATATTGAAATCACTTAAATATCTGGTAACACCTTATTTCTTGATTGTCACGTTACATAAATACGACTAATTTTAAACTATATAAGTATACAGTCACGTTTTTTAGTCGTACGTAAAATAGCGTAAATAGTAAACAAGTAAAAACACGGATTAAAGTTCACAAAGCAATAATTGAGCAAACTAGTTGGACTTCGTTTCAAGGTTACTATAGTTTAAGTTATCTACCATAATTATTTATTTATAAAGTTTAGTGTAAGAACAGAAAACGAAACCCGGAATACAAGATACGTAAATAAATATATAATAGGAGAAATAAATGTAGTTTGCTGCTACATAACCATATTCAAAGTGGGGAGTTTTAATATTCTATTGCATCGACACTTATCATAATAATTATGTACTACAAACTTCCACCGTGAGAAACTAGTTTTATGAATGTTCACCGGATTACATTGTTATTTGAGAAGCCCAATCATTAGCGTGAATTTTAATGAAATATATATATTAACAAATATATACTCTCTGCAGTCGACTTACATTTTTATATTCCTTTGTTGAGATTTGGTCAGCGACCAAACTTTTCCCTATATAAATTTTGCTATAGCTTACAATATAAATTTGATAGTGCAGAGGTATAATATATACTGACAATAGAAAAAAAAATCTTCTACATTATTCTACCCTGTTGCTAATTGTCTAAGGTCGGCACAATTCGTGTTTAGCTTCCTTCTATCTCTAACACTTCTCATCTCAGCTCAAACAAATGATGATGAAAAGCAAATGTGTCAGAAAAGTGTAAACTCACTCTGAGTTCCAGTATTAGTTCTTTGCGGACCTTTCCCCCGGTGACGACGAGGATATCAAAACAGGTAAAGTCACACGGCTTCTTGTTCTTCAGGATATCAGCCACGGAGTAAGGACTCATCACTGCTGATACTGGCTGAAATCACAATCAATATGAGTTAGCAAACACTTGACAAATTTTTAAAATACTTATTCTGCCCATAGTAATTAAAACTCTCGCTAATAAAGTAACAGTCTATTTCGAAAACATTGGTGACCTCCTGTGCAAATACGGTCAGCCCCGACAATTTTGTTTCCGAAGTCCAATTTTAATTTTCGGTTTCTTTGAGGAAAGCACGGGCAGAAGCAGTAGCGGGTATAACGCATTTCAGTCAAACCCCATACAAAAAGGTTTAGATGTAGCTACATCTTATTTATTTGTTTTTTTTTTTATTAGCCTCTATAAGATCCCACTTCTGGACAAATGCCTTCAACTTCCGTCTTCCCAATCTGCCTGCACTTCGACCTTGGGCTTTGTCATCACAGCTCCCGCGGTCGACTTAGACGGCGATTTTTTACTTGTAGGTATGCAATACATTAGTTTCTTAGATTTACGCGAATGTTGAAATAAAACTACTTTTTTACGGATTTTTTCGCGGTATATTTGGTTTAGTTTAGTGTATGCAAAACTTTGTATATTCACCTTATACTGATTGATCATATCGATGTAATGTTCGGTGCTGCCCTCCGCGGAGCTCTGGACCTTGGTCTGGCGGGACAGAGGGAAGGTGACTACGTTGAAGAAGGCTGACACCCACTGCACGGGGGACACGTGGAGCGCGTTCTTGTTGGGGGCTTCTGGCCTAGGAGGTTACATATTATTGATAAAGATGGATTACAAGAAATTCCATGGTGTAATTTGGAATTTTATGAAACTAGCGTGTAAAGACTAGAATAAATCTTTATTAGTTTTCTATTTGCCTAACTTCATTCACAGCTGCTTTTAGAGATAATTCGGTAATAGTGGAAGCTGATCCCAAACTAGCTTAGGGAAAAGGAAGAAGAAGATTGTTACATACATAGGTCTATGATGTCTTAACACCATACCTTAAAACTAACTGACCAAGATTTTTAATAAATCAGCCCAATTTTTTGCAATTAATGCTGAAAATATGGGCCAGGGTAGTATTCGCAAAACATTATTCATTTCATTAATTATAGTTTCAAAAACAAAGTTTTTCAATCACAATATTTTACACTTACGGTTCCTGTTGGCCGTTTTCCTGCAAGGATTTGAGGATCATAATCTTGCGCAGTAAGGCTTTGTGTTTGAACGCGGCGAGTTTCACGATACCTGTGGTGCCTCCCGTACTCGTCATCCAGGCGTAAACCTTGTCTAAGTCGAATATTGCCGGTCTAAAAGGTAAATATATTATAATTACACATACATGCAGAAAATATTTACTTCAATGGAATTTATATGGGGCCACCTCTATACACCACACCTGGTCTATAGAGGTGGCCCCATATTGATGTATGGCCCCATTTTTAAAAAGTATGAGTGAAAACTATAGCGGAAAATATGTCTCAGTTTAAAATAAAAATGTTAGGCAGATAAGAACACAAAGGTAAACACGTAAAGTAGTAAGTTGATCTAGTGAATCAAATTTGATGTCAATCGATCGACTGCTGAGGTTAGCTGCCACATACGTACGAATAAGTGCAATCTTCTGAATCATATTCATAAAAGAGTAGTTAATTACCTTTTTTTTGTATATATACAAAAATTACCTAGTCCACAAATAACATCAAGAAGTGTACAAAAATGTTTAAAAACCTTATCTTATACCGATAGAAAAGTTACTCACTGGAATTCCTCGTTGCTTTCTCCGTCATCGTACTCTTCAATGAACTTTGCGAAGGAGTTCTCTCCCTCGCCATAGTGGATGATCTTAACATCGACGCCTGCTTCTTCCGCAGCCTGTACGTACGTATCAAACATATCCTTCTCACAAAAAGCCACGCCCGGTTTGCAGATCTCGAATAGAACCTTGAGTTTGTCTGAAAAAAGAAGGAAATATTATTTTCACACTAAACAATAGACAGGTATCTACTGTTAGCGGGAATCAGGAATAGCACATAATTAATTATGTGACGAACTAATTTTGATTCCGGATACCGGAAGAACGAGGACCACTACAGAGATTTAGGGATATGCTGTGGTGTCGCGTACGATTCTCCTTGCAGTAGTCTGGCATTGTAAAATTAAATAATCATCATCAGGGCGTCGCTGGCCTTTAAACGTGTTGTAAAGTTAACCGTTTTTTTTATTATAACATATTGTTTAGTTTAAAGAATCACTTATTTCCTTCTTATAGTACCTACTATATTAAAACTGCTAACATAAGACATTTACTCCATTGAAATCTACGCTCTGGGGCTTAGAGCAGGTAGTGTTGCGGTTGTGGAAGCGAGACGGCGCACTACACCGCGCGTAGCGCTGTCCCGCTTTCTCAACCGGAACAGTCCTTTTTAAGAGCTCATGGTACCGGCCCCTGGAGTTGCTAAATAGAGTCTTGAATATTTAATTTAATCCGACATTATTTATATATAAGGGACCAAAAGTTCCCGTTTGGATTAGGAAACATTTTCAACTTTCCAATAGGTTTCGGAATTCAGTATCGATAATACTAGATTACAAGGCCTTTTGTTCTAGAAAATATTAACATATTAGACTGTTTTTTTTTATAAAAGCGTCCACTTCTCAAAATCTCTACGTGTCCTGATGATCAGCTAAAACCGATTGATAAGACAAATGTTTTGATTAGAATCTATGCCAATTTTTTTATTAAATAGTAAATAGGTGATAGTTTTCCTAATATACTACGCTTCTATCGCTTATTATTTTGCTTTGACGGATAACAATCTAAATTGAATTTTGATTCTGATACTGGTATGCCAATTATAAATATATACTTTATCTTATCTATTTTATCCATAGGTAATTACTTCACTCATCGACCATAGGCACATTATAACAAATTACACAAGAGCATTAAAAAAACATCTATTTTTAAATTTTTAAGATATCTCATCTCCTATTAAGATCCTTTTCCTATGTATCACGAGAGGAGACAGCTCTTCCTGAGACTGTGATTACCTATAAAATCCAAAATACATCTGTTTATTATTTGCTACTGTAACTTACCAAGTTTAAAATGTGGATCAACGCCAGTTAATGGCATCCCGTTAAAATGAGCTGCGTAAAACGGAATGTGCAAGTCAAGATGGTTGTTCCCGCCTAAAGCCATTCCTGTGCCGGGCTTGGCGCCAAACTTGCGCAGACATCTCGCCAGCTGAATGGAGCGGGACAGAACTGAACCGTTCGTCTCGCTCTTGCCTGTCGCTACGTCGATCTGGAGGAAAGAGATAGAGAATGATAAATGAAGACGAAGAGCTGAAGAAGTGTAATAAAACGCGGCCATTTTTAATGTTTTTCGAAGGGTTAGGCAGACGTGTACCAATGTACACTCACAGTTCGCCGATATGTTTAGGTCCCATGTAATAGGGGGCGAGCCTATTGCCACTAACCTAATCCGAAACTAACAAATCCGAACTCCGACCTGCTACTGAGAATTTTATAGAAAATCCCAATAAAGCTTTGGTCGACTTGGGAATCGAACCCAAGACCTCTAACATCGCAGTCGCGCTTAGCACCACTAGGCTAACGAGGCGAGGCATACTGAACATCTTTTCTAATCATTAGGACAAATTGTTATTATAATAAAAACTGACCGTGTGGGTTCTTGTTATTGATAGATAAGTTTCCACGGGATTGATAACTAATAATATAAGATATGAATCCATTTACTGTTAAATCAAAACATTAAAGAATAGATTGTGCCATAACATTGCGGTATTATTGCTACATGGTATTGTTTTGACTGAAAGAATGTACGTAACTATTGGAGAATAAAGACATCTTTATCTAGGTGCATAAAGATGTGCCAAGATATTAAATCATTTTATCCATAAAATATTTTACATCAAGATGCAAGATAATAAATGCCACAACCAAATTGGCTACGACTAAATAGGGGTCCAAATATTTCATCCATACAGAAAGTACACAAAGCCTCGCCACTATGTCTAAGCATACATAGACCCCTAAAAGGACCAGGGGGCCGAGTCTGCTATTTACAATGGCTCAAATGGACTTACTAACGCCACCCACTCAGACGATTGGAGCCATTGTAAATAGCAGCCTCGGCCCCCAGGCCTTCTAGCCAAGTGACATTTCTACAAGTAATAACGCTGATCGAATCGCTTAACTGAATGTATGGAACTGACTTGTCGAAATTAAATGTAAGTTCCTTGTCCAAATATCACTTGGCTAAAGGGTCAGTTTTATCCATCAGCAGTAGTACTTATATCTTAAAATTTCGCCTTTCAATCTAAGTTAATTTCACTGAAAAATCGCTCCTTAAAACTCTATATAAAAATTTCCTTTTCTAATCGAAGAGTAGATATTTTATTCTTATAATTCCATTGAAGTAGTTGTTACGCCTAGTACCAATATAATCAGTTACCTACTAGATAGTAGGTTCGTGATGAAATTTGTGAACGACCCGATATGATAACACATAATACTCTTATCAAATATACGATTTTTATTACATTTTATAGCACTATTAAAATCGGAGTATTTATCGCTATCAATTGTTCAATTTGTTTGCTATACATTAACTTAAAGTGACAAACAAGGAAAGGGCCTAATATTTCACCTTGTCGAACACCCATTCTATTATTTTAGATATAATGAGGACAACATCACATGCATTGCTCTGAAACCAAAGTAAGCAGCTATTAAGCACTTGTGTTATGGAATTCAGAAACAACGAAGGTACCACAAACACCCAGACGCAGGACAATGTAGAAAAGTGACTTTCTACATTGACCCGTGGGATCAAACCCGGGACCTCAGAGCTAGCGACACCTTGAAAACCGGTGCGTACAAAGTCAAAGATGCTAGGTGTATGTTAGTAAAAAAGCAAATATTGTAACATTATTCAGAGTAAGTAGGTATATTTATAACAGACGTGCGATAAAATTACTACAAACATTGTAAAAAATATATTTTACAAAGCAAAGTTCAAAGTCTTCGCGATCGAAGGCTGTGTCTACATCCTCATTTATTATTATCATGTTTCACGTGTAGAGATACATCTTATTTGACTGTAATCGCATGTAGCAAAAACGAAAACATAATTATTCAGCTGTTTTTTATCACAATTCTAAACAATCAAATAAATCAGTGATTTTTAGGACATATTATGTACTATCTATAATATTATATATAAGCACTACTATAAAGTGTAAGAGTTTGTTTGTTTGTACATCTCTGAAACTAGCAGTTAGATTTGAAAAGATCTTTTAGCATTAAAAAATAATCTCCAATCCTGAGTTTGATAGGTGGTATTATCACATCTGCCTCGTTGGCCTAGTGGTGCTAAGAGCGCCTGCTACGCTAGAGGTCTTGGGTTCGATTCCCGAGTCGACCGAGGTGATATTAGGTTTTTCTATGGAATTCTCAATCGCAGGTCGGAGTTTGGATTTGTGCCCGGTTAGTGGCAATAGGCTCGCCCCCTATTACATGGGACCTAAACATATCAGCGAACTGTGGGTGTACATTGGTACGCCTCTGCCTACCCCTTCAGGGATACAGGCGTGATGATATGTTATGTTATTATCACATAACGTGAATTGCCTCGGGGGCAGCTAGTAGATAATAAAATTGCGGCAAGTATTACGAAAAGTTTCAGTCAATAAAATGCTGTAATTGCAAGTTTGCGAAATATGGTTTTATTTACTTTGATAATGTAGTATCTGTGTATTTACTGAACCTTGATTCTTTTGTTTGTATGCTACGTACACATATTCTATTAAAAAAGTGAATAAAACTAATGTAAGTTCGTTAATATATTTTTTTTATTTGATTGCCCAACAATAATTAAGAAGTCGATTTTTGTTTTGCCTTGTGAATATATCTTTAAAACATAGATATTTTATGGATTTTAAAGCAGATCTAAATACATTTTTTTTTGTAAATAATTATTTTTGGGTACCCACATAGGGGTGTGCTAAATCAAAAAGCGCGTAAGTACATTGAAAATTGTGAGTAATTTATATCTCAAAATCACAATTAAATGAATAGCTTTTCTGATAATATTAATAGTGCACAGTTAATTTAATAAAATATGACATTAGCCGTAATAAATAGATATTCCCGTATTTATCTTGTGTCTAAAAAAAAATATTTTTTATTAAAGTAAGCTCATAATAGTTTTGTAAACGTTAGTATGGGGTTGGTCAGTAGTCTCCAAAATTGACCAAAAATACTAACGTTCACAAAGTTTTGGCGGTCAAACCCTTAAATACCTGAATTGCTGGCGGCAAATTAATAAAAAAACCATTTTAGTGTCACCAAAACATACCTGACAAACAGCATTCGGCCGCAACCTCAGCCCATCCATAACCAAATGTCCCAAATGATAATTATCATTTTTCACGTCAAAAGGAGCCAACCGCATCTTGGGATTCACAAAAACTTCTTGTAACACAGCGCACGAGTATCCGTGTGACTGCCGGTAACGTGTGCCTCTGACAACAATCTTATTGTAGCTTATATTCGACCGGCATCGGCAGCTTCCGATTATAAACGAAGATACGAAGATAACTAGATTATTAAAAACTGGATGTTACATTCATAAGTCTACCGACCTCGCAGCGGGCAATACGGCTTTACCGTTAACAGTCGTAGATACAACTGTCAAGCGAAATTCGTACGTGATTTGAAACTTTTATTTTAGTAGGTACGAAAATAAAATACTCTTTGAATGTCTGGTCGTTAACTAAATACTAATTCGGTAGATCGCTGTAGAATTTGTTTAAAATATGTGGGTATTTATTCGGCACTGCGCGTTTGTTTTTACTTTTTGCCCAAGTATTTTTTCGTCATATTTTGTGTACAAAAACTAAGTGGATTATAGACACTTTTTGGAATACCTACTATTTGTTTTATTGTAATAATAATAAATATAATATAATAATAAATGTGGACAACTTCACATACATTGTTCTGAACCCAAAGTAAGTAGCTAAAGCACTTGTGTTATGGAATTCAGACACAACAAAGGTACCACAAACACCCAGACCCGAGACAATGTAGAAAAGTGATTTTCTACATTGCCCCGTCCGGGGATCGAACCCGGGACCTCAGAGCTAGCGACATTTTGAAACCGGTGCGTACGCCACTCGACCACGGAGGTCGCCAAAACTAAGAGCGAAATGTATTTACATAAAACTGTTAAAAGAGGTGCCTACTCATTGAACGTTCATCGCAGCGGAGAGCAATGACCGTAACCAATGTTCAGTGTTTTATAGACATCTACGACAAATAAATATAAGCGTGTAATTTTAAACAAATCTTTTTTACTTCACTCAATATTGTGCCCGAATTTTTTAATCAGAAAGTGACCCAATTCTGGTACGCACAATATTGAGTGATTTTAAATGTTATTTTAATATAATGGTTAGTATAATGGACAGGTACAATCTATAAATAGAAAATTATTATCTGCAATTTTCGGTCACAGAAATTGATATGTGTTCCAAATTTTAACTCAACCGGTCTATCAATAAGGGCTCTGTTTTTTTTTCGGACTTTCGGAACCCTAAAAACATGATAGGTAACATCGTACGGAACCCTCTTCACACGAGTTCAACTCGCACTTGTCCGGTTTTTGATTTGTTAGATTTCTCTCCAACCCGAATAACAGATTCAGATAACCTAGGTTTTCACGCGGTTTTTTTTTGGTAGAGATCTTTGCAGTTAACCTGAGCAGGCTTTGACTGCTTCAACGGACTTTTGGCGAGGACCGTAAGGCCTCCAGCCAGAGTTTTCACGCGGCATGAAACCGTGGGGCATCGCTACTTTCTACTATTTCTACGAAATCACAAACTTTATTAAAAAAAACATGTAATTAAAACATCAAAAATGTTTTTATTAGGCTACTTATGCTAATCAGAACATTCATAATTATATTTATACCTTATCTATACCAAATAACATCTGTTACGAAGGCCCTAATATTTTGATATAATATTACATTATATCATACTCTATAGGGCTTATTATAGAGATTAAATTTATATTTTCAATCACTACAATTCATTTGCGTCAATATCGAATAAAAGTGGTATCAGCTTAATAGATAACAAACATACGATTAATGTAATCACAAAGCCGGAACAATAAAAGGATATAATTTTAATTTGAATTCTATACGTAGGTAAGTATAATACGTCAAGCATCACAAAGCTAGCTTTTTAATTAATTGTGTTAACAATATCCAAAATATGAACTGATGTGGCATTATGCTCTGGGTATATTAAATTTTAAAAAATATATATTATTATACAAGAGACCATCACGCCTATATCCCCAAAGGGCTAGGCGGAGGTGTACCGATGTACACCCACAGTTCGCCGTTATGTTTAGGTCCCGAGCCTATTGCCACTAACCGGGCACAAATCCAAACTCCGACCTGCTACTGAGAATTTCATAGAAACACCCAATAACACCTTGGTCGACTTTGGAACCGCACCCAAGACCTCTAGCGTAGCAGTCGCGCTTAACGCCACTAGGCCAACGAGCAGTCATATCTGTGGTCATATCCAAATTGAATTGTATACAATAATACAAATAGGAATTTATAAAATTCCGAAGCTATTCAGGTAAAGTATCAAATATTGTTTCAAAAACTATTTAATACATAAATGTCCTAAATACATACATGGAAATGTGCACAATTCCTAGAATTGTATATAATTCCAATATCTTATTAGGACATGTATAAAAATAATAGTTTCTATAATAAAACACGTTGTTTAAAAATATGTTTTATTAATCACTCGTTGAGACAACAACGTTTAGGTAACAATCATATCGTAAAATATAATAATCTTCATATTATTATTATCTTACTAATTAAAGCTACGGAAAACACAAATTTTGATTAGGTAACATAATTATGTCGTTGCTCACTCTGTTGCAAGGCCACCATATCTAACCTATTTTATTTTGTACCCGTGGATATCCTCATGGACTTCCTCCACCAGGGGAAGGCGGAGGGGTATACCGGACTCCTGACGGCTAAAACCACCGAAGTACTTCACCCTTCCCTTATACTGGAGACCAGTCGGGAAGGCAAACTACCGCAATCACAATATCTAACCTAACCTATTGATCTCTGTGACAAAGTGGAACCTAATCGAAATATGAAGGTTCTATACTAAGGAGACCACTCTTAGGCGAGCGTAGTGTAGGACGCCCCCTGGCTAGATGGACCGATGACCTGAAGAAGGCAGCTGGCAGTGACTGGATGCAAAGGGCGGGAGATCTTGCGCTGTGGCGTTCCTTTGGGGACCTATGTCCTATGTCCAGCAGTGGACTGCAACAGGCTGATATGATGATGATACTAAGTCGAGGGTTTGATTTACGCTCGACATCAAGTTATCGGCGAACATGGCATGTCCCTCCCCTTGCCCCGCTATCCCATTAAATTTGCTAATTCAAGGGAAAGATATAAGACCGGGAAGAAAATTCCAGGTGCAATAAGGCTGTTTTTCTATATTCTATGCTTTCTTAATATCATTTGTGTATCTTAAATAAATGTGTAATTGGTTAAAGAGAACTATTTATTATATGTACCTATATATTTTCTGCTAAAAGACACATTTTTCTTGCCACTAGAGCAATCTTATAACGTCACAAAGTGGTTGGTAGAACGTGAATTTGATACACACTCGTATAATATAATAACTTATACGCCGTCTAAGTCTTATTCCAGTTAAGATGAATGCCTCCTTAATCACCACCCAAGTAGCATTGTCAACACTATAATATTTATGCAAAATAAATTAAATAAAATCCGTAATATTTAAACAACCTTTCTACAAGAATTTATTATGCATGTTTTTATTGGAGTCTTAAAAATATAACATAAACAATGAATGAAAAAAAAAAATACTTTTATTCTAAAAACATTAAATCCTAACAAGGCACAGATACATATTGTAAATAAATAACATGGTATTTTGTGTGGTTATGACTAAAACATTAAACCCAGTTTCTGAAAGACACGTTACAAATTTCGCCGCCAGAGGCGCTAGAAGCACATGTCTGAACCATCGACGTATGATATGCATAGACTGCTACTATCGCTATTTTCTCCTTGTGACCAGCAAGAGCACTTTTTAGTCTGTATCTAGTACATTCGTTTACTGATTTAAGTTATTTTTCGCGCAACAAGAAACTTATATGGAAAAATATCGATGGTTTTGACATTGTTAGGACAATATTAGTGTTTTAGATAGATTTCTTAAAACGGCAAGCTCCATCTTCATACACAATTCACGACAAAACTAGTTCACACTAGTGCTTAAGGTTCAAACTCTGATAGGCTCACTCTATAGTTTCTTATATATACTCTAAGATTTTTGGTAGGAGTTTGACAATTGATGCGCCAGTGGCGCCAACTAGTGAGCGCAATGACAGTAGCTCTCATAATCATATTAAACCCAATCTAGATTAACTTCAATTACACACTACTAATATACAATAAGTTGAACAGTCTCTCAGAAACAGGGTATATACCGTAACACATTTTGTTTATAAGCTAGAGTCTTGTTGTACGACTAGAACTTCATTTTGTAGCTTGCCTGAGCCGATTTTGCAGTTGGAATTTACTATTAAGCCCTCCATTCTGTAAAAAAAATACATATGTTATAGTAACTTAATAAACGATTATTTTTTCGGTTGACCGGGAGCAAGACGGGTCGACTGCGCGGCATAGTAAGAGTCGTCTGGATGAGACAAGTACAGGACTGTAGAGAATGGCACGAGAAAGGAACGGCAGCCCAGCAGTGGGAGACAAGTGCTGTGGATGATGATTATTTTTATCACAACACAGTAGTAGTGTAGGAAGTGGTGAAGGGTTGGGGAATTAGGGTCGGTTCATTTCTGCTGGAAGGTGCGTCGTGTGTTGCCGGTTGCTTGGCGCCTTAGCGGGCGGATGCGTGTTGGGGCATTCGACCGTTCTCACTTAACTGACAATGCGTTTGTACGCCAGATGAGAGGGGTTGGAAGTCTCATTGCGTGTTTGTCTGTACTGGTGCTGCGCCAAAAAACACATAAATGAATTTAGATTTAATATTGATTTAACTAACCCCAGTGTGCTAGCGTGTGTGTCACCATCGCTCGCCAGCGCCATGTCGAGCTCGCAGCGTATGCACTGCTCGCTGCACTCCGCTATGACGGTGTCACTAAGCTCCACTTTCGAGCCGGAGTACATTTGTATGCCGACGCCGCAGTTCTTGATCGTGCAGTTTCTTAGCTCTACCTACAAAATTATAAAGGGTTGAATGACGTAAATAGACATTATTGCTAATATTTATTTCAAGGCGTAAATGCGTTTCACACATACCTGTGCTCCTTTGTGTACGACGATCCCAGAGTAAAAGTTGTCAAACGTGCAGTCTTCTATTAGTATTTTAGCGCCAGACATCGCCACGATACCTTGTGCAAAATCACTCTGGAACAATATATAAAAGTTATATTTTCCTTGTACTGTTTTGATTATTTGTTTGTCAAACATGATATTGTGTTATTTTATGGCGATGTGCAATTATTTGCTATGTGACAAAAAATATAAAATTTTATATTCATTTACAATTGTAGGGGCTCCGTCGTAACAGCTTAAAAAAGAGATAGTTTTCATTAAATTTAATTTGTTTGAAACTATATGTGCCACGCGGTTTCACCAGCGTATTTTCAAGTATCCGTCCATGGAGGGCCTATAGATTGATGATGGATTATTTCCTTGTATACCTGTGAACTGCTGGACTTGTCGAGTACACTGCAGCGTATGAGGTGCAGCGAGCCAGCGCGCATGACGAGCACGGTGTTGACGAGCGCGCACTGTAGCGTCAGCTCCCGCAGCCGACACTCCTCGCTCAGCATCAGCAGGCACGACCGCATGTCTGATGCTTGGAGAGTGGTGCCTACGAAAGAAGGGAACGTATAAACAAACACGAGTTTCAGGAAATTAGGCCCGGTATCCACCAAAGCGGGGAGACGAGAGATCTGCTGTGAAGCTGATGCGTTGCGGAGAGGAGATGTGAGCTGTGAGAGATGGAACTGTCGGAGAAGGCAGCGGGGTGAAGGGTATGCGAGCGCGTGCTCCGTCCGGCCGCCCGACTAGACACTTGTCCGCTTTGCCGCGCCGCTTGCTCGCTCGCTGCACAAAATTCAATAGAAAAATGAGACATCTCCTCTCCGCTTGACCCATTTCCACCAAAGCTATGCGGAGAAGAGAGTGGATTGGTTTATTCAAACACATCCCCTCTCGTCTCCTCTCTTCCCCGCTTTGGTCGATACCGGGTCCTAGATTCGATAAAACACAAATCCTCGTTGGAGAACATAAATTTCTACCCAGGATGTTTCAAGGGGCTACTGAGATGAAAATCACCCTAATTTCAATAGAGAAGATGACACAACCCATTTTACTGGGAAACACAGTATTCCATAGTAGGACTGGTTGTCAGAATTGGCAGATAATTGATGGATAATTTTAGTCATCTAATTTATCCTATAATTTCTCAAAACACATGATCAACTATACCTTTGAAGCTAGTAATATTGATCTTGGACAGCGGTATCTCCGGCAGACTGTAGTCACTGCTGCAGACCACCAGCTCTTCAGGCTCCAAGGCCAGCGCGTCTTCTGCTGACGTCATCACGCTGAGGGTGTACTCGTTCGTCAAGTGGGAGACCAGGAACTTTGAGAGTTCGTCGAACTCGAAGATTGAACCGCCTTGCCAGAGTGCTACCACCTGTTATAGAAAGATATATGATAGCAACTTGAGAATTTGTCAGTTTACATACTGGGAACTGCATTTAGCTGCCGTGGAACGAAATAAAGCACACCAAGTAAGCTTTCATATGACATGATACTAATTCTAGCGAATAATATTTATTTAAGGTGCGTCCAGGGTAGGCAATGGTGAGTTGTGACATATTACTTCACCACTGAATCTTATGATAAACATTAGTTTTTAATGTTGGTACCTTTTGGTCCATTAATTAACTATTTATTCTAAATATTAGATACTATACATGAATAGACGGCCGCTCTCGCGCGACACGTTCCTCTTTCGTCGAACTGCTTCAAGCCGTCCGTGTTCGCGGCTTAATAGTTAGTATGTATAGCCCAGATACTAACATCTTTAATACGAATAAATAAATAATAATAATAATTTCCGGGACAATTCACACACGGTTATCTGATCCCAAGCTAAGCAAAGCTTGTGTTATGGTAACGAGACAACTGATAAAAATACTTATATATTTCTAAATACATACATATTATCGATAAATTACACCCAGACACAGAACAAATGATCGTGCCCATCACACAAACATCATTAACACAAAGTCATTAACCACTAGACCAACATACTTGTCGGAGTATCCATAAATACTCACATTTCTCTTGCTCTTATTCTTCTGCCACTTAGACCGTTCTTTAGCGAGGTACTGTTCCCTGATGAGCGAGTTCTCGTACAGCGTCCATTTTGACATGAGCCCGTCCAGTCGCGCGTTCATCTCCGCGCACAGAGATATGTAGTTCGGCGGTAGGAGAGAATCTGAAATAATTATATATTAAATAATGTGCTGTAAAGATAACATAGCTACTGTGTAGCTCTCGATAACATTAAATTTTAATTTCGGTTTCTAGTTTCAATAATTTCGGGAAATTAAAGTCTTCATACAGCTACTTTTCGTTCGACCACGAACCGGAACACGCAACGTTGGCAGGCCTCCTCGATGCAATTGCGAGTTGTCGTTCATTGTGGCGTTCTAGGGGGGAGGCCTTTGACAACAGTGGACGTCTTCCAGCTGGTGATGATAATACAGCTACTAAGCTATACGTGATGGAGGGGGCCACACAGTTGGGTATGGTACATGGTACTACTGTATCTACTTACCATCATCACTGGCCAGGTCCCCCTCACAGAGCGAGGAGTCCAGCTGCCTCAGCTTGTCATGGGCATCGATGGCACTGTTCCTCAGCAGCGTGATGGAGCGGGCCACACAGTTGGGTATGGTACCGTTGTGCATGTCCGACCAGAGTTGCATGCGTTCTTCTATAGTGTTTGGTAGTAGGAGTTTGTCGTCTGCATCGTCCCATGGCATCCATATGTCATTGTAGTAGAACCTGATAGAAAGAAATATACAATTTTAAAGTTAAAATATGAAACTGAGATGAGATTATTCTTCTTTTTGAGTAAAAATATTCTTAAAAACTGCTAGTTTTTAAGAATATTTATAGAAGACCATCTTTTAATTCTCTTCCTTTCAAAAATATAGATATAAAAATATCTTAATTTTTTTTTTATTACTTCACTATTTTTAAACTATCGCGCTGCATGTTTATAGTAATATTATAAGCAGTCTGCTTGCGACAACGGCCTGTGTAACCAGGTCGAAACGACAAGCCCTAAAGGTATTTAAGGATGTACGCGCAAATCGCCGTTCTGTAATATAACTATATTTCACGATTTATAACCAAGGCAACGATGAACAACACACTGACCAATTAAAGTAAATCATAACTAAAAATAACTTACCTTAGCAAATCAATAAATTCAGCGGTAGTTGCAGCATTGATACACTGTTCTCTTTGTTTAGTGGTTGGCCAGAGCTCGATCAGTGGTACGTCTACTATGTTCTCCGGTAGGGACACTGACTCATGTTGTACGCTGAGCACGTCCACGCAGGCGGAGAGGTTCTCAAAGTCCACTGATGTTACGGTTACGTAAGCTATGCAGGGGAATCTCACTTCTGTGAAATGGAGAATTGTTTGAAGTATAATATATTAAATATATGTATTTGTTAAAAATAGTTTGATACTACATGAATGTTTGGAATATTTTAGGTTTATGTTAGTGGCTGCAAAACATGATGTACATTTTTTTAGTTAACGGTACAATAGAATTACAAGATAAAGGTCTTAAAGTTTGAAAGTAAACTGTCTATTTTAATTATAACTAATTATTTAACAATATTTATATACCTCATATCATTTATCTAACAATATCCTAAATTTTGCTTGTCTCTTTACATCATAACATATGTAAAATTGTTGTATTTCCACATTTTTATAAGTATAGTGAAATAAAGAATAACTGTTGTTTTTATTACATAATTATTAAATTAATTATGTTAGGCTCACCAAATTATACAACAACTATTATCTTATACTATGCTATATTATACAAGTAACTGTAGAATATCAATATATATTGGTTTCTTAGGTTTACGCGAATGTTAGACATTTTAAGTCCCTTAAAATCATAATATAAACCGCGAAAAAATCCATAAAAAGTAGTTTTATTTCAATATCAATATATATAAAACCTCTTTAGAAAACTATACTTTAGAAGAACAATTAAAAACTCACCAAACTTCTTACAGAAGTCTTTAGACAGTTTCCACAATGCGTCCCATCCAACCGGTTCCACTAGTAACTCCGCCTGCATGCTCCACTGCTCTCGTGCGGTGCCGCGGCCAGAGCTGAACACCCGTAATAATTCCTGCAGGATCTCATTGTCGCTGCGGGAGAATGTGAACACTGACGGCATCTGGAAAATTGAATAAATATTTCTTATATTATGTTCCCTATCTTATATGGGATACTGTATTACCCAGTATAATGGTTTGTGACGGTCAGATAGGCTGTTGCTCCATGTATACTCCATTAAAATACAGCATTCGGAATCCGATAAGACCGGAAGCTGACTCCCAAAATAGTTGAGAAAAGGCTAGGCAGATGATGATGATTTCTTTCATTATGTTGAGTTATTTTGATCTGTTTCTTACTATACTAGCTGCATTAACAATGCAGTACTAAGTACGTACAAACAGTGTTTTGTGACATGTATTGTTTTTTTGGGTCAGAAATCCTCTTAGGTGTTTGTGTACCAGAGTTTAATCACAGTGTGATGAATGCCTTATGAAAACAAAGAGGACAAACATATTTATATCGGTAAAAGGTTCTAAATTGTAAAGTCCACCTGTTTACTTATTGAATGCAATGATTTTAAGTATGTTTTAAATCTGCACTGTATTGTGTGCCCACAGTTTGGTATGGCGATTGCAGACAGACTCACAACTTGGGGATTTAAAACATCATCAAAGGCATTAAATATTTTAACATGTAATGATAAGAGTTGTATTTTCTAATTGGTATAAGTAAATATTTAGACTCTAATTGCTGTAACTATTAAGTAAATCAATAATGAAGGATTTCTGTGAAGCTTTGATCACATTTGTTAGCTAATTAGTTAATAACCGTAACGAAAAACTGAAATACACAATGTGCAATGCTCTATGTTTTGATAACAACAAATTATAAACGAAACTTACTCTCAATATGAAAATAATGGTAAGGATACCCAAATACCCAATAGCGTTGAAATAACGTATAATTAAGAAAAAACGCCTTCAAAACATGGGTAAAAAGTTGTTACAATGAGTCATCGACGAACAAAATTTTACCATCGCTATCACCACATAAACATTTTGAAAATTAGTAACATAAGATTTACCTTTAGTTTCGTTTAATTTTGAATTGAACACTTGAATTAACCAATACTATAACCGAAATTAATATTGTTCTGTTTTCGTTCGACCGCTAACTCAAGTTCAAAAATTCAAACTGTTTAGATTACTGTCATAAGTGACGTCTAATCCGATTACGTTTCGTTTACACAAATTATGTCTTTTCTCTCTTTTTTCCCAACAAATAATAATGCATCTAAAATATTAAATTGAATCCCATGAATTAAAGATTGTTTTCTTTCTTTTTTTAAGAGTTTTATATTTTTCGTTTTTGTACATACATACATATAATCACGCCTGTTTCCCGTAGGGGTAGGCAGAGACCACTTCTTTCCACTTGCTACGATCCTTACATACTTGTTTCGCTTCATCCACTGTCATAATTCTCTTCATACATGCTCTTCGGTTTAGGGTACTCTTGACCTGGCCTTTTTTCAAGACGTCTCCTATTTGGTCAAGAAACGTCCGCCTAGGTCTACCCCTTCCAACACTTTCATTCACACTCGCCTTATACACTTTTTTCGTCAATCGTTCCTCATTCATTCTCTCGACATGGCCAAACCATCTCAACATACCTTTATCAATTTTTTATTCATAGTAAATAATTTTAAGATGTTAGCTATGTAATTTTAAATGTTGTGTACATTTCGCAGGCAAATAGTATGATTCCGCCGTTTACATACGGTGTCTGCAGTTTAAAAACGATTGCAGTTATGTAATATGCTGAAGGCAGGCAAAATGATAACTCATTCAATCGTTATAATGCGACGTTGGTGTTATTTTAGGGTGACCATGCATCATTAAAATATCAAGACAAATTTTGTATTACATACGTCGTCTTTGAATTATATACTATTTGTCTGCGACATACATAACATAGGAAGTGCCGAGAAACATACTTCGGTGCACCAACTTATAATATGGTAAACATACTTAAATTCTCACTCACTCACTCATTAAGAACTTGAAACTCGTTCCCTAAGCAGTCCACCTTTTCTTCCGCTATACGAAAACTACTTTAGTTAGTATAAAGTTATAAGTAGTTTCATTGTACTAAGACCATTTGGAGGCCATGGAGTTTGCTCAATAAAATAACTAATAAAGTACATTTATTTCGTCAAATTCCTTGTACTTTGTGTAGCTACATCATGTCAACTGATTGACAGTCTTGCTAGGGCGACACTAATTTTAAAGGTTATAGTACATATAAACCCTGTATACCCTACTTATTACTTCCTACTTCTTACTTTGCTCTATGCATAAGGTCATTGGAATAAAACGACAAACATTTAATAAATGTTTTATTCTCTTTTAGAAACACAAGCAATATCTCGTAGTTTTGCTCTAGCCTCTTTGCCTGTCGATGTTTTGGGCAGTTCATCCATGAAGATGACACCGCCTCGTAGGTGCTGATAGTTTTCCAGTTTACCTGGGAAAAATAAATGATATAATTAAGCTCTTCAAGAGAAATGTACAATATAGGAATCTGTTCTTATTTTTTTATTTATTTTATCGCTTTGGTCTGTCGAGACAAATTCTAAAAGTTAGAATGCCTATTTAGAAAAAAAAACCTGTTATGCCACTTAGTTGTGATTACTCTATTATTGAGCTCACAAAATATGGTGACTGTTTAAGATTTTTATCGTACTCATACCCGTGGCCCGTACCCGTACGTAGGGGCTTGGGACACAAACATCTCTAAGCATTAATAACATTAAAGTGCCACTTACTAGCTACAAGATCTTTAATGTCTTGTGCGGTAACGTGATGACCTGGTCTCCGCAGCACGCAGGCGACTGGATGCTCTCCATCATAGGGGTGAGGAACAGCTGTCACACTCACGTCCAGCACTCCTGGGTGATGACGGATCACCTCTGTCAGCGCTAGCGGTGATATCTGGAATGGGATATAACTATTTATTATGGTCATCAGACAGATAATTAAAATAGTAGTCTCATTTGTACTAAAATATTACGAATTTTCGTTGCTTTTAATGAAAGAGTTTGATTAGCTTTATACACTTATTAAGTATTAGCCCTCTTACGCACTTGCGGTAAACCGCGGGGGCGGCTAACCGCGCGGTCCAATTTAATATGCAACCGCTTGGCGGTTAAGTGCGTACAATCGCAAGCGGTAGCATATGAAACTGGACATGCGGATAACCGCGCGGCTAGCCGCCCCCGCTGTTAACCGCTAGTGCGTAAGAGGGCTAAATACTTATTTAAAAAAAGTAATAAATACGTGTTTTTTGTGACGTGTTATTATCTAACCGACAAACAAATTTTCGACTTTTCATACCCAGAGCACTACCCGATTGCTAGTGTCGTAGGTAAATTTCATTCAAAATCAATCGTTGATTAATTTAATTGAAGCATGTTGCATCCTAGCATTGCCCTTTTAGTGATATTGAATGACTTAGTTCTGTAATACTTTAATGTTCAAAAACTTACAAGTTTATTCTTATACATGATGAGCATTCCAATTCGCTCGACGAAGTAGTAATAATTGTCTTCGTCTCTGTAGAATAGGTCACCTGTTTTGTACCAGCCGTCGTTAGTTAGTACTTCAGCTGTGCGTTCAGGTTCATCGTAGTACTCCTGTAAAGTCATATTTGGATAGTAAGAAAATACTAACTTGGATTTACGTTACTGCCCAATTTTCCACTTTCTCAAAATTTTCTAGAATCTAGAATTTATTTTAGCATATAAAAATCGGCGTCACCCACACACAACTTTTGCTTTCTGTTTAGATTGTTCTTATAAAATTTAAGGTCATTGATTGAAACTGTAACTACTAGAGCTTTCTGTTGAGATTGCTTTTATCTAATTTAAGGTCATTGATTGAAACTGTACTAGATGCAGAGTACCTCGGTACTTACCGCAAACATTGGTCCTTTTATCCATAAATGGCCTGCGGTATTTGGGTCAGTTATTTCTACTCCCGTATTGTCATCCATGATCTAAAAAAATATTAGTATCATAAACACTTTGTCATCGCAAACTTAAGCATGACTCTAATCTTGTGTAAGATAGTCATCTTCATTCCATGCTCTTTAGCATCCTTTACCTTAACTTGATGTACTGCAGACGGTTTTCCGACGCTTCCCACAGGTCCCTCAATATTTGATGAAAACACTTGCCCTAATGTTTCTGTTACTCCATATACTTCAAACGCTACTGCACCCTTGCGTATTCTTTTCTGCAAACCACATCAACGATTAGCTGAGTCAGTAACATTAGTAAACGGTGATTGTGAAAACATCTTCGCATTAAATTTTCCTTTTCCCTTACAAAATAAATCGGCTAAAATAATCTTCTGAAATACTTACCCTTAAATCATGAATGATTTCCTCGTGCACCTTCAATCCACCAAGCCCGATAACGTCGAAGCATGTTAAGTCGCATTGCTTCTCATAGTTTAATATTGCATTCATCATGCTCCCACCAAAGAACCCTTGGACTGGCTAACAACAAACACCGAGAGATGTTTTTTTTACAAAAATATACTTTTAACTAGAGAAACTTAATGTCGAAATATTAATTGGAAAGCTCATAAGTGCCCATAAGTATAAAGTGCCTTTAAAACAGTGTTTTTTTGAAAGGCATTTTCTTTGTGTTTTTCGGGATGACTGATATTGGATTATATTATATCCACGCCAAAAAATATAATTTATAGCACGTTCCTGGACGTGAGAAAGTACCGAAGTCAATTAAATTTACATGACTACATCTGAGGTAGGTTACCAAGATACCCAAGAAGAAGAAATATTACCTTATAGCCATTAATAATATCAACTATATGTCCAATAGTAAGAGGCGCGGATGTGTGAACGATGCACATATTCAGTAGCGGCATTCCTACTATATTCAGCACCGCTGATATCCAATGCACTGAGCTCAGGTTCAGTGCTGGAATGTTGTGTTTGGCGTTTCTGGAAATAATTATTATTATACCTACATACTTAATTCAGATACTTTGTCTAGAAGAATCTATAGTCTAAAAGAAATCCCAATTGACTTTTTTAACCCTAGGTAGTAGGTAGTAGTAATTTTTTTTTATAAGTTAATTTAATCTTCGATTCCCAAGTCGACCAAGGTGTTATTGGGTTTTTCTATGAAATTCTCAGTAGTAGGTTGGAGTTTGGATTTGTGCCCGGTTAGTGGTAATAGGTTCGCCCCCTATTACATGGGACCTAAATATATCGGCGAACCGTGGGTGTACATTGGTACCCCTCTGCCTAACCCTTCGGGGATACAGGCGTGATAATATGTAGTTAATTTAAGCACAGTTCTCTCAGCACCTTTTTAGTGTAAACTCCACTTTTTACTGTGGCCATTATCTTCTGTCCGTCTGAAGCATAATCTCAAGCAACTAAAAGATCTTAAAACTTACTCATCCTTAACAAATACTTTTTGGGCTCGTTGAAAGTTCTCAATCATGGGTTTGTGTTTATGAGCAGCCAGTTTCGAGAAGCCCGTGGAACCGCTCGTGGAAATTAGAAAAGCGTATATTTTGTCCGTGTCGAATTCTGCTGGCCTGTTTAACAAAGAAAGATTTTTTATAAAAAAAAATGAAGTCTAGCAAATCAGGATGGAATGGCCGAAGGTCGGATCCCCGGGTCAACATTCAAGTAATATTTAGTAATCTTTGTGTTTAACTAACTTTATTTTAATAACTAAATAAGTATCATAGCATCATCAGTTAAACCAGAACACTTTCATTTTCAATAACTTACTTAAATGCGTCATCAGATTCTTCATTATTTTCAAGATGGTAATCGTTCATAAAATTCTGCATCGAGAGCTCTCCATCACCGAAAATCACGATCTTAGTATCCAACCCTAGGTCTTCAACAACCTTTAAGAAGTCGTCAGATTGACAAAAAGCTATCTTAGGCTTTGTCTTCTTAAACAATTGTTTAATTTCATCTGTAAAGTGAATGAGAATTATTCAAAAAGCGTTAAAAAAAAACTTTTTACCACTGACGACCGTTAATTTACCAAATATTTATAGGTAAGCCAGATTACATGCTCAAGAAGTGGTATTTTGTTTGGATGTGTATTTTATTTATTTTTTAAAAGTTAGGTAACTATCATAATATATCAAGGCGTTAATCTTCGTTCGTTTCATTCAATTAAGTTGTGGTAAATACTTCCACAAGCGACATCTAAGTGGTTACCAAGATTATATGCAGGATCGACTCCAAAGAGAGTCAATCCGTTGAAGAGCGCGGCGTAGAAGGGCACGAGCAGGTCGAGGTGGTTGTTGCCGTGCAGCGCCAGCAGGTCACCGGGCGCCGCGCCCAGCCGCCGCAGGCAGCGCGCCAGCCGCACCGCGCGTGACAACACCGACGCGTTCGTCTCCGACTCGCCTGTGCCCGCATCTATCTGACATCAAGATAGACAAATAGGTCATTCAGTCCCCTTTATCTCTTAAATCAATTTTAGAAACTGCCTCGCTGTCCTAGTGCTTCTAAGCGCGACTGCTACGCTAGAGATCTTGGGTTCGATTCCCAAGTCGACAAAGGTGTTATTGGGTTTTTCTATGAAATTCTCAGTACATGGGATCTAAACTGTCCTAAACATACCGGCGAACTGTGGGTGTACATTGGTACACCTCTGCCTAACCGGGCATGCAGGCGTGATGGTATGTTAAGTTATGTTTATGAATTTTGGTCATACAGACATTCAGACGGGCAGACGAACACGACGGGGGACTTTGTTTTATAATATGTATTAAATTTAGACTCACCTGACAGATTGCATCTGGCCTTTTCCTTAATTTATCCAACAGCATATGTCCTAAGTGATAATTGTCTTGACTCTCAACCATCTTACTGAATTCAATAACTACCGTGAAACAGTCTAGACTTCTGATTTCAATAAGGTGTTTCCTAATTTTAGTATTTTAGTACTTATAGAATGAAATCTCTTATTACTTATCTTTTATAAATTAAGAAATCATCACTTTAGTTTTATTTATTTTTAAACCACGTCACACAGTTTCACTCACGTTCGAAATATAACTGCCCTTACCGAACTAAGGTTAATAATATTTATACTATAATATTTACATGCACAGAAAAATGGTGCAGCGAAATATGAATACATTTATTGCTTCTAAACCAATATAGATAAAATCATTTTGGCCTACGTTATCAAATAATCTAACTTTATTGGTTACAACTAAAATCTTTCCACAAAATCGCACGATGCGGTCATTCTTCCAGCAATATAATGTTGCGTGCACGCAGCGTTCACGCGCTGCGCAACGACAATATACCCAATTTGACGGCGGTTTATGGACACCGAATAGTAAATGGTGAGGTCATCGTGTTGCGGGTTCGATTCCTGCGTAATATAAATTTGCGTTATCCAGAAATCGTTTCAAATCTGGATAAGTTTAGCATAAGTATGTGATTAGAATAATTGTAGAACCCCTTGTAGTCCCTATATACTATAATGAGAGTACGACTAATCAAAGCATTGTTGCTTAGTTGCCATTTAGGTACATAATGAAATCATTGAAGTCCTTTAGGACTCCATGCTAATAGAAGGTCTCCGTATTCATGACAAAATAAGTTTCATTTTTAATCTTATTTTATTTAGAGTTTTTATCTTGAGGTAACAACCTTATCATACCCTATTACCAGGACAAAATAACAGTAAATTTCCAGCCCATCGCATTTCTGCAAAATCGTTAAGTATAAATGTCTGTTCTGTTTTGTGTGGTAAGCCTTTATTCATCAGCTTTACTTACCTACTTATCTAAATTTTATGGGTTTTATGTAAAAAGTTTTCATAGCAACTAGACACACTGAAATTTTAGATAAACAAATTCTAAATACGGAAATTTTGCGTTACCACCATGTTTATTGAACAGATTAGCCGATAAAGGTAAGATTAGCCAAACAATAATTATTATTAAATTATAATAAAAACATATCTCGGTGTCGTAAAACATTTCGACTGGTAGCGCTTATCGATAACTTTTGTCACAATAATACCTAACTACCTACCTAATTTAATTACCACCCGGTGGGTCTACACCGGTATACAAAGCATTGCCTATCTGTCGGTCTGTCTGTTACACTAGCGGTACGGCCGAACCGACTTTGATGAATCTTTGGATGAACTATTTTACCTAATCTCTACGTAGTTTTATCAATATCCTTTAAGGGCTGTTTACGGCCTTGATAACCGACATCTAAGCAAAACCTAGTGTAAATATTATAAAATATATAAGTGAGTTATTATTAACCTGCGTATCATATTTACATTATTTACTACTTATAGGTCCTTTTTTGCGTAGGTACCTATTTGATAAATTGTGTTCTTCTTAATAAACACGCAAAAAAGTCTCAAGTACATTCATAAACCCTTATGTCGCGCCGTTTTTTTCCATACCTGTTTTTTTTACTATAATCCTAATATAAATAAAATTTGTCAAATGTATCATATATTTGACAAATTTTATTCATATTAGGATTTAAAATATAAATAATATATATTTTTTTTGTAACACGTTTTCATCTTTTACGCCAATTTTATTTAACTATACAACCAACTCTGTAGAACGGAGCGTGAAATGTCAATATTACGCTCGTGAACTGTCAAAACTGTCAAAGTGCAATCGGCTGATATTGTCGATCGTATTCGTATGTAATACTAATAAAATGTATTTTATCGAATAATATAAACACAGCCATGGACGAAAACGAATTCTTCAGACAGACTGTGCAACATCTAGCACGATGTTTGTCCAGTATAAACCCTACGCCTTGGGAGAAGGTAAAAATTACGACACGTATTTTGTAATTGTAATTTGGAAATAGTATTGTTTTCATGAACTGTTCGCTTTAACATTAATCTTTTTGGCTGAAAATCAAGTATTAGTCGTATTTAAAGCTTCTTTGTGTGTTGTGGGAATGTTTATTTATGTATTGTTTTTTTATCGCCTGATTTTGTAGTATGACCTCATCCTATTAGAGCTGTGTACTATCGGTATAAAATTGAAACATACTGTGATTCATCCACGATTTGTTTCCATATCGATGTTAGGACAATGTTTAACAGTTGTGTCACAAGTACAGAGATATTTGTTTTGTTTACCTTGAGAATGATGTGATTCTCATGTAATTTTATAGTTTGACATTGGAAATGACATAAATCTGTTGCTGCCTTGACTAAAGATTGATGAGAAAAAATTAACAAACTTCATTGTCTTTTAAATTGTTAAATTGTCCTTTTCCAATTGTTTAAAACATGTCAAAAACCCTAGAACATCACATGCACATATTTAATAATCATAAACACTGACTAGATGTGTTTGTATCTGTTCATAAAAATGAGCTTCTGACACATATTACAGATTTTAATAACTATCTGTATAGTTGTAAATAACAAAATACACCCTCCTAAATTTTACAGTTGTCTACACATACAGATCACTTTGTGTGCTTTACTTTAAACAAAAATCTTTCTAGGTGAACACCCTGTTCATGCTCTGCCCACAAGCCAGTTCCACGCTGGTCATAACTCCGCGCAGCCAGGAGGCATCCATAGCTCTTGGCTTATACTTCCTGCAGAGCAACCTGCAGCATCAGGACAAGCTGCTGCCCTACTTTCTGAAGGTCCTCAAGTGTTTGGCCACTGCACAGTTTGAGGAGCCACTGTGTAGGGTTAAAAATGGGGACCGTAAGTAGTGACTTTTGTGACCTATATCTTAATTACCAATTCTTATGAGTTAGGAAATAAGATTTGTATTTGAGAGGAAAGGTTTAACTATCTTGTAGTAAAATTTTTATTTAACAAATTCAGTCAGTATGACAATAATAATATAATGGCAGGGTGACGTCAACACATTTGCAGGGAACTTGTTAGCCTTTGACCTACAAACCTTTGGGTCGCAAATTGCTCATAATAATAAATAAATAGTTACCTGTCAAGTACTTTTACAGAAAAAAAGTATGTAAACAAACCTAGTTGGAATTGCCCCAGTGAAAATCCAATAAGTGTAAATGATAATATAATTTATTATTTAATGAAGTTAGTTCAAACTTATAGCAAAATAATTTTAGTTTTGTATCAATACATCTTGCTCAGTACTCAATAGTTTATATAATCCCTGTTTGTAATCACCCTTCATAATACTATTTCAGGTATTCCGATGGCTGAGAAATTCAGTTTCTGCCTCAACACTTTACTCTCAGATGTGTCTACAAAGCAACCATCGCTCCGAGAGGAGATCATCACCGCTCAAATCGAGCTCATGTCCAGTTTAACAAAGATTATAATCACTTGCCACGAAAGCAAAGACTACTCAAGCACCTTGTCAAAGTTGCAGCTCTGTAAGAGTTCTATACCTATATTAATAGGGTTAGCAAGATCAATGGGCCGGTATGCGACGATCGACCCGCCTCTCCTCTGCCGTCTCTTCCCCCAGCCTCCGAGCCCAGTCAAAACAAAAGAACCTGAACCAAACTTTGAATACTCAACCTTAGATAAAAAGAGGAAGTTCAACCAATTTAGACCTATCATCCCGAGATCGTTATCAGGCAATTTGAATCCAAATAATGAGAATATTCTTGATAATGGGACTGAGAATTTAGATGGTGATGGTACTCTTAAAAGGGGATCTCTTCATAGTTACAATTCTGTACCCTACGATCCTACGACGTACTTCTTCCATAAATTCGGATCCAGTTTCAACCAGTTTCCGTATATGAGGTTCTCAGAGTCTCCGGAGAAGAGGATTAATGTGCAGTTTTATGTGACGTACCTCCAGTCTATATTGTCGTTGGCTAAGAAGATGCTGACAAAGGATCTGCTGGCGTTCTTGGATGAGGAGGCTGAGGATATTTATGCTTCAGGACAGATTCAAGTAAGAAAATTCTTAAGTTCGTTTGTCTTATTTTCCAAAATGTATGGAGTAATAAACTGTTTTCAATGCAAATACTATTCACTATGCTTGCTAACTTATAAAATTTCAAAAAACTACTACGAGTTAGCCATTCATTACAGATTCTAATTGGAAATCGAGGTTCCCTCTCAACTTTCTTTACATAGTTGCCTTAGGTTTTTGTTAAAATTACAGCTAGCCTACAATCATTAACAACGGTTGGCTATTGTATTCATTCCAATTCAAAAATATTAGCCCTGTCTATCAGCAATTGCAGATAAGTATCATTTACCGTATTTTTCAGGTGTTCCCATATAAGTCATTCTCGGAGACATTGAACCTGGTTATGGTGACGCTCCTGAGAGAACTGCTCCAGCATCAGAAGGACTTGCCTGGACCCTTCACCAAAGATGTTCAGGTAAGACCTTGATCACTGACTCGTAAAAATCATTTTTTGAAAGCAGGTAAAAGAGGTATCAATCAATATTATAACCGTGAAGTAAATTGACAAAGAATCGATAAAAAGCGTTTATCCAACATCTAATTGCATATCGCTCGAAAGAATCGATAACAATACACTTTGCCAAATGCCATTAAAAACTGGATAAGTGGTAGTCGGATTCGCACATACACTCCTAGTAAATATTACATTCATTCTTATCTTTTTTTAGCCCGAGAAAAAATATTGAAACAAATTCAGGGGTCTCAGATTCTTTTAAAGTTCTGACCATGACCGACTTTTAAAGTTGTAATTTATTGTGTAAGCAATGTAGGGTTAGTAGATCCCTCCCCAGTTTGAAATAAGTCTCGCTGAAGATTTCCACTTAAAATCCCAGTGAAGTTTTGTAACATAACATATCATCACGCCTGTATCCCCGAAGGGGTAGGCAGAGGTGTACCAATGTACACCCACAGTTCGCCGACATGTTTAGGCATTTTTTAGGTCCCATGAAATAGGGGGCGAGCCTACTGCCACTTACCGGGCACAAATCCAAACTCCGAACTGCTACTGAGAATTTCATAGAAAAACCCAATAACACCTTGGTCGACTCGGGAATCGAACCCAAGACCTCCAGCGTAGCAGTCGCGCTTCGCAACACTAGGCCAACGAGGCAGTATAGAGAGCACAATTTACCGTTTAGTTACGGAACCTTGAATTTTTTCCTTTGTGAACAGGAATTCGTAAAATGCCTATTCCTAAGTGGCCAGACGGAGCTGCAAAGCCGTCACCACGATGCCTCAGAGAGAGAAGACCGGGAAAGCAACTTCGCTACCGTAAACAAGTTTAAAGTCAATGTGATGGCGAACTCTGCCTGCGTCGATTTACTGGTGTGGGCTATTGGAGATGAGACAGGTGATTATAGACCTTATGTGTATTACTTTTAAGGTTGAAATTAGGTTGTAGAGTTTTTTAATTATAATTCGAAAATATATTTTAATCTGTTATTGTAATTTGGTGATTTAGAATTTTGTACCTTGCGGGTATATAAAACAGGACCTTAAGGCCCTTTGTTATAAGGTTGAAATTAGTACATAAAGTTGATGATCTCAATTTAAAATTATTTTTTTATTGATTGTAAGTTAGTTGATTTGGAATTTAGAACCTTAAGGGGTATATACTTAGGGATGAAATTAGTGTAGTCCTTTTAGTGTTTCCTTTATTTGTTAGTATATTTTCCTATTGTGTATTTAATTGTCTTTTGTGTATATTTTATTTTATTTAGTTTATTAGTGCTTAACTTTTACCTATCTCTATATTATACTCATTTTATTTATTTGCTTGTTTTACAAGTTTCTTACATTAGTGTTTTATATATTTTTTTCTTTAGGTTTTATATATGTTATATTTATTATATTGTGGTGTTGCAGTTGATGAGGACTATCACGTGCCAGCTCTTATAAACGCTCTAACAATATTAATAGGTATCGACGTGGTTTGTGTGCCCCCCGTGCTAAATAATCCAAGGCTCACTAACGAAAATCAAACTAACGCTTATGATTATAGAGTTGATTTTTATTTGGCAGACCGTTCAGTCATTAGGTCGACTTCGTATTAATTTTTATCTTCATTGCTATGAATTTACATTTGTATATTATTCATTACTCATGTTTTGTTTGCGTTTTTTTTTTATGAAATATTCTATTAATTAGGATTAACTTTTCAATCAGTTTTACTTTTCACCTTATACAGGGTGTTACCGAAAGGGTATCCCAAAAGTGTAAAGAGTACATCTGCTATAGAGTCACTCTACAAAATTTCAGCTCGAAATATGGACAATTTGACACCTAAAATCTGTATAGATGAAAATGCTCAAAGATTGAGACATCCAAAGTTTCATACTTGTTATTTCAGGGCCACTTGAAATACATCTATAAACATTGTACATAGTCATTTAAACATGTGGATGACACATGGAAACACGAGTGAAGATATCATTTAAACCTCCTTTTTTTCATATGTACTAAATTGTCTTGTTCATTGTAGGTGCAGACTCGTTATGTGGACGTTTGACGGAGAAGATTAACTCCAATCATAACCACAAGCTGATATTAGCACATATGCCATTACTGATGGTCTGTCTTGAAGTAAGTGTTTATTTATTACATAATGCCTTTTTTCCAGATCGATTGTACTTATTTTGTATTATATTCATCATGTAACGTTATTCTATATTTTATTTATTCCTGTACTAGGAAAATAAAGGTTACCAAAAATGCATCAAAAATTGAATTGTTGTCCAAAGGACAATGGCAGGTCTCCATACTAAGAATTGTCTGGGATCAAATTGAAGCGTCCCTTAATGAAAAATATGTTAAAAGATTTGGCGTTAGTTCTAGAATCTATAAATGAGACTATTTTCATTTGGGAAAGCCGGAAAAAAAAGATTTCGGTGTTAGAATTTTATTATTTAGGTTATGAATTAACGTCAATGTCAATTAGCTATATCTATAAAACATAACGCAGATCGAAATTATGTCCATAAGAAATGATAATGTGGTGTGGTCTAAGTGAGAATAAGAGTATTTACGGATAAATGGGAAAAACCTAAATAAATTCTAACACTCGGTGTAGAGTAGTACTCAATTTAAACTTTTAAACTATCGCGCTGCATATTATAGAACGAAACTATTCTAGCCCTTAAGGTATTTAGTTATTTACGCATGTACGCGTTAATCCCCGTTCTATAATATTACTATAATACTCAATTATTGTATGTTTAAGAAAGCTGAGCGCGTCTTAAAAAAATGCACTTGCCGCGTAAACAATAGAACTATGTTAGGGCAAATAAAAAACATATTTTGTTAAACATAATTATTTATTTCATTCTTCATCTCATTATCATCATTACACATAAAATGCGCGTGCGACGATGATCTCTATCTATTTATTGTTATGGGTTTACAACAAAAATCCAATTCACTATATAGGCACAATCGAAGCAAAGTAAGATTAGCTTATGCTCACGCAAAAGCAATATCGTAGTCCTAAGGGCACGCACTAGTCACACAAGGCATTATCAATCAGTCCATAAACAGTCCAGGTAGGGTAAAAATAAATAGAAAGCCAAATATAAACATAAAACACAACCGACATAGTAAACTCGGAAGGATTTTGTAGCATAGAAAAATATAATGGAGGGTAGTTCTGTAGCGTCTTCACTTGACAGACAACCGACAGATAACATTCACTGTCCAAAACAAAAGTAGTGCTGCACTTTTGGATTCGTTTTTCTTGAGAATCGATACGACACTGAAACGATCCTCTGATATTGTGATCCATTATTGATTGGATTTAAAAGTAAGAGCATTTCTTCAAACATATCATTGATTAAAGACGAAAGAATAGATAATTCTAATATTATGTTAAAAACAAAACGAACTCTACACGGGTCGATCGATCGGTCGATTATATCGATCATTCGTTTAATTATACAGCGTCACACCACTATTATAATGTTAAAATGTCGAATGTAGGTAACCTAATTCGAACATCATTTTATGAGCTTTTAAAATCATAAAAATAACTCCGGCTTTTACAAGAAGAAGTGAATAATTGAAAAATCGTAGAAAATTAATTAAATTTGATTGACATTTATGAAATCTATGGACGCCAAAAAAAGTCCAGACCAAATTCTGCCATTGTTCTTTACATTATATTTAAATAAAACTTAACAACTATAAATGTATTTTTCGGTCTCTACAAATTTAGTGAAAAATGGGTGATATTATTCTGTATTATTAAGGACAATAGGATATAAAAAGACGGTTGAAATGAATCATTTATTTTATTTATTAATTTAATTATTATAACATATCATCACAGGTTACCCTAATACAAAAGAACTGCAGTGTTTGGAAAAGTAGGAGAAATGCCTTTCTTTGCTGTTAGACAATAGGGGCTTGTCATAAATGTAATTATTTGTTTCCAGGGCCTCGGCAAACTGGCTACAAAGTTCCCTACCATAGCGAACACATCAATCTACTGCTTGCGAGACTTCCTCGTCACTCCGTCACCGATACTCTTCAAGTTACATAAGTTGGAACTCGAGAAGACCGGGAAAGAACACATGAAAGTCACATGTAAGTATATAGCCTGGTTTTATTAATTGTTTCTAGTTTTAATTACGCAGTCTTTTGTCATCATCTTCCGAGCCTTTTCCCAACTATGTTGGGGTCGGCTACCAGTCATACCAATTCAGCTGAATACTGTATAATAAGAATACTCTATAATAAAAATATTTTAGATGGAGTGATTGCCTATCTGACTTCCACAACCCATTATACCGGGCAACACAGTATCCCATAGTAAGTCTGGTTGTCAGAATTGACTTAACAACTGCCAAGATATATATGACAGCCGGGACCTACTGTTAAGCGTGCTTTCCGAAAAGCGGAGAGGTCTCGGTCTGTTATAATTTGTGACCCATCCACGGAGCAACCGCGTCGAATGCGGCTTAACCTGTATTATCGGTCAAACCGTACGGCTTACACAGTCTTTTGTATAGGTGCGCTGAGCAATTCTCTTTATGGAAAGAGGCCTTTGACCGTGGGATAGTTACAGGCTGGTCTTCTTATTTTTTATGTGTACATCCTTCTTTGTATGAAGAGGCCTTGTTTTATGATTGACTCAAGCCGCAAGGATGTCGGTTACTGCGTCAAAAAGTATCTTATACTCCATCCTAGCTTGGAGCTCAGATATTTCATACGAAGACAGCTTCATACGAAGTTTCATCAAAATCGGTTTTGCGGTTTAGCTGTGAAAGTGTTACAAACTGTAATTTTCGCTGATAAGATTAGTTTGGATAACTATTTACACGTTTTTTTATTTGCAGGTTGATCTGTTGTGTATATTATTTATATCTTTGTGCTATTACCTAACCTTTTATTTAACTCTTTGGCCTGGAATGTTTATTAACCTTTTCAAATCTTAACAACCTAAACTTTATAATTTCTTTTACCTGAACTTAACCCTATATATAGTTATATTTAATTGGACATGTGGTTTGACCAAAAAATTGTATCAAACTTCTGTCTCCTGTAGTAAATAGATTATTTGTTAAAAATTGGGACTTTTCGCATGCAATCAAAATTATTAAAAAATGTAACTCCTTTTCTTAGCTTAATATTTATATTTATACCTGTTAATTTGTTACTTAGGGTAAATTCCCTTAAGTAAACAATTATTTATAATACATATTTAATTTACTAATTTAAATAACTATAAAATGCGAAAGTACCTACAAAAGTTTGTCTGAGGCAATAAAACGTTTCCAGTGCAAGGCAAAGAGCTGCAAGGTCTAACCGAGAGCGGTGTTCCAGTAAAGTCGACGCCTTTCGAGAAACTCCGGGACGCGGCGATCGAGAACCTGTGCGTGGCGCTCGAAGCGGCTCTGACCGTCGACCCGTACTGCGTGCCCGCGCTCGTCGGCTCTGTTAGTAATAGGCTGTTTACTGCGGAGACTAGCGACAGGTATGTACTACATAATAAAGTCGACGCCTTTCGAGAACCTGTGCGTGGCGCTCGAAGCGGCTCTGACCGTCGACCCGTACTGCGTGCCCGCGCTCGTCGGCTCTGTTAGTAATAGGCTGTTTACTGCGGAGACTAGCGACAGGTATGTACTACATAATAAAGTCGACGCCTTTCGAGAACCTGTGCGTGGCGCTCGAAGCGGCTCTGACCGTCGACCCGTACTGCGTGCCCGCGCTCGTCGGCTCTGTTAGTAATAGGCTGTTTACTGCGGAGACTAGCGACAGGTATGTACTACATAATAAAGTCGACGCCTTTCGAGAACCTGTGCGTGGCGCTCGAAGCGGCTCTGACCGTCGACCCGTACTGCGTGCCCGCGCTCGTCGGCTCTGTTAGTAATAGGCTGTTTACTGCGGAGACTAGCGACAGGTATGTACTACATAATAAAGTCGACGCCTTTCGAGAACCTGTGCGTGGCGCTCGAAGCGGCTCTGACCGTCGACCCGTACTGCGTGCCCGCGCTCGTCGGCTCTGTTAGTAATAGGCTGTTTACTGCGGAGACTAGCGACAGGTATGTACTACATAATAAAGTCGACGCCTTTCGAGAACCTGTGCGTGGCGCTCGAAGCGGCTCTGACCGTCGACCCGTACTGCGTGCCCGCGCTCGTCGGCTCTGTTAGTAATAGGCTGTTTACTGCGGAGACTAGCGACAGGTATGTACTACATAATAAAGTCGACGCCTTTCGAGAACCTGTGCGTGGCGCTCGAAGCGGCTCTGACCGTCGACCCGTACTGCGTGCCCGCGCTCGTCGGCTCTGTTAGTAATAGGCTGTTTACTGCGGAGACTAGCGACAGGTATGTACTACATAATAAAGTCGACGCCTTTCGAGAACCTGTGCGTGGCGCTCGAAGCGGCTCTGACCGTCGACCCGTACTGCGTGCCCGCGCTCGTCGGCTCTGTTAGTAATAGGCTGTTTACTGCGGAGACTAGCGACAGGTATGTACTACATAATAAAGTCGACGCCTTTCGAGAACCTGTGCGTGGCGCTCGAAGCGGCTCTGACCGTCGACCCGTACTGCGTGCCCGCGCTCGTCGGCTCTGTTAGTAATAGGCTGTTTACTGCGGAGACTAGCGACAGGTATGTACTACATAATAAAGTCGACGCCTTTCGAGAACCTGTGCGTGGCGCTCGAAGCGGCTCTGACCGTCGACCCGTACTGCGTGCCCGCGCTCGTCGGCTCTGTTAGTAATAGGCTGTTTACTGCGGAGACTAGCGACAGGTATGTACTACATAATAAAGTCGACGCCTTTCGAGAACCTGTGCGTGGCGCTCGAAGCGGCTCTGACCGTCGACCCGTACTGCGTGCCCGCGCTCGTCGGCTCTGTTAGTAATAGGCTGTTTACTGCGGAGACTAGCGACAGGTATGTACTACATAATAAAGTCGACGCCTTTCGAGAACCTGTGCGTGGCGCTCGAAGCGGCTCTGACCGTCGACCCGTACTGCGTGCCCGCGCTCGTCGGCTCTGTTAGTAATAGGCTGTTTACTGCGGAGACTAGCGACAGGTATGTACTACATAATAAAGTCGACGCCTTTCGAGAACCTGTGCGTGGCGCTCGAAGCGGCTCTGACCGTCGACCCGTACTGCGTGCCCGCGCTCGTCGGCTCTGTTAGTAATAGGCTGTTTACTGCGGAGACTAGCGACAGGTATGTACTACATAATAAAGTCGACGCCTTTCGAGAACCTGTGCGTGGCGCTCGAAGCGGCTCTGACCGTCGACCCGTACTGCGTGCCCGCGCTCGTCGGCTCTGTTAGTAATAGGCTGTTTACTGCGGAGACTAGCGACAGGTATGTACTACATAATAAAGTCGACGCCTTTCGAGAACCTGTGCGTGGCGCTCGAAGCGGCTCTGACCGTCGACCCGTACTGCGTGCCCGCGCTCGTCGGCTCTGTTAGTAATAGGCTGTTTACTGCGGAGACTAGCGACAGGTATGTACTACATAATAAAGTCGACGCCTTTCGAGAACCTGTGCGTGGCGCTCGAGGTGGCGAAACACAAAAACAACAAAGAACCTCTTTAAAAAAAACTAACTTTTCTTATAATATAAAAAGATACTTAGTCGCCAGAATCGCTTTACTGGTTTCAGACTCAATAAGAATCCTTAATCATGAGATGACGCAAGTCGAACTGTTATAATACTAGACAATAAAAGCTACACATACCAGATTTGGTACATAAAATAGCATATACTTTTAATTCAGGCCCCAGTTTAAAACCTAAGTAATACTCTCGACTTTTCTTGTCTAAATTGAGCACCATCCTTACCCGATATTCTATTGTTCCAGTGAATCGTCCCTCATCAGTACCAATATAGTCATCATGTTGGGCCACGTTGCTGTGGCCCTCAAGGACACACCGAAGACCACCGATACTATCCTACAGTTCTTTCAACAAAGGTAAGAAGAAATAAAAAGTATTAAGATCTTAGTCGAGATACTTATTTAAAATGTGTTTTAATCTGAAGAATGTAGGATTTTCCTTTGAGTAAGATGCAGTATATAGGAAGTGGTAAATAGATATTTATAATTATACTGCTAGAAAAGCTTCCTATCGATTCTCCTTCTAAAGTTTTCTGTCCCTGCATCAATCTGAAGATACCTCACTTATTGATTGCATGCTATTGTTAAAAAGGGACTTGCACGAAGAGATTGTGGAGATTTTAGGCTAAATTGCATCCAATTAATTACCAATGACTTACCCTTTCACCTTCCAATTTTTCTTCACTTATTTCTGACTGAAAGCACTGAGCATACTAAAAAAAATATACACCTACTTAACCCCCGAATACTCAAACGCAAGGTAACTTTAAGTCATTCTTCAATCTATCAGTCGCTACTTTATACCTGAAAGTGTAATGAACAGCTTCAACAATTAAAAATGCCTACGCCAATAAAAAAAAGCCATAAAATGGACCTAAATGATAGTCAGACGGCCTTATACGGCGACGGGTAATAAGCATTATTTTGTCTCTCTCACTAGGTGTGAAGAAGCGACAGATAGTTAGGAACGTCTTAAGGTTAATAAGCTTTTCAGTATTCTGGGGTATCTGTCGGTACATGAGACTATGACCGCATGAGGGTTAAAAGCACTATATAATGTGTTATGTGTGTGGAATTGTATACAAAAATTGACCTAAAAGAAAGTCTGTACACCAGGCTGTGTCGGGCACCATCGTCGCTGGACACGCTGATCGTGGACCAGCTCGGCTGCATGGCGCTGGCCAGCCCCGAGGGCCCGGCGCATGACGAGATCATGCGGATGTTCACCGTCATCACGGTCGAGGCTGCGAGCGCTGCCTACCATCATACTGATGATAGGAAGCAGTATAGGTGAGTTGGACTGGAAGAACATCACTTTTTTATCTTAGATTCGGATTAATATTAAGTAAAAACTTTAAACCGAAAGCTTGATAGTAAATGGTATAAGTACGTCGGTGCTGAAGAAAAATTTCCATAATACAAATCGTCAATGCTGACTTACCTCAAACTAAGTACATTAAATTGTAGATCACTTTTTTGAACATACCTACTTTGTTTCAAAAATTTGTCAGCTCAAACAATATTTCTATAAGCCAAATAAAACTTTGCGTTTTCTAATTTGGTTACAAGAAAAAAAAAAAAAAATATTTTCATTTATTTTGTTTTTATATTCTAGGCACGTATCTGGCGCCGTACTAAACGCTCTCGCCAATATAGCGGCCAACGTCCGCGGCACCACAGCTCGACTAGAGCTGCTCACTCGCCTACTAGAGCTGTTCGTACAGCTCGGGCTAGGCGGGGAGCGGGCGACGGATCGCTCGCCGGCTCCTGTACTAAAGGCGTCCGGCAGTGCGGGCAACCTGGGTGTGCTGATACCTGTTATTGCGGTGAGTACCACGCATATGCGTGCATATGCTTATCACTATGTTTTTGTATAGTAATCTGCTTGTGTAAGACAGTGAAATCTGGTTGTGATGTTTGTTAGTATATTTTTGACACTCATGACTAAATCAGGTTAACAGTTTTGCTAAATCTGCTGTTTTAGTTACACTGAGCTCTGCTGTTTCTGACCCCCTCGTCTCATGATAGTTCTACTATACTCCAGTTTCTTAGTAAGCAACTGAAACACTGGAGTATCTATAATCTATCTTATGTACTCTTTATAAAAATTATGTACGTTCGTATCAAAATTTTACGTATTAGCCCCTTTATGATATCGATCTTAAGAATATATAACCATCTCTTTGTTTTGTTATAGGTTCTAGTAAAACGCCTACCTCCTATAAAGAACCCGAAGCCGCGTCTCCACAAGTTGTTCAAAGACTTCTGGCTGTACTGCGTCGTCATGGGATTCACGGCCGCTGAATCAGGTAACATAACCTCTTTATGTACCTTTATATGTTACTTTATTTATTTATTTATTCTATTCCAACCTACCCACAAGTTAAATTTATTAATATGCTAAGTAAGACGTTATGTTTTGATTGGTTTGCGTGGGCGCTGATGTGGATAAATAATGAAGCATTTTTGTAACTTTAATTATCATCAACAACCACAGTCTTTTTCCTACTAGTGCCGGGCATAGGCCTTTCTTTTCTCGTGCCATTTTCTGCGGTCCTATGCCAGTCTCATCCAGACTCGAACTTATCTTTCATCTTGTATTTTGCAATGTATGCTTTATTTCATATACTACTCTGTGTAAAAAGTATCGGTAATATGTCAATAAAAAGACCCGCGTAAAAGAGGTCGTTCTAATTTTTTTACTGCATGTTGGTAGCACTGAACTGATTTAGCGCGCAAAGTTTGAGCGGGATCCGTCATTTAATTTGTTTTAAACTACACTTTTTGTTGGTCATAGTTTTGAGTTCTCGGCGATTTTTACAATGGAAAATATTGTTGAACAAAGAGTGTGCCTTAAATTTTGTGTTTTGAATGATATTTCATGTGGTGAATCACTAAAAATGTTGCGAAATACCTACGGAGAATCGTGTATATCGAAAACAAGGGCTTATGAATGGTATAAGGCTTTTAAAGAAGGCCGAGAAGTAGTAGTAGACTTGCCTCGTTCTGGTAGACCTTCAACCGCTACGACCAAAGAAAACATCGACGGAATCAAGAAGCTAGTGCTCAAAAATCGACGCATGAGTCTGAGAGAGTTGGCTAGTGAGGTGAACATATCTTTTAACTCCGTCCACAACATTCTCATAGACATTTTAGGCATGAAACGCGTCGCCGGTCGACTAGTTCCAAAAGAGCTCAATTTTGTTCAAAAAAGCATGTCGCTGAAGACATGGTTTCCCGAGCTTCTACGGATCCGACCTTTATAAAACGTATAATAATTGGCGACGAGACATGCGTTTATGAGTACGACATGCGAACAAGCCAACAGTCTTCAAAATGGCGTCTCGAAAACGATCCGAAACCCAAAAAACTGCGGCAAAGTCGCTCCAAAATCAAAGTGATGCTGACAGTTTTTTTTTTACTACCTTGGTGTGGTTCACTCCGAATTCCTTCCAGAGGGAGAAACAGTGAATAAAGAATATTATTTAGGCGTCATGAAGCGTTTGCGTGAGAGTATCCGCCGAAAACATCCAGATTTGTGGCAACACAACTCATGGATGCTGCACCATGATAATGCACCATCACACACAGCCATTATAGTGAAAGAGTTTTTAGCGAAAAATTCAACAAAAGTTCCCGACCAAGCACCGTATTCACCTGATATGGCTCCGTCTGATTTTTTTTAATTCCCAAGTTAAATTTACCACTTCGAGGAAAACGTTTTGAGTCAATAGAAGCCATAAAAGAAAAATCGCTGACTGAGCTAAAGGCCATACCGCAAATATCCTATGATAAATGTATGGTAGACTGGGTGAAGCGTTGGAGATGTTGTATTGCAAGCGATGGGGCCTACTTTGAAGGCGATAAAAGAAATTTAGATGAATAATTTGTATTTTTTGTTTTATTGACAAATTCCCGATATTTAGTACACAGAATGTACTTTAGAGTTTAATTTTATAGTTTAAATATACGCAATATATGAAAATCATACGGATTTCGGTGCATGTGTCGTAAGCGACTTCAAAAATGCACCGTTACGTCGCATGACATAAAGTTCAAATATCAATGCAACATTGAGCCGAGTCGTTGTCAAATTCTGCAATATGTGACGAACACTACAAACTGACAGGAATAAATAAACCAAGAACATAATTTTAATAAAATACATCAGCTCCCACACAACCAATCCAACCTAAAAATCAGTCTAAAAAATAGCACTTTTCTATCTCTGAATCTATTGAAATGTGTATAAATAATGTGATGTTATAGTGTTTAAACATGATTGTCTCTTCTTCTATGGCAACGCCTGTAGCTATGCGAAAGCGTGAGTAACCATGCTTCTAGAAGTATGTAGATGTATGTTGTATGGTTTTACATGAGTTCTATTCGTGGTGCTATATCTATAAGTAGTAAATGCAGAGTTGGATCAAAGGAATGTAGACTCTATGTCGAAGGGTGGAAAGTTCAATTTGCTTTGTAGTTAAAGATGAAATAGGACGCTTCGTACTCAGAATGCTTAACTTTAAATGATGGTATAAATATAAAAAATGTGTTTTGATGAACAATGTTTAATGTAAATGAGTAAAGGTTGTACCTAAAGTATAGCTTTTTTTGTGGATTTTATATACTCGGAATACACATGAGAAATATCACAGGTATTTAAAACTGTATATGGTAAATACTTGAAATAAAGTAGTAGATATAGCACCATATCGATTTTGAACAGAGAAGTAACAAGTTTGGTCAAATATTGGCTATATGATTTGTACAAACGTTTGTAGTGTGTGGTATTTATTTTATTCTGTGTTCAAGTGTGCTTCTAGGTCGACTTAGAAAGCATTGTTAGACGTGATTTTTTTAAGTAGGCATAGATTATGCTTATTGAGTGATCGAGTGGTTGTTTTAAAGTTGAATAAGCCCGTTCGTACACGATGCGAGCCTTTTTAAACTATGGTATGTATGGCAGTAGTTGCTTGGTACTAAAGTCGTCGGGTACCGGAGACTTGCGTTGCCTAGTGTGCGAACGGGCTAAGAGTTTTTATTGAGATTTGTGAAGGATTATATATTTTGAGACCTTAATTGTTTTCGAGTGTCTCTCTCCTATTAATTAAATGTTTTTAGAAAAATCTCATTAAAGTCCAAAGTAATTTTGAAAAACAAATCCAAACTAACCGCATTTCTTTATCAAAACCTCTTACTAATCAAATCACACAAAAATAATCAAAATCACTTCCACAGGCTTATGGCCGCAAGAATGGTACGCTGGAGTAAAAGAGATAGCAGTAAAATCTCCTTTCCTTGTCTCGCAAACGTCTTTGCGGTCGGAAATGCGGGAGCTGCAATACACGTCTGCTGTGCGCAACGACTCGGTGTCGATTAACGAGTTGCAGGAGTTAAAGACTCAGATCTCGAATTTGTTGGACCACCCGCCCGAAGTGACGGTATTCGTGAATAAGTTGACGTTCGCGCCCTGTATGTATTTACTGAGCGTTTATTGGTTGGAGACTTTAAGGTGAGTGGTCGAAGTAATGTTAAAAAGTTTCGAATATTTAAGATATGATTTTGATTTAGAATGTTAAGTATTTTTCGTAGTATTTTTTTTATATTAAAGGTCCTGAAAATATGGGCACTTTTAGGTGCGTTAAGACTTAACATGAGTGCCTAACGTCAAAGAAATGTAAAAGTTAACTATTCAGTTATTCATCAATATATGTTCGAATCAAATAAGTAGTCTGCTATGAATAACAATATATTGTTTTGTACCTTTTTCTACGAAGGATTAAGTTTATCTGAACATTTTAGAGTGTCAAACTCCCCTGAACCAAGCTTACAACCAATCATAGAGTATTTAAGCGATTCTGCGCTACAAAAGGACAAGACGGGTATGTGGCAATGTGTGGCCAGGTATGTACAACATTTTATATACTATACTTATGTTTCTAGGTTAATTTAGTTAAGAGCAAGACTTGACTAGTTAGAGTGAAATTAAAGTTCGATAGTGAAACTAAGTTGAAATAGTGTTTTTTTTTGTAGTATATATTTGTTTTTTTTTTTTAACTTTATATCAACAAATAGAATGGCATATGAAGGCAACAAATACTTGTACAGTGCAAAAAGTATCTTATACTTCAATTTGCCTTAATTTGTCAAATCTACTTCTTTTCTATTAAAATTAACTTCTTTAGCCCTGTATAGGCCTTCTTTTGTTTATGCTATTATCTTCAGTCTCTTACCAGTTGCATCTATCTACTACCGTCTTTTTACACATATATTTTTCCAGTGTTGGCGACAAAGTCTTCCAGAAATTTTTAGACGTGATGTCAGATAAGGTTAAAGACGAATCTCGTGAGAGAGAACTGGAAGGCCATGCTCAGTTTCTACTGGTCAACTTCAACCACATACACAAGCAGATCAGACGGGTGGCTGACAAGTGGCTCGCGGGGCTGGTGGACAGGTTCCCGCACCTGCTGTGGAACTGCCGGGTCAGTAGCATGTTCCAAAACATTGTGACGTAGTGTATGTATGAGTGTAGTTCAATACACAAGCAGATCAGACGGGTGGCTGACAAGTGGCTCGCGGGGCTGGTGGACAGGTTCCCGCACCTGCTGTGGAACTGCCGGGTCAGTAGCATGTTCCAAAACATTGTGACGTAGTGTATGTATGAGTGTAGTTCAATACACAAGCAGATCAGACGGGTGGCTGACAAGTGGCTCGCGGGGCTGGTGGACAGGTTCCCGCACCTGCTGTGGAACTGCCGGGTCAGTAGAGTGTTCCAGAACATTGTGAAGTACTGTATGTATGTGTGTAGTTCAATACACAAGCAGATCAGACGGGTGGCTGACAAGTGGCTCGCGGGGCTGGTGGACAGGTTCCCGCACCTGCTGTGGAACTGCCGGGTCAGTAGAGTGTTCCAGAACATTGTGAAGTACTGTATGTATGTGTGTAGTTCAATACACAAGCAGATCAGACGGGTGGCTGACAAGTGGCTCGCGGGGCTGGTGGACAGGTTCCCGCACCTGCTGTGGAACTGCCGGGTCAGTAGAATGTTCCAGACTATGGGCAAGTTTGGTAGTGATTGCAAACAACAAGGTTGCATAAATTTTTCCGTCAATTGAATTCATATTAAGTAAGGTGTCCTAAATGGCCTGGAGACTTCATGTGCAAGACATTTGAAGGCATGTCAATGCTCCAAAACATTATAAGTTTAGGAACACCTACCAATTTATTTAGGTATAAGTGCAATAGTATTAACTACCTAAGAACTTTACTATGATCCCCAATAAAAAAAATTGGTAAAATCTGATATTATGATATGTTTGTACAAATCATACATTTACCATTTTTCTTCCTACAATAAAAGTTTCTTGAAATAAATTATCATTATAGGTACTCTGGTCAATGTTGGATATACTACAAGTATTAAGCTTCAGTTTGGAACTGGACGCGAATCAAGAAACGCCTTTACTCAAAGTACCTGGAACCGATTTCACTTTACAACTACAAGATACACTAGAAGGCAGAGAGGTAAGATATTTTGAACCTTATGATTGAACGTACAAGATTGAAAATTTAATAACCGATAATGTAATAATCAAAAAGATTGTAAAACAAAGTACATGAAGCTCAATGCAAAATAGTAAGGGAAAATGATCCTTAACTTTAAAGTACTGAATACATTTCATTTTATCAATATATCTTCATAATTCCTGAAACTTTTTGTTTATGTCAAGACAAACGGCGAAGCAATATGAACCTTTTGTACAAAGTTACTAGATACATTTTACATTTTCACTGATTTCAAATATTCTCGTCTTCTTGGCACATATTGATGATGTTATTTTCAGTGCATAGTAAAGGATTTCGCCGACCGTTGTCACGGTATAGTGCAAGAGGCTATGAAATGGGCGCCACAGTCGACACGGTCCCACTTGCAAGAGTATCTCAACCAGGTAAGAACTTGTATAGAAAAAAATGGATAAATGTAATAAAAATTTTGTATTTATTAAGGTTTTTTAATTCAAGCTATTTTTTATTAAATTCAGCAACTCTTGCTAAATGGAAATAATTAATATCTCTTTATTCCAGCCAGGCATTGTTATTCGTTGGTTTCCCTTTTGAATGGTGGTTGTTGATCTATAACGTGATGAACAGCTTTGGGTGGACGGTATCAAAAGCAGTGAAATCCGTCTCACAATGATTCTGGTTATACGATTTTTAAAGCATTTTCGACCGCTACACGAGCACAAGAAGTAACATCAAAAGTTCTTAATTGCATTTTTGATCCTACAAGGTTCCAAACTCAACCTTATGGCATCACTGCGGGCTTGCACTCGCGACCGGTGCACTATTAGGTGCAGCCGGTCTCAACCGTATGTCTGCACCTCTACCAAAGGCGGCGCTAGACAAGCGACCGCCGTGTGTGACGCAAGACTCCGCTGCGTTGCTTGCTGTTGTCTCACAACGCAGCCGATATGCCGGCGAGGTGAGCATGACATCTTTAATTACCTTCCTTTTGTAGTCACAATAGTATATCAGCTCCGCTGCCGAAAGCGGCGTTAGACAAGCGACCGCCGTGTGTGACGCAAGACTCCGCTGCGTTGCTCGCTGTTGTCTCACAACGCAGCCGATATGCCGGCGAGGTGAGCATGACATCTTTAATTACCTTCCTTATGTAGTCACTATAGTATGTCAGCTCCGCTGCCGAAAGCGGCGCTAGACAAGCGACCGCCGTGTGTGACGCAAGACTCCGCTGCGTTGCTCGTTGTTGTCTCGCAACGCAGCCGATATGCCGGCTAGGTGAGCTTATCATGTTTAGTTAGTTACCTTATGTAGTCACTGCAGTATGTCAGCTCCGCTACCGAAAGCGGCGCCAGACAAGCGACCACCGTGTGTGACGCAATACTCCGCTGCGTTGCTCGCTGTTGTCTCGCAACGCAGCCGATATGCCGGCGAGGTGAGCTTATCATGTTTAGTTAGTTACCTTATGTAGTCACTGCAGTATGTCAGCTCCGCTACCGAAAGCGGCGCCAGACAAGCGACCACCGTGTGTGACGCAATACTCCGCTGCGCTGCTCGCTGTTGTCTCGCAACGCAGCCGATATGCCGGGGAGGTGAGCATAGCATCTTATGTAGTCACTATAGTATGTCCGTTCCGTTACCGAAAGCGGCGCTAGACAGACGACCTCCGTGTGTGACGCAAGACTCTGCTGCGTTGCTCGCTGTTGTCTCGCAACGCAGCCGATATGCCGGGGAGGTGAGCATAGCATCTTATGTAGTCACTATAGTATGTCCGTTCCGTTACCGAAAGCGGCGCTAGACAGACGACCTCCGTGTGTGACGCAAGACTCTGCTGCGTTGCTCGCTGTTTTCTCGCAACGCAGCTCGTGTGCCGGCGAGGTGAACATTTGTTGGATTTTTATGTATCTCTCCTATTAAGGTACTGCTTAGCCTGAAAGCCAGTCTAACATTGCCATTGTAAACTATTACTTTTACTTCCTTTTTTGAATCTTGAACTTTTGTACTAGATTTCTGGAGCCGTAAACGCAGAAGGTGGCGGCGAGGCGGCAGTTTGGCGTGTAGGTGCCCGTCTACACGCGGCCCTGCGAGACGCTTGCCTCAGCGGCAGCGAAACCTCGCACCGCGCGGCGCTGTGGCGGGCCACGGCGCTGCTGGTGCACGCGCGGCATCACTCCCCGCACGCGGCGCACTCCCACACCGCGCCCACGGCCCGCGGCCTGCTGCACTCTGTGGGTGAGTGTACACAACACACGCGGAGACCTCGCACCGCGCGGCGCTGTGGCGGGCCACGGCGCTGCTGGTGCACGCGCGGCATCACTCCCCGCACGCGGCGCACTCCCACACCGCGCCCACGGCCCGCGGCCTGCTGCACTCTGTGGGTGAGTGTACACAACACACGCGGAGACCTCGCACCGCGCGGCGCTGTGGCGGGCCACGGCGCTGCTGGTGCACGCGCGGCATCACTCCCCGCACGCGGCGCACTCCCACACCGCGCCCACGGCCCGCGGCCTGCTGCACTCTGTGGGTGAGTGTACACAACACACGCGGAGACCTCGCACCGCGCGGCGCTGTGGCGGGCCACGGCGCTGCTGGTGCACGCGCGGCATCACTCCCCGCACGCGGCGCACTCCCACACCGCGCCCACGGCCCGCGGCCTGCTGCACTCTGTGGGTGAGTGTACACAACACACGCGGAGACCTCGCACCGCGCGGCGCTGTGGCGGGCCACGGCGCTGCTGGTGCACGCGCGGCATCACTCCCCGCACGCGGCGCACTCCCACACCGCGCCCACGGCCCGCGGCCTGCTGCACTCTGTGGGTGAGTGTACACAACACACGCGGAGACCTCGCACCGCGCGGCGCTGTGGCGGGCCACGGCGCTGCTGGTGCACGCGCGGCATCACTCCCCGCACGCGGCGCACTCCCACACCGCGCCCACGGCCCGCGGCCTGCTGCACTCTGTGGGTGAGTGTACACAACACACGCGGAGACCTCGCACCGCGCGGCGCTGTGGCGGGCCACGGCGCTGCTGGTGCACGCGCGGCATCACTCCCCGCACGCGGCGCACTCCCACACCGCGCCCACGGCCCGCGGCCTGCTGCACTCTGTGGGTGAGTGTACACAACACACGCGGAGACCTCGCACCGCGCGGCGCTGTGGCGGGCCACGGCGCTGCTGGTGCACGCGCGGCATCACTCCCCGCACGCGGCGCACTCCCACACCGCGCCCACGGCCCGCGGCCTGCTGCACTCTGTGGGTGAGTGTACACAACACACGCGGAGACCTCGCACCGCGCGGCGCTGTGGCGGGCCACGGCGCTGCTGGTGCACGCGCGGCATCACTCCCCGCACGCGGCGCACTCCCACACCGCGCCCACGGCCCGCGGCCTGCTGCACTCTGTGGGTGAGTGTACACAACACACGCGGAGACCTCGCACCGCGCGGCGCTGTGGCGGGCCACGGCGCTGCTGGTGCACGCGCGGCATCACTCCCCGCACGCGGCGCACTCCCACACCGCGCCCACGGCCCGCGGCCTGCTGCACTCTGTGGGTGAGTGTACACAACACACGCGGAGACCTCGCACCGCGCGGCGCTGTGGCCGTGTACACAACACGTGTGTGTGGGTGTGTGTGTCGGCCCCTGGCGCGATTCGGCCCCGTGGCGAGTGACGGCCCCGTGGTTAGTGTCGGCTCCGTGGCGAGTGTCGGCCCATGGCGAGTGTCGGCCCATGGCGAGTGTCGGCCCCGTGGCTAGTGTCGGCCCCGTGGCAAGTGTTGGCCCCGTGTTGAGTCTCGGCCCCGTGGTGAGTGTCGGCCCCGTGGCGAGTGTCGGCCCCGTGGCGAGTGTCGGCCCCGTGGCAAGTGTTGGCCCCGTGTTGAGTCTCGGCCCCGTGGTGAGTGTCGGCCCCGTGGCGAGTGTCGGCCCCGTAGCTAGTCTCGGCCCCGTGGCAAGTGTTGGCCCCGTGTTGAGTCTCGGCCCCGTGGTGAGTGTCGGCCCCGTGGCGAGTGTCGGCCCCGTGGCGAGTGTCGGCCCCGTGGCGAGTGTCGGCCCCGTGGCTAGTCTCGGCCCCGTGGCAAGTGTTGGCCCCGTGTTGAGTCTCGGCCCCGTGGTGAGTGTCGGCCCCGTGGCGAGTGTCGGCCCCGTGGCGAGTGTCGGCCCCGTGGCTAGTCTCGGCCCCGTGGCAAGTGTTGGCCCCGTGTTGAGTCTCGGCCCCGTGGTGAGTGTCGGCCCCGTGGCGAGTGTCGGCCCCGTGGCGAGTGTCGGCCCCGTGGCGAGTGTCGGCCCCGTGGCTAGTCTCGGCCCCGTGTTGAGTCTCGGCCCCGTGGTGAGTGTCGGCCCCGTGGCGAGTGTCGGCCCCGTGGCGAGTGTCGGCCCCGTGGCTAGTCTCGGCCCCGTGGCTAGTCTCGGCCCCGTGGCGAGTGTTGGCCCCGTGGCGAGTCTCGGCCCTGTGGCGAGTGTCGGCTCCGTAGTGAGTCTCGGTCGGTTAGCAACACATGTACAAAAACCTGTCTGCAGCCTGTTTTCCGCTTCCGCAAGAAAAGCGTTCACTCTACCACAAGTCTCTATTTAACCTCCTCTCTTCCAGCGTGGTCCCAAGTGGAGATCTTCACGGAGGACGCGGTCACCACCGCAGTGGAATGCTGGCAATGGCTGACCACCTCCCGTCCAGACCTGGAGATACGACTGATGCAGGAGATTTTCTCAGCCTGGCAGTGCACTGTGGATAGAAAGATGGGACTGTTCTCTAAGGAGAATGATGAGACCAGCCCTTTGGCGGCTCATGAAGGTATGTTTGAAGAAAATGGCCCTAGCTCGTCTGTAAGGATTGTCTCTAGTTTTTTCTTTACGAAGTACTTAGAGGTTTAGATTATTTTTTTGATTATTTGATGCGAATATTTATTAGTTATGCCAGGTGTATACCATAAGTCTTGTTTTCCCAAATTTCACAGTTCAGTGTTTTGGGTTTTATGTGGCTCAAAATTTTTGACTTAATGTTGATGAGAAGACTATTATTTTCGGAATCTTATGTCCATAAAAAAGAAGAGAGAAAGGTTATACCGAATCTCATACCATTTACTTTCTGTATTTTATTTTAAAAAATGTCGAAAGTGTTATGTCTATTTTTTATTGTTACTAGGTGCTAAATTAGAGCCAAGGCCGCCGTTTGTTGCGCCCCACGCGGTGTGGGTTCGATACCTGTGCGAGGTAGCCGACACAGCCAAGTACAACAGCTTGGAGAAGGTGGAAATGTTGGCCAGTTTGTTACATAGGTATGTACAAAACAAATATATGATATGTAAGTAATAATTTGATGCTTTTTGTGGTCGACTGACTTAAATGGTCGCTAGCTCTACGGTCCTACTTTTTGTACCCGGGCGGGTGAAGGTTGAGTAATACTTTTCCACATCATCATCTTGGATCATAGTCTCGGATCTGGGTGTATTGGTACCTTCCTTGTCTTTGATTTCAAATAACAAGTGCTTGACCACTCACTATGGTTGTCTACATAAATTATAAGAAAAAAAAGTTGCTTAGTACATCCCTGCGTATTTAGTCTTTCTATGTATCAATCAATCAGCCAATTATAGTCCACTGCTGGACATAGGCCTCTACCAATTTGCGCCACAACACTCGGTCCTCCGCCTTCCGCATCCAGTCCCCTCCAACGACCTTTCTCAGGTCATCACAGACACATCAGTCCACCTGGCGGGCGGGCGTCCTACCTTACGGTTGCCGAGCCGCGGTCTCCATTCTAGGACTCTCTAGGACTCTAGGACTTTTTATGTATGAAGTATCATCATCATCATCATCATATCAGCCCGGAATCACCCACTGCTGGGTATAGGCCTCCCCTTTTTTCTGCCATTGTTGCCTGTATGAAGTATGGATACTACAAATCTTTTTTTGTATAAAATCCGTTTAATTTAAATTGTTCTTTGCATAGGTCGCTGCCTATCACCGTAGGTGATATACGAGACCACATCAACAGACACGTTGAAGCCGTTGGCGTAAGATTCAAGTAAGCATTTTATACGTTTTAATTACACATACTAAAGAAAATTGGATAGGGATGTCTACCAATATAATATGTTATTTGCGTCTCTTAGATATTGAAGAATATAAGATAGGTATTATTCTTTTATCTCGTGATAAAAAAAGAGTGGAAATTGCGCGTCACGTCACAGTGTTTTATAATTTTATGCGCTTGACGTCGAGCACCTCTACTCTAAATGTATTTTGCAACAAAAAAAAATTACATCTTTTGATGAGTAAAATTAACTGAAATAGTTCTAAGTTGCGGAAATAAATGTAATACATGTTTTCTTGCGCGTATTTGCGCATATTATAGTGCATCCAGTGCTCTGTAAGTAGTGAGACGCTTAGACTTAAGTTCACAATGTATTATTATCTTAAATGTAACAGTGTACTCATTGTTGAAGAACCAAATAAATAAATAAATAAACCTTTTCATCCCTTAGACTCCTCTCGTGCGGCCTGTCCCTCCTCCAAGGCGACATCCTCCCCCGCTCCATCGCGCGCAATATCCTCCGCGAGCGCGTGTACAGCGCCTGCCTCGACTACTTCTGCAGGGGCCTGCAGTGCCCGGCTAAGGGCTCCAGCGCCTTGAGGGAGGATATCATATCGCTCATCAAGTTCTGGCAGCTCATGCATTCCGATAAGAAGTATTTGAAGAGTAGTGATATTGGGGGTGAGTGGATTTTGTTTATAAAGTTGATTCGAAGTGGAGAAATGTTTTTTACGCATTCTTAATCGTATAAAGAAACGTCATTATAACCAACTTAAGGTCAATATAAAAATAAATTAGTGTGTATAAGAACGGTTTAATTTATTTTACACGGTAATTTTCTTAGAGTAAGTTATAATGCATATGCGAGAGACACTCGAATAAATAATATATTGTTACCTGGAAACTTTATTCTATTTCATTTACTAGTATGCGGATACAAAATAAATGATTGAATAAATAAACATTTTCCGAGAGCATCAATTACAATTACAGCTTCTTTAATTACCTAATCTATAATAAGGCCGCTATGAAAAAAAAAAAATATCTTAATATTTCATTTATTTAGGTGAGTTCGAGCTCATGGGCCCTAGCAGTCAACACAGTATCTACACATCAAACTCGCCCACCGACAACCGGTCGTCCGTCAACAGCAGCGATATAGGAAGCCGGCAGACTACCGGCTGGATTAATACCGTGAGTTCATACTGGTTATATGACCTGAAATATACAATGTTGGGTGTATTTAGGACACCACTACTTAAAAACCATTACACTCAACCTACCCTATATAGGACGATTATACAGTTGCGCTTCTGATTCCAATATAGATGAGATATGCTGTCATTATTGAGCGTCTATGCATAAAAAGTTGTGCCCTTAAATAAAGCTACAGTAAATTGGCAAAGCAAAGACGCTTCGAAGATTTGAATTTGCGTCTTACAGACAAATTCGGATCATGACGACTTTAAATTAAGATTAAATTTTATGTCTATAGGTGCCCATGTCAACGACGACTCTTAGTAGTGGGGCAGGCAGTATCGCCGGCAAGCGTTCCAACCGCAGCGTGAAACCGCCCGCCAAGCCACAGGACACCTTCGTTAAGGACTACGTTAGGAAGAGGAATCTTATTTTGGAACTTATGGTGAGTGAATGAGTCTACAATTTAAAATACATATTGGAGAACAAGGCAGTTAAAATAAATTTCATTTTCCTTACACAGGCAGTTGAAATAGAGTTCCTGGTTACTTGGCATAACCCACACAGCCGGCCAGAGCAGGCAGTGCCGGGTGAAGACAACATAGCCACGTGGCGCTCCAAGCCCAACACGGACCGCACCTGGCGGGACTACGCCAAGCTCGCCTGGGACATCAGTCCCACGCTAGCTGTGTTCCTGCCAGAGAGGTGAGCTACTTACCTTGCTACAGTGTCTATATAACTGGCACAACATAGCCACGTGGCGCTCCAAGCCCAACACGGACCGCACCTGGCGGGACTACGCCAAGCTCGCCTGGGACATCAGTCCCACGCTAGCTGTGTTCCTGCCAGAGAGGTGAGCTTCTTACCTTGCTACAGTGTCTATATAACTGGCACAACATAGCCACGTAGCGCTCCAAGCCCAACACGGACCGCACCTGGCGGGACTACGCCAAGCTCGCCTGGGACATCAGTCCCACGCTAGCTGTGTTCCTGCCAGAGAGGTGAGCTTCTTACCTTGCTACAGTGTCTATATAACTGGCACAACATAGCCACGTGGCGCTCCAAGCCCAACACGGACCGCACCTGGCGGGACTACGCCAAGCTCGCCTGGGACATCAGTCCCACGCTAGCTGTGTTCCTGCCAGAGAGGTGAGCTACTTACCTTGCTACAGTGTCTATATAACTGGCACAACATAGCCACGTGACGCTTCGAGCCCAACATGTGTTACTTAGCTGATATATAACGCTCCGCCACAACTAATTCTAACCTTACAACAACTAACATAAGGTCCTTTTCAGGTTGAAGAATGAAGGCATAGTGGTGGAGATTCGCCGTAAGGTACAAGGGCAGCCAACCGCCGTGTGTCATATACCGCAAGCGCTGAAGTACCTAGTCACTACTGAGACGCTTTTAAATGATGCTCATGAGGTTCGTTATATTAATATTTTATGTTCTCTCTTTTGGTGTTTTTTTCATTGAAAATTGGCTTAAATGCGAAGTTTCTGATAAACATGTTTCTTAAACTCGCCTACAATAACATTCGTTTGGTATACAACGGCACTTATGTCCTTATACGCAAATTAAATTAAACAAATGCTTTTATAGACTCTGATATTCGACGGGCCTGTTGGTCTAGTGGTTAAAGACCCTGACTGCTATACCGGAGGTCGTGGGTTCGATTCCCACCCGGGAAAAAGGTTTGTGTGATGAGCACGATTATTGTTCGGTGTCTGGGTGAAATTAATCTATAATATGTATGTATGTATTTAGAAATATATAAGTATGTTTATCAGTTGTCTGGTTACCATAACACAAGCTCTGCTTAGCTTGGGATCAGACAACCGTGTGTGAGATGTCCCGGAATATTATTATTATTATTATATGGGACTTCGACTATTGCAGTTTTTGCATAAACTAATATACCGCTAAATAGCACAGACCCCATACCTATGTAGTGTATATAAGGTTGCGTACACATCTGACGAACGCGCACCGAATGAGCAGCGTTCACGAGCTGCGGGCCGTTCGCGATAAATGAGCTAGCTACGTACGACCTTCTTAGGAGCAGCGCGCCAATGGCTCGCGAAGAGTTCTGAAAAACATGATATATGTCAGTGCCATTCGCGAACTTCTTATTCGCTGCGCGTTCGCCAGATCTGAATGCGACCTCAGCATAATTATAGCGGACTTAATGAAATCTTTTGTTCTAGCTCGTCCACATGATAACCTGGGCGCGAGTGAGTCCTGTCGAAGCCCTCTCGTACTTCAGCCGACAGTACCCCCCGCACCCGCTGTCCGCGCAGGCCGCCGTCAGCACTCTGACGTCATACCCCTCCTCCGCCGTGCTGCTGTACATACCGCAGCTGGTGCAGGCGCTGAGACACGACACTGTAAGTACTGTGACGTCACCCCCCGCACCCGCTGTCCGCGCAGGCCGCCGTCAGCACTCTGACGTCATACCCCTCCTCCGCCGTGCTGCTGTACATACCGCAGCTGGTGCAGGCGCTGAGACACGACACTGTAAGTACTGTGACGTCACCCCCCGCACCCGCTGTCCGCGCAGGCCGCCGTCAGCACTCTGACGTCATACCCCTCCTCCGCCGTGCTGCTGTACATACCGCAGCTGGTGCAGGCGCTGAGACACGACACTGTAAGTACTGTGACGTCACCCCCCGCACCCGCTGTCCGCGCAGGCCGCCGTCAGCACTCTGACGTCATACCCCTCCTCCGCCGTGCTGCTGTACATACCGCAGCTGGTGCAGGCGCTGAGACACGACACTGTAAGCTAAAATGTTTTCTATTCCTTGGTGTCAAAGTTTTGATTCGCTTATTACGATTTTCGCTCCGTAAACGTCACGAATATAAAGTAATAAAATATATTTTTATGTTTTCCACAGATGGGCTACGTAGCTGAACTAATAAAGTCCTTAGCGAAGAAGTCGCAGGTGGTCGCTCACCAGCTTATATGGAACATGCACACCAACATGTATACTGATGAAGAAATGCATAATAAGGACCGTAAGTGTCGATCGTTTTATTATCTTTATTTTTTTAATAAGATTATTAACTTCTGCAGTACTATGATATAAATATACGATCCCCAAAATTTGCTATAAATTATTCAGGGACTCATTTCAGCAAAAAAATTGTAAACTGACTCCTATACCTTCACCCCTTTTGCATAGATATATACCCTTTCGATAACACCTTGTATAAATGATAAAACTAAGCCTAAGTAACTCTAAGTAAGTGACCTATGTACCTACGGAGTGAATAACGTTCACATATCTGCCCTTATACATTTTCATTTTGATTTGATTTTTGATATCTTGTAAGATTTTTTTGTTTAATGTTCAAATTGTCCAATCTGGAGCGTTGAAACCTATTGCTAAGCAAACAAAACATAGCGGTTTATTGAAAACCTCCTCCATTTGAAGTCTGTAACTTTTTTACCGACATACTTCATCAATAAGAGTTTAAAAAATAACATTTAGGTATATTCATATGTTTTTCCTAATTCTAGCTGCCCTCTACGACATACTAGAAGCTTTAACTAAGACCATAGTTGATTCTCTATCGGGCCCGGCCAAGGCTTTCTATGAGCGAGAGTTCGACTTCTTCAGCCAGATCACGAACATATCCGGAATCATACGACCGTTCCCGAAGGGGGCCGAGAGGAAACGAGCGTGCTTGGATGCGCTCAAGAATGTTAAGGTGGGTTTATAACTTTATATATTCATTAATTACTGCATGGACTTACGCATTCAATTTTTTTTTATCTGAAATCGCAAATGAGCTAGCATGGTGATCAATGCTCGTGCCTTCTCTGTATGGAAAGAGGCCTGTGCCCCGCAGTGGGACCATCTTAGGCTGGTATTAATATTACTACTTCATAGACTATAAAGAAATAGGTGAACTTTTACTTCTTTGGTCTAGAACGTCTTCTGACAGAAGGGTCTGTGAGTTTGGATTTAATATGTTTTAATTTTTTCTACTAAGAAAAAATGTTAAAACGTACTTGCTTGCTATCAGTATGACCAAAAGTATTTAGTAGAAGGATTTAGTAAAATATGTTGGTCTCTTCATCGTAATTAAGTATTTTAGAGATAAGATCGCCCCCTCGACCAGCCCCTCACTGATCTGTATTTCTTAATGCTGTAATGGGGTTCAAAAAAGGTAGTTTTTCATCTGTGTATCTTAGTATGAAATAATTTTTATGTATGGTACGAACATTCATTAGAGACAATAGACTTATTTTTTGATAAGATTTAATAACTAAATGGATTTTTATTTATGTGACAGGTTCAACCAGGATGCTACTTGCCATCAAACCCAGATTCAATGGTACTTGATATCGACTACAAGAGCGGTAAGTCATGTTTTAAATAATATAAATCTCTTCATATCACTCTATAAAGACATTGGCTTATTACAACCTACTTATTAATACACACTGCAGGCCTAAACTTCTAAAAATAAACAAAATTTCCAGATTATTAGTCTATGTATCACGGTATTTTTGCGATCATTTAGTGCTGTTTTGTTGTACAAGATTTCAAGGGTTTAAATTAGCTACTTGCGGCAGGGTCTTAAAATGACTTAGTGAAGGATTCATTTATTTAAATAAAAAAAAACAATTAGTATGTACATTGTACAACATAAAGACCATGTAAAATTCACATTATTTGCAGTATAATTCTATAAAACCATATTTTTCCTAGGTACACCTATGCAGAGTGCAGCTAAAGCTCCCTACCTGGCCAGGTTCAGAGTTCGGAAGTACGGTATAGACGAGATGGAAGCTGTGGCCATGGCTATCTCAGCAGGGGAGGAGCCGCCTACGGTAAGACTGTTTAAACACATAGCTTTGATATTTCTCTGAATTAGGACTTGTTTATGATAATATAAAGATTGAAAGTGGAAATAGGCCAGTTAACGATGTTAGCGAGATTGATTGATTATTTCTAGGAATTAAGAATAGCCTATTTTGTAATGGTGAAATGATTATCAGGATTTTTTGTATGTAGTTATTTTTTTTATACCTTTATACACCTATATACTTTTTTAGTTTGTGATTTTGTTGCAAAATCAAGTATATATAGAGGTTTTAAAAAAGAAATATTGCCTAGTAAGTATCTTTACTAAAATGTTTTTCGAAACAGTGTCTACAAGTATACTTTAACAAGAAGCGTCGATCAACTGATTTTGTAAGTCAATAGTGTGACCCTACGACAATCATATTCCCAATTTATAGAAATTTGTAATCGATTTACCATTGAAGTGAATGTGCACGAGATATCATCGATTGTATGTTAATTCTAAGAAAAACAGAGTTCTAACAATCCAACCTCAATTCCAAATGACATGTCTTGGTTCCCAAATAACGTCGCTACGCCAACAAAATCTATTTATACCGTTCAAGCTTATTCAAAGTATCTTAATTACCGATAAGTAAATAAAATTTCCTCCATTTACTCTTTCTATGATCAAAGGTAAACCACCACTAACCACAGGTTATGTTTGCAAGTAACATTCCATAATGGCCGGAGATAGAGAGTAAGAAACATACAACGAAAATGGTTATTTTCGTTGTCTGTACCGTTCGTTGGCTGTCTATTCCGTTTAATTTAGAACCTTTTTTTTCAAGTCGGTTATAAATTCTGCAGGCGTAGCGACACATACTAACAAAACACTCCTACACATATCACCATCTAATCAACTTCAAACCCACAGGAGGAAGGTAAAGACAGGTTCACGGGTATCGTGTCGGAGGTATGGCAGGCGGCCATCTTTAAAGTGGGCGATGACGTCAGACAGGACATGCTGGCGCTGCAAGTGATATCTCTCTTCAAGAACATATTCCAACAAGTCGGCTTGGATCTGTACTTGTTCCCGTATAAAGTTGTTGCTACTGCTCCGGGGGTGAGTATTTTATGATATTAATTTATTGTTTAGCTTTAGTGGGAGATTAAAGTTATTTGTAACACAACAATGCAGTTTAAAGTTTCATTTAATCAGTTAAGAAGCCAACTGTTTGAAAAGTAAATGTTAAAATGAACTATGAGCATGCTACACTTTAGACGTCATTTTCCGTGCATTCCACACTTTAGACGACATTTTTTTATTGAAGCTGTTGAATTTTTTTCTTTAACCATGATACTTAAACGACACAGATAAAATTCAGTACTTCTAAATTCTAAATCAACTAAAATAAACGTCATCAATCAATCAAGTCTATTTCCCGTAGCTCCTTTGTAAAACACTTTTAAACATCTTCATGGATAATACATACATATATTTTCTTCAAGTTAATTAAAATATCTTGTCTTTTAAATTCAGTGCGGCGTAATCGAGTGCGTTCCGAACGCGAAGTCACGTGACCAGCTCGGGCGGCAGACCGACATCGGCATGTACGAGTACTTCATCAAGAAGTACGGAGACGAGACCAGTAGGGAGTTCCAGGTAAATTACTATAAAGATTTAAGTATTTTGCGTTGACCCACGCCATTTACAATAAAGAAGAGATACAGAACAAAATATGCCAAATGTATCATCAACAGAGGTACTGTTTATTTCTCTTGTAATTTCGTGCGCCATACCAAAATTTCAAAAGTTTACTTGGAAGTAGCCAGTATTTTAATATCTGTAGAATATAAATAAATAACATGAGGCATTGTATTATATTTTAACTAGAAATAATATTGTAACATGTTAGGCTGCGCGTTCTTTCATCAACAGAATAACCCTTTGTATTTGCTCCGTGGAATAACCTCGATATGTTGTTCGTCAGATTTTTCATTTTTGTCGCTTACTGTATAGCCCTAAACAAAAGAGTTAGTTTTCTAGATGATATTAAAACTTCTAGCCTCTATTAAATAGATTCTTGTTATACACAGGCCGCTCGCCGCTGCTTCATCACGTCAATGGCGGCGTACAGCGTGATCGGCTTCCTCCTGCAGATCAAGGACAGACACAACGGCAACATCATGCTGGATACAGACGGACATATCGTACACATAGGTGAGGATACAACTTAGAGCTCATTTAGATAGAGCGAGAAACGTCGTGCGGGGCCGCGCGCCTCGTAAGAGATGGATCATAGACGGCAATGTACCGCAACTCGCATGATATATCCAGCACCGTCTAAACGAGCCCTACGTATTCCAAACTAATGATATAGATTATTTAATTGACAAACCTTTTTTATCATGTTGTATAGATCATTATTTAATTGACAATCTTGTTATCATGCAGTAAAGTTTTCTTGTGTATGTGTCATTGACTGCACTAAGATCGATTGTTGTATTTTTCCGGAATCGATTCCCGTTTAGATCAAACATTTCATGCACCAAAATAAATAGTACTATTGTAGTATTAGTTACACATTCGTGTGTTAATGTTTTATACAGACAGAAGATTGGTAAGGATGAATGAAAGCAAAATACAAGTTTCGCTGACTCTCAAACGCTTTGGTACCCAATGTGAAAGAAAACTAAAGACAATGTTCTATGAATTAAGATTGAACCTGCCTTTCGTTACAGATTTCGGATTCATGTTTGAATCCTCGCCTGGAGGTAACTTAGGCTTCGAACCGGACATCAAACTAACAGACGAGATGGTGATGGTGATGGGCGGCAAGATGGAGGCCCCGCCCTTCCGCTGGTTCTGCGAGCTGTGCGTGCAGGCCTTCCTCGCCGTCAGGTGAATATGTACCTTATGTATACTGCAGTAGAGCCCAAACTAGGTATGCTAACAGACGAGATGGTGATGGTGATGGGCGGCAAGATGGAGGCCCCGCCCTTCCGCTGGTTCTGCGAGCTGTGCGTACAGGCCTTCCTCGCTGTCAGGTGAATATGTACCTTATGTATACTGCAGTAAACTGCAAGTTAGGTTAGCTAACAGACGAGATGGCTATGGTGATGGGCGGCAAGATGGAGGCCCCGCCCTTCCGCTGGTTCTGCGAGCTGTGCGTGCAGGCCTTCCTCGCCGTCAGGTGAATATGTACCTTATGTATACTGTAGTAGAGTCTAGGTTAGCCAACAGCTTTGAAGATAGATATGGGAAGCGTAGGTGTCGTATTATACCGAACAGCTACATGCATATTAATTTCAGGTAAATCATTAAAATTACTTGTTTAAAATTATTACTAATTAATACTTTTCTATTAGTTTCTTTTCGTGTAACGCTTGGAAGTCTACAAAAACTTCCTTAATAAATGATTTCTAATTGGTGCACAAATATCTCTCAAATATAGCACTCACTGTGTGTTTAATAAACCTATATTATTAAGTTCGCCAAATAAATAGCAAGACCAAAAATTAAAGAACATTAAATAACACAATTTTCCTCTTTCCAGGCCGTACCAAGAAGCGATAATCTCGATGGTCTCTCTAATGCTGGACACGGGCCTGCCGTGCTTCCGCGGCCAGACGATCCGCCTCCTCCGCTCCCGCTTCGCGCCGAACTCCACCGAGCAGGAGGCAGCAGCCTACATGCTCTCAGTCATCAGGAACTCCTTCCTCAACTTCAGGACACGGACCTACGATATGATACAGTATTATCAGAACCAAATACCTTATTAGAACAGCCTAAACAGGTAATTTATTATAATAAACTTACGTTGAGTATGACTTCAATGTAGATAATTAATTTGAGTGTGACTGTTGTCGGTCACCGGTGACAGATGTATTAACTTGATTATGACTGTTGTCGATCATCGATGACCGATGGATTGAGTTGAGTATGACTATTGTCGGTCATCATTCACTGATAGGTTAATTTGAGTATTTCAGCCTTCGGTCACCCGTGAACGATGAATTAAGTTGAGTATGACCTCTGTCGGTTACCAGTGATCGATGAATTAAGATGATTATTACCGCTGTCGGTTACCGACCGATAGATTAAGCATTAAAACTGTCGGTCATTGGTGACCGATAGAGTAACAGTATTACTGCTGTTGGTCACCGCTTGATGGATAATAGATTTTCAGGTAGCGTTGGCCACCAGTGACCGATGGTAGTTATGTCTAGCTCGGCGTTGAAAATGTTTGAGTTTGTTAATGGCTATCTCTTCCAAAATTTAAGGACAGATGTAAATGATATAATCAAAAACAAGACTCCTACTATAAAATTTGAGTAGTATGTAACTAAAAGAACAATACTCAAATTCCTTCCGATTCAAAACAATGGAATCAACTTAAAAATAATGTATGTGAAAAAAGGTGTAATGTTAAATCAAATGCGTGTTATATTTGCTGTTAGATTGATTCGCTAGTTAATAAATTGATCTATTCTTATTTTAAGAATATTTTCTAATAAAAGGATAGATTGATTTTGATATAGGTATATTAGTACTTGCGTTTGGCGTATATCAACCAGCTATTTATAACCCTAAGCCGATATTCTAGGCATAGATATCCTAGCGTGTGTTAATGAAATATAAGATTCAAAGAGAATCAAAAGATATGACCCGTCTTTTTTGACATACTGTATAATACTACCTTATAACTTAATATCTGTTAGAAAAACCTCTGATACATAGATGAAAATAAACTAAAACTAGTGAATTAAAAGTCCAATAACTAAGTCCACGGTGGGAAAAAGGCATTGAGAAACATTGAACACAGTTTGAAGGATAAAAGATCGGATAACTCATGAAAAAAGGATATAAAAGTGATTGCTTATGGGTCAGTCCCTGTTGGACTGGGTGAAACAGATAGATTTATTTAAATAAAAACATATTATTTTCAATGTAGATAATAATGGTATTTCGATTGCTCTCTGACTTATCAACTAATATCAATGTTGGAAAGCAATAAATTCCTTTTCTAGTAAAATAAAATTGTTCACCTACCCTACCTATATCTTAAAGTGCCTATCCCCTATATGACAATACTTTCTGTAAAAACAAAACCAAGAATAACTTATGACCCAACCACAAAGCACTCCTTTTTTTCTTAACGAAAAACTATAATAATGTCTTCTATTCCATTAACTACCTGACCGTCTAAAAATGTATTCAAAATCATCATCTCATTTTGTTATGCATAATCATCATCTCCATTGCAAAAGTTGATGCGAAGATATTGTGACATTGCGATACTAAATGTAGTAAAAAAAGCTGAGATAGCGAATGCGTACAAACTTTCGTTCACGCACGAATGTTTGCGTGCAAATGTATGCAACCTGCTTTGTGTAAGGGTGCGTCCACATCTGACGAACGAACACCAAACGAGCATAACAGTAATAGCTCGCGAGCGACGCTTCTGGCCTACGGCTTTATTGACACTAGCGCGTTCGCGGCGTGCTCGCGAGCTGGTACTGTAATCCTCGATCGGTGCTCGTTTGTCAGATGTGGAAGCACCCTAAGGAATCCGCCTCTTTTGAAGGTATGTATCTTTCTACGCTGTATTTTGTATTGGATATAGTAGATACCTTCTGTATTAGGTACCTTTTTAGAACGTATTACGCCGTTTGGAAATTTATTCTTACTATTATCCGGCTGCTGAGGGAATGCGTGTTTGACAGATTATGGCCAACAGGAGCATGTAAGTTAAATGAAGCAAAGACTTTTCTACAAATTACTTTCACTTGTTGGTCCTAAATTAGTCATCATCATCAGCCGGAAGACGTCCACTAATGAACAAACGCCTCCCCCCTAGAACGCCACAAAGACAACTCGCCAATTGCATTGACCGAATATCATTTAATATTCAACCCTATATCATTTTGCCTGGCTAAGACGAATAATATTTAGTTTTCTTTTTCTCCATATTAATCCAGACCAACTGACATATGTCAGGAACGCATTCCCTGAGCAGCAGAATTATAGTCAATAAAACACATTCATAGTGTATTATATAGAATACATACTTACCGTATGTATGCAAAAATCAACCATTAGTTAATGGATATAAGGTTATTTTTGACACAAACGAAAACGAAATCGAAATTGCAAGATATGATGTGCACTTTTTTGGTAAAAAAGTTTTTAGACATCAATCGAAAATGAATTCTATTGTTAACTGTGTAAGGTAACTTATCATACCTATATAGTGTAGTAGAAAAAATATATCTAAATGTAGGCTAAAACTGCTTACAGAAGTTGTTCATTCATAAGACCTTTATCATTGAATGATTATAAATGTGTCAAACTCGAACCATTATGACAGGAGAAAACAATAGTTTAATAAAACTAAGATTGGAATTAAATAAATAAAAACACAGTTATCACACATATTTATTTTATTACGAACATCCATACATTTAGAAATTGAAATTTACGACATCCATTTTAATTATTTTAATGCCACAAAATGGCGGATCATTAGGCCCGGACTCCACCAAAGCGGAGACGAGCGGAGAAGTTTTTAAGCAACCAATAGGAATTCGTTATTCAAATTTAGATGTGTAGCTGGGGCTGAATGAGGCACTCCTATTGGTTGTTTTATACACTTCTCTGCTCTGCTCATCTCCGCTTTGGTGGAGTTCGGCCCATAATGTTAATACCATTAGGTATACATAGACAAGTCGAATATAACATTAAAAAGACAAACATTCATAAAAGTGATTGAAAAATACTTTTTTTTAGTTTATACAGTAGGGAAAAGGACCACAGTTTTTAAACATTCAGTCATTTTTAGAAATCGATTTTTTTTTCTAATTACAATGTAATTGTTTCTTGGTTTACAACTTTTTAATTACAGACTAAACTACTAATATTATAAGGCTTTTCAGTAGTGATAATCTTTGACTATTTTCAGTCATATTTTTATTACCTTTGGCACCAACTTCCGTACTGATAAACCAGTATTTCTTTGGCATTTAATATTAGTTATTCAATTTTTAAAAACTCGAAAAAATAATTAAATTTTTGAGTAGATTTTCTACATAGTGCCAAAAATAAATCATTTTTAATACAGCCACCTGAATAGATTTCCAAAAGATATTTATTTTTACAAAGATTGCCAGTTTTTAATGAAAAACCTTATAAATTGTATATGATAGACATAGATATGGTTTGAAACATTAATTCTAAAATAGACAACGCACTACGCATTTTTTTTAATAACCGTTTTTCAATACTTTATTACTATTGATAAAGCTTCGTGATTTGTATTGAGGAAACTTATCTGCCTAGTGCGTTATACTGGACATTTATAATTCAAATTACGTAGGTAATTTTTTTGGTTCTTTTTTCATTAAATCAGTGGTAATTAGGTACAATAAACTCTAAACACATATAAAAATGAGGCAGATATTTCAAAGTGTTACTTAAATCTAAATATTCAATGTTACTTGCTTATATTATACCCGGCAAATAAGTTGGCAGGATTTTGACGTAGTGGGGATAAACACGCGCATACTTTACCTAACTCATCAATCTCAAATCAACTCGGTCGACTAACGCACCAATCACGCGCTCGGATCGGCGCTAACGGACCAATCGCGCGCTCAGATCGCGCTACCGCAAACCCCGCGTCCCGCTTGACCACCAAATAGATCTAAAAAACGATTTTTGCGCGTTTCTGCGCATCTAACGAGTCTTGCCAACTTACGTTCCGGCAATTATAGATAAGAATTGTTAAGAGCATATGCCCCACACTATTTATCACGTGAAACAAATTTATAAGCTGATTTATAACTATTGACAATGCGAGGGATCGTAGTAACTATAATTAAATAAAAACAGTACTTTGTTCATACTTCGATGTCCATTATTTCTTTTATAGCCCTTTCAATCATTATTGCATTTCAAGCAATTTTTAGTGTTTAATAACCAGTGTCACATAAATTTCATAATATAATTAAATTATTTTGAACTGAAGTATAAAAGCGATCGGGGACGGCCATTACAGATTTTTATTTCTGTTCTACTCTATTTTAGTCTATAATCTATGCCAGAAAAGTGTGACATCTAGTAAACAAACATGGCGATTGAATGGCTATAGAGTAAAGAGTTAGGAATGAATGACATTTAATGATTATTTCATAAAATATTTAAAAAAGAAAGTTTTTCTAAAATTGCGGTTTTTTTTTGGTTCATTTACAAGCCACGATTGTTTACTAGTTAAGACTGGATATGTATAATTTTAAGTTGGAGGGGAATATAGTATTTTATTTAATGTGATTTATCAAACTTTATTAAACGCTGTTTTGTTTAACTGTACTTATTTTAGGGAGATGTTATTTTTAATGTGCTGTGTTGGTAAAAAGTAATAAGGGACAGGGAAGTTGATTTAACAAAATTTGCTTATTTTCTATTGTTTTTTTTGGGATTATTGAGTACCGGTTTGTTGTACATTTATTTATTAACAAAATCAATACAAGATGTGTATAACGGTGGTTTGTTGCGCTTTATCGATATTTAATAAACACTAACATTTATACCAATAAACGATTATACAATATTAAACCTTAAACACTATATACTTGAAAGATAATTGCTTCAATTTCCTGTGAGTATTCCATCGAACTACCGCTAACTACTAAGTCGAAAAATTATTGACATTACGAAATTTATTGACTGCTTTAGGTGCAGATGAGCTACTTTCGTTTGTTTTAATTCTAATTAATACCTAACCAACATTGAGATCGTTATATTTATATCTAATAAACACATACAAAACGAGTAAACATTGATATATCTTTAAAAAACGTTTGTGCAAGCGTTAGTGGCTCCATCTGCAAAAACTACTGGCCCTTATAATGTTACCATATTATAATTATATCAAAATAAATATTAGGAAAGCTGTTTTCAACATTTACTTATCTAAGTGCAAAAGAACTATTTATTGTATGTTAAGTACTTAGAAGATTTTAGGCCAATTTCTAGTTTAGTTATCAATGTTATTGTGGGGTGCGGATCATTTTCAGATAGTAATACTATTATAAAATGGTCATTTTATTAACCCGTCTATCTGTAGTTTTCCTAACAACAATAATAACTTGAAAGAATTCGGATAGAATTGATATTAAATTCCTATGTAAGGTGATGAAAAACCACATATTATTATGTATAGAAAATGCATTAAAAGAGACAATTTGTTTTTCTAATATATATCTAACTGAAAAAGCCTCGATCCGTGCCCTACACACTTATGTGAACAAACCAGTCATAGGTTTCTGTGTAAGTGTTGTGTTAAATAATATATTATGTATATAACATTGTTGAAGGTACATTTCTGACATTCCTAGATTATTCATGTTGTTTGAACGAATATATCTGGTTAAGGTGTCTGACGAGTTTCATTTATACCTTGTTACCGGGCTCCCACTTTCTAACACTCTATCAAAATACTGATAACCATCACTACTGATTAAAAGCTAACTACGACAAATAGACATGAAAAACGTTTTAACGTTAGAATGTATATTGGTTCGAATGGCGAACCAAGAAGGTCGAATATTTCGACGTTTAAAGAAACCTGCAGCTGTCCGTCAGTCTTGCCAACCGTTATGTAAACCTTACAAATTCCTAGCACTCTTCTCAAGGCCATCGTAACCTAAAAAGGACTATCAGCCTTTAAGAAGACACAAAATGAGCACCCACAGGCCTCTTAATGGACATCACAATTTTGATCAAATCTTAATTTTGGGTCGCAGTCGACCTTTACTTAATTTTTCAGTTTAACTTTTGGCAAAAAATCCTAATTAGTGTAAAATTTGTTTATTGTAGCGCCACACATTACGGTCCTACGTTTATCACATCAAGTTTACTTACAGTACGTCAGTCGACCGCGGCTTTAAGACGCGCTGAGCAGAATTCGCTTATAGCACGTACGTGTGTGTATCAAATCTTCGTTTCAATAAAACATAATGTTCTCACAAAGTGGAGAATGTTGAGTCGTCTCGTATCGGGTCGTCATCATCTCGCCAGAATCTCTTCAGTTTTCGTTATTGATCGGGGTAATATGTTCGAAGGTCACTGGTCTGAATCCCAGCATATTGCGCAGGGACCAGTGACCAGTGCGACGGAAATCGATGACAAGTCCAGCATCCAAGATAAAGTCCATGCCGAGTACGTTTTCAGTGGCCTTCGGGAAGTTTATGAAGGAAGTGCGGACGGTGACCCCAGCCACCCATACATCCACAGCAGCAATGCTCATCACCTGGCGGAGAGAGTTACCCTCGCGAGTGGTTAGATCCAAGTCATCCGAGGTGAACTCCTGCTGGTTGGCTACCATATGCTCGGTCAGTGCCGGAGTAGCGATGCAGTTCCTTGCCCCAGTATCCACCACCATATCGAAGTTGACTCCATAAATATTTACGGTCAGTATAGGACGAGCCTTTGGCTTAAGCGGTGCCCCAAGTCTGGTCAGCAGGATGCAGTCTTGGCATTTCATGCGCACGATATTCGGCGACAGGCAATAGAAACAACGCATTTTCGAAGCTGGACCATTATCATCACTTTTCTTCTTGTTTGCTTCTTCGCCTTCGAAATCTGCTTCTTTGGCATACTTCTTATGTATCTTCTGGCACATACGCACCAGGAGCTGGCCGAAAGTCTTGCAATTCTGGCAAGGATCTTTAGGATTGTCATTTGCATTATTAGAATCAGATAGTGGTTCGACGGCCAGATCAGGGGCGTCAGAGCGCCTGGCTGCCTCAAGGGACTTCTCTGCGATATTAGCCAGCCTCAGCAGATCAGCGAAACTGTTACAATCGTTACGGTCAACTTTCTCCCTTATTTGGCGGTTCAACAAGCCATACACCAAATCCAGTTGGGTGTCCTCAGTGAGGGTAAAAGGTGGGAGCTGACTCAGAAGGGCCCTCGCTTTCTTCACGAAGACTTCGGTCGATTGATCCTCCTTCTGGTGTGTACCGAAAAGGTGGCGGTACACCTTGTATGGCGATGGACGCACCTTGTAGGTATTGCGCAGAAGAGCAATGGCTTCGTTCCAAGAAGACACCGTGTGTTTCTCAGCTTGCCAGCGCATAGCGGCTACATCCGTAAGTAGCAAGGGGAGTCCACGAAGGGCGACCTCATCAGGCATTCCCATACATTCCTTGAAATTGAGTATCGCGGTTATAAATGGGCGGATATCCCCTATTCCAGGGAACCGTGCCGCACAGGTGCTGAAATTGGCCGACATGTCAAGCGGCGGAGGCAGGGCCAATGCCTTACAGTCATTGTTAATCAAGACCTCGTTCTCTTGGTCTGCTTCTTCAGAGTGAGAACCATTCTCAGAAACCACGGTAGAAGGAGAACCGTCTTCCAGCGGAGTGATGGTCAAAGGTTCAAGCGGCACATATGGTGGTACGAAACGTGGCCGTGGCATGAATGGAGGCCTTGGATAGAATGGCATACAAGGCGGAAACATAGGTGGGAACATAGGCCCATCGTTCTGTGTGATAAACACAAAAGTGGGCGGAGGTGGGTGCGGAAAAGCTCCGGGAGCTGGGTTACGTAAGAGAGGACAGGAGTTTCCGTAGCAGACCAAAGGCCCGGGCATATCCATCGGCGCTGACATTGTTCTCGACATTCAAGTAGCTAACTTGAGATTCCAGGCCTTTGTTACAGTTGACGATGGCTGGTTCAGGGTAAAATTGGCTTTTTCTGGTGAGCGGCCACTGTTGGCAGGACCTCAGCGGCGGGCTGCGGCCGTGGTACTGGACTGTAGATGCCAAGCTGCGCACAAAGACAATGTACGCCCTATATACGTCACGTTCGCCGGGGTTGATCACTGGTACGCACGCGTCGACAGCACCGCCGACGCGAACAACGAAACTGCTTCTTAAAATCCCGTTTTAATTATCCCGATTCAGTCATTTAATGTCCGTAATGTTTGTTTAATTGTTATCACTGGCACTGGTGATATCAACCGGGAAATCACAACATCACTTCCTTTGTTCCCGTAACCGCAATCAGTCAATTTTGATGTCCATATTGCCTTATCATCTTTGACAACATGAAGTTGGCAGCACTACACAACCCGAAAAATATGGAATAGTTTTTCTATTTGTTAAAGGAAAAACAAAGTGAATTTAGAGCTTAATTTTGAATACATTCACAGACTTTGTGTCTTCGTAACTTATTTACATAGTCTTTATTTGTAAACACGGTTAAATAAATAATTATACTTGTAAACTTCACCGCGGTAGTGCCCACTAAAGGGTGAAAGGCACCCTTCGCACGTCTGTGGAATGATGTATTGATTTTCTCCCAAGGGCGCGTAATAACCCCTCATATGTACCTGTTGCCGGGTAGCAAGCCGGCTATCCGGCAAAACGTACCGGTGTTCGGGTACCTCTCGTATAGTTCAGTCTACTTCACTGCCGGAAAACTACTAACGGCTAGGTATACCAAATGAGCATATTGGAAAGGCTCTTAATTGCCCGGGAAATTGAGGTAGCCAATCGGAACTAACCAAACTGCCGCGTATTTTGAATGCCAATGACTACTGGAATGGGAGCTCAGTTTCTATTTTGGTATTGTATTATTGATTTTATCAAACAGTTATAAATAGTGTATTCGTGGGCAGTAATCTGTTGCGTACTTGACTTTTAAGTTTATAAAGTCCTTTGTTTATATCATTTAGTGTGAAATAGAAAAATAAAACATTAAATAAATCTTTTATTATTTATTCATCAAAATCCATATTAAAGCTTTCTATATACGACAAGTAATATTCTACTTTCTTTATACATTTCTTAACTTTACTTATATCTAAACTAGGTAAATGTTCCTTCTCATGTTTAGGGAATTTTCTAGAAAACTCCGTTTTTTCTTTCACAGTTTTGTTTTCTGGTTTATTTTTTTCAGCGGATTTCGCTTTGGATAGTATCTGATGTAAATGTGATAAGGCAGCCTTGCAGTAAAACTTTTCGTTTTCTTCAGAAGGTCCTCGAATTATTAGAAATGTGTCTTTCTTCATGACTGTGAGACTAGCTTCGTCTGTTTGTATGAGTTCACTCTGGAAATATAAATATTGTATAGTATTGTAAATTCTAATAACACAAGGAAACAGAAAGCATTTTGCCATTATTTATAACTTGCTATACCTTTCTTAAATGATTTCAACATAATATGGTCATAGTAAATGAAGAAACTCGGCCTTAATAAGTGCAGTACTGACTATTGATTATGATATTAATTCAAATGGGCAAACCAGAGCATTTTCAAAAGCTTGAGTATATATGTACTAACTATAAATTAAAATTCACTCATTTTGAATGTACTATGGTGTTACTAATCATTCAATATTAATAGTAGTCTTGAGTATGATAAAATTATAATTTACCTGTAAACACTTCTGTGCCACAGCCTCCAAAGCAACCGCAGGATCATCAAAGTTGGTGTTACTGTCCAAGTTAGCACAAATATCCAGTAGATACACTATACCCTCGGATGGATCTACTTCACCATTGAAATACCTCATGATGAAGGCATACGCTGCTAGCACATTGGTTATGTTGTTCTTGATAGCAGGTGACGGTTTTACTGCCTGAAAAGATGAAAAAAATAATCTTTACATTTCTCTTCTGGTATCTTTTAGCTATGATAGAAAACAACAGCAAAAAGACAAACAAACATAATATTGTGTGTAATAAAGATAACATTAATATGACTTTAGTTGTGATTATCTAAATAAGATTTACAAATACATTAAATACCAAGTCTGATGTTGTATACAAAATGGATATTGTTGTTATTAGTAACTTTTTAGTCTTGATTACTCAATTTAGGAATAAAAAGCTTTTTGTCTGAATAAATCAAAAGTTTTGTTTAGGTGTTTTGGGTATACTTATCAAAAACTTACAGTTAGCGTCTCAAACTTTGGCACAGCCTTTAACTGGGGACAACTCTTCAGCGCCTCTTCATCATCATTACCAACATCCTCCACAAGTTTCTTCTCCTTTCTATACATCCACCATGGCGCCCACTGCGGCATAATAGCCCCCACATCACCTTGATTCAACAATGCTTCAAACTCATTCCTCTCGTCCTGAGTCAAAGCATTCCATACGGCATCCGCATCATCAAGATTTAGATCTTTAAGCCTCTCTTCAAGATCTATTTCAGCTTCATCATCAGAATCTGCCGGCTCATCATCGTACTCTACCAAATCATCGATGTCGATATTATCTTCATCTTGCATTCGTTTCAGAATCTCGATCATTCGATTTTTAGATTCTTCGTCAGTGTGCTGTGACGTCAGTTCCTCGCTCACGCATTCTCTGTAGAAGCTTTCGGAGCATTCTTGGTGCTTTTCGGATTTGTAGCAGTCGAGAGAACAGTAGAATATCTCGCAACGAGGGCAACAGTATTTACTCTGTAATTCGTTGCAACTGAAATATATCACGATTAAATTAGTTGCATATCATAAAAGAATAACATAAAGGAGTTTTTAAGTGAAAACATGTGTCTAGGTTATGTTTTGATACTTACACACCGCAAATGTTTTGGTTTATTTTCGATAGTTTATTATCAGACATTTTAGTTTGGTTATGAATTGGTTCGAGACCTATTAGGATTATCACATGAACTAGTTATTACTTGCTTCCTTACATAAAATAAAGAACAACAAGCAATATAAATATTGAAATTGAATGAAGTCTGTCTATGAATAAACAAATGTCAACACTGTCAGTCAACCAACATCGATGTAAAATTGTTGTTCCACAGGTTACATTTGATTTTTTTGAAGAACAGTTTTTTTTTCGAGTTAAATTAAACAAAAAACTGTGATTAACGTATTAAAATGAAGTTGCAATTGTGAATTTCATATTCTTATCAAGCATATTATTCTATTTTACTAGTTTACAAAGTAAGCTATTTCACTCATCGTTCTAAACATTGCAAGACAATATAAAATCAGCTGTTTGAGAACTGTCAAAATAAAATCAAAACATTGCAGTTTCCCGGTTATTTTAGATGCAATTCTTTAAACTTAGAAATGGATAAACATTTTGAAAAGATTGCACATTGTCTTTATCTTTAAAAATCTATGGCATTATTTAATTTAATTTAAAGAAAGGTATTTATAGTTTAAATAAGTTTAGCACAGCGCAAAGTAACTTAATTAAAAAAATGTCTGAGCTAGAACCAGAAATCGTTGAAGATTTCTATGGCGTGTATTTATTGTACTGTATAAATCCCAAATATAAGGGTCGCACATATATCGGGTATACTCGGGACCCTAATAGGCGGATTATGCAGCATAACAGGGGCACCTGGGCTGGGGGTGCGCACCGCACTAATAATAAGGGACCTTGGTAAGTAAATAAGATTATTAAACCTATAATTACGAGGTAAGAAGTACCTACTACTAGATAATTTCTGATATTTGTCTTATCTAATTTTGTCGATGTTTTTTTAGTAATCTGTTTTTGTTTACAGTGAGATTAGAGGTCTTTAAATTAAACATTTAATTTGCTAAATATTTACTTCAAAGCTTTCAATAGATGTAGGCAGTATCAATACCTATTTAGTTCTATACTGCTTAATCAATAGACTACATAAAAAAAAGTTTTTCAAATATACTCTTGGTGAGTATATTTGTTATTTTATAACATACATAACATAACAATTGTTTGTTATTTTTTTTTTTGTAGGAAAATGGTGATGATAGTCCATGGATTCCCAAATAACATATCTGCGTTAAGAGTAAGTAATCTAACCATAATATGATAATTAAAATTCTGTTCCCTTTTAAAAATTAACAGTTTGATGACCTAATTAATTAAAATAAAAAATTATTCCAGTTTGAATGGGCCTGGCAGAATCCAACAAAGACAATAAGACTTCAGCATTTAAATTTAAAGAAAATACCAAGAAAGGAGTCTGAATTTAAATTCAAACTGCGAGTGTTGAGTGAGATGCTCCGAGTGGGGCCGTGGTGCAGGCTACCATTGATTATAAGGTGGCTGGAGACTGAATATAGAGAGGAAATTCCTGTAAGTTCTCTTAAATTTATGTATGTATTCTGTCTTCTGTATCCTGTATATCTGTATTCTGCTATACAATCACTTATGTTCATCATCAGATTTTGACCCGGTAATTTTTGAATGTTTTGTGAGTTCCAATTTAAATACTTTACAATTTGCTTGATGACGTAGAAGCAAAAAGAGAGACGCTATAAGTATCTAGTATTTTCATTAACTACCTATTTTCAGTAGTTACATTGCTACCATAAATTTAGTATGTATAGTTGGATTCAAACTTAATGGCGGCTCTGAAGTTAGCTACACGCTGCGCAGTACCTCGCCCCGCACCCCCGCTGGCGCATAAGTTTGTTACTGCGCAGTGACTCGCTTCATGTTCAGAACCGCCATTAAGTTTGCACCATACTGTACCTACTTGTAAATGTGTTAATAGTTAATGCTTTTAATTGTTTTTTCTTTTATTTGTTAGTTATAAAGCATTCTTGAAAACAAAAAGTTAAATAACATTTGATCATTTTTTTTGTTTTAGGCTGAAAGAACACCACCAGACCACATGTCCATAACTCAAGGACCAGTAAAAAGTAGAAACCTAAAATCGAAACCGACAAACACAATGACATCCCATGAAGAATGCTTACTATGTTCAAACTACATCACAAACAGCCAAGCAAAGACCACCTGTTTAAATCCTAATTGTGAGCTGTTAGCGCATATCACATGTTTGGCCGATCTCTTTTTAGTACCAGGGGATTATGTGCCTATAGGAGGTAGCTGCCCATTCTGTAGTACTAAGTTGAAATGGGGGGATGTGATAAGGAAAATAAAGGGATGTTCTCAAGGTGACGGAGAAGAATTAAGTGATGAAGAATGTGGTGAAGAAATTAATGAAGAAGTTGTTAATAAGGGTGCTGATGAGTATCCGTCGTGGTTTCTTGATTGTAATGATGATTTGTGACGAATAATATTGCTTCTTTATACAATTTAGTTTTTTTAATAATTTTTATGATATGGGTAAGTATACATTTCTATTCGAAATTTTTAAAGTTGTTACCTACGTATGGTTTGTGAAGATATGTATTTTTTAACATGCGTCCCACTTTTTTAATATTATTATGTGCAGGTACATAAACGTATTTTAATTGGTGTCTGACATGAATTAAATTATATGTGGCGATTAAAACCGCATCTTATCGCGGCATTCCAATCACTCTAGCTGCTTTGCTAATTAAATAAAAATCGTGTGCATATGTAGATCAATCAAGATAAATAAATACTTGATTAAAAAAATATTTATCTGTTAGGCTTTTCATACAAGAGACCACGCAACTATACGATACCCAAAGGTTTTAGTATCCAAACAAAGTTAAAAAAAAAACAATAGAATCGTACAGGCACGCGTTGTTGGAAAGAAAAGACGGGTATTGGAGAATTTCGTCGCCGTGCCGCTATTTTAAGTCAGTGGGTGGCAGGTTAATAAACGTACCAGTGTGTACCTAATTTTCGGATTCAGTTGTTTTAGTTCAATGACAAATGTACCCCTGCTTGCCATTGTTGTCATTTAAGGATTGACATTGACTGTTCATTGTAGGCAATCTGAATACTGAACGTTCATTAACATGCCACTGACATTAAAATAGCGGAATCAGGCCCCTTTATTATTACATACCTAACTATGCGGCCTACACCTAACATTTAAGAAAGTATAAACGCAAAATAACGATGTAACGTATTTTTTTCTACTGTTTAACGATTTCTACTGAAATAAGGCAAAAAAAAAATCACAAGTAAAAAAATAATAAATAATATATTTACAAGTAGGATAATAATTTATAATATTGAGCAGTAATAAATAAGCTAGTAACTACCAGGTACAATGTTAATAAATAAATAAAGAGTTAAACATTCTTAAATCTAAATTGCCAATAAAAAATAAATTCAACAAGTAACATTATCCAGTCATAAAAATAAATAAACAAAAGCCAGCAGAAAATCTAAAAGATATTAATTTTTGAATTTTTGATAAAAAAAGGAATAAATATAACTTTTTCCACTTTCCGACATATTTTGGGCACGGGTATGTAATAAGTCTAAAACGCATTAGAAAAAATAATAAAAGAAAAATAAATATTTTGAATTTGGTAAATAAATAAAGTACTTACAAAACAATGATTGCAGCTAGAAACCTATCGACTAGGCAGTGGTAGGCGATAAGTTTAAAACTCGTCAACCAAGACTGTTATTAACTTTCTTGTAATAAAATGTGACGTTTTATCTACATAAAAAATGGAGCCAGAATCAAAGATTTTGAGAAATTAATCAATTGTTTCATAAAACTCGTTCTTTTTTATTTCAGAAAAATCGTAATTTTTAGGTTCAATAAGCGTAAAACTATTTCAAAATCATTATCGAGAATTTTACAAAAAAAAAACAACAACAAATGTGCGCTCTACTAACTAAAATAAATAAACTTAAAATTAGAATAAATATTTTACAGAATCGTAAGTTCGGGTAAATGCAGATTATTTGGTATCAAAACGCACTTTTAGCACTAAATTTAATAGTCATCAAAGAAGTCACTGCCGTCATCATCATCAAAGTCATCATCGTCCGCCCCTGGGGGCACGAACGCACCATTCATCACTTCACCAATTGGTTCTTGGAAACCCAAAACTTTAGCGAAACCGTACACAAGTCGCATAACAACTAATCTCGTAAAGTCCACCGGAGTAGTTTCCTTCCTCTGCAAAGTCAACTGTTTGTCAGTAGGGTAATCATTACTCTTTCTCCTCTTCATTTCACACGGCGACATCACCAGGAAAACCGCGAAAATCACCCAAAACACACGCGCCATTTTGTCAATTTCGTTCACTTATTTTCCTAATTTCCCGCCGAATTTAACGTCAAATTTAAACGCGTTCACTTTTTTATATATGAATTTAATTTTTAATTAAAAAGTATGTTGCATTATCGAATTGTTTTTGACCGACTTGCGTTGTAAGTGAGGAGACAGTTAACGGAATGTTGGCGCACAGGCGAATGAAGGCGGCCGCGTGCTGTGAGGCCGATACTATTGTGTGTCATGCCAATGAGTAAGTATATATGGATAACTGTCTTAAAACCCGCGACGACCGATCGCAAAGAAACATTTTACAGTTAGTTAAGCATATTGGGCCGACGCCAGTGAAAAGGAATCTGATTTCGCGTTAATTTTTTGCATTTATGCAAAGGGGCGTTGAGCACTTGTTGTGTTTACTCGTGAGTTATGAAAGCGGGTTAATTGACGCTTAAAATGCATCGCTCTTAGAAGTGGCGTGAGAAACACTGCTTAAACTGTGTACCAAACAAAAAAACAGCATAAAACACTCGTTCTCTTAATGAAATTGACTGCGGAACGGATATTGGTCAAGAATATCTATACCTTAACCATAAAAGTGCAGCTTAAAAGCATTAACCCAAATCAAATTCCTCAGAGCAGTATCGCTCGAAACCGGTTCACCTGTTTCCGAAAACCCACCACTTTCCTTTGGCGACGACGACATAATACTAAGTACTTGCCTACATCGCCTGAGTATGTAGGTCTGTCAGTGCAAAGATCATGACTCAAAGATCTCACCGCCTAGATACCTATCTGCAAGCTTTGCACGCCGGCTAGACACGATTAAATAGCGTTTATAGCATACGACATTTTTTGTACCGACTTTTGAGCATTTACATTTTATTTACTGTCAAAGTGCGGTCAGCATAAAGATGAATAAACTGATATGCAATTATTAAGCTTAATGTTGTAATGAAGCGCTTTATAACTTAGGTATGTAAAACTATGATGCCTTAAACTATAACAGAGCATGATAGCAATAATAAAAGTGCTTAGAAGCATTTACAAAACCGCTTGTGCCCAGACCACAAAACTTTTCTTTATTAGAAAAAAAAATAGTACAGTATCTATTTTATTATGTGAATTAATATGTCGTTACATATAAATGGCTTTTTTGCTTGCCAGGTGCACACATTTAAAGTTGTGAAGGTTTTAATATATAAAAAAAATGTTCTATTTATGTCAATGCAACTTATTATAAAACCATTAGTAGTGCAACATGCAGTTTAGTGCAACTTTAAATGGGTTAATATAGTTACTAACTTATTTTAAAAGTTTTAAGTCTCTAAGCCGGGCTGACCTTCCGAATTCTTCCATGCAATGATGTCTTAAAAAATCTTTCACACCTGAATTAAGAAGAGTTGCATCTTTTACCATAGTAACTTCTTTTCATTTGTAAATTATGTAATTAGATCAAGAATGAGCGGGTTCCTTTAGTCCAATACTTATTATACGCTCGATGTCCCGAGGTCCTCGAGGTCACTTTTTTTGCTGTCTATATTCTGTCCTCCAATTTTTTATGTCTCATTTCGATTTTTTCAATGCAGATTCCTATTCTTTTTCTTGGTGAGAATCGAATAGAATAGAATATAATTTATTTATTTGCTGACAAATTACCTTAAATTTCGAACATTCGATTGTTTTTCGAATTCTCCGATGACTTTGTTGCCAGTTCGCAATCTAGTTGTTTTGCTATCCTTACAACAAACAACTGAAGAATGAATACTCGTCAAAGGCATTTCCTAAAGGTGCGTAAAACTACCGCGTGTCATGAAACGTACAAATAATGTTTAAAATTGTTAATAAATGCAACATTTGATTCGACAAAAACCTTTTTTGTTGTTGTTTCCGTACACACGACTTGATTGATTTGTCTTCCTGTATGTTGGATTAATTTCCGGCAGTTATATGTCAATCATTATGATCGTCTTCAATATTTGTTCAGGTTATACAATGGTATAAGGTATATACTTTTTTCTCGCGGTAGAAATTCGCGTGGTTTTTCCATGGTGGGTAAATGTAGTTAATCGACGAAAAACACCGAGCTGTTTCTCCCTTCCCTGTATTGGGCACTAGCTGGGACCATATTTACTGGGTCTGCGAAAATCTGGACCTACTCTTTGTGTTATTTTTTAATTCTTTGTTTTGTCAAAAGTCTAGCTAGTTGCTATTGATACGGTTTATTCCTCTTAATGCCTATTTTGCTATAGCATAGAAAATATTATCAACTGCCTGCAGTAAAGTCAGTCATTCAGTGAAAACTAGCCATTACTGTGGTACATTTTTCTATACCCACAGACAAGTTTATTTGGTCTATAAATATATATTTACGAACCAAGTTAAGTACTTATGTAACTCAAATATTCTGAAATGTAAAACAATATCACTTGGAAATCGCACTTTTGTGTCATTCAACGCAATTACGAAAAAAAGAGGAAAATCTTTAGTGTTTTATAATTGGTTGTATTTACATTGTTAGAGGCGTGGACACGGTTGCTGGTTCTGAATATTTATAACACAGTTAGACGTTTACATGAATAACGACTGTGGTGGTCTTGTATTAGAATTCCAATGACTTATACCTGAGAACTTTTGTATTTTACGTCAATTTTCGTTATTTATTTACTTCTGGGTTCTTCTTTCCCAATGCAGCCTAAAGACCTCTCTTACTCTAGCCTACTAAAGCCAGAAAAAGACTATCCGTCTTTTTCTTTAGGGCTTTAGTAGGTACTAGGCCCTAGGCAGAAACGTTGGCAAAGGTACAGCCTATGTGAATTTTTTCGAAGTATTAGATATTTCGTTAGCTGTTGTGTTATTCGGTAAAATACTCCAACTCGAACGCAATGCTGCAGAACCAGGTCAAAGTTCAAATTATTTTTGACATCTGGTCTTTAAGTTGTCGCTGTATGCTTAGAGTATGCTTGCATGGCTGACCTAAACAAAGTTAGATTCGGCATAAGCTTGAATAATTTATAGATTTTTCTCTAGGTGTACATCCTTTAAAAAGAGGTCAATGTCGACCACAAAATCACAACAGAAAGAAACGAGTTCATCGTTTATTTGGTCACGTAAAATATTTTCTATTAAATCTCAATCAATTTAAACGAATTTAATATCTGACGTCCAGCGGTTTTGCTGACCACAAAATGTTTATAGTGATTGTAAAGAGTAAATAGAAAGATAACATTAATATTTCTATTTCTACTTCTGTTTCCCGGACATAAAATAAGTAAGAAGTAGGTACATACACCTAGAGCAGTATTTTAGTAAAAGGAACATTTATTTAATTCCTTTCCACATGGTGTTTCAACCAAACACGAAACAGATTAAAATACTACTTTTTTTTCGGAGATTTTTTTTGGCTCTTAGATAAAATGTACCTTTCCGGATCTCGTTTTGTTATCTTGTTGATATTTAATTTTGACCGTCCCTCCCGGTCAAGCATTCAAAAAGTGATATCATTACTTTCTTCTACAGTGACTCATACGACAGCATTTCTAGATGTCTAGGTAACCGGAAATATTTTCATAAATCGATAGTAAAAGTAATAATAGTAAACAAAAAGGCCAAATATTGTGACTAATAACTGACAGAAACGTGTGAATTGACTCTAAAACGATAACACCACACTTTCATCCGACACGCAAGTCTTCCAACTAGCGTGTTCCAATTGACACACCGTGTTTTGTTTTCCTAACAAATATATAACGGCAATCGAACACACTGTGACACACTGAGACACAGTGTCGATAATATATAGTGTTGTACCATCGCCATTTGCTAATTGAAAGTGTCGAAGACGCGATAAAAACATGTAACAAAAAGTAAATATCTATCGATAAATGTGATTTATAAGGCGACGGTAATTTTGCTAAGATGCGTGGAATTACTTTACCATGTATGGAATGAAGCGGATAGAAGCTATTAGTTGCTTCTAGTCTTATAGTGACGTCACATTGAGTTCCAGACATTTTTCATGCTTAATTTGTTGTTATTATTATGGATTAAAAAATGGTGACTAATTAAACAAAGTAAGTAGTTTTTTGTAGCTATAAAAGTATATAAATTTATTTTGCTTAGGTCAAACCTATTACATATTACATTTTGTACACCTCACCAATAACTAAATTTATATTTCTTTCTTTTGTAAAAAATAAACATTAAACCTGGCTAGTTTTAGATTTATATGAAACCCTTTTTTTTCGTTATACGTTTCTACATTAGGCATTTACTGGTCATCTGCTTAGGCAATGACATTTATACCAGTGAGAACAAAAACTAAAAGGTAAACATCAACTCTACCTGTTCAAAGTAAATAAAAAAGTCTTTATTATCATGCAAGTGAACAAAAAAGTAAATCGGAACCAGGCTGCGATACGCATGAGTGACTTTCACTAAATGTGACACACGCAACTCCTTATCCGTAATCGATTAGAAATCGAGTAATAATCCTTTTCTATCGATTTGAATCGATTAATTGTCGTTATAATTTATATGCTGCGATTTTGGCAGGATTTATTGTGTTGGCTCCTTAATTAAGATTTTGGTTGTGTATGTAAAAGTTGTGTCCTTGTTGGACTATTTATACATACAGGGTGTTACGAAACCCCTGTCCGATCCGTTAAGGGGTTATTAGGTAGGTACCTAATTACAAAAAAGTAAAAAAAAAATGGAAATAATAAAAAAAAATTATAACCTAAAAAAAAAATTTCCAAACGCGGGTGAGAGTGACGGCATCGTCTCAGGTTCTACCAAATGATCATACAAAAGGCACCATTAATACCGACGAGAATGGTGGTGTAGTTTTTGATTTATCTTCAAATTTAGGTATTTTGGAGGCTATTTCAAAGTTCATTATTATTGTTATCATCATGAATATTCCAAATTTGATATTTTATTCGGGCATGTGATTGTGAACCCTATAATACTCTTTCGGGTCGGACAGGGGTTTCGTAACACCCTGTATAGGTACTCACTCATTTTTCTTTTACGATGGAGGTCTGTAGTTTCGATCCTTTCGGTTGACAAATATTTGTGCATTATAAGACTAAAGTTTCTTTGTGAGAGCGATTTGCATATGTTTAAAACGAAAAGAATGTGTAAAAATCACCCGTCCGTTGAAAAAAAAGTAATTAATTTCCGCGCTCACAGGAAATAGCAATTTTAATGTCTTTAAGGCCAGATTTGAAATCTGATATTTGAATATACACTTTATGCTTTGAAAATAAGGTTAAAATTGCTTTTATAATCATAGTCATTATTGTATTCTTCTTAGAACGAAACTGCTCCACATTTTGATACTGGGAATAGACGATTCTTAAACTTTTTTCTATTCATGAATGAAGCGTGTTGCTGTTAAGTGTAGTAAGAAATATTTAAATATGTGATGTATTTAGCTATCATAATTTAGGCTCTCATTAGGTACTGGAATATTCTGCAAGTAAGTAGAGACCAACTAACCTCTCACATAGTCTAATCGGACATATCCGTCTAGACCATTTTCATCATCATCATCATCATCAGCCGGAAGACGTCCACTGCTGAACAAAGGCGTCCCAGAACGCCACAATGAACGACAACTCGCCAATTGCATCCACCGGGTGCCCGCAACTTTGATGATATCCTCAGTCCACCTGGGGCCCAAGTCTGCTATTTACACTCGGTTCAATGTCTTCATAGTGTCGTGCCAGCAGAGCCATTTTCGGAAAATTGGTATTCTACTAAACGTCAAAACGTCAAAATTGCACATGTGAACGATTCGGTTCAATGTTCAACGACTGTGCCCAATAGTTCATACATTTGGTACAAATTTTAATGCGCAATTTTGACGTTTTGACGTTTAGTAGAATACCAATTTTCCGAAAATGGCTCTGCTGGCACGACACTATGAAGACATTGAACCGAGTGTAAATAGCAGTCTTGGGCCCCTGGTGGGATGCCTGCCAACGCTGCGTCTTTCGGTTCGTGGTCGCCACTCGAGAACCTTTCTTCCCCAACTGTTATTGGTTCTTCGAGCGACACCATTTTATACTGCTCTATATAGCTAAAAATGACAGCATAGATACCTTTGTTTTGTAGATTTTACTGCATGACAAATCCACCTGCCATGGTTTAATTTCGAAAATAATAGGCTTTTTTCTGTCTCACAGTTTAAACGGTAAGTAATTAAAAAATATAAGAATACATACAAAAAAAAATATTTTCAAAATATTGGGTTTTAAAAATCTTCTGCAGATTTGCGTGCTTCTTAAAACCGGTTATCGAACTAGTCCTACTGGTTTAGTACACGAGAACTAGTTACAATTACAATAGTAACAGCAACAAACCAGTTAAACGCGTATTATATTAAAACACTAGGCAGTGATTAATTTAAGAGTTCCGACATTTTTATTTTAAACAATTATTTTTTTAACACAATTTGATGTAATGAATTATAAGAGAATATAATTAATTACATCAAATTGTGTTAAAAAAATAATTGTTTAAAATTATATAGATTTATAATTATATTAACATTTAAATACTATAAGGGTTTCTATATTTTTAGTCGGTAGGTCTAATGCTATTTTCATTTAGGTATTTCCTGATTTATTTATTTTATGTTGATTAAATCTAGACAAAAGAAATGAGTTGTGAATGAGTCCTACGTTATGATTAGTATTCAATCTAGGACTTGCATAATCACATTCATACTCAAATACCTACTTTAGTACAATTTTTAATTTCTTTAATTTCAATGTAAAAAAAAAGATGTTAAAAGATCAGTAATTTTATTTATAAATGGCATTGGGCGCCCGCACTATTAAAACCTCTTTTTGGCATACCGTTACCGTCGTTTGGCTTACATAATGCTTGGCTCCTAAAATCGTTATGTGATATTAAATAGCCCAAAACCCTCCTCAAGAATTGAGCTATCAAACACGAAAGACTTACCCAAATCCGACAACTACTTCCCGAGATAAGCTCAAACAGACACACAAACAGCTTCATTATGTTTTTCGTCTCGTAATATCACGAACTGGTATATGAACATATATCTCTTAAAGCGCAGGCCAGTGTGGTCGTGAAGCTGCGTTGAGAAACATGATTGTGTCATTAATATTATGTTTTGGATTTAATGTAAGTACAGTGTATTAATAAAGCTTTAGTGTTAAAAAGTTAATAACCAAATAAGTGTTTGTCATTGTAAAGTAGCAAGTAAAAGTGTTTGTTTCTTTTGTAAACTAGGTTTTTATTAAGTCTGTTAAATGTCGCACTCTTGTGAGTTATTTACAAACATTATTTTTTATTCATAATGTTTCTTCTTCTTTCTTCATTAATAACTAGTGAAGGGAGATGTTCTCATAGATAATCGTTCTAAAGCATCTCTTATTGATTTTTATATATTTTTAATTTAGTCTACCATTGCTTAAGTTACCAGTATCTAACGCATCTGAGTACGGTAATTAAACTTTTAAATGCTCTTGTTTTTTTATACATAGTTTGGACGATTCTTGCGTAATGCATAAACTATGGCTTGTACTACAAGATTTTATTTTTAGGTGAAGTATCAACGTTCACATTGTGTAAAAACCGGTCTTAGATGCATAAGCATAAGGATTGCATAAGGTTATGACATTTATTTAGAAAGAAAAATCAGTTTCGAGGTCTAATTGATGAGGTTATGTGGTTCAGATGCTCCGTGTATTTACAAATGTTAAGTTTTTTTACCTTACCTTACCTTATTTTTAATTACGAACAAATTGGACTTTATATTTAAAAGCGAACGAGTTGGTTTGGGACAAGATGGGTATCAATGTTAATTAAAAAAAAAACTTTTTCAGAGGCTAAAAACACCAGGGGTGTTTTAAAAAAGGTCAATAAAAACTAAGAGGGTTCTACCAGTAATTAAAAATCAGCTACGATCTCCAGTCAGTATATCAGGTCTGCCTGTCAATTTCCACCAATCACAGCAGAAAAGGACAGATACTCTTGATGTGACACCAGCTACCAGCGTTTAATTCCCATTAGCCCCAAGTGTCCTAGGACGAAAACTTGCGACAAAACATCGATTTCGTAACATGCTGCGATGATATTTATGCTTACCCTATACTAGATCTTCTCTGAAAGAAAAGGCATTTGGGCTTGGCTTATTAACTAGCCCATATCATGAATGATATAGGCTAGTTAATAAGCCAAGTCTTTAATGAAAACTAATTGCTTCCGTACTTCGTGATACAAAAGCATTGTCGCGTGTTCCATTTAACAGATTGCTTGTGAACTATAATGCTTCCATTCTTATTATAACTGCATTAATTACAATACAAAGACAGTAAGTAGAACGAAATCGGTGAGCGTTGAGCTACTACCTAAGGTCATACGTGGAAGGAAATTAAATAAACAAAAGAGATGCGACGTTCTTATTCCCTATAAAGGTGCTCCCTCGCCGGAAGTATTCGCATGTAATGTAACGTTACGGATTTGAGCATTACATCAGTGAAGGAGGAGAACCGAGCATTACAATGCGCACCTTGTAATGATACAAAATGGGCATATATCAGTGAAGGAGAAGAACCGAGCATTACTATGCGCACCTTGTAATGATACAATGTGTAATAAATATATTGATACAACTTGTAACATCAATGCGCTCCACTTACCCCAGCCCCCCGCCAAACCACCCGTATTTTGCCGGTTTGAAAATAATTCATGACACCAATATCTGTTTCTTCTGTTTTTTTTACGTAAATAACAATGTCGAATTAATATTATTCTATTAACTCAATTTCTATTAGCTCAACACATCATCACCTATGAAATGCGTATGTCATCTTCCTATGAAATGCTCAAAGTCGAATCAATATGTTACATTACACGCAAATGCTCGTTAGTCAGGGAGGTTTTATTGTAATGTAATGCCCAAAGACGAATCTATAATGTTACAATACACGTGGATGCTCCCGGTGAGTAAAACTGTATAGCCTGTATACCCTTAAAAGTATGTAGAAGTCAAGTCGAAAAGGTTACGCTTTACATAAAGCGTTTAATGGCACTAAGTCAAGGCTTTTTGAAGGCTAACAGTTCATTGTTCAAGTGAATAATACCTCCAAAAATACTAAATCAGATTTTTTATCGATCGAGAAATACGTTGTATAATACATGACCCTCGGTAATCCTCACTACCTTGGAATTATTTATCTACTGGTTAGAATCAAAAGCACGTATTTATTCAAGATCTTCTTATTGATCTCACAATTATGTATTGCTGTATGTTTGTCCTCATGATTATCTTTAAATACTTAACCAATTGAGTTGAATTTTCTAATTCTACCTATAGATTAAATTCACTTGCTCCGTTGCTCGAATATTTTTTTTTTTAACAGCCATCCACTAACGGTCATAATATTTTTTGTTCTTTATGTATGTTTTAAAAGCTTGCTATTTACGAAGTATTTCTCTTATTTCCAGGTGGCGCTAGCAGTGGTAGCACCTGTCGTCACTCTTAACGATGGGAACAAAATGCCAGCGTTCGCACTGGGGACCGGCAGAGGTACAGCTAAGCAAGTAAGTAAAAAAAAATAAACAGGATTTTGAATAATAAAAGAGAATTTTACGATAAGACTCAGAAAATAATGTAAAATGTATGTATAAGTAATTATCTTATTTTTTCTACCGGTATTAAATTTAATTATATTACGCATTGCTGTATAAAAGAAAAATCTATGTAACTATGCAGGTATATGATTAGATCCTACGATTAAATTGATTACGGAAAACTTAATCAAAGACATGGATCTTGTGTTCATGAAATACAATCTATTTTGAGTTGGAGCATCTTCCTTATAATAATTATGTAAAAATATGTAGTTAGTAAAGTATATATATGTCCGTACAAACAATACACATATCACGATGGTAGTAACAGTTGCCCGGAATATAATAAATTGTTGATAATTTCTACTGCTCTGTCCACTGATAAATTGTACACACTGAACTATGACCTTAACTCCATGTCCCATAACAAAACAATTAATTACTAACTTTTAAATTATCGCGCTGCATGTTTATAGTAATATTTTATTACGGGAATTAGCGTGTAAAATGCTTAAAAACCTTTAGGGCTTGATGTTTCGACCGGGTTACACCGGCCGTGGTCGCAAGCTGACTAATTACCCATGAGTACGTTTTTTTTTTTTTAAGCGACATATAGAACTTTTTTGTCAGATTGAGATTAAAATCATTATTCATAGGTACTCCCATTATTTTATCCATTGCAATTGCAATCTTGATGCACGAGAATGTAGTTTGCGGTTAACCGACATGAATAGTTATAATATTTACGGTCGCACCTCAATTGTATGGCTTTTGACCCTATAGGTTTCTAATGCCAATTGGCTTGAGCATTACGATGGTTAGTTTTCGAGTACGACTCTTGTTAAGGTCTACTTGACGAAAGTAATATTATATAAATACAACTATTTATGTTTTTGAAACTCTCTAGTTTCGTAAAAAATACTTTACCTACTTAGAATTTTGAGTAAATCAATAATTTTGCATTTGAGGTTGTTTTTAATTATTTTTATATTTTATGTGAAGTCGTTACACAGAAAAGTATCACTGTTTTAACATTTATACCTACCTACACCCGCACTTCTCACAAAAGCTTCTAATTTATAAAATTACCAATATCTACATAATATTATAAAAGAGTAACAGCTATGGATATACATTTAAGAATCAGCATCTGGAGCCACTTAACGTTTTAAAAGAGCTTGAAAAGGCCTACTTAATAATTTTGATTTTATCCTTTTCTCTTTCCAGACGGAATCCCTAGAAGACGTGAAACAGGCAGTATACTGGGCCATAGAGGCCGGCTACCGACACATCGACACGGCCTCCATATACGGTGACGAGGAGCAGGTCGGCCAGGGTATAGCGGAAGCCATAGCGAAAGGTCTCGTGACTAGGGACGAGATGTTTGTTACTACTAAGGTAAATACTCTGAAAATTGATGGAAAATGTTCGGATAAGCCTGACTAATTTCGGACCCGAATGGAACCAGTGAATGTTCTCATTGGAGTTTTGCCCACAATACTTGAAATATGTGCTCAGTTTCAACATATGGAAATATTTGCTCCCTACTCTTTCTGCATTAACTTTTCGCAAGCTTAAAGTTGAATTTTGCTTCCCTTCATCATCATCATCATCATCATCATATCAGCCCGGAATCACCCACTGCTGGGTATAGGCCTCCCCTTTTTCTGCCATTGTTGTCTGTCTTGCGCGTCCTTCATCCAGGTGGTTCCCGGATGTGGTGTATTACCTTGCATCCCTTAATTAGCAGTAATCAACCCATTAAACTATCAGCATATGATTACAGTAAATAATTATGTATGTGACGATTATAACGCTACCAAGTTACAAACGTGCAGTTAAAACCTTAAGAAACTGAAACCTCCTGGAAAACAGATTTGTCGATCTTCGTGGCTCCCGGGTTCGATCCCCGGACAGGTCAATGAGGAGACCCACTTTTCATTCTGTTTGTGGTAACTTCGTTGTTTCTGAATTACATGACAAAAGTGCTAAAGCTATTATTACTTTGGGTTCAGAACAATGTATAATTTCAAGAAAGACAATGCAGTTCTCGTTGCAGAATTTTGGACCGACACTATATAATTTGATTGTCATCGACACGCTAAGAAGAAGAAGAAAGACAAAGTAAAAGATCTTTAAATGATCCTTATTGCATGATTTTTGATTCCGGACCCTGGATGGTCTACAATTATAACTTACATATTATAAATACATTTTATTTTCAGCTTTGGTGCGACAAACACGCTAAAGAAGAAGTAGTACCTGCTCTGAAGGAGTCCCTCAAACGACTAGGTCTCGACTATGTCGACTTGTATCTTATACATTTCCCGTCCGCTGTGAACGTAAGTAAATTATGTTCAAATTTTCAGTACATAGCATTCAATGTATCGTAATAATTCTGCTAAATATAAAATCCCATTATTCTGTTTTTTATTCCTTTAATTAATCCAATGTGTTATTTAATTACGGAAATAGTCTATTATGTTCTTAATAATTTATTCGCAATGGTTTTAATCTATTCATATTTATTTATTTCTTTATTATACATAGCAAATTATACAATACAATAAAAATTATAAAAGAAGTCATATTTGAATATGCAAAACAATTATATATTGTAAAAAATCTTTGACTAAGCAATTCCATAAAATAGTTGCTGATGCATTAAAAAATGATTGCGGAATTATTAAAGGATGGTAGAAAAAACAGACTGCTTTGCAATACATCGTTTAAGATGATATATTTTCTTATGAAAACACGGCCCTCTTGGAATTAAAAAAAATCTCTATTGCTTTTAAGATTTACTGGCTTAAAAACACACTGCCGATTTTTATATATATGCAGATTGGCATTGTTAGATAGTATCAGTAATTTAGTTTTCAAAACTTTTAATCTCCACAGTATCTATGTAAGAAAAGTACACAAAGAATGATTATCAGAAGGCATTCCTATCACAGTAAATTATTTCATCTTATTTACAGAGTGAGGGATCACCATTGAATATCTCTTACTTGGAGACGTGGAAAGGCATGGAGGATGCCAAAAGGATGAACCTGACGAAATCCATAGGAGTCTCCAATTTCAACGCTTCACAGATCAGCGATTTCTTTGACAATGAGAACGGAATTATGCCTGCTGTCAACGAAATTGAGGTTTGTTAATATAATTAGTATTATAAGCCCACTGTAAGACAAATACTTCTTTATGAGTAGAGAAGGAACATATTGATATAGATAAATGACCTCCTCGCTTCAGTAGCGTACGCACTGGTTTTAAAGATGTCGTTCTGAAGACCCGGGTTCGAACCCTCCATGGGGCAATAAAAAATACCATTTTCTTAAATTGTCTAGGGGTTTATGGTACCGTAATGTCTATTTCAGGTAGCATTATTTGAAATCTTAGGTTCCTCTCGATGTTCAAAATAATTAAAAGATCTCATATCCTTTGAACAGTTTACTACTAGCCTGGATTGAACTTACAACCCACGAACCCTGAAGGAGAAAACATTAAACTGCTCGACCACCAAAACACATCAAATTAATACCATTAATACTCAATACTCAAATCTTTATTAGCATTCCATATGTTACATAACAGGTGGTACAATTTCTTATAGTATAGACACAATATGGACCCGATAGGGCACAGCTTAAAGAAGTTCGGAAAGTCCTTATCAAACATTCTTTTACCCTTTCCAGGTGAACCCCACACACGTCCAAGATGCATTAGTCTCTCACTGCCAGAAGCTTGGTGTGGCCATCATGGGCTACAGCCCCTTTGGCTTCATGGTGTCGAGGAAGACTGACAAATCCCCCCCACCGAGATTTGATGACCCGCTCATCACGACCTTGGCTGAGAAGTATAAGAAGACACCTGCTCAAATTGTTTTGAATTGGCTGGTAAGTATCGAATATAAGAATAAACTTTTATCAAAAGGAAAATACTGATTCTTTATACTAAACTATATTTTCATTAAATTATCTTGACGACCTCCGTGGTCGGTTTCAAGGTGTCGTTAGCTCTAAGGTCCCGGGTTCGATTCTCGAACTTTTCTACATTGCCTCGGGTCTTCGTATTTGTGGTAACCTTGTTGTCTCTGATTTCCATAAAACAAGGGCTTTTAGTTACTAACTTGGGTTCAAGCAATGTGTGTGATGTTATCTGAATTTATTATTTAGATTGTATTCAAAAGTATATTTAAAGGCTAGTGACGTCATAACGATTATTGAATTAAGTTAATATAAGTTATTTTTAAACCGACCATCACCTGAGGTCAGTTTATTCAAAATAGAGTTAATATTATAAAATGCAATGACCTTAACTTTTTAATAATGGCAATCACGTAATAGCTAAGTAATTTAATGTCAAAACTGAACGTCTTTAAATAAGTTTATCAGAAAAAAAAACTAGCTGACAAAAAAAACAGTCTACTTCTGTACAGGGTCTTACCGAAAGTGTATATTTATTCAAAAAGGGTGAAGAGTAGTATCTGGTATAGAGTTAGAATTTCAGCTTAAAATATTTAACTAATTTGATATCCAATTTTTTGCAACAAGAATCGTCACCAAAAGCCTGCCAAAAGTTACCCATACGGCAACTCCCACATTGCTTCCCCATCGTTATTTCTCTACTTTATTTATATTATATTTTTTATTTTCAGTACACAAGAAAAGTAATTCCCGTAGCAAAGTCTGTGAACAAGAAACGCATCGCAGAAAACATCGATATATTTGACTTCACACTCAACGCAGAAGAGGTCAACGCCATCTCTAAATTCGACCAACAACTTAGAGTTATTGATTTCAAAGGCTGGAAGGATTATCCTTATTTCCCATTTGTGAATTAAATGAGTATTTTATAAGAAAAGTTGATATCAAGCGTCATTTTAGTGTGATATTTTTAAGAATCATGAAACGATTTTTACAAATTAAATATTCTTAAAATAATTGTGTTCTTTTTTTTTGTATTGTATTTCTACTTTTTAAATCAGTGTCTCATTCTGAGGTTTTGGTTAAGCAGAAAAGAAAAGAAGTGTTTAATAATTTTCATATTTTTATATGGGCTATTAAATAAAAAAGTTATCTAACCCGACGCCATAGTAATTATAGTGTGTATTCATTCCTAGATTGCAGCAGTCGGTTAAAAATAGATTATAACTTTGAGAAAGTCACATTGTCCTAGCATGAGTGCGAACCAAAGAACTTGTGTTTATGAAACTCTTAAAGCAAAATAACAATTACACATAAACACGTGTGTATAAATTAAATTATTTTTAAGTTATACGTATTTGCCCACCATGGACATTAACACAACGACACTGGAGTTTTTTAAATATAAGACCCTGAATTTAATTAGCTGCTGACAATAATAATTGTCAGTTGATCAAAACGTGAGATAAATACTTTGATGTCTTTGTTTATAAACATTTCTGGTATTTACATTAAAATATTTGTGACGACAATACTTTTAATTACATATTTGTTGAGTTGAGAGCTTAAAAATATTATGACATCAACTTTTTAACTAAAAGGGAATCTTTAAAAATTCTAATTCTGTTTTTTGTAGTTATTGGTCCTGTGCAAAAGAAAGGTCCTATTGGTTCTTGTTTTTATTAATTAACCCCGTACGAAAAAAAAGGGTGGTTATAAGTTTTATGTGTCGACCTATGCATGTCTGTGGCTCCGTAGATCCGAAACGAACGGCCCGATTGTGATGCGGTTTTTTTACGAATTTAAAGTGCTCGAAATGGTAAGCTATTTAAGACAGAAGTAAGATTTGATTCTAAACATAAACAAGTTGTTTTTTACTTATTTTAATGAGTTTCGGATTACGAACTCTGCACAGTTGTTTCGTAAAGTTTAGTATGGTAACGATGAATTTATTATAGAATTAGCCATTAGTTTCATAGAGGTGCCTATTTGCCGGCAATTTGTGTTTTATCATCAAATCGTGAACAAATTACACGGTATGTAAAACAGGTTCTCCTTGTTTTTGTGCGAATAATCAAAATATTAATTACGGATGGTAAGGCGTTATGATTTTGAACAAATAGTATATGCAAAACGATATTTTTTAAGTTTCCTGATTCTGGTATATGAATATTCACGGTTTCGCTGTATTTCATTTTTTTCTTTGATTTAAACGAAATTACGTTTCAGTTCCTATAATAGCCTATAGTATAAACTCAATTAAAGTACATTCAGTATAATTACGAAGAATAATTTTGAAAATATATTACCCATGGCCCAAAACATTTTTTTTAATTCTCCATAACATTATTTTTCACGCAGAATCGATGAACTTATTGTTTTCTCAAAGACACAAACATTGAAATCAAATAATGAATTCTAAGTTATCCTGTCAGGAGTCATAAATGTTTACGTACACAATTTACAAAAAAGTAAGTAAACACCTATCGATCATTCACCTCTAGGTACATAACCTTTCATACACGTTATTATAATTACATATCTTTGAAAACCTCTTTTTTAACTAGTCATACCAGCAGTAATAGATCAAACACCCATGTAAGTCGAACTGGTAAAACCAGTTTATAAAACTTTTCCACATGACAGATGATTACATAACTTATCATCACGCCTGTATCCCCGAAGGGTTAGGCAGAGATGTACCAATGTACACCCACAGTTCGCCGATATGTTTAGGTCCCATGTAATAGGGGGGCGAGCGTATTGCCACTAACCGGGCACAAATCCAAACTCCGACCTCCTACTGAGAATTTCATAGAAAAACCCAATAACACCTTGGTCGACTTGGGAATCGAACCCAAGACCTCTAGCGTAGCAGTCGCGCTCAGCACCACTAGGCCAACGAGGCAGTTGGAAAAAGCTTTACAGAAGATTCTTAGTCTATCACTAGAGCAGCAAATAACTTCCTCCATTTGCCTCAAGTAAAAGGGAAAAGGACAAGAAAATAATGAAGTATATGGGTGCTTATTTAAACTTTTTATACTGTTTTAACAAAACTTTGAAGAAAAACAAACATAATTTATGACTCGGCACATGTTTAGACACAATAGTCTAAATAATTAATTCAGTTTTTTTTTAGGTGTAACATTGTGTTTAAAGTTTCCAGAATATTTTAACTAACCTAGTAGGTAAGTATAGTAAAAAAAAGATAAACATTGGCAGTAAAATATTGCATGAACTTCTTAATAGTTATGCAACGCGACATTCAGAACCAGATTTTGGTAAAATGAGGAATGACATCACTTACATATTTATCAAAATAATGTTAATAAGAGCAGTGCTGACGTAGATCTTACGTATCTCATCATTTCTAATCAGTTTTATTTGAATACTAGCTGTGCCCCGCGGTTTCACCCGCGTGAATTCCTAGGTCACGTTCCCGGTGCCTTTATATGAATGGGGGCACACATGAATCCAACAAATCACTATCGTAACAAAGGTCAGGATTACATTTTTTTTCCACGTAATTTTCCATTTTTTTTTCATAAAAACCTTCTCCTGGTAATAACTAACACAACAAAAAAAAGAATTAGCGAAATCCATCCAGGCGTTATTGAGTTATGCGCTTACCAACACATTTAGCGATTCATTTTTATATATAAGATTGATATCGAAACAATATATTTCTTGAGATCTGTGTGATGAGAGTGTAATGCAATTATTTCTCGGTTTTAGAAAAAAAAAATTGCTGAGTGGTTGAGTGACGTACTCACCGGTTTTCAAGGTTAGGAATAGCTTTGAAGTTCTGCTCTTACATTGGCTTGTCAAGGTTCGATGCCCGGACGTGTCGAGATGAAAATCACATTACTAGATTATTTCAGGTGTATGTGGTATCGTACCTTGGGTTTACAGCAATGTGATGTTGTCTATATTTATTTATTTCGGTTTTGATGACTGACAGTTGCAGGCTACTGTGTGGTCACCAAAAGTAAAGATAATTTAGGATGAAGATGATATATTAATATTTGTTGTTATAAAGATCCTTGACACACTTAACTAACATAATTTTTTGGTTTGTCACGACTTATTTGTCTAGTTGCTTGTGTTCCTTTCAACTGCATAGATATTTTCATTGGCATGCTGTTGGTTATGAAGGCTGATGATTATTTACATGACGAATGTAAAATACACCACAAAATTATTTTATAATCTCTTTCTTCATTGTATATAGTAAATTACAAAATAAAAATAATGAAGAAACATATACACCTGGCAATCTCTTCCAGGCAACCTTTATTATTAACCGCGCCATTTTAGTAAAAGACTAAGTTCTTCTGTTGCCTAGCCATTTTCCGAAGCTATGTTGGGTTCAGCTTTCAGTCTTACCGGACTCAGCTGCACACTATTTTACGTGGACCAACCGTCTATCTGACCTATCCCATGGTAAGACAGGTTGACACAATTTTTATAACTTAACGACTACCAAAGGTGACTAAGGGGATTTTCCTGAGGTCCCTTACATAAGCCTTCTACAAAACAAACTCACAAAAAACGACGTAAAAGATTAACAAAAACAGTAGGTTTTACATTGTGCAATGAGATGAAAATCCTATAAGTTACTAAGTCTACTTGATAAATCTAATAAAACTGACCCATTAGGGAAGCACATTATTCCTTAACAGCATAAATTAATAATTATCCGGTAATTAAGAGGCTTATAATACTTTATAAGGCCGTATAAAGTTATCTATGTGTATACAACAGATATTTACATAATCAGTTAGCTGTTGCATTTGTGATACGCATCCCGACGTATTGTTGTGAATGGCAATTATAAACCGGTTTACTGACTTCTATGATAGATTTATGTGTTTTATAATCTACGATTTTGTGTTAAATAAATAATAACTGGTTTTTATCAGCGAATTTTTCTAGCGGGGTGTAGAAATGCTGAATCATGTAACGAAAACACAGTTACGGATAAAATTTTGGACATTTTTGGGCCCTGAAGAAGGCAAAGAAAACCCACTAGGGTGGCTTTCCAATCCCTTTAACTTGACCTAGTCATTATGTACTAATTGCCATGATCGATGTATTTCCAGTTATAAAAATTATGAACTTTTAACTTGTCTGAAACTAGTAATCCAACCCTCATCCACAATCATAAAGAAAATTGTCATCAAAACCCGTTCAATGCTCCATTTAAGATCATTCACTTCAGGCAATCACGTTATAATTATTTCACAATGGATCGATGACGATTTAACACTTTTTATGTTATGTCTTGTTTATCTTAACTTGCGTCTCGTGTCGTCCCCGTGTCGTGCCTTCTAAAGGTATCACAAAAGGTTATATTCTCCAAGCTCGGAGCTTCTATTCGTTGTTTTCGCGTCAGTTGTTCACTGTCGTTTGAGAGATGAAGCTGCTTTTATCCACCGTCGCGGTATTCGCACTTATCAATGTAAGTTTTGTTTATGTTACTTTAATAATCTTATATAAATATGCAAAACATTAATTAAATCGGTTCCTTAAGATACAAGCTTTGGCTTAGTTTGGGGACTACTGTTTACTACTGTGTGAAAATTTAAATAATTACATGTTAATTGTGCTAGTCTTAAGAAATAATATAATTACGACCAAAAAAGGTATTGATATATTATTTTTATTATTCTTCTTATTCTTAAATTAGACAAAGATGTAGGTATTAATTGTAAAATATTTCCATTGTTATATTATGTTTAGTATTTTTATGTGCTTACAGCTATGTTAATTAAATTCAAGTTACTATGACTGCACATAAATATTTTACATATTCCTAAGCAATCAACAACTCCATATAATATATTTTTTGTGTTAACAAGTTTAGAAACAAAGTATTCTTCAAAACTTCTTTTGTTTTTATCTGGAGTATTTAACTTTGACATGAACTTGGTCATAAATATTATCCAAAACAATGATTCAGACATATTCTGTGCAGTATACCATAATATATTCAGAAGACATACACAGCTTTGTCCTTAAGAATAATAAATTATTTTTTGCTTAAGAATTATACCTTTCTGAAAGTTACACATAATGCAAAGTGAATTTTGCAATTAAAACTTTAGTATCCGTTAATTTAATTATTTACACTATTCAATTATTTATCATTTTTCTTGTCCAAATCTATACTTGGTTATTCCATACAAACTTTAATAATTAAATTATTTTCAGGCCATTTCTGGTGTTCCCGGAAAAGCTCCTGTAAGGGAACTTAACGATGGAAACGTCATCCCCAGTCTGGCTCTCGGAACCTTTGGATTTGTAAGTAATCTGCTATTTTAACTTAAAAAGAATCCTCATACATTTTTAAGTTTTATGCTATTGTCGTAAAAAAGCACGTCCTGACTCCCATACGTTGATTTTTGTATGAAATAAATTTATAACAATTCTGAAAACCAGTCTTAGTATAGGATACTGTATTACTCAGTAAATTGGGTTGCGGATATCAGTAGCTTCTTGTAAAATAAAGTATTAAGTCTGGAAGCTGACCCCAATACAGCTAAAGAAAAGAAGAAAAACATTTAAAAAATCTGACTCAAATAATACTTGGCGCATCTCCGGTTTTAGTTAAGCTTCTGTGTGAATACCCATAGGTATTATTCAATTATTTATTTTTATATTTTGTGTTGATTGTCCTCATTCGTATATTAATGTTATTACGACCTGCGCATTAATTTATGTTCTAAGACGGTCTGGGGTTTTCAAGTGTTCTTCAAATGACTTGTTTTGTGTATTGCGGTTTTGAATTATTTTTATGTTTGGAAGTTATGAATTAGGTATGTGGATATGCTACAAACTTTTCGGCTAAATTATTGATTGGTTTCTTAGTTTACGCGAATGTTAGACATTGAATAAAACTACTTTTTACGGATTTTTTCGCGGTTTTAATTTTAGATTTAGGTCCCGACGTTTCGACACCTTTGTAGGTATCATGGTCACGGGTAGACTGAGATGGCGTTCGTCTTGACAGAAGATGTTGCTCGTTCTACTTTCATATTTTAATTTATTATTGAGTTCTAAATTATTTAATTTTACTAATCTTTTTTTTTTGCAAATTAACACACTACATAAAAAAATCTACTTAGCTGGAACCTCAAGCACCTAAATGGTTTCCCGACTTTGTTTTGTGTTAGATACGAGTACCTACGTAGAGACCAAAAAAAAAGAAAAAAGAAAGAAATTAACTATTTCTCTAATGGGTATTTGGTAGAACACATCAGACATCATTTTTATTATTTTTATACATAATTGATGGTATCGATCAATTCACTAGCAATTGTTTAATTGCTTATAGTCCAATAAGCCTATTACATTTTGAACAGGGTTCTTAACTCAACAAGTTTTTATCTTCCCTACAAAAAAAATATTGTTGTACAGGTTTAGTAGTTTTGATTGCTTTTATGTACTGGAAACTAGAAAAAAAAAAACAGGACTAGTGAGACTACTTATAAAAGTAGTCTCTCCACTAAAAAAAGCTATAAAGCTTTTTTTTGCAATTTTGCGGTTGCCGACCTCATCATTATTTATAGATCGGGTTTAGTAGATTAGATTAATTTCTTAAACAAGGAAAAAATATTAATAACCATATTTTGTATTAATTTTAATCTATGTTATTTTACTATTTCGTTTTGCATCATAACATAGAAGTAGGTATAAAAGCTATTGATTTCATATTTCTGACTTTTGCTATTATAAGAAGGAAACAAAGCAAAAGGAAAAAAAAATCTTGAGTACGTTTCAACACTTTTGATGATTTATTCATGGTATTTGGATGAGAAACTTAGTGTCGGTTTTACGGACTTACATTTTAGAACCGAGTACTTAGATCAATAACATTTGTAAATTAAAGGATTCTCAAGCTCTTTTCTGAGGTTTGTAAAAGATAAGTAGGAACTTCTCGATAAGATAATCAGCTGATTTTTTTTAACAGATGCCAAAAGTAGATGGTTCTTAACTCAGCTACTCTCTTTTAAGATTCAAAGTTCTAAATGAAAGGTATATTTTGTTTTGTATGTTGGTTACGATGTATTTATTATCAGCAATAATAATTGTGGATCGATTTTAAATATATTTTCGTCATCGACAACGTTTTCTCAGAAAAGGAACAACTTATATCAGTCATATAGACTACTATATGACTGAGATAAGTTGTTCCTTTTCTTAATTTATATTTATTTAACTATTTTAAATGTCTTCCAGGGCGACATCCCCAAGGTCCGTCAGGCAGTGGTGTGGGCCATCGAGGCCGGGTACCGTCACATCGACACGGCCGCTCTCTACGGCAACGAGGAGGAGATCGGGAAGGGCATAGCCGATGCCATCCAGCAGGGACTGGTCAAGAGGGAAGAGCTGTTTGTTACCACCAAGGTAAGAGGTCATTTGTTTGATGGTTTTTTGATCTAGGATTTTGGAAGGTTAAAGATTCTGAAGCAAGGTTATAGGCAATGAAGACTTGGTGCTGAAATAGGTTTCTTATGGCGTATTTTGAGAGAGAACTAATAAAGTAAAATAGATTTTAGATAAGTTTAATAGAAATATTTTGTATTGACATAATGAACGCATAATAATATGGAAGAATGATTATTGAAGCTTGAATTGTACGAGACAATTTTTGTCGAAAAGTTTTGTTGAACTACTTTGAGAGCATTTAACGAGTTCTGCTTTTCGCAATTTTGATAATAAAATAAACAACAATAATAATATAGTAGATGAATGAGGCAAGGTTCATGTGTAAAACTATTAGGTATTATATCTTAAGATAATCTAACATCTATTATGTACAATAGAGCTTTAATTGTTTAATGATGGTATCCTCGTGAGCTTTTGCACGACATTTGCTTAACAACTAGATTTTAATATTCAGACCTTTTGTTTCTAAAGATAATAAATCTGTAAGACCGTGTTTATTTATGCAAATTGTTGCGATAAAGGGCACGGAAGCAGTTTTAAGATGATATCGATGTGATGTCGTGTTAGATAATAGTTTTATTATTTACCTATTCAATTCCCTTTTTTATTACATACTTATTCATAGTCCTTTATAAAAAATAGGTTGATTTTTTAACGAATGTGTGTAAGTGTCTATGCAATGTAGAATCCCAAACAGGTATCTTATGTTCTGAAATTCAGTCTTAGCACAAGATAAGCACTGTATCACCTTGTAAAACGGCTTGTAAAAGTCAGATAGGAAGCCATCTACTCAGGTGAAACCGGTAAGCTGACCCCAACATTGCTTGGGACAAGGCCCAGCAAAAGAACAATATAGCTACTACTATAACTACATCTTAATAGTAATTTTTATTGAAAGAGCCTTATTTTCACAGCTGTGGAACGACAAGCATGGACGTGACCAGGTGGTGCCGGCTCTTCGCGAGTCCCTCGAAAAGCTTGGTCTGACCTACGTCGACTTGTACCTCATCCACTCTCCTGAAGCTACCAATGTAAGTATAATAAATAAATTTTAGGAAAATAAGGGGTCTACCATACTATTTGCAGTGGCCTGTCTGGAAAACACTAAAATCGACTGCGAACCGAGGTAGGCCGCTGTAAAGCAAACCTCGCAAAGTCTGAAATAATCGATCCCCTTCATATTTTAAGCGAATGTGGAGCTCTCAACCAAACTATGATCCATTTGTTAAATTTCGCAAAGTGCCCATACACCTGCATTTTGGATGATTTAAAGCACGCTAACGATGCTGCCATTAATGTCGCAACTTACTGGGCCAATATACTTTAAGTTCAATCTGCCATCGACACGAAAAAATGAAGGAAAAAATGACTTATAAATACTCGTAGTATATAAATATGCATGTATGTTTAGACGATGGAAAATATTTTTTTAGTTTAAACATTTCTTAACTTGAGTTATTCCTTCAATAAACGTAAATGAATTCCAACGCAGAGGTACTTTGTAAGTCAGGCCATAAACATGCTCATTGATGCATAATGTATCACTGACGTCTTATGCACATAATATAAATTAAAATAAGTTTATTGCCTTTTTATATGTAACTGACTAACCAACGAAAAATATATCTTGAAGCTTAGACTTCCTGGAGGAAACAAAATTTTGCCGTTGCTATTTTAGTATGTGTTTTTATGTCATGATAAGTGTTGCCTCCTATTATAGGTTTTCTACATTTTTCATACGTTAAACTAAGTCCTGGAAAACTTTTCATTGTAGTTGCTAAACAAGGTACAAAACTGAACATAGATGTCTATGTTCAGTTTTCACAAGTTGTTAGTTTCTAACATTTTTTTGACAGAATTTCGTCGCCAATATAACTTGGTTTAAAACTAATCTAATCTGTTTTTCCAGGCCAACGGCGACCCCATTGACATCGACATCCTGAACACCTGGCACGGCATGGAGGAGGCCAAGAGCCTCGGCCTGACCAAGTCCATAGGGGTGTCCAACTTCGAGACCACCCTGCTTGAGAGACTTATCGCTGGCAGCAAGACTACGCCCGCTGTTAACCAGATTGAGGTGAGATGAATAACCTTCTCAATTAATAAAATTTATTTTTCAATTGTCTTTAAAAGGAGGAGGTTCATTCAGCAGTGTTCTTTTTTCGTCTATAATATGTGTATACATGTGTATAACTACAGTTTTCGCGTGTCAGTAATTATCATACATTGAATCCAGTTCAGATATAAACTTAGCTCATAGTATTTAAATATCTATGAACTTATAACACGATATCGAATATATCAGCATAATATATTTAATGTTAAGCTGCAGAATTCAATCATAATACGGTTTAATCTGTAATATTTGGGTATAATTATATTTTCTAAAATAAATACCGTCTAAAAACACTTTTGTCGAGATCCTACATAGAGCCTTATATTATATAATAGAGTCCTGAAGTCCTGCTAATCGCGATTATATTTCGAATCTTAAAAACATAAAATATTATGATCTACGGTTTTCAAAAGTCAAGTTTGTGACCAAATATCGAATATTAGAATTCTGGAATTACTTATTAACAAAGTTGGGATTTCCCACGATCTTTTCCTTATAAAAACTCGTTTTGTGAGATTTAATAACGATTTAAAAATGTGATAATAATAATTGACCTTAGCTTTTATGTAATCTATTAAAAATAAACTGTTAAACTGGTCGTAATTTATCATATGGTCGTTTTTGTTGTGATTCAGAAAAAAATAATATTGTGATCAAAATTATTATAATACAGACCTATTTTAGTCGTACAGACAGATATTTGAAACCTGTATTTTTTATGTCGCCTACTCTTATTAGTTTTTCTACGAGATTAACCATTTATTTTACTGTCATCAGGTTTCCATATTGACAAACTAATACCATAGATAAATGTCCGAAACTTAGCTGAAAGTGATATGATTTGTGAATAATGTGGCTTTCATCACCCTGTTTAGGCTTTAGGCGGTTTAGGCAAAAAATACAAGCACATCGTTGTATTTTAAAAGTAAACTACATCCCTAAATAATAATAATCTCAACTCAATTAGCTAATGATAACTTAATTTTTAATTCCCTACAGGTCCACCCCTCTAAGACCCAAGAGAAGTTGGTAGCAGACAGCCACGAGCGCGGCATCGAGGTCATGGCGTACAGTCCCTTCGGGTTCTTCGTCTCCCGCGGCCCCAACCACAGCCCCGTCAAGGACGATCACACCGTTGACAACATCGCTAAGAAGTACAACAAGACTGTCAACCAAGTTCTGCTACGGTATTTGGTAAGCGCTGTGACTTTTTTAACGTTTTGTGTACCTACTTAAATTTAAGCTAAATCATACTTTGCCAAACTGCCCATGTCAGACTTTTATTACCGATATCGGATAAACTTTTTTTTCTTTTACTCTCTGACTGACTATTGTCATTTTTTGTTTTCTGACCTGTGCGTTGCACTATTGCAATTATTACAGTTTTGTTTTTCTCGTAGAACTAGTCGGTTTCAAAATATTGGACATGGAAAAGCCAGTCTTATGTAGGTGGAACTCAGAAACAAAAAGACGTAGCCCTGTCGTGTTTGGGCTCGTTAGTTTTGTCTCTGTATTAGCATTTTAGTTCTAGATGATTCTTTGGTTTTTATGGAAGTTTTTTTTTTCTTATATATATCTATTTCTTTTTCAGCTCGACAGAAGCTTGATCCCAATCCCGAAATCGACCAACAAGCAGCGTATCAACGAAAACATCGATGTTTTTGACTTCAAATTGGCCCCCGAAGATATTGAAGCCATCGGAAAATTGGACATCAATAGAAGCATCTTTGATTAAAGAGTTAGACTTATAAATATAATTTGTTCGTCTTAAATATTTGTTTGTTTTGCTAATGAATGTTCTTGTTTCTTGCTGGTAAGTATGAAAATGGTTACAGGGACATGGTCAGGTAGGATTAGTTTTTTGTTTTGCAAACAGAAGCGTAATTTCACGCTGTTTTAATAAGATTTAGTAGGAATAAAAAACAAATACACAATTCAATAAAGAAATAATATTTAATTACCACAGATATTGCAAAGATATTTGCTAGCTTCTTTTGATATTTCATAAAGATTCATACACATTATTTAAAATTACTTACATTAAAATTGCATCTATAGTAATAATTTTATTAATACTTAATAGAACACCGACCCAAACTTCGCATATTATTAAAATATAATACGTAGTTAAAGTGACAACTTAGCACGAATAAAGACAATTATACATTTACCTTCAAAGCAATAACTTTCAAAGTATGTATTGTCAAAAAGATCTAAAGTTTTTGTGAACAATAGAACTCGCCTTTTACTTGACAGGAAATATTGTAATAGTTGTCACTGCTTACCAATATCGATGATACAGTTTTGGACCCAGTCCACAATCCTAAGCTCATAGTAAAATCTAATACTTGACAGTCTAAAATTAAAATAATGTCAGTATGTCAAAATATTGTTTCAAGACTATTGACCACAAAAACACTATTCAATGGACGGATGGAATACCCACTAGAATATGGTACAAAAAAATTGTCTGTTCGAAACTTCAGAACGTTTACACATAAACCCTAAAAATCGAACACTCATTTTTGTTGGAAAATCATAGAAAAAGATCTTGAATTATGTGGTCAATGTAAAAACAAAAATCGACACACTAACATCTAAAGGCCAATTTTAATAACATATCCTTCGATAGCATTCCACATAGCAAAAAGATTTAAAAAAATATAGCGCTAATTAATCTCTGGTAGCAGAAACGATCTACGGATATGTTATAGGAACTGGTTCTAACGATCCTAGATCAATCGATGGATAGTTGCCTGAAGGAGCCATCGATACCGAAGAGCTCGTCGTAGTTGGTGGGCCTGCCGGGCCGGAGGGACTCGTTGGCGATGACGGAGTCTTGCCGCTTGAACCATTCGCGGTATTCTTGCAGTTTTAGCTTCCATTGTTCTGTGGGTAGGAATATAGGATTAAATATAAATTGTAGGACGTAAGAAACTTGAAGGAACGTAAGTAGGTTTTAGAGTAGCAAGAAGTAGGTCGCTAGTAGCTAAAAGTATATGTCAATTTACAGTCCATAATAAAAATCTTGATGATAAAATAAAATATTATTAAAACAGTTATGACTATGAAATGAAACTTGAAGACAAGGTTAATAATATTACGACAAAATCTTAATTACTTTTACCAAGATTTAAGAAAATATATCTTTTTAACCACCACATCAAGGAGGAAATACTGTCCATACTCCAGTACCTATAAAATATAGAACTAAGAATCATATTATTATAATAGATACATTAAAGCATACCCTGTAATGATGCCATAGACCCACATTGACCGCCATACTCTGTGGGCAGCATCTCCTGAGGAATGTACTTGTAGAGATCCTTCACGTCCTTGTGGATGTAGATCTGAAAAACAAATAGTTTTGGTGATCATTTTCCAAAATTTTGTATAGGGGCCAAAGATGGTCCCTTGAGAATACCAGCGAAGCTTGCATTTAAAATATCTTCTTAAGCTTATTTATGTTTAAACATTATTATATGTGTAGTTTTCTAGATTATGTTACATCTGGTAATCACGGTTTCCAAAAATCTAAGTAAGCTACTAGTAAAGTAGTACCTTTACTAGTAAATACAGTATTTATATATTTAGTAAGGATTCCTTACTTTCAGATACCATTCTACGGAACCTAATTCTTATTGCTAAGAAAATGAAACATTGGAACTTACCCGTTTCCTGATCTTCTCCTTGAGGAAAGGTTTCACGAAGTTCACAAATCGCTCGACCAGCGGCGATGTGTTTATTATGTGAACCTCCTTTAGTTTAATTGGGTACGCCTCCTGAAATTAAAATAATGAGTTTTAATTAGTCTACTTCAAAATATATTTTACGAAAATGAATAACAAATCTCATTTCTGTGTAGTCATCGGTATGCTTTCAATTAAAATCAATTCTATGCTTGTATATTATGCAGTCTCATCGTAAAGCAAAAAATATTCAATAGGTTCAATGCAATCCTATGCCGGTCGTTCTTTATAACTTGGTTTATTATGTAGTTCGTGCAGAAATCTTTGTGTCATTGGCCTTTATAGTTGTAGAAATAGAAACTTCTTATGAATCTTTTGCAATTCATTAAAAAATTGTATTTATTTTAAACCCTAATAGTTATATTAACGTTTACGTTAAACTTTTTCCTTTTATGGTACTATGATTATCTCCTCTAATATTTTTCATTACCCTCCATGGATGATTTTTGGATTCTGTATTCTATGAGCACTTTTTGATCGTCATCACCTGAATTGCCTTCCTATCGGAAAATTACAACGCAGTTGTATTCTCGCTAAAACTTGTGTACAGAAATATTTCAGCCTATATTTATGCCATAATTATGCCATGCTGTGCCCATGGCATGGCATGACAGGGTCCGAAATTTTTCAATATTAAAACCTACCAGCTAATTTAAATCTTAGAAAATATGTTTATTGCGTTCCAAATTGTACATAATATGTACAATTTTAAACGCAATAAAGAAATTGAGTATAGAATCTTCCAAAACATGGTGAAGAGGCTCAATTTTCATATATTTACCTGAACACAAATCATAAACTTCTTGATAGTCGCAGCGGACAGCTTCGCCAGCATACTAGCCCCAAGTATAGCGGCATCCAGTACGTATATATCTCCCGCCACTCCCTCCTTCTCCTCTGTGAGTCTTACGTCTCCTATCATAAGAGCGAGCTTGAGGGTGTCGGTGATCTGCTGAGCGTTTAGGTCGGGGTGGATACCTGGAAATTAATAATTATTAATTTATAATTTAGGAGATTTTGCTTGGTCCAGTTGTAAGAATTAACCTAATAATAATTAAAATATAAATAGAATTTATTTAACCTAATAATAGTAATTTTAAACAGTACAACATGAGGTAATTGAATACTTTTTTTATTTAATTTCATTCTCCAAGTTCTATAGATATAAAATAACTTTATTGATTCAAATGGTAATATTTGATGTTCTAAGTGGCTTTGTTGCTCGTCTTTATTTAACAGGCAATGTCAAGTCTTTGTATCTGTTTTTTCTACTTACCTCTGCATATTGTGACTCTTCTGCCATTTGGAGTGATGCCAGGTAGTGGGGGTCCTTGTCTGAAAATAATTAAACCATTATGTTAAAACTATACACATGATTTTTTTTCATCATCATCATCATCAATTTACGAGCCATGTTCTTGTCAGTGCAGCTCTTTCTATTTATGTCTATCCTGTGCTAATTCCTGTTTTTTTTTTCTGCAAAAATAAATAAGGTACCTTACCTTATTTATTTTTGCAGACGGCACGTAAAAATCTGAGAAGGTCAATTAAAATATGTCTTTTTTTGTTGTTGTCCTAATCGTTTTCTCTTGTTTCGATAAACGCAATCTAGCCACGTTATCTGATATCGTTAACTGACTTTTACCGATTTCTAAAATAAGATCTACTTACATTTTGTTAGTCATGACCTCATCTAGTTCGGGTCGCGTAGCATCACGCTTGGTAAAGAACTCGGGGCAAGCAGCTCGCATCGTGAAGTACATGTCCAGCTTCCTCTTGCATTTCTCTAGAGAGAAGCTACTGCCGCGCAGGAACGTCATTATTGGACCCGTTTCTGTAACAAAGTATCACCATTTTTATTATTTATTATTAATGCCCATAATCCATTTAATTATGTGCACATTTTCTAAAGGTTTCAAGGTTTAGGTATCTCTAAAGTAATTGGATCAGGAAGATCAGTAGTTATTATGAATATTCCTAGATTTCAACATCTATAGACAAATTTTACACTGTTATTGCAAGTTTTAATGTAGCTTACTTAAACATCTATTCAACTTCTACAAACTTTTTACCAAGCTTTGTTGGGATCGCTTTAGAAGATAACCCCATCGCACATCGGGAAAAGGCCAGGCAGAAGACGTTATTATCAGTATCTTCTCAGACAGCTATTTACTAAAATAACCTCTCCACTGACTTCTACCAACTTCAAGGATGTTTCTCCTTACCCCAATCATCAGGCAGATGCGGCTGCTTCTTCAGCCAGTCCCTGATGGCGGCCAGGTCGCGGTCCCTGGTGGCCGGGTCCTCCTTCAGCTCCACGCGGATGCTCTTCCACATCTCGCCCGCCGGCTGCTCCAGGAGTTCTTGCTTCAGCTTCATGGTGAACTGGAATTGAAATGGTGTGGTTATTAGAATTGGGTTGATATCATGTAATTGTGATAATTGTTTACAAATAAAAGTAAAAAAACCGACTTTAATCAAATCTATTTAGAACAATTACTGGAATTGAGAAGCTCCTCCTTATCGAATCGGTTAAAATAGTGATGACTTGACTAGGGCAAATATCATGACGAAATAGGTAGGACCCCGAAACTGAGCTTCAAATTTTTGGCCAGTTTACAATTGTTACGTGATATTGAACATTTTCAGTTATTTTTAATAATATAATAAATAAGTCTTGTAAAGACTCTTGGAAAATAAACGTGTGATTTATTTACATAATATAATATATAGAAAACATGGGGATTCTCCGTAAATCATTATACAAAAAGCAATCTCAAGTATTTTTCTATTACTTTGTTATTACAACTTTTTGCTAGCACATCTACAATTACTAGTTATATGCTGTTTGATAGTACATGTAATTGTGCATACAACGTCTAGCAGGCAGTTTTTTATCCAAGAAAATAATATCTGGTATTGAATTTAAATACTTCAACTTCAAATAAAAACAGAGTTCATTGATCATCAGATGACCAGTTCAATGCGCTGTAAACATTTTATTAAGTTTAATCATTGTATTTTATTTAGGTTTATATTCAATTATTACTGTTGAAAATTTCAATTATTTTATAATAATTTTTCAACAGCAATTATTTTTTTCCAACATTACTTCGTAAAAATACAGTAAATTAACTTAATACACAATTATATTTATTAAGTACTGCACTACTGCATTTCACTGCCTTCCTGCCATACTCAGAGACACAAATAGTTGCTTCAGCAACTATACTTATAGATTCCTTTATTCGATTTAGGGACAGAGTCTGAGAGTGGATTCCTCAAATTATTTAAGTTTAGAGTCCGAGAGGTGGCTTTAAATTAATAAGTAAGAAACTCTTTAAGTAACCATCTACGTCCTTGACTTAAGTTAGTCATATAAAAACCCAAAATAAAACAGGATATTAACCATTGGAAAGTTGTTAAACTTCCCAGTTTTCGCTTACAATAAGGTCGACAAAACAACGACTGCATCCGCTTATACTTTATTGCTAAACCATCGTATGTTGTGCAGTAAGGTCACTACTATTTGCTCTTAACTATCGCGATAAGTGTTGAAAGTAACTGTTGCAATAACTGCGGTTAAAATTTAACCGCTCATCCTCAAAGGCGGATTTGACGGGCTTGTTGACTGTTGGTCTAGTGGGTAGTGACCCTGACTGCTGAACTGGGGCCCGAGTCTGCTATTGACAATTGCTTAAATCATCTGAGTTAGTAGGTCCATTTTAGGATAATTACGTAGATAAAACATCATTTTAATAATATAACATTTAGTAGAATGCCAATTACAGTATTAAAGACTCGAGCCCCTGGAGGTTGTGCGTTCGATGGGTAAGGAACCCAGGACAAATATGATTTGATGAAAATGATTATTTGTTCCGTTTCTGGGTTAAATGTGTAAACATATTTGTCAGTTATCAGGTTGCTGTAGAGGAAGCCAGCTAGATGGGTGGGCCAACTCAAGGAGGTGACTGGAGGCCAGATACGGGGAGCGGTACATATGGCGCAGAACCGGACCGAATGGAGAAGATTGACATACAGTCACGAGCTTAGCATTGAGGGAACGACCAGAAAGAGAAAGAGATACTACAGGCCCTACCTCGTTTAAAAATAAATCATTATTGTATTTATTATTATCATCCATGCCATTTATTGCCTCCTCACTCTGTATTGTTATTTAAAGTAGTACAAGATTTGCTGATTTCCGTTCAAATTTTTTAAATCCTATTTAATATGCAACGAATTTCTAAACGTCTGTCACAATACGGGGAATAACACTTAGCTATCGAAATATTTTCATTTCATTGATTAATTAATATCTTTTAACCGTATTAAGCGCTAATAGTAATAAAAAATAACCATTTCTTTTAATCAACGCAACATGATTTGTGAATAACGAGAACAGATAATATTTTTTAAAACGTCAATATAAATGTCTGGTTTTAACGAATGAGGTAATTAAATCAATAAATTATACTTAGTTTTATGTGGCGAAAAAATATTAAGCTTTTAATCTGGTTGCTTTCGAAATGAAATTAACCCATGGCGTGGTATGGAGTGTGCTTTTCACCCCGTAAACTAATAAATTAATATTTTATTTATTTATTTATTTATTTGATGCACAAAACACATTACAATCAAAGTATAATTAATACATTGAAATAAAACATTTTGACCTAGATTGTAACATAACACTATGTGCACACTACAAATTCACAGTTACATATTATTAAAATGCTCAAATAAATCTAAGAGAATAAAAATAACAAAACAACTCAGTGACGTGTGTCAACACTGGTAACTTTGTACAGCGAATGAGTATAGATTTTAAAAAGTGTATAATTACGTAGTGATACAAAATTATTTATCGTATTAAAATTATATAAAAAAAAACATTAAGTCACATTTTAGTACACTAAAATGTGACTTAATGTTTTTTATGTCATTCAGGTAATTTTTTATAGATACGCAGTAATTAAGTAAAATTATTATTTATGTAATAATTGCAGAAACAGTATATAAAACAATAGGTAATTTAAAAGTTTTTCATAATGCATTTTTTTTCTTCGTTAATACGTGCATTGATGCTTAATTTTATTATAAATCATTAAGTAGATTGATGCAATTATAAGTAATCTCTCACGTTGACATGTAGGTAGTTTTATTCATGGCTGCATGTACCTACATGATACCTCTTTTACCCGACTGCAGCACAAAAGGTGGGTTATTGTAGTTATCTATGATTAATAATATTAATCGTACTTTCTCTACATGAGAGTACTATGCCCAGCGGTGGGACAGTTATTGAAAGCTGGTATTATTATAGTGTTCCGATTAAATCATGCACATTTTTGCATTGTGCAGAGCCATAATAACTTCTAACTCAGCTATATCTAGTTTATTTACTTATTAGTATTATTAATTTGTTATTACTAAACTATCTATGCATCACATGGCACGTGTTGAAGTAAACATAACATTTGTTTACACGTGCATACGTCATCATGCGTAATTGCAAGGTTAATGCAGAAATTGACAATACACTGGTTTGAATACATAAGGTAAAATAAGGAAGGGATTTTGATGTGGGTTTTTATGGGCTGTTTGAGTAAATTGGTGTAATGTTTGAAAATTAAATGTCACGATTCCGTGTTTCCTTTGACTCAGATTCATAAATGTATTTTGAAAAGATAGGTACATAAGGTTGAGGGGGATTACTTTTTAATATTTTTCCGCATTTTAAATTAATCGAAGAGACTTCTGAAAAAAGTGTGAACGAAAAAATATTTAGCAAACCTGTATATTAAGCTTTTTAATCTGGTTGCTTCCGTAAAGCATTTTTTTTATCTATTATTGGAGCGACCAATTAGACTCCTACCGAAAAGACTCGCCCTACCTTCAGTAGAGGGAGACCGTTGCCCAGCAGTGGGACAAGACGGGCTTAACAGATAGATAGATACATTAGAACATAGAACCTCCTTTTTAGGGGTCAAAGGTCTTCCATTGTATTAGCTCATCAACTTTCGCTTCTCGGCCATAAATTAAGACGTGTCAATTAACAGGCGCATGTTATACGACACATGTCATGCGTGTTGGTACGTCAAGGTGACAGGTGTCGCAAGTCCGAGGTTCGGTGCTTAGTTGGACAAACAATTAGAGGTGTATATAGGTGCACAGGAATTAATTAAAGATAAAGAAAAACAACAGAAATCCATGATGGAAAAACAAAGGCGTATGAAAAAAGAATAGCTTTTGTAATTCATCCTTTTCTTCCAATAAGTGATACTTATTGAAAATTCATTATTCTTTCTTATTACTATTTTGTACATTGTGTATTTGCATATTACATTCTAATGAATTTCTTCTTTTGCAGGCTTTGCGGAAGAAATCTTCTGATCATAGACCTTCGTGAACCTTTATCTGAATGTAACCAACGACAATACTTCTTGTGAATATTAGGTGTATTAGGAATTTAGGATACGCTTTATGTCATCTAATTAAAGGCGAGATCAGCTAGATTTCAAAAGTAAGTTTTATAGCCATATAGACATTCAAAATTATACGTTTCTCAAAGTGAATAATAAATCAAAATTGTTACAGTAATCTAATTATGTCTAGACATTTATAGTCGTTTCATTCGCTGAAAAACTTAGGTAACAGCAAAATTGCAAAAAATAATATTCTTTTATGACTCCTTATTACCAGTAATTGTCTTAAATTAACTTCTGACACTACAAATGTGCAATTACAGATAATTTAAAATTTTATATCAATTGTTATAGAATGTTGTAAACTTTGCAAAAATAAAATTAATATGGTGTTGTCATGATCATGTAATGCTACAAAATCGTAATTATTTATTAGCAATAATGTTATAAGTTTCTTAACCGAATCTTTAAAATTTAAGATATTCGAACTTATGAACCAATTGTTTTATGTTTCGCCTTGCTAAGCTACATAAGGGGATTGACTATATGTTTGTTAATCATGTGTGTTATTTTTAGCTGCGTCTTACCAATTCATTGTCTATATGTATTATGTTTTTTTTTAGGATATAATTTTTGAGTGTTTTATTTCGATGATATGTAGTACCTACCAGTTACTGTAGGAGATTTTCACATAAGCACCTCAACCTTCAAATGAACTCAAAAATGATAAGCCACTATTTTATTAATAATTAGTTTGAATACAAGGATCATCGTCAACCAAATGTTGTGGACATCTGTCCTTGTTATAATGATCGTGATTAATAGTGATTCTCAAATTGTAGTCTTAAATACAATTACGGTAATCTGTTATAATCTGTGGTTAATGTTTAAGTGATGCATATTGCGGATACAACATTGATTTCAAGTAAACATACCCTGATTTATAACATGTACAAGTCCGGCGAAGCAGTCAAAGTCTGGAAAACTGTATTTCTCTTTCAAAACAACAAGAAACATTCTTAACCTCATTCGCTTTAGGAAATAAAAAGAAACATACGATCTGTGCAATACGATCTGTTCAATATGATCACATAAGTACGAGTAGGTTTGTGATTAAATTATTTACTGTCCCCGACTGTTGACCAGTTAAGGAGTGTCTTAATTTTAAGCAGTTGAGCCGAAAGACGTCACACAGAAGTATCGCAGAAAAAGAAAGCAGAAGTGTCCTTATAGAAAATAAATACTTAAACTTGTAATGGAACATTTATATATACGATAGAGCATGGAAAATACACATGTTAATGTAATGATCAGTAATTACATACGTGTCATTAATGGCGGATTCGATTAACATACATTATTTGCCGCAGAATAATAGAAAAACAATACTTGCAACTTAACACCATTGAATAAAACTCTTAGGGTCCGAAGACTTGCCTTGACTAAACCAATTGAGAATTAAAAATCAGGTCCCATATCTAGTAGTGATACTATCTGTACTTATATTAAATTAATAATATAAATTAATAAAAAATATAAAGCAAAGAATCCTTGTAACAATTACAATTGTATACTGTGGAGTGTGCCTACGTCATATTCATATTGATTTGAAAAACTATACCGGTATTATCTACCGAAAAGCCATGTAAAAAAGCTCGAGATAAGTGCTATGCGGCAATGAATATTTGATCCTATTTAGTACGAAATAAAAGCTCCTGCTAAGTGCATGAACACTAAGTGCTAGCTATCATTAAATATGCTGGCTTATAGGAGTTGCAATGATCGGCACTATCTGATAAAAGGCCCGAAGTAATTTTAATTTGACTGACTAAGAATAGAACTGTATTTTTGCGACAGTGAAGACGACTCTAAAAAAGTTTCGTGTGACAGGAACATGTGAAAGAATTCAATTATTCCTAGAACTAAGAGCTAATAAGCTAAGGGGCTCGAGTCTTTTTTTTTTAGGTATCCTTTTATGTGTCCCATTGCTGGGCAAAGGTCTCCCCCAATTTGCTCCAAGCTATTCTGCCTGGAGCCGTCTCCCACCAACAAGGCAGATAGCGATCGATGTCATCGCGCCTTTTCGGCCTACCCAGGCACCCACTCAGTTGCAACTTTCGCCCATCTATCCGGACCCATGCGACTCAATGTGGCTCGAGTCTTAAATAATACAATGTTTTCGGTGAAAATTCTGTATGTGAACTTTTCACAACCCTAAATTGTGAAGTATCTAAGTTAACTCAGCTGACCACTGCACATATTATATGTTTAACACAAGGGGTTTAGAGATGCAGTGCATACATTTAAAGAAGGTTAAGGTCATTTCTTGTGTCTTAAGTGTGTACGCGTTTATACATGAGAGATTTATGTTCGTCAACGTTTTACAACAATGGTGAAAGCTTTGGCTTGAGGCAATACTTTCTTTAAAACAAACGATGTTTTAAGACTTTCGATAATTTTATTACGAATTCCATGGTGCTTTCATTGGTAAATTTTAAAGGTTAACCATATTTTTATTTTATTTATTTAATAAGGTTTACCATATTAGTTTTTCGAACTTCATGGTTTTTATTGCAAACCAGAAAAAGATAACTTTGAGAATATGGTTTCCTTATTCACATAAGATAATTGGAGCATATTCTGAAATGGAGACAATGAGAGAAAAAAATATGGAACTAAGTTAAAACATGAGCCTACAATATTGCCTCGAAAAGGAACAAGTAGTGAGCGTAAAAAAGCGCAGGTAAAATCAATTTAAATTATTATACAACTCAAGTGTTTATACATACAAGTAAATAGGTATGTTAATTAATGTCTAAAATAAAAACGTCAACAAGAACGATTTTAGAAACTCTTCAGAAAATAAATAGACCACTAAACCGTATTTTTAATTTATTTTAAACTTTAGAAGCAATTTTATAGAGTGCACCAACCAGTCGCGTGGATGCACTGAGGTAAATGCACCTAACTGTCCGAGTGCAGTTTACAACGGCATACAGCTGAACCGTGGATCGAAATAATCTTACTCGTAAACTGGCTAGATAATGTTTCATATATATTCCAATATTGTTTCTATTGAGTATTAAATAGTTTTATGAGAGTCTAGAGTTAAAATTAATGATTGGAGCAAAAAGAATATTCATTCTTTGCGTATGAATGTAAGAAAATGTCAAGTGACAAGTAAAACTGGAGACTTGAAAATAAAATTAATTTAATAATTGCAATATAGTTTGATAAGCTTTAATTTATCGCAAAAATTCTATTTGCCAAACGAAAAATGTAGTTAATACACCTAATATTTGCACAAACTATTTATTTTACGTATTCATTAACATTTACTTTTTGCTGTGTGAATTGATGCGTGTTTTCTATTTGTAACCTCCGCACATTATTTCTACTATTATGAAAGGCCTAGATAAATTAGAAACACAACTATTTAAAGTTGCCTTATCGACGAACACCCCATTAAAAACCAAATCACAAAACCAAATTAAAATTCGCCAACACACTGCGTAACTATTGAAAATAAAACAACGTTCAATTTTTGAAAGTCTTTCGTCACAAATCCGTATTGACCCACACTTCACTGAGCTGTGTGCTTTATGAAGCAATGGTGTGACCTTGACAGTTAAGTGTAGACTGGCATTGAAGTACGCCCTTGCGGATATGGGATGGAGTACCACGAAAATTGTCTATGGGGCAATGGTAATCGTCTGTTGTTTAACGTATTATTCGCTGAGAGAATGCGTTTGTGACACGTTAGTTGGTCTTTATTTGTATGGCGATGTTGATTTTATGACTTGAGCGCCATTCAAATAACTAATAATTTTGATCTTCAGTTAAGCAAACGTTCCTAGGACATGTTAAGGAAATTGGCAGATGGAAAGGTAACAGGACTCTTCTTTTTTATTTAGGATTTGATCTCTGCTTGTCTGCTCTTGGTGGAATATTGATTTTATGCATAAATTTATAAAGGGGTGTTTGAAAATGTCGGAACGTGAAGCTGGTATGAAAATACAAGTACGTTATAAACTAGCGGTTTTACGTACTATGGTAGTCCCCGTTACCACAAGATATATTATTTCACAATTTTTCATAAAATTCACTTGCAAATAGGTCTGGCCATACTTGAACTACAAATTCAACTTTGTTTTATACGTCGTAAAAAAGGATTCACTTGCATTCCATGCCATATAAAAAGCTACTAACATTCAATAATCTATGGTCTTCTAAAGTTTAAAAAGCCAGTTATACGCAAAACTTTAGAGAATATTTTCTTCGCTAAAATGTGTACTTTCCGAACTTTAGTTACAAGGCTTTGATAAGCATCACTAGACGTGCGAGTTTCGTCAAAGTAATTTGACGTATTTGACAGTCTTATGGTGCAAGTCAACCTTGGAAGAGTACTTAATAATGCTTCATTGTAAAAAGGTACTAAAGAACATACCAATTAATATATTTCACAAAATAATATTTACAAGCAATTAGCGTACTTACATAAGAAATTACATTTAGACGTTTTGCTTGAAAAATGTTTAAATTCTTATTCACATGATTTATATGTGTCTGTGTGTTTATTTCAATGTTTTTTTTTTGTGATATAAGTTAGAAGGTGACTGAAACTTTACTTGTGAAATTGTAAGAAGCAAAGTTCAAGTTGTTAATAAACACAAAAGCTTTTTTCTATTCAATGAATGTAAGCAAAAAGTACGGTATATCCACTTTGTCCACATGGGTGATCTCACCCAGATGCCTTTTGTACTTATCTTTTTTACTGGTGGTACTTAAATTGCGCGTTTATCAAAACCTACCAAAAATTTGTTAAGTTAAAACTACGCTTATACACATCAAAACTTTGAATGGGCACCTCCTGAGTCATGCCCAGAGATTAAATCAAATGCTAATCATTAAATGACAAATAAAAAACTATTTTGATCCGAATTCATATGTGATTTTTGCAATAAAATATGTTAATTGTTAATATAAAGAACGTTTCGAATCTTTAGATATATTGTTAGGTAAACATAAAGAAATTAATAGTTTTGGGTAAACACAGACTACACTAATTAAATAAATTTTCCTACGAAATTTTACGCGGATTTTTCGCAAATTTTCGTTTCTGACCAATACAAACAAAGAAAACAGCTGAATCGTAAACTCGTTCTACGCCACACATGTGGAAATTGATTGTTACTCATATTTAAATGGAAGATAGAAATATAAAGAAGATGTAGGTACCATCTTAGTTGATCTTAGTCAAGTAAATAAAGCTAACCAAGCTTGTCAAGTGACTGGTTGTCAAGTGTAAAACTCGTTATTCAATGGTCGCAAGTGATGGGTGAAGCAACTGTACACATTGCGAATTCTTGAATAAATAGAGACGAACATCGCCAGTGAGGTTCCATGTAAAAACAACACTTTTGACGTATATGCATGTACATTTGATAATTTAAAAATAAATATTCTACCGATTTCTGATATGCAAGAAAAGAGGTTTAAATGAACCAAATTAAACATTAAATGCAACTCTAAAACTTTTTGTTAAACCGTATATCTATTGTATTTACTCAATTTAAAGTCAATAATTAATTTTAATAAATTGGAAATTTACATTAGCAATGATTTGCACAAACCATTGGGTGAAGCGCTTGCTCGATTGCCGACTTTACAACAAACAAAGCATAAATGCAATAAGGCATGCTTTGATCAAAATTAATTGACGAACTTATCTGCACTACTTACAAAATACAATATTTACTTAAGGGACTCTTGAGTATTGAATAAAGAAAGCCAGACTTCTGTAAGTTGACTTACATAAATTGATACTTAAGAATGCCTTAAGTATTATCAAACAACTTAAAATAGAGTAGGTTCTGAACTCACTTTACGGTTTTTTTTGTATGTTACGTGCTAACTTTGAGACTGATTTAAATAATCTTTACTTTATAATTATCACTATTTATTACCTCATATAACTTTTTGTTAAAACCGAACGAGTAGTTTTGTTGATGAAGTCTTTTATTTTTCATTTTTGTGCAATCAATCATTCCGTCTTTATGTACGGCAGTTTTGTTGCATAAATGTAATGTAATCATCATCTTTACTACTCTTATTGCTATACCTAGGTCATACATTCTACTCTCCCAAGTGTCGCAATTAAACCTTTTTGTCTTGCAAAACAAGCGTTGCATTAGATTCATTTTCTCAGGCCTTCGCTAATTATCTCACGGGGTCACATTCTTTGAAAGTTTAGATTAGTCTAAACTGTATTGTTTAGTTAATGCATTTAGTTTTGTTCACTATTATTTTGCATAATACAGACATCTCATTTCGGAGATTCGTTGTCAAAAGTATGAAAAGCAATCATTGCAAGGGGTAAAAAAATATGATTCGCTTATTGTAAAATGATCACACTCTTCGATAGTTGATATCGAAATGGTCCAAATAAATAATAAGAGTACTAAATAACATAACTATTTCATACCTGAAATTATTATTGTTAACAATATTACTACAACAGCGAAATTAAACAGATCTACAGACGAAATAATAATAATAACCACTTCGATATCGAACCAAAGTTGAACGTAATTGGCAATAATATGCTTTGACATCGAACAAAAGGAGTACCTAATTGGCAACATTCCATTTTATCAATTCTCATATGCTATCTTTCAACATTTGCACCATAAAGATCTCTGTCCATACAAACACCAAATCGTAATTTCCCAAAGGCGTGGACCTACATCATCTTGTCCGTACAATGAATTACCGCTAATGTGTTGCAAGCTCGACTCGTCAACACTCGTGGGTACTCGTGAGTACTCGTAAGTACTCGTGAGTGTTAGGGTTGCCCAACACTTACACAATGTTTAGGACAATATAATTTGTGGCCTTGTATTCTTAACTTAGACGAATTCTTATGATAGTGATTATTTATAAATTATTGCAGCAAGGCCGTATAGCAATCTTATTGTGATGGGATTTTTTAGTTATTGGAAAGAATAATAATAATGAATAGGTATAATACCTTAATGGTAGGAAATATTTTTTTATTGATATTCTTGAATGTCAACAAAACAATTTAAAATTGTTGTATCATTACACGTAATTGGATCTTGTACTTGTAAGTTCGGTAAAAACTATTTTGTTAATAGGTAAGTATATTCTTCTTCTTTTTTGTAGTAGCAAAAGTTAGTTGTAAACACACAAAACAACAATTAATTTTACTGTATAGTAAGTCACTGTCCCAAAGCGAAATAAATTGATTTATTAAAATAATTTACGATTATTGATGATCATAGCTCTGCTCTCTGTGGGTTTGCGATTAAACACTGAAATATCCAGATTTCCTCATATTTTCCTTCAATTTTATCAGTTACATCTCACTTAAGGTACTGGTCTTATTATTAGACAAGATCTCATCCAGTCTACTCGCATAGTATTATACATTAACATAAAAACACAATTTATATATGAGTCAGAGGCGGGAAGAATAAATAAAATGTGTATTTATTATTCTAAACTGATTGTTCTGCGCATGCGTCACAGGTTTGTCTACTGTCATATAAGTTTGTGTTATTTACATGTGTAAACTGTAAGGAATAAATTCGATGATCTGATTCACTTGAACTGTAGTGTACTTATTTGTAGGAATTATAAGAAACACTAAGAGGAATCTGTCAAAGATGTTATTTTATACAAATGTAAAGTATAATAAAATAAACGGAGAAGAGTTAAAAAAATGGTCTTGGCTCTTAGACAACCAACTTTATGTAAATTTTGTGTTTTTTTTTGTGCTTGTATTAAATCTCTTTACAAGCGTCGCATGAGGTTTCAAAAGAAAAGATTCTAAAGTAAAATAAAAAAAGTTTCTCCTTCGTTCGTTCGTTGATTGAACTTAAGAATGAACTAATCTTTAGTTCAGACAAAAACCAAACCTAAGTTGTATTATTTCAAACTCTTATTGTAAATGGGTGTAACGTGGAATAGAGAGTATATTGATATTGACCTTCTCAATGGTGATTTCTGCAATAGGTTACACTGCTAATGTATTAAATTATCACTACAATAACAATTTACTATTTGAACATCGTGACGAAATATTTACAAGTCAAGAAATAGTTGGTAATCGTATGTATTCTGATATTCAGGGGCCTAAATCCGCTATTTAAGAGTTGCATGAATTAACTGAATGACCTGCTTTATTTGGTCATTTTTACGATAATTCTGCTAACTGTCATTACGATTATTATAATTAATTTGTCATTACGATCATTCTCTTGGAGAGTTTAATGAGATTGTAGACTTATCTGAATACTAAAATTAGGCCCAATGACAAGTACATATTTAAAGTATGCATTTAAAATAGCTGAATCGAGGCCCTGTTAGGTAATTCACTTTCTGTAAAATCGATGAGAGTAAAAAAATATAGATTAATATCACATCAATGCCTGTCAAAACGAGTACCTACAACCAAGCTTGCAATAGTTGCAATATTACATGTTGAAACAAACTCTTTAGAGTTGGTTTTGTATTTTTTGACGCTGTGAGAGTTCACTAATGAGTTTCTTGTTGCACCATTTATTATATCTAGTTAAAGCACTTGAAAGCAGGAAAAAGGTATATCTATATGTAATGTATTACCTACAAAAAGTACTATCATTTTTTTTTATAGTCTACTTTAGATCCCTCTGCTGGGCAAAGGCCTCCCCTTTCTTCTTCGAAACCTTTGTTTTTTTTGCTATTTATGTCCATGGGAGCCCCGCATGACTGACCAGATCATCACACCACCTTGGCCGCTGTACTTTCGTTAGGTACAATGATATTCTAATAAACAGATATGTTATAAGCGTGCAATCGTGAAGACTCGAAAACGTCCTAATTGGGACGTATTGCCATTAACAACAACACTATTTGTCTCTTTTTTTCTTATGGGTTTTATCGCGCTATCTCTTTCGCTAGCTGCCGCGCTGCGCGGAACACTTTTTTCGATTGTTTTGTATGTGTTTAACATATCTGTTTATTAAAATATCATTGGTTAGGTAATAAACCATTTAAACATGACATTAGTATGTTTTCTGACTTAAATGCTTAATAATTATAACTTTGCCTTAAGCTTGCTAAGGAATACAGTTAGATGCAGCCACAACTTTCTTCTCAACTACATACAAACACTTAGTACTTATAAACCGTTCACATAGGCTAAAAACAGGTTCTAGACAATACATAAGAAATTGCGGTTGAACCTACCACAGATTATAAATAAACAATTTCGCGCCAAAAGAAAGTGTGCCAGCAACTTGTCAGAATATTGTTCAAGGAGTTTTAATGTCACTTGTTTTTGTTTATGGAGTGTTGTGCTTTTATTAAAATACTTAATGTTTAACATAATTGTGTAAATAAAGATTGTAATATTTAAAATGAAGACAATCTAGTTTGAGGGTGATCGTAAATGGTTGTAAGTTATAATACCTATACTAATTGTAGTTCAAAACACGGACCTTCAATGCGTCAATGCAAATAAAATTTTCACAATTATTTACTTTTAATCGACCCTTTATAAAACAATTCAGTATTCATATCAATCTTATCAATTTTAAATATGGCACCCCTATTTTCATTATATCTTGACACAGGAAGACAACAAAAATAGGTCACCTAATAAAAAAAAACACAATTCAAATTCATAAAAAGAACTCCATAAATTAAAAAGAATAATTTCAAATGCTCACATGATAATCTTCAGTCACAGTACACTAACTTTTTAAAACTTTTTTTTAAGGCACAGGTAATGCCGCGTCAGCCGAGCTGCAAGTCTCGGCGACTACTGAGAGGAGCTTACCTCTCGCTGGCTGATGTTGAGAAATGCATTCAACGTGGTTTGGTACATACGGGAGTGTAGTTGATGCGGGCAAGAATTGTTTTGATTGTTTTTGACACTACTGAAATCGTAATCACTCCACAGTCAAATAGAATTGCATTTAGTGACATACGAGTATATACAGGTACAATAATTTATGAAAAATCATGATTTGTTATTTAATTAAAGTAATTATTTTTACAAATTTTCTTGGGGTTGCGAATGAAAGCATAGCACAAATAGTGCTAATAACATTTTCAAGTTTTATATATTCCATATTATTTTGCACTTAATATTTCAAGTTAGGAAGTGTTTAGTAAGCAAATGGAAAACTATCTTCTGCTCATTCTATAAGTCACTGCATTTTACTTTTTATTGCCAATCAGTCTGTCCCGTCTCAATTCTCATCCCGTATGTTTCCCCAAGTCCTACAGAATCGAATGTTCGTTAAACAGGGAGTAAACTGCACTATTGCAATATTAGAACACCTTCACATGTGATATAAACTAGTAATAACTTCTTGTGTAAATGTGTGCATACAATGTTAATACGTCATACTTTACTTGAGTATTTACGTTAGTTCAAGAATGTATGTATGATGTATTTGATCTGCAGTAAAGCTTGGTTGTGTTTTATGATATTGTTTGCATACTTTATGTGCGATAGATTTTAAGAATCAGTCTGTGCAATTTTTTTATTTTTAAGTTTTTATTCTGCAGTCTCTACAGCAGTCCTTGAAATTTTATAAGTTCTGCTAATAAACATATGTTTTTATCGCAGTAGCCGAACCTCTATAACCTTTCGTGTGTTAATCACTCGTAAAACCAAACTTTTTGTATAACTACGTACAAAACTTTTATTAAGGCCTCCTACACACGGCCTATTTTAGTCAATCTTTATTTTTAATATGGATTGTTTCAAGTTGAGACAGCATGGCGTTACACTTCTACATATCTTCTACATATATGGGGGACCCCTTCATGTAGTTCAGCTTTTCGAACTGTCGACAAAACAAAAAGACTACCTCGTTGGCCAAGTGGTGCTAAGCGCGACTGCTACGCTATTGGTCTTGGGTTCGATTCCCAAGTCGACCAAGGTGGTATTGGGTTTTTATATGAAATTCTCAGTAGCAGGTCGGAGTTTGGATTTGTGCCCGGTTAGTGGCAATAGGCTCGCCCCTTATTATATGGGACCTAAACATACCGGCGAACTGTGGGTGTACATTGGTACACCTCTGCCTACCCCTTCGGGGAAAACAAAAAGCAAGCGGCTTGTAGGCGCGGATTACCCACTAGCTAGACAGCCTAATTGAATTTTTTTGCTACATTTAAGAAACAGGATTGTAAGGGTCACTTCTCGGTATAAACTCCTAGTTTCTCCTTGAAAAGGTTATAAACCTTTATTGGACTTGAACATTTAATAGACCTACAAGCACACTAACCTGTTTAAGTAATTGTAAAAAATGCAGAAAAAGATAAGAATGCACCTTATTTGCAACTTGAAGAAAAACAGTTTGATGTTAATAAAAAAGTTATGAACTTTTAAATAACCTATTTATAAATCAAGTAGGAACAATATGAAAATCGATTCGAAGAAAAATCAGAGCTCTATTAGTAGTACTTATCCATTTGCTTCATCAGAAATTCATAATCATTAAAAATAAACACTTTTTTTTACCTTGATAAAATATTACTAAGTGTCCTGTGTCATTGAGCGGATATGTAAAACTTTGGAAAGTCCGGGAAAAGGCGAAAAAGCCTTGACTTTTACGCGGTAATTCACACTTCGACGGGTCCTACGTATACTGGTGTAACCAGCAAAACAGCGAAATACGTTTTTTTGCACCAAAAGCCTTAAAATTACCTTAACTTTATATCCTGTAAAAATTATATTAAATTATCAAGTAATTTCAAAGATACAAACTTGTAAACTAATATAAGTGACATGATTTTCTGCCACACGACCATCTACACTGATATAAGTCACTTGCACCAGTGTACGTAGTCGCGTGCGACGCGACTCGTGGTCGGGAGCACGTTACAACACTGGTATAACTGCGATGCGTTTTAGGTTACATATTCATTTATTAAAAAACTATTCAGATTTGGTTTGTCTTGATTTAGTAGTGGTAACATGTCACAACAATGAAGCGCTCAAGAGGTCAAGTAATGATAGATTTATTAGAAAAAAAAAATAGTAAAATAAACACTCCAGGAAATTACGAAAATAAATATTAATTGACATTTTAAATAGTATGATGATATATTTTGTATTGTTTGATCATATATAAAACAAAGTAACTCAATCTTTCGTTTTTGATTTTAAGTTTTGCTTCCCTTTTTTGAAAACTGGAAAATAATTCCATGGGGGAACATTAAAAAAAAGGAGGAGGTTTTCAATTCGGATTTTTTATGTTCGCGCATATCTCCTTTGCTTTCCAAACCGATTTGAAATATTTTTTTTCTTTGTTGGAAAGGGTATACTTCCCAAATGGTCCCATAGTCACCAAGTCGGGATCTGATGATGGAATCTTGGTGAAATCGAGGGAACTCTTCAAATGTTATAGCGTTATATAATGTTATAGGAAAGCGTACAGCAAATTTGGTTTTTTCTACAGCAAGTGAAGCATTTGCCGTTCAAAAGAACCATTCTACCATCAGATCTGATGATGAAGCTACGATGGCCTCGTGAATGTAGCCGGAATTCGTTGTTTGTGAGATGCGTGGCACTGCATTTGGTTTGATGGAAATTATCATGAGAATGATGAATGGGTGAAGGCCATATTATTATTAATATCTAAGATTTAAAATATATCACTAAAAATAAACCAATAAAAAACTTTGTGCAAAGAATAAACTTACTTTAAAAATCGATAATAGCACTAAAAAGTTAAAAATAATACTATAACCTACCTAACTATATTAATAAGCCAAACCTAAACTAGTATTAACCTACAATACAACTTTATAATTTTATGGAGTCGGTGCCTTGCTAGGTATATATAATTACCGAAAGTTCCTAATTAAGAAGATTAAATTTTTTAGTTTTATTATTTTTAAGATGGCAAGTCCATCGATTTTATTTTTCATTAAGAGTGCCGCATAGAGGATAGTAATATTATTATGAGTGCCATAATAATATTAACGTCCGATTAACAACACCTATTAAGCATAGGTAGGTCTGGAAAAGATTTCAATTTTGTATTTTTATTTCATTTCCTGCCTCACCCTTTAAATATTTAAGTTTAATAACAAATAACCATGCAGAAAACTGTTGCAAGTAGTTTTCCAGTACTGAGTAAACTGGTGTAAGTGTTTAAAAGTCGATAAAAGAAGATGTTATTGTTAATATTATAACCTCATATTAATCAGTAGATTGGAAATAGCATATTAAAACAGTAAAATTCTTAAATTTTCTCTTACTACAAGAATAAGCAAGTACATTGTATACTGGTATAAGTGGCCACTTGTATCAGTTTACAGGTTTTACCATAATAAATAAAACAAGCTACATCAATGCAAGTGACACTATTTTCAAAAGTATAAAAAAAAATTAAGAAACAATAATGCAATCTTGTTTCTTAGAGATTCAAATATAACATCTCAAAATTTCAAGTATTTCTACTGGTTTATGACAAAATTACAAGCTTTAGAACCTTTGAACCGCTCTCCTGAACAGTTGTGTTTTTGCACTTGTACCAGTATACGTAGGACCCGTCGACTTGGTCTTTTCTAGTTCCTTTAGATTTTGTTTATAAACCCAGACGCAAAAAGCAGGGTGTTATTAGTTGACGTGTCCGTTGGTTTGCTTATGGCATTATAGCTCCCAAACGAAAGGACCAATTATGAAGCGTTTTTGTTGGTTGAAACCAGACTTAATCGAGATGATTCTTAGTTCGTATTTTTAATAACTGTCCTGCCAGTAGACACAATAATGAAACAATGGAAATGTTCAAATGTGACTCACGGGACACGGAAATGGTTAAAGATTTGTTTGATAGTATTCAGCAAATTCTCGAAAAAAAATCATCCGTGCTTATAATTTTCATTAAGCGCATATTCTGTTTCCAAAAGACACCTTTTAGCAATCATGTGCAGATTATGTTTATAAGCTGCGCTGACCGCATGAACTGTTACTTGTTTCTTGTACTTTGGTCTCATTTGTAAGGCTTCAAAGTCCAACACAATCCGACCTTTGTACCTTTGCTGTATTAAGCCGGAACCCCACCGCTGCGCAGGCTGTGCACGGATGCGTGGCTCACCTCTGCTGCGTGGGCTCATTAGTTCGGCGGCGTCGGCCTCCGTTTCCACTGCGGCGCACGGACACGGATGTGTCGCCCACACAGCTCATAGCTATGCGTGGGGTACAGTCACGAGCAAAAATATGTATACTTAATAATATGCGAAATTGTTTAACGAAATTAGTGAGATTTTTTGTCGAATCTCTTCTGCCATCTAGCAATCAATGCATACTGACAGATGACACTTGAAAATAAAATGGATCAAATATTTAAAAAAAAAAAAAAAAAAAACATTCACTTAAAGTCAATATATTATTTTTATAATATAGACAATAACTCTTCCAAGTAACAATATAATTTAGCTATTGTGTAGTAACATCTGTTTTACTTATTGTATTTTAAATTACTTAGTTCTTACATAAATTATACTTATCACAACTTAAATGTATTTATACACCGTGAAAATTGAATCGTTGTTTTCCCGCGGCAGGACGATTACCCATCAGTAGTACTATCGAAATACAAAGTTTAACTTAAAAAACATAATGTTTTTTTTTTCACATCATTAAAAAAGTATTCATAAACTCGAAAGAGCGATAATCAATAGTAGTTCACTCACTAGAGATAACGTAGGCACCTGTAGGTAACACGAAACGCACACGCCGCCGCCACGTGTTGTCGGCAAACTTACAAAGAAAGAATCAATAATAAATGTTCAGAGCAAAATAAGCTCTCGGTCATGGTGATACGGTATAAATTAGCTTGCATGCACGCGGCAAGCGCCGAAACACAATAGAATGCCGCCAAATGTTGCGCTCTGTGCCTACGGCTTAGTTAGTTAGTGTTCTGTGCGCGAACGTCGATGACGTCAAGTGATGAATGTGCGATGAAAGTGCTCAACACAGAAGGACTGCATCCTTATCATTTTTTTTTTCGTGGCGGGCCACACCCTTGGCCACCGAGGAGCCCGGCCTTGACTCCCTTGGACTTTTATTTGTGGTAGAGTCTGAGCTCAAGAACTTGGTGTATCGTGAGGAACACCAAACACGCGACTCTTTGATAAGTGCGATAGTGGACACTTTTAATATCGTGAGACGTGACAGAGACACTTTAATGAAACTGAAAGACAATCAGTTAAAATGTGCTCGTTTGTGCATTGAACGTAGTGGTTTACATTTCGAACAATTACTCCGCTACCGTTAAGTGTAAGTACTCGTACTTTGTAAATAAACATTTAAAAGTAGGTTAGGTAATCAAAATCATTGTAAATAAGTCGATTCCATTTTTAAATACCTACGCCTTAAATACTTAATTATCAAATTCCGACTTTTTTAAAGATACCTATTTTGATTTTTTAAGTATTTATGACGATCCTAAGCCCGTAAAAGTTTGAAGCGAAAATTTGAATTACTTATTGGTTTTGTGTTTTATTAAATCACGAGTAGCGATCAGCTGATTTACACGCGAAGTGCAACGACCGCGCGGCGTTCGGGGTAACCGCGCGCCCGCCCGCGTAGGTATAGCGCGATGTATTACTACTGATTCAAGTCACTTTCGAGTTTTGTTTATAACAATTGTTAATCCGCCATTTATTGAGTCTAATTTTTTTTACATATATTAATCGATTGTATGACCGATACAAACTCATTTCGCTTCGGGAAAACAACGACTTGATATTCACCCTGTATATACTAGTAACATTAATTGTACCTCTTATTTATAGTAGCTTATTCTTATAATAATTTCTTAACAATATTATGTGTGTACATATTTTTGCTCGAGACTGTACATAGTCGTGGGTCGCCGAGAAATGGCCGACCCACGCAGCTGGGATGCGTGGGTCGGCCACGTGGCTGAGCTACGTTCCGCCTATTCGAGTTAGCTACGCGTGTGTTTATGACGTCAATTGCTGCGTAGCATGTCCGTGCGCTGCGGTGGAAACGCTCTCATACATTTTGTACTAAAGCGAAGCTGAACACACGTGCACAGCCTCTCCGTGCGCTGCTGTGGGTTTCCGGCTTTACTGAAACCGTTAGTCACATCCGGTGCTATTTGGGCCAAAAGTAATAGTCATCCTCTCTCTATTAACTACTAAGTAGATCTAAATAATAATAGTCTGTCAAAGTTGAGCAGAGCTAGAGTAACCGAACCCGTGGCTCCTGCAAAGGCAAGGACAATACCGATATACTTTTAGACAGTGCAAGTCTGACATATCCCCACACTTTGGGTTAAGGTCTTCAGCATTTCATAGTTAGTTATTTTCAATTGCTCTTGCTGATGACCTTAAGGTCCTCGCTAACATTTCAGTGAAGCAGTTAAACCTGCGCTCAAGTTGATGAATAGGTCTCTTTAAAAAAATATGTCATCTGCAATTCAGTCCGACACAAAGAAAATAAAACGAAATCATAGTAATCTAGGTATTTTAAAATACATTTAATTTTAGACACCATTGTCTCTAAAAAGAGATTTTCTAAATATGTTTATTCAATTAGGAAGCGCCAAAACCTTCTGGATCTAACAAACAATTGTATATTACCAATAAGTAAATAAAAGATGTTTAATCTGTATGCAAATACATTGTTATTATCATAATATTTGTCTTGGAATGACGCGAGATGCCCACTAGACGAATAGCTTAAGTAAATGTTACGTAAGTTCAACTTTGGACCCTATTGGAGACAAAAACAATATCCTGAAGACCACCTTTATCTAACAAGTACGCTTATAGTAATTTTATTTCTGTCTTTTTTTTTATTGAGTTTCTTGCTGGTTCTTCTCCATAGGAAACCTATTTTGGAACCTCGCTTATATTAATTTTATTTCTGTCTTTTTCTTCATTGAGTTTCTTGCTGGTTTTCTCCATAGGAATCATATTTGCAATAAATAATAATTATATAAACCTGCAACTAGAGTCATTTAACGTTTTAAAAAATCTTAAAGGCTACTTTAGATAAAGATATTATTTGATATTTCACATTATGTTGCCTGTTATGAATTGCTAAGATTAAACGCTGAGTTGTATTAATTACTTTTAATTTAGTTCTGCACCAGTCAAATAAAAACTAAAATATTACTTTGAACTTTTGACACTGCTACACGCTGAAAGTTTCGTAAATGCATGACTGAGCTGTTTCTAGATGACCTTAAAGCCGGAAACCCACAGCGGCGCACGGAGAGGCTGTGCACGTGTGTTTAGCTTCGCTTTAGTACAAAATGTATAAAAGCGTTTCCACTGCAGCGCACGGACATGCTACGCAGCAATTGACGTCATAAACACACGCGTAGCTAGCTCGAATAGCCGGTACATAGCTCAACCCACGGCCGTGCGACGCATCCCAGCTGCGTAGGTCGGCCATTTCTCGGCGACCCACGAATATGTACAGTCTGGAGCAAAAATATGTATAACATAATATTTTTAAGAAATTATTATAAGAATAAGCTACTATAAATAAGAGGTACAATTAATGTTCCTAGTATATATACATACATTTAAGTTGTGATAAGTATAATTTATGTAAGAACTAAGTAATTTATAATTCAAATAAGTAAAACAGATGTTACTACACAATAGCTAAATTATATTGTTACTTGGAAGAGCTATTGTCTATATTATAAAAATAGTATATTGACTTTAAGTAAAATATTTTTTTTATTAAAAAAAATATTTGATCCATTTTATTTTCAAGTGTCATCTGTCAGTATGCATTGATTGCTAGATGGCAGAAGAGATTCGACAAAAAATCTCACTAATTTCGTTTAACAATTTCGCATATTATTAAGTATACATATTTTTGCTCGTGACTGTACCCCACGCATAGCTATGAGCTGTGTGAGCGACACATCCGTGTCCGTGCGCTGCATTGGAAACGGAGGCCGACGCCGCCGAACTAATGAGCCCACGCAGCAGAGGTGAGCCACGCATCCGTGCACAGCCTGCGCAGCGGTGGGGTTCCGGCTTAACTGTAACCAATTTATAAATTATCTTGCATAATCTAGACTTCCCTTACCATTAAAAAGAAACGACGTGTAGCACCCCGGGAGGGCCGGCAGTAGTGAAAACTTAAATATTAACGTTGTGCATTTTTTATATTTTGGAATGGTTAGGGAATAATTTTGCACGAATTGCTCTAATTATCAGTATAATAGTACTATAATGTATGTGGTAGAATACAATATTCATTTATTGCGCTATCGCACACAAACATGACATCCGTCTTACGCATTTTCTATCAAGTCAAATGTTCGTCTAACAAATTTCTGATCAGGTCACGTGTCCTGACGGTAGTTTAACATTTTTTACCCATTTACCAGTACCTATTACAAAAAAAGTGTACTACGCCGCTAAAGAAGTTTTCACTTCAAAAAGCATCATAAACCCTAGTTATTAATACATACATACAGGACAAACATACAAACACATGGTTATAAAATTGACCTTCAAAAGTCCCAACTTTACATTAAAAACGGCCTCATCAAAAGTATTGTTCTAAATTTTCAGACGCAGCACAAAATATAAAGCAGTGGTACATACAACCACACCACAGCATTTACACAGAGATAGTAAAACACACCTTAAATATTTAGCCATAAAGTCGGTTTTCATAATTGATTACATCTCATTGATTGTGGTCTATCAGCAAGAACGTGGACATAGTAAAATACACCTTGACTTCTAAGTTTTAAGGTCGGTTTTTGTATTTCATTGTGTCTATTGCTATGTGGTTTATTGTACGGTAGTTAGTATATACTTCTATATAGGATCACGTATTTAGTTGCGTTGTATGATAGCATTATGTATTCAAGTCTCGTGCGATGTTAGGCTGTGTTAGATGAAGGAAAGAATGCATGTTTAGATGACTGATGAACGAAGAAACGTCGGGACCTAAAATTAAAATAAACCGCGATGAAATCCGTAAAAAAAATAGTTTATTTCAATGTCTAACATTCGCGTAAATCTAAGAATCCAATAAGACTGATGAACTTCAATTTAAATTACGCTTACCTCTTTTTATAAAAAAATATTTTATTTGTATTTTTTTTTTGCTACAATTCCATAAAGCAAACTGTCTATGTTTCATGAAAACTTGGCAATACTTCGTCTAGCAACTATAACTTATTCAGGCGCGGTTAAAACAAATAGACTTTTTTTATGAGAATCTACATTAAATAATATATTTTATTAATCTGATATTTTTATATGGCAATTTAGGTAAGCATACCACTTAAGTCACTTTGCATAACAAAAGTAACACCAGGTTTTTTTGTGGCACTATAGAAAATAGACTTCTTATGTCGCACAGAAATTAGCATTCACAGCAATAGTGAAAAATATTGCTTACAGGGTATTTCGGATTCATATAGTTCAAAACCCGTTTTGCCATTATTACAAGTGACAAAATGAAAACTAAAGCTATCAACTTAAATGAGCAGAGCATCTTCAATGTGGTCACACCTTTACGTATCTCTGTCGTTTAAGGAAGAAGGTCCGAGTACATTGTTCGTAAATAATACTTACGTATGTAATAAAACAAACAATTGTTTTTCATTATCATCTTAATTTAATCGATAGCGGATGTAGGTAGAAAATGGAAGAATATGAGGAACAAGGCTTTGTGAAAAGGTAACATGAACTGATAATTATGGAAGAAAACCTTTTTCCATAGTACCCTAACTATTGTGGAAAAAGTAAAAAAAAAATTGGTATAATCATGTATTTAAGAGCCATTTTTAAGCTCACAGACTGCATTTGTGGAAAGAGAGGTCTAGATCTAAATTAACCGAAGTACTTGTTCATTGTTATTCTAGGAACTAGGTTTTTGTTTTTGGGAGTGTTCTACTGCAGAGCGCAGATTTTTACATACATATTAGAAGGCGTCCCACCAGGTGGACCGACGACATCGTCAAAGTTGCGGGCACCCGGTGGATGCTATTGGCGAGTTGTCCTTCATTGTGGCGTTCTAGGGGGAGGCCTTTGTTCAGCAGTGGACGTCTTCCGGCTGATGATGATAATGAAGGCCCCCAGCCAGACCAATAGAAAAATTAACGACGGCAGCAACGTTACTAAGGGCACCATCTGCGGGTTCCACCTAGACCGATTAAGGCATACCAGCAAGAAAGTGCTATATCTAAATTTTTTATCATACAGAGATCTAATTTATTGCTATTTTAGGTGGTTTGGGTCAGCTAGATCTAGGAGAGTAAGGAAGTCGTAGAGGCTTGATCAGTCTGGCTATTTGAGTCCTACACTGTGTGTGTATTAATTTGAGCATAGACAGTTATAGTTGTTATGTCTTTAATGATTTTAGTTAACGAAAAAAAACAGGTGAGAAGTATAAAAATATTTTTATTTTATCACAGTCAAACTGTCAAACACCATCACAATTTTAATTACAAAAGGACCTTTATCATTTCTCTATAAACTAGTTTATGAATAACGTTTTCATCAATCTACAAATTTACACAATATAAGTACCTACTACTAACTAGTAATAACTGTACGTTTTGTTCTCTACTACTTTATTATGTCATAGTTTAAAAGTATTTATTTTTTTCGATTTTTATAACCACAAACGGAGGAATTTAATTATAAGAATTTACTTACACCTATTTACACATATTAGAAGGTATAGACATGCAGTTCATCATATTATTAGCTCTAACGTTTTTTAAAATTTATTTGTCACTTAACCATTCTGTCGGCAAATTAAAATTATAATTCCTGTAGCAAATAATATAAGCTAATATTACAACTTAAAAATTAACTTATTAGTTATTTAATCAATAGACAGTTGTCTGAACGATCCGTCTATACCGAACAGTTCATCATAGTTGGTGGGTTTGCCTGGCCGTAGGGCCTCGTTGGCGATGAGAGACTCCTGCTTCAGGAACCAGTCTTTATACTCTTCTAGCTTCTTAACCCAGGCCGCTGGAAATAGAAAAAAAGATCTTATGTTAGTCAAGGAAAATAATGTTACTTGATAACATAAGCTTTTAAAAAAGAAGTAAATAAATGTGAACAACATCACATAAATTGCTCTGCACCCCAAAGTAAGTAGCTGAAGCATTTCTAGAATGTCATCGAAGACAGCCGATGTAAACAAAAACACCTAAATTCGAGACATTGTTGAAAACTGGTCCGGGAAAATTAATTCGGCTGGGGATCGAACCCGCCACCTCAGAGCTGGCATTGCACTCAATTAGAATAGACAGCTTTTTACGATCATAAATTTTTCATTTTTATCGTTATTTTGAAGAATTTTCCCTTCACTAATTATTGTTGTATTGCAGTAAAACACCTTAATATTGTGGTACTTACAGTTAATCTCATTGAGAGAGCAGCTGGTGCCGCCATACTCCACAGGGAGCAGCTCCTTAGGCACGTGTTCGTGAAGGGCTGTGAAGTCGCCGTGGAAGTGGATCTGGAAGTAACAATCATAAAATAGTAATGAAATAAGTAGCAGGTCGGAGTTTGGATTTGTGCCCGGTTAGTGGCAATAGGCTCGCCCCCTATTACATGGGACCTAAACGTATCGGCGAACTGTGGGAGTACATTGTTACACCTCTGCCTAACCCTTCGGGGATACAGGCGTGATGGTAGATATGTTATGTTATAACTTTCGGTAATATTGCTAAGCGATATCATATGCGACAGTTAAAAAGAAAAAAAGTAGTTATTGTATCGTGGTATTCGTATTTTAAAGATTAATAATAAAAAAGGCCCATGTATTCAAAATAATTAGATAATGAAAATATGTATTAAAAATGAAAATGTTTTTACTCAGAAACATGTCCAAAGTGTAGGATTGGGATAAGTACCAATGCATGACATGAGTTTCTCAAATACTTTATAGTTTACAGTATATATAACATAATTACAAACTCAATCAATAAAATTTTAAGATTATACTCACTCTGCGCCTCATCTTTTCTTTCAGGAAAGGCTTGATGATGTTGAAGAGCGCATCAATCAATGGCGTTGAGTTCACGACATGCACCTCCTTCAGTTTAACTGGATACGCTTCCTGAAAGTTATACAAAAAACATTGTTATATTTAACATTATATACTTAGCTTTTTTAATCTCGAAGTCACAGTTCCTCAAAATCCACTTTTATTTCCAAATTTTGTATACAGCCTTTCATCGGAACTCTCTTAACAAACCTAAATACATAAATAAGCAACCGAAGATTGAAACCCAGTACGATTACCAGTTGCAGTACAGTGGCATAAACGGTTGTAGAAGTACAAGTGGTTTTCATAAATAGTTTTGTAAGCTTGGAAACTCTTGCGTACCAATTATTGCAGTTTCAATACCTGCAGGAGCCAAACATTTAAACAAATATCCCGAATTTCCGAAACGTCGATCGACAAAAAAATTAGTTATCCATGTAAAAATAGTCAACCAACCACAGTTGTGTTCAGTTGATTTGACAGCAAATTCCATTGATGAATTCCTTTCAGAAACCGGGGTTCGATTGCCTTTGCAAAAAATCTCTAGTAGTTATTTCATATTACCTGAACACATATAAAGAACTTCTTCAACGCTGAAGGCGAGATCTTTCCAAGATGGCTGGGCGCGACGATGGAAGCGTCTAGAATGTACACGTCCCCCGCGACCCCCTCGATCTCCTCCATCAGTCTGACGTCACCGATCATCATGGCGATCTTGAACGCGTCGTTCAGCTGGTTCGTGTCTAGGTTCTTGTCGAGTCCTGTGAAAATGAGATTTATATTGAGTGAAAGTACTATGTAGACGGAGACAGAAGACATGTTCGCAGCGCGTATTAAAGTACAATACTTATACAGTCAGTGAAAGAACTGGTGATAATGTTATTAGGGAAATACAAATTTTGTTAAACTTAGTGTATGGTCATGTAAAGTACCATTAGCTGATAAGTCGTAGTCTTGGGGTAATGAGGTACACTACGTTTCTGACCATCCATTTTGTCTGGGTATAATTCAATTAGTGGTTCTCATTAGATACAATCTTTTTCATCAGTTTCTTGGCAGACAAAAAATGCAAAAATTGGAAATAATAATACAAGCATCTTGTAATTCAGTGATTGGATTTATATCATGAGTAACATCAGTTCATATCATGTTTGTAATTTTGTTAAGGTTGACTGTTTAGGTCAAAACAATATTGTCGAGGGTTTCATATATTATTGTATACAAGTAGGCCGTACCTAACCTAAATAGCAAGGCCCAATGCTAATGGCAGCAACTAATAGAAACCATAATTGCCTTTAGTTCTTTAGTTTCCGTTCAAATGTAGAAACAATGCACCGCTAAGGCGATTTTGTCGGTAAATATGGCAATCACGCGATCGATATTTATTCATATTTATGAATGCCAAATAGTGAAGGAAAGTATCGGAAATGATTCACAAGATAATGATGATGCTTAAGGAAAATATTTACCGCTTTTGTTTTGTTTTATTCAGGTCTGAACATTGATGATTTCTTAGAACATTTAGTTTTATTCTTCCTACCTTGTTTCTTGTCATTGAAATAGATTTGATCATCTTGTGATTCATTGATATTTTATATTTGTTGAGTTGAGTCACAATTCTCAGTGTTTATTATTAAAGCGTGTAATGATGAGTATTTTTATCAGTAAGATTATTTTACTCAATTCTTACCTCTGCAAATAGTGACTCTTCTTCCTGAAGGAGTTAATCCGGGCATTGTGGGTCCTTGTCTGTAAAACAATTGAGGAAATTATGTCAATAAAGACACATCAATTTTACTTAATTATTTAATGAAATAAAAGTAATTATGGATACGTAAAACAAGAAATGTAAAACTGTCTAAGTCTGTAATGTTAACTGTAAACTGTCTAATTTATAACCACTATAATAACTTGCACAGAGGACAATGGCAAACGGAGAAAACAGTCAATCAAAATTGAAACTTACGCCCTCGACATAAGGTCCATCAGCTCTGGCCTGGTGATGTCCCTGTTGGTGAAGAACTCGGGACAGGCGGCTCTCATGGTGAAGTACATGTCCAGCTTCTTCTTGCACTTCTCTAATGAGAAGTTGCAGCCGCGCAGGAAGGTTAGGAGGCATCGGTCCTCTGGAAACGGTAAAATTGAAGAATATGAGTGAGTGAACATGAGGGACATCATTATGACATTTAAAGCAAGGAGACCAATAAAAATATACATCTTAGCAAGTGATCTATTTCAAATACATTAATATTATTTGATCAATGAAGTTTTAGTTAGAACGGATAAGGACTAATATTTGCTTTTCAATGTTCTTGGTTGCCATTTATTTTCTTATCTATGGAGATTAGAGGTTTCAATATGGATTGAAACCATCTGCCTTGGGGGAATTACTCTTAAATTGAATTCTGGCCAATTGAGTTTTGAACGTTTCGTTCTCTAAATATTATGTGCATTGTGTAAAACTGAATGGAATCTAAACATTGATAATTATTATGTAACAGTAAAAATACGGAATGTAATGTAATGTGGCTGACAAATAATTACTGTATTGCAATTATTTCGGGCAGTCTCGTTTTTAAATGATCACGGAATTCTTTGTAATGCCTTTTACCCCACTCATCAGGTAAATGCGGCTGCTTCTTCAGCCACTCCTTGATAGTTGCCAGGTCCTGGTCGCGCGTGTTCACGTTCTCGTTCAACTCCACTCGAATCTTCTCCCATAGCTCGCCTTTAGGCTGGACTAGCATCACTGAGGCGGACGCCATCTTGTTTTCTGGAATGAGATAAGAGTAAAGATTAAAAATGTTAAATGGTTGGTAGGTACTTAGCTTACATTTTTTGCTAGTGGAAAGAAAGTAAAAAGTGTTTCGTCATTTGTTATATATTTTTAGTGTCAATAATGAAAGCCAAAAATGCGACCACGGCCGGTGTAACCCGGTGGAAACGTCAAGGCTCAAAAAAGGTATATATGCATGTACGCGCTTAATCCCGTGAAATATGGCGTTCAAATATTGAACTAATTCATTTTGAGCTGAATTTTGTAAACTAACTTTATACCAGAAGTACTTTTAAGCATTTTTGGATAGCTTAATCCTTTTGGTAACACCTTGTATATTAAAAATGTTTTATTGAAGTTCAAGACCAATATGAAAATATACGGCATCAATGGAAATCGCAATCTGCTTGCGACCCCGGCCGGTGTAACCCGGTCGAAACGTCAAGCCCCAAAAAGGTATTTATGCATGTACGCGCTTATTCCCGTAAATTATATTATTTTATTTACATACAGCGCGATAGTTAAAAAGTTTATATCAATGGAAATACTGACAATGATAGCGTCTTTATTTCAACGTAGTAAGGTTTATTATTGCAACTTGTTTTTCACTGTTACTTGTTACCAATCTCATCTAATCAGTTTAAGCAACACTTGGTTATATTATGTGTACTTAATGACATTAGGTCAAAACAAAAAGCCTATCATACTTCCTTGTTTAGTTACATTATCTATAGATAAAATGGAAATTCGGAAAATATGTAATATTAATGTCAATAAAGAGATTTCTATTTGAGTACTTATTCAAGGCAATATATGTACAGATAATGGGCCTTTTTAATATCATTGCTTGCTCTATTGTATAGTCATTGTTTTTTATCGGTGATTGTACTTTATTTCTATGTAAATCTAGCAAGTCTTCTTTAAGCACCTAAAGGTGAATTCACCTTCGTAGTTAAGGGGCGATTTTTTTTATTATGTCCTTAAACACCTTTGTATTTAATTTTCTGTTATACATACTTAGAAAAGTTTTAAATATCGGATAAGTAGGTTATTAGTGTTTTGTAATTGGTAGCCCAATTCTCAGTAAAAAATAGACTATTGGAAACATCACGTTACTTGTCACGATAGATAAGCAAGAAAACCGCGGGCAGCATTAGTTTATTAATATACAAACCAAATATACTTTTTTTTTCAAAATGCTCAATTTTCATTAATTATAATATATCCTTACAATAATCAGTATAGTAACAATGATCCCATATTGTTAAACAGAAAGTCCTTTTTTCATTTGTTTTGGAAATTTTCCTATAATATAGAAAAAAGGTCAGTAACACTTACAGACTAGAAGGGATACAGTAAATACCAGTGGGGCAACAGCAACTTGTTTTGTGACTGGCATACTAATACAAGTCTGGTTTAAGATAGAAACTAGCTTTTGACAAACACCTAGCACCACCTAATGAAGATGTTGTAATTTCTGGAGATATTAACTTGGTACAATACTTAATTTAATAAACTTTTAACTACTTTTCCAATTTCTTGTTTTACATGGTCATAGTTGTAACTGAATTACCTTGTTCCGTTAGGAAATTTTTCATAGCCATTTCGTACTTTTTTGATGTCTAGCCTTGTCCCAAGCTATTTTGGTAAAAGATATAGGTAAAGGCATCCAGTTTCAATGTAGTATCTTAATACCTACCAGTTTTATTCATAAAAATAATAATGGAATATAATATCCTGGCAAACAGCCATCTGATCCCAAACAAGGCATAGCCTGTTTAATAGCAAACATACGAATGATATTAAACAAAATTATATATTTCTAAAAACATACATATTATAGTTACATTACACCCAGATACAGGAAAGCCATGTGTATCACAGAAATTAATATCCAGGATGGTAACCCACGACCTCTAGTTTTACTGTCAGTGTCACTAACTACTTAACCAACAGGCTTGCACAACGAAAATTATAAATTTACTATTATAACCTACAATACCCATTTACTTGAAGAGACGGAAATCAATAATCTTCAAAGATTTCTGCCCATCTTAAAATTCTAAAGGTACAATAAAAACAAAATCCGGCTCGAAGGTTCTTCTTCAAAATGCAATAAAAACATACATTAACTAATAACTACAAAATAGTTATGTTAACTTTATTTAATGAATGTTTTTACTTGTCTCATGCAAATCATGCCATTATTCCGTCAATGAAGAAAAAACGTGTCTCTGGCTGGAGGCCTTAAGGTCCTCGCTAAAAGTCCGGTGAAGCAGTCAAAGCCTGCGCTCAGGCTAACTGCAAAGATCTTTAACAAAAAAAAAAAAAGAGAAAAAACGTGTTTCTTGGACTTTTGTATGTTTCTTCATAATTCATTTTTCACCTTGGATTATGTAATTTATGTAATGTAATGTAAACAAAAAGTCGGTTTTACCGTTTTGCGCAATTACTGTGAATTAAACTTATTATCGTAGTCCAAAACTTTAATGGTTACTTATATTATATTATTATATAGCAGTACATTATATTATAGAGAAAGAAGATGTAGTGACAAAAATTGATAAGGGATGTTGAGATGGTTTGGCCATGTGGAGAGAATAAATGAGGAACGATTGACGAAAAAAGTGTATAAGGCGAGTGTGAATGAAAGTGTTGGAAGGGGTAGACCTAGGCGGACGTTTCTAGAACAAATCGGATACGTCTTGGAAAAAGGCCAGGTCAAGAGTACCCTAAACCGAAGAGCATGTATGAAGGGAATTATGACAGTGGTTGAAGCGAAACAAGTATGTAAGGATCGTAGCAAGTGGAAAGAAGTGGTCTCTGCCTACCCCTACGGGAAACAGGCGTGATTATATGTATGTAGTATATTTTATCTTACCAAGAATAATTAAGTATGGTATAATAATTAAAGTTAGAATAATATCATGATTATAATTAGAAGTGACGATAAATTTGATTACTTATTTATTAATATACTGCATTATTTATAAATAGATGTTACTACCTACATAAAGTGTTTAACGATACCTACATACTTTATTTTGTAATATTAAAATTTATAGTCAATACATGTGGCAATAATTGAAATAATAGTTAAATGATGATTGTTTACTGGGATCATGATGTAATTAATTGTAATAAGTGTACACACTTAGTAAGTTCATTTTACAAAACATCACTATTATAGCCAACAAACTGTTGAGCAGTTTAGCAATATTTTGTTTATTTTTTATTTTTTAAATCCTATTTATTAAATTAAGAAAGGGAAATAAGTATACGAGAAGCAAAAAACACTGAAAAACTAAGGGAAAGCCTTTTGCCCAACAGTGGATGATTACAAGCAGAAATCATGAATGAATTCCTCAATGAAAAAGATTTTATTGTATAGAGAATTTAATTAGGATTTAATATTAGTATTGAAAGGGTTATATTTATATATTTTTTTTCTGTTCTTTCTTTACTTTGTATTTAGATTTTAAAATTTTAATAAATTGTAATGTAACTATAATTAAGATTTGCATGCCCTCGTGGCAAAATATGGCTGAACTATATTTCTCTGTACCACCATGTATTATGTACCTATATTTGCGAATAAAAATATCTTTATCTTTATCTCTTTATCTTCATGCTATAAAACGAGCAATTAAAATCATACTAAACCTAAATTTTTACCTTCTTAAACCTTCATGGTACTTAAAACATAATTTAATCAGTTTGCGAAATATCTAAAACCTAGTACGGATGCCAGTTGCAACATTTCCGCGGAAATAAAAAAAAACTAGCCGGCTTCGTGTTAGACAGAATCGATTGCTTGATGTTGCAACTGCATGCTGTAAGTTCATTCACTCGGTTGAAGTGGTTGCGAAAACTTAACTAAATAAGTAAGTAAGTAGCTTACCAATTTTCTGCGGTAGGTATGTGACTTATATTTTATTTAACAGAGTCTTATGTTAAAATCTATACCAGTATATTAAATATAAGATTTTTATGCTTAAGTTAAGTTTTTCTAGTGTTATATTCTACATTTATTTACCCTACAATAATTAAGTCTAATATAACAACAAAAATTTTCAACTATACTAAAGTTACAACCTCTCTACCTAAATATTGCCAGTATATTAAAGAAAAAGAGTTTGTATGTTTATAGGCGCTTATCTTTGAAACTAACAGTCAGATTTGGAAAATTCTTTAAAAAATGCATAGCCCAAGGAATGTTAAAGGGTATTTATTATCACATTACCTGCCTTGGAAAAAAAAGCAAGGCGAGTGAAAACGAAGGGCACAGTTAGTTTTTAACACATTTATACTTGGTTTAGATTTGGCAACTTCATTGGTTTATGGTATCAAATAAAGTTAGGTATTAGTGTCATGGTTTTACAACGGTGTTATGCATAAATAAGGGAGTTTGTGCAATTGACAGTGAAGACATCACATTTATTGACTCTACTATTAGGTTGGGTAATGAAGTATCTACCATTTTTAAAGTTGGTAATTTTAATCTTACACATTAAAGGCCGGTAAATTATATAAATAATAGCTGTGACCCGCGTGAATACCTAAGTTCCATTTCCGATGTTTTTATAAGTATTTTATTCGGGGCAGAGACGAAGACATTTTTTATTATTTTAGGGGCAGTTTTTTTAATTTTTCTCTTTATGAACCTGGTACTCCAAGAAAAATTATAAAAAAAGTAATTAGCGATATCGCTGCTCTCTAGATTAACGCTAGATTATTTATTTATTTTATGACGGGCCCGTTGGTCTAGCGGTTAGTGACCCTGACTGCTATATCAGAGGTTGTGGGTTCGATTCCCACTCAGGACAAATGTTTGTGTGATGAGCACGATCATTTGTTCTGGTCTGGGTGTAATTTATCTATAATATGTATGTATTTAGAAATATATAAGTATGTTTATCAGTTGTCTGGTTACCATAACACAAGCTCTCTTAGAGCTTAGCTTTGGATCAGATTACCGTGTGTGAATTGTCCAGGAATATTATGTCCAGGAATATTTCGGGAAAACAAACAGATACACATTTACAGATACTAATGTATAAATATGTAAATCACAACGTTATCCACATAAGATTATATTTCCTGAGTAATAATTCGAATCTTTTACAGTTCATCAATAAAAAATAAGCCAGACGTGAATTTTATATCTTGAATAAAAATCATGTGGTATTGGATTAGACAGCACTAAGTATATAATAATTGGTCTAATTAATATTCTAATTACATTTATTTTAGTTACAAGATATGTGTTTATTACTAGAAGACAATAGGTAATTGGAAGTCAGAGGTGAATTAAAATGATGACTTGATTGACGCAGTGCATGTACTATGTTTAATGTATCTTTAGTAAGAAGGTCATGGTTTCCTTAGATATTTATTTAAAAATAATAACTATTTAAATATGTCCCTAAGCCTATACACAAAAAAAATCTTAACTAAGATTCTATATTTTTACGTTTTACTAAAGATGTAATTTGTCAAAATGGTTATGTAAGTTTGCTAGGACTTACTACGTAAGTGACAGTTTAATATTCTTTTAAACATTTTGCAAACCCTTTTGCGTTTATTATTTTTTTTTGTTTTATTACACTTTGACCTTCCTGACGGAAAATAACTAATTATCAGAACCTTGCCACCATCTTTGTCAGGCCAATCTTTATACTACATTATGAACCATTTTCCTTCAACAGTTCGTCAACACAAAGCAATGCTTTTTAAGGTAACGACTTGTTACGTCATCGCTCTACAAAACAGACGCGGCATTCTACAAACAATGGCTTGGTTCAGCGGATAAAGCGCTTATTGAGCGCTGACCGAATTTATGTCATAAGAGTTTGGCTTCATGAATAACCGAATCGTCAAAATGCGAACGACTTCTGCGACCAGTGCTGAAGGCCCGTTTCTTGTCTATAAGGACAACTCAGCCACGGCCATTTGATTCCAAACTATCAAGAAACCGTATTATGAACACCAAAACACACAGCGTAGATACTTTTACATTTGAAAAAAAAATATAAGACTAAATATTATCAGGTCGAGCCTGGATGAGGCTGGCACAGGACCGTAAAAAATTGCACGAAAAAGGGAGGGCCTATGCCCAGCAGTGGGAGGACAAGGGCTGTGGATGTTGATGATGATGATAAAATAGTATAGATTAATTACACCCATAATTAAATACACCTATGATCATACACAAAGATTTGTCCTAGGAGTCGAACCCACGACCTCTGGGTTACTAGACCTCGTGACCTCTGGGACCAGTTAGGGTCATTAACCACTAGACCAACAGGCCAGTCCAAGACAGAAATTGTTTTATCCAAAGTGATTTGACTGCTCGTCTAATACCCGCAACAACGGATTAGAAACAAAACTAGAAAGGCAAATGCCAAAAAATAAGCGATTACAGCAGATGCTTGTCGCTTAGTAAGCGCTTTCCGCTAACCATGCCAATGTCATAGTGTGTAGTGTCATTCTATGTTTGTTTGTGTAACCGTCACGTGTTATGACGGCATTATATGTAACTACACGCTGTTTAAATACATATCTTTTCTTATCTAAGATTAACATATTTTTTAATTTGTTTGCAAACGGACGTACTTCCCCGAAAGGTTTGACGCAAGGCTCTTAAATATTGTGTGCTGTCTATTCCTACGCCCTAAGTTATTTTAAATTAACCTTTATCATGATATCGATATTTCAACCAATTATATTTTGTAGCTGGCATCCGTGTAATTTTCGGGGAAATGCAAGCCCCAAACACATTTTAAACGTAACGCTTTCAAACATAAAAGTTCTTAAAACAGAAAATTTATTTCAATAAACTAAAATAGAAGAGAGACCAAAATTTAAAATTTCTGTCTTAATTAACACTGGCAAGTGACTAAATACAAAAAAAAAAACAAAACAAAAAAAATACGAGGGTATGTGTTAAATTACTAAGAAAATAAAACGTTGAAGAAATCATAACAAATATTGATTTTGTTTGCATTCGTAACCTTGAAAAGCTTTTTGCGTAAAAATAAATAAACAAAAACGCAGTCTTTACGCAATTCAGCATTCATAAATATACCTACTTTTATATTTATTTAGGTATAAATAGGCCGTTGACATTTTACTTCAAATGATAACATGAGCAGGTGCACCTAAAATGCATGCAAGTAAAAGTTGTAAGTCTAAAATTAGATCGCAGACAAGATTTCCGAGCGAATTCGTCCTTGAGTATGTAGGTACTATAGGGATAGAAATTACTTAGTCTGCATGTAGCTATTTTACTTCCTTATAAACAAAAAAATATAAATATTTATTTAAGCTTAAGTACCTAGACAACTGACTTAAAAACCCTTCTCTTTTAGTTGCTAAAGTTTTATCAAAGTCTGTGCAGCCGTTTCAGAGATTAGCTTGAACAAACAGAAAGATACTATCATAATATAATCCTTTTGGGGAAAAATGCAATAACTACTTGGAAAAATGGCTTTCCTGTAACTTGGACGTGCGTCACAAATATTATTATTAATCTGTTCTGATATAAAAGTGCTGAATGTCGAGTTATATTACGTGCCTTTCACAAATTAATGTAAATATCGATAAGCAATTGGGTATTTAGGTAAATATCACGGTTTAGTTAAAGCGATAAGAAAATATGAGTTTTCGCACGATTTTTATATACATTTTTGGTGATTGTTACGATAAAAAAAATGCAGGATTTTTTAAATAATGTCTAATTTTTGTTGCCATAAAAGGTAAAGAAAGGTAAATAGTTATTTACAGTTGAGTAATTCGTAGTTTTTTATCAGAGCGCAATACATTTTATTATTTAATTAAATAAATTTTAAATAAATAAATAAATTATTATTTTGATTTGTTTTGTTGCTCGCCCTCTATTACATGGGACCTAAACATATCGGCGAACTGTGGGTGTACATTGGTACACCTCTGCCTACCCCTTCGGGGATACAGGCGTGATGATATGTTATGTCATGTTTATTTTGTTATGCTATTTTAGTTCGAAATAATTATTGCACTGTTTCATTAATACAACAGTGACATTTTCAAGACTTTGCATTCTATCAAATTTTATATTTCTTTACAAAATGCCCTATATTCTTTGATATTTGATATTTAAAGGCTAAAACTTTCTGCCAAATTTTCATTTTCGAGAATTACAGGTGTGTAATTTTGATCTTAATATGTACACTGTACCTAAGTGTTTCCTAAAATATTCAGCAATTTAGAGATTGTTATTATACTTCTTATACCGCTTATTAAATAGTTATTAAACCAAGATTTTTTCTTCTTATTCAGTTAACCTTTGACAATTTTTGTGTTCAATTTTAATGAAACGCCTGTGTTATTTTAGCTATAGGAAGAAGGTCATGTTTTACTTACAAGTTAGCTAGCTATCCTACAGGTGAAGGTAATAAAAGCGTGTTTAACTACACTAAAAAGGCATTACCGAGCACTAACATAAACAGTATACATTATAAACCTCATTTAAATAACAAAACACGGTAAAAAGGATGCAACAATAATTATTGCGACTTGACAACAAACATGCAAACTTGACATTGTAAAACAGGCTACTAGTATTAAATATAAAATATAAAGAAAACTTTCAAATAAATAGGTAATTGATTTAACATTAAATTAATGTAAAAAAAACGACTTCAATGAAAACATTAATTGAAAAGAAGTTTTTTTGAAATTCATCCACAATTACCGTACATATCGCGTATACACACAAAAATCAATACAGACGAATTTAAAAACCTCTTTTTGAATTCAGTCAAAAGATATAAAGAAAAACTCACGTAATATAATCCCAAATAATAGTAAACACTGGTTTTAACGTTACGTGCGCGTGCTCTGAAGGCACGATTGACAATGATAGTGAGTTTGTTTATCGAGACCAGCCGAGATCTTGAGTCTTGAGAAGGGATAGGCTGAGATTTTATTAAGGAAAGGAAAGAATAAATGTTATTTGTGACGTAAAAAGGTAGACTAAAATAAGAAATAAAATAACTGAGGTTGAGGGAAGGGAACGTAAAAAGGAAGGGTATTAAGGCCTGAGTAAATCATTAATTAATTAATATAGAAAATTCTCTTTCTTAGTTTTATTTAGTCTATAATTTTACTTATTTATTGTATAGGCTTAGTTTTTTGTATTATTGTAAATATTTTAAGTTTAATTTCTAAAAGAACAATAAATTCATTACATCTAATCATTACATAGTATAAAATAAAGTCGCTTTCCGCTGTCTGTCCCTATGTATGCTTAGATCTTTAAAACAAAGCAACGGATTTTGATGCGGTTTTTTTTAATAGATAGAGTGATTCAAGAGGAAGGTTTATATGTATATTTCATGCATAATGTAGTAGAGGAACACGCATAATCTTAGAGATTTCTGATGTAAGGTCGCAAATTAACACATTTTTTGCGCTTTCATTGCAAACGCTGGCTGAACCCCACGAGATAGATCAAAACAATGTACTACAGTATTGTGCACCTTAAAAAGATCTACAAAAAAGTCCGCGATGGTATATGTCTATCTCTTGAGGATAACCCACAATAACCATTTTTTTTGGTTTATTGATTATACTTATTTACGAAAAAGCGATTTTAAGCATAACAGTATTAATCCTTATCCAATTAAGTACCTTTAATAAATTGCGCATGTAATATAAATCAATATTGTCCTTTACATCATGTAATTTAAATGAATATTTTCGAAGATATTACAAATTTAAAATGCAGGGACATAATGGTTGAGGCGATACCGGTCGGGAGGGCGCGCGGGGGTCGGGGGGCGCGTGTCTATACAAAATAGTGCATCCAAGGTTGTGCTTCGCCCTACAGAACTCTATGATTGTGTAGTTATCAGTAGTGTAGTCAGCGTTGCACCCGAGCAAAGCCGGGCCGGGCCGCTAGTTAGGTAATAAAGCGTAAATATGTTATATAGAAAATAGTCTTTAAAAGTTATTTTGTAGAAACTCTCTGAAAAATATTTGAGGTCTAGAGTAAATATTTAGAGAGTCTTTAGTATAAAACTATTTTATCGCTAGGTATTTCAAATATAAACTTAGGTATACTACGATTATAGTAATTCTTGTACTTTTGAAAGAAAAAAATATGAATTTTATATGTATATTTAGGTGTATATTTAAACATGCAAAGACATGTATGTAGTGTATAAAAATAATTTAAGTCAACATTTTATAACCCTATCCATAATAAAACAAACTCCCACATTATAATTAAAACAACTACTATTTTAAGGCATAAAAATATCAAAGCGAATCAATCTAAATGCAGGTTAAACCTTTCGATATTTGAGTTAACCGTAAAGGCATTGCAACATTTCACACAATAGATTTGTTTCTGTAATCGATATTGACGTAACTATTATAATTGTTGCAACGGATTGTTACGCTGATATTTTTTCAGAACGGCAGCGTAAAAAAAAAGGTTACCATGCAGAATAATTATTCAGAACGTTGTTCAATAAAGAGTTTATCATTTAGATTAGTTAGGTACATTAATATAAGCATTCACAACCTATTTTTAACCGACTTAAAAAAAAAGGAGGAGGTACCCAATTCAACTGTACCTTTTTATGATTGTTGCCATGGATCTTCAACAGGCTGAACCGATTTTAATGATTCTTTTTTTATTTAAATGCTGGTGCTTCCCGTGTAATCCCATTTTTCGTCCAGTTTTGACAGTAAGATCTATAAGAAATAAATTTAAGACTTGTTTTGAAGTCGGTTTTTTTGTTAGAATTATTATAATTAATTTCAAGTACTTACCTGTTGTAACCTCTTTTATTAAAATATTTATTGCAACAGAACAGTATGTAATTGATAAAACACTTAATTAAACATTGATGACCGCCAAACTAAAGTCACACATCTATGTGATTTAAAAAATATTGGGCAAGTGTTTATAGAGCCGTAAAGTGTGTAACCATACAAAGCGTTAAAATCACAAATAAAGTTCAAATGTTTCGATAAAGCGAATCATATCAAAATATCATTACTGTACGAGTAGGTACAGTAGACCACGCGTTAGTAATCAGGAATATTTATGAAAATAAACCTTATGGCTTCAAAATAAGGTGCTAGTTATGTCAAAGTATTACCACTAGTGTACATTTAGTTTTAAGAGTAAATAATATGGTTAATTCATCATTTCTTCATCGGCATTTGTCTGTGGTATCGTTTGACAGCCCTTGAAAATAATCCTTATTGATGTGGTGATATTTTTCTTCTTTATGTCAAGGTATCTGGGTCATGTAGTGCTGTTTAGATGGCTAGACAATAAGCATGGTTAAAGGTTTGCTAACTGTATACATCTTTTGCCGCACAAAAGATGTATATCATCATCATCATCATCAGCCGGAAGACGTCCACTGTTGAACAAAGGCCATCCCCCTAGAACGCCACATTGACCGACGTGTATATTACAGTAAATTGGGGAACTAGGGAGATATCACCTAGTTCCTAGACTGACAAACTGAAATACTATTGGGCCTCAAATATCGTGACTGTAAGTTAATTATGTCATCGTTATTACTAGTATAGTATTTTTATTTTTGTATCAGTTTGATGTCGTCTTTTTGTTTTTCTGTAACTTGAACATAAAATGTTTAGGTGATATCTCTTTTATTTACATTATAGATCTTGCTGTACAGGAGCTGCATTTATTATCGTGTAGGAGCAAATTTTATTTAGAGACTGTTTAAATAATAATAATAAGCCAGCCTATAAACGTCCCACTGCTGGGTACAGGCCTCTTCCCATATAGAGAAGGCGCGAGCATTGACCACCACGCTTTTTCTCTGCGGATTGGCGATTTCAGATCCAGAGACTATTTATAATAAATAATTTTGACTGCAACAAATTGAGGGGAATGAACTGAAAAATAAGAATTTTAGAACTAAAACCGAATATATTATTATGTTTGTTAACTTAACCGAATATATTATTATGGTTGTTAACTGACCATAAAAAGTACATGGAACTTTGTGCAGGATGCAAGCGTGAGAACTTTGATGAACAAAAAATAATGAAATATTATTCTGCATCAATCATTTTGAAAACTTTTCAGATATGCTTATCAGATTTTTGTGTTTGTAAGAAATTTGTTTTGTTTTCAATCTTTTGAATACATTAAGATGGACATCAAATATGTATTATTATAATATTGTTTTATTTAATTTTATTATAACCTCTTTACATTTTAATAAATAACTCATAATAATATTTGTCTATCAACTCAAAATTATTTTTTTGTCAACCTAGTATGTAGTATAAAATACAAATTTTTAATAAAAATTAAGATTCCTACTACCTACATTTAAACTAATTGCAGTCGATTGTTTTAAAAAAGAAGTAGTATGTAGTGGTTATAAAATTAGATTTTGTACAGACAGGATTCACGATATGACATCATTTCTGGGGGGCACGGCTTGATAAGGCAAAGATGACGCGTATATTATCTGATTACCTTCAAATCAGTCGTGTCAAAAGGACAAGACTAAAAAATGTTGAAAAAATAGATTTAAGTACAAAGTATATCTCCTAAAGAGTGAAATATCACTTATGGTAGTGACACAACAGATTAGAGGTAAAAAAAAGGGGGGTTTTTATATAGTCCCCTCGGAGATCGAACCCGGCACCTTAAGATGGCAATACCTTGAAACCTGGTGTGAGCGATACTTGACCACGGATTTCGTCAAAAACTCAAAATAGCCCAACCAAACCTTCAGAATCTTATAATATACTATTTTTGGCAATTATTTGCCTTTCGGGGCTGTCGGATACAATTTCAAATTAGTCTCGCCCGATTAAGTCACACTAATCGTGTGTGTAAGTCCTAAGTATAAATCACCCACATTACCTCTTGGTTCAGTAGCACATTGCAACTGGACTAGCGCAGCCTAGATAGTCTATTGCAACTTCAAATAGACCGGAACGCAGCACGCGACTGTAGGTGACTACGTTATGCTATCCATGAACCGAATCATTATAGGGGGTGCTACCTAAGAGTATACCTATTCTGAACGGATAGTGGACCTACATCTATGTAAATTGTTTAATTAACTCAGTTTGAGCTGCAATTTTGTAAACATATTCTGCCCCAGATGTAGTCTTCACCCGTTTAGGATAGATACACTTTTTTGGTAACACTTTGTATAAATGTGTTGCATTTACAGTTACCATTGTCATCAATATAGTGCACATCCAGCTTAATACACTTATAGGAGATAAATAGACGAGCCTGTTGGTCTAACGGTTAGTGACCCTGACTGCTATACCGGAGGTCGTGGGTTCGATCCCCACTCAGGACAAATGTTTGTGTGATGAGCACGATCATTTGTTCCGGTCTGGGTGTAATTTATCTATAATATGTATGTATTTAGAAATATATAAGTATGTTTATCAGTTGTCTGGTTACCATAACACAAGCCCTGCTTAGCTTGGGATCAGATAATAGTGTGTGAGACGTCCCGGAATATAAAAAAAAAAAAAAATTAAGCAAGTTGTTACCGAACATGTCCTGACACATGGAAAGTCTCGAGACAAGCAATCACTCTAGGAGCAGACGCAAGCCACAAGACCCATCTAACATGTTGCGGTGGGCTATTGTCGGTCACTGAGCAACACGCAGCTTTGAAAGTTGCGCGTCGTGTTAAAGAACATATTATTCCCTATGCATATTTCATTTCATTTCCTAGGGTTAAATGTATATAATCATCAACTGAAAGTATGAAGTACCTATTGACCATAATTTATTGTTATCTGGTAGATAGCAATCTAATCTAACATTATAATACGTTATCGGATACTTTAGTCAGATAATATTTTATAGTCAGATATTAAAATTAAACTATTTTGGTTGGATTCCATCACGTTCTATTTTTCCAACAGTTTATTTCCACTGTATCCAAGGTCACGGACAGTATTGATCGAAGAACTACTATTATGAAGAACTATGTATAATGGCATCCTTTAAGCATTCAGAAATTAGCTGTCGCATCTTTTATATCAGTTGTATAATCGGAGGAGCAGAAGGAGAAAGGAGAAAAAAAACAAACAACGAATAAAAAGAAAATACTCATTTAATCAAATGCCTAACAATAAACACGTTACACACACGTAATAACAAAGATACGACAAATTGAGCAATACTTTGGTTGACAAACAAATCACAACCTTTTGAGAATGCTCACTGAATTTAATTCAGCAATTTCAAATCTTACTTCCGAAGAAATAGGTCCAAAAATTGCACTAGTCGTTCAGAACGCATCCGCAAAAGTGTAATTAAACGTCAAAATAACCTAAAAAATTAAAATGGTAACTGAAATAAGCGATAGATGAAGGCGCTCCCCGATCAAGTTGAAAAGATTATTTCTAAGTACATTCTGTCTAAAACCAGGACTTTTTAACTTGATGGAGTTATTTGGGAGTTAGTCTATGACGAGCTGGCGGAAGGAGCCATCGATTCCGAAGAGTTCGTCGTAGTTGGTAGGCTTGCCGGGTCTGAGGGCCTCGTTGGCTTTCAGATTCTCCTGTTCCGCGAACCAGTCTTTGTATTCTTCTAGCTTCTTGACCCACGAGTCTGTTGAAGAAAAAAAAACATGAGCAGTGATAAAACATATCCTGATGTTTTTATATTTGTGATCTAAGTATTCTGTTTTTTAGAAAAAAAAAAATGTGTACCTGAGATTCCTTCTCTATTCAAGAGGCCTGTGCCCAGTAGTGGGGAATTTACAGGGCGAAATTTAATTATATTATTAAGCTGAGTCATAAATGTTTGGATTTGGATGTTAGATTTTTTGTCAAGATATAGTGAATTAAATTGCATATTTTGGGAGTCGTTTTTAAAAGAACGATAAAATTTGAAGATGTGCTCTAGCACCGAATACATATAATATTGGTTATACTAAAAGTTATATGTTAAGCCTAGAATATGGTACTTACTGTGAAGATCGTTCATGGGTCCAGCGTTGCCGCCGTATTCAGTCGGGAGCATCTCCTTAGGAACGTATTTGTAGAGATCATTTGTGTCAGTGTGGAGGAAGATCTGAAACAAAAACATAACCAAATTAATAAGGTGAAAATAAAGTAAAGTAAATGTTGGACCGCTGAAGGAAAAGATGCAATTTTATGTTAACTTATGCATATGATAATTTTACAGCCGTTAAATGCAAAAGAGTTCACTTTTTGTACTGGCACTAAGTATCACATATTTTTCTATATTTATGATGATTTTAAATATCCTTTAGGACAATAAATACTTGATTTAGGGCCGAACTCCACCAAAGCGGAGATGAGCAGAGTAGAGCGGAGAAATGTATAAAACAACCAATAGGAGTGCCTCATTCAGCCCCAGCTACACATTTAAATTTGAATAACCAATTCATAGTGGTTGCTTAAAAACTTCTCCGCTCGTCTCCGCTTTGGTGGAGTCCGGGCCTTAATGTGTTAGTTTATGCGGTGGAAGCCCAAGTAGACTAAAATTTATGATGATTTAAAAAAATCCTTTAGATGTAAATACTTAATTAAATGTGTTATTTATTATAACTCACCCTTTCTTTGATCTTGTCCTTAATGAAAGGTTTGACGAAGTTGACGATCTTGTCAACCAGAGGTGACACGTTGATGACATGCACCTCCTTCAACTTGACGGGGTAGGCTTCCTGTAAGAAATAAATAAACAAAGGTTAATATATTATACAGAGATACATACATCAGGAAAGAAAAAAAAGAAAAAAAAAATATTCATCATGGTTATGACGCATAATTTAACATCACGCCTCTTTTCCTTCTAGAGGTAGGCAGAGACCATTTCATCCCATTTCGATCCTTACACACCTGTTTCGCTTTGTCCACTTTTTATTTCCTTCTTGCATGCTGTTTGGTTTATGGTATTTATAGATAAAATATATTATAATCATTTGTATTATTTATTACATCGGTCAAAGCTGAAAACTTGTTCAAGCCTTTTGAATTACAGACAAAAAAAGGTAGAAAAAAACCCTAAAGATTTAAGTTTAGTTTCAGTGCAATTTCAGACGAATTACATTAGTATTGTTCTTTTCCCTCTTTTCCCACCAGGTATATTTACTATAGATTCTAGACAAAGATATGAGGTCAAGGTTAGTATTATTTATATATCTAACTTAAAATCAAGTAATTAAAGCAATGTGAGATTTTTCTTATGCGTTGCACCTTTTCGACCGTCTTTCAGTTCCTACTCATGGAAATAAACATATTTATATTTGATAGTCTTCTGACTAATCTAAATTTAAATATAAATATTGTCCTTCCGTTTTCTTTTCAAAAAAATTAGAGATTTCATTTTACTTTAGTGAAATTGGAAGTAGTATTTCCGAATTTGTCTGCTTGCGACCACGGCCGTTGTAGCCCGGTCGAAACGTCAAGCTCTAATGCATATACGCGCTAATCCTCGTTCTATAATATTACTATAAACATGCAGCGCGATTGTTTAAAAGTGATTATTTCTGAAACTTTTTAGTCTACTACACATACATGTATTACATTACATTTACAAGTCCATTGTCTAGCTAATAAAGTATAGATTTCCTAATTACCTGTACGCAGACTAAGAACTTCTTGACGAGCGTGGGAGTGAACTTGGCGAAGTGTGTCGGGGTGGCGACGGACGCGTCCAGGACGTACACGTCTCCAGCCACTCCTTCCTTCTCCTCAGCCAGTCTGACGTCACCCAGCATGAGGGCCAGCTTGAAGGCGTCGGCTACGTTGGGCGTCTGGGCTTCTTTGTCCACACCTGGAAAACAAAAGAAGATCAGAAAATTTTTCAAGGGTAGATTCCACACCTGAAAAAACTCGTTTGTTTTCTCTGGTCTCTGGTTGTTCGAATAAGACAATTTTTAAGGGTGGATTTTTTCTGGTGCTTCGCTACATTTTCAGAAAGGTTAAACATTTTGTTGTAAAAATTAAAAGTAATGCTTGGATGTAATAGCACATTTAGAAAGTTATCACGATTGAAAAACGAAAGCAACTAAATTCGCTTAAGCTGAATGACCAACATTTCATATGATGAAATTTTGAAAATAGTTATTGAGGTACATAATATGTTTAACCGACTTTATTTTATGTCCAGAAATAGCTCACTTACTTAAATGTAGACAGTTCCTGGTAACAATTTATGCGAGTAATTTTTATCAGACGATATTTTAACAAATCTTTTGACCATTATTTTAATTGTCTTAAGCAATTAGTAACCACACGTGTTGCTAGACACGTGAAAATATACAAAGAGATTCTTAAGAAGATAATCTTTTAATATGTTAGGTATTGTATTAAATAAATGCTAGTGTTTCATTGCACATAATAATAGTACTTGCATTGTTTGTTAAGAAGCAATAATAATTTAGCTGAATGAGGTAGCTCAGAGTTAGTTTTATGTATTAAAGGAAATACTAAATAACACAACAAATTAGAAACTATAAATATTTTGCGTGGGGTGGAAAATTAAATAGTCATGAAAACTATATTTTGTTTGAGGAGGTCAGTCAGGCTCCATTTAAGGATATTCAGCTGAATCCAGTAAGACTGGACGAGAAACTCACCATAGTTTGAGAAAAGGCTAGGCAGATGATGATTAAAACGTTTATTTTGCTTAATCCTTTTACCATGTTCAGATTTTTGGAAGAGATCTTTGCAGTTAGACCTAGTCTTTGTCTGCCTCACTGGACTTTTGACGAGGACGTTAAGGTCTTAAACCAGAGGCACTGTGTGTATGTAATTTGTGTGAAAAAAAGGCGATTCCTTACCCCTCATGACGATGACACGTCTTCCTTCAGGAGTCAGGCCGGGTAGGGGTGGCATTTGACTGCAAATAAATAACAACGGTTAAGAAACAAATTCAAACTGCGTGGATAAATCATTAGGGTAGAAAATAATAAGTAAATCGTAAAAATTACACATTTTTAATGTCTTGTATTGTCAATATCGTCCTATGTGCAAAAAAAGCTATTGCACACTTGCATTTTAACAGATAATCTATTGCGATATGGAAATTATATAGTATACTAAAAGCCTCAATCTTTTTGCCGATTTCTTCTAGAAAGAAGTGACAACCACACTAGTAATCTAACAGGGTTTTGCAAACATTCAAAGAACACTCATGTTCCATGCGGGGATCGAACCCACAGGACGTCAAGCAGTGGTCTTTAGACTATAGGAACCAATCGGTAATTGACGTAGTAAACTTGAACTACATGGTCACATACATGTATGTCGAAGTGTTAATTAAGAATTTCCTCGGCAATACAACTAATTATTCTGTGACGTCACAGCGAAACATGATGCTCTATTTACTGCAGTTACATGATCTAAACACTTTGAACTTGTTTTCACATCCATTGTTTATTGCATCGGGTAATAGCGGTTATAACATACACAAAGCATTTATATAATGGTTTGTAAGGAACATTTTTTCCAATATTGCTGGTGGGATCGATAAAATATTGAACTCTTCTAAATATTACTTGCTGCTTAACTAAATATTAATGACGAATTTTGATCAAGAGGCAAGTAATTTATTTTGGTAAACGCTTTATTAAAGTTGCAAAAAAAGATTTAATTTAATTTAAAAAAATTAGCCTATCTTACCGATCTGAAATATATATTTGCACAAAATTATCCTTTAGACGGCTGCATTTAATATATAACTGTAGGTACAATTTATTTTTTATTAAAATTTAAAATTAATAAAAGAGATGAAAATAATTCTTATGACGTTGAACATTTATTTGATAACAAACCTGCATCCACAAAAACATGAGAAAAATCATAATTTTACATTGCAGGTCATAATTAAGATTGTTTTCATTGTTGTAGGATTTTCCACACTTATGTAATGAAGAGCAATTTACTTAATATTTACGTTGATGTTGTTTTTTACACGATGGGTCGTTGGCTTTATCCGTTTAAGTTCTGGGGTTTTTTGGGATAGTTACTCAAAATATGTGAATGTTTTATTCCAAATATGTTAGCAGAAAATCGGTTATGTTTGGATAGAATCTTCCCTCGAAATGATTAAAATTCGAAATACCAGATTTGTTAAGTCTCTGGATAGCCACTAACTTCCATTATTTGTGGTGTTATCAAATAAATTTTTAAGCCAAAGTTTTCGTGATATTATGGTTTGTGGAGGTCATATTTAAAGCACATCCATCATACCATAATAGCTCACCCATTTAAAAATACGGTTTTTATTTTGATCCGGTGAGACTGTAAGCTGATTCCAACATTGCTTCGGAAAAATGTAGGCAGCAGTAGCCTACTTTTTAGATATCCTTTATACTATCGTGGTTTCTTTTTTATTTTGGTCGTTTTACAGGTTTTATCGCGGTTTACTTTTACTTTAGTTCCCGAAGTTTGAACTCCTTGTCAGGTGTCATGATCACGGACAGAAAACAATACTTAGCAGAATCCGGTACGATATACAAGTCGAACCCAAAGGAACACACGAAAAAGATAATGAAGAAAAAGAAGTTACTAATATAAAACTTACACCATGTTGAGGATTTCCTGCAGTTCTGGGCGGGTGACGTCCCTGTCGTTGAAGAACTCTGGGACGGCCTGGCGCATGGTGAAGTACATGTCCAGCTTGCGCTTGGTCTTCTCCAGGGAGAACTTGCAGCCTCGGAGGAAGGTCATGATGCGCTGGTCATCTGGTGGTAAAGATAGGTTTGTTAGAAAACTTTGGTATTTGAACCTCTGTTACAGCATGTGTGGTTACAAAACTGCCAATCGGAAGCAAGTTCTGTGTTCCCTTATTGCTTCTGTTCATTTCCGATATTTATTGTTTTTGGTATCCAAGTTTTATGTGGTCAGTCTAATCTTATAATCGAATGTTTACACTTTTCCACATACGTGAAAAGTGTGTATTTTGTCAGAATCGGCCTGATTTTAACACTATGGCAGTCGTATATTATATTGTAGATGATTTTGCTGCACCTGTCTTATTATAAGTCGGGCTTTATTTGCAGCCCACGCCAGACTCTCCGCTCAATTTTTCTCTTATTATGAGACAGTTCTTGATTCCATTCTTAACTAACTTTAAGTGATGACAAAGTGAAGACCAACTTGTTATATTTACAATTACCCTAAGGTTGTAATTATTATTTACCGAATTCATCAGGTAGATGGGGCTCCTTCTTGAGCCACTCCTTGATGTGGGCGAGGTCGGCCTCCTTGGTGTCCGCCTTCTCATTCAACTCCTCGCGGATCTTCTGCCACATCTCACCAGCTGGCTGTTCCAAAGTCATCTTGGCTGCTTCGACTGGTCCTGGGGAATAATGGGATTTATTGTTATTGGGTTTTTCTATGCAATTCTCTGTAGCAGGTCGGAGTTTGGATTTGTACCCGGTTAGTGGGAATAGGCTCGCCCCCTATTACATTTGACCTAAACATATCGACGAACTGTGGGTGTACATTGGTACACCTCTACCTACTCCTTCGGGGATACAGGCGTGATGATATGTTATGTTATTGTTAACGGTGTAAGGTTGATTTTTGTATGTGCTTTTTCAAGAAAGGGTTTGAAATATTCACTAGAAAATATGTGATTAGTAATTTTTTTAAATACCCTATTGTGTTTGTCAAAATTGAGCGTTGTTTTTTTTATGACGTATGCACGTATACCACACACATAAATGTTTGAATGAAGCATTTGAAATTTTGGCGATATATATTAATAACTATTTCAAATGACGTGATCCGTCCTAATAGGTACTGAATCCTAATTATAAATGGTTTGTAAATGTTCCTGTTATGTATGGACTAGTTGTTGCTATCCTTGCTATATAACGAAGGCTGGGCCCTATATTGTCCGTCTATTTTCTTAATTACAGACTAGTGCCTATGCTGAATACGAATTTAAAGAAAAAAAGGACAAGTGATATTAGAATTTATTCTAATTTATCTTGATTCAATGCATAATATTATGTTATGTCTTATTTATTCTACTTGACTGTACAAACTTCTTGTAATGTATCTAAGAACCTAAACACTGCATATGCTCTATTTAATATTATGTACCAACTAGAGGTCATCGACTCTTACAAAACAATAAGCTATTAGTCTGTATACACAGTGACACACGGCCATCCGTCTCGTTATGTCTTATACAAGGTCTAAGGTTTTGACATATGACTGAAGGTCGAGTCTACCCTTCATTGTGACTTACTTTGTTTTATTTGAGTTGCAATACTTTTATTTATGGAGTTGTGACACTGTAGTTATGGAGGTAGTTGTTCTAATGTTATTTTTTTTTTTAAACGCATATCGAACTCGTAAAATGTAATTTTTTCGGGGAAATTCAGAAATATTGAATCACTTTTCTTTAGGACAAAGATACTAAAGTTATTTTATATGAATCACACAAAGGTTTGTCTCAAGCGGGTAACGAACCCGCATCCCATTGAGTAGTAGGTGCAATTTGAATGTTTACTTTTGGTGAATAAAAGATTCAGTGATTCAGGCTACAAGTGATTATTTTTTTTCTTCTAAGGTTACTGTAAAATGAAATAAGAAACCACAGCCTAAAAAGTAGATTTAAAATAGAAAGCTGACAATCAGTAAAAATCACCACCGTATCATAAAAGTTTCTAAACTCGTTTTCGTGAAAATAAAACATAACTTTTACTTTAAAAAACTGTTTTGTTAATGTAACCGCGTTTTATGTACCGTAACGGTTTTCATGTAACGAAAAAAGCAATTTAATGAGTTTTTAACAACTTTCACCGTTTGGTTGAGCAATGCCCTCTCTCGTGTGGTCACGATGTGCCGGTCTGTTTCTTCTTTGTTATTGCTTATAACCATGCATGCAGACATGCAACCTAATTAAAATTTAAGAAGCGCCAATTAATCGCAAAATAAATACAAATAAATACACCATGAAACGATCTTTGTTCTAGTTCATACAAAATAATGTAGATGGCGTTGTACTAAATTTCCGAATGCAACTAATACCTTTTGTTTCTTCAGGTACCTACTACATTTGTGAATGCCAACAAAAGATCTTTCAATGGCTTTCTCACGTTAGCATTATGGCTTCTGAATAATTGATTTCTAATGACTCATAACTCTTTCCTCGAACCTTATTACGATTGTTCAGATTATGAAACGACACGCTCTTTAAATACGAGTATGAATACTGTGACTGTTGCGTAAGGGTACACTGACATAATGCAAGATGAATTAGCTACTGGCATGATATTGTAACGGTTTATGATCACTGCAGTTGGCACATAGCAGTGACTGTTAAAAAAAACAAAGATGGATATGAAACTACTATTGTAACGACAACTATTTTTATGACAACTTAGATTAGATAGGTATTCTTTCAGTATTTATTTATAAGACAGCGTAGTATGCCTTAAATCACAAACATTAACGTGCAGAAATCGCCAGCATAACAATTTTATTTTGATCCAAGGGTTTGTAGTCTTATCATGAACGATAAATTCTGAATTTTGTTCGAGTTTTACACATAAAAAGTTATAGACTTACAAATGTATGATATATCTTAGTCACCATATACTGAGTACTTATGTCTCAGAATAACTTAGGACAAGTAGGCGATTACATTATTTTTATATAACTCAGCCCTTTATAAAAACTACCTCGTTAGCCTAGTGGTGCTAAGCGCGACTGCTACGCTAGAGGTCTTGGGTTCCAAGGTGTTATTGGGAATTTTCTATGAACTTCTCAGTAGCAGGTCGGAGATTGGTTTTGTGCCCGGTTAGTGGCAATAGGCTCGCCCCAAACTACATAGGACCTAAATATACCAGCGAACAGACTGTTTGTGTACATTGGTACACCTCTGTCTAACCCTTCGGGGATACAGGCGTGATGGTATATTATGTTATGTTAAAAAAAAAACTGACTTCGAAAGCAATCTATCACCATGTTTACCATTGCCGAGGTATCATTGTCGATTATTGAAAAGTAATCGTCAAAGATACCGTGAAAATAATCAGACTCCTTTTGTACAGTTTACAAAAATCAAAAATAAAATATAATAAGCCAGTAAACATCACGTATAAACCACCGCTATGACTTTGAAAGGAATTTTTTCACCAATCTCTTCGACTTTCCAAATAATTGCATCTATCTGTAACGGTGTTGAGAACCGTTAGAACTCAACTTACTAAAGTGCTAGGGTTGCTACCTGAATTAAGTTTTTATTAATTGGTTGATTATTAATTGGTCTTGGTTTTTGGTTGATTAGGTTTGGTGATTAATTACCGTTTAATCGGCTTAGAAGTTACTTAGAGCTGTTTTTAGTATGGAGAACGAGTATTGTTGCTGTTAGTCTGAATACTACCTACCTACCTGCCTACTTTAGTTTAGAAGTTTTATTTTGGAAAAAAAAATCATCACATGGTTTTTTTTTTTCTTTTTTAGTTCTCTCATGTTGCTAGCTGGACTGAAATAAATTCTTGTTAAATTAATTATTCCTCCTCCTAGTTAAACCCCAAATAGTTAATCGCCTTAGCGCTGACAACTTAGCTTAGCTAGTAGACCCAAAAGTTAGACATTATTAAATTAATAAGTGACATACGGTATTGGACGATGAAGTGGTAATGATCATGACTTTGTTTTTTAATTGCATCCAAATTTCCAGCAGACAAAAAACAAAATATTTTTTTTTATCCAATAACTTTTATTTGGTAGCCCTACACCTATCCATTGGCAACAACACTTCAAAGATGTGAGGAAGTCACGTGCGTTGCGCTCCATTCGCTTTGTATTCTTTTGTAAGAAGGTTTTATAATAATAATGGATGGGTGCAAACTTTTTATTCAAAGTGGCAATAGATTTTTTTGCTGACGGCAATATAATTTAGATCTTTTTTGGTATTTTTCTTGGCTATTATAACTTTTTTTTTGTGGTTAGAGTGGTTGGATTTCAGGTCTTTCTTTTTTATAGGAAACTGTACATTGAAGTTTTGTAATATTTTTTAAGTTTTTTGCTTTTCGTTGCATGTTTAGTACCTGCCTATCGAATGTACTAAACAATACTCAATACGTTTATTTGCATTCCACAAATGTGAACTTAGGTGATGATGATTGTTTAACATGTAGTTTTATATTTAGTATTTGTGTTCGAGACATAAGTTCCGTAGGTACTTTACTTACCTCGAATAAAATAAATAAAACATTGCATGTACTTTTTAAATAAATGGTTTCTTCCTTTGAAATAAATGGATTTATTTTAGTTTTATGACTCGTTATAACAAACGTCATGCAAGTTAAAAGCAACTAATTTAAGTTCTGAATATTTCATTTGTTTACCTACTGAGTGCTAATTTACGTATAGAATTATTAGACATAAAAATACTAAGATTTGACTACCATTCTCATTATATTAGTAACCACTAGACCAAAAACCTGGCTAACGCCTCAAATATATTATTAAAGCCAAGCAATTGTGAACGAAAATTGCTTGTTATTACAACTTTTTGTGTTATTTCTTATTTGATGTTAAGTACGACTTGGATAAACCCAATAGTCATAGAATAGGCTTGTAAATAACAAGTGTTGGAGACCACAAAACAGTTTGCTGAAAAGTGCATATTAAATATTAATTTAAGTAAATGTAAGATGGCATAACAATGTTTTGTATGTCATCTAATAAAGATCAATATATTGATTTTGGTTCGAACTTATTTTTATATACCTACTTGAAATTGGTTTAATTACCTATTCGTTTTTTAATTCTTATAACTTTTTGTATTTTTCCTGCTTTTGAAAACGAACTATACTTATTTAAAAGAGATACATAAAGTTATTTGCTAAGTTTTGAACTTCCAATCATTTCTGATCTCATACTAACTTTTGCAGATGACAATTATAAATCAAAACTATACAGAAGCTGTAAAGTATCGTCAGTTACAATTTGTTTACGAATGGTTCAACCGGACTTGCATCGTATAATTGTAGTATATAACTATTTGAGAAAGCAAATTAATATCTTACGCATTCTCTTTGCTGTTAAGGCTCTGTTTATTTATACATACACAGAGTACGATTGCTCATCTTAGATATTTATTGAAAATAGGATGCTATGTCGTTACATAATTTCATAGCAATTTAATTTAAGTTTAGAAAAACAGTGAAAAGATCTTCGATAATTGTTTGTTTAGTAAGCTAGTATAGAGCATTTTTGGATTATTTGTTAATCTATGCGTCAGTTAAATTAAAAAGAATCAATGCAACATTTTACTTGTATAGTGTACATACTTTGTCAATTAAGTCGCATTTAGTAAAGTACATTCAGTAAGCATAATTTTATAAATAAACTACCAAATATACTCGACGTTGAAACTATGAGAATGTAAATTATTTATCAACTCTTTATCTTAAAAATCCTTTTCTTCTACAATCTTTCTTTTTTGGCTTAGCCACAGTCGGGTAAAGTAATAATCTAACCTCATGCACATTGTACAAGACGTAGGTAATCACGTCGACGTACATTTTAACAGTACCAGCCTGTTATGTAGAGCGAAGCAAAATAATTCATGCTTATGTTTTAGACTTTACTGTCAGTTTTAAGAAACGATTAAAAGTATGAGAATGTTTATTGAAGAGTGTATAGATAGTTTATCTTATTTTAATATTACTATTATAAAGACTAGTAAGTTTTTGTTTGTTTGACGCGTTCATCTCTGAAACTACCGCCGAAATCTGAAATAGTCGAATTTGAAAATTCGTTTTGCATTTTCATCTCTTTTCTTGAGGAAGTTTATATTTTGATATTTTAAGTCACGTTAGAAAATAAAAGTGCATAGCTGCAAGATTAATATTATAGATGATAAATATTTTGAAATAGATTAAGATAAAATTTTGCACACAAATATCCTGGATTATATATATAATTTAAACTCATTATTTATACATAAAATAAATATTTATCCTATGAGTAGGTGCATGAAGACCACATTACTTGATGGATTCTGTCCATACCCAATTTCTCTTAACCATTGCGAAAATAATAAAACAATTATCAAATAAATAAAACTTTATGCTATGTAAGCACCGCTTAAACAATTTCTCTGCGTGCCAATGACCGGTAAGAGCCGTACCGAGAAACATGGCGATTTCCAACCGACGAGATGAATTGTATAAATGTTTGTAGTCATGTATAAATGTGTATAGACATGTATAAATGTTTGTAGATATGTATTAATGTCAATGTTTGTTTGTGGTTGATTAAATGTAATAGAGAGAGTGTGTTGCTGTTATTTAATAGGATATTTTATGTCGCTTCAGTTAAATTTTGGATAAATGCATTCGTCTGATTTTATTATGATTTTGGTATCAAAAATTATAATAATTAGGTGTGTATTAATTTGCACAGGTCTTGAGATATTAACCATAAAAATCAGGATCTATATTTTTAAATAAATCTTATGATTGTTAGATGTTGTGTATACTAATTTAATTAATACTTTGTTTTTATTTAACCGACTTGAAAATAAGGATTCTCAATGTGAATGTTATGTGTCTGAGGATATTTAATTCTAATGTGGATAAGTTAATATTTATAAAATTATTTATATTATTATTATTAAGTAGATTTCGTCTCAAGGAAATAAGAATTATAGCTATTTTTAGTTTTTGCTCAAGTTGAGATAATAAAACCGACTTAGGTATATTTGGTTTTATTTCGTTTTCATTAATTTAAATTCATAATCTGATAATAAAAATAAAATTTAATTATATTCCATCCAAAATCCAATTATATGCTTCTTCAACAGATCATCGTATCTAAGCATGCTAACTCTCATCAATCATAAAACTTCCATACTGTCCATCACAATCACTAACGCCACTAAAAGTACCACTTAAGTTATATCAAATAAAAAAATAATCACCTCTGAACTGGAATATTAAGTCACAAGCCAAACTCTCTACGATATACACACTGGCACTTTGTCGCAACGTGTTTAAAGATTTAGTGTCACTTTTAGTACCAAAAAAGTTAGGATAGTTCGCGCGGCGCTCGCGCTAGGCCGAATGAGAAGGTGTGTGCGCGGGCGCAGGTTTTATTATTTCGTTACGCGACGTGACTGGTGGCTGTGAGGAGGGGTTGTTTGGGTTTTGGTGCTAGTGGTAGCGGGTTCGAAGACCGACAATGATACTATAAGATAATAATACAATTTATGTTTTTTCTTGTCGAATCTGGAATCGAACTACAGACCTGATGATAACATTTGTTGAAGAAGTTTTTAGTGGGATTCGAATCACTAAGGTTTGATTTTGTATTTGTGTTTAGTAAATTTTATTGACCTGATATAGAAGATATAAGAAAAGTAACTAACTTCTTATAATCTATGAAAGTTTGGGGCCTCAAATTTAATGATAGTCTTGATAACTTTATAACTTAATCACTCCCTATCGCCATTTGAGAATGTTATGAAACAAAATATAAATGATTATAATATATATTTTTAGAGTGCCAGTAATAGTACTCTTTTAAATGCAGACTCAGAATCATATAGCTATGTTAACAGTTAAATCGCTGTCAGTGAGACCACCGCCTAACCAGGGTGATTGAGATGACTCATGCGGTTGGAGATATTTAAAGAAAAGTAAAGCTGACGAGGCTTTGATCTGTGTTATAATGTACTGGCGTTTTGAAAGTATAATGTTAATATTAATATACTTAACTAATGATAATAACAGTATACGGTACTGTATTATAAAGAGGTGAACAATAAATAGTTGTGCTGGAGATATAATGGATAAATGCTAAATGAAATTAATATCTGTCGTTGTTTTTTATAAAAAAAACTAGCAAACCCAGCGAACTCCGTTTCGCCACCAGGCTTCGTTTTATGTAACATTTCGTTTGGTGATTTAAAAGTCTTCACTTTTAATTAGTTTTTTTTTCTTTTCCTGAGTTTTCTTTGCTATAAACCTCACGGAGCCCGAGACCTTTCCAACGAATGCAAAACCGTGGAAATCGGTTCGTGCGTTCTGGTGTTATAGCGTCAGGAAGGAAAACCCGACTTATTTTTATATAGTAGATATTGTAACTAAATAACTTTGAAACTGTGTTTTGAATGCAAAAGTTTGTCTTTATTCACTGCATATTGATGCACATAAACTATAGCCCCATACGAGGTTGGAACTTGCAACTGCAGATTAAACCAGATTTACAATTCGGACCACTTACCATACTCTTAATCATCTCCCGAGACTTTTCCCTACTATGTCGGGGTCGGCTACCAGTCTTACCGGATTCAGCTGAATACCGTATTTTACATGGAGCCACTGCCTATAATCTGACCTTCAGAACCCATTTTACCGGAAAACACAGCACTTACAGTATTTTATTACTATCCCTAGAACGAAAACCCATGGTCGAAAAAATATATACCGATAGCTCTTCTGCTTTCAGAAGACCAGTCTATTAAGAAATGGGCAAGTAAAATCCTGTATCTGCTCATCCTCCTAGTAATAAACACTACATAATATATCCAACAAGATATAATATAAAAGTATAATAAACAATTAAATTATACGTATACTATTATCGTACCATTTATCTATACAAAAGATCTTTTCACCGTTTCGACGTTTTTACGAAAATGTTTTGTTCAGCTAATCATGCATATAATTTCTAACACGTATAATAATAATAAAAGAATTGTGAAGTCACGCATTTCAAAGTTTTTGTATTCTTATAATGTAATAATAAAGGAAAGTGACTATTTTATTCAAGTTTCAAAGCGTACGTAGAAAAGACATCAACGCGTTAAAGATTCTCAATTTTGTGTCAAAAACTTGAATTAAATCGAAACTTTATTCAAAAAGTAAATATGGAAATAAAATATAAGTTTATATGAAATGTTATTATATAATAACGTAATGTGTTTGTTTGTGCATAATGTTTATCGTAGAGATAGTAAATAACGCCTAAAAATATGAAAGCGTACATTATTTTAAATTAGCGCCGTTGTGAATATTATTTAGTTATGCATACAACGTTAAATTTTATTTATAAAACGTAATGAATACGATTATGTAATATAATGAAAATAAATGCCTTTGAAATGCCTTAATTCTCTTAAACTTAAGTAACTTAGTAAAATGGATTATTCAACCATTTTTTTTTATTATTTTATAATCCAATATCATAACGATGACTGTACTACGAGTAATAACCTGAACAAAGCCTCAAATAAATTTCTAATCAAACACTATCAATTACAGACACTCCAATCTTAGTCATACTCTTATTTACCTACGTTACATTTTCAAAGCCTTGATATTTGATATCTACATTATACAAAGTCATTTCAATTTCGCCATAAAAAGCTGGTAAATTCCGTAACTGTAATGCTTCCAAACTGTCTAATAAACGTGAGTCATAGTGGTGTGATCCCCCCTCTCCCTCTCTACTCCCCCCTCTTTCTGGTAGTAACAGGTGTTTTTGTGCATTGTACTATGTATTCGTGCTTTGGTATGCAACTGATGTTTAATGTAACTTGAACGGTAGAAAATTCAGTAATAGTACCCTAATATTTCATTTTCATTTCAAGAAGTTACTGCAGCTCTATCTATCTTTTTTTGTTTTACTTTCTCGCGAATATTGAAATATGAGTCCCTAGTACGTTAATCGAATAGTGCTAGCTTATAATGCCAAAATTGAATAAGTTAGCAGTTTATAGCATCAAGTATTTAATTAAAGACTAAATTATCATGGTATGTTACGCATCAGAAGCCTTAGTACACTTTTTTTTAGCCTAATATCTTTAAATCAAACCCGGGAACTAATAAACAAAATTTGCAACAGTTTCCTTTTCAACACTACATACTCGAATCCCGTTTACAAATGGAAACAGTATGAAATGATTACAGTGTGGAAATATGGTCCGCCATTAGAGTTGTTCGTGTCGCTTCGTGTTGCTTCGCCGCAAGCATCAAGGCTGGGGACATTAGTCCAACACATCATTATTATGGCGAATGAAGAAGTCCACAATGGTTATGATAAATGTTTGTGTAATGCTTCTCTTGTTCTGTCCTTTCGCTTACACTTAAGGGCTAATTTTGCAAGACTACTGTTACAGATTATGTCGTGGCAGACAGTCTACCCGTGACCATGGTACCTGCAAAGGTGTCGAAACGTCGGGACCTAAAACCTAAAATAAACCGCGACAAAATCCGTAAAAAGCAGTTCTATTTGAATGTCTAGCATTTGCGTAAGTCTAAGAAACCATTAGTTAAGGGCGGAGTATCCTGAATTTTATTCGAGAAATAATTTTGAATTGTTGACAGTTCTATAGTCCAAAATCTAAAAAATAATATTATAATAATATAATAATCCAGCCTATAAACGTCCCACTGCTGGGCACAGGCCTCTTCCCATATAGAGAAGGCATGAACATTGACGCTTGCTCACTGCGGATTGGCGATTTCAGATCCCAAATTTTGAAATCCAGGTTTCTTCACGATGTTTTCCTTCACCGTCTGTCAGACACTTCGTCTTAGAATAATTAAGAAAGTACATATATCTTTGAAAAGTTACATTGGTACTTGCCCGGGTTCGAACCTGCAACCTCGTGCATACAATTCCGTTCATTGAACCGCTAGGCCACCACGACATAAATATAATACAAAATATAAAAAAAAACTTAGTACTTAGTTTTGAGTTCAGAGCCTTGTTTTTAAAGTATAAGATAATTTGTGCACCCATGTATCAAAAAGAAAACATGTATGCACATCAATTTAATTAGTGAGATATGTGTTCATATTTTTAATTATAAAGTAGTATTAATTACTCCAACATACATGCTTATTCGCCAATTTTACAGTTATGTATATACTTATTTTTGTTTGTCCGAATTGTACTAACTAGAATGTAAAAAAATTGGCATACAGCTAATAAGTTTACATTCTTTCCAACACTACACTACATAAAAGGTTTCAATTTATTTTTATGAAAATATATGTAGGTATATAAGTTAAAATATAATGGGTTTTAACTTTGCACTACATACATCAAGATCACAAGATTATGACGTATTGACATCTTTCACTTCAAACAAATCATAATGTATGTAAATGCATTAAAAACATTTTGTCATTGTCTTTTAAATTGTTTTTCTTTAGTAACAAATTGACATAGAAAGTGTTGTAATTTTAGCATTAAATGAAGTTTTAAGACCTTATAAATATACCCCAGGTTCGCTAAAAAGAATTAGAAGAGAGATTTTGTTACGATTTCTTAGGTATCCCATAACAATACACTGCCGAATTGAGAACCTCCACATTTTGATGTCGGTTAAAATGTGAAGCGCACTTTGAGGCTTTTCATTTCCTGTACATAAGCAACTAGAGTGAGCCTATCACGTCATCATCGTTTGTGACATTGTTTTACTCATTTGACACATAGCCGTACACTCGAATGTTAAGGCAAGTTACATGCTACCTAAAACTAACGCAACAAACCCATTTTATCACACCCAACCATCAACAATAAACTAAACATTTTCTTAATACTTATAACGAAGTATTCCAGTGATTTCTAATGCGTTCAGTACAGTAAAGACGGACGAGTGACGTAACACTTGCTAAATTTGGCGGTAGCGCAATCAACAACGGACCACTGTTTTTCCATTTAGTTTGGCTATGAGTTTGGGGTAAGTCGGATAGTCCTGAATGGTAAATTGGAGGTGCAGCTTTTTTCGCAGTAATAGTGTTGGTATTGATGATATGTTAACATTACATAGCCAATAGCAAAACGAGTAAATTTTCATGGACCATATTATGTGCATAGTCAACTTTTTATATTTCGGTTCATTTTTCACATTTTTATCACCTAGTATATTAATATGGAACTTAGTAATTTATTTATTTCCTTGTTGGTACAGTTTTTTTAATTAAATTATCACAAAATTAGTATTTATAGCAACCAGTTACAATTATGGCAATATGCACATTATTTGCAGTTTTATTAAATTAAAAGCAGCTATTTTTTTTCAAACAGCTAAAGTTTTGGAATAATGCAAAACATAATCGTCCGACATTTCCGAATGCGTATTCAACATGGTCACCCTACACTGCTTTACTAGTGCGTGAAGCATTGCGTGCACACATTTACCGATATACCACTGTATATACTTCTGTTTACCTCTCAACCTAACGTGCCAAACAAATATCAACCTTATCTCCTTGCAATAAGAACTGCCAGCCAAAATTTTGAACTCTGGTTGGACCATAATTTGCCAAGCAAAAATCAACCTTGGACCGTTGACATAAAGACTGTCATAGAAGCTTACAAGTCTAGATAGACCATAATAATTTGCCAAGCAATTTTCAACCTTATCCCCTTGAAATAAAGAACTGATGATATGTCATAACATCATTCAGTTAATAGTAATCGTTATCTATGTTTAATTAATGATTGTGTAATTATAAAGCCATAATTAATGTTTTGTTGTTAATTAATTAGATCGAATGCGATTCTGTTTGTTAAGGCTGTCATAAAGTTACATTATGCTTCCTAATCTCATTTCGCAAATGTGTATTGGCTAAGTTTTTCAGGAAAATATTGAATGCATATTTTTATAATAAAATTGGGATCTGAAATCGCCAATCTGCAAATGAGCAAAGCGTGGTGATCAATGCTCGCGCCTTCTCTACTTGGGAAGAGGCTTGTGCCTAGCAGTGGAACGTTTATAGGCTGGGCTTTAAAGAAAACGCGATCATTAGGAAATTCTGAAAAATAATAAAAATCATAGGATGAACACCCTGGTGACCTACGGACGGACAGCATAGTCTTAGTTTTAAGGTCCCGTTTAAGCCTTTGATACGGAACCATAAAAGATTTTTTTTAATTATGAAGTGTAAATTCTATTGATTTGTTTTGAAGCTTTAAGTACAAGGTCAGTCAAAGGCGTCAAAGAACTCATCGTCATCCTTGTCAATGGCGGGGAACGTGCCCAGAAGGCTGGCAGCATTGCCACGTTGAATGGCTATGCCGATTCTCTGAGCAAGGAACAAACCAGTTGCCTTCTTTATATTTTCGGTTGCATATGTTTAGCAGTAAGTAAGTATAATCATATTTCAGTCTTTTCTTAATTAATTAATTTACAAAATCGTACTACAAACGCAAGAAACCGGAAATATTTTTGCTTTCAGTGTGGTCTGCATAAAAATCTAATTACAATTAATTTGTAAGAGCAATTTAATTATAAAATAAACAAGTGTAAAAAATCGTAGCAAATGAAAAGAAGTGGTCTCTGCCTACCCTTTTTTTTTTTGTCAGTTGAAACTCTTTTATGAGCCAGCCTTGCATCCCCAGGGGGTTGAGGATGCAAGAGTCCGGGCTTCCAGAGCCTTAAGAAAGGCTCCGACTACTCCGGCAAAACACCTGGTGCCATCCTTCGCCTTAGTGGCGGCGTTACGCGTCCAACCGAAGTCTTAACACCATAACGCCCCCGGCGACTGCCCGCTTAGTGGCGGGCCCGACATGACCTCCGTCCTATGTAGGAGGGAGGACAGCGGGGGCAGTGCATGGCACTACACCACCCCCGCCCAGCAAGGAAGGAGACGCGTGCAATGAAGGCTGAGGGACCCCCGTCCCCGCCCTCTGCATCCCCCTCTGGGCAAGTCTGGCTACGGAGGATCTCGTCCGCGCCCTACCCGCCCGCCGTCGACGGAGCAATGGAGCGGAAGGATCAGCCTCCCGCTCGCGCTCCGAGGTCTCTTTCTGCGAAATGACGATCTCGCAGAAATGAGACACTGCCCGCCAGACGCGATTGTCCGCGAGCATGGCATTGACCACACTCGCGAACGAAAGGTCCGGACCAATAACTGCGCTTAGGACACGGCGCTCCACCTCGAAGGCAGTGCAGACCTCGAGGGTGTGCAGCGCCGTGTCTTCCGCCGCGCCACAATGGTGGCACGCAGGGGATTCCTCCCGCCCGATTCGGTGCAGGTACGATCCGAAGCACCCGTGCCCAGACAGCACCTGCACCAGACGGAACGTGAGGAACCCGTGGCGTCGCTCAAGCCATGTCTCCAGGAGGGGACCCACAACTTCAGTAACGCGGCGTCCGTAGCGGGCGTTGGCGAGCCCTAACCGCCAACGGAGGACCATTTCATCATAGGCTTCGCGCCACACGGCACCGCGTTCTTCCGGAGACAAGCGCTCCCCGAGCGCTTTCCGGGCCGCCGTCTGATGATATACGGCGGCCAGGACCTTTGCGTCTTGCTCCCAGGGGGGAGTCCCGGCGAGGGCGCAAGCAGCTGCGTGTCCCACCGTACAGTAAGCCCTCGCAATGCGTTGCGCAATTGCCCGTTGGGGCCTTCGCAGGAGGGACACGTTCTCTCTCCTGTAGAGGGCGTCTGCCCATATTGGGGCTCCGTAGAGCGCCATAGAGCGCAACACCCCGGCGTAGAGGCGACGGCAGCTGACCCGTGGTCCCCCCAAGTTAGGAAGGAGCCACGAGAAGGCGTTAGCCGCTTTGAGTAGCCGTGTTGCCAGATCACGGAAGTGGGGGCCGAAATCCCACTTGGCGTCCAGGATTAGGCCCAAGTACTTCATCTGGGCCTTAACATTCACCCTGACGCCCGCCACCACAATGTGCGCGTCAGGGGGCTTCCGCTGACGAGGCCCAGGGAAATACAGGGCCTCTGTCTTTTCCAAGGCCACCCTTAGACCCAGGCGAGCCATTCTGTTGGCAACCAACGTACCGCCGACAGAAGCTAGGCGCGCCGCTTCCCCATATGTCTTCCCCCGGGCAGTGACAAGGGTATCATCTGCATAGCAGAAGATATCCATGCCCGAGAGGAGGGCGCCCCGAAGAACCCAGTTGTAACCAATATTCCACAGGAGTGGCCCAAGGACCGACCCCTGTGGAAGTCCCGTGGCTACTCGATGACGCTTGAGACTGCCGTCTTTACTTTTAAACAGGACTTCGCGGCCCTGTAGGTAGTCAGCCAGCAGCGCCGCCAGGTATCGCGGTACCCTGTGGTACTTCAGGGCCTCCAAAATGACGGCGTGAGGCAGGGAAGGCGTTAGCGATATCAAAGGATAGCGCTAGCACTCCCTGTCCTCTCTCCTTCGCCTCCGCGCACAGGTGTTTTAGACCATGGATGGCATCTATAGTGGACCGACCCTCTCGGAACCCGAATTGGGCATTAGACAGGTCCGGGCCGATCCTGGCAAGATGATCTTTCAGGCGGGCCGCGATGATACGCTCGAAGGTCTTACCCGCCTCGTCCAAAAGAACGATTGGCCTATATCCCGACGGGGAGTCGGCTGGGCGCCCATGCTTCCGAAGAAGGACCAATAAACCTTCCTTCCATGGCTTCGGGAACCTCCCGGCAGAAAAACATCGGTCGAAAAGGTCCCGAAACCGTTCCTCTAAATAGGAGCTGGCGATCGCCATAACTCGAGCGTGTATCCCATCAGGGCCAGGGGCCGTCTTTTTTCGGCTGAGGCACGACACTGCGCCAGCAAACTCTTCCGAGGACAGCGGAGGAATGTCCTCCGATGGACCTATCCCGTACGGGGGATTCATCCTTGGCGGAGTGATATCAGCGGCGCACGGAAACAACGCCTGAACAACCCCGTCCAAGAGATCTGTTGGAAGGGTCTCCGTAAGTGGGGGACCAATGGGGCGCAATTTGTCGCGCACCATTTTGTACGATCTCCCCCACGGGTCGGCATTAAGTCTTTCCAACATTTCTGACCTTGCTGCGTCCTTAGCCGCCCCAATGGCGGTCTTCAGCGCCTTCTTTGTCTCCTGCCATTGCAGGTGGTACCGGGCCTCTCCCTGAGGATCCCGGTTTTGACGGCGTCGACGAAGATGCTGATATTTTCTCCTGGCGGCCATGCAGCTCTGTCGGAGGTCTCTGCCTACCCCCACAAGGGAAAGAAGCGCGATTATACAGGGTATCCGGTAAAAAATCCGACAAACCAAAACGTAGAGTAACTATTAAAGATTAGATGTAAAAAAATATTGAAAAATTAATTATGCTTTAAATCTAATATAAGAACAAACTCTAACTATACTAAAATTAAAAGTTACATGAATAAAAACTAAACGGCGTCAAAGAACTCATCGTCATCCTTGTCAATGGCGGGGAACGTGCCCAGAAGGCTGGCAGCATTGCCACGTTGAATGGCTATGCCGATTCTCTGTGCAAGGAACAGACCAGCCCTCTGATCACGAGTAGATTCTACCAAACGTTTGGAAAGTTCTTTAAAAAGATTTCGTGCGCTCGGACCCCATGACCCGAGCGTTTCAACCCCAAAAATTGCAAAATCAATTTTTCAGCGAGAAATATGGTGTGCGTGGCTAAGTACTGGTCGGGAAAAATTTTAATGCCAATGATCGACTCGATAAGAACAAGAAGCGAGAAATATGGAAAAATCTAATGCAAGGTTACTATGTATTTTAAAAAATTTCGAATATTGATTGTAATTCGAAACCTGTAACTTTTCAGGGAACATATTATATTATTTTGTGTTCATTTGGTAGGCCCTGACCGGACGTATCAACCCCCACAGTTCGTCGGACTATTTACCGGGCACCCTGTATGTGTGTATTTTATTTTTTGTAACCTTTAGTTTCCCACTGCTGGGCGAAGGTCTCCCCCATCTTACTCCAGACTTTTCGGTCTCGAGCCACATGACACCAATCAGTTAAAAAGCGATCGATGTCATCCCGCCACCGTCTCCTCGGCCTGCCTCGTCTGCGAATTCCGGTATTAGGGACCTACTCGGTAGCTATTTTCGACCATCTGTCCGGAGCCATACGGCAACGTTTGCCTGTATGTAATTTAATTATGTAAAAGTTCTTTATGTTTGAGTCGCGTGTTTTGAGCGAACACAATTTTATTGACGGATCCATTTATTAAACGATGCAAATACTTGGCAAATCGCGAATGCTTTAACGAGCTAACTGTACAGACTTTTAAAGAAGTGAATATATAATATGTGTAGTATTTTTTTGTGCATAAAATTCCTTACAGCAAGATTATTGAAATAAAACTATTTACGAATTATATGGTCACGGGCAGACCATGAGACCTGCAAAGATATCGGAACTTCGGATCCAAAAATCTAAAATAAATAGCTACGTAATCTAATAAAAGACGTTTTATTTCAATATATCTATTGACGTAAATTTTAGCAACTAATATAAAGCAGGAGTATTTTTTATTTTTTTTGTCGCAGTTTCGTTAAACTTTGTGGGCGCACATGGTTCAATGTTTTTAGGTCTTTAAAAGCTTTACCTTTTCAAGGTAATATTATAAAACGAACCAGTAAATTATTATCGCCATTAAATCCCTATAATTATATTAAGCTAGTAATTTTCTTATATCGCCTGTTTTTGACTGTTTCTTTGTCTTGAAATAACGTGATATATTGTTTTAACTAACGTGTTCCAGTTGTGTGCTCGCCTGTACCCGCAGATTAGAAAGCCCGACACTGCACTCGCTTGTCTCGCGGATCAGCGCTCATTACCCCGACTCTTACTTTTTCTAAGCGATGAATTTGTGGTAAAAACTCTTTAGTTTATACGACTGAAAACATTTATTTTGGACGAGGAAAACAAGCTATGTAAAATGTTTTCAGATTTTTATCTTGTAGGTATATGTTTTTAAGTCGTTGATTTGTTTTGTTTTCTTTTTTATGTCTATAATCGATGACAAAACTAATAGCGATAAGGGGTACTTCCCAATTAATTCAAATATTTTATTTAACTACTGATATTTTTTTTAACAATACTTGCTATGTCTTTAAAGTCAAATATAGGTAACGGACTAACACTTAGCATGTGAGAATTAATACTTAAATCCGAAATTGATTTTTTTTTTCAAATGATATTACTATGTCGGTAGGTTTTTCTCAACATACTCGAAAACACTCTTAAATCGTAAGACAGTCGTGTCTACTAAAAGCAGCTCCCTCAAATATTTACTAACAGCACTTCCAGTGGTCGACCGAAATCTCCTTTCTCCGTAATCAGATGCACACAGATTGTAGACATTTTGTTTATTTTGCACTTGCGATGCCGTTACTTAAGCATTTGTACAGCAAAGTAATGGCTTAGCTAGCATTCTTTTGTTTTTCAGCTATTATTTTGGTTACTGTTTATGTTGAACATAGAGTAAAAAAAGTAAAAAGTATAGAGTGTGTGTCATTAACAGCCAATAGCGCCGATCCAATCCAGTTTACTGATTTGAGTTATTTTTTCTTTGCCATTTAAGAAGTAGTTTTGTTTATAGTTAGAAAATATCGATGGATGCAATATTATTAGTATAATATTAGGTTTCTAGAAGTATTTTTCAAAATGGCGCGCTCTTTTTTGATACTATTTCTTATGACAATACTAGTTCAGACTAGTGCTCTCTGTTCATACACTTATATGGGCACTCTGTACTTTCTTATCTATACTCTAAGATAAAGACTGTTTACTGTTACTCTTCGCCCACCGTGACATAAGTAATTGGTTAATTCTAAATGGTAATATATTCCTGAAATACCTGTAACACAACAACAGTCTAATGTTTCTGATGGTAATTGAGTCTGACTGAAATTAGTGGAGAAGTTGTTTTTCCGTTAGTTTGTCCGCATCCTGTGAGACTGGAAGCCGATCCCAGCGTAGCTTGTGACAAAAGGCTAGGCAGAAAGATATTGAAGATCTGTAAATAATTATTATATTCTATAAATACAATTATTATGTCAGTTTATAAATACAATTCATAATATTGCTATATTGTGCAGGTCATACGTCTTCTCCTAAGCTTTTTACAGTACCAAAAAATAATCTACATTTAATGTCAATCATTGTGACTACTCGTATTTTCACATGCAAGTCGTCAACTTAAACTAGTCGTGTAGTATAAAACGCCTTGCCCATCATTCCGTGCATTCGGTTAGAGATTGTTTCAGACCGCATTCAGAGGGTAATGAGAGATACATTCGCTCATACAGTTCCATTTTGTTTTATTTGGCACTAGTTTTACTAACAGGGTTAGTAACGCTTTTGTACTTAAAGAAGTTTTTAAAATTGGTAATTTTTTTGTTGCTTGCGACCGACAAAATAATATTGATTATAAAATACAAGTTTTTATCTGTATATTCATTTTCATGGTCGTCGTTCCAATAATACGGTATTCAGCTGAATTCGGTAAGACTGGAAACCGACCCCAACATAGTTGGGAAAAAGGCTCGGCAGATAATCATTTTTTTCACATAGGATTACAAAAACCTTGTCGTTCTTTGTAGCAGTGTATGCCATTATGTTTTTCTCCGAACAAAGGATATCTTAAGTGTTTGAAAAATACTAAATTGATTGAATGACTTAATTTACCAGGTGGGTCAGTCCATTCACAAAATCAACGTCTTCAACCTTTTTTTTTTTTTTTTTTTTTTTTTTTCGGGGTGAAAATCTAATGATTTCGACCCACGTCGAAGGCACGACGTGGGGATATGTCGGACTTGCACCGACCAAAAACACCCCGGTCCCCTTCTCGCCTTTGCTGGAGCCGCGGGATCGCTAAGCATTCTCACCGCAGCTCCAGCAGGCATCGGTCCTTTAAGGACTCCTTCTAGAGGGGTGGGTGTAAAGTGTCCACCCCTCATTCCTTCTGAAAACGGACGCGTGGAACATCGCGTCCGTTCCTCCGGGGCCTGTCAGCTGATCGGGTGACGAGGTGCCCTCCCCGTCACCCGCAGGCCCCACCTCAGGGTGGTCTGAGGTCATGAAGCGCCCTGTTGCGGCGCCCTGTGCGCCTGCGGCGCGAAGGGAGCACAGCGCTTACCTCCCTCTGTCGCTCGGCGGCTTCCTTTGCTGCGACCACGAGTTCACAGAAGGTGACCATCGCCCGCCAGGCGCTCTCACTCCGGACCATGGCCAATATCACAGCCGGTAGTGAGGGGTCCTGCCCTCCAATCACTGCGACCAAGTCGCGTCTTTCACCATCCCACGCTGGGCAGGCCTGCAATGTATGTGCAGCGCTGTCCTCTGGGGCCGTGCAGTGATGGCACGCCTTCGACTGCTCACGTCCGATTCGACACAGGTACGTCCCGAAACAGCCGTGTCCGGTAAGCACCTGCGTCAACCGGAAAGTGAGGTCTCCGTGACGCCGTTCCAGCCAGTCCCAGAAGACAGGTCGGATGGCCGCAATGGTGTTATGCCCAGCAGTGGGGTCGCCGAGACGTTCGAGCCAGGTCGCGTGGGCTGCTGTTCGCAGCTCCTCCCTTTTCTCGCTCAGCGAGAGTTCGCTGTCCTGGGTTGCCTGCCTGCGCCAAGTATGCAGCTGTGCTAAGACGTGAGCTTCATACTTCCAGGGCAGCGACTGCGCGAGCAAGGTGGCAGCCTCACCGGAGATCGTCCGATACCCCCTGATGACTCTGACAGCCAGCGCTCGTTGCGGTTTCTGCAACAACGCAGCTTTGCGGGCCGTCAGGTTGCCTCCCCAGATTGGGGCGCCATAGAGGGCCATGGACCGGACTATCCCGGTATAGAGCCTTCTGCACGAGGCGTTTGGACCTCCGAGGTTTGGCAGCAGTTGGGACAATGCCCCGGCCGTCCGTATCAACTTCGGTGTCAACTGCCGAAGGTGGGGCCCGAAGTCCCACCGGCTATCAAGAACCAAACCCAGATACTTGAGTGTTGGTCTGATGCCGATTTGAACACCGCCAACAACGATGTGAGAGTTAGCAGGTGGCGCATTCCGGGGACCATGAAAACATATGGCTTCGGACTTGTGTAGCGCCACCTCCAGCCCCAACCTCCGAATGCGCGCAACCACCTGTGCCACACCAGCAGTGGCTAGGACGGCAGCACACCTATAGTTCTCGGCCCGCGAGGTGACAAGCGTATCATCGGCATAACAAATACACGAGACACCTCGCAGAAACTCACCGCGTAGGACCCAATTGTATCCGATGTTCCACAGCACCGGGCCCAGAACTGAGCCCTGCGGAACACCGCGTCCGACTTCGTGGCGTCCCAAGCCCTCCTGGTTGGAGAATACGACGACTCTGTCCGACAGATATGCTGCCAAGAGCCGCCGCAAATAGATCGGAACCCGGTGGTGTACGAGTGCCTCTAGAATGCAACTTGTTGGGATGCTGTTAAAGGCATTGGCGATGTCGAGGGACACCGCCAACACCACTTCGCCACAAGCCGTTGCCTCCCGTGTCAGAGTCCTTAGGTGAGAGATGGCGTCGATCGTGGAGCGCTGCCGCCGAAAACCATACTGATTATCCGCCAAATCCGGCCCCACTTGTGTTAGATGGTAGACGAGGCGGTCTGCAATGATTTTTTTTTTTTTTTTTTTGACTATTATCAAAAGACATATAGAAAATCTACTCACAAAAGCATTTTCACTTCTATCTAGTTTTCATTAATTCTAAAAGCTAAATTACAGTGCCTATTTAATTGAAACGTATGCACACAGCCGATATTGTCAGCTCAATCTGTTGGCTTTCTCGTTCAGTTAAATTTCGCACAAATTGCATAAATTACTGCCGTGGAATTGGAAACCGAATTGATCATAGCTTTGTTGCAGGCTTGTAATAATCTATGGCTTACGGCGTTAATGTCACGATTGATTTTGTTTATCTTTGGATTAAATTGGTAACGTGATTTGAATTAAACAATAATTATTAAAAACAAAGTTATTTTTGTTCATGACAGTTTGTTGAATAACTCTTATGTGAAACGGCACACATGAATTGTTAAAATATCTCTTTACATGTAGGTATATGGTAGTAGATAAGTATTGTATTATATATGAAAGTGTTTGCATGAAAAATTAAGGGACATAACTAGGTAACTGCTACAAGTTAGATATTTGTTGAAACCTAGTTAAACATAGTCAGTTTAATTTCTATGTAAGGTTTACTTTAAAGAAAATAAATAAAGAAGGGAGTTGTATCAAATAAATATGTATTTATTAGATCACAGTTAAGTAGTGTTCAAGTATTAAAGTTGATACATAATCATTATAACTTCACATTTATTAATTACACATTTTACAAATACGTATTGGATCATAAAATAATGTATCTCTTACTTTCTAATTGATTTTTATGTTTACAACATAATTTTATTACAGTTTATATTATTGTCGTTTGAGTATAAAAGTTATTATTTCCTTAATTTAAGACACTGAATAATAAACTTTATTTAGCATGGACTAAAGTGTATATTCCGAGAATATAAAAGTAACGCTTGCACATACTAAATAATTATTATTCTATTTAGTTAAAGACCAAAAAATATATAGACAGAACTCCGCACTTTCATGTACAAATCTAATTAAACAATATTTGCCTTCTCATTTTTGAATTATGAAGTTAGGTTGCCGATGCCTTATAGAAAAATGAAATTATTTCAATTTATAATACCTACGTGTAACTTGCTTGTACTTTTTTGTCACTCTTGTTATGTCTACCATTTTTCTGATCTCTTCAGTAATCTCTCGCAATCAATATTCAAAAGTCTTTGATCACACAAACTCCACACGCCATTCAAAAATAAACCTTATCACTGGTAACTTTAAGAGTCCTGTAGGCACCATGAGTCCCCTCATCCAGATCATCATGTCTGTGTAGCGACCTGCACGAGTGTGTGCGTGTGACCATGTCGTAGGAGCCGTTGCTCCCGCGCAGCGTGCGGACGGCGCTGCGGTGCCGGGTGCGTACGCGCAGCTCCGGCTTGAGATCTGTGTCGTAGAATTTGCGTTCCTCTGTTTGAAGCCATTTGGAGTTTGATAGGAGCTTTTTTGTCCATTCGTCTGTAAAGCAAAAGGAAAATAATTTTATTTAAAATAGGCCTTTTTAGACTCTTTCAAAACGTTAAATGACTCTATAAACTCTATATTTTGGAAGGGTATTTAGTTTTTTTTTTTTACTTTTTTAAGACTTGAGAGTATATTATTGTCTTTAATACAAATATATAAAACCAAAAAGAGAAGATGACGATTGTAGGTAGTGTCCTTAAGTAAATCATCACTTTTCCTGAGAATTAAGAAAATAAGCTTATAATCAGCATCCAATCAATTAGTTAAATATTCCACCAGCATCTGCTGCTGCTTTTATTAAAGTATTTCATTCTTTCGTTTACCATCAGCCTTCAATTTTAAGATACGAGGCTATATAATGCCTTCCTTATCAACCATCCTACCAACACACAAACTCCAACCCCAAAAATACCCTAAAGAACCTTCTCACCATTAAGATCCTTCATCTGGCCCGCCCTCCCTCCGTACTCATACGGCAAGCCATCAGCCGGGAAGTCAGAACCCAGCACATCCTCCAGGCTGTCTGCTGTGCCATGCTGCACGACCTTGCGTCTCCAGGGGTAGAGACCTACGTGGAGGAGGAGCAGGGAGAGCGTCTTCAGCCGCTGTGTGTTGATGATGTGGACTTCTGCGATGCGGAGGGGATAGGCAGTCTGGAAATAAAGGTATTTTATAAGAACATTTATTTATTGTTCTAGGATGAGGTTCTCAAGTCGGGTGTATGTTTTTGGGTTTGTTATGCTAAGTATACTTGGCAACCGTAAGTTGATTTCAAAAATATTTTTATCAGTTTTAGGTATATACTTCAGCAGAGGTGATGTCATATACATACATTTCATCGAAGGTTATTTTTTACATGTGTATTTAACTATCTCATTCCAAAAGGAAAGAGAAGGGATCATTTGCCCATCAGGGGAATAATGGAAAAAATTGAAAAAATAATATTAAAAATTTTAAATAACTCTCGTCAAAAAAAAATCTGCAAAAATATCAAAAACTTATGGTCGCGATTTAAAGTGAACATTCTCATTGAAATTAAAGTAGAGAGGGTTTTGCTGTCAAAATTCATGCAGTTAAGTCCTTCGATAAGAAAATATAGTTTTTTATAGAAAATCCTACTTCGTAGTTTTAAATTCTGACCTTCATGCACCAAACGAAGTCTTTCCAGTAAGTGCCCCTGAAGTGGTTCTTGATGTGTCCCGGCTGGAGGTCGCTCACGTCTATGAAGATCACCTCCTCGCCAGGAGTCGGGTCTTCGCGAAGTCTGGGAATGAAGGCAGCAGATTGTTAATGAGGTTTGCATTCTTAAGTAAGGATAAAATAGAATAAATAAATTTGGACAACAACACATACAGTATTTTAAACCCAAAATAGCTAAAGCACTTTTGTTATGATATCAGACACAACGAAGGTACCACAAAAGAACCCAATAGAAAAAGCCTTTTGCACTGTGAGCTGGCGATACCTTTTAAACCAGTGAAAATCCGAGGTCTGATGTCCCAGCTTCGAACGCCGGGTAGGTCAATGTGAACCACAATATCAGCATGTACCCCACTCGAGGTCGTCAAAACGCTGGTATATGCAGTTGGATAGTATTTAATTTACCAAGTTGTAACTGAGGGACCGCTATGGCTAACTGATATCAATGTTAAGTTTAAAAGAGGATTAATACCTCAAAAGACCTCAAAATAAAAAAGATTTTTCAATGGCATTTTCCACATACATTTCATCCGTAACAATGGTGTTTAAAAATGTATTTCAGGTTTCATAGCGAAGGTTCTAACACAGTCTTGTTCGCGTTTGACGAAACGGTTGGCAAACAGTCTGGTGGCACACAAAGACTACAAAAGGCTTTATTCAAATTGACATTGGTGCTTTGTTTCTGGAACCTGATTATAGAATCCAATATCGGTTTTATTTACTTAGTTGTGATATTATGACGATCTTGGTTGGCTTGTGGTCGTTTTTAGTGAATAATTTGGTTATGTAATTCGTGTCAATGTTTTTGAAACGTCTTAATTTCAATTACTTTTTGTGAAGACTTCTTCTTCATTGTTCTTTTTTTGGAAAAAAAATAGTTTAATTTTTTAGCACCTACTTGAACATTATGTGATTATTTCTTAAATGCAATAAAAACATATTAAGTAGAGCTGATTTTTCCAAGAGAATTTCATCTTGATAAGGCAGCAAATTTTACAGAATCCGACATTTGTAAGAAACCATCATTTGCAACATCATTTGTGCCATCAAGATCAAATTGCAAACACCAATTCTATTTATTTACTTATCCCATAGTTTATATAATGATAAATACCTGATGTCCAGTATCATTAGCCATCTTGACAACAAAGCCTTCGCCGACAGCGGTCTGTCCTGCGCTGTTGGAGCTGGCAGTCTGACTAGTGTCACTCGGCGGCCTCCAATGCTACGAGTTTTCAGAGGTACTATGTATCTGGAAATATTAATGATAATTTAAAAATAATTTAATGTATTGTAGGCTGGGAATCTTTGGATACAGTAAAAACTTGTTTAAATTTATTTGGTCCTATTTTCAATGCTGTTTTCTGCTCTCTTACTGTTGGGTAAGGAGCTTCCCTAAGACTTGGCGTTAGAAAAACGCTAATAAGTAGTTTCTGCGATAGTGAATCTTTGAATTCATAACGGTACATCCATACAATGTTTTTATTTATTTATTTTTTTTATTTAATATTTATTTAATGTTGTTACAGGTATTACAAAAAAAATAACAGGTGGTAGTGTACATAAAAGGAATCTCCGTAACATACCCAAAGGGTGTACATTATTGACATATTAATTGTGACACTTAATTGACATTACAATTAAGTGCAATCACATTTGTTAACAAATTATATTGCTAAACTAACTAAAATAAACTAAATGACTAACAAACACAATAAAAAAAAAATGTATTAGTAACAATAATAAATAATCTGCTTAATGACATTTTTCTGTTAAAAATTCGTTAATACTATAATAACATTTACCAGCTAGAAACACTTTGAGTCTTTTTTTGAATAGTTTATAATTCAAATCTCTTATTGGTTTTGGTATCTTATTGTAAACAATTGGTGCCATACAAAATACACTATTATGTAGTAAGGCCGTGTTGGACATTTTTACACATAATTTTTGGCTATCTCGCCTGTTTCTATTATTAACATCAGCGAGCCTTTTGAACAAGTTTGGATTAGATCTAACGAACACTGAGATTTCAAAAATATACAAAGAAGGCAAAGTTAAAATATGGTGCTTAATAAAAAGTGGTCTACATGAGTCAATGGACTGTATTTGAAACATTGACCTGATACATTTTTTTTGCATTTTAAAAATTACATCTTTATTGGTTGAATTTGCCCAGAAGATGATACCAGATCGTAAAATTGAGCTGACTGTACCATGGTAAGCTGTTATTAAAGCCTCGGTGTTTAAAATTGGCGCTAGTTTTGATAAAAGGTAGGCTGTTTTACCTAGTTTTTTGCTTAGGTTATCTAAATGGGCTTTCCAGTCTAGTCGTTGGTCAACAGTTATACCGAGAAATTTGGATGACTCTACACGACATAGACTGTTGTTGTTGTAATGAATGTTAAGGTTAGGAGGCACTATTCGTTGGCTGAAGTGCATTAATTTAGTTTTAGAGAGATTAATTTTTAAGTTATTATTGTCTAACCAACTGATAATGGACTTAAGTGTTTTATTTATTTCAGCCTCATATGTGAATTTATTTGTACATTCGATAGTAACGGTACTATCATCAGCGAACAAACACATAGGGTGTGTGGTCACTTTTGGGAGATCGTTTATATACAATATAAATAATAGGGGTCCCAGGACGCTACCCTGTGGCACCCCGTACATGATAGTACGTTTGTTAGATCTATACACTATTTCTTTTTTTGTTTTTGTATCAATTTTGACTACTTCGGTAAATTGTTTACGATTTCTAAGGTAGGAGTTTAACAGCTGAAGTACATTACCTCGAATACCATAGGCGTTTAACTTATCAAGTAAAATGTCATAATTAACATAATCAAACGCCTGTGTCATATCACAGTAAATTGCAGTAACCGGTATCTTTTTATCTACTTTATTTATAACGTTATTCAAAAAATCATATACAGCCATATTAATATTTTTATTTTTACGAAAACCGTTTTGGGTGGCACTTAATATATTTAATATATTAAGTGCCACCCAAAATGAGATTTAGATTTATTAATGTGGTTAATAAATCTAAATCTGTTTGTAAATCTGCCCGATTTTATTTTGGGCTTTTCCGTAGGATAATTCCTTTAAATCAAGTAACGTAATTGAGCAATTTATTTATCGGAAAATCAGATTATGCTTTAGTATTTAAATTTTCCTACAATATCCCGAGACCTCATCAATCACATTAACTTAATGATAGTATAATTTCCAAAGGTAACCCTATTCTAATCGCCGTCAATTTTCCTCGTCTTCCAGTCAATGTCCTGGCATACAAATTACTTGCGGAAGCAATAAGATGGATGCCATCAATAATAATATAATCGCTCCTTTACAACTTTTTCCGGTACGTTTCAAGGGGCTTTAGTTAAAGAGAATTGATTTTGATACGAGTTCTTGGTATTCAAATTATTATTTGATGAACTTGTCATTCCATTTCGCATTCATTAAAATAAATTTAGTAGGAATTATCATTTCTTATCCAAGAAAGTCTAAAAATTATTTTTCTTTATTTTCGGATTTAACGATATGCAGTTTTAAAATGTTATTAAATTTTCGTTGAAATAATGTCTTTAAAACTTTTATATACTAGGTTACAATTTGATTGAGTTCACGGTACGAAACCGAAAGTATGCTCAAATCAAATTCCATCTTTCCAGTATTTCAGAATTGAGAAATATGGGAAAACTTAGAGGTTCTTCTTTTGGGTCTTTGCCCAGAAGTGGGATAACAGTAAAATAAGTACTCACACATCCTGACAGCTAGACAGAATCTCTTCATCATCAGGGTATCTCTTATGCCAGAGCTCCGTCAAGCCTCCAGGGCCTCTCGCGGCGTAATACCTCCGTGCCCTCTTGGCTGCCTCTGCCTCGTTCCCCTCACAGCTGATGGGGAAGAGACCAAGCACCACCAGTTCTTCGGGAGAAGGTGTCCTGGTCAGGTTGTCACGCGCCCATCGTTGAGCGAACGACGCTGCTGGTGGCATCCTGAAACTGGAATTGGATAATGTTTTTAATATATATCATCGGAGGCCATAGAGGCCATGTTTAAGAAAAACCACGGGGATGACTGTTTTCTTAATTTCTACCAGTAAAATCGGCAGAAAATAAGGATACTCTAAGAGAGTTAAATTTAAAAGTGGTTTATTTCATAAAAAAAATGTGAATGTCAATGTGGGAATAAACTAGTTCCAAATATTATGACACCATTAAATACAGTGGAAAACAGGACAAAAAATCAGTTACAACTAAAATTCAAAGTAGGAAAAATATGGTCAGTTAAAATTATGGAAAATCCGCTTCTGCCGATAATATTTTTATTTTGTGATTTATTTAAAACATAGCGTCAATTAATTTAATAAACTGTTGATTGACAGTATATACCAATGTGATTAAGTCCTTATGTACTTATGTCACAAAAGTGTTACGAAAAGAAAATTGGAGCGACAAAGTTCCCTGATTTCTTATGTAAAATAATCCACAATAATTCACAAAAACCATTTAAAATCTACTGAACTGCTACTAGATGGTGTATTATTTAAAAGCCGTAATGTTGTTGTTACAATTATGACGTCACTAAGATAATAAGATACCGTCCTTGCTTTTTCGTTAAAAAACATGTAACCAAGGGCAACCATGTCAACTACACCAAATTGTCGGCAAAAAATATGTCTGGTCGTACGCACCGATGCCTTTTAAGAGCAAACGAATTATACTTGTGTAAACTACGGCTTCTGATTGAAAAACTTTGTCTTAATTGCTTTTTACCCGACTATGCTAGAAGGAGGATCGCGTTTTTGGAGTGTATTTGTTCGTATCTATTTGTCTGGAAAGTGGTTTTCTTCGGCTGACTCTGTAGCGTAAACGGTTTACTGGATTTTAGATACTAAACCACTCTCAATGTAATTGTCTTGAGGTAAGTTTGGATCCCAAGAAACGGCAGCTTTTTCCATAGCCCACACAGTCCCACTGCTGGGCAAAAGGCCCCTAAGAACATACATAAAGAAAATTGGCTACTTTTTTTAAAACCAATAGCCACAAGCGAAGCCGCGTGTAACAACTAGTATAACATACATCTAATCTTCCAAAACATTTACTTAACTTACTACTTAATACAGAGGCTTAAACAATAGATTTTCCATTGTTTTCGACGTGATTATCCTTGGCAGTAACGGTTCAATCCATTACTTATGTCCGCTAACTAAGTGTAGTTACATTTTGATGGTACATTGAACTATGAGTCAACATGAAATGGGGGAATACTTCGTACGTTATTTTACTTAAAAACATTTCAAACTGTTTTTCATTGTTTGAGTCTTGAATGAAACGAGTAGTATTTTGTTTTCTTGGTTTTAAATGTGAGACCAACAATGATGGGTCTTAAATCAGACGTACTTGATTATGTATAAGAAAAGTGCGAAAATATTGATACAAAAATCGGAAAACTGTGGTTGTCATAAACCTCCCCAAATATCTTAAATTTGATGAAAATTATCTGATAATGAAAATGATTATTTAATTACCTAGGTAGTTTCGCATGGTATGTTAGGAACCTATGACAGAACTAACCTAAAACTTTCTTTTTTCGATAATGTCATCGTATTCCATTATTTTCCACAAACATTCATCAAATCTGATTCTAATACCTTTTAAATTGCCATAAAATCCGTTACAAACATAATTTCTTAACCTTATTGAATGGGACGTAGCATTTGAGAACAATGCTCTGAAATACCAGCGTATCCTATCACGGTAAGCCTTGACATTACAAGCAGGCCGAAGTGAAGCAATCCCAAATGTCAGGCTAGTTTAAAATGACATTTTTGTAAGTATTAAGGGTGTATGAGGTAAATAATAGATTGAATTTGATAGTTTAGTTTCGTTGTTTTTATTTATTTAAGTAGTCTGTGTTAGATACGGTATCCAGATGAATCTGGTAAGGCTTGAAGCCGACCTTTACATAGTTTGGGGAATGGATAGGCAGATGATGTCTTTTGTATCCTGAATTATATGCTCTACGATCATTATATATTTATTAATTGATTAGACAAAAATGAAAAAAAAAAATACTTGAGTATATCGTGTTAGACAGTGTTAGAAGTCTTGAATGGATTTTCTTCTATTTTTCAATGAATATTACATGTTTTATTTTAGTAGTTTGTTTTGTTAAACAGCGGTAACTTTAGGGGTTTGAAGTTCTACTTTCATATTGCATATGCTAACGAGGTAAACTTACAAATTAATTACGTACATGGTATTTAAGATTATTGATATTTAAAGCATAGCAGGGAGGGATTAGTGCAAAATGCGTATTTAACAACCTCCTCACGTTTACACCCGTGCTTGTTATTAAATTTAAATTAAATTTAAATTAAAATAGTTCAGGGTGCGTACACGTAACAACTAAATTACTTTACTAAGGTATCTTTACTACAAGTTACTACAAGACGAGTATTGCTATGAAAGATTTAGCATATTTGTATAATATGCTAAATCCATCCTATGCACATAGGCAATTTTGAGATTATGTCAATCACAAAAATAATTGTTCTTACCAAAAAAGTGACTTTACTTGTTAGCATTATGCACGCAAATTACGACAATTTTGTTGATAGAAACATGAACACACTCATAATATAATTTGTACTTGTTTTTGTATACAAATATTATAAACTAGGATATGCTAGTAATTTATTACGAAATACAAGTAATAAGTATGTACTATATCTGTTCTACAGTAATAATAATGCTTGTATTTCGTTTCTATACAAAATTGAATAAAACGACTTTTGACGGATCATGTCGCAGTTTATTTACTAGCTAGGCTTGATTTTAGGTCCCTACGTTTCGACCCATTTGCAGGTATCATGGTCAAGGGCAGAGTCATTTCAGTGTCTGAAATTCAACATTAGCGTAAATCTAAGAATCCAATATACACAATTTTAATACCTTGCCCAGAAGGCTAGCAGCAATGCCAATTCTCTGTGCAAAGAACTAACCAGCCCTCTGATTATCAACCATTCAACGTGGCAATGCTGCAAGCCTTCTGGGCACGTTTTCCGCCACTGACAAGGATGACGATAAGGTTTTTGACGCGTGTTAGTTTTATTTCTTTATATATGATTACATTATTATACCTACAGGCCGAGAAGACGGTGGCGGGTGACATCGACCGCATCTTAAGTGATTGGTGTCATTTGGCTCGAGACAGGAGTGTCTGGAGGCAGACCTGCGAGACCTTTGCCCAGCAGTGGGACACTTAATAGGTTAATAAATAATAATAAATAAATAATATACGATTTAATTTTAGTTAAGTTCTAAGTGTTATTCTTTATTTATTTTTTAGTAAGTAGGACTTAATAAAGAGTTCTCTAGTTGATTATAATACCTCAATAAAAATTCCTTTCTATTCGTCACCTTCACATTCACCGCTATCGTTCACGCACTGTGTCCACACCCTAACGTAGAGTCACGGAACTTCGCATAGCTTACAAAGGTCACAGACGACGCAAACCTTTTCCTAATGCTAGCATTATACATTCAATTTATAATGTAATCACTTCGTGTAATAAATTAATGTAATTCGTTTGAAGTAGTTTGTTGTAGGTTTATTTACTCTATAGATCAAGGACTTAATATGTTTTGGATATTGATACAAAAAACTACATGCTTCGTTTGTTAAGATGAATGTTTTTTTTTAGTTATTTAGATATCTGGAAATAAAATTATATAGAGATTACAATGTATCAAGAAGAAGAATAAGAAATAGATTGTTGATCATTTAAATTAAGACCATTTTTTTGTACATTTTACTAACCCACTTTGAAGATCAGTTTAGTACAGGCCGCGCCCTATATAGGTTTCTGACTGAAATTACGATGTACTTTTATCCATAAACTTTAAATAGAGTGAAAGAGACAATACTATCTCTTTATATAAGCTCATCCCCTTCCATCACTCAAAGACGAATAAGTATTGTTTATTAATGTTACCTTTACATGCAGGGGCTATACATAAGTTATAAATAGTCATACACACACTATTTCATGAAAATGTAGTACCGTTGAGTTCAATAAACTATGCAACATAATAAATTTCATACATTGTATTCTTACGACATATTTACCACAACAACTGTTTTATTACAAACTTAATGTTATGTTACAATAAGATAATGCAATAAACATTGAAATACATTGAAATAAATGTAGGTACTGTCTTTATTTTACATTGCTCTTGTTTTTATGCAAGTTTAAAGAGACTGTTGCAAAAAATATGTTTAAATACCGATGGTTAAAACTTCATTACTATTACTCGATTGACTTCCTATTTTAAGATATGCCCAAATAATAATGTATCTATTAATATTATAGAACGGGGATTAGCGCGAACATGCATAAATACCTTTAGGGCTTGACGTTTAGACCAGGTTACACCGGCCGTGGCCGCAAGCAGACTGTATCTTATTCAACTATCTAGATTAGTCATCATCATCAATGCGTATCAGCTTCCATTCATCTCAGTATTTACTCCTTTCTTTCTCATATCATCTTTCACACAATCCATCCATCTCTTTTTTGGTCTTTTTCTGCATGTATACCCATCCACATTCATAACATCAACTAGGTATCTAGATATGTAATTCTACTTATTTCTACATGAGTCCAAATGAAGATATTCAAACACACCACATTACACCACTCCCGGTGTTTAAGAACTCTTTTTTTTTGCTTTTACGAATCGGTCATAAATTTTATTTATTTGTTATTTATTTATAAATTAATGTACACACACAACAGACAAGCACAAGTAATTAACACATACAGAACCACTAGGTACAAAGGAACTGCTTATTTCATATGAAATTTCTTCCAGCAGCCCTGCGAAAGAATACATTTAAAAGAGACTTAGACACAGTGTGTAAGAATATAAAATAAATAAACAATAATTAACTAATAAAATAACAACAAAATAAATACAAAACTACTACATTATAGATGGATACATTAATTCTGGGAAGAAAGAAAGTGTTCTTTAACTCGACGCTTGAAGGAAGAAATAGAAGGAGAATCCCGTATGTTAGGCGGCAGCGCATTCCACAGTCGGACTGCATTTTCCTCAAATTTTAGTTGAAAAACCCTTTAACTCTAAAAGTAATAACTTACTTTTTAACTTTACTTACTATTTTTTAATTATTTATTTATTAAACTCTTTAAATTATAAAACAAACATTTAAGTACATAAAACCCCACAAAACTAGAAGTTGACATCTCTACTTAAAAAAATATCGATGCCCAAATGGTTATAAAAGTATATCTACTATTATCGTTTAGTCTGTCTGTTGTGCTGTCATGGTTAAAACCACAGTACCGCTTTGGGAAAAAATTGGGATGGAGTTAGCTTGAACTTCAAAATTGGATTGGACATAGGATACTTTTTGACACTGATCAACATAGGTGGAGCCGCGAGCGTAAGCTAGTTAACTGTAAACATTCTCGAAAGTAAATCTAAACAGCTAGTCAACAAAGGATTAGTGCTGTTAGGGCTTAATTAAAGGACACGACCTAGTCTCTTAATTCGTTGAAGATAAATAGGTCAGTAAACAAGTGACTCATATTAGGTATAATATGATGTGTATCATGTCAGTATATTGGATTAGTTATCTATTAAACTATGTACTGACCTACTGGATAATCCCTTGGGATGAAATAAGGCCTTTTTTTTTTCTGCCTAATCAGTGAATAGAACATATGAGACAAGTATAGCAAAAGTACTCATTTAAAAAAACTTTAACTTTAAAAAGTCTCATTGGTCCTAAAGCAACTTAATTTTGACTAAAGCTAGCCTGTGCATAATTATGAGTATCCTCGTTACTTTTTTAATATTTACGGTGTTAAGCGGTATTAAATAATTTAGGGATTAAAAATAAGACACGAGCAGATGTATTTGCTTGCATAGAAAAGTACTACGCACCTATATATATTAATTCACTATCACCCCCACTTATCACAACTAGGTATATACCAACGACATATTTTATAAATGCAAGTATAATAATATTTGTAGAGATGGAACCGATAAGGTCAATGGTACACCGTGTCATGCAAAACAGATGTCAATCTGAATACCCGCTGAGATAAGACAAGTATCAATAGTTGCAATGTTGTTCCAATAACAGCGCTTGTTTGTAATGTTAATTAGTATGAAGAATTTGTTTTTATTTATATGTAGGTATACAGAAAAGGAAAGGTTACAATTTTTTAAATGAATTTTAAGCAGTAATCTGCTGGATCAAAAAAATATAATTGAGCAAATTAAATTGAAAGACAAAAAAATCAATAGCGTTAAAATGTGCGAGGAGTTTAAGAAGAATATTCTTTTTCTCATTTCGTCGGTATCTTAGTTTTGGGATGTTTTTGCTTGTAGAGATGTTTGGATTGCTTCGGAAAACAATGTATTTTGTTTGATCAGATCACGGTCAGACAATAGGATCCCGGGGAAATCGAGCGCAACTCCCCATTTTTATGATCATAATACATTGAATGTTTTAAGTTTTTTATTGGCAAACTAATTTAAAATTACTATTTAAGTACTGATTATTTCTTACTTTGAAGATGATTTTACATTTATGTGAAATTAATTAACTTTAGTATTTAGTGTTTTTTGTACTCTGGTGAACGAATTGCCCAGAAAATAAACTTTATTTTTACAAATTACGTAGGTATATCTATACAGATATTCTATGATCTAACCTATAATGTATTCTTAACAAAGAGTCTTAGGTACATCAGCTGTATCAACAGATTAAGTATTACCTACTGTTTGCATATTTATGGTAACACTGCATAGATAATGTATAACTAAGGGCAACGAAGGTCAATACTAGAAAGTTGTCTTATCTTATTACTATTAAGATTTATCTACTGTTATGATTCAAGTAGGAAATAATCATGACTAAATACTTTGCCGTGTTTTATAGATTTCTGTGTGATCTTTTTAACCGCCTTCAAAAAAGGAGGAGGTACTCATTTCGAATGTATTTTTTTATGTTTGTTTCCACAGAACCGCATTTATTGATGTTTTTTTTTAATGAGCAGCTTGTTCTTCCCTTGTGGTCCCATTTCCTTTGAATTGTCCAATTTTGACAGTGGGTTCATAAGAAATGAAAATAAGACTAATAACTTTTAAACTATCGCGCTGCATGTTTATATTAATATTGTAGAACGGGGATTAGCGCGTACATGCATAAATACCTTTAGGGCTTGGTGTAACCTGGTCGAAACGTCAAGCCCTAAAGGTATTTATGCATGTTCGCGCTAATCCCCGTTCTATAATATATTATTAATATGAAAATAATACTTTTTGAAAGTGATTTTTTTTTTATAAGAAACATTAAATTCTTAGTTTTACCAGATTTAATCGTAATCACTGTGATAGTAGTGTAATAAGGAGCGACTGCTTTTCTGATCTGACCTATTTTATAAAGTAATACAGCATTCTTTAGTGAGGCTGGTTGTTAAAATCATAATAACGCCATTTTTCTTTTGCCATTATTTTATACAATAGTATAAAGAAATGTATGAGATTTATCCTAATTCATGATTAATAAACGGGTATTTTTTATATTTAATTTTATGTATGACAAGAAAAAAAATAATTATTCATTTCTTTGACCAGTAAAATCACAAGACAACTCGTGCACCTTCAGAATACAAAGTACAGTTAATCGCACATCAATATAACAAACATTAATCAACTTTATTTTCGAAGACTTAAAGTTGCTTTTCATTAATCATCTTTACTTGTCTTGATAACAACCCAATTTGTCAGCCATAACACTTGCGGAAGTATTTACGCTGTCCGAGGTAACTTCCTGTTCGTAGTGTTGGGAAACGATTTATCGATAACCATTGTGCTGTCATCGTTCTGATTTGTAATCGATAGATGACTTCAATGTGACCTGTGGTAATTAGTGTGATTAATTGGATGGTGACTATGATGTTCTTATTAGTGTTTTGGAACTTGATTTCTTGTTTAATCGTTTAGTAAATTAAGAGAGTTTTGTTCTAGAAATTGATTGTATTAAATGTAAAATAAAAGGATTTGATGACATTTATATGAGACCACCTTGATTGCAAATTCTCCGTATAATATAAAAAACAATTGCCAAAGATATTGCGTAACATACAAGTAAATAATATACAAACGAATTGGGAACCTCCTCTTTTAAATTAAGTTGAAAATAATACATCATAGATAGACCGCCGTTTCACATACGTAGATTGTTTTATAATTTATTGTACCAAGTCTAAATAAATTATTGTCTCTATATTAAAATCTCTCTTTATAAGTCCTGCCAGTGCTTTAATATATTATGTCGTACTTACGCAATTTATAAACCGTTTCAAATTCTTTAAACTGCACTAACTCACAAGCTGATGTATTTTGGATCGCTGCCCGTTATTTCGTTCTAAGTTAAGCCTAGTGTCCTAGTTGTCATTTGAATATTATAGTAAGGCTCGGCTATTGAGATTGGCATTTCCGGCATTTAATTCTGGCACTAGTAACCTTTTTTGTTAGCTTAGAATAATAACACAATCACGTAATATAAAGCACAATAAAACAGTCTACCCGTGACCATGGTACCTGCAAAGGTGTCGAAACGTCGGGACCTAAAACCTAAATATAAACCGCGAAAAAAGCCGTAAAAAGTATTTTTATTTAAATGTCTAACATTCACGTAAACTTAAGAAACCAATATAAAATCAATAACTTTGTGAAAGATGGCATGAGAAAGGAAGGAGTGAATGCTGAGATGATGAGTAGTAGAGATGAATGGAGGCTGAATTATCATTGCGCCGACCTCAAATAATAAGTATACTTTTTAACCGACTTCAAAAAAAGAGGCGGTACTCAATTCGACTAATTTTAAAACAAAAGAAATAAAATCTTTGGAACATTTAAAGTTATTGACGCAAACATTGAAAAACAATTATCCTCATTACATTTTTTTCGCACTTCTAAACAAGTTTGTTTTTAAAATGGGAAATGATTCAGAATGATACATTTTGTTTTTGAGCGTCATAACGTTTAGCGTAAAAATCTGACTAAGAGATGACGTCAGATAAATAATGGAGTAAATACTTTGTGAATACGTATGACTACCAAAAAACTAGTTTAAAATATCTATTATTAATGAGCCATTGATGGTTTACTCAAGAAACTTCAATAATAGATTTTTATCGAAGAGCTTAATACTATGTGTCAAAATGGGTCGGTGGGGTTACAGCACACACGAGCCTTGTGAGTGTGGTATCACTCCACAAACCATAGCTCACTTGTTGAGTTGCCTATCTGTACACGCGAAGACCTGTACAATGCTATAACCGTAGGAGAGTACTGGTCTAGGGAAATCTAGTATTGCCATTGATACGCTAAGAAGAAGAATACCTGCTTCCCCTGTTATACCCGTTCTAAAGTGACCCTATTGATCACGCTCTTGCGGCTAAACCACTGCACCGATGTAGGTGAAACGTGGTCTGTAGTAAGTAAGCCTGGATCCTAAGAAAGGATATTAATTTTTCTGCAGTGATGACTGACAAAAAAGTAGGTACGCAGGTAGTTATTTCAAAAAATATTCTAATAATTAATCACCAGTTGTTAAAAATAATTTGTTTCCAATAATAGGTTAGTTGATTGTCCCAATCCGTTATTGCCAATATCTTCCTTCCTTGAATGATAGTTTATATAGCACCAATTAGAGAACAAACGTTCTTAATTGGTACGTATTAATTAACATCGATATTAATGGTGTTAAATATGTACGTAATCTGATAACGAATGGAAAACGGAAATACTAACTAGGTAAGGAAAAATGAAACCAAAAATGTACATCGTGTAGTTGATGTTCTATATTTTATTTTCCTCGAACTCTCACTTGTAAATTGTAATAATAATTGTCAGAACAATCGGTGCCAAGCAAGGATATTCATGTATTTGGCTGTTTGATTGATTTTAAGCTGCCTCAAAAAAACAAGTTTTTTGTTACTTTAAAGTATTTTCCTCGATTACTCCAAAAGGAATAGATAAAAACCTTGTTTGATTAACTGACTCAAAAAAAACATTTTCTTTTCAATCTATGTATTTTCCGCGATTACTAGAATATGCCATGACAGATATTGAAATATTTTTTTGCTAAAAGGCTAAACTTTCCATTTGGTAACGTTGTTGTAAAGTGGGGATCAGATGAAGGAATCCCAAGAATCCCAAGGCTATCGAGGGCAACGTTCAAATTTTAGATAGGCAGCAATGACATGTATTTATCACTTAATCTCAAAATCTTACTATAATAGAACATGGTTTGGCGAAATTCTAAAGGAACAAAACAGTTTTTTTTTTTATGTAGGTACATAAATAAATGCGGACAACATTACATACATTACTGAGAATCCAAATGAAGTAGCTAAAGCACTTGTGTTATGGAATTTAGAAACTATGAAAGTACCACAAGCACGCTGACCCGAGACAGTGCAGAAAAGTGATTTTCTACATTGCGCCTTTCAGGGATCGAACCCGGGATCTCAGAGCAAGCGACTCCTTGAAAACCGGTGTGTTCGCCGCTTGGCTACGGAGGTTGTCAAGTTAAATTCTATCCGAACAGTTTTACATCTTAGAAACTACATTGAGTTTACATATCTACAGAATACCAACTAAATACAAAACAGTTACAATCAACGATTGAAAGCCACGGCTTATCCAATCGAAATTAATTATTTTCCAGCCATTTATAGCTTCACTGCAGACAGTTTATCAAAAGGTATTCTTAGGTTTTCAGAAATACAATTAAGGTATGGAGAGATTGTGAATTCTGATGGAAACTTCTGCCTTTAATATATAAATCTGTGTACTGATCTTTGATAAGTTGATTGCTTTATTAAGAAATAGAAGGTTGTGGCTTATCTGAAATGGTTAAAATAGCGATGAATACAAAGAGTTAAGTATTAAACGAGAGTTAGGTATTGACAGACGTACTTATAGAAAGAGAAGTGTGACCTTGCATCTCTATCGGGATTGCATTTGCAACAATAACTAACTTTCGAACATAGTACAAGGATAACCTTTAAGATAAGTACTATTTTTGCATGAAACAGCCGAAAAAACTGCATGCAGTTCCCTTGATTACCGATCGTCATACATAATACGTATTTTCAGAAGCATTACTAACCTTTGAATTAGATGCATGCATGCAGCTAACTCCCTAAATAGGGAGGTGCATAACCCAATATAAGAATAAGCACCTATGGTACTATAAAAATATTTCAGACCACATCTTATTTAAATCGTTATAATAATGTCGTGATGTGTTTACTTTGGCTATATATTATTCTGGTCATCAAAAACTCGTTACACACAACAAAGTTTTATTTAACGTAACATACCATAATATATCATTACGCCTATGTCCCCGAAGGGTTAGGCAGAGGTGTACCAATGTACACCCACAGTTCGCTGATATGTTTAGGTCAATAGGGAGCGAGTCTATTGCCACTAACCGGGCACAAAGTTATATTTACTCCAAGTTTAACATTATTGGAAAGCCCAACAATGGCGGCCCCTCTAGTAATTGTTCGCAAATGCTATTAAGCAATTATCTAACCCTTTCACAGCTAACGACCGTAACTTGAAGAAGAAAGTAAAAAGTTAAGTGCTGCCGTAACATCAATTAATTACAATTTGTTTAACACGATTGTAAATAGTAATTTACATTATATTTTTGTTTAAACAGTAGATAATTTGATAAAATATTCGTTATTTATTGTAAATTTAATTTACATTGTTATTTTTTAATTAAAAGTTTTGAGGTACTCAATTGTAAGCACTAGTATTTTTATTTTTTTAAGATTTACACGGCTTGACGCCAATTACATAAATCACATTAAATAAAGTTTTGCTTTAAATGCTTTAAATTACCAAAAAAAATAATTACAATATTACATGTTTTTTTGGGGTTATTCAGATTTGTCTAATTTATTGAATAATATTTAAAATGTTGTATTGAAATGTTAAAAACTAAGTTTTACGAGTTTTAATTTACAGTTAACTGCAGATCAATTATTTTTATGGTGTATAAAACTTCTGTTGTGACTACCAAATGCAATATTTTATGTGTCAGAATAATTTATGATATAAAATAAATTTTGTTATGAACTTAATTTTAAGAACCTTTGTGGAAGAGAAATATTATTATTATTGATTATTCAAATAAATTGATGTTAGATTTTTTTTATCGAATCATCAAAGATACAGTATCATGGGAACTAATAATTTTATAAAAAAGATTCAATTAACTATCTTCATTCAAGCCATTTAAAACAAACTTTTAAACACTGGCCATCAAATAAAAAAGTAAAATAAAAACAGAACACAAAACAAAAAGTCCTCGAAAATCACAAAGCAAAAAAAACAATCACTCATTCAAAAAAAGGAACTGTCACACAAGGCTGCCAACAAAATAAAAAAATAAATGAAACATACCCAGTGCTGACAACGTGCAACCGTGGACGTTGGCACTACACTGAGTCAAACGCAGTCTTCCTTGCGGTTACCTTGACCCCATGCTCAAATGTTTATGTGGTTCAAGCACAGAAACGTTTGAGAAGGCTGAGTTGGTATGATTCATGATGTTTTGAGCGGACTTTCTTTATAATTTGGGCTATTTAATTGTGTTTTGATTAAAGATTGAGATTGCATGTTGGGATTAGTTGCAAATGTAAAAAACGAAGGAAATCTAGTTTAACCTTTTGTTAGTTACTGAAAAAATAGTGGGACAAGTGGAAAAGTCGATAAAAAATATGTTGTCTTTTCATGAAACCTGACCTTTATTTGCATAGGTAAACGAATATTATTAGATAATTGAATAACAAAATTTTTATTTTATATTTTTAATGACAAAATCTTAGTGGACCTTCTGAATACTTTGTTCCATCACCAAATAGACTAGTAGTAAAAAACACAGAGATTACATTGAGAACTTTGTTTTTGGTTTAATCTATTATTTAATAGCATAACACAATCACAATAGTTAAGTAAAAACTCCTACGTTCATGGCATTACTTCGATTGACCTTTTGTAGGTGAACGGCAAAGGTCTGTGTGGGTGCATAAATCCATTGTACACAAAATTATCTTGATAGCTTTATAATTTGTATGCTTAAGATTTTAAAAAAGACTGCCTCGATGGCCTAGTGGCACTAAGCGCGACTGCTACGCTAGAGGTCTTGGGTTCGATTCCCAGGTCGACCAAGATGTTATTGGGTTTTTCTATGAAATTCTCAGTAGCAGGTCGGAGTTTGGATTTGTGCCCGGTTAGTGGCAATAGGCTCACCCCCTATTACATGGGACCTAAACATATCGGCGAACTGTGGGTGTACATTGGTACACCTCTGCCTAACCCTTCGGGGATGCAGGCGTGATGATACGTTATGTTATGTTCTTAAGATTTTGCGTTAAAATGTTCTCAGAATGGGTAGGCAGAAATGTACTGCGATAATCATGAAATTAATAAATAAAAATATTATAAAAGCATCATCAAGGAGATGGCGGGACGAGCTGTACTCCTTTTCCATATTATGGACAACAATAGCCCAGGACCGGGAGAATTGGAAGAAGGAAAGGGAGGCCTTTGCCCTGCAGTGGGACGATAATGGCTGATAATAAATAATAATAAAAGCATTATCAAAAGCAAACGTGTCTACAGAAAGTTTCTGACGCGTTGGTTTATTTTTTAAGGTTTAAAATAATCTTGTTAAAAATTAACAATTTTACTATCATTAAGATCGCGTGTCAGTAAAATGATGTTAAATTTATATTAATTATGGTTCGGCCGCTGAAAGAATGCGTTCCTGGCAGTTGGTGGCCAAAAAGAACACAAACATAATTATTATCACTTATTTTACACCTATAAACAACGGTTTTTTAATTCTCCATACAAATCAAGACTAACTGATATGTGCCAGGCAAGCATTCTCTGGATGGCCAGATCATAGAAAAAAAATAATTTTAAAACAAATTGTAAGTACATTTCGATTCCATGAATATCCATATTCTATAAATTGCCTTCGCTGGAGAAATTGCTGTAAAGTGGATTGAGTTCCTTATGTCTTTTTATTTCCTTACAATATTCCTATAAATACTTAAGTCATAAAGATTATTACTCTGTGGTCTTATGCAATTAATACAATAGCCATTAGGAGCAATTAGTGTTTTGTGATTGTCAAGGAAAAGTCTGTATGGAAACCAGGTATAAAACGAGGACTTTATTTGATAATATTTTGGTATATTTACAAAGCCTCCGAAAGACATTCCCGATGTTGTTCTACTATCTATTATAGTTATAATATTTTCTCTTAACAAATATTTTTTTTACGCACTTATATCCATACATGACCAGTTTAAAATATAAAAGTAATGTGACTTAAACCCTTTCACATAAAAAAGGAGAAACACAAAAATAATTTCTTATTTATTCATCTATTTAATTTTAGTTTTCTTGTAATATTGGAATGCTGATAGTATGTGTTTCTTAATATCAATAATGCGTAAGTAATTGATTTTCCAGTAACCACGACATTAATTTGAATTGATTGCCGAATGACAACTGTAATTATGTTAGGATGTTGACTTGAAAACACATTTTACGGTGGAACACACAGAATTTGAAAAAAAAAAACAAAAACAGTCCGATGGAAAGATATCTTTTCTATAATACGTTAGTAGGCGTAAGGCTTCGTTCACACGGCATTGTTCTGCACGTTTTTTAGTAATCATTTTTTTAATGTTTAGACAATCGGGTGTTCATATGGTAAATTTTCATTCGTGTAAAAACGAATAGCCGCAGTTTCCACATAGTTGTCACAGTGAGTAGACGGCAAAGTTCATTCGATTTGAATAAAACTACTATTTACGGATTTTTTCCTAGTTTTAATTTTAGATTTAGGTCCCGACGTTTCGACACCTTTGCAGGTATCATGGTCACGGGCAGACTGAGATGGCGTTCGTCTTGACAGAAGATGTTGCTCGTTCTACCTTCATATTTTAATTTTTTATTGAGTTCCGACCTACGCAACACGAGCTCACTATGTCTTGATGTCTTGCAGCGCTGCTCTTGGGTTTGGCCTTGAGTTTGTGTATTATTGGGTCCCAAGTAGGTGATATCTTCCAGCCATCTTCTCTATTGAAATTAGGGTGTTTTTTAATCTCAATAGCCTCGCGGAACATCCTAGGTAGGAATCTGGATTCTTTAGCGAGGATCTGTGGTTGGTCAAATCTAATATGTGGCTGGAGCTTTCAGCATGTTCGGCGACTGCAGACTTCGTTGATCGGCGGCGGTTCATTCGATTTGTTTGACAAGTCCGTTGAGTATGCAATCGACGTGTGAATGGATCTATGTACATTGTATGGTCACTATTTATACGTTAAAACGTATACTGTAAAAAAATGCAGGACAATGCGCTGTGAACGAAGCCTAAATATGCAGTAGCGATTGTCAAATTAAACTATTATCTTATAAAAAAATACTATTACAACATACATTTAATTTTCGTATCGCCTAACTTAGTCAACTAAAATTAGTTAGTTACCAACTTTAGCCGTTACCTAATTTCATTTTACCATTATTTTTCCCGTTGTTCATTGCTTGGGTTTTCAACTAGAGTTATTTCGTGAACCTACAAGTTTTGTACTATTGATTTTCTATTGCCAACATTAATTGAAGATTACTAGGTTATAAATAAATGAACAACCCTTATTTAAAATGCTTCAGAACAACGTACTCTAACAGAACTCATCATCACTCAACAGTCTTGAAGATTATTAACAGCCTCTAAAATAGGTCTCCCTATTATATCGATAATGATCGACTCAACCCCTTAAACTTTGCCCTCAAAATAGTTCAAGAAACTTAGCCTATTTAGAGCTTACAAGTAGGCACTTTACACCGCCACACTGACAAAGGAAATTAGACCTTATTGCTTTGTGATAAGGGTGTTGTAACTGTCAAAGTTTTAGTAATCATGTCGTACTATTGGCAACCATTAATCTTCTTCGGTATTGTAAGGAAACACTTAGAGGATCATGACGAGAGGATTCTAATGTTATTAATATTATTAACGCAAAAGTTTGAACGGATTTGAAAGCAATTTAGCACATAGATCGTTTATAACCCGGATTAATAAATATATCACAGTATTACCCCGATTTATAGAAGAAACAGACGAAAATAACGCAAAAAGTGGATTTCAGAATTCAGGATAGATAATTTCTCTAGTCTCTTACGATGTTTTCCTTCACCGTTTGTCAGAAGTGTCTTAGAATAGTCACGAAAATACATATAAGTTTGAAGAGTTACATTTCTACTTGCTCGTGTTCGAACTTGCAACCTCGTGCATACAAATCCATTCATTAAACCGCTAGGCCACCACGACCTTATAAGATCTTACTATAAAAAAAAGAAATTAGTAAATCCATAGTTATTAAGTAACGTAGTTCCATATAAAAAAGCCCTGACACATGCTTAAAAAAACATATCTAATATTGTTCTAATTTCGAATTCTCCCGCCATTAAAGTAGCGTCTGTCTAAGCAGCCAGTGTCGCGACTCGCGAGGTCAAAGGTTGTCTGACACAGATAGGCAACAGATCTATCGTTGGCTCGATCTATCATAGGTAATGATGCTAGCATTACGGCGACACGCAGATCAATAAAACTACCAAAACTCAGCGAACATCTGGCGCGAACCCGGGGAAATTGTGCGCATGCGTGGACCTGTGTTGCTGTTTTAGGGGAAATGAAAGTCCACTGATTGTGGGTAATGTTTTGTATTGTGCTTGGTTGGAAAGGTTAGTATCTAAAAATGGACATAAAATGAAAGTAGTTAATGTCGCAAATTGTCTCCAGTAATATATATTTAGAATGCTAAAGAGCAGATATAAGAAGGACGTTAACGTTTAAATTATTCACTAGCAAATGCCTACAGAATTATTGGATGTAATATAAACTTAAATTTTATTGCAGCCTTTAATTAATTTTCAAACAAATGTTAAGGCAATATTTTGGATCTTGACAATATGTAGAACTACATCAGACTCCTGCCGTATTTATTATTGTAAATCAAATTTACATTAGTGGCAACTCTGCCCTAAAACGTCAAACCACAAAATCTGGAGCGAAACTATCATCAAATTAACGTTTTTAACCCTATTTATGAATGAAAATGTGAGAATTATAAATTAAAATCAATTTCTTATATCATATTGATTATTTGTTAATCATTTTCGGGGTTAATCTCGTAGTTTTAAGTGATATAATGAGTAGGTTCGTATAGTATGTGTTCAGATAAATATATTATAATGTTGATATGTTAGATTGTTATTAGTCTTCCGTGTTATTAAGTACATATCGTAAGTTTGTTGTCAAGCAGTTGTGGAAAGGTTGTGCTAAATAAGATTGAAGAAATAATTGTTACTGTGAAAGGTGAGTGAGGTTATCTTATTATTAGATACCTTTTTGTATGATTTACGTTCAGTGAACACAGACTCATTTCCTGGTTACGTTGAAAGTCCTCTGGGTGTCGTAGAAATAAAGAAAATATAAAAATGTTTTAAGTTGTTGGACCACATATCCACGTGGTCATCTATTTTGGTTATTTATTGATACCCACATCCTTTAGGTTATCTTTATTTATTTTATTTTTATTTTTAGAGAAGAAGGTATTAGACCTTCCAAAAGTTAGATTCTAGAAATGTGAAAGATATACATTTAGGTATGTTTTTCTTTTCTAAATGTATGTTATTTCCTTATGACCGCAGATCCCATATTAATATTATCCTTAAATCCCATGCAGTTCTTCTCATTCCATCGTATTCCACATTGATACCATCCCGCCAAATGTTTTCTTTCCTACATTACCACACAACTCTCATTCATAAACAAATTCATAACTTTAAAATATTTTCGTTTGTGTCTAAAATCGTTCAATCAAGTCTAAATCAGTCACTTACACTTATGTACCTAATCCAATAAAAATGTAGCGTAGTAATCAGTTTTACGTATACCGACAATTTTTTTTAGCCGTTTTTATCCCACTGCATGCCAAAGGCCTTAGGTAGGTACATTTGAGTAAACCCTCAGAATTCCTATATACCTATATACCTGATAGAAAGGCGATCTTACGGCCATTTATTTGGCACAAGGAAACCTCAGCCTTTACGTTTACGGTCGTAACGGAAACCTTCCTCTAATTTTAGGATATCGGTATCACCTTAATTGGGCGGCCACTCGGAAAACGTGAGCTATATTAAAGGTATGTCTAGATTCCAGACTATTCTCAGAATAGTATGAATAGATCCTTGACTTCTACATCTTTATTGGGACCATCAAAAATGTAACTCCATTTTTTTATTCCTATGGATCCTAGATTTTAGATCTACCACTCTTTTTGGGCCCATTACAAATTCAACTAGTGATAACCCCAGATTTTAAATGCCGACCAAGAAGAATAACACTGTTATTTAAGATCAGTAAGGAAAAGGATAGGCTGAAACATGCAACTGTTTTTTTAAGTAGAAAAGCCTTTTTTTATAACTACTTGAATTCCAATTAATCACCAAATAGTCGACTGAAAATAGACTAAACAAAATTAATTAATGTCTATTTTGACTGGACTATAAATATAAACATCGTGTCGAACATCTTAAAACAAATGAACAAATTATTACTTACCTAAAGATTCACCAGTGAGTTTTAAAAACTCATAATTATTATGTGCAACTCTCATCATTAAATAACCGATGCTTTTTTACTGTTTAGGATGTAATACTAAAACAAATGAAAACCCCAAAATGAAACCAAAGCTATACCTAAAACCAGATCTGAGTATCATACTAATTGAAATCCCGGAGAGCCGTAAATAATTTCCGTGACCGAACCGGAGCGAGCCGCGGTCAATGCGGTGACAGCGACTATTGTTCCAAGTGTTAAAACCATTTATCTCCGACTGAGGTCCGAACTTAGGTAGATATTGTTTAGTTGAAAGATATGAGGTCGGATTTTCTAGATTGGGCTTTTAGAGTTATATTCAACGATCTTTTAATGTAGAACTCGTCGAAATCGATCCTGTGACACGTTTAAAAACTGATATGATTTAAATGTGTGTCAAAATTTAAGTGAAGCAGGTAATGTTTTATAGAATAGGAAAGTGATAGATAAATTAGTCGAAATACTTGAATTCAGATGCTAATGTGATATCTACCTTGTGTATATGTAATGACAATATTGAACTCAAAATTGTAGGTAGGTATATAAGATATTTATTTATTTAAACTTTCATGTACAATTGTGGTACATAAGGAGGACTTAATGCCGCAAGGCATTATCTACCAGTCAACCTTTGGGTCAAATGGAGAAGCAGCTGGGATAGGTACAACAGTAAAATAAATAAATGTACTACATCTAACGATGGCTATATAAAAAATATACGTACATATAAAAATATAATAACAACACATCACAGGGGCCTGTAAATCTCTAGCACAGTCGGATTATAAACACCGGCACGACCAAGTCGCGGCGATTATACACCAACACTTAGCACACACTTATAAACTCATTACAGAAATGCAACCCTATTATAAATATAAACCTCAAACTATAATAGAAAACCGGAATCACAAAATATATTGGGATAGAACCATCATAACAGATAAAACAATTCACTACAATAGGCCCGATATTACCGTTCATGACAAAATTAATAAGATCGTTTATCTCATTGATGTAGCTATTCCCAACTCACACAATGTTCAAGCGACAATCTCTGAAAAGCTCAGTAAATATCAGGACTTAGCGATCGAAATGAAAACACAGTGGGATGCACAAATTGTGCATATTGTTCCAATAGTATTGTCATCCACTGGAGTCATACCGAAGTCATTGCTACAGAGTCTAGACACATTACACATGCCTTCATATATACTCCACATGCTTCAAAAAGCAACCATACTCAACACCTGCCGCATCACCCGAAAGTTTTTAACATCATCGACACTATCTTCTACTTACAGTATATAATTATAATATTTTAGCTTACACGCTTGGTTCACGCCCGCATGTAAGTGTACTTACCCTCTTAAAGAGGAGACAAACAAATGTAAAAGAAAAAATAATAATAATAATAATAATCCACCGGCAGCTTGGACCCTGTCCCGAGGCCGGTTGGACACTATATTTTATATTTTTAAATGTATACCTATATATTGTTTTTTTTTTTTTGTATATATTTAAAAATGTATTTTATGTGTTTATTGAAGAATAAAGGAAATAATAATAATAAACGTTTATTTTCTCACCACAATACATACACATTACATACATTTCAGAATATCATAAAAAATAAAAACAGTGTATTGTGGGAGACTGGTGCCTAAGCTAGGCTTTATGGGCCTGTATTTCAGGTCACCAGGTCTCCACCCTTTAGCCATTATTGCTTTTATAAAATTATGTGCTATAACAATTAATATGTCTCTGACTTAAAAAAAAATACAAATATTTTCTTTTCTAATCTAATTCCATATTGTCTCACTGTAGAGCTAAGGTCGCCCGTTCATCTTTTGACGGATGACAAATTTTTATAGGCATTAATTCCACGATAGCTGCTTTTTAATATGTTATACATGCTTTGCAAGAACCTCAAATTTTCTGCTGTAAAGTTAGGTGGCAATTAGAAATAACACTTTTTCCTTTTCTCTCTTACTTAAATTTTTTTAACAACAAAAGAACTGGCAGGCTACAAACAATACGTAAAACATTACAACGCCCTTACCAAAGATAAAGAAAAACATCTCTTCATCTTCTTTACATAAAAGTAAATAAATGTATCTAAATAATCTACATGCCCAACAAATAATAAATCTAAAACGTCGCCTGTCTTGTCTTCTAATGGCTCGTTACCATAGCAACGTCTAGTTATAACATCTTTGAGAACTCGACGCCAATCTTGTACCTTTGATAATATATAATAGTACTTTGTTTCGGATCGTTCTAAAGACTTTGTAAAATAATTTCACTTGTTTCTAATTTGTGGAAGAAAAGGAGCTTTTGAATGGTGAAGTTTTTGAATTTTGTTTTAAGAATATTATGGATCAAAGTCAAGCATATACAATTACATATTATAAGTAGGTATCTCCTCTATAGTTAGTAGGTTTTTTTTATTATAACAGATAAAGACCATTATGTATATGGCAATGGGATAGCTAAAATGCTTTTGCAGTACTACGGCTAAGACTTACCAGTCTTACCAGATCAAGCTGAATACCGTATTATACATTGAGCAACTGCCTATCTGACCTCCATAGCCCATTTTACTGGGTAACACAGTATATCAAGCAAGGCAGTCGTTAAGTCAAAATTACCTTAAAGACTGCCAAGGATCTATGACACCCGACACCTAGTGTTTAACGTGCTTTACGAAACACAGAGAGGTGTTGGTATTTTATAAATGGTCACCCATACACAGACCAAGAGCGGCGAGCGCGGCTTACATTTAGCCACGGGCCCCTCAGATTCATCCGATTAGTATGATAATAATATTAATTCATGAAATTGTGCTTATTTGGAGGCCAACAAATTTTATAAAAAAAAATCCATTTATTGTTAGCTTATGTCGAAACACCCTTATCTGATCATTTTGCATATAGGCCATCGATTTGTCGACCTCTTTCTATTTTTATCAAATCATTCGTTCACTTTCCTTTCTGTATTTGGGTCAGACATAACGTTAATTTAATTTGTATTTACTTGAGTATCGTAATGGAATATTTTAGTATTTTTTACTCAATATAATAATATCCTTGCGAGATTGTCTCTTTTTGTAAAGAAAATTAGAAACAATAAATTCTTTGGCTTTTTTATGGATACTATTTATTTTAAGTCGGCTTCTCTTATGAACAATAAAACGATATTATGTATAAAAATGTCATATATAAAAATATAATTGATTGAGGATGATAATGTCTAACACATTTGATTGTTTACCTACCAGTATCCAAAATGTTTGCACTTGAGTCATTACATTTTTTTTGTTCTGATGGATAAATGTACAGCACGAACTCTACCAAAGTTATTTTGCATTCATATTCTTTGAAATCGTAATTAATGAAGGTTACACCTTTCTTTCTTATACTTACAAAACCCAACATTATTTTCATGGTTTTTCTACACACCAACACGGTCAAATAACCGAAAAAGACAAAGTGACGAACCTTTTTTCACTATTCTTAATACATATAAATAGTATATATAGCATATTATATTGTCAACAGAATTCATAATGCGCTACAAGAGGCGTACCTCCCAAACAACTCGGAGCTCGCGACACTCCGACAAGAAATATACAATACGTGAGTACCCACTACAAGTTTACATCATTATTATATAAGTACTTTTCAGGTCAACGCTCGAATTTGAAAAAAAAAATTGTGTATCTGTTAAGAGGGTTTGACAAAATGTTTTATGTCTAGCTTTTGCTCACTTCTCTAAGTAACAGAATAAAAGCACTCTTCAGGTCAACGAGTTTGTCGAATTTTTATTATTTATGTATCTATTTACTGGGTATGAAATTATTTTTCTGGCTACATTTTGCTTATCCCTCTAAAAAACAACTGTAAATTAAAGTGACTATGTGTTCGTATAAAATAAAAAATTACTTTTCTAATACAGTTCTAGCACAATACTGGAAAACTTGCGATTGAAATTGAGATTTTGCTAACCAAATCATACGAAAAATTTATTAATTAAGAATTAAAATAAATAATATAATAAAATATTGAATTGAATGTAGGTTGTTATTCAAGTTGGTGGCAGAAAAAGCCTGAAACATTGCTTACTAAAAGTTATACCTACTACAATCTTACATATATTAGATAAATAGACATTAATCTTAGCCTTAATAATAAATGTTTAATCTATATAAATACACGAAACCTTACTTTGTTCTATTAATAATACGAAAGCAAATTTAATTAACTTAGACAAAGTTTATCTGTTAAAGTTGTAGGGCTGAGTTAGACAGAGTTAGCTCAAACGTTTGTGTAGGGTCGGAAATACGAGTATTAATGTTATACAAGGGATCTATATTAATCTACAGATTAAAGAGAACTGGTAATTTGACTTTGAGTTGTTTGATTTTTCATTTAACTTTAGTTAATGTAGTTAGTTCGGGTCTACTTATTTTATACATACATCAATGATATTCTAATAACAGATATGTTATAAGCGTGCAATCGTGAAGACTCGAAAACGTCCTAATTGGGACGTATTGCCTTTCAACAACAACACTATTTGTCTCTTTTTTCTTATGGGTTTTATCGCGCTATCTCTCTCGCTAGCTGCCGCGCTGCGCGGAACACTTTTTTCGATTGTTTTGTATGTGTATAACATATCTGTTTATTAGAATATCATTGACATACATAATATGTATGTAGTATTTATTATGCACAAAAGGGAACAATAATATTCCAACTTTTGTACCACATTATATATACAGATATTTGATTTGATTTGATTTGAATTAACTTAAAAGATTTTGCAGTTTTAAGACGTTTTCTTTATATATTATCTTGCTCACTAGTTGACTTTGGTTTTTTCTCATGTTGACTTTCTAGTATCGTTTTCCTATTTCAAGCCTTTATTACAATTAAATTTATATACAGTTAAAATAGCGCTCTTCAAAAGGGACCATTTATAGGATATAAATGGAAAATAAAGAAAATTAACTAAAACCAGTGTAGGTTGAGTCCTAAAATAAAAACGACTTTTAAAGAGCAATAAAGGTTCATTACGATCAACTGTTTCAGAATATTAACGAAACGCTTTTCTCTGCTTTGATAAAAGAGAAAGCCCTTTTGGTCCCGATTTTAATTACAATTTTACTGCAAATTGGTGACCGATGGTCCTTGACTTGACTTTATGTTAATTTTTTGGCCTTTTTACAAAATCATCGATCATGTGAACATTGGGTGGGGTTCTTCTATGAAATTCTCAGTAGCAGGTCGGAGTTTAGATTTGTGCCCGGTAAGTGGCAATAGGCTCGCCCCCTATTACATGGGACTTAAACATATCGGAAAACTGTGGGTGTACATTGGTACACCTCTGCCTACCCCTTCGGGTGATACAGGCGTGATGATATGTTATGTATGTTATGTTTATGTAAACATTGAATTCGTAAACTGTCTCATATTTCATATAATAATCTCACCATGTCATACTAAAACTATATTTTCTTTGCGATTAATATTTATTAATATTTAAGATATGTTGTTGTAAAAATTGATTCTTTTACTTTCCATGTTGTAAGATATTTCTAAATTGTTTTTCTTTATGTAAGTATTGAACTATAGTCAAGTGTCAATTTAACGTTGACAAAACAATCGATCTTTCAGTAGCTTTCTACCTAACACGTTGTTAATTTCGGCAGCTAAAACACTCACTCACTTTAAACAACCTTATAAAGGACAACCACGATCTCTGTCAAGTAAACAAACATTAACAAGCGCTTAGAGATTTACGCCGCGAGCCAAGCCGAGATAATTTGTAATTATTCTCTGCCCTAAGGCTGGTTAAAGATAGAATCTCGCGCCCTTAATGCCTTTATTCTTTATACCTTTGTTTTGAAAATGCTGGTTCTATACACAGAAAGGTACTATTATAGTGTTTGATTGTTTACGTTCTGTAAGGTAAATAAGAAAGATCTATGTTTTAGAATTCTGAATGCGATTCTGAAATTCATGGCGAAAATGAAACTTTTTCGCCTTGTGAAGATATGTAGTTATTGAGGAAAACTGGAATTTAAATTATTTATCAACATTTCCATAAGCCTGCTTACAGTATATTTTATAAAATTCATGTTGCGGTTTAGATATCAGTGTAAGAAATAACAAAAACAAAAGAAAAAGCGGTTTGTAAATACAGAAAAGGAAAATCATGAATATTATGCTTTCGATGCCAATTATCTTGCCAGTCAAAGAATAGAAAAAACGTATTTTTTTCCATGTCAGATGTTTTAAGAATCTAAGCAATATATTACTTATCTCAATTTATAATTTATGACACCTTTGAGATTGCTTACTTTTCAAACTAGTCGGTATTAATTCGCCAAAAAATAATCTGAAAATGTAGGTACTAGGGGCCGCGAAAACTATTCGACCAAAGCTCCGTAACGTCGCGACGTGCTTTTAAAGTATTCTCAAGGGAAATCAGAATAACTTTTATTATGATTTCCCTTTGGCAACTTTCGTGAGTTATTATATAGCCAATGAATCTATTGGTTCCACGAAGACTGCCGAAGATTGGCGGAGACACCCGAACTAAAACAAAGATGGCCGAAACCTTAGAGTATACATATGAAACTATAGAGTGAGCCTATCAGAGTTTAAACCGTAAGCACTAGTGTGAACAAGTGTTGTCGTGAATTATATATGAAGGTGGAGCTTGCCGTGTTAAAAAATCAATCTAAAACACTAATACTATCCTAACAATGCAAAACCATCGATATTTTCTTATATATAAGTTTCTCGTTGCGCAAAAATTAATTTAAATGAAAAACGAAATGTACTAGGATCAGACTAAAAACTGTTCTCGCTTGGCAGAAGGGTACTAGCGATAGTAGCAGTCTATGCATATAGTACGTCGATGGCCGAAACCATTTTTGTTAGAACTCTTGTAAAAGAAGATAAGTGAGAAATGGTTCGAATGATTTATAGTTTTAAAATAAAAGTTCTAAAGTCGAACTGAAACTCCTTTAATCTGAAACTAAATGGATTTTATAAATTTTTTGATTTATTACTGACTGAGGATTCGTTGTCTGAAGAACTCGTAGTCTGTTCTTATAAATCCGTATACCTACGTATCCCTAAAATAAAGGAACATGGTTTTCCATAAAAAAATATATGATCGTTATTTAATTTTAGCTACAGTTTTTTTTCATAATTTTGGTTGTGAAATTTTTCCTTTTCAAATTTTTCCTTTTCAAATTTTTCATAGGCCAATGCTATTTTTCTTGAGTCATTAGTCTAAACTTTTATTGAAATTTAGCTAATTTACTGAAGTATCGATTCTGCGTTACATTTTGTGATTTAACTACTTCGGTACACACACACATACGTACGTGGAATAAAAAAATATTGGAATAATTACAAAGGACTAACTCGCGTTTTTAAATTAACTAATTACTGGCATTTTTGTCATCTGTCCACAGCACTGAAAAGTTGACCAGGCAAATCTTAGGGTCTTCTCTGGTTGATTTTCAGATTCTGTGCATGACTGAGGCAGTAAATAGTTGGGAAATGTCCTGCCCGGGCACAGATCTACCCGAGCAACGTTCTTCTCAGAGGCAGTGGGACGAGCCGCTTTGCAGTTTGATACGGAAAGAATTGATTAATACGTCAATCCACACTGCAGAGCGTGCGCGTCTCCTGGCTGTGGGAGAATGGGAATCGGGCCTCTGGTTACAGGCACTTCCATCATCCACTCTTGGTACCATTTTGGATAATAATACTTTTCGGCTCGCCATGAGTTTACGTTTAGGTATACCCTGTGTCGCATGTCATCGTTGTCAATGCGGTGAGACAGTCGACAACCTCGGTCACCATGGCCTGTCCTGCAGCAGGAGCGCAGGGCGTATATCTCGCCACTCAAATTTGAATGACATAATTCGTCGTGCTCTTGTCACCGCCGGTGTACCAGCTGTTTTGGAACCCAATGGTTTGGTGCGCGGCGATGGCAAGAGACCTGACGGTATGTCATTGCTGCCTTGGAAATTGGGTCGGCCTTTGGTGTGGGACGCAACGTGCGTCGACACCCTTGCGCCGTCCCACGTTCTAAGTTCAGCCTCTCCTGGCGCTGCTGCTGGAGCTGCCGAGACCCTTAAGCGGCGGAAGTATAATAACATTGTGGGTGATTATATTTTCGAGCCGTTTGGGGTTGAAACGCTCGGGTCATGGGGTCCGAGCGCACGAAATCTTTTCAAAGAACTTTCCAAACGTTTGGTAGAATCTAGGTACTCGCGATCAGAGGGCTGGTTTGTTCCTTGCACAGAGAATCGGCATAGCCATTCAACGTGGCAATGCAGCCAGCCTTCTGGGCACGTTCCCCGCCATTGACAAGGATGACGATGAGTTCTTTGACGCCGTTTAGTTTTTATTTATGTAAGTTTTAATTTTAGTATAGTTAGAGTTTGTTTTTATATTAGATTTAATTGTGTATTAATAAAGAGTACATACTAATTACTCTAAAACGTTGGCTATAAATTGCGCAATGATTTGATAATTAATTTCCCGATAAAGATCATCTTAATTAAATGTATTAGTAGGTTGGAAATATTACGAAAACAACCTTGATTTTACTTAAGCAATAAATGCTTAGATATGCTCTTGTGATATATTACTCTTTTTCCTAATGAAGTTAATTAGTTAAATGACGACACATTTAAAATAGCATTTTATTATGTCTGCTTATCTAAAATCAGCAGTACTAATGGTGTAACTTAATAATACTTTTTACCCGACTGCAGCAAACTCAGCTTATGTTTTTGACATGTAATTTAATTGGTATCAGCTCTGTCATATAACAAAGCGATTGGTATCAATCTTTAACATTAAATTTGAATTTTATGGTAAAAAAAAAAAATTCTAACTCGTATTAATAATTGCTGATTGGCGATTTTATCATCCCAATTAAACAGTAATTGGGATCTTAATTCGCCAATCACTGCTCGTGCCTTCTCTATATGGGAAGAGGCCTGTGCACAGCAGTGGGACGTTTATGGGCTGGAATTATTATTTTTATTTTTATTTTCACATTTCTTAATAAAAAAGCAGGATAATAAGATCGATCGACTAGATTAATCACACGTACGTCATACTAAGCAGGTCTTTAATAAAAGCCTAAATTTATTCATTCCCAGCCTTTTACATTGAGTTTCAGGCAGGTACCGCTCAATCTAGCCATTTAATCCGGCGTTACATACATACTCATACATATTTGAGGCTGTGATTAATGATCATGCCCTAGTCTTGTCTTCGTGATAAAATGTATGGCCTTTTGATATACTGTGGTAGATTTATGTTTTACAGAGTTATGTAGTTAGAGTATGTGAAGAATAGATGAGGAAAACTGAAATTGCAATTGACTTCAGATTGGTTTAAAAGCATTTTATTAGTTAATATAGACTTATCTGACGGTAATGTTTTATTGCCGTTGTTATAATCTTGAAACATACAGGTTCTATAATACAAATACACAGTTCAGAGAGAAAAAATTGATGGTAAGTGTAAATTCAAAAAACATTTCTTAGTATTATTACTTATTTATTCTTTTTTATCGGTAATAGTTATATATATATATAGCTCTTTATAATAAGGGAACTGAGTTCTCGTTATCTTAAAAAAGCATAAGTAATTTTTTAAGCAATGTTATGTAGAGGTACCTACCTAGTTTTCTGCATTTAGTGCATCAGTAACATTGCTTGCCAAACAATTTGCAGCAAATACTTTGTAAGTGACCCACTTCTTAATGTTCGTATTATTTTATTCTGGGAATAAATTCAATGTTAGTGATCACGTAGGAGATAGTTGATTTCCTCTGGACGGCATCCAAACGGCCCTCTGTAGACACTGTGGCGCCGGAGTGAGGATTAGGCAAGGTCTTTGAAGGACTTTCTGTATGTCAATATACTACTTTTGTTTAAGGTACTTTTAGACGTTCGCTTGTTGTGTAATAATAAATATATATATTCCAGAAATAAAATGGAAAACCATATTAATTTTGGAAAATTGCTATTAATTTCGTAATAATTTTGGATATTTAGACTTATAAGAAGATAGTTCTCATTTAAAATAGTTCTAACATTTAAATCAAGAAAAAGCATAGATGGAACTGCCTGAAGGATTAAGAAATGGATGATAAATGATAAAAGAGTGCATAAATTTCAATGTGTAACATTCGCGTTAACCTAAGAAACGTATACAAATTTTTAGTCGAAAAATTATTTAGAAAAAAAGGAACACACACAAAATTATATTGATTAAAGAATTGTTAAGATAATTAGATGTTGAGAAAGAAAGCCTCATTACGAACTCTCTGCGATCTGTTAATAAAAGTAATTTGCTCCTCACAATCAGCTGTTTACGCGTATCTTATAAAGAAAGCGACTGTCACAGACAGTAACAAAGGTAATTAAGTAAACGGCCCTTTGTGTAATTCGCGGCTTTATGATACTAGAAATGAATTGCTTTGTTCATTAGTTGATTGGAAGATATGATTGTTTGAGTTTTTGCGGGAGCTTTTTACTTCGATTTAGGTTTCATTTATATAAATCTATGTAGCAAATACAGTAATAAAGTAAATTCAGGGCGGCTTTTTCAAACGCCTCATCATTAATCCTAAATTTATCCGAGAACTTATTTTAAAATGTTGACTATGAAATGAAATGAAACAGGTTTTCAAAGTAAAATCTGTTAGACATGAATTTTATTTGATGTTTAAAAGTTAGTTTTCGGTTAAAAAATCAGCCCTTTATATAATAAGAAACAAATTTATACTTTAAAAACGTGAAACCACGAAGATGAATGAAAAATGCGTCCTGCGGTTTTACTATTCTTGTTAACCAAGTCAAGTAACGTGATTTTAAATAACCTATACCTAACCGAAATCACTATCAAATGAATGAACAAAACAAGACCTTAGTTTTATTATGCTACTTAATTACAGAATAGTCTAATGTGTTTAAAAGTTTAAAACATGCAATGGGTTTCTGTATTTAGTTTACAGAAACTGTCTAAAAGTTTCAGAGTAAATGAGAACATCATGGAATAAGTAGTAACAACATCCAACAAACAAGCAAATAAACCAAAATATTTTGGCTTCAAACAAACAGTAACAGCAATTAAGACAATTGGTTTCTTACAATAGACCTAAAGTGCCGACAATGACTATAATAATAATATATTTTAATAATATTACATTCGAACTACGAAATTCTAAATAATTATAAGTAACTTATGAGTAATTAATGTAAGAGGAATTAGCAACTACCAGTATAAGTATTAGTTAACTAAGCAGTAATACAATTATATGCAAATTTTGCTACACAGATCCAAAAACTATACAAAAAACTAATTTGTCATTTCTTAGATAGTTTTCAGCGGTTCGTCCTTTTATTGCGCTGTATGATAATAATAGATAGAATTTTGGTTAAGTTAGTGAACAACAGAATCTGCTCCGTTCACGTTACAACGTTAACGATGTAGTTAACGTTTACGATCGAGTTAACGTATTCATTTCTGTATATGGTAAGGAAGTTTTGCTCAATACAATGCTCAAATGTAATCGTGAAGACGAACAATACTTAAATATTGTTGAGTCAGTTCGATTGTTGTGTTTTAATATTGTTGTTTGATGTTGTGACCTTCAACATCAAAAATAAATAAACAAACTTAGCAAAATATGATACAAAGTAAAGGTGTTTAAGAAAGGAATAAAATTTTGGATATTTGAGAGAAAGGATACTTGCAAGAGTAATGTAATTTCACCGTTTAATTTGAAGTTTATAATACCCAGCATATTATTAACTGTTTTACATTGCTACTTAGAAATATACATGTACACCTAACTTTAACTACTACTATCATGATTAATAGGTATAATTTCAACGTTTGATTTGAAGTTTATAGTAACATAACATAACATATCATCACGCCTGTATCCCCGAAGGGGTAGGCAGAGGCGTACCAATTTACACCCACAGTTCGCCGATATGTTTTAGGTCCCATGTAATAGGGGGCGAGCCTATTGCCACTAACCGGGCACAAATCCAAACTCCGACCTGCTACTGAGAATTTCATAGAAAAACCCAATAACACCTTGGTCGACTCGGGAATCGAACCCAAGACCTCTAGCGTAGCAGGCGCGCTTAGCACCACTAGGCCTTATAGTATACCTAACATATTATTAAATATTTCATATTGCTACTATATCCTAATGTAACATTAAATACAATTTTATATCTCATCATCAAAATTTTATGTATATAGTTTACGTATACGTAAGTACACAAGCAACTCGGATTTATGTAACACAAAGCTCTCTATACATTCATTAATCTGTGGCAATAGTCTCTTCGTACGAAGTCTGTACGAGTATCGAGGATATTCTGCTAGCATTACATCTCTTGGACTGAAGCCAGAATGGACCAGTCTATCCGGCGCCTGAGAGCGTTCTGTGAGCAGTTATGTTACATACAGCTTGCTATGTAACGCCGAAAATGATTTTGTTCTGAAATATATTGTTAGTAAGGTTAGGAGAAAAATTACTGACCTTTCTTTCTATATTCAGATGTAATATTATAATAATTCAAATTTACTCTTGAAGAATAAAAAAAGAAACTATAATGCGCCAACGGACTAGGTTTGAACTCAAAGTACCAATAAGAAAAAAGCATCACCGGCGTCAAATATTCTATAACTAGAACAATACCATTTGATTAAAGTCTAGGCATGATGGTGCATTTTTTATAAAAAAATGCAATTCATGTTAAAAAAGTAAAATATCCCAATGTTCTATTTTCAGAACAAACAAGCCTCCGCATTTCGTATCCATTCAGAAACCCACCAAAAATAATAACTCTTACAATTTTTACTCATTAATTGAACGCTAAAAATAGCATACTTAGTCTATTTTAAAAATAAAAACAACAGTTCAACCTCCTACGTTTAAACCTCTTTACTTAGTACCATTTGTTTACCGTCGCTCCAAAAATACGTTCCACGGAATTTAATATAAACCTTTTTTTGTCTAAAATGCCTTGTTTTTTCAGGAACTGTGTTGTGAAAGTATTGCGTGGGGTTACAATTCATTGGGTTGTTTACGCGAGTGATAAATGAACGTTGTTTTCAACTTGAGAAAAAACAAGTCAGCTTTTTATAATGTCTATCCAATGTTTTTTTGGCAGTGCTACGAAAGGTTGTTTTTTCAGTGTTTTTTTGTTTGTTATATGCTTGTTTTACCGTACCTGGCAGTGACTCCTGAGTTTGTTTCGACTTTTCTTTTCAGGGTAGCCCATTACGAAATGTCGACCTCATCTAGATTAAGAAGTCGTGTGAAAGTGATAGATTTAGTCCTATTTGCAAAATAAACAAGTTCAATTCGAATTTGCAATCTTTGTTACGGAGAACTATAAATAAATAAACAAACTTCTATATTGTTAACACAATCGCGACAACCCCATTTTTCGGTTTAACCGACCTTCTTTATATGTGTAAATTCCTGTAAGGTTTTTGCCTCCCCCAATTCCTTCCATACTACCTTATCCCGCGCTGCCTCGAACCAGCCCTCGCGGTATGCGACTAAGTCATCGCGCCACCTCTTCCTGGGCCGACCTCGGCGGCTGTGTGTGTGTGGCTCCCATTGTGTACAGACCCAATATGAGGTTTATTTATATGTAAGGTTTATAATACATAATTATACTTAAAAGTTAGTATAATTCATAGTCATTCAAGAGCGGGACATTTTATTTAATAACTCTTAAGTATTGAATAAGTTTTATGCTCTTTATATAAGCGTATAACTTGAGCATAGTTAGATTGTACATACAGATAGGTATATTTAAAAAGTATGATTAACCCCGTTACCTCCAAACACCTGCTAACAGCAATATCATTAACTTACCTTTTCTACCTAAAAAGTAATTTTCACGAAAATTGACATTACTATGAAATGAGAACCTTAATACTGGAGCTAATATGGCCTACTTTGCCTTAATAGCGCGTAGCATTAGGTACTATTTGAAACCACCTGCGTTACTTAGGTGTAAGGTAACCATCAGGTTTTACCTAAATTATGTCACTTTGCTTAACGTCTTTTATGGCGCGAATTTTCTTATGTTATTAAATAAAGTGTGGTCGTTTATACCTGAACATCTTTCGAGAATGTAAGTACCTACTTTTGAAGACTTTTTTAAAGAGGCGTACCTACTTACAAACTACTTTCAGTTTTCTTAGGTATTTTTTCGTCGTGTATGTAGTCATAAGCTTAAGACGTTTCAATCGAAGCTAAGATCTGATGAACGCGAACTGCTCGTGTGCACATATAAGATTCACCGAGACTTAAACCATGCAAGCACCTTATTTACAGAAAAGTGGTAGAACTTAAAAGTGTGTCTGAAAATATAGCAATGTTTAAATTGATTAATCTAAATCACGTGCTATTTACAGTTAATTAATAGACAGTTTTGATGCAAATAGTTAAATAGAATCTACACATTTGAAAATAAATAAAAACTAGCAACATAAAAAAAAGGTAATGTTTAAAAATAACAACTGATAAGATCCTAGTTTTTTCCGATTACCAGGAGCACAGAAAAAGGAGAAGCTCTCAGTAAAAGTTTTCAAAGTAAGACTGTTGGTTTATTTTCTCTCAAAGCTTCGCTGTTTAAACTAGCCTTTTGAGAACGATTCCCAGTATGAGATAGGAAAGGTAGCTTCTTTTTATAGTAACAACATTGAATAACATGGTATTAAGAGTATTTGATTGGTACTACAATGGTAATAAGGTGATAACTGGATAAATCGAACAAAATGCAAAGGAACAAAGACAACCTTTGCAAAATAACTTTGACTAAATAAGGGATTTGTATAATAATTACTAAATAAATGATTATGAAATAAAATGTTGATTTCATTTAAAATTAAAATGACAATAAATTCAATAAACATAAATGTATTGTCATTATAAAACTTACACCACTTTCATTATTATTATTATAATTTTACAACCAAAACTTCAACGTCTTTCTGTAATTGGTTATAACTTTGTAAGAGTACAAACCTTTCCAGTATTAAAATAATTACAAATCCATCAAAGATCAACCACTCCAATTACGCAGAAACTCAAATAACAGAATCCAATCTTTAAACTTTTAAACAAACAATGTTCCTTTGAGAGACGATCCTTTCTTCTAGATTAAACATTAAACAAAAACTGGTCAAGTGCGACTTGTAATTGTACATTAAGGGTTCCGTACTATCTTACGAGTACTCACACTGTTGACTGTTTTATCATTCTCTTTATAGCTTAATTTCCGTTTATGTTAAGTATTTTTATTTAAAAACATTAAAAATAATGTTTATTTAATGGCCGCCATAGCGAAATACGCCATTTTGTTTATTATTTGTTATGGAAGTATCTGAAATATACAATATTTACACCTTTAACGATTAATGAGCTTCTGAAACCCATATTTAAGCGTAGACGGACTGACCAACGCAGAGCAAAGGCTTAAAGATATAGTCCTGATATGCCACTTTTTACGTTCATCATCATCCATAGCCCTTGTCCTCCCACTGCTGGGCTTAGTCATCACCTTTTTCGTGCCATTTTTAGTTACGAAACCCTAAAATCTGTCAATAAACAAAGTTGTAAGGTGTCACGGGTGTCGGCAACTTCTTACAATTAATTTTCAATTGTTTACCAACTCTAGCCTGTGGAAGTTATTAAAAGTTTGCTTTATGTAGGAGACAGTTTGCCAAGTTGCTTATAACAAGGGCTGACAACGAATATTGGAGCTATGGTTCACCGGGTTACGTTGTAGTGGAGCGACAATAATGTTAGATATTGATTCTGCTGTTTTGTTCGAAAATATTGTAAAAAAAAATTGTGTCCTTTCGTTTAGTGTGTTAAAAACACCGTACACCGTAGAGAAAAGTGGACACAAAGGACAGTTTTTGGAGTAATTCATTTCAAATTATTGTGAAGTGTCTCAATACAAAAATCTGCCAGTCAGGGAGAGTTTTGCCCAGCACTGGTTAAATAAACATGTTACAATTTTTCTTTCTAATGCAGAACAGACAGAAACTAGATTTCCTGCATTTTTCACTCAAGACAAAATTTCAATAACTAACTTGCACAGAATATTTCATACAAAACCAATGTAAGTACTAACCAACTTACGAATTGAAATGTCCAAAACACGACGATTCTAAGTAACTATCAACTTGAATAAATTGCAGCAGTTTTTTAGTTTAAACAACATTTCTGTGGTCAACTCCGAGTAAACCAATTAGTTGTAAAGAAGTAGATGCTTTGCAGATACTTGACAACTTAATTTTAAGTTTTAGAGCTATAACTTTCATGAAATATCTAGTTTCAAAAGATAAAACTGACAAAAAGTTTTCTTAATCAGTATACTCTTTCAACCATTTTTTAAACTTTTAGAGCTAAATTTCTTTCAAAAATGTTACTAGATATAATATTTTTTAGTATAACTCTCTTCAAGGCTAAAAATTGTTTTATAGAAATGTATCTGGCAATCTCGAAAAGTGCCCAAATTGGGTACACTGCCAAATATCAAATACTGAAAATTGAAACTTGCCAACATGCCTTTAAAAATCTGTTGGCAAAAGTGGTGCTATTTCAAAGAGCTTTTTATGATGATTTAAGTACTTAGGTACATGTATGAAGTATAAAAACAAAATGACGCTTCCAAAAACTCGAATGGAAATCGAAATATGTACCTAATATCTTTTGTACTAAATTTATTGTAGAGTAAAGTTATTTAGTAATTAAAAAAGTTAGTTTTGTTAACCCATTTTAAACATAACATAACATATCATCACGCCTGTGTCCCCGAAGGGGTAGGCAGAGGTGTACCAATGTAAACCGACAGTTCGCCGATATGTTTAGGTCCTATGTAAAAGGGGGCGAGCCTATTGCCTATTTTAAAGGCTGGCAATAATATAGCTGATATCATCTTTAAGACTTTTCATGTTATACATGTTTATGGCAGAGTTTGCTTACCATAAGGCTAACCCATACATATGTCTCTTATGGCAAATATACAAGTTCACTCGTGGGCAAGTGTTTTGGAAGACTGGACAGTCGTCCGTATCATGTTTGTCTTCTTAAACTTCTAATATAGCTAGATCAACAGCTAATCCCATCGGTACTTCAGAGAAACCTAGAAATACTCTGAAACAAATCGATAAGCTTAATCCAGAGCTACCTAGAAATCTAGATATTTCTCGTTCCTCGTTGAAATTGATTAGGTTTCCTCTATCCCGGTTAAATTCCTGTAAATTGAAAATGGCGGGTTTCCCTGAAGTGTCTTTATTTAGTAGCTTTGAATACAAAGCTGGCAGCACATTTCCCGTTATCCCCTGTGTGGCAGTAATTTATTAGGAATTCAGAAACAGTACATCATTGGTAATTTAATGCTTGATCTAAACAGGATGTATCATTTTGTAATATAATCTAACTCTACTCTCGGGCACAATTACCGTTAGAATTGTTGACAATAAATTTATTTTACTTAAACTGCTTTTGGACTAAAATTGTGAGTCCTGAAAAACAGTGTCCAATTCTGTGTGCAGTCATAGCCTAATTACCAAATTGATAATAAATTCATCAATTAGTTAGAATTATGTATGTTATTACGTTTGTCAATGTTAACAACATTAATTAGGAATGGCCTATTAATGTGTAGCTTCACTATAGTGTACTAAAAGATAAACTTTTTTAGCTACAAAGTATAATATATGTCACTCGTTAGATGTACTATTCCCAATTTATGATTCTTGTAGCCACATCCTATATGTTAGAAAATCGTTTGTTACTACGCTCTAAAACCGTTTCAAGCAAACTGAAATGACTCACCAGACGAAAATACATTTTTAAATTGATTTCAAAACCCTTTGCTTCAGGCTATTGTAAATTGAAAATGTCCGAAGTCGCTTTACCGTTGGTTTCCGCGAAAGCATTAGTATTTAATAGTTTATTCATAGATTGTAAGTTCTTTCCTATTTGTGTCCTTTATCGAGTATTTTCGATTTCATTCTGTTGTAAATGTTTGTTAGTTTTGTTCACTTTGCTTGCTTTTAGTCGTTCGGTGTTTGTGACACTATTTTTCCCCGACAGGTTCGTGTTTTTTGTTTTGTTTACACACGTGGAATTGCAATTTTGTTGTTTGTGTATTTTGGATGGTATGTTTTACAGTTTTTTTTTTCATACAGGGAACCTAGTGAGTTAGATTTGCAAAAGAAATAAAAGGAAATAGATCGATTTTAACTAGTTTTCTTTTCCGAATATTTTGGATAACCAATCCACAAATTGACAAGAGATGTATGAATATATATTACTAATTGTTCATTATGCATGAAAACATTACAAAGGTCCATAATTCCATTACATAATAAAAATCATAAATTATTTATTTTATTACAATGTTTCAAAACCCATTCCATATTAATAAAACATATCCGCGCAGAAGCTAACTGTACAAGCAAACCAACTATACACAAAACATGTCGCAAACTTTTACCTAAATATCAGTACTGTACCTTATAAACTTAATTAAAACTTCAATCAATCACCTTCAGGGTAACTTTTTAATAAAACTTAAAAAGGTAAATGGAGGTCCTCGTAACAATAAGTTAGACGAAAGGCTAGCACCTGTCGCCAACCAGACATACCTAGACATACTAGCGGGACCTAGGTATACTTAGCTCTTGTTGTCAAGTCTGTGTTTAGTTCAAAACCTTTTTGTATAGTAGGAGAATATATTATGTTGGTTACGTGATATGGGTAAGAATGTAGTTTTATTTTGATGAGTTTTAATGAATATATTAAAACTAATCGTAGTAATACTAAGAACATTAATTGTATAGATTAGGTAGTGCTTGATAATTATAGCAATCGGTAACATCTTTTGTAATAGGATTTTTATAAAACCTGAAACCAAAGATGGACTTGATTTTTTATTTTTACGTGCTTGGCAGCAAATGCATGGACTACCTTAAATATTTTTAAGAAGGCGTCTCTTAAATATATCTAGGGAGACAATCATCACATTATATTATTTCTATAAATATTAACAGATAACTAGCTACTACATGATTTTCAAATTAATATCCTTTAATTTAATTTGCAAAATAAAAAATAGTCAAATTAATTTTAAATACGATACCAAAATACAGTATTTAAACAAAATTAACATTTTAAACGACTAAAATTTACCAGAATTCACTGGTTTCCTATTTGAAATATGTTACTCGTTTCCCTGAATTGAAACGTCGAGTTTTGAGCTTTGCGAGTAAAGCTCATTAAAATGTTCTACTTGAAAATGTTTTATTCCGGTAACTTATTTTGGAACATTATCTACGTTTTTTCACTTTTTATGCACGAATAACTGGGTGAAATACTGTATAATAAAAAGAGAATTAAATACAATGTTAGTGTTATAAGAATGGAAATTATTTGCTTTGTTAGACTAACAGCGAGTATTATGATGGTTCCCATGGTTTCAATTGTGTAGACCCTGTTCCCGAGAGACATTTTTCTTCGTGTCTATTTATATATTTGTATATTTTTACTGAGTCAACTCGTGTATTGTGATTTTCACGTAATTTATGCCCCAGTCTGGGTGTTGTAAGTGTGTATGATTTAGATTTTTACAAAAAAGTGGAAGTCATTTTTATACCAGAAACATAATCTAAGTATCAAAACCAATTTTAAAGCCTGTTCCGATATGTTATCATTAGAATTTATTTTTATTAAACATAGGTATATGCTCAATACATCGTGTTGCAGTTATGACGTGTACAACTATGTTACGTTAAAGTCTACAATATATGACCTTTCATTTTTCTAGCTCTTAACACAACGTTTTGCTTCGTTCGTTCATTAAAATGTCAAACGTGAGTGAACGATTTCCAATCGATCTCGTTTGTAGCACTTCAAGTAAAAAGTTATAGGAAATTGTACATTTACTATGAAAACTATACTTTATATACACCTTTCAAAGTGGTGTGTAATGTAAGATTATTGTAGCTAAGGTTTACCGTAAAATATTTATTACTTCAATATTTTTTATAACCTGCTGCTGCTGATTCTGTCCCACAGCAGGGCAAAGGCCTCTATCTACCCTCCTGCCATATAAAATTAGTTTAATAATAAAAAACCTTATTTAAAATATTATCGATACGCTAAGAATTTTAAATATTCCTATCGGTGTTTGTAAGTATTTCGTTAAACTGTATGGTGTCAAGCTATTTAATTTTTAGCTTATATGTACAATACCTAATATAATTAAATTTAGATCCCAAGTGCTATACCTAAAAGTAAATATTTTATATGAGAATTTTAAAGTGATCTCATTCGTACTTGTTTGAAATGTTAATACTTATAAAATTTGGTTTAACTATGTTATATAACATTTTAAACATGTCACTTGACTACTAGTTCAAAAAGCGTTGCAAAACCGCGATCCTACATCCTCCTCATCCTACATTTTTAAAACTAAAATTGAACTGCAATAAATTGGTCAGCTAACGTGGTTGGCGGGAAAATAAAATAATGTTAGGTTTCTGGTATAAATGTCAGTTTTATGTGCACTTGAATACCGTATTGCTGCAGATGTCAAATGAATTGAACGTTAGTTTTTAAATGGTCCATTTTGTTGGTTTAAAATTGTTTATCGTCTGAAGTGGATTTAGTTAAGTTTGTAAGTTTATTTATTTATTCTTCCTATTCAGATTGGATTGAAAAGTAGATCTACGTACATTCAAAGACAATTAAATTTATTAGTCTTCAATGTTTTGAAAAAAGACATAATCTAGTCATTGTTTTGTTACTTCTATTCCTTTAACAACGTTACTCTTTCTATAGACAACGATATTTACGGCATTAACGTTGAAGAACCTGTGATCAGACATTACTTGTCTCATAATTTATGTCGAAGAATACCTGCGATGGGTCACGTATACATTTTATTGACATATATTTTCTGACATCAAGATTGTAAATTGAATTAATGTCCACCTAAGATAATAGAAAACAAATATCCAACCATCCGCTCATAGCCATGAGCTCATATTTTTTACACAACACAAATGGATAATACCGTACATAATCTTTTAACACTGGCATCATGAAAACCTCTGAAAAAATGTCACGTCTACGTTCGTATTGCTCATAAAATATGCTCCATAAAACCTGCTTTCCCTCATAACTTTTCACACAAAAACTTCATAACGACTGTTGATATTTTATCTGTTCTCGCTAACAAATGTTGGGCTGAATGCATTATTGTCTGTGCATATAGTCAAATTAAAGTAAAATCCATTAAAGGGGGTTTCAGAAGACTTGGAACATAGGGTGTCCTGGGATAGAAAACTCTCTATGTGTCCCCTACCTCTGACACTTGATTGACCTTGCTTTCTGAGACATTCTGTATACACAATGCGTTTGAATAATGGTTCTTCTGTGAGCATTTTGACATGGATAAAGAAAAGAAACCAGTCTGGTACAAAGATATTGTTTTTTTTTTCCGAACTAAGTATTTTTTAAGACACACCAAAACATAACTTCACGCCTGTATCCCCGATAGGTTAGGCAGAGGTGTACCAATGTACACCCACAGTTCGCCGGTATGTTTGGGTCCCATGTAGTAGGGGGCGAGCCCATTGCCACTATCCGGGCACAAATCCAAACTCCGACCTGCTACTGACAGGTACCGGTGAAGGAAAATACTGCAACGAAACCTTGATCCCAATCTTTAGATCATCTCTTCATGAGACACTTTCCCTTTACATAGTTGTGGGGCAATTACATGACATTATTATAGAAGGTCCGATCACCAAACAGATTTTTAGTGAAGCGTACTCTTTACCCATTCCAGTTTTATAAAACTTCTGTGCTATCAAATGTCGGGATGAATGCATAATTGTCTGCGCTGTAATTATGCACCGTTGCATTTTTACTCTGCTTCACAGGAAAATGGCGGGTAATTACGGTTTTAATTACTGTAGTGGGCTACCTCTGGGCTTTATTTTATTACGTGTTTCGTGAAGTTTCGGTCATTTTGTGTTCATTAGTCGAATTTCTGTGGTCTCCGTTTATTTTATGAAAAGTTTTAATATGGTGTAACTTTTGTTTTGCTTTTTAGAGTTAAATATTTTGCCTCCATTTTAGTTTTTTTGTAAGTGTTTCATTCATTTTAACGTAAATGTATTATTCGGTGTTTGCATGGCATTGGTGTCGAAAATTGTTAAAAATTATTTAACAACTCATTTCAAGAGCTGAAATTTTGTAAACTTACCCTGTAGCAGGAGTACTCTTCATCGCTTTTGGATGTGTGCATATATCCAAAAGCGGTGAACCTTTCGGTAACACCTTGCATATACCTGCATGTGGGTAGGTTATCTCTTCCACCACTTCGTTTCACTATGCAGCAAAAATTACTTCAATTCTAGATTGATTTTCTTAAACGTTTTATGAAGAAATTATTAACCTGCTTCAGCTTTTAGTTTCAACTAAAAAATCTTGCAAAATTTTTTTGCTCGTGACCCGTAACTAGGATATCTCAAACATCAAATATCTTTACCTCGCTCAACCTACAGACCCATATATGTAACTAGCATCAGCAGCTATCTCTCCCATCTCTACTCTCGTACAGAGATAGTGTCAGTTATCATGTGGCTCGTAATAGGCTCGTTAATTAGCCGCCTGCGAGTGAGCTGCTACGTGCCTGTTATGTATGATAAGCACGCCCCTCTTCACTGTAGGTCGAGAGAGGTCGTGTAGGCTTGTGGGAGACTGTCTGTGAGTTTCATCGATTTAAATTGTGGGTTAAAAGTTGCAATTATTATTATCATAGTGGTCTGTAACAGCCTCGTTGATAGACAAAAGATATCAATCTAAGGAAAATAAGTAATTGCGTAGATATTATTTGCCCTCAAGAACAGTACTTGCTATTTGATAATTAACTATCTATAACAGTTATAATTAACCGTCCGGCTATAGGAAGTAAAGTAAATTGTACCGCGGTGCGTCGCCTTTTTTGCTCGAACTTGGCGGACACACTGCCGTGTGTTTAGATTAGAGTGAGTCTATAACAGACAAATGAGCATTACACGAGCAGCTCACGAGCATGCTACGAAGGCACTAGTGCCAATTACGCCGTCTGACAGAAGTACGCGCGACGCTCGCAAACTGCTCTTGTAAGGCTCATTTGTCAGATGTGGACGCTGCCTATTACTCGTTCGTCAAATGTGTACGCTCCCTTACTAAAACTACCCAATTTTGTACAATAGCTAAGTTGTCTTTTGTAATAATCATTGGCCTATATATTCGTTTAAATTCCAAGCCAATGTCAGCCAAGTACATTTCATCGCATTCTTATGTAAGAAAATCTTTGGCAATGTATTTTAATTATTCGTTTTATAATATGAATTACAACCCATTTGGCAAACGAAATTGCTGACATACTCTTTTGGCTTATGTTGCCGAGATAAACCTAATTTAATTAAGCTTGCTCGCACGTAAAATTTAATTGAATGTACAAGGGAATGGAAACTGCTGTAAACAAGAAACTATTCACGATGATACAGAATAAAAATCGAAAAGTAGACAATATATCTCTTATCTAAACTCTTCCACTTTAAAATAGACTCCAACTCGATATACAGTCGATAAAACTCCAAAGCAATAGAATAAGTCACATAAACCACCTATTTTTCTCAAGTAAGTACTGACATAAAGACTTCCTGGCCTTAATAAATGTGAAAACGCGAAACGTTAAGGTTCTGCGGCGAAAATGAAAAATTACGTGCTTCAACTGCCAAGTCTGTGGCGTGAATGTTTTGGACTTATGTGCCTTTGGGTTTCTATTGTGAATTATTTTAGGAAAACTCTTGTGGTACATAGGTAGTAAATAATTCAAACAAAAAAAAAACTTCAAAATGAGTGGACATTTATTTTTATCCCACTGTCAAAACTAGCAAACCATAAAGGAAGCTCAGCTTTCGAATAAAAAAATAACTATCAAAATCGGTTTACCCATTCGAAAGTTATGAGGAAACTCGAATTGAATACCTCCTCTTGATTTTGATGTTTTTTCATAGTTTGAATCTTAATAAATAGCTATATAACAGTGAAAACGCGAAGAAAATTGACCTAAAAACAAATTACTGCAAGGAAGAGTGAAAAGAACGGAGTATGCATGTTAAAAAAATATTTAAAGTTAATAAATACTTTCAACCACGAAATAGTAGCAAACGCAAAATGTTAAATAGAGTTAATTCATGGCTAATTCATTATTAAATAATTAAATTAAACTATAAATTTTTCACTATTGCCTATAAAATGTACCGCAGTAGACACAAAAAGATTTATTCTGCAGTGTTGTTATATAAACCTCAACAAAGCACTGTTTTTCCCCTGGTTTTCCCAACAAATTTTTATATTTACAACTTTATGTAACCCATAAACTTGGAACACTTAGTTCTCTCGCCTTAAGTAGTGTTTACCCAAAGGTTTAATAAAAATCGTGCTTCCAAAGATAATTTTCCTTGATAAGAATATCTCACCGAAAAATCTAAATTAGCCGCCATTTTCCCGGAAACTTTCAAGACATGTACAAGTTAAGAAAAATAAAAAATAAAATGGTGGAGACATTCAGAACGTGTGGAGTTAGTCAAGTAAGACCCAGCTGGTTTCTCACACCGGAGATATTTGCTTTGAAACCGAAACCTTGTTTTATGATCTGAACTTTACTTCTAGAAATACGTGATGTTTTGACTCCTCTGTAATTAGAGTTGAAGGTAGGGAATTTTTGAGGTATTGCATTGAAATGGTAACCAATTTTGATGGTAATGTCACAATACTTAGGGATCGTAATTATTTGTGTATAAATTGAGGAAAATCAATCCATATTTAATTTCTGATCTGAATATGAAAGGCCCATGTTAGTGTCTTCCGAAGCGTAAATAAGCTATATCATGAAAAAAATATTCCACCAGTTCAAATAGTAGACAAAAAGTGCAGCGCGGAATCATGAAATATTTCAGAATTAATCTTTGTCAGTATAAAAATTAATAAAAAAAGATGTTTCACTTGAAAAACCTTTTCCTACTAAATTCTGAAAGAAAAACATCTCAAAGAAGTATTCAGAGCTAATTTTTCAAGGAAAATATAAATTTTCGCAATTCTTTTTTTGATGTTAAAATCCGGGAACTGACACAGTTATTACTTGCTTAAAACATGTAATTACCGTAGTTCTATAAAAAATATGAGGGGATGTTAATATGGACGAAAAAGTTTTCGTTTTCCCGGAAAGTTGAAAACCTTTTTTGGTTTACATCATTTTCGTGTAATCCTGTTTTTCAATAGGCTAGATTCGCTTGCATCTTTTTAATGTGATTATAAAAACTGGAAAAGTGCGAGTTGGACACCGTACGAAGAGTTCCGTACTATTTACTATGAAGACAGCAAAAAGAACATGTTTTTGGGAGCCCCTTTAAATATTTATTTGGTTCTGTTTTTAGTAATTGTTTTATTTATAGAAAAATATCTACTGTGAAAATATTAAATTGCCTAACTATCACGTTTCATGAGACAGAATGGTGACAGAGAGAAAGACAGAAGGAAATAAGAGTCTTAGTAATAGGGTCCCGTTTTACACAGTCGTGTACGGAACCCTAAAAATGACAGGTTTTGCTCGTTATGTGAGCAGGTAGTGAGCACAAAAGAGGCATTGAAGTGAAGCATGCACGAATGGAATGAAAGAGCTTTCTATTTTGAATATGTTGTTATTTGATTTTCAGTGCAATGAAATGTATGTGGGATGTTTTTAATATTTAAAATGGCAGAACAACTAGTGTTAGTAAAGTGTATAAGTTGAGCACTGAAATCATTTCTCAAGGGACAGATTTTTTTTTTTTGCATATCATCATATTTTTATTAAATTATATTATTATGTATATTTTTATAATATCTGGTTATAGCTCAAAAACTTTTTAAAATGTAGTTCTTTTTTTTACTACATAAATACAATTATTATCAACACCATGAACCAAAACCAAAAAAATCTACGCAAACATGAAGGGAAAACATTTAATTATTTACATTAGCATCAATGATCTCTTTAATCCACTTATGTAGGACTGAGATCTTGGTATACACTCCAGGTAGTATGCCACAGCCAGCCCCAAATGACGTCACACCCACTTGAATGTCGCCCTTAGTTAGGGGTCCTCCACTGTCACCCTGGAAAGGAAAGATATTGTCAGAAACAAGAAATATTTGTTTGTACATAAACTCAAAAATTGTGTACAGATATTTTTTTCTTTACAAAAATCAAACGGCTACAATTAGAAGAAGATTTTACTGGATCGATATTGATTAAACTTATAGGGAACCATCTCTGAAGTAAGCCTACATTGGAAGAAAAAAATATGTTTGGAAATCAGTCTACAATTGCCGTAAATATCGCCATAGATACTTATGCAAACAAAAACAAAAAGCCAGCAAAATTGACAAGTTCCTCTATTTGAAGTCGGTCAAAAAGTCAGAAGTGAAGAAATATTTCCATTTTTAATCAGCTACCTGGACTGCTGACACTGGTTCATACTAACTACTTCAAGCAATCCGTGTGTGAGGGTGCATAGGGTGCGTTCACATCTGACGAACGAGCATTATACGAGCACACGAGCTGCTCGCGAGCCGTTCGCGAACCACTCGCGGCATGCTCGCGCACGTCTGTCTGACGGCGTAATTGACACTAGGCTCGCGAGCTGCTCGTGTTATGCTCGTTCGTCAGATGTGGACGCATCCTTAGATGAGTTATTATAGGTAAATCCCAAATGAAATAAGCATGTTACCACAAATTCAATCAACGAAGATCAGATTATGGAAACATAATAGGTGAAGGTATATATTACATAACCTTTGTAATACAGACACGTCTAAGATTCGGTTAGGGATAGATAAGGTTGTACAGTATACTAATAGTGAAAGCAAAGATGGGCAGAAATCGACCTTAAAAGCTTATGCAATAAAGGTGAATGAGAAAGTCAATAAATTCAACTCTTGTGCGGTTGACTGTACTGTATAGTTGGATTTGAAAGGTGATAAGCAAGATTATTTGCTTTACATTATATGAAATAGTTTATGAAATATTTTCTGAAATATACTGATGGAAAAATTCTATCTTCTCTTGAAAAAAAAATCTCAGTATCATGTAGACTCTAGTGGAGTCTACATGATACTGAGATTTTTTTTTCCTGACAAGAATACTTTAAGTCTGTTTTTCACTACAAGAATTATCTTAACCATATTCTGTCAAGCAAACAAGATTGCGAGTGTTGTTATTGGTTGATAATCATTTATTGATTAATCACGTCCGTTAACTTTCGTTTAAAGACACATTAAAATGAGATAAACTATCTAAAAAAGAAGTGTACTGGCTATTTAATTACCATACAAGTGTCCTTCCCATGCCCTCCCGCGCAGAACATCCTCCTTGTCACTTTGTGTTTTAGTCCATACGCCAGTTGGCAAGAAAAGGAGTCTACCATAGGTATTGTCACTTGACGAAGATACTTCGATATTTTTCCTTCAGGCTGAAAATTAAATATCAATATTATTATAATGTTTTATTTATTTAATATTTACTAAAAGAGGCATTAATGTAACATAATACATAATAAACAGCGCTCTTAATTGCACATACTGTTATCAGCTATTTTATAACTTGGTATGGATTTTAAGGATTGCACTTTCAATGCAATTCAATTCAATTCTTTATTGCATACCATAATGTTAAATAGGTGGTCATTAAGTTAACAGCTTATTATGGCATATCGGGCACAGCAAAAGTAGGAGAGCACTAAAAGTAAATGAAGTTTTTTTATGGATATATCTTTACAAACACGGCAGCAATAAATTTTTTAATATACAGGGTGAATATCAAGTCGTTGTTTTCCCGAAGCGAAATGAGTTTGTATCGGTCATACAATCGATTAATATATGTAAAAAAAATTAGACTCAATAAATGGCGGATTAACAATTGTTATAAACAAAACTCGAAAGTGACTTGACCCAGTAGTAATACATCGCGCTATACCTACGCGGGCGGGCGCGCGGTTACCCCGAACGCCGCGCGGTCGTTGCACTTCGCGTGTAAATCAGCTGATCGCTACTCGCGATTTAATAAAACACAAAACCAATAAGTAATTCAAATTTTCGCTTCAAACTTTTACGGGCTTAGGATCGTCATAAATACTTAAAAAATCTAAATAGGTATCTTTAAAAAAAGTCGGAATTTGATAATTAAGTATTTAAGGCGTAGGTATTTAAAAATGGAATCGACTTATTTACAATGATTTTGATTACCTAACCTACTTTTAAATGTTTATTTACAAAGTACGAGTACTTACACTTAACGGTAGCGGAGTAATTGTTCGAAATGTAAACCACTACGTTCAATGCACAAACGAGCACGTTTTAACTGATTGTCTTTCAGTTTCATTAAAGTGTCTCTGTCACGTCTCACGATATTAAAAGCGTCCACTATCGCACTTATCAAAGAGTCGCGTGTTTGGTGTTCCTCACGATACACCAAGTTCTTGAGCTCAGACTCTACCACAAATAAAAGTCCAAGGGAGTCAAGGCCGGGCTCCTCGGTGGCCAAGGGTGTGGCCCGCCACGAAAAAAAAATGATAAGGATGCAGTCCTTCTGTGTTGAGCACTTTCATCGCACATTCATCACTTGACGTCATCGACGTTCGCGCACAGAACACTAACTAAGCCGTAGGCACAGAGCGTAACATTTGGCGGCATTCTATTGTGTTTCGGCGCTTGCCGCGTGCATGCAAGCTAATTTATACCGTATCACCATGACCGAGAGCTTATTTTGCTCTGAACATTTATTATTGATTCTTTCTTTGTAAGTTTGCCGACAACACGTGGCGGCGGCGTGTGCGTTTCGTGTTACCTACAGGTGCCTACGTGATCTCTAGTGAGTGAACTACTATTGATTATCGCTCTTTCGAGTTTATGAATACTTTTTTAATGATGTGAAAAAAAAAACATTATGTTTTTTAAGTTAAACTTTGTATTTCGATAGTACTACTGATAGGTAATCGTCCTGCCGCGGGAAAACAACGATTCAATTTTCACGGTGTATATTTGCACATAAATTATAATTTTGTCTAAGTAAAATAGGTACATTATGTTCATCAGACACTCTTGTTCTCATTGCTAACCAAAATATAACATAAAAAAATCTCCATGGAAAACGAAATTACGGAAACGCCAGTCTCTTAAATAATGTATACGACCCAAGGGGTGCAGGAAAATATTTATGAATGCGCGCCTTGTCTTCACGTTATGAATCTATTGCTTTGTTTTACACCAGAATGTGTTCATTATTTCATTAGATTACGTTTTCTTAATTGTCACAAGGATGTCTAAACGTGTTTACTCAATAATGTTGATAATATTTTAAGATATGATTTTGATTTTAAAATATATTATGGTTTAGGTTATTGATTTTACATGTTGGCAGAGATTTAGTCATATACAGGGTGTTACAAAACCCCTGTCCGACCCGAAAAGGGGATACAAGGTTCACATGCCGAAATAAAATGTTAAATTTAGAATATTCATGATAATAACAATAATAATGAACTTTGAAGTAGCCGCCAAATTCCCTAAATTTGAAGATAAATCAAAAACTACATCATCGTTTTCGTCGCTGTTAATGGTGGCCTTTTGTATGATCATTTGGCACAACTTGTGACGTTTTTTCATTTATTTTCTACATAAATGTAATCAGAAATCAGGGTTTTGTAACAACCTGTTTAGATAATTTATGATGTTTTTTAATATGAGCAGTTTACGGACCCGAAATATTCCGATAATCTTAGACCTAAATAGATTATTTTTTTGACATAAATAAGACTTTTTCCTGGAGATTCCTTCTTTCTTCTAGAAATATAATGTTACTTTGTACCACTTTGGGTACTCAGTCGCAAATTAATAAATCTTATTCTACAGCCATACTAGTCCCAAAATTTCATTATCTATGATGTCAAAGCTTAGGAACGAGATGAAGGCATCCAAAGCTCTTAAGGCTTCAATCTTTATAAGATTCTCATATTATTCATCGTCACCAACGATATTAAAATCGAGACAGCTCATAAATTTCGGGCCTTAATATATAATATTTATTTTTATATCACTTGCTTTGCCTACGGTTTTGCATGCATAGACATTAATATTCAATATAAAACCCTATGAAATTCAGCAATACAGTAGCTATCAATCAGTGTAAGATTTTTGTAAATAGCGACAGTGGTTTTGGAGATTACCTTGTACATACAAATGGCTTTACGTTTTTATTTAATAAAAGTAGGTTATTCATATTATGTCTAGTAATGGTATCTAATAATCACCGTCTAGACATTACTGGCAATATTATATAAAACTAGCAGCCCGCCCCGGCTTTGCTCGGGTGCAACGCTGATTCCAAATATAACACAATCATAAAGTTCTGTAGGGCGAAGCACAGCCTTAGAAGCATTTTTGGGTATAGGCACGCGGCCCCCGGCCCCCGCGCGGCCCCCGGCCGTTATCGCCGCAACCGCTATGTCCCTGCATTTTAAATCTGTAATATCTTCGAAAATATTCATTTAAATTACATGCTGTAAAAGGCAATATTAGTCTATATTACATGCACAATTTTTTGAAGGTACTTAATTGGATAAGGATTAATGCTGTATTGCTTAAAAACGTCTTTTCGTGAATAAGTAATAAATAAAGGATAAAAATGGTTATTGTGGGTTACCCTCAAGAGATAGACATATACCATCGCGGACTTTTTTGTAGATCTTTTTGAGGTGCACAATACTGTAGTACATTATTTTGATCTATCTCGCAGGGTTCAGCCAGCGTTTGCAATGAAAGCGCAAAAAATGTGTTGATTTACGACCTGACGTCAAAAATCTCTAAGATTATCCATGTTTCTCTACTATATTATGCATGTATTATACATATAAACCTTCCTCTTGAATCACTCTATCTATTAAAAAAAACCGCATGAAAATCCGTTGCGTGGTTTTAAAGATTTAAGCATACATAGGGACAGACAGCGGAAAGCGACTTTGTTTTATACTATGTAGTGATATACGGGGTTTTAGGCTTTTTTCGTTTGTGTTGAATATTATTTTGTTTACACGACCTAATTAACTGTGTCATTTTTTATTTATGGTAAACCAAAAGTCGAAAAAATGAAATTATACAACATTTTTAAATTACTACATGACGTTTTTTTTTCTTTTAGTTTTAGTGCTTATTGAAGGGCTGTCTTTTATTTAATTTGTAAAACATGGAATTCCGCAGCAAGTAGATATCTTGACATTATGACAAAAAAACACAGATTTTAACATATTATATAGTATCTAATATTTTTTGTATTTCTACATCGGAATAACGTAGTCAAAACTATAAAATAATTATTCTACTTACTTGAGTATATCCCCAACCAGTAGCATTAAGCATAGTCCTACTTTTCAGCTTAATCTTATGGTCATTCAAAGTAATTTTATTCACTTTTGGACCAAAACTCAAAGACTCATTCAATTTAAGTATGCAAATATCGTAATCACTTGTAAGATTATTATATTTCTGATGAATAAATATTTTTTCCACATCGTACAAGTGTCCTTCGTCATCGACCTTGTCAGTACCAACTAGGACTTTGAACTCTCTTTTCCTGAAAATAAAGTTGTAAATGCTTTGAGGATAAACTGAGGTGACATAATACAATCGTAAATACAGAAAGGAATAATATATTGAAAGCTCTTCGAGGAAAATTGAATATTGGATGTTGACTGTACTGTCCTTGTAGAAGTTTCTGTAAGTATTAGGCCTAAGACAATTACGTCATCAGTTCTACGTTATATTATATGAAGATGAGATACTCCTATTTATTTATATCTTATGAATTTTATAACAATAATAAATGCGGACAACATATTCTACAACACCTTAGTGTTTTAGCATAATATGTTTGTTTATTATATTATAAAATGTACCCTTTGTTTGTAATAAGCCCTTATAATATAATGTACACCTGATCCGAGGATAGAGGCGCTGCTTGCTGAAGCACAGGCTTTAGACCTATTTCAGCAGCAGATGCTAAAAAGTTGTACACAATTGGTACTGTATTATGTTTTAGCTTCTAGATTATAAACAAAATTGTGTAAAAATGTTTTTTTTTTTTTGGTCTAATAAACTATTATTATTATTATTATTATTATTATCACATACATTGCTCTGAACCCAAAGTAAGTACCTGAAGCACTTGTGTTTTGGAATTCAGAAACAACGAATGTATCACAAACACCCAGACCCGGGACAATGTAGAAAGTTGGTTTCTACATTGACCCGTCCGGGGATCGAACCCGGGACCTCAGAGCTAGCACATATCATCACGCCTTTATCCCCGAAGGGTTAGGCAGAGGTGTAAAAATGTACACTCACAGTTCGCCGATATGTTTAGGTCCCATGTAATAGGGGGCGAGCCTATGGCCACTTACCAGGCACAAATCCAAACTTCGACCTGCTACTGAGAATTTCATAGAAAAACCCAATAACACCTTGGTCGACTTGGGAATCGAACCCAAGACCTCCAGCGTAGCAGTCGCGCTTAGCACTACTAGGCCAACGAGGCAGTTCAGTTCAGAGCTAGCGACACCTTGAAACCGGTGCGTACGCCACTCGACCTCTGTGGTCGTCATGAAACACTCTTATGAACGCTCTTCGTTCTCATCATATACTTGTATAAAGTTAGATGGTATTTAGATACTTTTTGCTCTATGGCTTTTTCAAAGAAGTAACTTGTCTATTTATTAACTTATTTCGATAAGACGGGGAAATATTCCAGATAATTTTTGCATTGTAATAAAAATATGTAGCTGAAAGTAAATATTACAAAAACAAGTAAATTGGAATCTGAAAGACAAACAGAGTAAACAATAATATTCTTCGTTCGAGTGAATTTCATAGAATTGAGATGCTTGGGCGAGTCAAAGGCAAAATTGAATTACTGTTATTTTTGTGCCTTTTGATAGCATTTTGTTTTCGTCTTCTAATGAACATAATATTTCTTGTATAAACAGTATTTGGTCTATATTATTAAAAAAATATATATTTTTTCAAATGTTATATGATCTTTTGAAGAAACTGTTCCTCATCTAAACATAAAGTACGTTATTTATTCCTTATTTTTGTCACTTCGATAGGACAATCTCCTTGCTGGCTTTATTTACCCAATTTGGAAGCTAGAATACTCAAAGTCAATAAGCACAATATTAGTTGTTTTTTTTTTCATTTGTAAGGGACTACCTAGCTTCTTTCAGCAATTTGTAACAGGGTACGCATTAGAAATGACAAAATTAAAAAAAAAAACAATATGTCGACTATAACTCTTGGATCAAACCATCCAACGAAATACTTACACAATACACGTAATAAAAACGTAATTACTCACGGCACAATACAATGAGCAGCCGTCAGTACGAATAGCTCATGGATGATAGAACCTCCGCACCAGTGGTAGGTACCGTTGAGGCGGAGGGACACCACGTACGGAGCCTTGTCGATGGTGATGCTGTGGCCGCCGATAATGCCAACATCAGGCTTGTAGAGTTCTAGGGGAGCAGACAATTAAGATGAAATAATAATAATAATTGGGACAAAATCACATACGATATTCTCAACCCAATGTAAGTTGCTAAAGCACTTGTGTTAAATTCAGTTACAACGAAGGTAACACAAACACCCAGACCCAAGACATTGCAGAAATGTGATTTTGAGCTAGTGACACCTTGAAACCGATGCGTACGTCACTCGACCACGGAGGTCGTCGAAATACATTGACTTCTTATGGTATCGACCAATTGCTATTGGCATAGTGGCTAGATGTTTTTGGACCAGTTCTCAGCCACGCGGACAGTCTTATGAGTTGCGTTGTGCAGGTCCTTGCGTGTACAAGTGGTGGGACACACTAAGCAGCTCCATATATTCTAATATTTGCATAATTACTTTCGTAAGTCTTTAATTGTAAAAGAATGACGAGGCGGTTTTGTTTCGAGCCAACATTGCGTTATGAACTCTTAATTATGGACCCTAGTCGGATGGCAAGTTAAACTATTTATTTTAATGTTAAAGATGTTTGTGGGAATAAATATAAACGTCTAATTTCAATAAAACTCACGGCAGGGAAAACAGATATTTACATTTGAAGAAGAAAGTATACTTATTTGCTAAACTGTGTTTTGACGATCACCGCATTGCATTGATAAAAATCGAAGAATTTGATGTCAATTTATTAATTGCTTGATGAAAATTGCACAGATTCGTCTAATTCACTAAACTATTTAGATAATTCTTGAGATATTTTCAATTCAACCTACTAAAAATAAAGTAGGTATCAAAATGAATACCAGCAATTGCATAACGGGTGTAGAGAACCGTTGCTCTTCCAAGTAATATCTTAAAGAAATTGGCAGGGATCCAAAAACTGCTCGATTTTAGTTTACCCTACTTACTCAAGTAGACATCTGCTAAAACTGCAAATATTGCAATAGTATAGTGTTTTCATATTAAAGATTATGCATGGATTGCACGTACAGAGATTATTTATTTGTTACTAGTTCTTGCCCGCGGCTCCTTCACTGTAGGTGTCGGTTATTATGGCAAAAACAACCATATGTATTTTCTTAGGATCCGAGTAAGCTGTTTAGCCGTGTAAGCGTTACCGGTAGACAGAGTTACTTCATAATCTATATATATAAAAATGAATTGCTGTTCGTAAGTCTCTCGAAAACTCGAGAACGGCTAAACCGATTTGACTAATTTTGGTATTAAACTATATTTGAAAGTCTAGAGAAGGTTTAGAATGTGAATAAATATAAAAATGTTGGAAAAAACATCTTAGTTTATTTTATACTAGCGGCCCGCCCCGGCTTTGCTCGGGCTTTGCTCCGCAACCGCTATGTCCCACCATTTTAAATTTGTAATATCTTCGAAAATATTCATTTAAATTACATGCTGTAAAGGACAATATTGATCTATATTACATGCACAATTTATTAAAGGTACTTAATTGGATAAGGATTAATACTGAATAGCTTAAAATCGCTTTTTCGTAAATAAGTAATAAATAAACGATAAAAAATGGTTATTGTGGGTTATCCTCAAGAGATAGACATATGCCATCGCGGACTTTTTTGTAGATCTTTTTAAGGTGCACAATACTGTACTACATTATTTTGATCTATCTCGTAGGGTTCAGTCAGCGTTTGCAATGTAAGCACAATTTTTTTTTTCATTTACTTAAATCTCTAAGATTATCCGTGTTCCTCTACTATATTATGCATATAAACCTTCCTCTTGAATCACTCTATCTAAAAAAAACCGCATCAAAATCCGTTGCGTAGTTTTAAAGATCTAATAGAAGCATACATAGGGACAGACAGCGGGAAGCGACTTTGTTTTATACTATGCAGTGACAAAAGATTAGAGTTTAGTTTTCATTTATCGATTGAGGCGGTATGGAAACTGCCTAGTCACCTAGTTTAAAATGAAACTAAAAATAACTTACTCTGGCAATTCACAAAATAAAAACTAGTTAACAGCACTATAACTTGCAGTACTCCTATAGACTTCATGGTTAAAAATATTTATCAAACATATCGAATTCATTTGTTTTATATACTCAACTCGATATATATCTATGAGGAAAAATGTTTATCGGTATCATTAAAATGTGGGTTATTTTTGTGCAGTACAGTTAGTTGGGTAAAATTAACTTTCCTGGACTGGGGTTAATTGTTTTATATTATGTTCAAAGTTGTCGTAACAACTGATAACTGATTTTCTAATCAACACTTGACATGAGGAAATCTACTGTAACTATGTAGTTTTCGATTTACCTACTGCATACAATCATACGCATATTATAGTTTAATCAATTCATTGACCTAGACTGCCTCGTTGGCTAGTGGTGCTAAGTGCGACTGCTACGCTAGAGGTCTTGAGTTCGATTCCTAAGTCGACCAAGGTGTTATTGGATTTTTCTATGAAATTCTCAGTAGCATTTCGGAGTTTGGATTTGTGCTCGATTAGTGGCAATAGGCTCGCCCCCTATTACATGGGACCCAACATATCGGCGAACTGTGGGTGTACATTGGTACACCTCTGCCTAACCCTTCGGGGATACAGGCGTGATGATATGATGTTATGTATCAATTAATATTTTGCTATTTTAATATTATACAGGTGAACTACATTAATGTTGATTGATTTTTAATAGTACATAGTAAAATTATTGAAACCAATGTTTTCAGACCATACCAGAAAACAATTAATTATAATAATATCAAGTTTCATTAATTAGCTCATTTGTGCAACGAATGTCGATAATTTATTTTAATGAAGTACTATTATGGCAATTTAATTTATTGAATGTCATCCAAATATGAAAACTGAGATTCAGTTTAAAATACAAAATTAACCAATTTTATTTGCAAAATCTCTTAATTTGATCAGACTTTTATTATATGGAATTGTTGACATAACATAGGTTTTTTTTACCTGACTTAGCTAGCCTTTTCCCTGGCAATGTCGGAGTCAATTTTCAATCTTACTGCATTTTTTATTTTATTTATTAGGGAAAAAAAATAGTTACATGCCCAGCTTAACTAGACATTCTTAAATTGTAAAACTGGTCACCCATCCACAGACCAACCGCGGGGAGCGCAGCTTGACTTTTTCTTTCGGTCAAATTTTACAGTTTTCTCATAGGCGACACGTGTATTTATGTACGCAAATATAAACAGAATTCAGAGCTTTACTACAAAATATAGTAATACATAGGCTTGTCAAAATAAAATAGCCATCCTGTAGTGTTATTTCAGCAGAACTATAAATCTAAATAAATATTATCTTTTATTTTGTATCCCAAAGAGGTTTCCGCTTATTGCTTCGGATATATGTAAATATGAACAGGAAATGTTTGTTATTTTAGGTGACGATGCGAAATATGTTATACACATCTGTTTGGATAAAGTGAAATATGGAGTAAAGAAGAAAAATAAGAAAAATGAAGTTTAATCTTTTTAGTGAACCTTTGTAGGCTCTTTAGAAACGTTAAAATAACACTTTCTAGTGTTTAGTATTTTTTTCTTTTTTACAAAATCGGCCAATACGTATAGTTGGATTCAAACTTAATGGCGGCTCTGAAGTTAGCTAAACGCTGCGCAGTACCTCGCCCCGTACCCCCGCTGGCGCATAAGTTTGTTGCTTGGCGCAGCGACTCGCCTCGTGTTCAGAGCCGCCATTAAGTTTGTGTCGTACTGTAACGGACAATACAAAAGGTCGGCTCATTGACTATTCCGGAAAAAAAGTATTGTAGTAGGTACTTAGTAAAAATCATAAAAGTAAGTAAAAAGTTAGTTACACCTAAACACATATCACATTGACGAACATGTTGGATGTTCTCGGCACTATATTAAGTAAGGTAGGTTTTTGTGCAGCCTTTATAAAACCTTTTCTTGTTTTATGACACAAAGCCTCGTGCTTCGGTGCGGTGGCAAGGCATTCCTGTGGCCTTGCTTTGTATAAAACCGCAATACCGAACAGAAACCGCGACGCCACAACTTTGTTATCGACAAGTACCAAGCTATAATATAATAGAAAATTGTGAAGTAATAAGTGGATTGAATGATAATTATTTGATCTATAAGATAGATCAATTAGAAAAGAAGTACGAAAAAAAGGGTTTAAAAAGTACCGTACCTGTTACGAATTACAGCGAACTTAAAAATTTTGTTAAAAAGACGGATGGCATGATCATGTCATAAATGAAAACAAACATGCTTGCAGATTTTTGACTCATTTTGAGTTTATAGCATAAAATATAAATAATCATAGACTATACTATGAACGATATTATTTGGGGACCTCTTTATCTTGATTACTTTAACTTTGTTATTTTGGTTTTCCTCCAATTGCATTGCCAATCAAGTTCCAAGTAACCAACTAAATAAAGGGAAAACAAACCTGTAGAAGGAAAAAGGTTAATCCAGGGATATCTTTACTTAAGAAAGTCCCAAGTCTATAAAACCTTGTATTTCCTTGAAGACCTTATAAAAAAGAACTTCACCTACAAGTCGACAAATAGCGTCAACTTTCAAAATTTCTACCTTAGAGTATACATAAGAAACTAGAGTGAGCTTATCAGAGTTTGAACGTAAGCACTAGTATGAAATGGTTTTGGCGTGAATTATGTATAAAGATGAAAACTGCCGTTTTAAAAAATCTATCTAAAACACTAATATTATCCTAACAATGACAAAACCATCGATACGATCGTATATAAGTTTCTCGTTGCGCAAAAATTAACTTAAATCAGTAAACGAATGTACTAGGTTCAGACTAAAAACCGCTCTCGCTTGGCACAAGGGGAAACTAGCGATAGTAGCAGTCTATGTATATAGTACGTCAATGATTTCAAAGCTCCCTAATTCGACTTTCAAATACTTTCTTGGGAACTGCAATGACATTGGGAACTATTCCGAAGTTTCTAGAAGTTTGTGGAGACATCCATGAATTTCTCGTTCCGCCGTCTACTTACAGATTTATCTGTTTTCTGTTCACGATGAAGTTAGTAGGTACCTGTAGAAGATGTTATTCAGTCATCATATTGTGTAGTTGTATGACACTTTTGTCCTAAAAATGTCCGATTACATCTTTTATTGGATTAACCCAACTGTGATGAGGTACTACTCATGTAATGTTTGCAACTGCTCCTTAAATATATTTTTATTAAAATATTGTGTTGAAGCACAATTTGAGAAAAAATATAAATAAATTATATTTTTATAGAAATATAATATAAATAAATAATAGATAATTATGAGAAAAGTTAAGTCTTGAAATGGATCATGTCAATAATAATGATATTATAAGCGATTTTTGGAGACTTTCGATGGTGGTCTAAGAAAAACCTACTATTCTTTAAAAGTGTTAATTATTTGTTCACATTACGAATCACATTGTCAAAATTTATCATTACCAGAAATTATAGGCTTTAATTAGAATGTCGAATATTTGGTAATCAAAACCGACTACTCTACGTCATTGTCAGAAATATTTCCAATAAATGTGTTTCACATTTACCGAACATAATAAACAGTCCAAATGATAGTTGAATACCAAAGTTATGAATACATTGCAATATTAATTAAACGAGCCAACGAATACAATATCATTGGGCTAATAAATATTATTGGTATCAATTATAAATTCTGGTCAACTAATCATACAGTCGATTGTTTGCAAAATTAAATTAATTAAAAATCATGTTTTGTTTCGGTATGTTTTGAAATAGTTATGAGAAGTATTACATTATGTTTGTAGCTTACAATTATCCTACTACTAACCAAGTAGATATAGAAATAGAAAAACATTATACATATATGGTACAGTACACAAGACAACCCACAGAACATAAGCACAAAACAAACAAAAAAAAAACTAATTAACAAAAAAACACAATACTAGTTGTTTTGTCGAGCATACAGCACCAAAAAAATCATCAACTCAGCATATGCTAGGTGTAGAACACCCAGCGCTGGTTTTCAGATAACACCCCACAGTGACACACGGACGAAGTAAGTAATTAGGGTAAGTTGTAGTGATAGGTGTAGGATAGACAACATTTAATTTTTTTTTTATTAAATTTAAATATTACAGTTACTCGTAGTATTTAATAATAAAAGATGGACTACTAAGTAATATTATTTTAACGTTTTACTTTACCACGATAGTGAAGTAAGGTTTTCACGTTAGTGGTCTTGAATCAGACCAGTTATGAGAATTCTTTTCGCATCGAAAATATTTTTTTTTGTAAATAAAAATGTTAAGAAAAAACTAAAAGCCAAAAATATATGCATCTATCTGAACTTCACAATATCATTAACATACCTTATAAAACTACACAAAAACTCATGAAAATAATAGTTCCAAGCCAAGCCTTATTTACTCAAAATAACAAGCAAAGTTCTTCCCGTAATTACTCCGAAACATGGTCAACAGTATTCCCCCATGTTTTCCGAAAAACAGAGATTAATCCAAACTTTTCCAGGATAGTAAATCCAAAAAGTTTCGGGCTGCAAATGAAAATTACTCTTTTATACAGAACTTTTTTTGTTTGCTTCAGTTTTCAATATTGAGGACACTCGGTGTTCCATTTTTTGCATCCTCTTTTTGTCTGAATCCGAAATGGTGGTTAATGGGAAAAGGTTTCGTCGTTTTTTATTGAAAATTTCGGTGAAAATGTGCCCAAAATTCTGGGATTGAGGAGGACTATTGTGTAACAATTGAAGATATAAGTAATTGTTAGTTACGCCATAATAATTCGTTTTAATTCTCCCGAATTGAAATCTGATGAATGGATGAATGTTGATTGAATGATTTTCTTAACCACTTCACAGCTTAAACATAAACGCAAATCAAGTAAAAAACCGTATTTAAACAAGGCTTAGCAAACTCAAACGTAATGATGACTATTTTAAACGACATTGAAGTTTATTTAGCCCTTTTGTGCATTAGTATAAAATTTACTGTAAAACAGACTCTCCTATTCTATTTATTCAAAGACAAAATAATTTCAATACTCAAATTAATGTAGAATAAAGCAGAATTCACAAAACAACAAAGTTATAAAGTAGGCGAATTTAGTTCACAATTTCAAATAACTTAACTAAGTATTTACTTAAGTTTTAACTTGAACGCCTCTTAATCTTGGTCGACGTTCTATATGTAAATGAACAAGCGTTTTGACAAAAGTCAAAAGCTTTGTTAAAATTGAAATTTAAGAACTTTAATAATATTTTCCGAGTGTCTATTTTTAGTGCACATAATATATTTGTAGAGTTTATACTGTATTAATTAATTACTTACGATTGCTGCAGAAAGATTTCATATAACTTTTTTTTTACCCGGGAAAATCCTCATGGACTTCCTCCACCCTTGGGAAGGCGAAGGGGTATGCCGGACTCTTACCGGCTAAAACCACCGGAGTGACCACCCTTCCCTTATGCTGGAGACCAGGCGGGAAAGCAATGCCACCTACCGCGATCAATATTTCATATTTGATATTAATTTAACAATTTAACGTGAGCTATAAAAATATAAACGACCTTTACACGCGAGAAACCAAACTATGCAGTTATTAACTTTTACGAAATAATTGTCAATGCGTAACATTGTCTCGCGTAATTTAACGAGCAATGTAATTCGCAGTGAAATCAATATTACCTTGATTATGTTATCTTATACAGTATATAAGTTGTGAAGTTTTAGTGCTATGTATCAGTTTAGTTCTAAACTTGTGTGAAACAAAGACAACCAACTAAATCAAACCGAAATGTTCTTCAAGGTTGTGTGCGTACTATCCCTCGCCATCGCCGCGGTCTCCGCTTACGGCCACTCCTCGCAGTACATATACCGGCATGACGGACACCATGAGCCCGTGCACCATGGATACGACCACCATGATTACTACACATACCCTAAATACGAGTTCGGGTATGAAGTGGAGGACTCACACACGGGCGACATCAAGTCACAGCACGAGGTCCGCGACGGCGACGTGGTGAAGGGGAGCTACTCGCTGCACCAGCCCGACGGCTCCGTCAGGCACGTCGACTACCACGGCGATGAACATTCCGGCTTCCACTCCACCTTGAAACACAGTACCCACCACGTCGTGCCCCATCATTACTACTGAAGCCTATTCCGGATAGCTTACTGAAAGAAAGGACTTGTTCTGTTATTTATATATTTATTTACGACAAGAAGTAAAATAAAATATGCATACTGTTAATTAAGGGAGACGTAATTTTTTTTAATGTTAATAATATTTTAAGCGATCGATGTCATCCCGCCACCGTCTCCTTGGCCTTCCTCGTCTGCGAGTTCCGGCATCAGGGACCCACTCGGTAGTTATTTTTGCCCACCTGTCCGGAGTCATACGGCAAACGTGGCCAGCCCAGCTCCACTTCAACTTTGCTGTTTGAACTCCTACATCTGTGATTTGCGTTTTGGAGCGTAAAATGGTGTTTCGCACGCAATCTATTCTCTTCACCCCCAAAATACTGCGCTCCATTGCTCTTTGGCAAACCTTAAGTTTGGTCTTCTGCAGTTCGGTCAAAGACGGGGGAGACCTTTGCCCAGCAGTGGGACACTTAAAAGGTTATATAAAAAAAAAAAAAATTAACATTTTAGTGATTTTCTAAGCTTATTTTTAATCACAGCATATTATTTTATACTGTCCCTGATATTTTTTACAACTCTCGCCGTGGCTTAAACTATACAATCAATAAGGCATTTTCTACTTAAATCTAAAAATAAAACTGATAACACAAAACAAAATGATATACATATACATCATATATGACACCTACACATTCAAGACTAATCTCAATATAACAAAAAACCTACTCATAAAACTAAAACGACAAAAGTTAAGACTTTCTTACTACTTCTCAGAGTTATGCAATCCCTTGACAAAGGAAGGTTAATTACCTGAAAGGCAGTGACTCTAAACAATATTGCTCAGTAGGGAAAACAACAGATTGTTCATTAACTTTATTATTCTAGCTACTAGGAATATTGCAGCTGGTACTCTTGTATCTAGTTACTGGAAAATATAATAGCTTTTAATTGTGGAGATGAAAATAAAGGGGCACCTTTTAGAAGAATATTTATTTTCATTCATACACTTTTAATTTTTCTTTGTAGGGTAAATTGGACAGAAAAATATACAATATACTAATACAGGTATATGAAATAAGCAATCACAGTGTTTTTAAGTTTCAAATAATACCTAGGTGTGCATAGTAAATTATGTAAGAGTATATTTCATACTAGCTGTGCCCGCGACTTTGTTCGCGTGGATGACGCGTTTATGTAGCACGTTATATAACATAACTTTTTTATTTATGAACCGATTGACATGAAATAAATGTTAAGTGAAGCTGACTACAATATATTAGTGAAAACCGCATCTAAATTGAAGGAGCCGTTTTTTATATTAGCGTGCACAAACACACAGACAAACAGACAAAAAAAATAATGATTACAGTTTCGGGTTCGGTATCGATATAATAACAAACCCCTGCTACTTTTTTTATATATATTTCCATTATACAGACACCACTTTTCTACATTTTTATTATATTACCTATGTATGTGTGTATGTATAGATAGATAGATTAAATTTGATTACAATATTGGTATATGAATGAATACCAAAACAAATATTCATATAACTATTCTGTTTCATCCATTTCGAAATATACTTTAAAAGCACTCATTATTTTATTTCACCAACCGTACATTTTCCTACAAAAACAAAATAACATATTCCAAAAAAAAACATGCAAAAAAAAACGGTCCTTTGTAACTCGAAAATATGTAAAAAATAGCAAAGTTATCAAAACAAAAACCAGGAATATTGTAATTTGTATCGCGGTAGGCATTCGTTTATTCGTTTTAGCTACCTCTTTGAAAACCCGCTGAAATGGCGAAAAGCAAATCAGGTTAGGACCAGATCAGTATGAACGAGATATTTTGGCAGACCGCCAAATATTTGGATGTTTCATAATTGTATTGAAGTTATCTAGTTTCAAGATTTCGGAGCAAACTGTGGTTTTCCACTTTTCGTTTTTTCACTGTATCATGATGATCATATCACATCAACAGTGCAATGATGTAGTAGCTCATAAAGGGATGCAAATATTATATACCTATTCTTTAATGTCTGTTACCCACTGCTATAAAAAAATTATAATAATATAGTAAATAATAATCCAGTCTATAAACGTCCCACTGCTGGGCACAGACCTCTTCCCATTTAGAAAAAAATACAATGCTTTTTAGTTACTCTTCCAATGAAGGCAACATTTTCTTTTCTCTTATTTCTGTTACTTAGTTATCAACATATACAGACTGTTCGAGCAGTCGACTTCAATTGATTGACAGAACAAGAAGCGGGCAGGCGGAAGGTGCATGCAACGTGCCCGTCCGTTTATGCCCACCGGCCTTGCGGTCAAGCAGTCAAACTGCTCGACTGCTTCCGTGAATTCATACTGTATCAAACAGACCGTAAATGTGGCCTTTACGTCAATTGAACGAAGCAGTCGAAGCCTACACTGTGGCTAACTGCGTAGATCTAGTTCAAAAGACGGCATCACAATTTGTATAGAAAACTAACCCTTTCTCCAAATTTAATGTAACATGTCAAGTGGTTGGCATAACGGTATAGTCCACTTTGTTCATCAGGGTGATATCACCCAGGTGAACAAAGTGGATTTTTGTGTCTCCTCATTTCAACTCGGACGCAATTCACCCAGGTGATATAGTTCCAAGGTGAACAAAATACACAAAAAAGTCGACTCATTTCACCCAGGTGAATTGCGTTGAACAAACGCGACATTTTATACATATAACTTTCTTTTTTTATACATATACAAATAACTGATAACTACAATTATGTACTCTTAATATAATTAAACAATGTTATTTTAAAAGCAGTACATAAGTATTTTCTTTTGTTTAAGGAGAAAGTGTATTGGACCATTTTCATAATTACAGGCAACGGATAAGTACTGGCGTAAAGGCTATATTCTTAGAAATGAGGGTTTCTGACTTTATTTAATTATTTTGATGTAATTTTAAGTTAATTCTGTTTTTGTTTCCATCGGCTTCTGTTTATTTAAGTAAAACTGCTGTTAGACGTTTTATTAATAAACCTTACGGAATTAAAACGGGTTGTAATTATTTGATAGCTTTATTAATGAAGTATTCGCTAATACTATATCATATGATATCATCTAGTTTTTTTATGGAAGTTTTGATATTTTTATTGACGACAAACCAATTTTTTTTTGGGTTACAGAAAAAAATTACTTTGTGCTGAATATTTTATTACAGTGTCATTTTTGGCAAAAAAAAAACATTGGGAACTATTTTATTACACAAGTCATTAACTGTGGTTTTTCATTGAATAATAAATATCCACCAATTCGATCATCAATTCACTTATATAATTTAAATTACCAAAATACTTAAAAGGAACATCACTTTGATTAAGAATCTACTTAAAATTCATCGTAAAAGGAAATTCAAAATATAGATCAAAAGATTACTACACTTCCTTTTTAATTTCCTCAGTCCACAATTAATTATTCATAGAAAATTAATTAAAAATGTTCAAATATTTGTTACAAATACTTTCCAATTTACTCCAAAGGAATGCTGATTTTCAGGAAATTTATTTTCTGTTCGAAAGTTTTTTGGGTGATTCAGAAGGTAAGAAAATTGGAATATTGAAGGATCTAGTATTCTGTATTGCTATGAATATTTATGACTGAGGTAGATTTATTTATTTAGATTATATGTATATGAAGGGAATGTGTCGAAAAGAAGGTTACACAACTCCAGTATAAGGTTTTTGTGTAAGCCTTTTTCTAAGCTATGTAGGGGCCGCTTTCTGAATTACCAGATTCAGATGAGTACCGCATTTTACATTAAGCGACCATCTATCTGACCACCACAATCAGTTTTGTGGTGTAAAACAGTCTTCTTTAGTAAAATTGGTTCTAACTTAACGGTTGATCCGGGTAAAGATTAATTTGAAGTGTAGTATGATTTTGAACAGAACTAAATTAACGATGCGTCAAATGAAACAATTTACTTTAAATATTTATGTCAAGAACTTCGAGGATTTATGTAAAATCAATACTCAATAGTTGTTCAAAAAGGAGTATCTAATCAACAAACAAAATAAAAATAACAATTCTAATCTTGGCCGGTTCCAAACCAACAATAAGAACCAAAATGATCACCGTGATTTAGTATACTGACCTCTTTCTTCCGAACCTCACAATTACAGTAAACGTTCACATCCTACCTCAGATAGAATTGGACTAGAACAATTGAAAGGCTATAGGGGCAGAAAGTTCTGGAACAAAAGGTTTCCTTTTAAATTATCTAGTGTCAATAGCCCACAATTAAGCTTGGCAGGGATTCAGCTTGTGGTCTGGACTGCTGTGTAGGGCGGATTTCACATCAGTGTTATTTGAAGTTAATCTCGGTTTTTTTTCTGTACTATTATTTTGTTGTAGTAGTGCAAATGACAGCCCATCCCTTGGTTCTGCAAAACTGATGACCTTCGTGGGCATGTGGCGTACATCGGTTTTTAAGGAGTCGCCAGCTCTAGGTTTCGATCCCCTGATGTTACAATCAAGAAAAGCATTTTTACATCATCTTTGACTTAAGTGTTTGTAGTGATTTTATTGTTTCTGATGCCACAACACACATGCTTTCGCTACTTACTTTAGTCTTTGAAGAATGTATGTGATTATATCACTTATTTATTTCATTTGAAATTGTAGTAAAAAATTTCAATTTATGATCTCGATCCGAGTTAACTAAGTTCCAAGGTTTTTTTAATATTACTGGTGATACTGTCCCTCCATGATGGTCACATTCTGCTTAGTATGTACGATGTTGTATGTGACTTTGTGTCTCTACAAAGGAGGTCTGATTGGACTACTTTCTATTTAACTTTTTGAGGGTTGGCTGGAGTTTTCGTCAAAACAAATATGTAACAAACCTGCTTACTTTTCATGTGTTCAGCCCAAACAAAATCAATATTCGTGAACAGGATTTTGATAAAGATTGGTTTAAAAAAATGTATGGATAGGATTATATTTTTTTATATTCTAGCACTTTCAGGCTTTTATTTATGTGTCTGAGATAAATGTCTTCTCAACAATAATTACATGTATTATTTAAAACTTTACTACAATATATTACCTTCTGAACATAATTACAGAACAATATTTCAACTTTGCGAATAAAAAAAATGTCCAACAATAAAAAAATATTTTCAAATAACTCTAAAGAATCGACGAGTAATAAAATGTTTAAAGGTTTAGGTCTTTTGGCCGTAACTAAAGGGTTTATACTCCGGCCCGAAGGCCTGCGACGTAAAATATCTATTACATAGGTAAAAAGACTCATTTTTTGTTACTGCCATGTAATAAATTGAGACAGAAGATTTAATATGAAAAAAAGTCGTAATTTTTTTGTGTTTTGTATTCGTTGTAAAATACAAGTACTTTGATTGGTTTGTCACTTTTTCTTATTGAATTGTGTTATCACAGCTTAAATTACTTAATAAGTAGCTATGCAATTTTAAGACACTGATTTCATATCTTATGCCTACCTACTAAAAACATTTCTATGTATTTTTTTTTCAGAAAGTCTCTCATATTCACGGCTTTTCTTTAAATACAAAATGTATTTTTTTACGTTGTTAACAATATCTAAATCACGAGAGTATTATACATAACAATGTAACTACTATTAAATACACCAATGCAATGGGCACTGTAAGTTAAAATAATATTTGCAGAAGTACATTACTAAAAAATCATTAGATGATGTTTTGAATTTCACGAATATATTAAAAAAAAACGAATAATAAGACTCTTTAAAAAAAGGTCAAGCTCATAATCAAGTACATACAGTACTTGTTATTTTTACCTCCATTAATTCTATTGAAACTGTCTATCTAGAAATCTAGACCTTTTTGTAGCAAATACATTTAATCTGAAATTAGTTCTGTACCTAAATGCTGTGCGAATTGGGGTAGTTAATACTGTTATATTTCTTTGGATAACGACGAAACTGTGGCGGGAAAGCTTTCTAGAAATTGTGTTTATATTGGTATCTATAGGCAAGCATTAGGTAAATTGAAAATGTATAGATAATGTACACTATTCCCTTGAGAGTAAGTTTAACTTGCGTGCTTTATAAATTCATGGTTGTATACGTCTTTTCTGAGTACCGTAAGTATATGTTTACTTGAAATGATTAAAATAGTTAGGTCAAATTAAAATGATGTATAACTTCTAAAACAGGTTATTGAACCCATACCTCAAATTAAGAACGGTTTATCATTTATATTTTATGTTATTAAAATGTAAGAAAATTACAAAGTTTAAAGGAAAAAACCATTGATCATGCATTTTTGCGTCATCCATATTTAAAACTGAACTATCTTAAATTGAGAAAAGTTTATTATCTATATTTTATGTTTCATATTCAAAATATTATTTGAAGATTATAGAAAAACAAAAGTTGATAAGTCCGCTCATTTATAAATTTACTTTTGTCTCTCCACCAATAATGATACATTTTTACGTAACAGATATTCTGTACAGTAACAAAAAATAAACTATAGCAACGAAACAAAATAAAATAAAGTGGATATTGCATTTAATACGAATATTTTTGACAGGCCTGTTGGTCTAGTGGTTAGAGACCCTGACTGCTATACCAGAGGTCGTGGGTTCGATTCCCACCCGAGACAAGTGTTTGTGTCATGAGCACGATCATTTGTTCGGTGTCTGGGTGTAACTTATCTATAATATGTATGTATTTAGAAATATATAAGTATGTCTATCAGTTGTCTGGTTACCATAACACAAGTGCTGCTTAGCTTGGGATCAAACAACCGTGTGTGGGTTGTCCCGGAATATTATTATTATTTTCCACACTACATTGTTGAAAACTTTCTCATTACAACTCTTTGTTTCATTCGCTCAGTTGAAGTAAAGTTTGTATAGAACTTACACTGTGTGCAGAGATAACTCGAAAGCAGACGAAATCAGTTCAGACATAATACGTATTAATTTTATGAATAGAAATGTTACTTTGTCTGTCTTTGTGTTACATTTTATATGTAGAGTTAATGCTTGTATTCTGGTGAACATGTGTTATGGCGATGAATTAAACTAGTTTTAATGCAGTAAAATAGCAAATACAACTGCAGGACTATTATATATTATAGACTATAGAAAGTGAATTTAATGTATACCTATAGTCAAGTGATCGGTGGCTATAAATACATAAAGACGTAAAGATTAAAATTTTCTTCTTTTTTTTAAGAGCCTAGCTCTTGTTGGTGCAGCTCCTTCCATTTCCTCCTATCGAGTGCTAATTCCTGAACTTCCTTATACGTCATAGCCTTCACCTTCTCTTTAATTTGCCTGATATACCACGGACGTCCCGTTCATATTGCATAACATTGAGAACAGGCGAAGGAAAATGATGGGACACTTTATACGTCACGACGAGTACATTAAAAACATTGTGGAAGGGAAGGTCGAACAAAAAAAAAATACGCGGAAAAACACAGCCAAAACAAAAACAAAAAAGTTCAATAAAAAATAACTCCTACTTTCATATCTATTTCTTCCATAAACAAGTCTTCTAAGAAAAAAATATAAGTAGTATCTATTTGTAGGAAGGCAAAAACATGGCTGTGGTATCCACAAGGGGATCGTGTACGAACCTGACAAACACACGTGTTATGTCACAGTGTGTGTCAGGAATTTTGTGGGTCTCATAGGAATATGTGTTTCATGGTGATTGCTCGCTGGGTAAATGATGGAAGGAAATATGGAAAAACATATTTGTCTATAAAAAATACTATGAATGTGATTTAACTTTATCTGTTTGTCTGTTATGCTTACACGGCTGTTCTATTGATTTTAATGAAACTTCTTTCGGAGTATACTTGATTCCATGAAATTATTATTAATTTTGAATTCAAAGAATTTCCAGGCTATTTTTTTACCGAGATAACTGAAATATATACGAGTGGAGGTGACGAAAATTACTAGTAAATTAACAAGTAATTTTTAATTGGTTCACTTCTAGTTATGTACCTAGTTTTACCAACAATCCAAATATCACGCATATAATAATATAAGAGAAAAAAACTTTTTATATGTAAAACATTGTACCAAAATTCTCATTTCTAAGTAGGTTATGAAGAAATTTTACATCTCTTTCGACACAGATACAGAACGTGTTATTTTTCTAATAAAAGGCTCGTTTTCCTGGCACAAGAAAATTCGGCTCAATTTGCTAATTCTGGTACAGTTTGAGCGCTCAAACAGAGAAATTGCAATTTTGAGCTTTGCGGCGTAGCTTTATAAAGCCTTGTTTGTGTAAGATTTATGGTGAAGCAGTACTGGATTAATATACCTTTTTAAGGCTTGTACAAGATATTGTAAGATCTGTTAGCTATTTAGAGTGGAATAATAAACTTACGAAGTAGTGGAGCAGGCCAAACATAAAAATATTTGTATTATGAAAGCTAAAGGCTTAAGAGTTAATACATTAGTTATATAATCTATTAATGTACATATTTAAATTTTAAGTCGGTTAAAAAAGAGCTTTTTGAATTCAAAGCTGATTTACGACAAATAAAAAGCATTCCATGTTTTATTTAAAATATGAAATCCTTGCACGTCATACAGCTTTACATCTGTAAGAATAGTAACATGACTAGTAAAATATCTTTATGTGCTTTTAAAATGACTCCTACGTGTCTAAAATGTTAAAAAATGGTAATAAATCACACAACTCCGCTAAAAGAAGGTTGCATGCATACAAATTGATACATTATCCTCTACTTACATTTCTTCAAGCATTGAAAAGCCTATTAATATTCATTTAAAATTTTCCACCATTCAGGGAACATTACCAACGATTCGCTTAACATAACGTTAATATTTAAAACTTCTTACATGTTAACCTAAAAGAACGGTTACCACCATCGACGTATGATATGCATAGACTGCTACTATCGCTAGGTTCCCCTTGTGCCAAGCGAGAGCAGTTTTTAGTCTGATCCTAGTACATTTCGTTTTTCATTTAAGTTAATTTTCGCGCAACGAGAAACTTATATAAGAAAATATCGATGGTTTTGACATTGTTAGGATAATATTAGTGTTTTAGATAGATTTTTTAAAACGGCAAGCTCCATCTTCATACATAATTCACGACAACACTTGTTCACACTAGTGCTTACGGTTTAAACTCTGATAGGCTCACTCTATAGTTTCAAATGCAACCTCGTTGGTTACCACGCTTTACCGCGCAAAATTAAGTCACAGCGCAAAATGTCAACGAGAAAAAAAACAAGAATTCGGCAAAGGTAACAGTCATTCAGCTTCAGAAAAATCTGGGTATGACATAAAGCTTGTAATGAAAGGATGGCCGGCTTCCAGCCAGTGTCGCTTCAGTTGAATTTCGAACGGCGAAGGGAACGGTCGCGCTGCTCGTCGGAATTTTGCCGCCAAATTTACGATAATTGCCAATTACGTGTTTGGTTGCAGTAAATAAAGTGTTATAGGATAAATAATTTGTTTATGGTTTAGATAAATTGCTGTTTTGTGATTGTCAGTGAGAAATATAAAAAAAAAAAAACGTCAGTAAATGGAATTTTCGTTGTGAGTTTCCTATTTTAAGTTGTGCTAACAAGTGACATAAAAAAAGATTGTATTGTCATGCAGAATATAAAACTTAATAGTTAACAATGATTATAAAACAAGAAAAACATTACAAAGTGAAAAATAAAGTGGATGATGTGTATAATTAATGATGTGTTGATGTTGTGTGTGTAACTGAAATGAATAGATTTGACAATACGTGTAAATTGGACAAAGATGACGATGGTGCCAGAGGGAACTGTACGAAACAGAACAAAATATTGGGTAAGGGTTAAAAAAATGGAAATGTAATTATTTTTCGTCAAAAAATAATTTTCATACTTTTAAAACCATTTATTTTTGTAGTAGAAAATAGTTAAAAGAAATGTAATTTACAAAAAATCTTCTGATAATTAAATATGAAACTTTTTTGACATCTCTTCTATTCTGCTACCAAAAAACAATATATGACATTTTAATAACAACTGGATACAAGGACAATATTAGTGAAAATGTAATAAGAAAATAATATTCCGGTAGAATGTTTTTACATAATATATCTACAGGTAACAAAAATACGGTTTTACATAGGGTTTAAAATACGATCAATGGCAAGGCTTACCTCATAAAACATGGGGTTAAGTATGGTTATAGACAAAATGAGATCGAACGACGAAGGTTTTATGATAGAAAATTGTTGTTAAAACATGCTAAAAAATATTCTTAAAAGACGTACACGAACGTTGATGAATGTAAATAAGTTTTATTATCAAATACATGTTTTGAAATATAAGCCCCTAAGACTGTTTAAGACTGTCTAAGTAAAACGTTTAGTTAATTTTATTAGTCTATCTTAGGCTGCCTTAAAAGCATTTGATAATGAATTATGTATAATAGATATACAAAGTTTATAAACATTGTTTACTAAGAGATAGAAGTACTTTCGCAAAATAGTTAATTCCCTTCACTCGAGCGATACCTAATCCTTTTATATGTCGGATTACGACCGACCACTATAAAGGGCTTAATTACAACAAGATTATATCAGGGAAACTAATATGAGGAACGATTTTTACATTACGCTTATAGTACTTGAATAATCCTATTTTCTTATTATACGTATTAAGTACATGTAAAAGTTTGAAGGAATAGATGATTGTCACTAAAAGTCTACTTTTATTATGTCTGGTTACACTGTCTGAATGCGAAAAACTAAAAAAATATCAAGTGAATTTTTGTATGTTTTTACCAGTAGATATATTCAAGAGGAAGATTAAAATTTGTGTAGAATAAATTATTGTTTTATTTATCCGTGCAAAATCGAGAAAGCCGCTAGTATAACGGAGTTTTTTTATGTTGATTACACAGCTCATACGTATATTACCTGTAAAAACACTACTGTTAATTCTAGGTAAAACTCTGAAGTTTTACCTCGCATTTACGATAAATGTTAAATATCTCAGAAATTCATAAAAAATATAATTGATGTTATTACAAAAATATAGCCAGCCAGTGCACCTTTCTTAATTGATGAATCAATTATCTGTAAATAAACCTTTCCGAGTATGCATTATTTAGCTTCGGAATTATTAAGAAAAAACATTTTTTAAAGCAGTTTTCCGTGCATTTTCCGGATTCCTGTTTCCTAGAAATTAAACTTGTGTTATCGAAATGCCATTTGCCATTTGCGTTCAGTTAAAGGTCAGACTAAATATAGGTTTATAAAGCTTTGCACGTGTCTCTTATAAAATGATATATTGCAGGACCGTTTATTTTACTCACATTAAGCTTAGGAATATGTTTCTGTATGAAGAATTACACTCTACATTATGTGTTCTGTAAATGGGCTTAAGACAAAAATATGTATAAGACATTAGTGAAAAAACTTTGTACTGAAATAGACAAACAGACAGAGAGATAAATTGAACTTGAATGAAGCCTTTTGAATACATTTTTAACGTCTGCTCACAAACAAAGCATTGTTTGTTGCTAGTATCTTAAACTGTTTTACATTAAAAAAAGCTACTTCACTGTCAAACTTCACTGTCAATCACTTTAGATTTTCCCTTCCCCAGCCAGTTAACTCCAATCCAATAAGTTGTCTTGTATGTTGTAAATAATTAATTAACATTTACAGGTACATAAATAATGACTTAACACAGCTACAGAGTTAGTAGTTCATTTTCAACAAACTGTGACTAAAGGCGTCTCAAGATTTTACAAACTCTTTGTATTATCTTTCTCACAAACTTTACATAATAAGAATAATATATAGTAGGATCAATTTATAGCATAAAAGTAGTATAAGTTCTCTTTAAAAAAAATATAAATATGGAAAAGTTCACTTACATTGCTCTGAATCCAAAGTAAGTAGCTAATGCACGTGGGTTATGGTATTCAGAGACAACGAAGGTTCACATACAACCCCTCACTCGAAAAAAATAAGTTGTAGCTTAAGATAAAGCTAGACTTAAAGTTTCCGAGACACATTTCAATCCAGGCCATCAACCTTTTTCGATATATTCTAAAACAAAAGACAGACAACTCAATAATCAATACCTGACCAACATTAAAACAAAAGACAATTATAATAACACAATGCTGCCAACAGCACGCCACCGAAACCATTCACAACTCCATTCTCTTTTCGCTGATCGCTATGGTCCCTTTGTCAACAGTTACCGAGATATCCCTTTGTGAAGTACTGCTGGATATTAAGGCAGTACTAATGGAATCTAGCCGACTCTTTTCTCTATGCTTTGATGTTCGTTAATTGGATTATTACGGGAATGTGATGGGTGTTCGCGACAGATGATTGCATTTGATAGTTACGGTGTAGCTATTAGAAATAATGTGGCTATGGAATTAATTGTATATGTGTGTATATGAGTATAAATTGGAGTTTGTTGACTAAAAACAGTGTTGTTTCCCTTAAAGACGGTAAAAGATAAGAAATCTTATAATCTTAAAGATAGAGCAGTTATCTACCGTAAAATAATCGAAAACATTTTGCAACGTTTAAACTTCTTCTCATTTAGCGATTCATCTCAGAAGCTTTATAAAATACTTAAATACAGTTTACGTGGCCAGAATTTCTTTATATGGAGTAATAATATTTGAATTGAGTTTAATCCAATTTGCAAATAGCCCTCATAAAAACAAAATCTTACTTGTTTATGAGAGGTTCAAGTAAGCACAAAATAACGATAATTTCGTAAGCCCAAGACTTATAGGCGCCACATCGATGATTAATGTTCAAGATTCCTCAATAATATATAATATATGAGCAGTCATTTTTACGTGTTAACCTTTGAAACATAATAACATAACATAACATAACATATCATCACGCCTGTATCCCCGAAAGGTTAGGCAGAGGTGTACTAATGCACACACACAGTTTGCCGATATGTTTAGGTCCCATGTAATAGGGGGCGAGCCTATTGCCACTAACCTTTGAAATATGCACTTAATAATATATTTTCGGGATGTATACTATAAATTCAGTGTAAAATTGGATTCATTGCGAATACTCAGTAATTTACCCGGTACAAAAACCGTGAATCTTTTATGGATGAAATATGGAGTTCTTTTGTTTTTATTTAAATGGAAAAAGCATTGTTCTTTATTGTGATATGTTTGGTTATGTTAGTGTATTATATTTTTCTACCTACTGAGACTGTAAATATTTCTCTGAATGAATATTAAAATAAGACTACGTTAATAAGCACTTACGCACTTGCGGTTAGCCGTAGGGGCGGCTAGCCGCGCGGTTCAATTTAATATGCAACCGCTTGGCGGTTAAGTGCGTACAATCACAAGCGGTTGCATATAAAAACTGGAAATGCGGCTAACCGCGCGGCTAGTCGCCCCCGCGGTTAACCGCAAGTGTGTAAGAGGGCTAAGAAGAAAACGCAGCAAAATAATTGGATGTTTATTTTTCAATTTATAGCAATACGATATTTTGTTTGTTGATCGGACAATTATTGTACTCTAAGTATGTTTTATGGTCATTGACAAAAAAATTGTACGATGAATAAATAGAAAATTTCAAGCTTACATATTAATGAATTTGAATTTTCTGTTTATACTGTGTATAGAAGAGATTATTGAAAATTAACCAAAATACGGTAGGGATAAAAACTTTTGTAACAGCAATAAAAAGTAAATTTATTTAAAACAACTTGCAATTGTAACTAATTGGGCTAACCTATGAATCCTAATTGTTCCTGATCCCACTAACGACCAATTAGGGATTGTTTCATTGTTCTCTCAAAAGAAATCTTGTAGTAGAGCATATCATGAATATTCCGAGTCGTTACTACTAAGCCTTAAGCAGAGAAAAAGGCTTTGAACATGGAATTTATGAAAATGAAATTCTACCTAATGTTCTTGAAACCGAATTTTTCAACGTAGCATTTCAAGGAGATTTTCTACTTGGAAAACTACAGTAAGTACTGTAATAAGTTTACGTACCATACTTCTCACGTATGCACTAAACTTCTTGAAAAGAAAGCTCCACATATCTGCAAAGATGAGATGTATTTAAAAATTACGTTTTCAATTAAAAAAACAAAAGGTTAACATAGACTTTTAATAGTCTTATAGTAATGATATGTGCCGGATTTGTTTCCACATGATTGCTGGTTCAAATCTAGGTAATTACTAATGTAATTTTTACAAACTGTGCAGCCTCCATTCTGAAATGGAATATAAAATTTGTGCAAGCCTAGTTAGCAATACCCCTGCCTTCTTTATCTGGGACGAAGCCTTTGCCCAGTAGTGGGATATAATATTAATGCTAAACTTGCTTATCTATTCGTTTTGATTCTTTTCCGAAAAGAAAACTAGACTCTTCCTTCTAGTGTTTGTGCCAAACAGGATCAAAGTATTTAATCAAGTAAAACTTTGGATAAACTTACGAAAAGCCTTAGTTCTCTGCCAAAACCTTGCCAATGTTTACTTTTATTTTCCGAAAACTACGAAAGAAATATTTACTTCTGTATCCTTTTTAGTTCTATAATAAATACATACAGTTAACTATACAAATAAAGAGTCCTCTTAGTAAATAATCATTATAACTATTTTAATTTCAACAGCCATACGTGTGATGTAGGCGTACGTGTCATATTTTGCACAGTTAAATATGTACCTTCTATACAAAAAATATGTTTTACCCATAACTAATTTCAACCAATCTTTTATGTAAATAGCAGTTTTTATTTTTATCCCTATTGTTGACTGGTATCAAATGCCTCAGGCATTAAGCCCACTATTTTACATTACGTGTGTTCAGAAAATTCAAATTAACAAATAAATTCTATTTAAGTGTACGATTCTTCATATCAGTTATATTATTTGACACTAAAATAAACGTGTCACCGCACTACAAGGGTTATGTTAACGATACATCGCCTCAGTGGTCTGGTTAAGATTTTTAGTTATAAATAATTTATAAAAAAGACTAATAGCTATCGATCTGAAATTTTGTTAACTTACTCTACTGAAAAAGAAAGGGAAAGGGGTGAAGAGTACTTAGAAGAAGTACTCTGCACCCCTTTCGGATAGATATAACCTTTCGGTTACACCCTGTATACCTTAATCATACCTAAGTCCTATAAATCCACAAGACTTTTCAGTATTGTATCACATAGCGTTTATTTACAAACAGCTTACATTGCAAGAAAGTTACCAGCTGTGAAACTTCACACGCAAACCTGAAGGTACACAACAATACAAAGCTCCTTTCAGTTTGCAGAATATTTGTTATTTTTAAAGCATTGAAAAACTGTCTTCCTGGTACAATTATTATTATAAAAACCGAATTCGAAGTACTTTTAGTAGCAATTGTTGTTTTTAGTTCGTTTTTCCGTTTTTTACGTACTGCTGGTCCAAATAAAGTTTAGGATTTTAAAATACTCAATTGAATAAATAATTATGACGCATTCTTAAAGAAGATACTTTAAATTATCCATTTTATTTTAGTAAAGAAATGACAATTATGATTTTTACTTATTTTATCATAACATAAACCTAACATAACATATCATCACGCCTGTATCCCCGAAGGGTTAGGCAGAGGTGTACCAATGTACACCCACAGTTCTCTGATATGTTTAGGTCCCATGTATTAGGGGCGAGCCTACTGCCACTAACCGGGCACAAATCCAAACTCCGACCTGCTACTGAGAATTTCATAGAAAAACCCAATAACACCTTGGTCGACTTGGGAATCGACCATTTAATACTACTTTAATACAATGCCAAAATCATACCAATTTCACAGCATCCCAAAACACATTCTCGTAAAAAAAACGCTTTCATAATAACGAGCTTTTTTAACCATTCTATTGTTTTACGGCCAAATATTTTATATGTAGCATAAACAATGAATCGATACGGTCATTATGGACCATATATTACAGGGCATATACAAAGGCCGTTGTTCTGACATATATAAAGGTTGATATATATATGCTGAAACCCCGCCATTTTTCATGGATTGCTGGCTTTATTGATGTCGTTAAACGTATAATTTACACTGATGCTGTTATAATCGGCGATATTTTATGTTTTGTTGTGTGTTGACACAGTACTGCTTATTTATCAAAATCGTATACCTAAGTTTTCTGACTGAATATCCAACATGTAAAATTAATAAGTTGCCTTTTTAGTAATATTGTACAACTTAGTAAAGACCCTTCAAAAATTTCGATGGTTTTATATACTTTGAGTAAAGCTATCAATTGTCGTAAAAAGTAAATTTATAATGACATTATGTTAGAAGTAAATATTGATAACCAGGCAGCTTTACGTCTTAATCTATTTTGTGACACAAAACAAGAATTTCTTTGTCATTAGTCTGCCTAAACTTGCAGACACATTTTTTCATAAATCTCTGTCACTTACATACGATTATCCTCTGTTTGTATATTATTATCAAAAGTTTAACCCCCTACTATTGTTCTAGAATTGGACCTGGATTACCTGGAGCGAGGTGGTGGTGGGACTCTGACGGTGGGCGGGGCTCCGAGCCTGGAGCCAAGTCCTGACAGCCTCGACCTGGTCAAAGTGGTGCTGCTGGGCGCGCCGGCTGTTGGGAAAACTAGTATTATACAGGTATGAAGGATTTTATACTGTTAAAATAATAATTGATGCCACATAAATGTGAAAAAAACTAATTCAATTAAGAATAAATAAAACAGAGATCAATTTTGATGAAAATTGTATGCAATTACCTCTGATGTATAGTAACGCTTTCGATGAAAAAAGAAAACAGAAATCAGTTCACAATAACCTTAAATAAAGCGTAAAATAGGTATTTACAAGAAAACATGCAGACGAATACAGATTTTTGAAATCGGTTGAAAATAAAATATGATGTTATTTGCTTTTATTGAAATTTAATTTGAAATTTATTTATGTAAGTTTTAATTTTAGTATAGTTAGAGTTAGTTCTTATATTAGATTCAATTGTGTATTAATAAATATTATGATAAAAAAGAGCAAGAATGACATTATAAATAAATAATACAGAATAATGAAAGGGGATATGATACAGGTATTCCTATGTAAATTTATTAAATTGCTTCAGTGAGATAAGACCTCATTCTGTTTTATCTTGTGTTATGAATTCTTCGTCATCTTGTGTTATACGTGCTTGGTACGAACCAACTGCAAACTACAAACTTATGAAAGCATTTGTGTTGCTTAATTTCTTTTGACTAAGACTTGAAACCATTCAAGTACCTGATTTTATGTTAGACTGGGAAATTAAAACGTTAGTATTTTATATAAAAAAATCTGAAATTTTGATAATCTTCGTAATCAAAGCAATAATAGAAAATAAACTATTATAATTGGAATAATATTGTGAAGTCTCGGAGTCTAGGAGTTTGTATTGAATCAAAGCTCAACTCAATTTCTTCTATATGCGTACATAATACTGTATCTGAGAATTAAATGACATTTTTAAGTTAATTAAAACTACAACGTAAAGACTGAACTGCACACAAAGCTGGTAGTATTTAAATGCAACCACATTTTAAAGCTGCTGCTAACAATGCCTTCTAAGAGTATCTCTGAATTAAGTAAATGAGCACTGGAATTCTTACTGCGTATAAAATGCACCAAGAATACTTAGTTCTATTAAATACTTAGTGATTTCATTGTTTTTGGGAGTGTTTTGAGACATTCTTATTATAATCTTGACGACCTCTGTGGTCGAGTGGCGTACGCACCGGTTTTCAAGGTGTCGCTAGCTCTCAGGTCCCGGGTTCGATTCCCGGACGGCTCAGTGTAGAAAGTAACTTTTCTACATTGTCTCGAGTCTGGGTGTTTGTGGTACCTTCGTTGTTTCTGAATTCCATAACACAACTGCTTAATAGCTACTTACTTTGGGTTCAGAGCAATGTATGTGATGTTGTCCGCATTTAAAATAATAAAAATAAAATAAATGCGGACAACATCACATAGGTACAGCATTCATTTAATATTTTATTTATAACTACATACAACTCTTCTCGTATTCGGTATCAATTGCAAAAAAAAAGTATTAAATACCGATGGACGAGAGAAGTAAGTTCAAATAAACAAAAACTTTCGCTTTATATTTATTATGTTAAATATATTATTAGAATAAAGTTGAATTTATCGAGACTCACCTTCAAATATAAAAAGGCAACTTAAGTTTAAGCCGTTCCTAAATGTCTATCTCTCGTTACGCCGTAAAGTGACAGACTAAGATTTAGCAGCGACTTAAACTGAGTGTCGTTTCAGAATTCAACTTCCATTACAATTAAACATCTTTTGTTCTATTCGCAATATTTTTAAGCAAGCGAAGATAAATTATGAGATAAGCAAGATTAAAATAGCGAAAAACACACACGCACACACACGCAACAGCTTAATCCCTGGCAACAATATTTCAGCTGTCAGCTATGTTACCAAATATTTGACAGTCGATTTATTTTACCGTGACAGCTAATATATAGAGGTTTTTCGCTATATGCAGTAGATATGGCATGCAATCATATTGCGATAGGATTAAGATATATTTCTTTCGGCAGGATTGTACTTATGTATCTATAAGTACTGCCGCTAAAAGAATGCGCTCCTAACACATAACAGTTGGTCTTGATTTGTGTAGGAAAAAAAACTGTAATAGTATTAATTGTAACCATTCATAGTAATAGTGATATATTTTTTAGTAATATTATTCTTCGCCACATTAAAGCCATATCTTCCTGTTGACCTAGTGATTCTATGCGCGACTACAACGCTACAGGTCTTGGCTTCAATTTCCAAGTCGACCAAGGTGTTATTGGGTTTTTCTATGACATTTTTAGTTGCTACTGAAAATGTCATAGAAGTTGGTCAAGAGTTTGGATTTGTGCCCGGTTAGTAGCAATAAACTCGCCCCCTATTACATGGGACCTAAACATATCAGCGAACTGTGGGTGTACATTGGTACACCTCTGCCTACCCCTTCGGGGATACAGGCGTGATGGTGGGTTCCTGTTGACCACGACCTGCCAGGAATGAATTGTCTCAACGACCGCACTGTAGCTTAGATATAGGTATCTAAACATGTATGTATCATTAATGTGTATAATTAGACCTCAAGGCCAATCATGATGATTGGTTTTAGGTTACATAGTAGGTGTTATATAATGTAACTTGAGTAATAAACTAATGATACACCGAACCTGATTACAGTAGTGAATTAATTGAGAGAGACGAAGGTCCAAATCAATGACATGAAAAAATACGTCTGTGGAATGAAATAAAAACAAAATAAATAATTCAATTACTCACTATTAAGGCGATTAGGCATTAAAATCTAAATGACTTAAAGGCAAACACTACATCACACTACGTTAAGTTATTTTTAACTAACTAATTAATAACTCAATAACCAATAAAAATCCTAAACATATATTGACTACCTAAATCCATGTTTACATAGTTGGTTCATATTTGGTATTCCTTAAATAAAGGTATTTCTGCCATCAATAGAGTTATCTCAAATTCCAATGACTCAACGTATTATCCGATTCATTAGTTATGCGTATTACATTATTATTATTATATTATCCGGCGCGAGAAATAAGACGTGTGCTACTAACAGCTTAATAACATAATGTATTTATAACTTAAATAGATTGCTGTATATAGTGTGGTTGTATACATGTAGAGGATTGTATTATACAGGGTGTTATCGATCCTAAAGGCGTGAAGCATCTAGTAGGTACAGAGTTATTTAACATATTTTCAAATAGTTTTTCTCATCTTTTTCATTTGAGATCAATAAATCATAACTAACCTGTCACTGCAGTGCAAGGGTCTTATAACGACACTGGCTAAATGGGAAAAATCACTACAACGATGAGATTAAAGATTTTTTAGTGTCAAAAAAAAAACTCTTTGAGATTAAAAATTTTCAAACTGGTTACCAGATTGCACTTTCCACCCAATTTTATATATATAATCCTTCTGTGACACGCTGTAACTATAATAATATATGTATTTATATATCAATACTGTCTGAGGTAAAACATGAAACATCCTTACAATTTCCATTCTTCCAACACATAACTCTTTGTCACTGAGTGGATTTCATCTGATCAGTTTTCGATCTCAATACTGTATGTAATACGCTCGTATTTCTCAAAGGATTTGGCAGAGGTGTGCGCCTAGACAATGTTAAGACTCAGGTTATTTTGGCCAAGTTTATTGCCATTTACTTGGCTGCAGTCCAAATCTAAAGCTTTATTTAAGAAATAGAAACACAATTTTGTATATTATATTTATTTTTATAATCTTTGGGCTAGATTTTGCGTTCTCATTTGCAGTTTTAAAATGTTCTGTTTAACATCTTAGATAATTAGGGTCTCTCCAATCACAATATTATTTTTAAAGTTACATGTTCCTGTGCTAAGCAAAGGCCTCTCTTTAAATTTTGGGTATATAAGCCAAAACTGGCAAGAGTGAAAATTATTTGCGAAAAATATAAAATAACAAACAATATTTCTTTACCCTTCTTATTTGCTAAAAGAAAAATAAGTCATACTTATCTGGAATAATGTATTACATTTTAAATCCCTTTTCAGATATATTGATGTTTATTAGATTCTGCGAAATCCATAAGAAACGAGAGAATGTTTTGAGATGATAATAAATCAATCCTTTTATTGGCTTCATATGTATCCAAGTATCTTATAAATATATCCAATAAGGCTTATATCAAATGTAGATATAAATAAATATAGGTCTCACTTAATGATTTTGAAAGGTACTCTACATTGCATAACATATCATCACGCCTGTATCCCTGAAGGGGTAGGCAGAGGTGTACCAATGTACACCCACAGTTCGCCGATATGTTTAGGTCCCATGTAATAGGGGGCGAGCCTATTGCCACTAACCGGGCACAAATCCAAACTCAGGCCTGCTACCGAGAATCTCATAGAAAACCCAATAACACCTTGGTCGACTGGGGAATCGCACCCAAGACCTCTAGCGTAGCAGTCGCACTTAGCACCACTAGGCCAACGAGGCAGTATGTAGATCAAATATACATATAAATAAATGTAGGTCTATCACTAAATGATTTTGAAAGGTCTTTAATAATAATTCTATGGATATTAAAATCGTCAAGAGGTTAGGGGTTAACCAGCAAGTAATGGCGGCTTAGCCCGGTAAAGCAGTCAAAGCCTGCGCTCAGGTTAACTGCGTTAGACTTTTACCAAATAGGAGTAGTTTAAGTACACTTGTTACTTTCATCTACCTCATCTATCTTTCCTGTCCATCAAAAGGTTGCCTGGAAGATATCGCTATTAGCGATAAGACCGCCATGGTACGCTTTACTGTTGATAGTATTTGTATTATTATTTAATTTTATTGGTGTACAATAAATAATATTCTATACTATTCTATAATATAACAGTCATCCTTTGAACCTAACCTGTACGAGTCAGATTTACACCTATAGTAAGAAAGAAAAACTAATTAATCCCTAATAATGTGCTCACAATTTAGAAGGTGTTCTTCAACGAACGAGGACAGCCAGACCAAAATAATACACAATTTGTCGACAGTTTACTTGTAATCTTTCAAGATAGATTGTTATCATCTATCGTATACAGAATATCCTGTAACAAATTAGGATCTTTATTAATTATACCACTCAGATTTCAGCTTCATTACTTCAGAGTGAGGATACATCTTGATCTTAATTTCACGGCAGATGAGTTATTACAGCGATATGACAACTGGCTTGCCTTGCCTATTTCAGACGGTGAGTAAAAGGCCTTAAATGTTGATCTTGTTGTTTCAGGTTTAACATAAAGCACTTACTAGAGAATAGTCTTGAAAAAGAGAGTAGTTTGTGACTATGCTTCTAAACAGGTGACTTCGCCAAAAGACAAAATTTGTGTGCACAGATGTTTGTTATCCCTTCAAGGCAAAACAATAGAGCGAATTTTGTTGATGTTTAGCAAAAACATAGTTTATAACCTGGATTAAAACATAGGACTTTTTCTTTCCAAAAAATCCATGAAATTAAGAATAACGTGAACAAAGCTGCGAGACGTAACTGGTTTTTGGATTTTTTAATAAGAGTTAGTTGTCTAATTAGTAGACGTAAGAATTACTTGTCTACGTCACTATGTCCTTCTAGTAAGACCCTTAAACATACAATGTCCCTGACACTTGATACAGGTTTCACAAATTAAGGTACAGCTTAATATTACTCATATAAATAGAAGGGTGGGCCGTTAACTACGAGCGCAGGTGTAAAATGTCGGAATATGGAATGCGTAATTACATTATTTGATATTCGTGTAATGTTTTGTATGCTAATAAGGCTTGTGAGAATTTATCTGGATGATACGGAGTTTGGATGTATAAGGAATACTTCTGGTTTGTAAATAAACGATATTTAGTGTAAAGTCCATAATTTTATGCCTGTGACTAATTTTCTGACGACAATGCACTATAGAAAGTCATAAGCACTAGGAATAACTACTAGAAAATTGTATATTTTGTTAGTGTTTACTATGAAGTACAAATAAACGTGCTATACGTATAATTTGGCACGCAATACAATCATGATCATCCACAGCCCTTGTCCTCCCACTGCTGGGCATAGGCCTCCCCTTTTCCGTGCCATTTTTTGCGGTCCTGTGTCAGCCTCATCCATGCTCGACCCGAGATTTTAACTATGTCGGCGACCCGTCGCAATACAATACGCTTGCTAAATTTCATTAAAATACATGAAGCGGTTTTCATGTGAAGAAGCAACAAACATACACACGAAAAAATAGTCAAAAGATTTGATGATATAGGTATCATATTAAAAGCCTCTTTAACTTTGAGTCACCTTTATTTATCTTTACGATTATTACTTAAGTGTTCTCAAATAATACAAGACTTACAACTTGTCTTACGAATTAACAAACTGTTATATTGAAGTTGTTCATTACGGAGAACTTGTAGAAACTTATCGTAGATATAATCCTTACAAAGACTTAGTAAAACAAACTTTGAACGTAAACCTGTGCTACATAGTACGGGTTGTAGATGTCAGATAAGTAGTCGGCAGTAGTCGCCCCGAACATAATTATAAAATAAGGATTAAAGAAAAACCCTTATTTTAGTGAAATGCTAAACCTTTGAAAATCTTAAACAGAATATACTTTCATAGTAAGATGGAACAGTATCGACATCAGTAAAAAAAAAACGCACCACAATCGGTCAATTCGTTTAGGAGCTTCGATGCCAGGGACAGACAGACTAACACATCAAACTTTAGCCACCACTCTTTCCGCATCATAATATCCAGGATATTACGATGCGACTTTTTTTAATTGAGGTTATTTAGGAATAGATGTTATTTAACTGAATCTGATGAGAGTTGAAGCCGACCTCAACATAGCTGGGAAACAGATAGGCAGAAGTTACATAGTATGTAATATTTCACAGTAAACCTACTCAATTTTTACGAGTTTATTTGAGTGCTATAAGTTTATAGCCTTAGGATAGTTTATCACTCTTGTGGAACATAAACAGTGTTTCGACAAGATAGTTGCATTTTGTTTCATCTTTACACTTCAGATAATTTGATGTCACTGTGTTATTTATTGACTGATATGATAGTGTAATTTTATGTTCTTGTTGTATTGGATATCAACAATGTATTTGCATGCAAAATTAAGGCAGTATTGTGCAAGGATTCATATTTATATGTTACATCTTTACCACTTTCCTGCATTTAATTAAAATTTTACTAGTTGCTTTTAATATAATGATATAGATACCTACATAATTATAGTAAAAGTAGTTGAATTTGTTGTCTTCAGACTTCGAAACTAGTAATAGAATCAAAAATATATTTAAAAATAACTATTTATCAGAAAATGAAACATTAATGTCCTTTTTTGTAAGCCTCGTCTGCTTTTTTACCAACTTTTCCTTGAGAATTTACATTTTCCTAAATACAACGATATTTGCTACAAACAAGTTTCAATTATAGCCATATTTTGCTACAATTCAAAGATCAATTTTGTCATATTATATTTATTCGTTTTATACTTTGTATACAAATATTTTAGTTTACCAAACAAAACAAAACACGACGTGTCCCGAAAACAATATGTCAAGTGATTGATCGTGTACCTAACATGTTTTTTTTACAATTATGTGCCTTTGTGACATTGTTATTATATCATTCTGCCGTCAGTTCATACTTCGTTACATTCATATTGTTTTCAGTCCATCTATTATCTATAGTAATATAATTTGTTATTGCTTTTCCTTCGCTTATTTGCTAAGATGTTATTTGCTTTGAATAAACAGTTATTTGTTTTGTTTTCGTTTGTAATAAGTCGATCTTTGAGCCTGATGGAAAATTTCCTTGAAATTGCTCTGTCAGTAAGCATTTTTTTTTAATTAAGATCATATCTTTGTTTTAGTTAAACCCTTATAAAACAATTTCAATATAGGACGGTTTTTAATCGATGTTCTTCGAAATAAAACCATTAGTAATTTTTTTTTTTTTTTTGTTTAAAATAATCAAAAGCAGCTTATTATTCTGACAATTTCGAAATGTTAACAACTCTATTAGCGCGGTTCCATTATGTTTTTTCTAAGTACATAAACTAGCGACCACTTTATACACTTTTAAAAATAGTAATAATAATAATAATAATCCAGCCTATAAACGTCCCACTGTTGGGCACAGGCCTCTTCCCATATAGAGAAGGCATGAGCATTGATCACCACGCTTGCTCTCTGCGTGTTGGCGATTTCAGATCCCAAATTTTGGAATCCAGTTTTCCTCACGATGTTTTTTCCTTCACCGTTTGTCAGAAGTGTCTTAGAATAATTAAGAAAGTACATATAACAGTAAGTATATTAAAAATAGTAATATTATTATATTAAAAAGGAAACCTACACATTTGCTTCAAGTACAAAATAACAATGTAATTAAATTATTTCACGTTCGCATAAGCGGTGCTCAACTCACGCTTCAAAGAACAATGGCAGAATTTGGTCTGGACTTTTTTTGGCGTCCATAGATTTCATAAATATCAATCAAATTTAATTAATTTTCTACGATTTTTCAATTATTCACTTCTTCTTGTAAAAGCCGGAGTTATTTTTATGTTTTTAAAAGCTCATAAAATGATGTTCGAATTAGGTTACCTACATTCGTCATTTTACCATTAAAATAGTGGTGTGACGCTGTATAATCAAACGAATGATCGATATAATCGACCGATCGATCGACCCGTGTAGAGTTCGTTTTGTTTTTAACATAATATTAGAATTATCTATTCTTTCGTCTTTAATCAATGATATGTTTGAAGAAATGCTCCTACTTTTAAATCCAATTAATAATGGATCAAAATATCAGAGGATCGTTTCAGTGTCGTATCGATTCTCAAGAAAAACGAATCCAAAAGTGCAGCACTACTTTTGTTTTGGACAGTGAATGTTATCTGTGGTTGTCTGTCAAGTGAAGACGCTACAGAACGACCCTCCATTATATTTTTCTATGCTACAAAATCCTTCCGCGTTTACTATGTCGGTTGTGTTTTATGATTATATTTGGCTTTCTATTTATTTTTACCCTACCTGGACTGTTTATGGACTGATTGATACTGCCTTGTGTGACTAGTGCGTGCCCTTAGGACTACGATATTGCTTTTGCGTGAGCATAAGCTAATCTTACTTTGCTTCGATTGTGCCTATACATATAGTGAATTGGATTTTTGTTGTAAACCCATAACAATAACTATGGAAGATTACGATAGAGATCATCGTCGCACGTGCATTTTATGTGTAATGATGATAATGAGATGTAGAATGAAATAAATAATTATTTTAAACAAAATATGTTTTTTATTTGCCCTAACATAGTTCTATTGTTTACGCGGCAAGTGCATTTTTTTAATACGCGCTCAGCTTTCTTTAACATTCATTAATTGAGTACTATAGTAATATTATAGAACGGGGATTAGCGCGTACATGCGTAAATACCTTAAGGGCTTGACGTTTCGTTCTATAATATGCAGCGCGATAGTTTAAAAGTTTAAATTGAGTACTACTCTACATCGAGTGTTAGAATTTATTTAGGTTTTTCCCATTTATCCGTAAATACTCTTATTCTCACTTAGACCACACCACATTATCATTTCTTAAGGACATAATTTCGATCTGCGTTATGTTTTATAGATATAGCTAATTGACATTGACGTTAATTCATAACCTAAATAATAAAATTCTAACACCGAAATCTTTTTTTTCCGGCTTTCCCAAATGAAAATAGTCTCATTTATAGATTCTAGAACTAACGCCAAATCTTTTAACATATTTTTCATTAAGGGACGCTTCAATTTGATCCCAGACAATTCTTAGTATGGAGACCTGCCATTGTCCTTTGATGAGTTAAATTTTCCGATATCGCTCTACGTGACTGAAGGCAACTATTAACCTTGCAAGGAAGGATATTCACACAAGATCAACTAAGAAAATAGGTTATTCTAGAAGTAATCTCTATCTTCACGTTTATAGAGTTATGTTTTATAGTTATCTTTTGATATTAAACAGGGTATCGTTTGAATATGATGTTAACTTAGAAAGTAAATTTGTTTGATCTAATAAAACAGATAAAACTCAGATATTTAAATTAAATTTAGTACATAAAATATGCCGACTTACCTGAGAAAAAATCTAATCTTCGTCTGCAAAAATGGTATCATAAAATGTTCTAGTGTTCCCTATGAGGTATTTATTGCTTACTTCCCTTGACGTTAAAATGATGTGATTATATAGTACTTGAATTACTTAGAATGACAATAATTTTAAAGATCTACTTTACTTCTTCTTAGTATGTCGATAAATGCCAGTTCTAGATTTTCCTGGACCAGAACTCGGCTACGTGGATAGCATTATCCGTAGCATTGTACAGATCTACTAAGATCTACTCTAAAAAAGCATCATTTTAAAAAGATACTCTATCTAATAGTCCTGATAAAAAAAATAAAAACTAGAGTTAGTCGTTTCGTCCTCAAGATATCATTCACACGCTCAAAATTAAATAATAAGAATACTCTACTTTAATAAACTATTCATGAACATAACCGAAGCATCTCTATTTTCCCTATTCATCCTATTTTTAAAGCACACGTGCTACCATATTATAAGCAGCATACAGTTGTAACGCCTCGTCAAATATTCCATGAATATTTTACCTCGCGATAAACTTGAGATGGAATGAGGTTCCGGGGATATCCTTAATTAAATTTGCAATATTTAATGTATTTATTACGCCTGTATTTCCTGGGATGTATGTTACTGTAATTTATATGTAGGGGACTATATTAAAGGGAAATACCACATACATTAAAACTAAGTTTAAAGAGAATTTCGTCGAAGTCGAAATTTTGATAACAGATTAACATAATATAAAAAAAGATCTTAATTAGAAACTGTAAGTAAACCTGAAATCCAGTTACAGCTGTGCACAATATTAAAATTCTATAACACTTTTTTTACTGTTTTTACCTAAACTAGCGTTTGGTTTATGTTGGTGATATGCAATTTTGGTAACCGAAATGAAAACCGAGATCAACTTCAACTGATCGCGTTTATAGATAGCGGTGAAATCTACCCTTGAGCTTATCCGCGTTAATGCATTTTTAATTAAAAATTTAAGCGTTCCAGACTTATTTACTTAACTACTAGCTTAGGCTCCGGCTTTGTGGGTTTATATTCAGATCTATTTTCAATATTACGTAAATCCTCATATAAATAAAGATTGTTAATCACTGAAGTACCTTTAAAATGTATTATTTGGTTTACATCACCACCTATTTCAAGTGTTAGGTGCAAACATAACCTCTTTAAATAGTTAAAAACATTAAAAGGTGCAAGTGGTTTTTGAAAGTCAGCCAATAACATTCATTACTTATTTTCCACGTCATAATATATCTAAGCAGACCAACAAACAACAAAGTTCAACAAACATGCAACAATACTTCGTATTACAATAATGTAACTCAATGCACTTTGCTTGTATAAAATAGGTATAATACCTGTACCATGAAATTTTAAGCCAGGAATGTTGGTGCTGTGGAAGCAAGACAGCGCGCTACAAAGGATATCGCGTGTCTCGCTCACACGATGAAATGTGTCCTGTTTCAAGAGCTCATAGTATCTGAGTACGTTGGTTTCTATTCAAACTGAATGTCATATAGTTTTGTAAGTTTAATGTTACAAAACATTAGCTTAATAAGATTGCTACCAGTCTCTTCTAGTGTAAGTAACTTTATTTATGCTCTTGTGAATCGGAAAATAATTCGTTATCGATTGAAATGGTTAAAAAAAAATCCAAGTATTTGTTTACTAAGACGGTCGTAGACACAATAATGAAAAATTATTGGTATCTTTTAAATTTTATATTCGTATTTCGCGTCTTCTGCTTATAGTTCATAGGTTTTGATAAGCTTATTAAATAACATAAGTTTTTAGGTCTCGTTATTTTTCAAAATGATGTTTTTTTAATGATCATGGTTTTCACTAGATGTTGTTCTCGTGTTTTTAATTGAACCAACCAAGTTTCAAACCACATCCACTGTATTTTTTCTATTTGTTTCACTATTTTATTCACTTTTATTATTTTTTTTACTTTTATACTAACTTAATACCTACCTAATGTAATTTTTTTTTTGTTGACATCTCACACACGTTTGTCTGATCACAAGTTAAGCAGAGCTTGTGTTATGGTAACCAGACAACTGATAAAAATACTTATATATTTCTAAATACTTACATATTATAGATAAATTACACCCAGAAACCGAACAAATGATCGTGCTCATCACACAAACATTTGTCCCGGGTGGGAATCGAACCCACGACCTCCGGTATAGCAGTCAGGGTCTCTAACCACTAGACCAACAGGTCTGTCTACTAATTACTAATTACCAACGGCTACCCCGTCATCCCTTCCATTATTCTTTTGTTTTTGTAAGCTCGAAGCAATTATTTCTTGTACTGTTAAGCCTTGTTTATTTGTTGCCTTCACCATTTATTTTAGTAAACAACGTTCATTAATTGTAACTGATATAAATATCTTTTGGAGCTCACTAAATGGCGGGAACGGTGAAGAAAATAATTAGTTGTCAGACAAATGGTTTAGTTCTAAGAATTGTAGTTTTGTTACTAAGCGAATAGACGTAATTGATTTTCAAAATTATTTTGTATTTTTAAATATACGCCTATGGTAAAAAAATGTTTCCTATTCTGTTCTATGAACTGATTAAAAACCTAGGTTATTTATTTTAACTAATTTTGGATATGTAATGAGTTAGGTCTTTACTTTTTAACTCTCGACGTAAAAAGAGGAGTGCTATCATTTTGAGGTATATGCCAGTCTATGTGTGGCATCGTAGATATATTTACTGTCACTTATTTGGAGACTCATAACTTTTTAAACCTTTTAAAAATAAATTAATTAAAAAATATTTTATGTTTTAATAGATTCTGATTATGATGAACATAGTAAATGTTGATGATTCGATCTGCTAAATAATCGGTAGCAGTCGATCGTAACTACTAGGGTGAGATAAAATGGGAAAAAAATATCTAAACCAAAACAGGTGAAACAATCGTCCCACAGAACAATACACAATACATCGTTCCTCGACAGCCCGTTTCTCTTTGTTGATAACAGGTATCGAACCCAAATAGATCGTTCCAACGCGCGACGTTCCGCATTCAGTGCCGACCTGATACGTTGATAAATGAATACCAACCCAAATCCATCTTAGTCACTCGATACTGTCCTTTTAAAAGTATCTGAAATTAAAAATCCAACCTCTATTTTATGTATTGGTAATCGTATTTATTGACCTATCTAATATGCAATGAATTCTAGAAAATCTTGTTAATATAACGTAGATAGTCTCGTTTCTATGCATGAAATGTTTAATAATATAAAAGAGACTTCTTCGAAAATGTCTGCTACGTTATAAGATAATTGCGTTTACAAAGACTCTTTGTTAAAATAATATTTTCTTTGTCCACAGCAATTCGTGTGGAGCGATTTCTCAGAAGAATACATCCCAACGGACCGTAAACACACCTTCTACCCTTCGGTGATCATTAACGAGCACCTTTACGAAGTTAAAATCACAGACGTCCCAGTTATACCATACTTTCCAATCAACTCTTACTACGAATGGGCTCACTACCGCTTCTACGGACTTCGAAGTGCGACGGCTTACATTCTAGTCTTCGACTTGTCTAACGTAGAAACTTTTCAGTATATAAGGACTTTGAGAGACCAGATGGTTGAAAGTCGAGATATGAGAAATGTTCCAGTGTTAGTTGTTGGCAATAAACAGGATCTACTTTGTAGCAACACTCCGTCAGCGGCCAGCGGTCTGCAGCAGCTTGCTATCGCTGAAAGCGCTTGCGGGGACTCAAGAGAGAAGAGAAGAAATATCGTGAACTTAGTTCGTAAGCACTGGAAGTGCGGTTACGTAGAATGTTCCGCTAAGTATAATTGGAGGGTGATAGCTGTGTTCAAAGAGCTGATGGAAATGATCGATGCTCTCGAATGGAGTGGTGGTGGAAGGAACTCAGAGCCGCCTCCCGACTCCTCAGCAGGCGGGAGTACCCACGAGAATCGGTGCGTGATTGCTTAGCAAACTTAAATTACTTAAAACCCTCGATCATTTTAATAGAAACGAAAGATCTCTTATCAAGTCGTTTCCACGATTACTTTGGCGCATAAATCTTTGTTTATCTAATCCACTTTAATTAAGAAACAGAGGCTGCAGATCCCAAAGCTATTTATCTGTTTAATGTTATCTAATTGACCATTCACGGCTCGGTCGGCTCGTTCTGTAGATTCATCAGTTCAGAAACTTGCACTGCTAAAAGTTTTGATGCGGTTTATCCGTCGTAAATCCAATCTAATCCTTGTGAAATTAGTCCATATTTCATGTAACTTCGAACGAATTTAGGCTAAACTCCGCTTTTAATATTGGGAGTTATATCGTAAATTTCATTTTGGAATTTTATTCGCTGTTCATTTTCGTGACCCATTTTTGGGTGGAGTCCTTTTAACTTGGGTTAATTTTATATTACCGTTTGTATTTTACATTAATATATATATTTTCCATTTGTGTTATCTTTTTTTACAAGTTTTACATATTAAAAATCTTAAAATAGCAAGCAAGCTTCAAGCTTGTTAAAATATTACCTACATTTCAATCTGCTACAACTCTAAGCTCAAATACTTGAAGTCCGTATTGAAAAATTAAGAATTACATTATTTGGGTAAAACAAAAAACCCAAACTCAGTAAGAAATCATTAAGCCTACACGACACATGTAAATTCTTACACCAAACCCTGTTAATGCGAAAGAGATTGGAAAAATAACCCCATGTAAAGAATTTACATATATTTTCATATTTTGAAACCTTATGAAAATAATGATAATATAAGGCCCAATTTGGCGAGGAAAAACGTGAACTTTCTATCTATACATGACGTTTTTAAAATAGATATACATACATATAATCACACCTGTTCTCATAGGGTTAGGCAGAGACCACTTCTCTCCACTTGCGTAAAATAGATATATTAAATTGAATTGAAGTTTCTATTAAAATAGTCGAAAATTAAATGTCTAAGCGCACAGAAATTAGTGTAAAGAAAGCTGTTAATATGCGCATGTTGTATGTTTCTATGGTAGCGCATAATGTTAATTACCATAAAAGTAAAGATATTAATTACAATGATTATGTTCCATGCCTAACATGAACTCTTAAAGAAGGACTGTGGCCGTTGAGTAAACGAGACAGCGCTATGCGCAGTGTAGCGCGCCGTCTCGCTTCCTCACGACAACAGTACTGCTTTAACAGATCATGGTACGGGTGCAGAAGTTAATAGTAAATACCATTTCAATAATCCACAAGTAATCAATAGTCTGTGAACTGAGCACAAATATGGATTTCATAAAGCAGAAATTCGTTGTATAAAAAGCCGTTGATTATACAAATAATTTGTTTTGAATTGAAATCTAGGCCAGTCCAATAATTACACTGGGGAATGAATTATTTATTTCTGGTTTGTTTTTGATTATGAAAGCGATTTTATTCAAGTATTTAATGATTCAATAACATGTTTGTTTTCAGTAGTTGATTACAATTATTTCTATGAAATTACACTATAGATGATTTTTAGAATTCCACTGATAAAGTTTTTGGTATTAATCAAACTGTAAATAATAGTACCCAGTGTAATTACACAATCAATGTTAATATAAATAAGCTGAATTAAACTTTTAATAACGAAAGCATTCTTGTTAATGCAGGTCAAACTATAAACAATTTTAAAGACTACGGCCTTGCGTTTGTACAAAGAATTAAACACATTCAGTTACAATAAAAATAACTCCAGTATTATTATCTAAACGAAAATACCATGTCAACTAAAGAAAAAGCCATCAATTCCTAAAGACAAGTGACATTTCTCCAAGAGTTGACGATGATAAGTAATAAAATAAATGCGTACAACTACACATATACATTGCTCTGAACTCAAAGTAAGTAGCTGAAGCATTTGTACACTTCAGAAACAACGAAGGTACCACAGCCATCCGAGACAATGTAGAAAAGTTTGATTCTACATTGTCCCGTCAATCCGGTGATCAAATCCAGGACCTCAGAGCTAGCAACACCTTGAAACCTTTGCGTATGCCACTCCATCACGGATTTCGTCCAAGATAGAAATCCCATTAAATTTAATGTTTGAAAATGGCATTTATTTTTGACAAGAATAATTTAGACTTATCACTGCCAACGTTTGTAGAAATGTCACTTGTGTACAAACTGATTACGTCACCATCTTGTGTTTAAATTCATGAAAATCTTCTCTACTCCCCAAAAAGTTTCCATAATATTTTTGTAACTAACTTCATTAGTCCTCGATTCGCCCTTCTAACAATATATAAGCTTTAAACTTATTCGTGTATTAGATTTATTTCAGGGTACTTTTACACTTTTCTACTTACACTTCTACATCTAGTGACTGTTTAGAATTTCGACCTGATTCGGTGTGGATATTGTGTGGATATTGACATAGATTTAATAATGTTTAGGTGGAGTTCATCAGTATTATCATCTTATGAATCGATATATTTAGTTTTAAATAAAACGCAAATAAAAATGTCTCTTAAAAAAATAAGCTGATTTATATACTGATGGTCCCGTTGATTACCATCAAGATTTTAGGAATTCTTAAAATTTTACGTTACTCCTTATTAATTCCTTAATTATTCCTTGTACATAACTTTTACCATTGTAATTGAAGAGCGGGTCCTTCTAGCACAAGTATATTTTTACTTAAAAGAAGGTCCCTGCGTAAGATGAATTGTAAAAGTATAATGGTTGAAGAATAAACAATTTTTTTTTTTTATTTTTTTTTTTTTTTAAAAGAATCAGAACTATTTTCGATTTTTAGTCCATTACCTAAATGATCAAAGTTCAGAAACGATAGGAGTCCAAATAGAATTATGGTCGGTATTTAGCCAGATGTAATGGGACAATTATTGATTGGTTTTAAAATTAATTTCCCATTTCAACCAATATAAACAACACTTTCCATCCAGATTACTTAAGAATGTATATCTATGTAACAAACAGCTATAACAGTTAATTGATCATAATAACTCTATGTGTGGACATCGTATTCCGAATTTTCTAGACCTAGACTCTAAAACCGTTTTTACATTATCCGACACGATATCATATTGGAGTCCGATACGATTTCGGTGGCATGTGAATGTATAAAACATGTTTGTCCTTCATATTATCCGGTCCAATATCGGATTCCTAAGTTTCTTACATTTACTTGCCCCATTAAGATATTATTTACCCATAGACAAGCTCTGTTATAAAAACTGATGAGCTAAAAAAAGCGTTATATCGTCAACAAAATATGCAGTGGTAAATCGCTTTCAAAGTAACGTTTTCTCACGATGAAACGTCGTAACTGACCGAAAATTTCTAAGTAGTTACGCGTGTTGTCTTGCAAACGCAAGTAATGTGTCGATTACAGTATAGTTCACTAGAACATTATCCTAGTTCGGAACGCCCTATCTAGTGTAGTACTGTATATATTGATGACTTGCCCCCGATACCGTGTCGGAGTCGGATATCGATATCGTATCGGATACTGTAAATACACTCTAACTCTGCGTTGTGCTTTTTACACCTATGTGCTTCCTCTATCGTTGTTTGTAGATATTTCTTTATTAGAATTAGTACCATCTGTATTATAAAGAATCTATTTACAATTTGTTGCAAAATAGGGGTTAGAATATTTTGTAATGATTTTACTGTTAAGTTTGTGGTGATGAGAAATTCTATGTGATTTGTGTGGTCAAAAATTTTAAAATAATTTATGTATTTAATATTTTATGTACTCATTGTATTGAAGAATGAATTGTAATGAAGTACAACAAAAGATCATGTACATATAATTTCAAGAAATTTTCCTATTTTCCAAGAAATATCGCTACGACCACCGAATTAAATCTGGTATGGATAATTATAGTTGAGATATCAAACACATTTAGATGTCCCATGTCAAAATGGTGTGTAGTAAAATGATAAATGGGGTCTAAAACTTCAATGTGTCATGATTGCTCTATAATTATTTTTTTATAATTATTAAGACCCATCGAAAACTAGTGTTTCTCATTACCAAAAAACTTCAAATATCATTTTTTATCAACTGTATAATATTGCTGTGTGAGAATAGGATAGGTAGTGTATAGTTATTTCGTTTAAGTAAATTATTAATTTTACCTAAATAAGTACAAGCAATAAATACCTAATTGTTTTATGTCTAGTCATCCTGTGTTCATTTTTAGTGAGAATGATAATGTTTTAGTTTTTGTAATTCATAGTGGCCAAATTTGTAAATTGCAGTGTGAATCGTAATGTTAAGTATGTTAGGTATCGTTATACAATTGTTACACGGTGCAATAAAACGTTGTGAACGATTTTCATATGGATTTTTATTTACATTATTTTCCTAGAATATCATAAAAAATCTCGAAGAATGATGATTTAGAAGATTTTTAGGCTGAGAAAACTAAACTTTCTGTGACGCAGCGGTACAGCAGTGTCATAGATTGTATTATGCTTAAGGTTTGTATATAAAAGCAGTAAATCACACACTTTTGAAGGCTCTTATCGAGTACCTTCTTGAATGTATACCTAATTAGATAGCTAGGTTTGTCCCCAAGTTTATGTATACACTTGGGGACAAACCTAAGTAGCCCTCTTACCGCGCATATTACAACACCAGTGGAGATCAGATAGGCAGTCGCTCCATGTAAAATACGGTAATCAAATGAATCCGGTAAGACTGGTAGCCGACCCCAACATAGCTGGGAAAAAGCTCGGGAGATGATGATTAGAACACCAGACATGAGTAAGTCAGGTAACCTCTTTAGAATGTTACCTATCTAGATTAGTTAACAAGAATCGAAACACGGTTTGAAATGGGGAGACACCGCAGGTTTACCTCCCAGTACAAAAAAATCAGTCCACAAACACTCAATCATACAGTATTTATTCGCCGTCAAAAGGCCGTAAAAACAAAGCTACTTTTCACATTCATTACCAGTCCTAAATACACACAAAACCTACCATTCATCGTAAAGTGGACCAATTTTTTTGTCCTAACCTTTCTTCAGGTCGTATAAATTAAACTAAATTATATACCTTCGACCTGTACTATGATCTTTTAAAGCAAGACTGTTGTTGGCGTGTAAGCGAGACAACGCTATACACGTTGTAAAGCGCTGTCTCACTCCCACACGGCAATAGTCCTACTATAAGAGTTTATAGTACAGGTATACTTTCCAGGACCCGGGTGATTTTAATTCAGGAGGTCACAAAAAACCTGTCCGTTTAGCTTTTTGCTTCAGTATTCATTAATTAAAGTAAATTGTTTCTACATTTTCGAGTTTTTATGTTGATGGTTAACAAAAAATGGTTCTGTTTATTTATGTTAGAGAAATAAAATTATGTAAATGTAGGGAATTATATACAGGGATGGGATATACAGGGAAATTGTGTTTTGTATCTCATAATACTATGAGATTGAATGATAAATAAATGTAAAAATAACAAACTCATTTTTTTATATTATTGCTAGAATCGTGTTATTTATATTATGAGTATCAAGCCTAAGACGGGCTACTACAAAACTAATAAAAACAAAAAAAAAACGTTTCAATTCCGTTGTTACTCAACCCTGTCTCGTTTTTCAATTTTTATTGTTACATACATACATATAATCACGCCTCTTTCCCTTGTAGGGGTAGGCATAGACAATTTCTTTCCACTTGCTGTGATCCTTACACACTTGTTTCGCTTGTACTTTCATTATTTCTTTCATATATGCTCTTCGGCTTAGGGTATTCTTGACCTGGCATATTTTCATTACACTCGCCTTATTGGTCATACCATCTCAGTATTTCTTACCTAAAAAATCTTTATAATTTAAAACCAAGCAGTAAATACCCTAAAATTTGTAGTAATTTACAGTTCCATTACAGTAGCTACCACTTAACACGTGCCTACCCTAATGACAAAACATGGCCGCTCCAATTCAGACAGAGTTATGGCGGGAATGTAGCAAATATGTTGACATCTTGCTTTCACATTGAAGGGTAAATTACAACTGAGTTTACCTGCATACTGTGGATAGTGTGAGTGATGTAACATGTTTAGAGGGTACGTATTAATCTACATAATGTAGTTAACTACTAATACAGATATCAAACGTAAGTATTCAACAATAACATAAGTTTATCATTTGGCGAAAATGTGGCCGTAATATAATACAATTTTATCTCTCATTTAGAATCCTACAAGTTTATACATTTCCTAGGAAGTTTATAAATTGGCTGTTCTTTTTATTTTCCGGTGACGTATCTAAAAGTAATTAAGTTGTTTACTTTTAACCTTTTTAACTCATCCTACGCATGACACATTTTTGCCTGGGTCAACTAGCCATTTTAAAAAAGAAAGTATATAACTGTTAATTAATAAAAAAACCCTTAATACAAAAAGATCATGACCATCAACGGTACTGGTTTTTCTCATGCATCAAGATCAAAATTGTATTACAATTATTTTCTTTATTTTTGAAGTCATTCTGCAATTAGAATGCCAATTTTGTATAGGGGTTTATTTTGTAAACTTAATAAGTTATGAAATTGTTTTGATAAAATGAATTACCTACTGCCAGCTATTCTTACGTTAAAGTGTTGCCATAATCAAAATAAGTAAATATATTGACAACTCTAATCGATTTTTTTTTGTATACGATTACAAATTAATTTAAATGTAAAGTCATTGGAAAGGTAAATCGCAGGGTTTTTATAAATAATAAAGCGAGATGATACTACTGTGGTGTCAAATAATTAGTATTTCACACACACAGTAGTCGTATTATTTTGCTTTCAAAACTTTTTAAAGCAATTTCACTTTGTTGGCTAACGATACATTATGAATGATTGCATAGTTTTTTTTTTTAATTATCTTGCTTTGTTTTGATATAAATCGAACCTTTTTAATAAATTAATGATTATAGAACTAAATCAGTCATTTGAAATAATTATGTGTCGAGTGTATTTATTCGAGTAATCGATTTTCATTTAAAATCTAAAGTGGCAACATTGGTGTTGGTGTCTCAAATTGAATTGTCATTGTCAAAAAGTCCAATGTCAATTGCGCGTGGTGCATGCTTTTTTGTATTTGTAACTGTTTTAACAGGAAATATAAAGGCAAGGTACTGATTTATTTAAGTCTCTATCCCATCAGATATGCTAATTAATCTGCTCTCCAAACTACGACCTATAAACTTACCTCTATACACGACGGATATTTCTATTTTGAGGTTAAGTTACGTTTTCTAAAAAAACTTGGAAATCCGGGTTTTGATTCCAAAATGGCAATTGTAGATGGTTATTTGGTTAATTTATAACCATCTAAAACAACTTTGGAATTGACGCAACTCTGTACCGTGGTCCATATTGTCGTGGTCATTTTCCTTTAATCTACTTAATTTAAGGTAAAGGCATTCAGTAAATCTATCGAACGTTGATTCTTAATAAATAATAAAAACTACTTGCATGGATAGATCTAATTCCTATCTCTTAATAAAGCTTAGCATTTAATGCAACTACATAATGACGGCAGGAAGACTCTAGACATGCAATTACTTGCTGAAAGTGCATCGGAGTGCAATCTCTATAGATTGCGAGTGACGCTGGTAATGCGATGCAGGTAATCAGTGTGATTGTAGTTAATTTGAAAGCATATAAAGCTTAACTTACTTGTTTGATTATTATAGTAATTTCCTTTCATTTGTAACGCAGTTTTTCCTTTTCACATGAAATTAAAATTATATTTTTTTACAAACCTCAAATAAAATATACACAAAAAAACAACTCTTGATTTTGGCACAATTGGTAAGTTTTTTAAACTCTTATGATAACCAAGAAATACATGGAAAAAAATTAATTGGTACCTAGATATGGAATGGAATGAATACTTCGTTCAATATAAAACGAGACATGTTTCGTAGAACAATACTTAAAGTACCTAAATATCAAATACTCGTCTTATGCACAATACATACTCAGTCATAACATTTTAAACCCCTTGTGGGCTTAAGACTATGAAGTGCATGCACAAAGCTTACAGTTTCCTTGCTAGTTTGTATTCCATAAAACTTTTATTACGAACAGGACGCTTACCTAGCTCTTTAAGGAAGACAGCAGTTGAGTAAGCGGGACAGAGCTATGCGCAGTGTATTGCGCCGTCTCGCTTCCACAATCGCAACAGCACTACGTTAGGAGCTCATGGTACGGGTACAGGTAACTTGTAATCTCTTCTGCTGTGCATCAGAACGTTGCATAAGATATTATGTTAAGTCGTAAACTACGGCCAGTGTGTATTGAGGTAATCCATAATGTACCGGTAAAGTAAAGTTTACAGAGATTGGAGCATAGGTTTTTGGAAAAAGAGGTAGACTGTTATCTGGAGTTGCCTGAAGAAAACAATTTTCAGGAAACTTTCTGTCATTGTGTCACTGTGTGTCATTTTAGATCTGAGACAGAAATCAAGAAAGGATTAGTTTTCAATCAGCACTTATTGTTTAAAGATCCGTAACACATTTTTGTAACTTACTTTTTACTAAGCAGCTGCTCTACATTTATAATTTCCTTCAATTTATTGTGTGGAGTACTTAACATAAAAACACTTTTCATCTGTTGTAATATGACCAGGAAACCATAAATGGAAAGAATGATTACCTCCCCGTCCGTACTATATTTTATCTCGATCATTGGACGATTTATGAAATGATGGTGATTTTTTCAATGAGAGGAAGAGAGATTTTTGATACGTAAAAAGCTATAAATAAAAAACCTACTTAAATGGTAGAGAATCACTGCTTTTCGGTTGGGAAGAGCTTAGTGGCTTTAGGTTTAATATATTAGCCTATGTATATGTATAGGTTCGAACAAATAACTCATGGAACAAAAAACGGTTCTCGTCGTTCGGATCATCAAACATGAAAAATAAATAGTACATAAATATTTTTAATTCCAATTCCTTGACAAGACACATATAAAGCTTTATTACCTTCGAGTTCCACTAGTAATTCAAGAAAACAATGGCGGCAGGAACATTTCCTGTACCGAACAACGCAATATCCGGCCTCATTCCGACACCTCAGCGACTAGCACCTCGCTTTGTTTACATCAAACGTGTTCGACGTACCCCTTCAACTGTCTGAGCGCCTGGTACTTTTGAGTCTTTGATCTTGTGTGACAAAGAAGTTAAAAATGAAGATTTGTAGCTAAATAAATTATATTTCTCTGTCCAATTTATTTGCAAATATTGCAAAATTTACTTATTTATTTGGACCTAATGTTTAACGTGCTCTCCCAAACACTGAGGGGTCTCGGTATGTTATAAATAGGCACCCATCCACGGACCTACCGCGGCGAGCGCGGCATAACCTGTCATATCGGTCAAGCCGTACAGCTTACACCTAGCCATGAGCCCCCCCTATAACCTGAAATACCTTATTAAATAGATGCTTTATTCTTACAGATAAACATTAATTATGTGTGAAGCGCTACAAACAATGCATTGTTAAGGGACAGACACCCTTGAAACAAAGGTTAGCCATGTCTCACGAAAAGGGACCTCACGCACAATTGTGGTTGGAATGCAAGGTCTATCATTGTTATTTAGAGGGTCTACAGAGGTTCACATTGATCAAACGTGAACCTTTTTATGTCTGAAAATAAACCATAACTAACAGCGAATTTAAATAAGTCCATAGTTCACTCTCAAAATGTCTTGTAAAATAAGACATTTTTGTTACTTCTGTGAATGAATATACATTGCAGAGGAGGACCGAAAAAGAGATGGATGAATTGTATGAAATATGATGTGAGAAAGAAAAGAGTAAGCTGAGATGACGAGTAGAGATGAATGGAAGTCCCAAATAATTAGGAACAGCGTATGGGGATGCTGCTGCCGCTGATGACTTACTCCGCGTCGGTTTCCACGCTCACTGAATTCAGAAGTTCGGTGGTAATAAAAGTATTATGGTACTTTCAACCTGGTCTAATAATGGAGACAGATAGTGGCCAGGAACTCTAATCGCAAAGAAACAATCACATCATGTATGAGCTTATTTCAGCTCAATACTCTTCTTTACATAGATCGACTAGCTATGTTGGGGTTAGCTTCCAGTCTTACCGGTTCAGCTCTATACCGTATTTTACACAGACTGACTAACTACCGGACCTCTACAACCAAACGGGGTAAAATACTTTAGTTCATAAAAAATCTAAACCTAAATTTCCCTGAAAATATTCTAACATCCTAAAGTTAGTTACACAGTCCCTACAATAGTTACATGTTTGCGAGTGACATCTAACTAATGTCCCCCACGGCGGTGCCTACATTATTTATACAAGGTAAATGACCCTGTGACGTCACCTGTGTCTAACTTGTGAGATACATTTAGATAGAATGCTAGTTTTGTGTTTGTAAAACTTTCCTCATAACTGAATTATGAAAATTAAAAAGGTTGAATAAATGTTAGAAAATATATATATATTTTGTGTTATAAATATAATTCAAAAAACTACACTGGCCATTTTAATAAAAAGATGAGATAAAATCTAGATCAAATATTTGATAGTTTATGGTCTGGATCGAAATTTAAGTAATCCCATTTTTATGTTTTCCAATTCAACATCCTCACCGCGCAAAATGTAAATAAAATTACAGGCAAGTACAAAATGAAACAAAATTAAAAGAAAATTATGTTATAATACTACGCAGCTACTAAGCCTACTAAAGCCTACACTATTATTTGTCCATCAAAACCTGGACCAGTACTAAAAAACTCTTAAAACAAGTCCTCTAAAAGTTACCGTCGTGTAAGCGAGACGCAGCTATATACAGCGTAGAGCGCCGTCTCGCTTGCACAATGACAACAGTAATGCTTTAAGTACATAGTACAGGTACTAGTGACTACTTCAAGAGAAATGTATCTAGAAACGTGACTAGAATTAAGTCTAGACCTCTAAACCTCACGCAGCTGTCTCAGCGATTTAAATGTCTTATTCTTTACATCTTAATGGATAAACTATTAGGACCGTGTCTAAAAGGACTAAAAAACCTTCATAGACTTTTTTGTATATTTTTGTCGATGTTATTTTGTCGGTAATGAAACGTCATAAGAACATTAGGATGAACGAAGACACAGTGATGTTTGTTTTTAAAAAGTAATCTTTGGAACCACATGGCCAATTGGTATCCATATTCTCGCTCTGAAATTAAGTTTAGTGAAGAGGATAGAAATGTTATTAATATAAAATTTTACGGTCTAATTATTACTTATTTTGTGTGAGACTGACAGAGCGAACGATTTTTTATTTTTGATTAATTGTGTCTTTGAGATTATAAATAACACTACAATTAGAAAGAAACAACACGTCATTAATGTATAGAAAAAAATAATGGGGACGTTTTACCATGACCGCTTAATTTACAAATTAAACAGCCTAATGTTACCTTCATGGCTATACCAACAAACATTCTGTTCTCAACTGCACGTATAGTTGGATTCAAACTTAATGGCGGCTCTGTAGTTAGCTACACGCTGCGCAATACCTCGCCCCGCACCTAAGCTGGCGCATAAGTTTGTTACACAGCAGCGACTCGCCTCAAAATCAATCAAAAAATCAAAATTAGCCTCGTGTTCAGAGCCGCCATTAAGCTTGCACCGTACTGTACCAACAAACAAACATTCTGTTCTCAACTGCACGGGACTGTGTACGTTAGCCGGCATTGTGCAGGACACTGCAATTATGAAGTATCGTGGTTAGTATGACAAGGTAGGGTATGAAGCAAAACATAAACTTAATTATGTTAAAGGAAGTTGGTATTTAAACTTGTTAACTAGAGTGCTTTATCGTGGTTTGTGTGTACCTAAATTAATAGTAAAGTAAATAACAGTACTGCAAGGTACACATGTTTTAGTTTAATTTGAGAATAACAAGTAAATGTAATGGACTATCGAATTATAATTGAACCGACTGACTATTATGTTTTCAATCAAAAGTAGAAAAAAAAATTTCGAGTATTTGGCAGCCAATCACCAAACACTCAATTTTATATTTTAAGACATAACCTGCACTAAATCGATCTAACGACGACACGACATCGATCTAGTGTCGCTAGCTCTGAGGTCCCGGGTTCGATCCCCGGTCGGGTCAATGTAGAACGCATCATTCTACATTGACTCGGGTCTGGGTGTTTGTGGTACCTTCGTTGTTTCTTAATTCCATAACACAAGTGCTTTAGCCACTTACTTTGGGTTCAGAGCAATGTATGTGATGTTGTCCGCATTTATTTATTACTTATTTAATTAATTGGAATTAAAATACAATTACTTAATATGTACTGTTTTCAATTTATATAAATACCATTTGAGAGAATGATTTAAATTTAAGCACTAGCCCAACGACGATACTTACTGTCACGAAATATTTTAATTCTAAATCTGATACATTAAAATTTGTTTCTAGAAATCAAATTAAATTGCCATACTAAGTGCTCCTAGCTTAGCAAAAAGTCTACATAAGTATCAAAGATTAATTTATAATCCATGTTCTTACTTTAATTTACAATTAATTCTCTTTTAATGAAAAAGTTAAGGTATTTAAATAATTTTTCGTAATAGAGCATTTTCACATTATTTGATACGATAAAAAAAAAATAACGAAAAATTAAATCACTGTAACTTACGAATCCGATAACCGATATCGTATCACATAATGCCGAAGACACACATATATTTACTTGCACCCTATATCATATAAATGTTACTGTAAAAGCCTGAACTTCGGTAAGCCCTAAGATTTTCCAGTAAAACCAATTCTTAATGGTGAATGAGAAAAAGGGTAAGCGATTTAAACGTTTACCACCATTCTCTGGTAAATCCTAAGACTAAAGGCCTCGGGACAGGGTCCAAGCTGCCGGTGGTTAGGGCTCTAGAGAGAGGAACCTCCTCACAATACGCGCCGTGTCGACGAGTACCGTTTTCGACCAGAAGTCATAATAATATTTTTTTTTGTTATTGTTTAATAATAATAATGAAAGAAAGCGGTACTCGTGTACTTACTGTACGGTGTAATTACCGGATACCGGTATCGTGTCGGATAATGTCAAAACGCTTCAAGACTTCAGTGATTGAAATTTTTATCTTTAAATAATTTGTTACATCAAAATGCTATTTCGAAGAACTTTTGATCTTACAACTCAATTAAGTTAGTGCTTTCACTTTGGATTGAAAAGTTATTAGTTTTTTCTGAATTAATAAGTTAAGTAAATATTTTATGTAAGATTGTGAGAGCTTTGAAAAATTATTGGTTGTTATTAATTTGAGTCTTGTTTATTTAATACAGTGAATATTTAAGACCAATCAAAGCGAACAGAAACTCATTATGTACATATTTTGTGTTTATACTTTGATGACTGATATATTAAATGTTTTAAATTATTCAATTTTAGACGATTTCCATCATCGTTAACTTTTGCAGAAATGACACTTGGTTAGATGGGTAGATCTCTAAAACTTTAAAAAGCTGTTGCATCAACTATTAATCGAGTATCAAGAACATGTTTTTTGTTTTTTAAACTAGTGAAAAACAAACTACGCTCCATACAATTCCACAAAAATCATGACGTTAATTACACAAATAAATAATTCGTCAACATTTTCGTTTCTACCTTCCATCAAACCAAAACCCAAAGGCAGTTTCATTACCATCAGTCAGGACTAATCTCCATTAATGAGGCCTTTGTATGCCCCGCCCGTCCTGCACAGCCTTCGATGATTGCTATTCAGGCTCTACTGATGGTAATCGTGCTTTTAAAACCAAAGAAGATGGTATCTGATTTAGTTGTGTCAGTAATCCTATGTTCTAAGTATTTTTTTAACTTATTAGAATATATTTCTTTGGTATTTATATATTTATTAAAGTATATATATATTGGTACGTATTAAGCATTTTTTTTTAGAATATATTTGTAATAAATAAAGGCTTTATAGAGTTTTTTTTTAAATAATTTATTTGTTGAAGCTTTTTGCGCTGGTGCGCCAGAACAGCCTCGTAAGGTAACACAATTATAAATAAACAAAAGTAAAAATAATCTAATCTAAACTAGACACACCCTTGGAATGTAGCGCCTTCTACCAGGCCACAGGCTAGAAAGCTACAGACCCTACGACCAAATAAAAACTAAAAAAAAATACGTATCCCACCTTAAAAACACTTTATAGGGTGATGTAAGTGAATAAATACTAAAAATCATCAACCCTTAGATTTCATTTAGAATCAATATCTAACGAGCCTTTTCCTAACTATGTTAGAGTTGGCTTACATAACATCCTAAACTTAGTAATTTGCTCTAATTTAAATAAGCTTATTGATTAAATAAGTTATTGATATATTTTTTCTACAAATCTTACGGAGCAAGAACATTGGTATCATTGTTCATACGTTTAAGAGACAAATAAATATACATATCTTTTCATTTCCTATTCCTGTTACCTACACTTTTTCAGTATTAATTTCTACTTTTAATTTAATAAATGTAAATCGTTAACAAACCCGAACTATTTCATTTATTTATCAGAGTACATGAATAGTTGACAGAATTGTGGTTACCAAAATAACGATCCTTTGTTTGACCGTTATACAACGTATCTGAAACAGTAATTCGCATTTGAATATGTTATTTGAATCTCCGCGTTTCATGTTTTCGATATACAAACGTATATTAGGTCAGACTGGAATGCATAATGTATGTTCAGCCATCTGTTGACTATGATAAATTCACATGTTTGAATTCAAAATTATAACTGGTTTTATAACATTTTTAAAGGTTTATGTTTTAAAACTTTTTTACAAAGTAATATAATAGGCAATGTAGAGTGATGATTTGCTCAAGACGGCTGGCAGGAGCTGGATGCGAGAAGACGAGGATAGAACTAAATGGTCTGCAATTAGAGAGGCCTCTGTCCAGCAGTGGACTGCTATAGACTGATGATGATGATACAAAGCAATACAAAGCACAGCATTGGATAAAATTTATTGAGACTGAATGGAAAAAAATTACTCTTGAAAAGAAAAAATACTTTCAAATAATTCTTCAGTTGTTAAAATAAATTGTATTTTAAAAAGATAAAACCAGTGCTGTATTTTTTTTCTATTTAAATCATTTGTGTAGAACAGAAGTCAAAACATTGTAACTAGCAATGATATAGGTAACTAATTAGATTATTTAACATTTATCTGCTCATAAAAAAAAAATCACATTTTACGCAAATTCTTAAGAAAAAATCTATACGTGTACTAACATACACAAAAAAAAATTCACATTCAACGAAAATTCTTGAGAAAATGGCTATATAAAATCACGTGTTTTAACATACACGTAAAAACCAAGATACCTACGTTGTCTCGAACAGCTAACAGTAAACGTGTCGTCACAAACGTTACGTTTTCCTTATCTCCAGAATGCATGTTCCTCTACACGTAAACCTTCGATCTCGCTGATAAGGGAAGGTAGAGCAGGATTGGTTTGAGGTAGTTCTGTTTGTGAAGCTAAAAGATATATAATAATATTGAGTGTTTAGGAGTTAACAATGGTATGGGTACTGGATACAATTAATTATTGGTATTTAATAGTTAGCAATGTATTTTTGAGAGAAGAGACTGTCGTGGTGGCCTAGCGGTTCAATGAACGTATTTGTATGCACGAGGTTGCAGGTTCGAACCCGGGCAAGTACCAATGTAACTTTTCTAAGTTATATGTACTTTCTTAATTATTCTAAGACACCTCTGACATACGGTGAAGGAAAACATTGTGAGGAAACCTGGATTCCAAAATTTGGGATCTGAAATCGCCAACCCGCAGAGAGCAAGCGTGGTGATCAATGCTCATGCCTTCTCTATATGGAAAGAGGCCTGTGCCCAGCAGTGGGACATTTATAGGCTGGATTATAATGTATTTTTATGGGTGATGGAGAGAATTGGAAGTGTTTGTGCGATTAATAAGATTTTTTTGTAAAATATATCAAACTTTCACAGATCATACTCATTGATCTGTTATTAAACGGTTAGGGTCATAAAAACATCATTGTAGTAAGAAAGCTATTTTGCTTCGTAATTTTGGTCCTTATGTATGTTTTGGCCACTGTTTTGCGAATAATCGAACAGCAAATATAATATTAGGTCAGACGTAGACAAAAGTAGTCATTTTAACAAAATTCATTGCTAATTTGCTATCAAACCGTGTTCTTACCCAAAAAACATCAAGTACATTTGAAAATAAAATTGAACACAGATTCGTTTTACCAAAATCTGTTCACAAAAAATACATCCTTTTCCCACTCCCATTCAAATTTTCGGTCCCATTCAAAACCCTACATCGTCCATTTAAAAGCATACAAAAGCGTATCTTCCTGTGTGTTCGACATCAAAAGACATCGATTGGGATTGAATTTGAGATCACCCTGTATAAGGCCCCAAACGTACTCTGATTTACTATATATGCAAATTAGAGTGTTTGACGTATGACCTCGAAAGTCGAATCTAGGCCAAATCATTTCTTGGTAAGATTATTTTTCTATATTACTTACACGAACACGAAAATGTAGTCTTTTTCGTAGCAGTAGCTACGAGAAGTGCTACGCCGTAGCAATCGTAGACTTTATATGTTTTTACAGGACTTATTACATTTAGTTTTTGTATGTTTGAAAGTTATTAGAATAAATATAACATAAAATGTCTTGTTCAAAGATTTTACTGACAATTTCATGTATTTACAATAAACCGAGAAAATAAATTCATTTTTCTCATACATCGATGTATGACTTGATATTAAAGCCGGATAAATATTTTCTAACAAAAATGCACATTTTCAAACAACTCTATTTGTAACTTTTATCAAATCTAACCTTATAAATGTAGAAGCACATTTACTTCACTACTTTTCAGTCGTCGGAAAGAAACCACTATTTTAACCTATCAAGCGACATTCATCCCTACTACATTGGCACAAGGTTCAAATTACCGTGACGTATAGTTTAAAACTTAGTTTTCAACGGGTAAAGTTGTGGAAGTTGGTGCTAGGGAAGACAAACTTTGATACATTTGAAGCCAATGAATCGTTCATTCAATACCAGGTACTTTGCGAAAGAGTTCGCTAAGGCTACAAGATAGTTTTCCTATTTTATTTGAATGTATTTTACAGAGAGGTACTTTTGACTATCAGTTTGGTGTACAGATACAATTTTGGGTAAACACACTTTGTTTTTTCAGCTGATATCATAAAAACTGTTAAAAAACAGGTATCACTTTTTTCATGAATTCAGCGCTGAAGAAAAAAACGAAAAAAATAAATACGTTGATGTTTATATAACAGAACTATTCTAAACCAAAACTATTAATAACATAAAAGAACCATATTCAATTGTTAACCAAAATCATTTCTATTACCAACAAAATACTCAACAGTTTTTTTTTAACACACAAGTATTTTCCATGCCTTCATCAATTTTCAGCTAAGTCTACATAAACTGTAAATCCAACTCAATTTGTCTCGAAGCATTTCAACGTCGATACAGGCCCGGCTCTCTGCCGATCCCCTGTAATCAAGGAGATTAATATTCTGTCCCGATGGATAAAACAAATCTGAGGATTGATGTCTTTCTAAATTTGCTATTCGTCGTGGGTGTAGACGGGCGTGTTTTGACGTTTTTTTTTGTATAATGATAATTTACTTTAATATCTATATTTCTATACACATAAAAATGAATTGTTCGTTAGTCTCGCTAATTAAAACGCGAGAACGGCTGGACCGATTTGGCTAATCTTGGTATTGAATTATTTGTGGAAGCCTATGGAAGGTTTAAAAGGTGAATAAATATACAACTAAAAACAATTCGTTTTAAGTTTATATTATACAAAAAAATTGGCGTTTATTTATCGATTGAGGCAGTGCAAAGTCTGCCGGGTCCGCTAGTACTATATTATTCAATATAATTTGTCTTTAAATGGAAGGAACTAAGATTTGATCAAATTTTTCATTCGCAATTGTATTGGAGTTCGAGTTTCACTTCGATGATTTCTTTTCATTCAGATGACTAAGAAATAAGAACATTTAATTCACATTGATACCCATGTCAAATAGTTTTATATATTAAGTAGTTTGTTGAGAAAAGTAAATAAATAAATCATAATAACTGTTAAAACGCCCGTCTGCAACTATTACACGGAAAATGTCGTTTTCACTCCATTTTTCTAATCAGTTCGAATAGAAAACAAATAAAATAGAAGGTATCGAAATATAAGAGTCACACAAGTTTAAGAAACCAGTAAAAATGGCTTTCATTTTTTTAAATTACAAAATTACAAATTGGTAATTGTGTCACAACAAGAAAAAAAAACATCTTTCCTTTTTAAAAGAACTTATATGCTTTATTTTTTTATGTAAGAAGCCACTTAGATGTATTTTATTTGACTTGACCACTGTCCTTTTGGTACTTACCTAGAAAAGCATATGAGTAAAATAAAATGTTACGCACATTAACTTTTATTCCACATACGACCAAAAAAAATGACCCATTTTATTACAGAAGACATTCACCTGCCAACGGATAAAACATACGATCTAAATGTATTGAAATAACTTAAGCTATCAAAAGAACCGCCTATTTCACATCAACATAACCTAAAACGTTTTCACTTTATCAAATGGGAAAGTTAAAAACATCACCCAAAAAACAACCTTACACTCTAGAAGATAGAGTTGAATTTCTGTTAAAAAGTCTCGCTTTTATTACACTGTCGAGCATGAAAAGGCGTGCAATTGAAAATGCCGGATTGCAATTTGCAAACGGCGAACACGGCTGGCCGAGTTGTGGTCGTCCCTCTGTTTCCGATCGGCAATTTTGCTAATACACTGCCGAGCAACAAATTGACTCGCCTACATAGCGATTTTGTAATAGATACTATGGTTCATTGGCTGAAAAATTAGAAGGATTTGCCGCCGTATTTCATTTGGACTGACGTGTAATTTATTTTCTTTTGGTAACGTCGACGGCTAATTAATACTGTCTTTTGTGTTGGGATACAGTTTTATTTATTGTACCAATAAACAATATAGAGGAAAAAATGTGATCTAAGTAAATATTCGTAATCAATCTAGGAACAATCTATTGCTACATAGGTATATAGACGAACATATTTTAGTAACTTACGGCTCGATTTTGTTATTTTTGTTGATTGCAATAGTCCGGTCAAATTTGTATGAATAGATTTGTGAGAGATTTGCGAGAAATTTAAACTTTTGTATTTCGTCAAGGCAACCATTTTTGGGTTTATTTCTAAATCATTATTGTTGTACAGGTTGTCACCGTCAATTGGCAATATTTTAGAGTCAAACGTCCTTTTAAATCTAACATAAGATGGGAAATACAGACTAATTATCATTAGTTTCTAATTAACCTTCTGCTGTTAATTCTCCCATACATCACTCTATTTTAAGCCCTTTGCAACTAGGTCTGCACTAAACATTATCAGTTCACAACCCAAAAGGATTTTCAACCTTAGAGCTCGTATACATAAGATCGAAATCTGCATGTGACATACAAATTAACGTGCTAACGCAGTGTATTATTAGATAGTATCGCAGGTAATCCCGGCGGATGGTAGGGCGTCGATATTGCCAATAACTGCTTTTGCCTGAAGCTCTAGTGGGATGTTATGGTACAGAAATTAAGTTGCAGCGGTTAGTAGTGAAATTACTTGAAAGTACATGCCTTCTCAATCTTTCACATAATTTCAGACATCAATTAAACGTTTTGTTCCGACAGTTTAGTTGATATTTTGGCAAGTGACACACTGGACGCCCGGATTTGGGTCCCAATTTAAAAGAATTGAGAAGTATTTTTTATACATTTTTATTTGTTCATTTGGCTTGCACAGGTTCTAAAAAATGGTCTAAATTTTAAAGATTAACCTGTCAAGGACAAAATATGTTTGATATTATTATATTATAGTCATTTGTTCGGTGTCTGGGTGTAATTTATCTATAATATGTGTGTATTTAGAAATATATAAGTATGTTTATCAACTTTATCTGGTTACCATAACACAAGCTCTGCTTAGCTTGGGATCAGAAAACCGTGTGTGAGATGTCCCGAAATATTATTATAATTTCTTAAAAGTTTTTTGTTTAAAATAATATCATAGTAATCTAAATGTCAAAAAATATTGTCCATACTCTTACTACTTATACCAAACAAGATCTCCGATCTTAGCGCGAAATTAGGTCATGTCGCAACTAAACTGATCTAAAACGAATGATCGACGTTTAGACATATCTATATGTATATATATATATATGCTAATACATACAGCCTTCATTATAGCACATTTACATCTCTCCGATTTCTGGTCCTTTGATCCGAATTACTTTGGAACTTTTTTTAATGAAATTTATGAGTATGAGTAAATTAGCTGTCTTTCAAACTCAGTTGGTGTGTTTTATTTTAATGATTTTTCGTTTATTGGGAGGATTTTTTTTGTAAAGATTAATATATCATGCCTAGCAAAAATGCATAATATGTATCACTAAATAGTTTTCTAAGAAAAAACTTGTCCTCAAATGGTACCACGAACTTTTATATTTCTATTATTATCATTTCAATATATTTTTAGATATAAAATTTCTATTGAAACCTAAATCAAGGCTTATGTCAGAAATCATTCTCATATACTGAATTTCCATCTTCTCGTTCCGATGATTTCATCTGCTATTATATTAGTAAAGATGTGGTAGATAAGAGCTTTAAAAGCTAGAAATATATAAAGAAGCTTGGACCCATTTATTTAAGCCAATGCTCTTCGTAATCCGTTTAGAAACCTGACTGAGAGACCGAAGTAAAACTCTTAGTTCAATGAAGAGTAGAATATTTTCTTAACAGGAATTTAACTTGAGTGCGTTGATTTTGTAGATTAAATATTAGATGGGCTAAAACCCTAAAATTACTCTAGAATTAATAAAACTTTGAGAATTTATTTAGGTCATTCTTTCTACTGAAAAATTCATTAGTGTGAGAAAAATATAAAAATTGTATAATTTAACCTGTCTGGGAATCCCTCAAATATTGAATCAAATACCTATTCCGTAAACGAATTTTAGAACAAACTGCCTTCTTCATACAAGGGATAGCACAATGATAAAAATGCACTACACAAAATAATAAAAGAGCCAATAAAAGTAAAGACTACATATATTTCCCAAAACGTTAATTTTAAGTATCAGTTAATTAAGTCTCTCAGAGTTATTGTGAGGAAGTAATTAAAGCCAGCGGAGCAGTTACAAATGTGATTTAATTAAAATTGGTCTTTTGTGCCTGACCTATTTAATTTCGGGAACACGCTGTACATAAAATGGGGAAAATGAACACGATACATTTAGAATGGTACACGTGTGTTTAGCACTAGTGTGTGCCCGTGACCTCGTCTGTGTTAAACCCGGGATTATAAAGTTAAAAGCTTGTATAAAAGTATAAAGTTTTTAAATATTTAACAGTAGCTGTCACAGATCTAACTCAAATTGACATACTATGTAACACTGACATATTCATAAATACATATGTTTGGAGATTGCAAATAAAAGTAGAACAGATCATCTTCATCATCATCAGTCGGAAGACGTCCACTGCTAAACAAAGGCCTCCCCAATTGCATACACGGATGCTGACTGGTAAACAGTATTTGCCTAGTTAGTAGTTTCAGACTTTTTGTCGTGTAACTCTTGAAAAGTAACATTAACATAAGCACAAACCTTTATAATATTGTACACAATTAAAATAAATTTTTCATAAAAACAATATAAGCTTTTAATCCTCGACTAATAAAAACCACATCATCAAAATAAAGGAAAATTAAGGGATTCCTCTACTTGCCTTTTAATTCATTTGGATTTATAACTAGCCAGCAATTTATAATCACCAAATACATCAAAAACACTAAAATCACAAATCAAACATAATAAACGAGTCAAGGAAATAAAACTGTACCAAAGGAGAACTTAAAAAGCAAATTAATTCCAAATTAAGTCCAAAAAAACAAGTCTTCGTCCAAATCGGATCATTATTAGTCCATTAGCTTTCTCTCGAATTCCAAAAAGTATTCGGATAATGGTAATGACATTATGTTTTTTAGTCTACTTTCGTATCGTACTAGGGCTTGTATTTTTTCTGCTCCATCGGAATGATTCGACTATTCCTTTAATATAATTGTTAGAGAAAAGTACCGGGACGTGATCTGTTTATATAAAGCAGTTAAACAATATTATATTGCAAGCAAATTCAGGTCTGCAGATGCAGTCTGCTAGCAACCACGGCCTGTGTAACCCGGTCGAAACGTCAAGCCCTGAAGGTATTTATTAGTTTCTATAACTTTTCTATAAAGATGCAACACGATAATTAATAAGTTATTAAATTTTTAACCGTCTGAAATATTTAAAACAAAATGTTAAAAAAAAACTTACACGTGTCAGGAAAAATATAATTGCATTTCAGTTTTGAGTCTTGCAGACATGAAATATCATGTTCACAGACTGACAAATACACAATCATATTAAATCATATATCCAACAATGAAATATCACCGAATTTTTTTCTGTCAGGAAAGGCAAAATATATTTTTCTACCTTCATCCTTCATTCGTCATTTCAACACTTCTTTTGCTCGCCATTCGTCACAATCTATATTTATACATCAAAGCTGAAATTATTTTCGCTAACGAAATCTAATAAGCACCCCCAAAATAGAATTGACCTCATTCAATAAATTAACATCCATAAAACATGCAATCAAGTCAATTTAATATTCCACTAATAAATATACCATATATGAGGCATGTTTGCGCAATTACGCGTAAAGGGACCCTTATAAATGAATTATGTCCTTGATGTTATAACCATAATTTAGTTTGACCGATAACTTGAGACTTTGATGTGATTAATGCCAGTACTATAAGCTCTTATAGCAAGACTCCTGCAATCATGCGAGCGAGACGGCGCTCTACATTCGGTTAGCAGTGTCTCGCTTCCACAATTTAACAGTCTTGCTTTTAAGATCTCATAGTAAGTGCACAAAACAAAAGTGTGTAGATAAGTTTCGTTATTACTGTATCGTGTTGTAAGTTTGACAGGTTCTCAAATTTTAGGTCGCTAATTAGGATTTATGGTGGTAAAAGATAGATTTGAGTTTTAAGAAAATTGACGTTTGGTTTCCACTCTTTTTGGAGGGATTTAGGTCACAAGTAAAGGTCAGAAACAAATGTAGAGCTATAGATAAAGTAATATATAACTGGTAAACGGTTGTTAGATAGGTATTACTGATTAATAAGATGATGATTACTGATGAAAAAGACAGTGTTCCACATTAATTTATTATTTTATGAATATTTTTGAGATAATGATGTAACTATATCAATAATCATACAAAATCCCTTCATCAATTTACTTCCAGTGGATCTTTTTATTCTCTTTTTTTATTTTAAAAATCAATTTAATTTCCCTCTTCCCACTCGATACCCAGCATTTTGTAGAGTGCAGTTAGAGCATTTAATATTTATTGGATGGTGCAGCTCAGAATTATTTCCTTTCAGAAAGAACAGATTACTTTTTATTGGAAACGTTTATGTTCGGTCTAAATGGGTTTACTCTCGGTAATTGAAAAGCTCTAAATATGATAAAAAATATATATAAAACTTTATTTGCGTAGCTAAAAATAAATGGAGAGTACCTATTTTTATTTTAGTAAATTAATATTTTGAGTACTACTTAGGAAATTGCTTTTTAGTGTAAAGCTGACTTAAGCCAAACGGGTCTTTAAAATTTTGGAGAAGTTCATATTTTTTTGAAGTCATTAAAATGTCTTAATTTTTATCAAAAGCTTTTTTTATTGTTAGTTTCAATATACTTATCTCTTTATTGACAGTTAGCCATTCATGAAGGTGTTTTAGTGCCTAGGCTTTTAGAGTAGCTCTCACAATTGACTGAACGTTAACGAAACGACGGTAGGTGAAGAATTAATGTGCTACTACTGGAAACGACCAATAGTTTTGAATAGACCAAGTCATGGACTGTAGCGATGGAGACTAGTAATTAACTAACAAGTAATGTACTTGTTAGTTAGTAACGTACAGTCAAACTGTGATCAGACTAAGAGATATAGTAAAATTGATTTTCTCTAATTAATCTACCCTTTTATAATTCGTTATATTTTTATAAGTCACATTAAAATTTATTCATTCTAATACCTCTTCCTATTTATTATTTGTAATTTTGAATTAGGTACATGAAAAAATAAAACCTTTATAAGGATTTTATCAAAGTACATGTTTAGTTTTTAGATCACAACGATTAAGTCCGCATATATTAGCCATACGAACTAAAGTAACAAATTGATTAAATCAACAAATTACAGTTTTTTTTAAGCCTATTTTGCTCTTATTTGTAAACGCCAAACAAAGGGCCGAATATACATAATATACCCCTCTATCTTCTCCTGAAAATTTCCAACCGTCACAAAAATAGGTCGTAATAAAATTACCTTTCCTGAAGTTATTGAAATTTTAGAATTAATCTTGTAACTTGGACGTTTCAGGTGTAGAGGCCGTAATGACGGCCATTGATCACTGTAACGTCCCGAGTTCGATTCTCTTTTATTGTAGTATTGAGCCTTTTGTTTTGCTATTACTATTCAGGCACTTTTAGGGCTTACAGTAATAGTTACGTCTAGGCGTTACAACAGAAAGTAGTTTTCAATTGATAGAGGCTGTAAGCATTTTAGTTCAATGTGTTCTTTGCAGTATTGTTTTTCCATGAATATTCATTTATTTATCAATGATCTTTTAATGAGTAAAACGGAAAACAAACATTATGCTCCCTACACATGACCACTGCACTTCATAAATTGCCACCCATCTATTTCAGAGCATAATAAAAAAATCCTTTAAAATAATCCAATCTTGTAAAGCGGGTACCTTCTCAGCCTTACTTAACAGAAACCCTCATAATTTTCATTTTCATAAAAAACTGTGACTCAACGGAGTTGTCAAAAAGTTTTCTTATTTTCATAACAAACTGTTATTTCTCTCGCAATTGGGTAATGGATACAGTAATTTATGGGTTTCTTTATTAATATTGTTTGCGTCTGAAATTCAAGTGGACGCCATTTCTTTTTTTCTTTCCTCTTAAATAATTATGCCCATTTATTTTTTCGTTGGCGCTCCGTTTGTTTTGAATTCTGAATTTATTTTTCGGGTGACAACACCTTCAAATTATGATTTTAGTTGATTGTTTTTGTTTTGACATTATTATTATAATTTTTATGACGTCTAATGATAAGTTGAATTTTTGACTATTATGATGACATCTCAGTTTAAACTAGAAAATAAGAAAAATCAATAATGATAACTGCCAATGACAGTGACGATCGAACCTCCTCTGTTTTTGGATGTCGGTACAAAGAAAATAGCAGTAACTATATGCAACACATTTTTCTACAGTCCATCATAATTATTATTACCAAATAACTATAATCCGAACTCCTAACAATCTCTGACATCCCTAACGGTTGTCAATTTCACAGCAATTCGGGAGATTTGTATTGTAAATATTTTAAACGACAATAAGATTGTGGAAACATACGACAGACGAAGACACGAAAGACGAGCCAAGATCTGCATGAGAAGCTATAAAATCAAAAGATACGAAATATTTTACCTGTGGTAAAGCATTCAAGTAGATCGTGTTCTGCATTGAAAGTGAATGGGACACATTTTCACCAGCCGAAAATGTCTAAAAGTAGATATTACTTGTTACACAATAACCGGTATTTTTATATTCATTGAATGACAGAGGACATCATTAGATGTAGTTAAGAAATAATTTAAACAGGATTGATATCTACTAACATATTACTTCAGGGATAAGTCAACTGGAGCTGATTAAAAACATTGACCGGATTTATAATTGCAGGAGGTGCCCCAAAAAAAACAATACCAGGCAAAGAAAAAAGATTAAATGTTATGAAAAATACCTTTCCTGCATGTGAATATTTGCATGAGGATGAGAGGGTGGAACTGCACCCTGCTGCCTAGCTTGGATTTTTGTAGCGGAATTAAAGCTAAATATTTTTCATGTCATTTAATGTCATGGATTTCCGCAAAGTAACGCCTGATTTTATAACTTAAAGAAAAAAGACGCAAAAAGAGGGCAAGCCCACAAAATAAGGTTGTATGTTTCCACAGAACCTCTATTTCAAATACCGGAGCCTCATTGAGACATTCTTGAACGGGAATTTCGATTGCCAGCACTTGACATTATTGTGTTCCAACTATTTAATAAAATGCATTGAAAATCTCCCGCGCACTAGTCCACAGAATTGGTTTTGGAGGATGCTGAAATGCATTTTGATCCAAAATATTTTATATAAGTTTTTAATAAAAAGGTTTCTGTAGACATTAATTTTAATAATTTTACAAAAATATGTAATAAAGAAAAGTAAAAAAAAAATATTTGTTTCGATTCCGGAAAAACGTTAACCTAACTATCAATGGCGTCCTAACACTATGCAGCACAAAGATAAGACTTTCCTATTGGAGAAACTCCTTCTTTTTATCTTGTTTTCGTAACTTGTAAGATTAGATTTTTTATACGGACAACTGAATAAAGTGTTATAGACTACGGGCCCATGAACAAAATCGATGGGTCATATGAACCACCAGGTGACGTATATAGGACGATAGAAGAGCATAAAATAATAAGATTCAGCACTATGCCGTCACTTGTGATCAGTCCAACTGGGTGCTGGTGAGCATTCAAAAGTGCAGCTAGAGTAAGTACATTTTGGTCATTTATTTCTGTACGGCATTGTTACCATCGAATAGATCCATGAAAAATAATAAGAAAGCGCGCAGTGCCGTACAAAAATGGTGGTCCAAAAAGTTGGTATTTTAGTTTTACTTTCTGTCAATTTCCAGGGTAAATTTGGTCATTTGATTCTGTACGGCGTCAGTTTCATACTGTTTCAATACAGCTTCTAATCCATTATCTAAAAAATATTATCTATGCATGAAATACTTTCAAAATAAATAATTTGATGTTGTTCAAATCACCCCTCGGACCACGGAATGAAGGCGGGTTGCAACACTCGATTTTTTCCCCTTGTTCAAAGATTTTTGTTCGTTTGTACGGCGTTGCGGAATAATGGATTAGAAGCTGTATTGAAACAGTATGAAACTGACGCCGTACAGAATCAAATGACCAAATTTACCCTGGAAATTGACAGAAAGTAAAACTAAAATACCAACTTTTTGGACCACCATTTTTGTACGGCACTGCGCGCTTTCTTATTATTTTTCATAGATCTATTCGATGGTAACAATGCCGTACAGAAATAAATGACCAAAATGTACTTACTCTAGCTGCACTTTTGAATGCTCACCAGCACCCAGTTGGACTGATCACAAGTGACGGCATAGTGCTGAATCTTATTATTTTATGCTCTTCTATCGTCCTATTTACGTCACCTGGTGGTTCATATGACCCATCGATTTTGTTCATGGGCCCGTAGTCTATTACAAAAGATGGAGAATAATATTAGGAAAAAGTTCTAGCAGAATACCAACAACAAATCCCTAATTTGAGTACCTATAGACTTTCCGAAGGCCCATTTTCAGGCTTCAAATCCTTCATACATAAACTCTGCTGATCTAACTACCTACTACCTGCTCCGACGAAAGCCTAGAACTTTCAATATTTCGCGCTCAAGTTATCAGCTCCATATTAAATCTTCCCGACCGGGATCTTCAAGGGCTTCCCAATCGAAGCCTTAGATATACGGGATCCTAGTTTAGTACCTGTGAATAAAATGGATAGGTATAGAGAAAGGACTTAGGAGTAGTGTTTTATGGATATTGGCTACGTATTTTTTCTATTTGGTTTTAAAGCCAGTACTTGATTTTACAACATCCAAGGTAGACAATTTTTTTCTACACAAAAAAAGGGAACATGACCATCTGCCACATAAGAGGCATGCTGCGTTGAAAATCTACAAATTAAGAGTTTGTACCTTCGAATTATCCAACAGTTTGTATGACAGGCAGCAGCAGAATCACTATCGGGGTTTTACCATTATATCATCCGACTAACCTCATCCTGACAAAAAAAAAGGTATTAAATCCACTGCTTAGCATTTGCGCTTTTCATTTTGACAGTCAGATCATGTGTTTGTTCTGAACATGACAGTTAGTTACTAAAACAACTTTTGTCGACTTGTGACTACCAGTGAATTCGTATTTTATATTCTACACCAAAATTTTAAATGAAAAAACTTTGTTGATAAAGATAAACTGTGCTGACATTGTTGTCATTTGATAGACTGTTTTATTTACACTCTTTTTTATTATGTATGTGTCGTAGGTGATGTAAGTAGAGCTAACAACAAATAAGTTAAAATTAAGAAAATATATGAATAGATAGTGAGACAAGTTTTGTGATATATTTTCCGTCTATACATTTTATAAAACAAAGTCCCTCTCGAACTTTTGATATTATCAGCACTTAATTAAGCTGACACACCTAATATCTGACTGAATTCAAAACTCTACAAGACAAAAATAAATAAGAATGATGATCCAAAAATAAGGCTTTATCAAAATAACAGATACATACTAACAATAGATTATGTAGAGCCTTAATAATAAATCATGATAGAACTCATTTCCGAAGGGCTCCGTTCTCCCTTACAAGAGGCTTGCCAACAAATGACTCGTGTGATGTTATAAAGGGCTCTCGCCGTTATCATGACCTGTGTTATGGCTCTATCAGTATTTCGTCGAGGTTAAATATGTTTTGGAATATAGTAAAAATAATCTTAGATTTTATAACCTTTTGTTTTTTAATCGACTTCAAATAGAGGATGTTGTCAATTCGATTGTGTTCTTCATTTATTATTTGTATTAATGTGTACTGGGTTATTATGGATCGATTTTAATGATCATTTTTGGTAAAAAAAAGGATATTAAAATCGATCCAGTGCTTTTGTCAATAAACTCGGTAATTTTTTTAAGCCCCGATACATAAAAAGACAATATTTTTTATCAAGAAATACAACATATAGCCTTATCACAAACAATTTGGCTGAAGTCATTTTCTATTGACATGGAAATGAATTTCTCTTGTTGCGGACTCTACCTAATTATTTTGCACAGTTTTTCATCAAACATCCCTTTGTAATCATCAATACTGTACCTTACCTACCAAACATAACTTTTCTACCTAACACATAAACCATCAAATAAAACTAACTCTTATCCAACAGCGTACAAGGTTCAAAATTGTTTGTAGCCTTTATGGAACACCTGCCTATGTCCCGATTTCGTCCCAAACAAATGGGCCGTGAGATAAATCCTGGTCCCTAGTGCCTTGTGACATATGCGAGTGTAGATCCCAATATTTGTGGGCCGATAGAATTTTCAAACTAACTGTGGGTAGTGGAAATGTGTTGTCATCTTAGGAAGAATACAGCGTAGTTTTATTATACATCATATAACGGATTGGTTGCTTTGACTTCTTCGGTTGTCAAAGTGATTATTTCTATTACAGATTTTTTTTTTCAAGTTTTTAATTTTTGTAACCTAGTTTGTACTGAGTTTTTGACGTATATATTTTAACAATAATGTACAAATAACTGTAATAATTTATTTTTTAAAAGAGTAACCTACGGAGTTTCTTGCCGGCTCTTCTCCATAGGAAGGTGACTTTGGAACCGAGCGACTAGAGTCATTAGTATTTGACGTAACGTTTCTTAAGCGCCTTTTTTTTGGTTTACAAGAAATAAAAACTTTTTGTTTTTTATTTTTGATTTTGAATAATATTAATAGAAAGTGGTTTTTAGTTACTTCACTTGATCCGATATAACGTTGAAACTATTTAGTACAACTAATCATACTGGTTCATAGATGCCCTACTGCTGGGTACACACCTCTCTTCAAGTAAAGGAACGAGCATCGATCCCCACGCTTGTTCACTCAGGGCTCGCGATTTCAGATTTCAAAGAAATTCATCAAAATTGTTTTCCTCACAGACAATACGAAAGAATCACAAAAATCTAGCTTTATTATCACTTAAAAGCGAAATAATACTCACTCCCTTAGTTACTTGTACTTAGAAATCCACCCCTTTCAGTTCTCCTGGGCACTCAATAGATGGCGTTGGGAGTTAAATTAGAAGTCGCAATGGTTTCGTTACACGGAAAACGCTAAGCCTCTGGATGGATGTACTTTTTTTGAGGATCGTCAACATAAAAATAAACACACTTTACTTAACGTAATGTAATTTTTGAATGGTTGAGGGCTTACCCTCAACTTGGAAACTAAATTAATTGACCTAGCTAGATTTAGGTACTTTCCGTACTTTTATACTAATTTCATGAAGAGGAAAGATTTGATTGTTTTTTTTTTTGTATTTTTGAATTTAATAGGCTCTAACATTACTTGATCGATTTGAAAAAATATTTCAGTGTTGAAGCTAAACTATCTCCGGTGAACATAGGCTATATTATTTTTTCATAAAAGTTAGGGATCCAGTAAAACTCCAATAATGTTACCCAAGGCGTTAAAACAGAGAACATAGTTAAAGACGTGGTACGAGATAGGTATGAAATGGGTAGACCGATTTTCAAAAACCTTTAATTTTTTGGATTAAAAGGTAACTATAAAGACATCGGGAACGGAATATAGGTATTAACGCGGGTGATATCGCGGGGCACACCTAGTAAAGTATATGTGGAAATTGAACAGGATTTTAATTTTCAATGACAGTCAGAGAACCCAAAGAACAATGGCAGAATTTGGTCTGGACTTTTTTTGGCGTCCATAGATTTCATAAATGTTAATCAAATTTAATTAATTTTCTACGATTTTTATGTTTTTAAAAGCTCATAAAATGATGTTCGCATTAGGTACCTACATTCGACATGTTACCATTAAAATAGTGGTGTGAGTCTGTATAATTAAACGAATTATTGATATAATCGACCGATCGATCGACCCGTGTAAAGTTCGGTTTGTTTTTAACATAATATTGAAATTATCTATTCTTTCGTCTTTAAATAATGATATTTTTGAAGAAATGCTCCTACTTTTAAATCCAATTAATAATGGATCAAAATATCAGAGGATTGTTTCAGTGTCGTATCGATTCTCAAGAAAAACGAATCCAAAAGTGCAGCACTACTTTTGTCTTGTACAGTGAATGTTATCTGTGGTTGTCTGTCAAGTCAAGACGTTACAAAAATACCCTACTTATTATATTTCTCTATGCTACAGAATCCTTCCGTGTTTACTATCTCGGTTGTGTTTTATGTTTACATTTGGCTTTTTATTTATTTTTACCCTACCTGGACTGTTTATGGACTGATTGATACTGCCTTGTGTGACTAGTGCGTGCCCTTAGGACTCCGATATTGCTTTTGCGTGAGCATAAGCTAATCTTACTTTGCTTTGATTGTGCCTATATAGTGAATTGGATTTTTGTTATAAACCCATAACAATAACTATGGCAGATTACGATAGAGATCATCGTCGCACGCGCATTTTATGTGTAATGAGATGAGGAATGAAATAAATAATAATGTTTCACAAAATGTGTTTTTTATTTGCCCATAGTTTTATTGTTTACGGGGCAAGTGCATGCGCGCTCAGCTTTCTTAAACTTGCAATAATTGAGTACTACTCTACTTCGAGTGTTACAATTTATTTAGGTTTTTCTTATTTATCCGTAAATACTCTTATTCTCACTTAGACCACACCACATTATCATTTCTTTAGGACATAATTTCGATCTGCGTAATTTTTTATAGATATAATTGACGTTAATTCATAACCTAAATAATAAAATTCTAACACCGAAATCGTTTTTTTCCGGCTTTCCCAAATGAAAATAGTCTCATTTATAGATTCTGGAGCTAACGCCAAATCTTTTAACATATTTTTCATTACGGGACGCTTCAATTTGATCCCAGACAATTCTTAGTATGGAGACCTGCCATTGTCCTTTAGTACAGATTGTATGTGTGTGTGAGTGTATATGTGACACTACATGTCAGTAAAACTAACTAATCTTTTTAATTATAATTAAAGTATTTCCTTCATGACGGGTGAATAACGAAAATTATAACTTAATTATTTAATCTAACTTCCGGAGAAAATTATTTCAATAAAACTTAATGTCTCGAACGAAATGTAAATGTTATACAAAATCGTTTATAATAACTTCATTTACCTAGAACAAAATTGGAAATTAAACCTTTTCGAAAGCCCATTATACTGTATTTTATAAAGATCATAATAGAATATGAATATAAGGAGATAAATTAACAGGTATGATACGTAACTACTTAATATTTTAAGTAGTTTAGTAGCTATTAACAGCCATATTTAAACTGTACTGTTATCAACTACATTTGTGACTTCGTAACGCGAAAAATGCACGACATAATATTCATCTTCATATTCAGAATTTAGGGTTTTTTAATAACGGAAAAACTTGGAAAATATGAAACATAACTCTAGAAAAGAAAACTAATAAAAATATAAACAACAGTACAAAACTAAATGAAAAGAATATCCGGCATTAAAATAATACATTTTCTTAATAAACGCTAGGAAATGATAAATTGTTTCACTAATTCTTCTATTCAGTGTAATCCCGACCTTACAATGAAACGGTTCAGAACTCCAAGTTTTAATTAAAATACGGAGAGAATTTGATAACGAATCTTTATTATTTAGAAATTAAATGGTATGGTTTTTTCAAAATAAATATCTTAAAGTGGTTAACAGAGACCAAGTCAGGTTAGAGGAAATGGGGTGAATAAAAAATAGATGTAAAGAAAAAAAGTGATATCTACAGACAGAAAACTTTGTAGGTAAGTTCAGTCAGCTCCAAAGTCAAACGAAATAAAATAAATTAATATTTATAAAAAAACGACCATAGGTTTATAATAGTTTTCATAATTCAGGGGGTGGATCTACCAGTTATCTGTCCGACAGCTGGCTAGATCCACTACGGGTACGTGACCCCGGACTGCCCTAGCTGTTGCCGTCACATTCATTGTACCTCCGTGATGGTTGCATCCTATAACCCATCCTACCTTGTTATCCTTTCCAACGTATCCTTTCCCAATTCCTTATCCCGCAGGAACGCAATGGATATTCATAAAAATGGCGGCGATGTGGTTCGCCACCCATCACGTCTCGTTCCTCGCGGGGGCGAAAAGTGGCCCACGGAGAGCCGCTTCGCTACGTTGAATGTAAGAGGAGATATGTATGGAAAAGTGGATGAAGTATATCAGATGATGGATGTTGAGACAAAAATTAAGAAAGGTGTACTGAGATGGTTTGCCTATGTCGAGAGAATGAATGAAGAACGATTGACGAATAAAGTGTATAAGGCGAGTTTGAATGAGAACAGGCCAGGTCAAGAGTACCATAAACCGAGCAGCATGTATGAAGGGAATAATGAAAGTGGATAAAGCAAAACGAGTGTGTAAGGATCGTAGCAAGTGGAAAGAAGTTGTCTCTGCCTACCCTCTATAAGGCAAAGAATCGTGATTTTATGTATGTATGTACCATAGTTTTTCAATTTGTATTTTAGTAATTTGCACAATCATCCGCACATACAGCTTGTGTTCTCTCACATATATCTAGATATTTCCCAAGTTGTTCTGTAGCACTATATATTTATAAAGCTCCACCTTTTCTAATCTTCGAAACATATCGGCACGTGTCCCAGCAGACTGGATACAATCCGATAAGTACAGTGCATCGAGATGCGATGTTGCCAGCTCAACACAACAATGGCGGCCGTCGCAAATCGTGCACATTCACGCGACGCCGAATACAACTAGAGTATGTTTTAGACAGAGGATCTCAAACTATCAGGATATTAAGCATCTATTTGTTGGCTATTTTGAAGTAAAGTTTACGTAATTTGAGGAAAAAGGGTCGAAATTCAACTAAAATACCTTCAATTAAAACAATGCATCTCTAAGATAGATTTTGGAATCATTTTTAGGCATTGCCGAGTTTTACAACTTTTTCAGTTTCCTAAATAAGCGCAAATGCAAATGATAAATCACACGTTAAATAATTTGTTGATGAATCTAGAAAAAAAAAACAATAATCAAATATTTATCTGAAAGGAAATGGACCTCGAAAGAATGACTTTATCTGCATCCTGGCAAGCAAAATCCCAGTTTAACAAAACTCTTTAGGTATATACTGAACACAAAAAAGGAAGCTGTCCTGACATTTCACATTTGAGAAACGCTGTCAAAATATCCCTGCTTTATCTGTATAGCATGCATGCATCCTACAAACTATAGTTATTGTTATATATGTACCTTTCACGTTCCTGGGTTAGAGACTTCCGTTTCGGTTCAAACGGTACTTAAAACTCAGTGAACCGGGAAATGCTTCAAGAATTTGCAAGTAAACGTGGTTTCATGAAGATATAAAAAGGAATTCAGTTAAAAATGGATCTAAAGTTAGTCGATCTTAGCATGGCTTTAGTAACTGCGTGAAGGGTGAGTTGATTAGCACTACTTATTCTTGATCAAAGAATGTCATGAATCTCATTTCCCAAGAAAAAAATAAACTTTGCTGTCAAATCATCGATGAATAAACAATTTTTTAACAGACTTCAAATAGGTGTAGGTGCTCAATTCGACTGCATTTTCTTTTTATGTTCGATACCTCAGATCTTTCGACTGGGTGGACTGATTTTGTCGATTATTTTTTTTATTAAAAAGGTGGTGCTGCCAGTGTGGTCCTATTTTACATTTGGTCCAGTTATGACAGTGGGTTCTATAAGATAATCATATAAGACTTATTTTGGAAGTCAGCTTTATTTGTAAGAATTCATTCAGTGTTCTGATGTTTGGATATAATTCCTTTTGTGGAACAAAAGCGTGTTGATATTAGTAATTATGAAAACTGAAGGAGTTATGTTAGTGGTCTGTTTGTCTGTTTGTAGGTTGTCTGTCAATTACTGTCAGTTATTCCGGCTGTTCTGACAGCTAATGAGTTGCAAACGGAAAGGCATTGCCGGCTTCAGCTTAAATACCTTTCTTAATACTTTGACCGAACCTGAAACTGTTTAGCTTTTAGTTAGGAGGATAGTTAAATTTGAAATTGGACTGTCAGTAAAGACCAAAAAGCACGTACTTTTACGTTACTTTTCATAACTTTTAGCGTTCCCTACGTCCGAATAAAAAACGCAGCCCTTATAGTATCATACGTGTGTCCGTCTATCTCCGAATTATCTCCGAATCTACTAGATCGATTGAGTTGAAATTTGGTACACATATCAATTTCTGTAACCCAAAAGCAGAGGAGTGATAGAATAGATGAAATTTGTATATCGGACGTCATGTCTTCTATATTATTACTTAACTAAAAACAACATTACCTGGTAACCTAGTAAGGTTTTCTATTGACATTATTACCTTCCTACATAAGTCATGTATGTCAAACAACACGAGATTTGTCCGTCCAAAATGCAATTTGTCGTCAAACATTTCCACCAATCCAGCCCATTGGAGCGTAAGGCGGTGACGCTCGACAGCGCTACGAGGTCATACCATCGTTGCCAAAGCTTTATCCCGGATCTGCCCTTAGGATATAGTCCTCAGTATTACTATTTGGAACCATGAATACAAAGAATAGAAATATACAGTTATATTGTCTGAATTTACAGTTTCATCTCTGATAAAGAGTGGCTTTTAACACTCTATACAATGTATCTAGGCGTTGTTTACCTTAATTTACTACATATATCATTATTCTATATATATATCTCGCGGCACAGGTCTACATAAATTTATTTTGATATACTTCAGCAATATCTATATATTGTTCTGTTATTTCTACAAAGTCTATGTGTAAATGAATGGTTGAATAAATATACTAATTGGAATCGATCAATGATTTACCTACCTTCTATATCTGCAATGATCCTATGCTAATATTACACATTGACAATTTGTGGTCTACGTAGTCTACACCAATATAAAATAAGCAATTCTCTGCGAAGAATTATTCAGTGTAATGTACAGTTTTATGACCAGGGAAATATTCAAACGGTCTTAAAAACTGAAGCGTGTATTGCCAGCCTCGTAAAACTTACCTCTCAACGTTATGGCGCTCAAATGAATATTTACTGACTTAATTTCATGGTGCTATATCACGATAATAAAACTTTATTTATGGTCTGTATGTGGTATGTGTTGACTTGAGTATGATAATTATTTATGTATTAGTAGATGTAGTTTTTATTGGTGAGACTTAAGTCTTATTTGCTTTGTCCTAAATTAAATGTTTAACACCCGAAACCCAAATAATGGGAAATTAAAAATTTAATTATTCTGTGTGTTTTATTATTTTTAAAGGTTCTCCGACTCATTTCATAGAGTATTTTATAAGCTTACAGAAGTTAAGAAAACGCTTTGCCAATTTTTTGTTACAAAAAATAAAATACAAACATCTGAATTGAGAACTCCTCCTTTTTTAGAAGTTGGTTAAAAATCAAACACTACTTATTTAAATGAGATTATAAAAGCCTGATATAATTCGACTTTTTTTATCTTTATATAATCAGCACTATCCCTGAGTGTTTCTCTATTAATTTAATATATTATAGAAAGAAAATAAATGAGTTTGTCCACGAGATCGTTATGATGAACAGGTATCATTAAGATGATGTATGACCGCCTGGTACTACGTCTTATAGTGCCGCTATTATTTTATGCCAGCCTTTTATTACTTGAGAAAATAATTTACTATATTATGTAGTAAACATTAGAGTCTTAAATTAAATGAACGGCAATCATTAATTATAGACCAATGCTTTCAATTGTAAGCAATGAATGCGTTTTAGTTTTTCAATTAAATCTCTTAATCTGAATAATTCTATTGATCATCTTAATATCTGATGAAGGTCATATGTAATATAATTTATCTGTATTTATTGATTACGATTATACAACACACCTTTAAATTTACATTACATTTATAACATGACGCTCATTCTTTAAAACGCAATTATCCTCTGGAGAAGAATTTTGGTTACCTGAATATACTATCGACAGTACCAGTAAAGATATATAAAGACAGATTGTAGCACACATTTATCTAATACCTAGTTTATAGGAATGACCACGAATAAATTCGTAACAAAAAGCCGTTAAAAAAGGCATTCAGACCACGCGCTCGCCAAACGCCGTTAAAACGTGAATATTGATGACGTATACAATAAATCTGTGTTTTAAAACAACCTGTATAGCTGAAAAGCTGAATTAATTGTAAACTATATTCCTGTGACTTTAGCTCTTTATTAAAATAACTAGCGGTGCAATGCAGATCACGTTCGTAGATTTAAAATAGCAGCGCCATCTATTGATTACTTACTCAACCCAGTCGAAAGGTATCGACATCTGTTAGAATCATTTGGAGTTAACAGATAATTGTGACTGTCAAATAATAACAGACAATTAATTAGCAATAAATTAAAATTGCGACTATATTGTGAGATTTAAACTATCCTATCTCTCAAGTTGGATCGAACTGCACATGGTGTGCGAATTTCATTATAATCGGTTAAGTGGTTTAGGAGTCCATTGAGGACAAACATTGTGACACGAGATTTATATATATTAAAGATAAATAAATGTGGAAGACATTACATCATAACTTTAAACCCAAAGTAAGTAAACCTAAAGCTCTTGTGTTAAGAAATCTGAAACAACAAACGTAGGTTAGTACTACGTTTGTCTAGTACTGCCTACGTTTGTTTGTCCAGGTTTTAGTTTACTTGAACCCGAGAATAGGTAGTAGTGTACCGTATGGAAATCAAATCCTTAGGACTAGTGTACTCAGAGAAAAACTTTCAATCATGTGACTCATAATGATAATATAATAATATTCCGGGACATCTCACACACGGTTATCTGAACCCAAGCTAAGCAGAGCTTGTGTTATGGTAACCAGACAACTGATAAACATACTTATATACTTCTAAATACATACATATTATAGATAAATTACACCCAGACTCAGAACAAATGATCGTGCTCATCACACAAACATTTGTACAGAGTGGGAATCGAACCCACGACCTCCGGTATAGCAGTCAGGGTCACTAACCACTAGACCAACAGGCCCGTCACTTATGACGAGGCCTTCGCTAAACGGGTGTCATACCACATAGGTCACTATGCATTATGTATTTTACGTTTGTACGCGTCAAATAATTTAATCGCAACGGTTCGCTTTACCATACGAAGGGATAATAAAAATTAGAAAATGTCTTTATAAAACGATATCATACAATCGAAAGTTGTAAACAGAAAACGCTGACGTGAATGCATGACCTCAAAAAAGCCTGGATTCGAACCCATTTCCCCTTGATACTCGGGCATTTAATAATCCTGGACGGTGGTGATTGGGCAGTAATAACCATCCTCATGAAATTTTACCGTCCCGTTTGAATCCCTGCCATTTGCCAGTACCATACTCCATACATTCATACCATACACTATACAGGGTGCTAAGAATCTCCCGTCCAAAAAGGTGATATAGGGTTCACAATCACATGGCCAAATAAAATATGAAAGGAGTATTTATGATAATAATAATAATGAACTTTGAAATAGCTGCCAAAATCCTGAAAATTGAAAATAAATCAAAAACTACGAGACCATTTTCGTCGGTGTTAATGGTGGCCTTTTGTTTGATCATTTGGAAGAACCTGTGACGACGCCGTCACACTCAATCGCCATTTGAAAAAAAAAAACATTTTTTTTCATTTATTATCGATAATTCTCGACACCTAACAACCCCTTGACGGATCGGAGAGGGTTTTCTTAACACCCTGTACATTCATATATACAATGGATCCAGGATTCGGTCGGTTGGTTTGTAAAATGGCTTCCAAAGTGTTTGAAATAGTGTTGCAACAAACGTTCTGAAATTGTTTGATGTTTCCAACGCATGAAAAATACGTGAAGGAATTTTGTAGGACTATTTTTATTCGCTGCTCACCATTTTTTTACAGTTTAAAGTTGAATACTTCAGTTAAAAACCAAAAAACTTTTGTTTGTTTATAAACCAATTATCAAGAAATTTTAGATATGTTAAATGCTTGCCAAGATAAGTAGATACCAAATAGGTACTTGAATGTAAAAAAAAAATACTCTAAATTTACAAAAGTTAGTTATAAACAAATATTCTCATCCGTACATGTAAAATCCAGCCATTCTGACTCCAAGATTTTCTAAGACATTAAACTAAAATCAAATATATTATATAGAAATATGTCACTGCATACAGTCCAATGCACTTCTTGAGCAGTGTAAATAACGAAGCATCGCATCAATTTGTGTCACATAAAGTCTATTCTTCCAGCTTTGAACAAAAGTATAAAAGATTTAAAAGCTCGTTACAGAATGCGCTTTTAACATCGATGTATGAAATTTAGGATGCGGCATTTTATAAAGTAAAATATGTGACACGTATACAATAGATTATGAACATACATAAAGGAATTATCTAGAAATAAAACTATTTTTACGGATTATGGATCGCGGTATGTACTTAGGTTTTAGTTCCCGACGTTTTTACGCCTTTGCAGGTGTCATGAAAACAAAATTTATAAGATATACCTTTTATACCTTTATTACACAACTGCCCAAAAAGGAGTGTTATTTTTTCAGGGTTCATGTATGTTTGTGAGTTTCTTTATTCCACCGTAACTTCTAAAAGGCTTGACCGATTTCAATGTTTGTGGTATCATTAGATGCCTTGAGCTATCCCACATGACATAGGCTATGTGGACATTAAAAAAATGGTCAAGTGTGAGTCGCATAGGGTTCCGAACGGTTTTTTTTTGTGACTTCTAAAAAAAAGTAACTTATATTTTGTTGCACCTTGACCGCTTTATAAAATATTATTTATCACTAAAAGGTATTTGCAGTCGCAGTCGCGGTTGCACCTGAAATGAATTGTTCCAACCCCGACTGCAATTAAATGTAGTTTTTTTTTATATGGCAGGCGTGTTTTTTAGGTTATCAAAACTATACATTTGAACACACAGCCCAGGTACATGTTGCATGCTATATATATGCATCTATTTAAGTGTGCGCTATATATTTTGTATGTTGGTAGCCAACATTCGTCAAAGAGAATGCAATACAAATATTTGCGAGGTCAGTTCACGTACAACACAGGTAGTCTTTTGTTTTCAATACAATACTGTAAATCAACAACAGCAATATTTACTTCGGTAAAATACAGAGTAAAATTGTAAAAAAGACATCTATGTTTTTTTTTATAACTTTTGTAAAAAATATTATTTTTCATATTCACACATTTCCTTTACTGTTTTTTATCTATATCAATAGTTTGGACAAAGTAAAGACATTATTTTCTGTCATAATATAACAAAATAAACAACACATTTCCAAGGTACATAAAGCACAACGTTTTTATTCTTCCCCTGTAATCGTGGTAGTAAAAAAGTATATTTTTTTATATTTTGTAAATCTGCATTCCAATATTTGCTATCTAAAATCGCCAATCCTCAAGTGAGCAAGCGTTGTTGTGATCAATACTCGTGCCTTCTCTATATGGAAACAGGCCGAGCAGCGGGACGTTTATAGGCTGGATTATTTACTTATTTATTTTATTTATAAATCAGTACAGTCCATAAAATCGAAGCACTTAGATTCATTATAATTCTATGGATTTCTTATATTATTATTTGCATTAAGCAAATACTAATCGATAAAGGCTGGCCCTCTTCTGACAACTGTCTGTAAACGGACGATTGATTATGATGAAACAAATATTTGTTGTTGACATAGAAGCCCACATAACCAGGCCAACCCATTGGACAAATATTGGATGCAAAGCCCTATGTCTGTAATAGGACTTTAAGTTTTCTCTAAAATAATGGTTTTTACTTTTCAATATTTTTGAATGGATTTTTAGACAAAAAATATCTAAATCGCTTAAATAATTTTAAACCGACTAGAAAAATAAAGTTTTTCATTTGGATTGTATGTTTGTTTAGTCTATTTGTTGCACTATATAAAAAATGGAGGTATGCCTCAGGGTAAATTGGTTCAGATATTTTGTTTCAATCAAAATAACTAGCACAACATATACCTAGTAGGAACATCATTTCACTACCTAAATGAAATAGAGTATTTTAAGTTCACTAACATAAAATATTAGTCTTTTTTTTAATACTGTATGTTAAAGTTATTCTCCTCAACATTACATAATGATTATCTTAAAATTACATAATGGATGGTTTGCGAAGCCTCCAGAAGTACTGGAGGCTTCGCAAACCATTTATTTAGTGTAATTTTTTTTATAAAACGTGATATTGTATAGCTACATTTTTTTACTGTTTACCTTTAACAATAAAGGTAAACATATTATGTGGACAAAAGAAACGAGCTTATAAGTTACTATAATACATAGTTGCGTAACTTTTGACATTATAGTAATGAAAATAAATTACAAAAAGGTGTGGTGTCATACTGTAAAACAGTGTTAAATTCCAATTTAAATATTGTAGGGTTTTTGAAAAAAATATAATTTGAGTACTTACCTATTGAGGTTATGTGACATCTCCATGTGCGTAAAAATTGACCATGGAATCCGTTGTCTTTCTGATTCGGCGTCTAGGCAGCGAGTGTGATAGTAAAAGAACACAATTCATACAGTACATTTTTTAAGTCTAGAACAAATCGACGTCGACGTAAAAACTTTCTAATAATTCACTTCACTGCACACGCACATAAAGAGTCAAATTGTTCCATATAAATAGTAATTAGACGAGGAGGAGTCCTAAAACTCAACTCGACTCACACACACGGTAAACAGAAAACACAATTTTATTCGACATTTCATCGAATGTCAAATTATTCACTATATTTGAACAAATGACGTACCTTGTACCTTATATTGACCCCTTTGCAGGTATCATGGTCACGGGCAGACTGAGATGACGTTCTTCTTGACAGTAGATGTTGCTCGATTTACCTTCATATTTTAATTAATTATTTGAGTTCCGACCTACGCAATATGAGCTCAGTGTTTTGATGTCTTGCAGCGCTGCTCTTGGGTTTGGCCTTGAGTTTATGTATCATTGGGTCCTAAGTAGGTGATATCTTCCAGCCATCTTCTCTATTTAAATTTTAATTAGGGTATTTTTTAATCTCGATAGCCTCGCAAAACATCTTAGTTAGAAATTTGGGTTCTTTAGCGAGGATCTGTAGTTTGTCGAATCTAATATAATGGCTGGAGCCTTCAGCATGTTCGGCGGCTGCAGACTTCGTTGAGCGGCGGTGTTTGACGTCAGCTATGTGTTCTTTAACGCGGCCCTATTTTTCAATGTCTCACATTTGCGTAAACCTAAGAATGACGAACCTATTTATGGTATTAAAAACTAATCAAAAATGAAAATAGAAACCACATAAATTATACCAGTGAATTTAAGTGGAAAAGCAATTAAAAAACATTTTCCTGGATTCTAAGATTAGAATCTGAAATCGCCAACCCGCAGAGAGCAAGCGTGGTGATCAAAGCTTGTGCCTTCTCTATATGGGAAGAGGCCTGTGCCCAGCAGTGCAGCAGAGGTACGTTTATGGCCCAAATTATTATTATTTATACATTTAATCAAATTGCTAATCGAAAACCCCTGTCATCAATATTTCGAAATCCTTATCTACATTTCTTACATCGATGTATTCTCTTCAACGTTGGTGAAAGAAAATGAGAGGTTTTCCCACAGGAACGCCGTCGTTGCGACGTGACTGCCTAGACTTGTTGAATACCTAGTATTTTGTAGTATACCTAGTACTTGTATTTGAACTATTCTTAGCTGCGCTTTGGGATTTAGGTTTTTAGGAATTCCTTTGGAACTGTTATCATTGAGGTTTATAACACAATTTGCAAGAGACTTACATGCAGCATTAGACATTTTATTCCTTAAAGTTAATCAATCTTGTAATGAATTTTAGATTAATAAAATTTTGAGATAGTTTTTCTTTTTCTCCTTGTGTATAGTTAACTTTTTTTATGAAACACATTCAATCATAATATAAATTCTTTAATGAATAAATGAAATTGGTCAAATGTATTCTAAGTCACGTGACGAGTATTTTATCTTCGTTAACTTTAGAATTAATGTAATTTCATAAGATGTCTTACATTTTAAGTAAAAATCTGTAACACTTACTAGAATAAATAGACCTTTAAAGTAATTTTGACTAATCATCTCAGCCTATATGTATAGGGATACAAAATTAATTGAAATAATAACACAAAACATATTTATTTTTAAATATTTCATTAAAATATAACAATCACAGTATTAAACACCTACAACTACGTTATAGTGAATTAAATTGATTATTTACTATATTATGAAAATAAAATTATAAAAATATATATATTTATTGCACTTATGTCTAGGTAATCTGACTATTACCACTAATAAATAACAAATTAACTTTAAAATAGTAAAATAATTATTAATTTGTAATAATAATTAAAAAATGCTTTATATAAAAACAATTAGAATGAGTGCTTATTTAATAGAAATCTATACACAAAATAAATTAATTAATCTTATTAAATTAAATTCTATTACAAAATGTTGTTAAGTATCTTTGTTTTGAATGTAACTGTAATTTATAAATCAACTTATATATTAATATTATCTGCTGTCTCATTTTTAACCTGTAATATTAATACCAAAATATAGTACTATAGTATATCTTTTATTTTTCGTTTCTTGAAAAGATCTTTATATTTTGTTTTTTCTCCAATCCCCTGTGTTGTGTAAAGTAGATATTTTGTTAAACAAATAGTATTCTTGTTTTCAGGTTTTATTTCAGTTGCACCAACACCATGAAGTAAGTTACCACTGCACCCAGCACCTGTAAGAAATAATTATTATATAATATATATTATACATTATTTGGTAGCTAATATAACTTACCTCTGTATAATATTTATTTAATTTAATATTTAATTTATTCCTCCTCACAAAATAGACTTATCTTCTAAGAACAGCTTAAGAAAACAATAATTATAATCTAGCACAGCCTATTTATATGTGAGGAGCTGGTGTCTGTTGTAGGTTGAAACTTGAGTTGCAGATAATAATAATCATCTTATGGCTTTTAATGTTATCTGTTGATTATATTTAAGTAAAGATATATTTTTTGCAATGTTGTTTCGTAAAGATAAAGAAAGTATCAAAAATAAGTTTTCAAGCATGAGTTACTTTAAGGTGTTTTTTATAAAGATTTAAGTAAATCGGCTAATTACTTTCCAGTTAAAAACTGAATTAAAAATAAAAACATTCAAGGTTTAAGAGCATAAAGCTTACAGAAGCGAACAGATCCAGTGAGACAGTAAAGAACTTGGCTCCGGAGATGCTCATGGCCTTCTGGCACTGCTGGCACACGATCTGGACGAATGTCTTCGCCTCCTCGGAGCCGTCGTACCACTGGCACGAGTAGGCTGCTTCCATTACTGATGAACTCTGCGTGAAAGACCAATGTATGAGGTATAGTATTCTAATAAGTACAGGGTGTTACCGAAAGGGTATATCTATCCAAAAGGGCTGAAGAGTACTCCTGGTATAGAGTCAGTTTACAAAATTTAGCTCAAAGAGAGTTGAAATCGATTAAGTAAACTCATCTTGATTGGAATTATTGAGTTAACTTATTTTGAGCTGAGATATTGAAACTTGACGCTATAGCCTTTCGATAACACCCTGTTTATGTAGAAAGTTGATTGTGTTTTAAAGTCACAAAATTGTGTTTAAATTCATTGAAGATATGATTCAAATAAATCTTAGGATTGTGAAACGAGTATAAAGAAGCCAAAATACAAAAAAAAATGTTTTTAATATATTTATTAAAAAGAAAATTTTATGAAAACAGTACCTCTACCAAAAATCCTTCAACAAAAACATCCTAAACAACAAAAACCTTTTAGCAAATGTAAAGAAGGCATTATTTTGGTACATTACCTCTTCAATGAGCCGGTTGCCGAAGATACAGAAATGGAACACTTGTCCGAGCGTATAGCTCAGGTAGCCGATAGTGCTGAACGCGTACACGTTGATGCCGTTGATCTGGGGAAAGAGGTTAATAATAATAGTAGTGAAACGGAAAAAGAGGAAAATGATGCTATAAATAGTTATAGTAATAAATCGGAAAAAGACGAAAATAACTATATAGATAATCACAGTAATAAAACGGATAGGGTAAAAGAGGATGATGTAATAAATGTTGATGTGGAGGATAATCAACAAATAGTTTGGAAAATAGAAAGAAAAACGTTCGATTTAAATTTCAGGATTTTAGTTACATGGTATTGTAGTGAGTTTTTGATGAGAACTAATGATATGAAGACACTATGATTCTTAAACTTCGGGTGAAAAATTAAATTGGTAAAATAGATACGTTAATAACGTATACTTTTTCATTTATAATTTGCTTACGACTATCTTTCTAGGGAAATGTCAGGACATAAAAAATAGCTGAAACCCTAGTTTTTTTAGGTAGGTTTATAAATGTCTTGTTAAAAAGATATAGTATGATTCACCTAAAACTAATTAATCAATGTTAGGTATCCAACCGTGTTTTCTATAAGAAGACAAAATTTTTGCGGCGCTAATAGAAAAATGGATACTAAAACAGATGGACAAGTAATTAATTTTGAATCTGCCAAAAGATTTATCAAAATTTAGAAAAAAAACACTGAAAATAACTCTTTACAAAGTGAAAATTCAGTGTTAAACAAACAAAAGAGTTTTCCTTGTAAATGTTGATTTATGATTATTTAATGACCCGGAGTACAGATCGCCCCGGGGTTATAACTAATGATGTACATTGTACGGCTTCTTTTTGTTTCTATTATTTTGTTTTCGCCTGAATATTTTCGGGAATTCTCTAATTGAGGCAAGATCATTACTGAAATATTGTTAGAATGTATGGAGTTTTTAATGTGTTTATTTTTCTTATCAGTAATTATATGTTTAAAAATATTTTATTCATCGTACAAAAATAATTCTAATACTTAATTGGTTGGAACTTAAAAAAAAAGGAACAATTAAAAAAGATTTGTTGGTTTCCTAAGCTTTTGTGTGTGTACAACATAGTACAACGTACATGTGCTTATTTTTTAAGTACTTATCTATATCACCTATTTAAAATTGTATATCAAAATAAATTTCTGAAAAAAATTAGGACGACATGGTATATAATTAATATAATATTTAAGTTGTCTTACCTTGGTAGCTTGGTATGCCAGCAGAGTGAGCGTGATGGTTGACACCAACATGTGGAACAGCAGAGCGGTACCATAAGTGTCGCCGATGGATGCCACCAATCTAAACACAAATAATAAAAATGTATCAATTATATAGCAAGAGATCAAGAAATACTAAAACTTCATGATAACAGTAAAAATTCACTGAGACTCAATATCCAAAAGAAATTATGGAATTACAAAGAGTTAAATTAAAGCCCACGAGAATTAATACTTTGAGAATAAAGACAGCTTACATGCTAGTTACATTGATTGGTAACGGCCCACCATAATAATGGTCACTAATATTTTAATTACATTCAAAAATAACTACAGACTAAAAGATAAACCAAAAAGCTTCAGAAACAGCATCCCAGTCTTAATTAAATAACCACAAATACCCAACATAATTCCATATTTAGAACTTTAGATTCAGATCAAATCCCAAGTTTCGACAAACTCAAAGTTTGATAAAGTTGAAAACTAGAACGACTTTGAACCGCAGATTATTGGTCTACAGAGAATAGTTCGTGCTTCTGCGGCCGCTGGGGGTCAATTATGTTGAGAATGATGAGTTAGGGGGCCTACTATGGTGGAATTGCAGAATCATAATTACGATGTAAATTTTTATCGATTTTTCAGTAGATATTTGAAATGTCAGTTATGGAAATTATAACGGATGGATTTAAAAAATATATATAAATGGACGTGTAAATATTTAACACTTATGAGCATTTTCTATCATCATCTATTAATGTTTGTAAATTTTATATCATTTGCTAAGACTGGTGTTATCGCCATTTATCTGTCATAATTTTGTTATAAGATTCGAGTATATTTTAGTTAAATTACCATTCAACTAAATGTCACAATTTTGTTATAATAATTCAAGAATAAAATTAATTTTATTAATCACTCTTAGATCAATTTTAAAATGACGATTGTCGATCACTAATTTGTTATAAATTACAATTCACATCATGATGTTGTATATAAATCTGCACAATGACCATTTTAGCACTGTTTAAAATTTATGGCAGTTATTCCAGTGGCCTGTAGAATGAGCTAAGTTTTGAATTAACAAGGTATACTCCACAAAGTTTTTGGAATTTCTAGTTATTCGATGTAGTTATAGTAATTTATTTGCTTACAATATTAACATAGAATGATTACAAATCCATTAATTAGTTGGAGATGCCTAATTATATAATTATACATTGTCTCTGGAGCAAAAGGTGTCTTGTACAAAAATTACGTCAAACCTAAAAATAAATCATCTTCCGACGCTAAAAAAGATCATTACCTAGAATTCTGTCAGTTATCCTTTCATCTTACATCATCATCATCTCCCTGCCCTGTTCCCAATTAATTGGGGTCGGTGCAATGCGTATTCAGCTTAAATTCATCTATACAACTTGTCATCTCAGTATTCACTCCTTCCTTTCTCATATCATCTTTGCAATTAAAAATAAAACTTAAGACAACAATCTACCACATTAATTTAGAAAATATTTTCTTCTACATCCTTTGTGTAGACAAACTAATTATAAAGAACAATTGTTTTCTAAATAGGTTGCCAGCACAAGATTGCCATTCTGCTGAGCACGCGAGAAGCTCATTACATTGCTTTCTTATGTCTATGCTCCTTTGTAGCTGTTAACTAAGGAATCATGTATATAAAGATGTTTATCAAATACTAATAATTAACAAAGGATGATTTTAATGGTACCCAGAACTTTGTATGGACTTTTAAGGAAACTTTTCAGGAAAAATTCTAGGTATCACTTGAAAAATTCAGACGAATCTAACGACTAACGAATCACCTACAGTCCCAGATACTGAACACTTGCACGCACACACACACACATACACACAGACACCCTCACACACACAAACACACACACAGGCATACAAACGCACACACATACACATTAACACACTCACGTACTTGCATGCAATTTAATAATGTATAATTAATTAATCAGTTTTAAACTACTTTATTTGCTGTGTCAAATAATGGAAATGTTTTTTTGTTTTGATTTTTTGGATATTATGTTTTTAAAATTGTTATTAGTCTTTCACCTAGTCAAATCCCCACTTCGGTATGAGAGAGCGGAGCCTCCTAACACAGGCATTAATATGCCTAAATGGAGACTCCACCAACTAACTTTAAGGAAATTATTGTGAAAGAAATAAATGAATTTGAATTTGAATACCTCTCTATCTACCAGAACATACAGTATCTTTTTTAGGTAAAGGCTATTGTATGATATGTAACTATATTTATATTTCTGCTTTTCTTTTGGTGTAGGTTTTCTAAAGAGAGGCTGATTGATTTCTTGAGACATACTATTAACGAAAAATCATTGAATGTCAATGTGACGGCTAACAGAGTTGAATAGAATGAAAAAGGTGAGCCGACCCCAAATAAATTGAGAAAAGGGCAGGAAGAAGAAGAATTGGCAACATTTAAAATCTTTGCTCTATAAGTCTCTTCAGCAGTTATGTAAGTATATCAGTATAATACTCCTCAATGACATCCAATACTGGTATTAGCAAAACGGATTCCACAAAACCAGTTTGGCGTCCACCCAAGTGTGCCGACAGAAAACACTCGAGACCGTTTGACTGGCGGATGCTAACGAATGGATCTATAAATACCGAGCTCTGTGCTACTGTTTTAATTTCCGTTTTAGAAACATTAGCTTTAGTTTATGGTCTTGATATATTTGCATTAGAAAATGTCATTTTACCCCCTCTTTGCTTTTGAGTGAATGTGTTTTAATCTAGGCGTCTAACTTTTTTTTCAGCATGTTATATTTTTGCAATTCTAAGGACAGATTTTTCAAACGTTAAACAATTTTATACGAAGTGTGATTATGAATTTTTGTTTGTTTTGTTGTTTTAGTAAAAAAACTGTCAGACGTAAATTTTATATATTGAATACAAATTATCGGATCTAAATCGGTCGTCAGATTCATAATTTTAGTTAAGTAAAATTCAGATGTCATTCTTGCCAACATTTACTATTTGATGTTAATAATGTTATTGATTCGATGACTATAGTAATCGAATCAACATTTTTTATTTTTTAGTTCCAAATTGTAAGTTTTGATACAACTTTTTGTTCGAATGTTGCATCAACTTGACATTAAATTGCGGGTGATTTGTAAAGCCTTCGAGCCGTATCGATTAACCCTACTTCTGCAAGTGTTGTTTCTCACATAGTTAATGCGATGACATTGTCCTTGTATGCAGCGGTACTGTCAGGGTCGATATATTAGGCATTGTTAATATTCTCAAGACATTTTTAAAATTTTATTTTTCTTTTTATGAACAGGTTATCAAAAAATTGGGTAAGTTTGTCATCATGTAGCGTATAGCCTACTTAAATGCAACATATTTAAATACAGAAATCTGATATTTTCGCGGCAAAATATTAAGCAATCCAGAATTTCCGCTTTATTAGGAAAATCATTTTTTTCAACAACACAACAGCAATACAACAACACCAGTTTTTTCTCAACCGAAAACCTATAAAAATCATAACACTCTTATTTACTACGCCCTAACAAACACTAAACCTCCCAAACAACCATAATCATTTAAAGCTCTCTATATCTTTATTTATTACTATGAGAGAACCCTCTACAAAAGCTTCAAACAAAGGACTCCACAACCCACTGAATGGCAAGAAAGATCGCGGTACGAGCTGGATTTCTTTGATAAGTAATGGTTCACCACAGCCCTAACCAAAAAGAAATGGATGGAGGGTAGGGATGCCTTTGCCCAGCAGTGAGAGAAGATTAGAAGGAGGTAGGAAAGCAAAATGCTGAAAAAAATAGGTCCTTACCTGACGACATGCTTATGCCTCTCCACCCAGTACTTGATAGCGGACCTGGCCAGCATCTCCTGTTTCGGAGTCAAACCATTCGGGTTGGGAACGTTCTGAGCCGCGAAGTTCTGCAGTCTACCTCCAGCTCCTCGTAACGTCATGCCGAAGTCCTGCTGCGTGGAGTATATGCCGCGGATGTCCATGTCTACTGCTTCTGGGATCTTCTCTTTGTCTGTGGAGTAGTCAAGTAATTGTAATTTTCGAAGAATAGAGATTTCTGTGTCAAATGTGTTTTTAGTTAGTATTGAGAGCAAACTTAAAGCGTCTGCATCTCTTTATTAAAATGAGCCATTTTTAGTTTGTAATAGAGATCTCTTATTATTAGTTACAATGTTGTATATGGTTAGGTTACTAATGAAAAACATTATTTGAATGAAATATTTGAATTAAAAGAATTATTGCACGAAAAAAGGATAAATAAGTACCGATATCTCTCACATACTCTTTCGCTTTCCTTCTTGTACCTATATATTACAATATATAGGTACAAGAAGGAAATATTGATTTTAAAAACAATTCCATTTTGCCCAAAACATGTATAAATAGATATACCACCCGGTAGAGAAGGCCCTCTATCTTCAAGTCCACTTCTGTACCATACAGTGCATAAAGTCTCAAATAAAATAATACACATATTTAAAGCTATGTTATACCTGTAGAAGAAGCTCTGAACAGTTCAGCTGTATTAGGCCTATAAGTATCGAGAGAGGCGCTCAGTTCCATGAGAGGCTTCATGATGGCCTTCAAGTGCTGCAGCTGCTCGCACGCGAAGATCAGCCAGGAGCAGAACATGACATCCATCAGGTTCGCGATCGCCATTGAGAAGATTAGCCAGTAGACCTGGTGAAGGTTGAAAAAAGATGATGAGGGGAAGATGAATGCTTCTTCCTTAGCTTTTTTCTGGTTCTTTAACTTTTTTGGGATTGACTTCCAGTTTAAATGGATGGTTTGTAGGGAGTGACTATGAAATACTGTGTGACTTCTATTGTGTATTTATTAAGTCAATCAATGGCTTGCATTATAAACCTAGTCCTTAAACAAGAGACTGTCTTTGAGGTCAATCAATGTATCTAGCGAGTCTTGGGCAGTCAAGTGACAGATTTTTTTCCGTTGTACTTTTAAGCGATTTCAATCCTGCCCTGGACTTTATCCTAATGAGAAACATTTGTGCCCTTTAAACAACTTCCCAAATAATACTCCGTCAAAAGTATATGCTCGACGAAATGCAGCAATGTTATTCAGTTTGGTCAATACATTGAGGTTTTAACTTTCCTTTTTGTTTAATAGGTTATGTGTTGAGTGTAGGCTGTGAGTGTTTCAGATAACACGTGGACCTTTGTTTACGACTTAATACGAAGCGCCTGCGTCAATATTATAACACTTTTAAGTTACTGTTACTCTTGTTACTTTTTGATGTGTGTTTTATTTATTTTACTTCTTTATCCATTTTTATGCTTATAGTAATTTGACTGGTATTTACTTAGAAGTAGTAAATGAACTCACTGTTTACACAAGTTTGCAATCATGTTCTTAAATGATAAACATTGTTATTTAAAAAATGGAGAAACAAATGTATTACTAATATTACGTTTTTAATCGCGCAAGTCTATATTTTCATCCTTCAATATAATGCTTCATAAAATAATGTTTTATTAAAAATAATCCGACACCACTTTACTTGAACAAATTTTAAAGTCTGGGCTGCTCTTTTTGATAGTTATTTTGAAAGAAAGGTATTATTATTAAAAGTTGTTTTCACACCTTCAAAACCCTGAAAGCACCATCAATTTACAAAAAATATTATTAACTTACTTGGAATACAAAAGCGACGATATACATAGTCCCTCCCATGGCATTGAAGGGGTACCAAGCCTTCAGCGGCAGGCGCGGCGCCGGCTCCGTGAGGGTCTCGTTAGTCTCCTTGCTGGTGATGAGGCGGACTGATTCTCCGAAGAAAGTTAATGTTACCCAGCCTTTGAAAAATAGATGATTGTAACAAAGTTTGAAGAAAATGTAGATATGTGCTCTACAAATTAACCCAGAAGAAAGGTTTACGTTACAGAGCATAGTACGATAAAAAAAAACACAAAACCAGGGTTTCTATCCATGGATTCTGCTTGCTATCAATCTATCTAGTTACATAAACAGATGATAATAATTAACCCTATCTGCGCATGTCTATTTTCTTCATTTTATTTTAATTTTTTTTTTTTTTTATTCTCTCCTCTCTTCATTCATTCGCTTTTGTTCCATACTCTTTGTTTACTTTTTTTCTCGCCTCAGGATACATTCCTCAAAACAATATCTTCTTTTGTTTTATAACGCAACGATTCTAAATCTTAATGTAATCATGCAAAACATTTCCTGTGTAAGTACGCACAACGATCATTAAGTTCCGAAAACAAGGAAAAGTCATACATATTTAAGGAGGAACAAACATACAGGTACATTTCTCTGGGGAAACATGGAACTCTCTGGAGAAACATTAGCTAAAAGTAAGACGACAGGTGAAGCTATTGTGCCATTAGTTAGTAATAACTTGTAAGTTGCTTTTGGTCATTTGATACAAATTGTATTTTTAACCTTCGACCGACAAAAAAATAGTTTTTATGTGTGCAATTATATTTCCTAGTCTGAATCAATCAATCAATCAATCAATCATTTTATTTGCAAGAAATGTGGTACATTTAGGTGTTAAAATATTGCAAGATCCTCACATATCGCCAGTTTTGGCATACACACATTACAATAATATAAATTTACAACTATAATTTCACCATAAATTAATATAAATAATATGCAATTTACACACAGTTGTGACTTAAACATTATTAATATGAATTATTTGTACTTTAATGCTCGTTTATACGTATAGAATACATATATACGTAAGAGAATGGACTGATTGTGTTGTTATAGTGATTATTCTTAGGCTATAAGATATGATAATCTGCAAATAATTTTGAAATTCACAAGAGACACTTTAATCGTTTTAAAAAAACATATCACAATGGTTTACTTGAAATAAAATATGGTTGTCACAAGTTGCAGTTTTACTTTTCTTAAACCCATTGTCACCTGATTCTTTGTATTCTAGGAGCAATATCAAATGCTTCACTAATCTTGGAAATACAGGTTTTGATTTATAGTTTCATAATATTATTGAATAGTTTTGTGAATAATTCTGCTAGAATGAGTAAAGTCGAAAAGGTCGTAAGAAAAAGAAGTACGAAGTAACCAATGCTTAAACTAAAAGTTGTGTTTTTCTTCACTATTTCTTAACAATTTAAATTACTGACTCAATTTCAAAAACCTTTCAGTAACAGCTACATTTCATTTTATTGCCATAATATAGCCTTTATGTTTGAAATTAAAATCAATGTCAGCAAATGCGTGCTATTTGTGTATTTACACAAAAATACTTAAGTCAAATACCTAATATTATGTTGATTCCATTATCTTTGGCTTTATATAAAAGCTACATTAGTCCCCGCTAGCCATAACTTAGCTACTATTCCACATTAAGATCTAAGCTCCAGCTTTGAAAGCCTTAATGGGGCTCTAAATTAAGCTAAATGTGTACTGTGTAGCGTACACCGGACCTTATATGTGGACCTTATACAGGGTGTTGCCGAAAGGGAGCTATCGAAAAGGGGTGAAGAGTACAACTGATATAGAGTCACTACACTGAATTTCAGGTCAAAATTAGATCATTTAATAATTGATATACAACTTTTCCGTATCAATTATTTTACACCAAAAGTCTTAAAAAACGTGTCACCGCACTGTAAAAGTCGCTACACTATTTTATTACGTCACTTGGAATAATAACAATACATGGGGTCATAAGTCTAACAGCTGGTCGGGTTATAAATTTTGATGTCACCAAGTCATTTTGAGCTGAAATTTTGTACACTCACTCTATACCAATAGTACTCTTCACCCCTTTTGGATGGCTATACCTTTTTGACAACACCCTGTATACACGGACCTTATGTGTGGTCATTCAGTAACGGCTTAAGTCTAGGTAATGTGACAAAGTCAGTATTGTGCCGGCTCTAACGGGGGCTATGCAGTGTTTGTTTAGTGGGGACAATGTGCCAGAGAGTGTACGTATGGCACTGTTATTAAGTGAGTTAACTTTTGAAGCTTGGTAGACTATAGGGCTATACGGCTGGCATAAATTGTTGTTGCATTCAGAGTATTGCCTAATAAGACACAGAATAAGGCTGAGCTTACTTTAATACACTTTTAAGACATAGATGAAATCGAATACACGGTAAAACATAATCGGGATAAGATAGGATTCTTTTTATTCATTGAGTAACTCCGCACCTTTGGCTTGTGTCCATTCTAAAATTAAAACCTCTTTAAAAAAAACCTATTCAAATTTTCACAATGGAATAAGTAGTTGAATAGTGTACATCAACTACTTAAATAGCAAATTATTTTTTTAATTTCCACCGTTGCTAATCTTAGGATGCGTCCACATCTGACGAACGAAGCTCGCGAACTGCTTGTATAATGCTCGTTCCACGTTTAGAGCCTATAACTGCAACCCCAGACTTTCTAAGGTAAACTTAATAAATATCTTTTAATAGCGTATTGAAAATATTTCAACTTACTGACAACAGACAGCGCCGTCATCCCGCAGATGAAGTACAGCAGTCTCCGCATCTTGGTGAGAGCGATCTGGTGGTAGCGCGCGTCTGACTCCGTGAACAGTGGGTGGCTGTTCGACTGGTTCCATACCGCCAGGGTCCTGGATGAATAGATTATTATTAAGAATAATAGAATAATAATAATAGGTATTCAAAAACAACAGGTACCGAAAACACCCAGACCCGAGGCAATGTAGAAAAGTTGGTTTCTACATTGACCCGGGGATCGAACCCGGGACCTTCGACATATAATATACTTAAATCTACAACGTCTAATTTTCCTAACATTAAAAGATATCAGATTATCTTTTAATGTAAATGTTATGTGAATGTAATATAAAACATTCGTTTATGAAATACTTTCAGTGAAATATAGGTTTAACAATTACTACGTAGATTGACTTCACACATAGACTGGAAATCACATATTCAAAAAGTAAGAGCGAAATTATCCAAGTTTTCATATGCTCTCCGAGAAATCAAGAAAACCACAGACCTAAAAGCAGCACTAGTAACATATTACTCGTATGCATTCGCATGGCTCAATTATGGCGTCATCCTATGGGGAAATAGCACAGAAGCCCCTACATTGTTCACTTTGCAGAAAAAAATGGTTCGAATTTTAACAAACATCGAAGATACAGACTCCTGTAAACCCCACTTTAAAAACCTAAAAATATTAACCCTGCCCTGTATCTATATACTCGAAATTTGTAAATTTGTCAGAAAATATCCCCAATTTTATACTAAAAGGGGAGATATCCAAACCAAAATTGCACTTAGACATGGAAGCAGGTTAAACTTACCCACTTCACGATTAAAAATGCACTCTTCTAGTACATTTGTCATGTCCATTAAAATATATAATAAGTTACCGGAATACATCAAAAATATAAATAAAAATAATACCTTTACCACCAAATTAAAACAATTTCTTATATCTAAAACCTATTATACTATTGATGAGTATTTTAGCGATAAGTTACAACAACAGTAAAAACTATACATACATACATTACAATTCAATAAATTACACTAGAATATATAACAATAATAGAATTAACACAATACCTACATATCATTTATTTTATATTTATTTTAAACTAAATTTTCCTTTTAAATGAAAAAGCGCCTTCATCCTCTCTCCTATTTATTAATAAAACTTTGCTGTGCCCGACAGGGTCCATAATTGATTCGATGTTTTAACATACCAACTATATGTACACATTATGGAATGCAATAAAGTATTTGAGTATTGAGTATTGAGTATTGAGTACGTAATAATTTCTAACAGTTAGAATGACTTACACGGTATAATTACATTCCAGCCTCATTAATTCGTAAATGGATAATATCGGTCGGAATTAATAATTGTTCACTGATAATTAATTTAATTGCCCTTCTTTGGCTTACGTGGGGAAATGCGCAGCTGACTAATTTATTATGGCATATCAAATGAGGCAATACCGAAACTATATAAGGTTACCGTTATTGCGCTCACTAGTTGGCGCCAGTGGCGCGTCAGCTGTCAAAACCCACCAATTTTCAGCCATGACAGTTTAGCTTATAGCGGCGAAATAGATAACGTAGCCCTTAGTGTGGTAGGTCAAACAAAAAATAGCTACGATATAATGTGAATGTGTTCCTGTCTGCAAATGGTAACTAAGTTGCACTTTGATAGTTATAATTGTCTGCAAAGCCCTTCAAAGGATGGAGAGTCCGTGAAAATTTCCGTGCAGTTATTTGACGACAAGTGACCATCTGAGAAAGTAGGTTGGTCTAGATGTGGAAAAAGACTATCAATATTGAAATATAGGATTTGATGTTCTTTAATTATATTGTATTTTTTTAATTGCCTAAAATATGTCACTTGAGACGTACAAAATGACTCTTGTTGAGCAATCTAAATAAAACTCTAATGACAAAGTGGCAAAAGGAAGTCCTCAAAATTTGGAGTACCTACCCTCAACGTGTAGCTCTAACAAGGATATTATTATATTCTGAGTAGGTTCTACTTGACCTTGGGCCTATGCCAAAGTCAAGGACTAAGGATTGACCCCGACCTTTCGCGATCTCTGACCGTCAACACTCCGCCTTGGCCTTTGTTTAGCCCTGATTTAAAATGACGGAGTTTTTTTCGTAAGAACTGTTGTATTTACTTTTACTGGTAAAGAAATATATGTCAAGTTTCTATATACCCGCCTGCTCAGTATTTTAAATGTTTCAACAAAACAAACTGACTGTATTACATAACTACAATACATACATATTTAAAGTTAAGTAAGTAGTTTGTAACATAAATAAATAAATACAATATTTTATAAATCTACCATTTTTTTCCGTTAAAAGCAGCCAATAGTATCAATATACAATCGACACTCCGTGTTCCATTTCCAAAGTAAAGTCAAATTCAAATAAAAGCACGACACTACGATGTCCCTCGTAAATTCGCGAGTCAATTTTAAACAAAGACTTGAAAATGGAACATTTCAATCTTCTAAAAGAGAATTCAAACGTTCAGGTGGACTCGTGTTTAAAATATTCTGTCCGTTACAAAAGGAATCTTGAAAGGTTTCTTTTTCAAATCTCTAGAAGCGTTCCATTTTCAATCTTTGAGCTTTAAGTACTATTTATTAAAAAATTCTCGATTTAAAATTTTATTTTAAGAACTTTTATTCATCTTTGTCTTTGTAAGTATTAGGTTTTCGCACTTCAAAGTTATTTGAAACATAATACTTGAATAAAGAGGTTTGTTAAGCTGACTTTATTAATAAAAGTGTTTGGTAAATCATACGAATTATCTGCGTCTTTTGCAGCAAAAATAATGTTATACAAGTGAAATATTTAGTTGGTTCACAAAAACGTAATTTACTCTTTTATGTTCTACATTATTTTTAACGCAATAAGGAAAAACGCCTTAATTTCTGTGAAATTAATCATACAAGGCAAAATCTCTAAGTTAAGACTACCTATGAAAAAATTCTATTACAAAATAAAAATACCAAACCAACACACAAACACACCTATTTCAATAGCACCACTAAGTATCACTTAAGTAAGTTTAATAACAGCCTATTAAAGTCAACATTTCAAGTGTTTTCAGCACTTGAAGGCTAACTTGTATAACTTAGTAATGACTTAGGTTTGTACTTAAGTTACGATAACTTAGATTAGTTCTGTAGCCTACTAAAGTTGATAGTCGAGGATAGTTTAACGGTCCGATTCATTTCAACTTAAGTTTTAATGTAGAAGTAATGATTTTGTTGAGTTACTTTATTTAGATGTGATGTGACATAACAGGCCTCTTGGTCTAGTGGTTAGAGACCCTGACTGCTGTACCGGATGTCGTGGGTTCGATTCCCACCCGGGCCAATGTTTGTGTGATGAGCACGATCATTTGTTCGGTGTCTGGGTGTAATTTATCTATAATATGTATGTATTTATAAATATATAAGTATGTTTATCAGTTGTCTGGTTACCATAACACAAGCTCTGCTTAGCTTGGGATCAGACAACCGTGTGTGAGATGTCCCGGAATATTATATTTTGTCGAGTTACTTTATTTAGATGTAAATTAATGAATAGTTTTATATGTTAACTAAGAAAATAGGTCGGTTTTCGATGATAAGTAACATTAAATACCCTTTAAAAAGTCTTTAAATTTATTACAACCCTCAATCATCAACTATGAGCTAGCATCTTATCAGATCCTTTCATTTATGTTTAGTAATTCATTTAAGGAAATCAAATTCATAAAAAGTAAAACAGAAGTAGGTTTCTTGTATTTTTTATGCTAAATAAGCTTTTACCCTTCAATATAACATAACATCACGCCTGCATCCCCGAAGGGTTAGGCAGAGGTGTACCAATGTTTACCCACAGTTCGCCGATATGTTTAGGGGGCGAGCCTATTGCCACTAACCGGTCACAAATCCAAACTCCGAGCTGTTACTGAGAATTTCATAGAAAAACCCAATAACTCCTTGGTTGACTTGGGAATCGAACCCAAGACCTCTAGCGTAACCTTCAAAGAAATCTAAAGCTCTTCATATTAAAATGAGAAACACTTAAATAATACTAAAAATAAATTCTTGAGCCAATAAATACTTAACTAAAAGCTATTCTAAATTATTTCTCAGAAAATTAATTACATTGTTGAGATTAAGTCTTAGGAAATGAAAACGGAATTTCTTTTTAGCTTTCTCTGGCCTTATTTAGTTATTTCTCGACGACTTTGTTACTTTAATATCGGTATTATAAAATAAATTATTTAGTTCTAAAACGTTTAAAGTCAAGCTTTGATTGTGTAAGTAACGTAATCTCACTTAAGTATCTCATTTGAAAAAGGTGTTTATATACGCCATTAGTTAGAATACTCGTTCTGTATGGCTTTGTTATTTAAGAAAGTAGCTTTATTTACTAACATATTTTAAGTATTTTTGATATAAGCTTTTTTACTAAATAGAATCAATAAAACTATATTAGTTAAAAAGTACTATTTGAAAAGCAATTTAGCTACAGAACTTAACCTCTTCAAAAAAAGAGATTCTCAATTCGAAGGACTTCCTTTAGTTTTCCTGACAAGCGGTATCAGCGGAATTGTGTTTTTTACCACCCATAGGGGGTTCCATTGAAATATCAAAGAAGCAGGTTTCTTCTAGCATATAATTATGTAAACATTCTAGTTGAAATGATTACTTTTACTCCACAAACCATAGAACTACATGGCTACGCTTCAATAGCGTCGATAGCTCACGAGTAAACCGAGCCATGATCGACTACGACTAGCAAGAATCAAGAAAAATCATTTAGTCACCTGTAAAAGCTCTTAGAATTCAAGGCGAAGAAGACCAGCTTGATAATGGTATGGGCGAAGAAGAGTACAGTGATGGTGTTAGCAGTCAGTTCGTTGACCTCCTCGGAGTACTGCGCCATGTTGACACCCATGCATGCGAAGTGGATGACGATGAGGACGGCATGCACGCTGGCGTAGATCTTGCGGAGGAGCATCGTCATGCCGGAGTTGTCTGTTAAGAGAATACTGTTAGTATAGGCAGAGAGAGACAGAGAGATACCGGGATTGTCTTTCAAGATAATGCTGTTAGTATAGATAGAGAATATGATACCAGAGTTGCCTGTTAAGAGATTTATTTTATTTTATTTTATTCTTTGATTGGTTTAAAAGGGATGGCCTTTTCTGGAAAGTTTTGATGGGTTTAAAAGGGATGGAATGTAAAGATAACTTTTAGAATAAATAGAGATATACATCGATGGAGATGAGTGAAGATTCTGTAAAACGTAGTCTTGATGGGCATGAAAGGGAAAATATTATTATCTAGGTGGTTGCAGTACAATTGTTTGGCAAGAATAATATCGCAGTAAGTATTTTTTGGATTGGAAGTCTACGCCATTATTTTTGTTATAAGGCTTCTTTTCTTTCTATCGTTCTTGAATTTCCAATAAAATAAATATGATTTTCATTTTCTGAGCGACTAAATACTTAACAAACCGTTTTTTTTTCTATTCTTATTACTAAAAAAGTTAAAACAGAATTTTCAAGAAACATTTCTTCTGTAAATATACTTTTTTAGATAATTTGAAAACAAGTTGAGATATCAAAAAAACATAAAAAGGGCAAAATACTGAAGGACAAGCATAAAAATGAATCCTAGTCATTAAAAAACTCCATTATAAGAAATCCATTTCAAATACAGCTGTCGGAAATCATCGAAATTTGAACACTTCCCTAAGGCTTGGCCATTATTATCAAATGTTGCTGTGATAGTAACTTTTTATGACGTTGTTATTACACAGATAAAAGTAAAACGATCTCAACAGTCTGCTTTCATATTATCTTTATTTATATTTATAATATTTACACCAGATGTCGCAGACGAAATAAATTTAGAAGACGATGCTGTTGAAAAAACATTTGACGGTAAAATGGCCGATATTACCATACCTAGTATTTTCGTTTATTTTTCTCTTGTTGAGACTTTATATAGTGTAATAAATGTTTTAAGGATTTTGGATATAATTTACCTGAATGATAGTTGAAGAGGAAATGCCCTGCAGCCTGCATCAGCCTGATGTTGGGCATCAGGTCTGACACCAGGCCCTGGGCCTTCACTTTGGCCATCATCTGAAACAAAAAATATATTTAATATTATTTATTTAATACCTTTTAGTTTTATGTGTGGAGATGTCTTGGAGTCTTCGGATATTATGATATTAATGGATGGAGTATGTCTTTTCAGGAATTAAAATTTGTGGAATATCGACAATAGATCTGATCTGACGTCGTTATCACGAGGCTATAAAGAGTTTTAATTCAAGTGATAATAGGTTCATGATAAAAGGTTCTTGGTTCAAGTGATAGGGGTTTTTCAAGAAAACCATGAAGAGAGGGTGCATATTATTAATTGGTTGACATTACTATCGGGATTTAAGGTACAGTTAATTTAATTTGACATAAACTCACTACCGACATAATTAATTTAAATTGTGCAATAATAAAAAAAATACCTTGAATGAATTTTTGAAATTCCTTTTCAAACAGTGAAACAAAAACTCAAAATTACGAATTAGAAATTTGTATTCCCATTTTCCGATAATTCCATAAAAATACGTGTAACGTTCTCAATTTCCACTAACGAAGTGATCGATTTCAGAATTCAGTGTCACATCAGGGTTTCTACAATGACGTGTATTTAAATTCTATCCAATAGGAAGGCTTTATTCGTGGGAGATAGCAGATGTACCAACACCCGGCGATTTCTTCTTCTTAATTATAAATGATTGTATGGCTGTGTTAGTTTCTTCATAATACACATACCTATCGATCGTCGAATCGATACTTTCAATTCGGTCAATGTTAGTTTTAATGTTTTTTCCATTTTATTGTTGTTTTTCTGTTGGGTAATCAATTGTATGAGTTTGTGTTTGCTATTTGCACAGAGATTTAGATTCTGATAATCCTGGTTGTTTCTACGTAGTGGGTCATTTGTAACTTTTTATTTTGTTTGTTTGAGGGTATATTAAGTGGCTTTTTACCACCAAAATTAGATGTTTTATTTGGATTGCATTGTTGCTGTTGCATGGTTTTCGCTGTTATTTTATATTATAGTTTATGTTTCAGTCTTTATTTTTATAATAAATACCACCAAAAACGTAGAATAAATGGAATTCGATGGCTCAAATGATCGTATCCTGTATTTTTGGTAGAGTTCTTTGCAGTTAGTCTGAGCGCAGACTTGATCATCACATCTTTACTGGACTTACGTATCCTGGATTGTAATTAATGATACATTTTAATATGAATTAATACAAAATATGTTTGTGCATGATAAAAATACACCTCTTAAAGTGTTTCAACGTGTCTGTTTCCTCTCTTAATTTAGTTCAGCAGTGTCTGAAGCAAGAAATAGTTTCAAGGAACACAGAGAAACAGTTCTATCCTAACTTTAACTCACTATTGTTAAAAGTTTATTAATTTCCTTTAGAATTAGCGCTGAAGTTGGAATCTCAGGAGTAGATTAGTTTTGCAAAATGTATTGTAGGTTAAGAGACTTTGTTTATATTTGCAAGGTATGGATATTTCAATATTTTATTTCACCACAAGTTTTTTTTTGTAGCCTATATCAGATCCCACTGCTGGGAAGGCCTCCCCCTCCGTCCTCCAAACCTGTCTGTCCTTTGCGATTTCTGGCCACGTGCGTCCTGCAATATAAATATATTTTATTGGTCGATATTTTAAATTTTTAAGCAGAGAATCTTAAGATTTAACAAATACTTATATTATTGCTTTTTTTCTACGTTAACCAGAAACTGTTTTTATAAATGAATACAGTTACAAGATTTTATTAATATATTTGAGAAATCTACAGACCAAAATAAACTAGAGCAAACTCATGTTTTTCATTTATATTTATACGAACCCAAATTGTGTAGGATACCACAAAATGGCCGTTAGTTGGTAATAAAGGGGAATATCACGTTCATAGAAATAAATAGATTTATGAAGTAATATCCTCGTAGGTATTCAATATTAAAAGTGCTTGTTATTTACGGTGAGAGCTAAATAAGTTGATGTAATAAACTGAGGTAGAAGATGATACGATTTTAGTCACAAATAGAATTTATTTATTTTGCCGTTTTGTAAATTTTTATATAAAAGCTTTAAGAAGTACCACCAGTAGACCTTGACTTGTCCAAAACTATACATGAAGAAATAAAAATTCTAAAGATTACATCTTACATCGTAAGATTTTATACTTTTATTAGAATAATTAATATTATTTTAAAAGCGCCGCCTTTACCCAAACTTTGATTTTAATAAATCCTGCTAAAACTTCAACTTTCAGATAAGATTGAATAATTTATAAGGAAAATAGGCAACATAAAACAAAGTTACCCGGAAACCTATTCACTAATAAAATAAACACATAACTAACTTTAAGCATATTCTATACAACTCGAAGCTTAATTACATTATGTCGTATAGCAACACAAACTAAGTTCCTCTTAAACTTAACATCAGATAATAAGTTTCTCTCCAATGTTCAATGATTAATTTAGGCTTGAGACAGACCAGAAAATGTTTAGACAGTGCATACATAAAGTCCTGAATCTCCTGTGAAATGCACATAAAAATGTAGTATTAAATATGTAATAAATGTGTTAGTATTATATACATAATAATAGGTTAATTGAAATTAATAACAAAGTTTAATAGAATGTAAGTTTCTCATTTAATATAATTTTCGTATGCCCATAGGCACAATGTAGCGAAATACCTGTAACTCCTAACACCTTATGTATTGTACACCTGCATTGACGAATAAAATGATTTGATTTGATTTGATTTGAAAAAGAACCAGAACTCACATACCGACCCGTAGACATTAAGAGATGAAAAGAGGCGTTTTTCTTACTGTGGGGAAAAGAAAACGAAAAAAAAAGCAGGAAAGCCCTCCCTCCTAAAATTTAAGGCATTATCTATTTTATTTTGATTATCTAAATGGTGGACTAAATACATTTTGACTGTTCATACCTAGTCGTCTACCTTATTCTGAACAAAAAACATACATGACGAATATTATTATACCTTTTTTGAAGGAATATAATAATTTGGCAATTTCTATTTCTTTGCTTAGATCTGTGGTTGGGGTTTAACATAACGTTGGTTCGCTCATTACCAGCTTAATGACCAGATCCCTTGATAAAAACTTATGTTTAGAGTTTAACAAGCCTTTCCAAACATCATTATTTTGTATACATGTCTATACGTATTATAAAACTAAGGCCCCAGCCATATCGGTTTTCCTTAACGCGAAATATAACATACCTATAATAGTTTTCAGCGATGAATAGAGTGATTAAAGAGTAAGGTTTGTGTATTTCTTACTAATATTTTTTTGTCTACCCATGCAAGACTGTGACGGATCGATATTGTTTTAGAAATGTAAAAATTGTGTGGATTGATATGTGTCAAAATTTTTGAACAGATTTTGGCATCTATTTGTCCCAATAAGTTCACGAAAATCGAAATTATGTGGGTAAAACAGCAAGATTTAGCTAGTGAATACACCACTAGAAAAACTTTCCTGACAAGATCATAATAAATTTTGTCAAATGTATCCTAATAAAATAATTATTATTTTATCCAACATTATCCTACTCCAAAAACAAAATATACATAGATCATCTCAATTTGCTGTGATCATTTATTTTTAAATTTGTTTGCTGTCTGTAAACAGAAAGACTGATCTGTAATTTTCAGTTCAAATTAACAATTTTAATTAAAATCGCTTAATTGAGTTTTCGGCTTCGCGGCGCGGTAAATAAACGTATAACAGTGGCTATGTTTAACGCTATAAGTACATTCCTGTAATTAATTTTAGACGACCTGGGGCCTGATTCCGCTGTTCTAAAGTCAGTGGGTGGCAAGTCAATGAATCCTCTAAGTGTGTACCCAATTTTCGTATTCAGATGATTTTAATAGTAGTACACCTAATAGCCACTGTTGTCACTGTTGGATTGCCACTGACTGTTAGTTGTAACAAGTTCAATGTCACAATAATAAGTACACTGGAACGTTCATTAACCTGCCACCCACTGACTTTAAAATAGCAGAATTGGGCCCGTAGTTGGAATTTGGATCCTGACTAAGAGTTTGGTTTAGGTTCAGTAAATAAGATTTAGTTAGATAATAAATCCCTGAATAGCTATCAAGTTTAGGTTTAAAGAAATGTAGTCCCAAAAAATCAGTCCATGTCATAAAGAAAATTTATTGAAAGATCCGTGTGTTTGACTTAATTTGAAGTCGGTTTTTTATCCTCATGATGTGAAAAAGTAATTGTATTGAATAAAAACACAAACGGTTGAAAAAAAGTATGTATGGTACTCACAATGTTTTATATTGCAAAATATCTCTCTACTTTATACCAGTTTGGTCCTAAATGACACAATACTAAGAACTTGGTCCTTAAAGACTCAGTTATATCGACAACTAGTGTCACTACATCGGTCCCGCAATATCCTAATGGATCCAATCCTTTAACAAAAAGGAAAGATATTTCCGAAGATAGCTTTGAAAGCTGTCTTTATGTTTGGCGGTCTGTAGTCGAATGATCGAAACTTGCCGAAACTATCTTACTTGAAGATTTAGCGATAAATGTGAAGTACTAATATAGACGTTTCTTAACTGAATATATTTTATACAGAGTTCCTTTCTATTTTTATTTGATTTTACGAGTATTTTATTTGGGAAACAAACAGATACACAACAAAACGTAAACAAAAATAGCATTAGATACTGATATAATGCATAAAATATAATGACTTACCAAGGAACCAAACATTTGTAAACGGTTTTTTTTTTTTTTTTGGTCAAATATAGTTACAAAAAGAGGCCCAACAAAACCGTATAAACGGATTGTCTGTAGGTGTGGATACGTCATAATATCTAAGAGAAGTTTTGGAGAGTGTTTAATTTAATAATAATGTAATATAATAATACCCTTTGTGGTCTTACATTAGAAACATTAACATAAGAAATAAAATGTTCAATATGTCAAATATTTTACCCATTTATCATCATTTGCCGAGTCTTTTCCTCAACTATGTTGGGGTCGGCTACCAGTATAACCGGATTCAGTTGAATACCGTATTTTACATTGAGCGACGGCAATTTATAACCTAAACAATTTTATTGCATCAGAAACATTATTTGTAACTTTCAGAACTAAAAGCCTCCGAGAATTAAAGCTGTAAAGTCTTACGCATGGTAATTCGGTCCGTATTAAGCTTGTTTCCGTACCCAAAGTAACTTTGGTCCTTAGGGACGAAAATGATGAAACTGCGGAAACGGGCATTATAAGTGACAACCCTTGCTAATCTAGGCTTATGGAAAGTGCTGACTTATGTCAAAAACAAAGTAGGTATATTTTATAGTCATGTTTATTTTTGTTTCAGGAATTTCAACACTTAAAAGGACCAATATATATAGATCGTTAAGTATACAGATCATTAAAGAAAACAGTCATTGTTTTGCTCTACTTCTATTTTATTTAAAATAATGTTAATTCGCTCTAATTTTAAATACAAAAGTGACTGCCTAAGTTGTCTTTCTATCTGCCTAATACGATTTTCTGCTAAACCGAGGAACCGATTTAGATGATACTTGGAGTGAGGTAGTAGTAGGCTTAGATTCTAAGAAGGACATAGGCTAACAGACTACCTCGCTTTCGACTATCTTTATAATAGATTCAACTACAAAAAAATCCTCTTTATAATTAACTACAGCGTAACTGTAGTAGTAGTTATTTAATTAAAGGGACCAAAGACACTGTTAATTTGAAGGCCTCTGTTTTAGTGCTGTCTTAAGCCTACTATTCAAGTTTATTAGAACCTATGTCCTTCTCTTATGGCTGGTAATAAAGGGACAGATTAGGTCCGCCATTGTATACTAAGTATGGGACTTGAGACACAGTATGCTTTACGAATTATAACCCTTACTTTAGGCATTTTGTTCATTAATTTGTTATGAATAACAAGTTATTTTAAATAACGTGTAACGTTATGCGGGTAATATCTAGTCATTATTATAAGCAAAACGATCAAGTAGGAAGAAAATAATCCTTTTACTGCTTAATTCCAATGTATCTAAGTTCACGACTTTAAAATCCGCGTAGCTGAGTACTGGTTCGGAAAAATCTAGTATTGCCATTTATCGACATGCTAAGAAGACCTTAAAAGAACACGAATTACGAAGAGGCGTTTTCATGATTTTGGGCCAAAGTTTATAATTTTATTATGAATCATTATTACATTTCTATATATCGTGCATTGCACTAAATACTACTAACATTATTTATAGTTTTCTAGTGCATATTAAAAGTTTCTTGGATGTTACAGAATATCCAAAAATCGATCACCAACGTTTGCTACAATGTTGGTGGCAATGTTTAAAGAAATGTGTCAAGAGGGCATTACTTCCGTGCCAAGGGTCTGGAAGGCTGTTGTGATACTTGCAGCGATCAAAGGGTTAGGTCTCGTGTGTAATATACCTCTTTTTTTAATGAACACGAAAATGAGGAGGATTTTCTCAGTCTTTCGCAAAGCCTTTGAAGGATTAGGGATGATACAGCTGATGAATTTATATTTCTTGTTTAGGCATCAAATGAATTTTGTAAATGATATTTTTTTCTAAGTTTATAAGTTTGTTAATACTCCAAGTACAGATTCGTTTTCAAACAGTTTTAGTGTAATAAATTACACTATCTTTAGCTCTGTCATTACTGAATATTTAGGAATACGCAATTTTAATTTAATAACATCTAAAACATATTCTACAAAGTAAACTTATTGTACTAAGAAAATTCCCAAAAACCCAATTTCAAACTTAACGAATTTGCTTTTAAAATATTGAGAAACACTATGACTAAATTAAAAATACTATTTTCTTTCAAATTTTAATAACTAACATAAAATACATACCTATTATTTTCAAATTTTATAAAACTCTATAAAATACATAAAGACTAGGTAAGATAATGAAGCTTATCATACCGTTATCAGGCAAACTTCATCAAAACTTGGATCATGGCAGTTTCATTAGCGGCAGTAATTAACCGTGATAACTCGGGTTATGCCTCTCCTGGCTTAATGAAGATATTCCAGAAAGGTTTAAGGTGTGAAATGTTGTTTTTTTTTATCTGGAATATCCACAACTCCACACAATCTTCAATTATTATATTTTAAGTTTTGTTATAACTAAAAAGAGCCAAAATATAAAGATGTTGAATCTGAATATTTTGGTTCTCTGTAGACTGTTTTGACCTTCCGAATATTTGATTCAAAAAGATCTTTTATTCTAACAGAAAAGTAACCTACTTTAACCATACCTAAAACATAAAATAAATATTCAAACCAAACCAATCTATTCATCTAAAAAAATATTTTAACGATGTTATTATCATGGTGTACAATAAATAATATTCTATCTAGATACTATAGATAGTTCGACATCTATGTGTAAAATAGTGTAAATCTATCACTAAGCTTTAATACCATCACCAATTATTATAGGCCTTAGTCAAAAACGTTAAAATAAGTATAAAATAATTCCCGCAATACTCTTATAAATTAGACCACACGTTTATTAACTCCATATACCGTTGTACCTTGAATCCTTCAGCTTACATCTCCCAGTAATTATACGTAAAACATGGACCACTCTAACCTGGTCCCCCACATGATATTGTCAAAGAAACATTGCCTCTTAATTAAGATAATGTACGGCTCTATTTATACTGGTTTGTATTTTATTGTACGGCATTAAAATATGCATTTGCTATTGCTTTAATGCAGATTGGATGGGAGTTGATTATATGAGTACCTATTACTGATTAATGTGCAATTTTCAACCCTATTTATTTTTGAAAAAGGTTAGATTTTACAGATATGTAGACTTGTAATGAGAAGAATTGAGTAACTTTAATTTATACATATAATCACGCCTCTTTCCTTTGTAGGGTAGGCAGAGACCACTTCTTTTCACTTGCTACGATCCTTACACACTTGTTTCGCTTCGCAATTCGTTTCAATATTCACTACATACATCATCTGACATACTTCATCCACCTTACCATCTATTCGTACTCTTACATTCAATGTTGCGACTTTAATTTAAAACCTGGATAAAACGCTATTTTTAAATTGAAAATGTGGGGAAAACTTCCACAACACATGCGAAACCAGGGCGATTAGCTATCTAAATATCAGCTCTATAAATAAATTTGCTTCCACAATCAACCTCGTACAACAAGATCATAATAACATATTTTCTCCATAACACGGAGTCTGAAAACCGCGAAGGTTGTATAAAGGACAAACAGTAGCACCTTCTTTTGTGGGTACACAATGGTACCCCCTTCAACCCTTGTCACACATATTTTAGAGACCAGATGAATGGATACTAACGTTTTATGATTCAGCTTTTGTTTGGCTTGTTATTGTGGAGATTCTTAGCTATTCTTGTAATCCTTGATGCAGAAATGTAGCTTAATAATATCTGTATAGAAGTAGGCTAGGAGTTTGCATAACCTCTATTTTTTCATTACAAATAACATACATAGTGTGGGAATATTAGGAAATGAAGGGATAATTTTGGAAAAAAAGTTGTTTCTCTTTCTAAAAGTGTAAAAACTGTTTCAGAATAAGAAATACAAAGAGTTTTCAGAAGCCATGCACTTTCACTTGTGTAAAACCTAAAAATATGGACATTTCCGTTCAAGTAACTTACCAATAATTTATTTTTACATTTTCTTTTCATTGCTTGTCCATCCAGTATATACTGAAAAATAATAATTCTTACAAAAAAAAAAACAGCGTTCAAAATAAGTCTTATAAGTTTTTTTAATGGATTATACTGTTATGACGGAACCAAAATAATTAAAATAGGATCACACGCGAAGCACCGCCTATCAAAAAAAAAAAAAAACTTCAAAATCAGTTCAACTAGTCGAAAGTTCTGAGGTAACAAACATAATAAAAACAGACGAATTGAGTACCTCCTCCTTTTTGAAGTCGGTTAAAAACTAATCCCCATCACTTCCATTTCAGTTTTTACCCAAGACAACATAATCCAACATTCTACTACATTCTTCAACGTTCTCAATCGTCATTCGTACAAACGTAATCTCATTTCACCCAATAAAATCATCGAGTTTCACAAGGGGTCCAGTAAATTGGTTCCGTACAATGTGTGTCACGTAAGGCTAAAGGAATTTAATACCTGTCCGGAAACGAGGCTTTTAATATTTCTTAAGTGCGCTTGTGTCGTGGTGATAGTGTGTTGTTTTAATGTGGGTTTTTATGTGAGTCTTAATTCTGTTTATAACCAACAAAATTAATGGGCCTCGATTCAGCTATTTTAAATGTATGTCAGTGTCCTTGTAACTGTGTCTAATTTTCCTATTCGGATAAGCCTACAAAAAAATCTCATTGAACTCGTAAAAATGTCCAAATGAAGCAGGTCATTCGGTCAATTCCAGCAAATCTTAAATAGCTGAATCGACGCCCTGTACGATTGACGGTAGCTGATACTATGTGATAAACTTCGAAAATGACAGCGCCTTTAAAAAGGGAAGGATCTATATGTTTTATCGTTCTTACCTTTCTTTACCATTTATATTACCAGGACCTTAATAAGACATTGAAGGCTAGATAGATTTATACCTAACCAACATTTTTAATTAATTTAGCTACTTCAATAAGTCACTTAATTAACACCATGCTAACAGATGTATCAATTGACAAAAAAACAGATTTTTTTATCATGAAAATAGATTGTAATAATCTTCTTTTTTATCAATGATCTCTGACTTCTCTAATAATATAAATATACGATTACATTTATCGTAAGCAAACATTTATATCTCATAATTTATTAAATAATATTATTATTTTACCTCTGTATTCTATCATAATATTATTTTACCTGTAGCATTAATATTACATGTCATATTACATAAGATAAATAAGGCGTAAGGCTTGTTTCTGCCAATAACTGAATAATCCGCTTTACCTTGGTAACATGGCGGGAAATCGAATTTATTAATCCGTCGCCAATATGTTTATATTGTAGAAATACTTTAGATGAGATTATTAGATTTATAAAAGCCTGACGTAGACATTAGGGCATAAGAACCGGGTTTTCCCGGTTCCAAAAGAACCGGGAATTCCCGGTTCTGGAGGTCTCTGAAAGAACCGGTTCTGTAAATCTGGGAACCGGGTTTTTCGGTTCTTTCGGTTCTATCTTTCTTTCTTAAAATAAATTTAGAAATACCTCAATTCACGCTAAATGTCAAGTTATTATCATATAATATTGTTACACGTATCTTCTTTAACAAATAAAGAGGAACTTAATAAGGAATTAAGTCAAGCGATTCTGGTCCTGAATTGATATCGAATGACCTGAGTACTACAGTCAGGGTAGAAACGGCTCTGTCCGAGAGTGGTATCATTGCCACGTTGAATGGCTATGTCGATTCTCAGTACATCGAACAAACCAGCCCTCTGATCACAAGTGGAGTCTACCAAACGTTTTGACAGTTCTTTAAAAAGATTTCATTCAATCGGACCCCATGACCCGAGCTTTTCAACCCCAAACGGCTCAAAATTATAATTACCTATTAGGTTATTATACTTTCGCCATTTAAGGGTCTCTGCAGCTCCAGGACCAGCGCCAGGAGAGGCTGCCGAACTTAAAAAGTGGGACGGCGCAAGGGTGTCGACGCACCTTGCGTACCACACCAAAGGCCGAACCAATTTCCAAGGCAACAATGACATACCGTCAGATCTCTTACCATCGCCGCGCACTTAACCATTAGGTTCCAAAACAGCTGGTACACCGGCAGTGACGAATAATGACAGTATTATTTGCGTGACGGGATATACGCCTTGCGCTCCTGCTGCAGGACAGGCCATGGCGACCGAGGCTATTGACTGTTTCACCGAGTTGACAACGATGAAATTGGTTTCTTAAGTTTACGCGAATGTTAGACATTGAAATAAAACTAGTTTTTACGGATTTTTTCGCGGTTTATATTTAGATTTTAGGTCCCGACGTTTCGACACCTTTGCAGGTATCATGGTCACGGGCAGACTGAGATGGCGTTCGTCTTGACAGTGGATGTTGCTCGTTCTACCTTCATATTTTAATTTATTATTGAGTTCCGACCTACGCAATATGAGCTCACTGTGTCTTGATGTCTTGCAGCGCTGCTCTTGGGTTTGGCCTTGAGTTTATTTATTATTGGGTCCCAAGTAGATGATATCTTCCAGCCATCTTCTCTATTGAAATTAGGTCGTTTTTTAATCTCAATAGCCTCGCGAAACATCCTAGGTAGGAATTTGGGTTCTTTAGCGAGGATCTGTGGTTGGTCAAATCTAATATAATGGCTGGAGCCTTCAGCATGTTCGGCGACTGCAGACTTGCAACGATGATATGCGAAACAAAGTATACCTGAACGTTAACTGATGGCGAGCCGGAAAGTATTGTCATCGTAACCCAAAATCGTACCAAGAGTGGATGATGGAAGTTCCTGTTACGCGCACGCTCTGCAGTGTTGATCGACGTATTAATGAATTCTTTCCGTATCAAACTGCAAAGCGGCTCGTACCACTGGCTCTGGGAAGAACGTTGCTCGGGTAGATCTACGCCAGGGCAGGACAATTCCCAACTATTTACTGCCTCAGTTATGCACAAAATCTGGAAAACCACCAGAGTGGACCCTAAGATTTGCCTGGTTACATTTTTGTGGACCGAAGACAAAAATGCTGGTTAGCCTAAACTGGAAACTTTACGTACACCGAGCCGACCAAATCGGATCGGCAGCGTGGCTTGGGTCCAAGCTCGGTCATCCAATGTTACGTTAAAAATGGACGTTAACGTAAAGTAATGTACATTTTAGAGCAAAACAACAGCCAATTAAAGTAATAGCAGAATTTAAAGAGAATTTGAAAGTCTATTCGGAATTCATTGAATTTTTTTTCGAGTTTATTTCAATACCTTATTTCAAACACAGTTTTCGATTTCTATAGTGCATTAAAAAACAACTTCGAAAAGACTGATTTTAGTGCACTGATTATCGTTTAATGTTACAGAAAAACGATGGTGTAACTAGGAGTATGATTATAAAAATAATAAAAAATGCTTTTTCCAATAAAGTGTGTTTTATCCATTCTCTTTTAATCGTTATGGCAGTAGAAAATCAGCTAAAATTTATCGAAAAGAACCGAAAGAACCGAAAAAACCGGGTACCCGGTTCCAGCTTGTCTTTGGAACCGAAAGAACCGGTTCCTAAAAATGGGCCGGTTCTCGATGCCCTAGTAGACATACTTGATTGCATTCTTTTGTCTTCATTCTTAACTGTAGTGAATTAAACACAGTTTGCAAAACGAATTAAAAAAATGTTTAATAAGTGTTTAGTAATGATATTATGATTGAAACTATACTTCGAATTTCGAAAGTCGAAAGCTTGACAATTATGTATCTTAGCCATGATACCAATAATGAAAAAAAAAAACTCACTACAAAGATTTTTATTATTGCTTTTACGTTGAATAAACGGTTTTTACGGTTTAAAAAAAAACTATTTTTCTAGCATTTCTTGAATCCTCTGCAAAACATACTGAAATATAACTGTTACTGTTATAGTTTCCAACAAAAATATTTTTTTCTTATTTTTTTTTTAATGTTGAAGATCGTACCTCCCTTGTTTCTAACAGTATAAAATATATATTCTAACATAAAGTTTCAAAGTTAATATATGCATGAACCATAGCAGAATTTATATGCAAATTAGTTCGTCCATCAACTCCAGAAATCTGCGCTTTTCATCAACTTTCCTTGTTACGTACATGTTTCTACATGTACCAATGAGTTGGGTTACAACTAGAGATTCTATTATATAGAAAGGGATTTAATTCTGTTCACTATGCGAGAAATAAAAATGTGTATTGTTTTACAACAATCTGGATGTAATTAATCTAATAAATAATGGCATGTACTAAAAAGGCAATAAATATTGCCTTTTTACACTCTAATTACAACAATATCCTTATAAATCCTAAATATGCATAAATACATATAATCACGCCTCTTTTTCTTGTACGGGTAGGTAGAGACCACTTCTTTCCACTTGCTATGATCCTTACATACTTGTTTCGCTTCATCCACTTTCATTATTCCCTTCATATGCTGTTCGGTTTAGGGTTCTCTTGACCTGGCTGAGAGTTGTGGTTTTTTTTATTCACATTCGACTCATACACTTTTTTCGTCAATCGTTCTTCATTAATTCTCTCGACATGACCAAACCATCTCAGCGTACCTTCTCCTAATTTTTGTCACTACATCCATCATCTGACTTCATCCACGCAAATACTTAATTCCAGTAAACAAGGCAGGCCTTTGTGGGAAATTATGTCAACAAATAAGAGGCAGAATAAGTCTGAGATTTAGGCAAAAGCTACACATAGAAATAAAACTATGCGGACCGAGCCCAGGCGTCGCACTATGGTATGGTAGTTCTAATACTTGTAATGACCATACCACGCCAACCATTTACCTGACTAATGGCATTTTCAAAACTTGTTCTCTGAAAACAACCTCAACTGGTTGCTTTATAGAACCTGGTTTAAGAGTAGCATATATATATATCTATGGTTGGAGCTGAATTCGAGAAACCGAGGATAGAACTAAGTGGCGTGCAATTGAAGAGGCCATGTAAAGCTGTGGACTGCTATAGGCTAATAATTATGATAATTATGCTACTCCCTCTAATCGTAAGTAATACTTAGTATCTGGCCAAAACCGAAACTGAATCAGCCGAATGACGCACGACAATTCACGAGCACAGCTTAAGTGCAGCTGAAGGTTCGGTAGTTCTGCCGAAACCAAAACCAGTACCGAAACGTGATTTTCTTGCCGAAACCGAAACTTCGGCCAGTTAGAAAATACTAAATATAAATACATTCCTGAATCAATCTTCCATTTTCATCAAATCAGTTTAAATAATGTATTAGGTAAAGTAATTAAATGTTAGGAGCGGTTTTGTTTGGAATACGTGTACCTATAGCGTCGATACCTATTAATTATTTACAACGTTGTCGATCGACGGGTTTACTCTGCTTGTAAGACTGTTGAAAGCAAAATACCTTACCTTATATGACGTAACAATTTTTTCATTGTTGTAGACAAACACCCCTAACAGTTAGTTAGGGAGACAACAATTAGTCGACCTCCGTGGTCGAGTGGCGTACGCACCGGTTTCAAGGTTGCGCTAGCTTTCAGGTCCCGGGTTGAATCCCCGGACGGGTCAATGTAGAGACCAACTTTTCTACATTGTCCCGGGTCTGGGTGTTTGTGGTACCTTCATTGTTTCTGAATTACATAACACAAGTGCTTCAGCTACTTAATTTGGGTTCAGAGCAATGTATGTGATGTTGTCCGCATTTATTATTTAATTATGGCAGGAAAGTCATCAAGCATCTTCGTTTTTGTGTATTTTAACTTATTCTGTAAAACGGACTTATCCTTTGAATTTAGCCATAGTGACCAGATCTAGTATATTAAAGCGAGACTCCAGCAGACTGGACAGCAAGAAGAGTCCAGTATGAAAATCATCTTTCCTTTTGATAGGGAAAGTCTATAAGGATTACTGGACTAAAAGAAACAAAAGCTTTCTAAAACAAGAGCTACTCTTAAATACACCATAATGATACAATTCTTTACGAAGGTTGGTAATTATCTACCATTTATCTACAAGGGTACGGCACAATGAATAGAAAGGGTCCCTCAAGGGCCTTTACAAGAAAAATACTTTTTGCTACCCCTAATAATGTTTTATGTTATTTGTCCATTTTCTTGAAAACACATTTGGAACCCCAAAGTCGTTTGCACCGCGTAAACTATGGGGATATATGAATTCTTTTTTGTTATTGAGAGGATAAAAGACAAAGTTTTGAGAACTTTGAGACCTCTTGAAATCTATGAATTGACTTGAACCTATTTGTTGTTGATATAAAATTATTTTACTGTTGGACGTATAACCAGATTTTCCGAGTGTTCATTGTGAACGTCCAGTGTAGTAGTTCGGTTTAGTGAAGTCAAGAATAAAATATTGTGATGACCTGAACCCAAAAACATATCAAAACACATGTTCGATATGTACACAGGTTCTATTCTCTTAACATTCATGGTCAGCTCTATAGAATGTCAAAATCAGATCAAACTCTTCTTTATTTATACTTTGACGTTGAGTTCACTTGATTTTGATCTTTACTCACGCCAAGGAAGTCAAAATTTGATAACAAAAAAAGACAACCACTGACTTATTTACGTATTTTGTAGGTGCACTCAAAACATGAGATTCGTTATTTTGTTTACAAATTAATGAGAGCGCTTCACCTCGGCAAGTAATGAGGATCGGCAGAGGACCTCTTGCCTTTTATTGACCTCTCAGAACTGCTAGGTTTACAGGTTTCTTTGTGTGAATTATTATTGAACTTTGTTTATATAAATGTGCCAAAAAAGGAAATGTTCTGTTTTTTAAAGTGGTGAAATTCCTTGATATCTTTTTAGATGTGAAATTCACTGTTTAGTTCAGGGTACGAAACGGTTTTTCGTTTTGAATATTAAACCACTAATTTTCTTTTTTAGGTAAACTAACATAAGTTTGTAGAAAATCAAAGAAAATGTAACCCGATTTAAATGCAAAAAAAACTGCTTATTTCATAACTTTTTTTTGCTTTTGGACCTGCACCAAAAGATGTTAAATGCTATCGGACTCTAATAATTTTTGAAGTAAAGGTATAATAATAAAAATTAAATAGACCTTTAATAAGTTCGAAGGTATTTTATATTGAACTCTCTTAAACAATGTAAAATACTGTTTCCTTCCGAATCTATTGTAATAAATCGCCGCGAGGGTGTTATAACAAGCTTTTGAAGGTTTCAACCGAAACTTCTTCAATTTCGGAACAATGTAAATTAATAAAGGTTGAAAAAAAGATACAATGAGATTCAAATACGTACCATAATTCTAAATTAATATTTAGCAATCATAAGTTGTAATTTCTATCTGAATATACATACAGTAGCACGATTACTTTACTTTTGAAATGTAGAAGAAAGATTTTAATTCAGAAACGAATTAGGATATCATAAAACTGTTCTCTTGTAAACAAATACAAACATAGAACCAAGTTTCTACAATGTGTTCCAGCCTTCGTTGTTTGTGAATCAGTGACACTAATTCCTTGATTATGGTTTCGTATCAATGCACGTGGTATTGTCCTCCTTTATTTCATTCACTTATTTCATCTCCTAAACTGCATTAACTACACCTAGTAGTCGATTCCATCCATCCTTTTATCCACAGAATTTACCTCATCTGCCCTTTCCATTTTCCCCATTTGCCTTTACATTGCAACCTTCAAGTACCACTCGAAGGTACGGTAATAACGAGGAAGAGCCACTCATCACAACCTGATTCTATGAAGGTACAGTATTATAACATAACATGATTTAGAACATGCATATCGCATAGTTTTAGCGAAGGTAAGGTACTTAGGTTGGTATATATTAATATGTGTTAGTAGGATGTGGAAGGTATTATTATTCAAGGTTTCTAAGCTTCCAGCTTGTAAATTTTGAAGTTGTTTGTGTATTCTTTAAAGATAGACTTAAAACATTATGTTTAATTTTATTTAATTTTATGTTGGTGCGATGAGAAAAGTTTTGATTTCTCCCCGGGATATGAACCACACGCAGTAATTCAATGAAAATGCACGATAATATTGTACATATTTTGTCATCCATTTCACCAAATTATAACAGTATACGAGTTCCTAATCCTATGAGATAGTAATACTTCTAAGAATCACCGTTATAAAGAATATATTACCTTACACTAAAAGTTCGTATTCGTCTTAGTGCTACCTTTTACATTAAAATGTAACTTTTCCGTACAAAACATTTTAGAAAAGTGCCTTAAAACTCATTCAATAGAATTGCAGTCAAGTAAACATGAGCAATTTGAAGCAAACACCATTTTCAGTTACACTGTCAAAACAGAACGTTCCGTTTTATTCAAAGCCTTTTAATTCCTAAAAACCATAACCAAATTAATCTAATTAATTAACTCTCTAATGTCAAAAAAAAGCACTTACCCAACTAGTATTTTCAGCTTATCATCTTCTTACAGTCAGCTCATTGGATCACGAGCTATTCGCGCACTCTATGCTAACTTATCTATACTCTAAGGTTTGTTAGAGCTACGCTTAGGTTCTGAATAACTTTGAATAGGTTTGTTATATTATTTGCCTAAAGTTCGTAGTTCAATAGTAGTTACATATATACATGGTTATTACATTGTTGTTTGTATTACAACATAAAAGGTTATGTTGGTTACATCGCGGGTTATGTGGTGTGCTAATACTTGATTCACGTTCAGTTAGTTTTTCAGTATTTCATTCGCTATTTTTCTTTTGCTTTGGCAGAGCTGTTTGTCATGTATAATATTATTATCATAATCTGAATACTAGTAATCGTTATAAATGTGAAAACCAACCAAGAATGTTTATCACTATTTTATGCAAAAACGAATCAACCAATTTCGATTTGATCTGATTCAGATCTGATTTCAGATAATTTCAAGCCAACAGAAACTACAAAAATGCAAAATAAAACCACGGGATTAATCTAGAAGTTAATGTTAATAAAAAGTAAATCATTTTCATACCTTTTTTTGCCCTAAGAATGACAATAAAATTATAATTTACACTGTATACCTGTTAAATATTTAGGGATGAATAAATTGACAATAATTCTTCTCCCTTTTTTTCATGATTCGGGACATTACCTGGAGAATTATAGGCCATTTTCATGAAATATTCAATGAATGAGTTCCATTACAATTTAATTGTATTTAAGCGTAGGTAGGTTATATAATTTTACAGACCTCTTTAGCTTTTATTTTTTAAATTTTACGTCCAGTGATTTTAATTTGAAATCTCTTCTTAAATGATTTTAAAAGGTAGATTATAACATATACTATTCATATTGTTATTATTCCCCTTTAGTATTATTTTCCACGCAATATTCAAACAATACCTACTTAAATCTCAATTATTCTTTATTGCCTGCCACAATATAGGCTTAGATGGTATACTCGTACATTATTTGGTAACAATCGTGGACCTGCCAATTTCTACTAGTGTATAAATAATTAAACGAAATGAAATAGTTTATTCTTACAAGTCTTCCTAAGCTAGATGAGATGCAGTCGCCATTTCCTGACTGACTACCCTAAGAAGAAATGTCGAAACAAACTCTTGGGGTCTTAGTTTGTTCCCAAATGTCCCCAATACATACATATAAAAGAACTATACAGTATTATACTTTATATTGTGTAGTTTGCTCCTATATTGAGTAGGTTAATAAACATCATATAAAATTGATATTGTTCGGTGGTCGTAATATCATAACGTTATGTAGGGCTGCGTGCGAGCCCATATCGGTTTCAGTAGTTACGATAAAATATTACTGATTTATATTGACAATAGCGTTCCTATTAGGCCTTATAAATAAAGTTTAATAAGTTATTTTTGTATAAAATATTTTAGGCCCTAATTGGAGTTGAGCTTAGAACAGTCGTTGTGTTTTATACGCTTTTGCTGGTCACAACACTCAAATGAAAATTTACCAATATTCGAGATTATTTACCACAGCTTTCAGAAAAGCAGCCATAGAAGAAAACAATCACATGAGCAACCATACAAAATTGAATAACTGTTTATAACAATAGAGTCTAAACTAAACATTATGGCTGTTCACACAAGGGCAACACAAATCTCCGATACCAAACTTTAGTCTCCAGCGATGCGTGTCTATGTACGTATCTTTTTAGTTTGTGTAGCTATAGTGGCTTGGATACTAAAGTCGTCGAGTGTCTGAGACTTACCGAAATTGACCTTGTTACTTGGACGGTGTAATAAGGTACATAGTATGGTTCAATGCAATTCCTTATTGCGTACCATTATGTTACATAGGTGTTCAATACAGTAATTTCACAGATATGGACCCTGTCGGGCAACATAAAAGTTGGAGAGAGGAGGAATTTGCTAATTATTTTATATACACATACATACGCCTGTATCCTCGAAGGGGTAGGCAGAGGTGTACCAATGTACACCCACAGTTCGCCGGTATGTTTAGGTCCCATGTAATAGGGGGCGAGCCTATTGCCACTATCCGGGCACAAATCAAAACTCCGACCTGCTACTGAGAATTTCGTAGAAAACCCCAATAACACCTTGGTCGTCTTGGGAATCGAACCCAACACCTCTAGCGTAGCAGTCGCGCTTAGCACCACTAGGCCAACGAGGCAGTTAGCAGATTATTTTATATATTACTAGCGGCCCGCCCCGGCTTTGCACGGGTGCAACTCTGATACCAAATATAACTACGCAATTATAAAGTTCTGTAGGGCGAAGCGCAGCCTTAGAGGCATTTTTTGGTATAGGCACGCGCCCCCCGGCCCCCGCACGGCCCCCCGGCCGGTACCGCCGCAACCGCTATGTCCTTGCATTTTAAATCTGTAATATCTTCGAAAATATTCATTCAAATTACATGCTGTAAAGAGCAATATTGATCTAAATTACATGCACAATTTTTTAAAGGTACTTAATTGGATAAGGATTAATGCTGTATTGCTTAAAATAGTCTTTTCGTGAATAAGTAATAAATAAAGGATAAAAAATGGTTATTGTGGGTTACCCTCAAGAGATAGACATATACTATCGCGGACTTTTTTGCAGATCTTTTTAAGGTGCACAATACCGTAGTACATTATTTTGATCTATCTCGTAGGGTTCAGCCAGCGTTTGCAATGAAAGCGCAAAAAATGTGTTGTATTACGACCTGACGTCAAAAATCTCTATGATTATCCGTGTTTCTCTACTATATTATGCATTTATTATACATATAAACCTTCCTCTTGAATCATTCTATCTATTAAAAAAAACCGCATCAAAATCCGTTGCGAAGTATTAAAGATTTAAGCATACATAGGGACAGACAGCGGAAAGCGACTTTGTTTTATACTATGTAGTGATGATAGTGATAGTGATGATATATACATTTTAATATTTTAATACTCAAAATATTTATGATATATGCTTAATTGCTTATTAATATGCTTATTGCCTTGCTACCAAGCGAATTCAATCTACCTTATCCAGACCGCGATTCGTTAGTGAGTTTTAAAAATGGTTCAGATTGTTAAATTCTGACTAAAAGTGTAATTGGATTGAAATGCAGATTTTTCCTTTTGTGCAAATATTAGATATGGGTGCTTCTGTATAATATCCTTTGAATGCTTTTATGTTTTCGAGGTTGGTCTGCATATTTTTTGTTTCTATACCTCTTTTGGTAAAGTTGGTATCACTGTCATTTTGTAGTTTTTTTTTTTGTCTGGTATTGTCTTACTTTTCTGTTAGGCTGTATTAGAACACTAAAGAACACCTATGGCCTTTCGAAAGATATTTATCAAAGTTTACTCTTATGAAGGCGGATAAAAACAAAGCAGAGATACAAGGCTTAATAGCCAGTGTAAAAGAAAAGTCTTAGCCTTATATTTTTTGTAGAAGACATGTCAAGTCGTTATACTTTTTACGACAAAATAATGAGCGTAATAAAGTCATGCCTTCATGTTTGTACTTTCAAGATAACATGGGGTATTAAGGCTTTTACTCACAAAATATGAGCCTCAGTGTTCCCGCACGCCTAGGGTTAATTAGGACCTAAATATTTTATCTATAAAACAAGTGTACGATTTTTAAGCTATTTTTTTTCATGTGACGAAATGCTCGAGGCTGGTTTTTTTTATTTTACTAAACAAATTTAATAGGGGAAGATATTTTCACCAGAGAAAAAAGGTTTTAACCAAATATTTATCCTACCCCATTGTTTCACCCTCCAAACCCGATTCAAAGTTCAAGTGTTTACGACCTCTGCAGTAATATTTCCACAAGCAAGTATTTTATACTCCCAAGGGTTTTATTTTATTATAATCCGTGCCAAAATAGCAGCCAGTGCGCGAAATGGCGGGTATTAAACCTTTTTTAAAGTGCGAGGAAATATCGTACAATTTGCAGTACATTGCTGTCTTTAAGCTATCACTTATGACACCATAGCCTTGCGGCGGCGTAATGTACAGCAATTTGAACGATATTATTTTTATCTCAGCCTCTAAATCAGGCATACGTACAATGGTTGGAGTTTATACGATTTGGTAAATGACAAATGTTTCGCAGTCATTAAATCTAGATTAGGTTTATGGAAATATTTTGTTGCTTTCTACGTAGGTATTTATGTTTTGTTAGTACCTTGGTACTGGAATTCATAAAGGTTTAGTTTGAAATAAAAAATCCTAACAATCCAACAACGTAGTTTCTGCAACTATTTATTTAAAATTTAGTTTTTGTAAGAGACCTCGTAACTACGTGTTTTTAAAACATTGAATTATAGTTTTCATCTTATTCATGAGTTTGCATTATTATAGCTCCAAAAAAAATGGGTTTTGGCCATTATCGTCCCTCTGCAGGGCCGAGGCCTCCCTTCCTTCTTCCAACTCTCCCAGTCCTTGGCTATTGTTGTCCATAATATGGAAAAAGTCAAGCTCATCTCGCCATCTCCTGCAGATAACTCAACCAGCTTCAAACTTTTTGCTATCCCACAATAACTCAATATTATGTAATACGTTTAACCGTAACTATCCGTAAACTAATCATTTTGGAAAACCGATTTTTCCGTGACACATTTGAAACAATTTTAAAATCTATTTTTAACCCAGTTCGATGAAAACAAAGCATTCGATGGTTAAGCATAGGGTTGGCTAAGACTCCACTTATTGGAGTCAGCGCTTAGCAGCGGTTAAGGGGTTAGGGTCAGACTCCAGTGATGTTATTATATTGAGAAAGTCTTGAACTCTTTCTTAAAAGGAGGAGGTTCTCGATTCCACTGAATCTTGTTTATAAAACTATACATTCTTGGTAGTAACTACTATCTGATGATGGGTGATAAAGGATGATGATCAAAATAAATTTTAATTACTTAATTTAACGTTATACATGTTTTAAATGTTCCATTCATTATTTTCCCAAATGTATGTTTTTTGTAAAAAATATTATTTATTTAATAATAAATAAATGTGGACAACATCACATACATTGTTCTTGAACCCAAAGTAAGTAGCTATTAAGCACTTGTGTTATGGAATTCAGAAACAACGATGGTACCACCAACACCCAGACCCGAGACAATGTAGAAAAGTGACTTTCTATATTGACCCGTCCGAGGATCGAACCCGGGACCTCAGAGCTAGCGACACCTTGAAAACCGGTGCGTACGCCACTCGACCACGGAGGTCGACTAATTTAGGTATGTAAAAATATTTTCATTGTGATTTGTGATATTTTTGGCTATCCGTTATAGGACGAAGAATCAACTACAGACTTTATGCGAATTGCCTAAAACTCTGTTTTTTATGTAACCCCAACCTTTTGATTAAAATGTTATAAAAATACTTTTACAACAGAATTCCAACACCTCGCTCCTCTCTTGCCCGTGTCCGCACCTCCGTCGTCGAGTGTACACTTAACACATAAACTGTTAACTTAGCGACACGCTGCAACTCCCGTCTCACAAGTACACTCGCGAACAGTCGCTAACCGCTGTTTCCTTTACCCCCTTCGGCTTGTAATGTAATTGTAGAATAATGCGGTTTCTATTTAAAGAGAGTTAGAAATGTAATTATGCTTTTTTTGTGTGTGCTTAGTTAAATAAAACTGAGGTTTGTTAACGAGCTTTTTTAATGTACAAGCAAGCAGTTGTATGTAGCTCTGCTGTTTGCATGTGAAGAATAAAACTACGGTTTACTGTTATAGTAGATAAGAAATTGTATTTTCCCAATACCTTGCCAGAGACTAATATTAACATATTTACTTAATGCACCATTATTAATTAGTTCACAGTTCGCCCGACCTGACCGGTTCACGGAAAACGTAAAGAGAACCAATAAATACTTATTAGTAGTCTATATTACAATAAAAAAGCCGCATAAATACTAAAAAACATAATAGAGAAAAACTGTTAAAAATTTTGAACATGAAAAATATAAAATCGGTGGTTGCCCTTTAGTGAGGAGAGGTCGAAGTACCAGGGCAACAGTAAAGTAAAGAAGTTACGAGTGAGACTCATGTTTTCACATCTTTTGTAGTTTGTAAAACACCTTTAAAAGCCTCAAAATGGTGAAAGAACATATCGGATGAAATAAGATAAGTTGTCGCGTAGTGAAGACAGGCAAGGTACCAGGGTAGCAGTTAAGCAAGGGAGTCACGTCCGCCTTACTATACGTCCTTCGAAACTATTGTTAAATGACAAACCCTTTAAATATAACCTCAAAATGGTGAGAGAACTATAAATATCGGATGAAATAAGATAGGTTGTCGCGTAGTGAGGACAGGCGAGGTACCAGGGTAGCAGTTAAGCAAGGGAGTCACGTCCGCCTTACTATACGTTCTTACGAAACTCGTGTGCACGTGTGAAGCATCGCTAACTTTGTGGGGATAGTTACAGTTTGGTACAAGTTGAAATGTTTTTGATATTATTACACTAAGATTTATAATGATTTTCTTGAAATCTTTTAAAGATACTACTCGTACTTAATTATTGATCTTATTAGATAATCAAAAAGCTTCTCAAGCGTCAAACTGAAAAATAGTGAACTTGATCTCATTCTGTTTTTCAGCTTTATTTACCTAAGGCAAAAAAATCTAAAGAAAATCGCTGAATATTTAAGAGTTTTCGGTTTTCCATTTGACTACCGACCACACCCCAGGACTAGGTTTTAAAAAAATGGCCAAAAACTGAATATTTTTTTATTTGAGATCTTTCCACATTTCCGCTACCGCTTACCGCTGTTCTCGTAACTTAAACCCATGCGTGTCATGGCGGACACTGCTTAGGACGAGCAAAAACGTAATCACATTTCCTACATCCACAACTCTAGCGGAAGGAATTAAAGTAATTGAATTGGAACTCTCGAACAATCTCGACAAGTGTTAACAATGTGGACTGTTACTGCTAAGTGATTTCTGGTAGGGAAACACTTGTATTCAATTAATTGAATATTGTTTTGTTTTGTTGCAATTTAAAGGGGTAATGTTTGTGGTAAATAATTTGTTTTATTTTTTGTGCCTACTGTTGAGAACAAAGTCAGTGATGATACTTTTAATATTGTCTCTTTAGAAGACGCACATGTTCAAGAAGGTTTTTTTGTATTTATTTTTATCTCTCATTATAAATATTGTATTTAGTAAACAGTCTTTTAATGAAATAAAACACGATAAATGAAATAATTTAAATTACATTACATGCTAAAAAATGCTAAAAAAATGTGTACCTAATTAAAGCAATATAATTTGCGAATTCAAAACACTGTTTAAATAAGTATTTTACCCAGCATACGTAGAACGTACAGAATAATTTATAATAAAGAACATAATATTCTATTAAAATAGGAGAACAAAATTATATATTCAATTATTTATTTTCTTGGAAACATACAGAGGCAAAATAGTAAGTTACCGTATAGAACATATTTTTACGTACATTGAAATATAATATTGTAATTCCATAAAAGTTTGTGAACTTAATGTGTATTTGGTGATCAATGCTCATGCCTTCTCTATATGGGAAGAGGCCTATGCCTTGCTGCAGAAGTGCAGCAGTGGGACGTTGGTAGGCTGATATTAATATGAAATTGACATAAAGGAAATTTAACATAATATAAAGAAGATTTTATTCCAAAACTTTGCGGTTACGTTAATTATTCTCAACCAAATGTTTTCGCGAAACCTTCGTCGTTATAATAATAGGCTCTTTGTACAAATAATGAGTTTAATTTTAATGAAACAGTAAATAATGTTTGCTTTTCCAGAGGTTCGTGTTTTGTCTTCATTTATTTAATCGACACATTTATTGAATATAAATAGAGCACAGTTTATATTCAATTATTTTTTCAATCAGTTTATATTCAATCGTTGTCGATTATCAAAAAAAATATCTTGGATGTGGTTATTCTTTATTTGTTTAATTTTGATAAATGGACACATGCCAATGTCAATTTATGTACTAACATAATACACTTCTCATCAAAAAAATCGAAACACTTTCGTTTTTATTGTTTTTGTCCTATTTTTTTACAAAAGAGAATTAATTCCATGAAAAAAAAAACATTATTGTGTAGCTGGCAGTTTGGTCATATAGTAAGAAGAAAAAAAACATAATTCGAAATTAGAATTTCATTTGTTTATCCTATAAATGAAATTAATCACTGTTTTGAGACAAATGTGTATTTAGGGTTGGAGTACGTTTCTCGTTTAAAAACTAAAAATTAGCGCTTGTCTTTAAACTTTTTGTTTCTTATTTCATTTACTGTGACTTTGGGACGTCTGAAAAAACTTTTTTTTCTAAAACATATGGATACTTCGCCCGCAGAAGCCGCCCAAGTGGTGGCATTGCTTGATTCTGGACTTAGTCAGCGTGTTGTGGCTGCAAGATTGCATCTAAGCTTATCATCTGTTCATAGAGTCTACAAACGCTATCGGGAGACTGGTTCGTTCACGCGCCGTTCAGGATCTGGCAGGAATCGGGTCACTTCTGAGCGAGATGATCGATTTATTGTAACAACTTGTTTACGAAATCGACGCCTTAACGCTTTTCAACTGCAGCAGCAGCTTCGCGTTGTACTAAGAGTAGCTGTAAGTGACTCTACAATAAGAAGAAGGTTGAAGGAACGAGGATTGGCACCGCATAAGCCAGCGAATGGGCTGAAATTAACTGCAGACCATCGAAGAGCGCGCCTTAACTTTGCACGCGAGCACCTAACTTGGTCATACCTTCAGTGGAGCAAAGTACTGTTTTCTGATGAGTGTAAAATTATGCTGTATGGTAACGACGGAAGAAACAAGGTCTACAGAAGAGATGGAGAACGCTTTGCACAATGCTGTATTGAAGAAAAGATCAGCTATGGTGGCGGTTCGTGGACGGTTTGGGGAGGAATCAGCGCCGACGGTAAGACAGAACTTGCCTTTGTATCTGGGCCACGGCTGCCTGCACTAAACTCTCATCGGTACATCGAACAGTGTCTTGAACCTTATGTGATGCCCTACGCACATTTTATTGGCAACGACTTCATATTCATGCACGACAATGCTAGAGCTCACACCGCGGGCGTCGTACGAGATTATCTTACCGAAGTCGGTATCTCCATTATGGTATGGCCAGCAAGAAGCCCGGACATGAATCCCATTGAACATCTATGGGATGAATTAAAGAGACGAATTCGAGCAAGAGATCCAGCCCCAGAAACACTTAGCCAGCTGCAAAATGCAATCCAAGAGGAATGGGATAATATACCACAACATGTGATCGTGACTCTCATCCGATCGATGAAGAACCGTATGGAAGCAGTAATAAGAGCTCGCGGAGGGAATACAAGTTATTAAATAAACGTTTCTTACTTTTTTTTTCATTTACGCGTGTTGTTATACCCATTTCCTTCAAATTCCATACAGGGTAAAAATTACTCATTATACAAAATACGAAACCTATGAAGACTTAATTTGAATTTAGAACATTAACATTAGGATTTAAAAACCTCATACTACTCACTATTAAATAACATTTTATATTTATTCCTAAATATGCACATTTTTCTGATAATCCTTGTCAAATCATAAACTGCGAGGTGTTTCGATTTTTTTGATGAGAAGTGTATAATCTAAAAAATCATCATTTTCAAGGAAATATATATTAGTAATCAAACGGTAAAACCCATAAAACCTTTCCGATACACAACCTGTTTCATCCCCATATTTTAAACTAATCCGGTATAAAAATATCGTAAAATACCGTATTAATCATATTTATATGTAGTTTTTATGACCAGACCCTAGGATTTACGGGCCCTACGCGATTCGCGTTTATTTATATTTCGCATAAGCTATAAAAACTGGATCCTAAATAATATTTTCACGAACACATTTGTTTGGATTAAGGTTATTTGTTCAACCTTCGTAATGATGTTATTATTATCTTTGTTTAGGCTTTTTAAACCATTCTGTATTGGAACCCACAGCTGGACAAAAACCTGTGCTTTTATCTTTCAAGTCTTTTTATCTTTCCACGTATTTATGCCTGTCACGATCATTAAAATAAAAACACACATTTACATTATTGAACTGGTTTTTTTTAGAAGAAGAACATTAGGTACATAAAACTTATAAACTTGCAAAATAAAGTCATGTATGTACGACAAAATATAACCTTTGAATGTTATAGGCTCATATAAATAAGTAATAACATTAGGAATGCAAATATAATTACATCGTTATGTCAACGTACGGCACATATTCTTACAATGTGAAAATGATATTATTATGAAAAAGAAAGTACAGTCTATATCATAGATTGATTTAAAATAAAATAACCACAAAAATATGTTACTACAAAAATAGCTCGTGTTGAAAATTTACCTTTTTAAATAATAGTTTTTTTTTTATATAAATTAGATCACCTATAAATATATAATTAAATAAAAATTAGATACTGAATTTGTGTGTGTAAACTTTTGTTTTTAAATAATTGAATATACTAAGATTTGTAACTCGCACTTTGTCACCCTTATTAATAAAAATGTCGATATGGATTAGCCACGGATTAATAGATTCTAAATTCAAATTCTCTATAGAAAAATTCAAATTAGAATCTGCTAATCCGTTGCTAATCTACATCAAGATTTTTATTAATAAGGTCCTTTGTCTTTAATCATGAAACACTTGTCAAAATTATTTTTAATTTCTGTTTTCATCTGGCGATAACATTTAAATAGAATAGTCACAATGCAACATTGTCAATAAAATATTGTGAACAAATACACATCCCCACGAAATAAGCTCTCGAGGAATTCAATTCAATTTTTTCCGACACAAAAATGTTTGTCGGACTATACTGCGAGCATTTCCCTTGTAGGATAAAGGTTTGGTCCGATTTGCAGCGAGTGAAGTTAAAGTATAAAAAAGACCTATATTTAGAAGAAGACCGCGATATAATTCCAGCCTATAAACGTCCTACTGCTGGGCACAGGCCTCTTCCCATATAGAGAAGGCACGAGTATTGATCACCACGCTTGCTCATTTGGGGATTGGCGATTTCAGATCCCAATTTTAGAATCCAGGTTTCTACATGATGTTTTTTGATGTCTTAGAAGAATTGAGAAAGTACATATTATTATAACATTGAAAAGTTACATTGGTATTGGCCCGGGTTCAAACCTGCAACCTCGTGCATACAAATCCGCTCATTGAACCGCTAGGACACCACGACTTTTTAAAGAAGGCTGCCAATTAATTTTGTACCACCGGACACAAAAAAAATCCCATGTCTTTTGTACATTAACTGTTATTAATCTTCATAGATATTATTACTATGTCAAAGTGATTTATTTTGCATGTTATAAGCTGAGGTTTCTCATTCATGCGTGATCATATGCGTATTGGTAACGCGTTAATGCTCACAAATCTTGGTAAATGTCGCATTTGCATTCAGGAGGATTAGTTAACGATTTCACGCCTGCTGACCTGGTTAATGAGCTTGATTAAATTATTGTAATTTGATTGTAATTTAAACCATTCTGCTGTTGTATCCATATAATTGGTTTATGTAGACCACACACAAGCTTAGAATATACACATATTAACATCATATTTTTATACGTTTTGCACATTGCAACCTTTTTGCACAAGGGCGAACCCAGCCAGACTTAGAATGAGGGATGCACATGTAAATTTTTATTGCAGAAGTTATATAAAAGCATATCATTAGTATAACTCTGCTTAAAAATAGTTGATGAACTCAAAAAAATAAATATTCTACTCGCTGTCACTGCAACGCCAACCAGTTCGCACCCCGAGGGGCTACAATATTAGAATACGTTTCGGAAGAATATTCGGCGATACAACGAGATAAGTATTTGACTGTAGCGTCGTACAAGCTCATCTCAATGGACCTGTACGGAATAAATTAAATTCTGCCTTTGTGGATGCGATTGTATTTGGTTTCTTTTAAGTTTAATATAATAACATTTTCGTGAGGAAACCTGGGTTCTTAAATAGGAATCTGTAATCGCCAATCCGCAATTGGGCAAGCGTGGTGATCAATGCTCGTGCCTCCTCTATATGGGAAGAGCAGTGGGACGTTTATAGGCTGGAATTATTATATTATTATCATTTTAACATTTTGCTTGTTTTTGTCTACTTACTCTTACTCTTTGGTTTTACGTGATAATAGAAAGAAAAGCAATTTATTGTAGATTCAGTTATCTATTAAGTCCGAAAACTGACGAAAATTCGATGATGTTTTCTCAAATTTTCTATCAAGGACAATCAACAATTCGGACCTTAAAAAGGTAAGGACCCAATAAAAATAAAATTGGTTCATTAAACGGGTACAAAGAAAGCGTTTTCTAAATTCTATTTGGACAAGACGTGATGATGTTACAAAAACGTTTACATAACAACAAAGAAATCGATGAGACTGAATATTTTATAGATAGCCGTAAAATAGATACGACTTGGTCATGTTTAAAATATAAGATTGACTGGACACTAAACTGTGACATCAATAAAATATGTTTTATCACAAAACAATAGTAGACTAGAGACACCTTTGTGCATTGTACCATTTTATATAAATCTTTGTACAAAATTTATTCTTTTGATAAGTTAAACGATTTTCTATAGTTCAGGTACTCTATGACTTACTCAGGTTGATACATCTTTATTAATTAGAAATACTATTTCTTTTTGTTGTTTTTTTTTCTCCTATTGATGATTTTCAGTTAAAAATAGCTCTTATTAGTAAAGATACAATAATTAAAAACATACTATTATTTCAGGAATACATTTCATAACAAAATACCTCTATAATTCGTAACCATCATCTCCCAATCTACCAAAAGTAACCAAGAAAACCTATAAAGATCAAATTCACCTAGATTATTCCATGAATAAGCGATCAGTCCACCAATACATACATATCTTGTACAGAGCATTCCATCAAATCATCATTGATCAAGCCGTAGGGAATGCGTTTGACATTTGTGATATGTTCCCCTCTTGTATGGCGATCGAAATGCATTTCGGTTGTAGAGTTGATGTGCAATGTGTTTTGGAATAGTACATTCCCCCATAGGTATATTATTATGACCGTTATTTTTGCATGTTAGTGTTGTTGTCTCCACATATGTAATTATTTCACATGTAACTGTATATTGCATTGATGCAAAAACGATTTCATTTCACCGTAGTATACTACAACTAACTATACTATTTTAATACATCATAATTTATCTATTACTTTACTAAATTGACTGAAAACATTATAGTATTCTATATTAATATATCTAAAAAACTGCCTATGAAAAACGTTCCTAATATTTTTGTTAAGCGTAGAATATTAAAACCTACGTTTAAGTGTTTCTTTTGTTGTTATACTTGAATACCGTTTTCGATTAGGTCTAAAATAGTTTTGACTGTAATTCTCAATCATAGAAATGTTTCGACTAAAGCAATTTGTAGCTAAGTTGTGTTTGCAAAGTTTTTCAATCAGGCTTCAAATCTAGTTTGCTTTTGAGTTGTAGTTAAATGTCAATTGCAGGAGAGGTTGTAATGAGATTTACAATCAATGACTCAATAGGAGTTTTTTTTTCACATAAAATGGTTAATATTTTATGGATTCTACTACTAACTAAACCATTCACTACTTTATAAGACCCAATAAAACGACATCCCAATAAATACCCAAACAAAAATTCCATCATTCACATTTCTCCAGTTCACATAGACATACCGATCTTCAAATAAAATGTCAGTTAGTTATTTAGCAATAATCCTAATCGCAATACTTAAAAATATACTAAAACCTAAATATAATTGATGAATGATTAAATAGCGCGTGGTCTCGTTTTTACTTTACAGTATTTGACTGACCTGATTGGCCTTTTAAACGAAAATCTTAAATATTGACTGCCTAATCATAAAAAAATCTACTTTAAATATAAAAGCGCTAAAATATATATTTTTACAGTACATGGCTACAACTACAAATACCTAAACATAACATAACATATCATCACGCCTGTATCCTCGAAGGGGTAGGCAGAGGTTTACCAATAATATTTACACCCACAGTTCGCCGATATGTTTAGGTCACATGTAATAGGGGGCAAGCCTATTGCCACTAACCGGGCACAAATCCAAACTCCGACCTGCTACTGAGAATTTCATAGAAAAACCCAATAACACCTTGGTCGACTCGGGAATCGAACCCAAGACCCCTAGCGTAGCAGTCGCGCTTAGCACCACTAGGCCAACGAGGCAGTCATACCTAAACATCCAGGTACGAAATACCTTTACCTACAGAAAAACAAAACAACAGAGAAAAAAAACCGCGTCATTGAGACCTTATGCTATTCGCAGTATAAATTACCTCCTCATTAATTATTAATGAATTTAAGGAGCATGAAACTGAAATAATGCTTCCAGCTAGACTGACAGTAAGATTATATCTTCAAAATTCAAGTTTAAATTTTGTTTCGAGTTTGTTGTAAACCGCGAAGAAATTCTGGAAATCTCGCTTTTATGAAGACGGGGAAATTTGACGTGAAGTATAACTGTTGGGCCTCTAAAAAGGCTACAGAAATTAGGAATTTATATAAAATCATGAAAAGCTTTATGAACTAGGTTTTTTATAAGCTTTAATAAAAGCTATACCGGTACCTCTCTACTATATACTTCATTACGTGGTTAAGCAAAATAAATAAGATATCACACAATATATGGTCATCGCAAATCTAGAATCAAATAATTTAATTTTGACACAAAAACTTGCCTTTTGCAAATGAAATTTGGCAAGCCGGAACTGCGACATCAAAATAAAACGACTGTATAATTTTCTGAAATATATTTCTAACAAAACTTCTATACAAAAAAAGTAATCGATTATAGTTTAAAACTCGACGACTTAAAAGTTACTCTACAACAATGAAGAACTTAATAATACTATCGATAAATGGAAGAAAAACTCATGTCACCACACCTCGCTTTTCTAGAAGCTCCTGAAAACTTCTGAACTTCACCAAAGTGTTTTGTATTCACAAAACGCCAAGTATTTTATTATAGAACCGTGTACGCTTGGCTAATGCTGATCCCGGGCCAAGTTCTCACGATTTTAATGCGAAAGTTTTTATTGAAGACAGTTTCGCAAATATTTTTAAAGGAAACGACTTATGGTGAGATTTATGAAGTGAATATTGAGTGAGGTCAAAATAAAAGTTTCGTTTGGAATATCGATGTCGTATGTAGGTTGTTGGAAATAATGTTATGTGTATTCTTAAAGACTCATAAGAGAATTTCAGTTTTTAGTTTAGCTTAGGAAAGGAAAGGATTCATCATCATCAGCCTATAGCAGTCCACTGCTGGACATAAGGCTCTCCAATTGCACGCCACGTACTAGCCTCGATTTCTGCTTATCTGCTACTATTGATTTCTTCTATACATAGTGACTAAAGTCTACATTATTACAAAATGATGTGTTGATTTTGAAGTGATGAATAGATTTGGTCATCTAAAACTATTTTTCTAAAACAATATGCACAAAAAATAATTTTAAGTATATCTAAAAAGATAATACATATTCATAAAACATTTAAAACAACGCTTGCTTCATAACCTAAAAATGTATGTAAACATTCCACAATTCAAAACCTTTAAACCGCAAGTAAAACTACGCGCCCAGTTCCGCCGCAAACCACTGAACAGCTTTCAGGGATGCTAACACAATTAAACGAGTAGTATCTCCACTCGACCAGTTAATTAAATCAAATTCTAACCAGAGGCAGCCCTATTTCATCGTCCATCGTCCATGCCAACGATTTAAATCGAACAAACCGCATATTTAATACTCGCCGGACAGTCCCGTGTACGGGCCGGACACGGCAAATAGCGGAGCCCGGGAATCCGGACAGGTCATTAATTCAACAACCAGCTGGAGAATTTAACCGGTTGTCCGGTGAATTGTTGTTAATTATTTGCGGGATTGGCCCGTCGAGAGCTGGGAGCGGTGATTATTTGAATTTGATTTTAGAATTGTATTGAAAGGATTTATAGAAATATACGGAGAAAAACACAAGGTTCTACTGAAAAATTTATGTGCTTTTAAAATGCTCCGAAGCGCTGGTTTATTTTATGATTACAAACTGAATGATAAATGTATATCAAAATTGTGTGTATTTGTAAGGAAAAACAATGTCTTAATAAATGCTTTGACCGTAAATCACGACTTCAAGAAACTTTGAGGATACAAAACTACTTCTAGGCCACAACACAATACAATATACATTTATTATGAGGTCGAATACTTGTTACTAACATTTTCAAGTCACTACGTAGTATGTGGAACTGTTAGGTTATTAAAATACACACCATATTTTTACGCAACAATTACGTAAATATAGAAATTTTGTTTTCATCAAAATTAAAAGATTTCCGTATATTAAAAAAAAAAGTCTGTATTAAATTTAATATAATGAAATATTTTGACTTTAATTACATTCATTCCTCGCACAAAACCAAAAATTCTTAGAAAGCGCAATCAACAACATACTTTGAGCACAGAACTTTTCAAAAGAAAACATTCGCAGTGTTTTTGCTCTTAGCTTTGCGTCCATTATTCATACTCACCTTTTTCAAAGAACTGGGTCAGCATGCCATTTCGACGGGTTCACTATTGTGCCTTCTGAACATGACTTAGTCTCGATGGTAAGAGTTGAGAAACGTAATATCGGAGTTCTAGAGTTTTTGTTAAGAAGGTATGAATATAATGCTTGGTTTTTGGAGCATCTTTATTATAAGTTGTATTTAGGCAATGATAAATGAATGCAAAAATTTACCGTTAAGAGGCCTGCCAATGGCTGATTATAGTTACTTTACTTTATTAGAAAACTGAACGTAGAAGATAGAGGATAACCAACTTGACTCCTACCAAAAGTATTGGCCTATCCTAGAGAGGGATCCCTTTGCCCTGCAGTGAGACAAGTCGGTTATTAGAGTAAATAAGACAACGACTATCTAACTTTATTTGATTTTTTTAACTTCCTTAATCCGTAACAATTTGGGCTTATTAGGATTGAATGAAATAAAAATAATTAAACGGCCAGGTTTATTATTTTTCCAGCATTTAGTACTTATGATTAGCCGAATAGTTCGATTTTACGGCAGCGGATGATGCTGCACCTCCTTGGTATTTGCCTTGAGAAGCTAAACCATTAGCCTGAAAGGAAACAAAACTCTTAATTTAAAAATGTATATTCTTATCGAGGTAAAAGGGAAGAAAGGGTAAAGGGTGTTATTGAAGCCATTACGTAGGTACAAAAAGAGTTATTTAAAAAAAAATGTTTTGTTGTGGCTGTGTCTTTTTGTCCATCTTATTTTCGCGATTATTGCCGATGACAAGTTGTGATATATATACTCGTAGGTAGGCACTCTTATTTATTCTCAAAGACAAACACACACTATGGACATTTTGACCATCTTATGAAGTCTTAGATAACTTCTTAGCCACACCAGATAGTCACGCTGCTGTGACTCTCAGAACTTTTAGTCCTATAAGTCACACCACTTAAAATTCTACATAAGTCGAACAGCTCTCCATAACATTACCTTGGTCCTCTTCAATAGTTCCTGCTGAGCAGCCTTCGTGTTCCCATCTTTGCCAGCCCAGGTCTTCCAGACGGTCGCCTGCAGCGCTCTCCCGTAGCTGAAGGTCAGCGCCCAGGGTTTCTTCAGGGACACCTGGTTGATGGCGTTCAGGTTCACTGTGGCTTCTTCCTCGGACTGGCCGCCGGAGAGGAAGGCGATGCCTGGAGTAGAAATCCAGATATATGTAACGTCAAATTGTTGAAACCTTTTCAGTAATTTGTCTTTTCCTGTCACCATTGTCATCAGTGAACGGCGCATTATGAAAAACCATTATTAATCGTGTGTATTTTTGCTGGCACGTTCCTTAACTATCTAAGTTACCTACCGGCTATTTTAACTCAAGTTGCAAAAGTAATGCAAATTAAATCAAAATGTGATAGAAGTATAAACAGTGAATATTTCTTGTTTACCTTTTCATGCTCTATGAGAGCGATTTTATATAAGTAATAGTATTAAAACATATTTTACATAATTTAGTATACCTTAGTAATTTCATTCTACTGTATTTGTTATTTTATGTAATTTATTATATTATTATTTTCTTGCTACACACTGTGTCTATGTCTCTTTTTAAATGTTTCCAGTCACAGGACTGCTGGAAGAAATTTCATATGAAATAAGCAGTACCTTTGTACCTATTTATTCTGTACATGCCTATTATTGTATGTCTGTTGTTTGACAAAAACTTATAAATAAATAAATTACTCATTATATGTAAGTATAGGATTTGCGAGAGCTAGTCTTTCGCGTTACATTAAAGGAACAACAACTTTGACCTTAGTTAGTTAATACTTAGTTTAAATATAAGGTTACCGGGTACGGCAGCGGGGACGGTTCTCAGTAAAGCGTTGACTGTGGCTACGGCTATTTCTTGAGGACTGTTCTTCTTTGAAGCAGCTTGGCCTGAAGTTACCTGAAAAATAATTTATTATTTAGGTTATAATCTTTATTTATTTATCCAAATTGCATGACAAATCAACTATAGATATTCACTCTACTAACGGAACGGAACGGGTACTTTTTTACCAGATTAGGCTAGTAAACTCAAAACGGTTTCAATTGATATATTGTAAAATATTAGTAACGAAGATTGTATCGGAGAGTTCCTACACCGCCTATAGACATAAAAACAATGCTTGTTTGCAAAGACATTTTGCCTCGGGAGTTAAATAGAGAAATATCTACCTAACAGCTTTACTTTCTAAGTATGTCTTTGTATTTTTCTTCTTTTTTCATACCTTTATCTTTGCTATAAAAGTTCTAATTGAAATTAAAACTGATATTTACCTTTCTTTCTTTCTTTCAAAAAACTGATAAATCAACATTGGTTTTTTAGATTGCTTTCCAGAAGAGTCCATTTGAGTAATAAAGTGGTGTCTATTGATTCTGAACTCTAATTATGCGAAGTCACGTTCCCAATGAACGAGTTCGCTTCGAATGCATTTCAAAGGGTAAAGGGGCCGAGGGGCCTAGAGAATAGATAAAAACTATAGAGTGCTCATATCAGGGTATGAACCTTGAGCTAGTATGAACAATTTTTATAGTAAAAAAAGTACCAAAAGAGAACACGCCATTTTTAAAAATACGTATCTCTCTATCTCATATAATTGGGACCATCGTTTTTTTCGCATAAAAGCCTGTCCCTTTACGAAAGATAACTAAAATCAATAATAGAAAGTACTATTCAGTCGAACATTTGCTTACGCTTGGCTAATGATTTTTTAGCGATAACAAACGCATACTCTACAGGTTTATTTAACTTTACTCTATGACGAGGGGCCTATACAACCCTGTCTTGTAATAGCTTGCTCTTAACTGGGTTTCTCTTTGAAGACTCAGAAAGTATGCAATTATCAGAGAGATAAGGTTATTTCAAAATAGATGAAGACAAAGATACAGAAGTAAAAAGTATTTGAAAATTTCTTATTTGCTACTTCCATGTTCATGTTTTTATTGTAGTCAATATATTAGTAACATACTTAGTAATATATTGATATACCAAGTTAAAGATAAGACGATTAAAGAGAAGTCCAAGAAATGCAATAAACTTATTGAGAGTAGATTAGTATTGAGTAGTAAAATATTAATATAATACCAACCATGTTAGGCTTCAGCAGTGATCCCTCTAGGAACACGTGGTGGTCGTTCAGAGCCTTGTACAACGCAGCCAGAGCAGCTTCTGTCACTTGCTGGTTCCTTACGATGTCATGATCTCCTGGTAACAGGAATATGTTTTTTGATATATAGTTCAAAGAATCAAATAATATTTATTATCTGATAATTTACTTTACTTTTGAAATAAAACGTGTAGAAAAGTGAAGAACTAAATAAATACGTAGAACAGGGCCGGGAATGATGATGATGACATACATAAGTTTAATTTATTTAAGTTACATCTCCTTTTATTTAGACGGACCTCTTACTTACTTAATTAAAATATAAAAATTATTAAATAATATATGGTATCGACAGATGATATATAATAAGCAGTCATCTGCAGCAAAATATGTGTTGTAAAATAATTTTCCCAATTAAACTTTCCATATAAAGTTAAAATAGCTTACTCACTAAAATATGAAATATTCTAAAACTTTACGAGAATAGAAAACTGTGGTCTTGACTAGTTGGAAATTCTCTCAAACCGTTATTCAGCACATATTTTACGAGTTAGGTTTTCAAAACTGTAAAATGCCACGTCAAAAGAATGTTGTGAATTGTTTCATAAAATTGAATAAGTACTTTCAAAACTTTTTGAAACCAATAATAAGTTATTTTCGATAGATACATAATAATTGTATTTTCAAGCCAGATATTTTGAATATAACATGATTAATGTCTGAAATAGTTATGTAGACCAACTTTCATACTTTTAAAATCATGTTAACCTATAATTTCCCCAATTTTTTATTCCTTACGTTTGCATCACACCAAAGGATATTCTATCTAAATGGACAATACATTTTGATGTTGTGTGTGTATTAGTTAATTATTACAAAACATAGCAATTTCACTGATTGACGCACCATGTTATGGAGTTGAGCGATACATCATGTTACAAGGATATAAACCATTTGCGTAATTACTATGTCAATCAATTAGTAAGTAAGATTAATTAACATGCAGTCAATCATCAAAATTAGTTTTCAGTACTTAACCTAAGATGTGTGAAAGAGATAGAGCTATACGATCAGATAGCGCTGTCTCTTTTACACATTGGAATCGTGATAGCTTAACTTTATATAGGTACGTTTGTTGGGACAATATTTTGATTATTGCAATTAAGTATATTAAAACGTTTAATATAATGAAGCAAGTGCGGTTAATCAGTTTTGTCCTCAGCAGACATATGAGACATCAGTATGTATGCAACGACTAATTGATAACGATCGATAAATTAATAAGTGACCATTCAGTTATATCTGTTTTTAAAACCATATAAAAAAAGAAGTAGATGAGTTAAGTAATATAACTATTTCCTAACCAATGACACTGTAAAAGTATCTATATTATCTCGTCACAACTATTTGGATCATCACAACTTCAAATAATATCATATTTTTGTTAAATTTCTACAACCTATCTACCGCTAAACCAACAGAAAGCTTATCAAATCTGCTTATTATTCAATAATTTAATTAAAAATAGTTTAAAAAAGGCCAGCCTTCAGGGCACGGTTACCGCCATTGATAAGGATGACGACGAGTTTTTTGACGCGTGTTAGTTTTATTTATTTGTGTAAAAAAGGTTTCTTACCGTCCAAAAGCACATCAGGTTCGACAATGGGCACCAAGCCCTGACTCTGGCAGATGGAGGCGTACCTCGCGAGCACCTGCGCCGTATCGTTGATGGCCTGCACCGACGGCGTGTTCTCACCGATCTTCAACGGACACCGCCATTTTGCGAACCGACAGCCCTGCTTCTTGTATTCTGCGCAGCGCTTTGCGAGGTCGTCGAGACCTGGAAGGTTAATTATATTTATAAGTCTGTCCTTTTTTCTGCATTTTGGAACACAATAGCTCAAGACCGAGAGAATTGGAAAAAAGAAAGAGAGCCCTTTGCCCTACAGTGGGACGACAATGGCTGAAAATAATAATAATAAGAGTCCGTGATTGTCCATGCAGGGTGCATGGACAATCACGGACTCTCAAAGGTGTTGAAATTTCAGGAACTGAAATGTAACATAAACTGTGACATAATCGGAAAAAAGTAGTTTTATTTCAAGTATGGTTAATGTTTGAGTGGGACTTACATGTTTGAGGTATTTACGACCGTTTTACAATTACCAGGTATTTTCGTAAAACAGTTTGCTAAAGTCAAATTGAAATCTATTGTTATGAATAATGTTAACATGAGAAGTGATATTTTATTCACATTTTAAGAAAACTTATATTATTAAAAAAAGCAGGGTAAATTATAAACATTTGGAAACGTTTTCTAACTTTGCAAGTGCTCATGTTGCACAAGTTGGTAAATAAAATTAATCTGACTCATACATTTTATCCCTTCAGTTTTAGTTCTAAAAATAACTTTCAAACCGCATCGCAGTTCATTTTACATTTCGCAAAACAAGCATTCATAGAAAACTCTTCTGAAAACATATGTACACACACATTCAGTTTGAAACGAACTGGCAGCCGCCACGCGGTAACCCCGTTTGCCCTCACATTCATGCATTTATGCATGCTTTATTTGAGAAAAGGTCCGGTTACCAGAATATTTTGCTCAAGTTATTTCGTTGTATATTTTTTGGGAATCGAAAAGCTATTATAATAAGGCAAACTTGCCATAGATCGTGTACCTAATGCCTTTACAATTAGGGTATTGAGGTGCTTATAAGGATACATTTTTAATTGACTTCTAAAAAAGGAGAAGAACCTCAATTCGGAAGTTCTTACTTTTTACTTAATCGCTTCTTAGAAGTTTGAGAAAACCAAAAGTTTGATTAAAATTTATAAATAAGTTGCGTTTCATTTTAAGGCCAAATCATCTTTCAGGTTAATCCTTAAAAAAGCATAACCAATTTAATGAAACTGCGGTCGATTTGGGAAGGTTTTTTGGCGATTTCTGAAGGTTTGGACCATTTAACATATTGTAGCATAGTGTTGTAAGAATAATTTGTTAATATTAAACCTAAAAACCTCTGTACCTTGAGTGGTAACCTCATCTTGCGAGAGGAACAGCGGCACTGCATCCTTATCCAGCTTGATACCAGGAATGATGTTCCTCTTCTTCAAAAGCTCCAGGAATGGTGTTCCGTCATCGGTCTTCTGGTAGACCGTCTCGTCAAAGAGGATGACTGCTGATACATGGTCAGAGAGCGTCTGGAAAGAGGTTTAAGATGAATATAGATATGTTGGATTGAAGAGATTATCAGAAGTGACGCATCATAAAACAATCGCAGACTCAGATGTTTGGAGATAAATTAAGCTACAAAATTTTATTAAAGCAAGTAAATAATTCGTGTAAATACATAAAGGAACTTATTGCATTTTGAATAAATGCAGTTTTGACATTATTTTCAGATGACATAACGTAAAACATGTTGGTAACATGTAAAGAGTAATCAGGAGTATGATGGATGCAAGTGGCAAGAGACAGAGGAGAGTGATATAAACAAAGATAGGCCTATGCCTAGCAGTGGGTGATAAAGAGCAGAAGTTGAAGGTGATTTTCAAACAAATCAAAAGGCAATAACCAATCAAAAATAAATACACAACGACTAGTATGCCCTTATAAATATCATAGAACACTTTGACATAACTTCTAAACTGAACAGTAAAAATGGTTAACAACTTATAAAAGTAAATAACAGTCGAAGTTTCTGGAATCGCGTTAAACATTGCCCAGTAAAAAGAGGGATGTCCCTCGAGGAATCTCCGAGAACAAAGCCTGTAAGGCTCTGTTTACATTTGTTATGTTTCTATACGTGAGGTAACTTTTAACGGGAACAATAAGGAAATCTGTTTCCAAAATATATTTTTTTTGCGACGTAACTGGATTTTAAACGACGCGGCGAGGCTCTGTTGTTGAATGTTTTGTGTGTATTAAATTGGTTTTAAGAGTTGTATTGAATGATAATATTTTCTTTATAATGTGAAAGATTATATAGATAGATGCAGAAAATATATTTTATAGTCAAAGTACCACTGAAATAGATACCTTAATAGTATAAATAGATTATGTGTAACCAATCTAAGATCTGATATAGTTCGTTGATAGCCATTATAGGTTTAAATTTTAATAGGTATAGCTTAAAGTTTTTATTTACACTAGCCAAATGGCAGTCTTGGTATCTTTGGTCTGAATTTGGACATGATCGTAGACATGACTTATATCTGTACTTATATTTCGTGCGAATAAATGACTCTTTTTTGTTTTATATATATATAAGCTGTATATTTACTTACTTCAGTAGTAAAAAGGAGTTGACGGTATCTTCTCCTGTTATTTTCAGTGTTCTCTAAACCAATTGCAGCCAGGAGCTTTCCAATACCCTCTGGAAATTACAACCGATAGTTTAAGTTATGGTTTCAATAAAAACTACTTATAAAGACCTTTTTCCAACATTCCTCAAATGAAATATGAATTACGTGTAAAAACAATGTCACGTTATTTATCTGATTTTTCAACTAGATAAGTCTGCAATTTAACTCGACAAATAAGACGTTAATTATGTTTCTCTAGATAATGATCCAAAAAAGTTTATTTTTTAATTCATCTCAAACAAAAAACTCTCATCTTTATCCCAAAGCAAATAAACATTAATAGCTTATATAGTACTCGGTATAAATATGCCATAAACAGTTGAATAACGACTAGCATAACGACAAAGCGATGATCGAGTTTTAATGGGATTTTTATTGGTAGCTTATGGCGTGCATTAGGAAAGCCCATGGATATGGGAAATATGGTTTTACGGATGAAAGGAAATGACCCAGTGGCCCAGTTTATAACTTACATAAACTTTTGTAAGTTTAATGTAGGTTACATAAAGTTTTGTAAATTAGTTTAGTATACGCTCTTGTTTTTTGTTTAGCCCAAAAACGTTTACCGGAATATTTTGAAAGCATTGGCTCGGTTTTCAATTTTGTATTAAAGTAAATTTTAGTTTAATTTTCAGGTTGGCTATTTTAGACTTTTTTCGATTAACCAGCTAGTCTGACAACTCGCACACTTCAGAAAGTTGGCTAAATTAAATCGATACTAACACATAATTCATATTTTAAGTGGTGTAATTTATCTATAATATGTATGTATTTAGAAATATATAGGTATGTTCATCAGTTGTCTGATTACCATAACACAAACTCTGCTTAGCTTGCGATCAGAACCGTGTGTGAGATGAAAAAAAAAAGTATTTTGGATAATACTTTTATATTAGTATCGATTAAAGCAGGCCAACTCTAATAACAGTGGGAACTGGCTGACTGGCTTAATGGATTAAGGTATCTGAGTGCAACAGCTAGTTATTACATAAAGTTATCTTACCATTAACTTCATCGACAGCTAGAATTCCTTTCCCCGGAGCCACTATTGCTTCAGCGGTTTCCCGCAGCTCCTTCTGCAGCTCAGGGTCAGGGTAGGAGAAGAACGTCATCCTGGAAAAGAAGAATATTTAATTAAATAATTATTAAGGTCATCATATTAACGTACTCATTGTTCCTTTGTAGTCTGCATCAAAATATCTGTTGATAACTAATCATTAATTTCCTAACAAGAACATTAGCACTACGTAACTTTTCTTGGTAAAGAATTTACTAAATAAAAAGGGGTGTGTGTTAGACCACAAGAGTTATGAAGTCAAAAATACAGTAATTTTCAGTCGGATAAAAATCCGAATCCATAAAAAGAACTGTGGACAGATAGGTATCATAAAACAAATAACAGAACTGCGTATTTCATATAACCTTTAAACATTAATTAAAACTAAATAAACATATGCATGTAATATGTATGAATAATTTAAAACTTGTTCATTAAAATTGAATTAAAATCGTGTGTAAACAGCAAAGTTTCATATCAGCAATTTGTTTTTTAAAACCACTGGTCGACGTCAAAACGAAATGCCTGCGGGACAAGTTTAATTAAAACATGACATTTTGATCAAACTATATCAAAAGTTTAATGAAACAGAAAAATACGAGTTCAATTTCAAATTGTATTTTCGTTGAAAGTTTTCAAACACTGGAGCATTGATGTTCATTTGTTTTATTTAAATTTGAAGTTTTAATTAGTCGACCGCAACGATTACTATACTGAGATTCTCTTAGAACTTTGTGGCCTGATTTTTAGACCCTTACAAGCTATTTGAAATGCAGCACTTTTATATTGCATTCACTTTAATTTGTAACCAGCACTTTACCAGTCATGTTTATCAAGAAATACGTACAGAAATTCCCAAAAATAACAGGTTCATATCTGCTTTACAATAAATGTAATAGAACCTTAAGTGAAAATAAGTCTTAGTAACAAATATTTACTCCCCAAAAACAGTTTCTCTAGAGTCTTCAGTTATTAAATTACCTACATCAAAGCTCATCTAAAAATTACATCCCACACAATATTTGGAAAATAAGTAATGATATAAAGCCTCGTTTTTCTCAGGCGACACTAATCTAAATCGATGGCCGGCTCATTCGTCTGTGTCAACCAACGGATTAGTGTCCCAGGCTACTTTTAGAAGCATTACCACGGATATAACCAGATTCTGTTACATTTTATATTAAGGAATTACTCCCTAATGTTTATAAATTTAATGTTTGTACCTAAAGAGCGTAACCATTTAATTATGTAACTAGGTTATACTTTTTGTAAGTTCAAAATTTAATACATACACACGTTAATACTTGCTACGATCCTTACATACTTCTTTCGCTTCATCCACTGTCATTATTCCCTTCATACATGCTCTTCGGTTTCGGGTACTCTTGACCTGGCCTTTTTTCAAGACGTCTTCAAAAGTTAATTTTCTCTGGTAATCGATATAAAGAACAAAGAAAACGACTAATAAATATCGCCATGGATATCTTAGTCGACCTCATGAGGCAACAAGCATAAAAGTCATGGGTTGGTATTCAGACATAAATCGCCCGCATCCTGAATGCATTTTAACGATAAATGAAAATTAGCCTATATGAAGACCTATATTAGGTAATATGAAATGCTTATTTATCAGACTCCTTATTTCCTTTATCATAATCCCCTGTAAATTAGCTTATATAAGTGTGGTATCTTTACATAATACCATCACATAACAATATTTTCGAACCTCTTGTCAAGAAAAACAGACCAGCATTTTGTATATTGCAGTTTTGCTCTCATTTGCCACGAATGCTGACCTATCTTCTTGATTATGTTTCCTAAAGAATGTAGAAAGACGAACAAAGATTTTTACAAACTACGGCATTCCAACCTCTGGCCAGAAATCTCCGCAAGCCATCCTTCGCCTTTGTGATGTAACATAATGTATGGTTCAGTAAAGCTTTTCAACAGGTAGGTAATTCTTACTGTCTGGTGGAATAGTTACGAAGATAAATCTTCCACAATGCATTGCAGTGGGATTCCACTGAAGAAGTTCAAGTCACCGTAAAGTATTTTATTCATGTACTAGATTTTCTCTACTTCATATTCGGAAATGAAGTTTCTGATGAAAAATATCGGTCGAGAATCTCTTTTCTTTTTTTATTATATTAGATTTAAAAGTAAACAAGAGAATAATGATGGTGTTCATTTGTTTTCTTAAAAGCAATTTAGGTTTCCTAATCTTATCTACCTACACTGCACTAACAAACGAAAATAAATATTGGACAAAATTATTTGTAATAAGTAGGACTAATTTCTAAGTTCTAGGCAACATAATCTTTGCTATTATATACGATATTTTAGCCTAATCTAGCTACCTAATAGCTAAAGTACCTAAGCAGAATCTTGTTATAGTACACAGTAAAACTAAGATCTTAAATATAACACAAATCAAGGAAATAATATAAAATAATCACCTGTTTTGTAAGAACACGCAACAAACACTAAATAAAACATTCTGAGCCACAATAATTTAGATAAAACATTATCTCGTGTCATACAGGGTGTTCTAATTAGGTAACACAAGTTTTACATTTTTGTTGAAGAAAAAATACAGAAATTTTGACTAAGTATTTAAAACTACTTAAAGTAAGTTTCATTTAGAAATAATAATAGATTTAAAACTTGACCAAATATAATGTACGGAACCAAATTGCTTTTAAAAAAAATCCAAACTCAATTACACTTAATCATTTCTTGTTCTGTACCTCTAAATAGTTAAAGGACGTACGAATTACATAAACTAGGTCGATAGTATCCACATTTCATTATGCACAGCCTAAGTCAGTACCTACATACCTATACCTCTGTAATACCTAGGTAAGAGTATATACCTAGGTATCCATATAATAGCGCACTTCACTTAGCTCGGGACGTGCTTGAGCGATGCTCCCCTGATTCACAGACTAACGAATAGCGAGATCGCGTCAGCTGTTTGTGACTTCGCAAATTGTTAGGCTGCGGTCACACAGTCAGATTAAACGACATTAAAACATTTTTAATAAGTTTAAGTACTGCCTTTTGGGAATGGGAAGACGCTCGAAGAATCGCGCGGGAACGGCCGGCTTGGAGAAAACTTGTTGGGGTCCTCTGCACCAGCAGGGTGCCTTAGGACCACTACTACTACTGCCTTTTGAGTTCCAAGGCAAAAAGAAACCTCGCGGCAGACCTAGGAGGGACGAATGTGACTCCTTCGCGCGGATCTGGCCTCAGAAAGCCATAGATACGGAGAATTGGAAAGGAAGGGATGCCTTTTCCCTGCAATGGGACACTACAGGCTCTTAATAATTATTATTATTTTCTACTGCGTTGGTTGTTAATTATTTTTTAGATGACACACTTATCACCCTGTATTATGTAAACAACTGGGCAAAGTCTTCACTCTTAATGATATTTATCAAACAATTAGTGTACAAAAGAGTCTCAATTTTAAGCGACGTTTAGTTCTAATGCTGTCTAAACTGTATATTTTACGGATAAATAATATATACCCAATTAGGCTATAAGATAAAAAAAGTTTTGTCCGTAGGTAGTTTAGTTATTATTTAAGTAAGTTAAGTATTTCAATCAAGTAGGTAGCTTATGTCAATTGATTCCTCGATGCCTTATGTACCTACTTACAGTACTCGCTTTGACACGTCTTATTTTAATTAAGATTGTCGCTAGTGTAAACACAGCCTAAAACAATTCTTACAGCACCAATTGGTGTTTGGTACGAATCAATTAATTCTGCTTCTTCAAATCAAACGTTTTAATATTTAAGAGTAACAATAACAAGACAATAAATGTCAAGTAGCTACATAGGCTATTCTAGACTTCTAAAATTAAGAATTAAATGGCTACATAATTATTGTAACAAAGAATCTTTTTCCATCCATTTTATTATTACTTGTCCTCTCCTTACCTCAAAATTATCTTCATTGTCTAGTTCAAGAATAATTTATTTGTAGAATTGTTGATAATTGCCGTTTCGACATTTTTTATATTTATCTATAAATAAGTATCTGAATCACGCTGTATTAGTTTGAGCCCATAAAATTATAAATTTTATTGATAAACTATTGACATCGGATCACTTATATAATATCGTAGTAAACAGTTTTTATAGGAGATACTTACGACGCACCCGTATCTAGGCATTAATAACATTCTAGATGATTAAGTATGCTTCAAAGAACTGGCTGTTTTCTGGTTGGGAGACCAGGGCCAGATCGGAAGAGAGCCTACGAGTATATCAATAAAATAAAAATTTTGTGCAAAGAATAGATTCAGTTTGTAAGAGCCCAAAAAGTTTTTTCCGAATCTACATAATGCTGAATGAAACCGTTTTGGTCCAAATTACCCACTTTAATTTTTTATCTGTCGTTCATAAATTCATAAATGTAATATTTTGGTTTTGTGCTAAGAGGTTCATTGCCATTGTATCTTAGTAAAAAAAAAGAAATGTCAGTTTAATTTGGCTACTAGTGATGTGCCTTGCAATCAATATTAATGTTATCGATAGTTACAAAATTATGAAAAGTGAAAAACGCCACATTCCAGATTTTCCTACCATCAGTTTCAGGCGGCTATTTTTACAGAGTATCGCTCTCTGTCGGCACTATGAGCAACTACTGTGTTGCGTATGATGTTGTTTATCAGGCATGCTTGGAATTGAGAGATCGGTCGACACGTCGACACGCAGTACCAATGTTTTCTGTAAGATGGCGCCCCTCTCGGTAGGTAAAACAGTTTCCTGCTATCACTAGACCTTCAAATGACCTTTTGTGTGTGTCCTCTCGGCGACTTATTATTTGACAGTACTACCAACGTAGCAGTTCGGGAGTGTCTGTGTATCACCGGATAAAATTAATAAAAAAGTAAGTGTTAAATTAATATTTAAATTAATTCCTTACAAATATAAGCACAAAATAATGTTAAGAAAGTTGTATATCGTACGAATTGGTCTGTATTTGAGGTTATTAATTCTACTATAATTATTTTTAGAAATTATTATTTAAGAATTATTTCCAAATAAGGACTTAGTTAAAATAATTATCAGGTCCATAAAATGTTTTAATTTATAAGACCGAACGATTTTTAAGCATCGTATGAGCAATTGCTTTGATTGCAATTTTTATTGACTTATTACGTTATAGTCGGCAGTTCTGTCAAAACAATATAATATTCGACACATTGACCAAAATAATTGTTCTTGTGTAGGTGTGAGATGATTTGGAAAGATTTTGGAATTACACTATCTGTTTTGCCACATTTTGTATGATATAATACGCTCCTTGACTAATTTGGAAAAATTAGACCTTCAAATATAAAGCACAGGTTGTGACAAATTTTCTGGATTTCCCTTATCTACTAGTGTTAAAATATTCTAAAATATTCACATCGGTCAATTCTGTAAATAACTAATTTCATCGATGACCTTTCAAGGTCACCTTTGGGAAAACATTATTATGAAAGTCAAATGAATTTAATTTAAGTTTGTACAATGCTATGTAAATTTAACGCCTTAATTATTATTATTTAAATCCTATATTAATATTTACATTTGAATTTAAAGGAATTTCATTCAGCATTTCAAAATAGTTAAACGATGTTACGCATGTACATTGAACTTTTCATTTTCTAATAAATTTGATGAGAATACCTTTGTATAATTTTTTAACTAATTCTGGCCAATCATATAAGGGTAAATTATTATACAAAGAAATAATTTATATATCAATAATTTATAATTTTTATAGCAAAAGCTAGCACCTGGCTTTCCAGTAAATATCGATCCTGCCAAAATTCATACAACACTATTCTATTGTTTGATATTATGTCAAAAATGAAATTGTCTAAAATTGACGTATCGCCCATCGAGAAAAGTGTTCTTCGTAATTTAATTTTTAAAACAAATGAATAAACGGACAGAATCGGTTACTTAGTAATGGTGAGTTTTTGATAGAACATATTTTATAATGTCGAGTATATTATTTTTAAGTTTAATTATTTTCTAAGTTAATTTTACAAACTAAATCCACAATGGGCGCGAAAGGTAAAAAGAAGAAGGGAAAAAAGGGACCTCCGGAGTCAGGATGGTGGCCAGGATTTGGAACGAAGGGTAGGCAATAACTTAGCACTGTAGCAAATGTATTCGGCTTGTAAGTCTATGTATATCGATCAAATCATCACATACAGTGAAGTGTATTCAGGCATAGACATAGAAATTCTTTCGATCGATATACTCTTCGACAATAAATAGGATATATCTCCTGAGTTCCTTCAAAATTCAAGCTTACGGAAATATAGTAGGTAAATCATAATACCCTGTTAGGTAAAACACTGTCAAATATGTTTTTGAATCCAGTTTGAATCCAGTTAGAATGCATGTAATCATCCATTAAGAATATATCAGATTTTTAGTTTCTGAGAACTATGAATGGTGAACTAACAATAATGTAATAAGGCGGCAAACATATACAGATTTTTCTGAATTTAAACTCTTAGTTTTTGTAGAACATTTCCAGTAACAAATCATCATATTAGTATAATACAGACCAAAAATTGTCAGTTAAGGAAAAATATACTTTCTGGATTGAGCGATACAAATTGGTTATATAAGGTCTACTATAAAGAATGCTCTTTGATAACATTTCTCATTACAGTTTAACATTTAATCAGAACATAATTATTCTTTTGATATTACTAATGTACCTATTCAAAACTGCATTTATATACCTAAACAACAATTTAAAAGACTGGTAGATAGTTAGAAATTACTAATAACTTGGCACTGCCATTTACAATATTTTATTTATTTATTCCGGGCAAAGGTCTTGTTTCTTTTTTTATTAACTAATCATGTCTTTCTTGACTCCTAGTGTCTCCTAGTCTTATTTAATATTGATGTGTGAATATAGGAACTATAGCAATATAATAATTATAATAATATTCCGGGACATCCCACACACGGTTGTCTGATTCCAAGCTATACAGAGCTTGTGTTATGGTAACCAGCCAACTGATGAACATACTTATATATTTCTAAATACATACATATTATAGATAAAATAATAGTAGTAATAAAATAGTAATAATAATAGCAATAGTCCTTATATCATAGTTATTGTTAGGTAGGAGTATTATTGTTTCAAATTAATCTTTCCTTCAATATGGAGAGGTGCAATATGCATTATGCGATGTGTTCAAAGTATTATCTTTTATCACAATAATTAAGAGAATAATTATTTGCTAGACTCATTATATTTATCAATCATTAGGTAGAATAAGAGTTAATTTATCTTTATATTTGTTATTTATTTAAGATACTTTAATGATCCCTATTTATGAAAATAGATAGTAGATAGCAATGATTTTGAATGTATGGAAGCAATTTATGATGGTTTTAAGCATATTAAAGATTTTAAACATTCTGTAATGATCATAGTTCAGACCAGCCTTAATAATTGGCAATTAATAACTTTTAGGAAAACATTTTATAGAAAGTCCACTTTGGCAGAGATATTGTTTTATGGTTTAACAACATCACATTTATGTCTTTATTGTTATTTTAACAATAATATACATTTAATATGTGTAAAAGCATTTAAACATCATAAATTATATTTTATTTAGGTCTCACATTATTTTGGTCTTCTGACATTCCAAATTGGTTTTTTAATTTAATAAATATTTTGTTACTTTATAAATTGGTTTATTTATTTAATACATATTTAATTCATAATTATATTTAATTGTGCTGGCAGAACTTTGCGAAGTAAGAACAAATTTAAGTGGACAAATAATTTCCTGGTCACTAACCTCAATGTTTGTTGCAGCCACAATGAGCACCTACTTCCAGTACCCGACTCCCGAGCTCCAGGAGGAGCTGAGGAAGATCGCGCAGGCGATCGTGGCTCCCGGCAAGGGTATCCTCGCCGCTGATGAGTCCACTGGTAAGTTTCTTAAAGCTTTCATTTAACTTGTCATGGACTGCTATAGGCTGATAATGATGATGATATGCATGTTTTTTCAGTGGAATTTTGTTAGTACTTATGAAGTAGATATCTTCAACCTCAATTTTATTTATTCTTCGCCAGTCACGCGGTGTAAGATGGGTCGACAATATAGCGTGACGTAATAGAGTGGTCTATGCCCAGTGGGTGGGATGAGAAGGGCTATGGATGATGATGAGCTCTGGAAATTTCCAACTAGAAATTTAGAGTAAATTATTTCTTTACACACAATTTATCTAGTTGGGACTGTTTAATATTTCATAAGTTTGAGTGAAAAAATAACAGAAATATCCCAAAGGACTTATTCCTAAGCTTATTACAGAGAAAAACATGGTCAAACTACTTGAATCACAAGTAAAATAGTTAATTGAAAAAAAAATACTGAATTTGACCAGTGGAGTGGTGCTCTGTAATTTCAAGGTTAATTAATGACGATGGTTTCACATACCAAGTATTTGCCGCGTCATGCAAAGGTCCTTGCCTGACGAAATACCAATGCAATGTAATCTTACACCATTATTTCTTCACCCAGGCACCATGGGCAAGCGTCTCCAGGACATCGGTGTGGAGAACACTGAGGAGAACCGCCGCAAGTACCGCCAGTTGCTCTTCAGCTCTGACCCGGTGAGTTTACTTCTAGAATGTTCTTTCTTACTTCTTTACCAGGCTTTATCTGTTTACTTACCCGTGTATGTACGGATTGGAGATAGATTTATTTATTAAGGTTTTCCAATAGCTTCTGTGTACAGTAATGCTTAGGTATATTAATAACTATGTCTAAGACTTACACAGTCGCCAATTACTGGTTAAACAGCATTCACAAAATAAGTGATAAGTGCTAGAAAGAATATAAAACTAAAATGATGAGAGTAAATTAACTAACTTAAAGTGTTAACTTAAATGAGTTTGGAACTAAAACATAGAGATAGGAGAATTGAAGTCATTATGTTTTCTTCGTCTTCGCCAGAATGGTTCCATTCGACCATAAAGTCGTAATTAGGATTGGTCGGTTTGGGGTTTTTGATTTCCATGTTTTATCATGAAGGGTGTAGGCGGGTAATGCAAGAGGGGCAAAACCGATGCCGCAATTAATATTGACGATATTTTACACTCTATTGTAATCTTTGTATAGCATGGAAAGGCAATGGAGGTAGAACGAGTATGGCTGTTCCTTTTCTCGTTTCTTTTCATTCTTCATTTTGGTAACATTATTGAAAAGATTTATAGGTAGCAATTGAGTATGACGGTCTCAATTGACTTGTCTACTAAACTGCTTCTGAGCATCTAAATTGAAAGATTTCATGTCTCAAATGTAGTTGAAATTTTGCGTAGTTACAAAAATAAGTTTTATCTGTTGTTGCCGTTCAAAACAGAATCATCGCCACGCCTTCGCTTTTTGGTCATTCAAACATCGTCATTTTTGAGTGACGCTCAGGTAATTATGTATTAAAAGGGGTGTGTTATATCTACACATCTAAAAGCTAATATTATTGATTACTTTTATCATCTAAATAAGTATTTCTACCTAATTATTGTAATTAAAGAGTCATGTGTAATTATTATTTTCGTCTTTAGTCCGTATTTTTGATAATCCGTCCGTTGGTACTTAATTATCTGCTTGTTAAGATGACATTTGACTTTTTACATCGTGACTAGTTATACTATTTAATATTTATTTAAACTTATCCTCTCAAGGAAATCAAGTTCAATAAATGTTAATTTGATTCAGTTACGTAGATATTACGATTATTTAAAGGCGGGGCAGAGCCGTGCCCCCAGTATAACTGGTTTGCATATAACACACGAATATTAAGTAATAAGCATTTCCATGGCTAACAGAAATTTGTAGCATAATACTGCAAAAAAAATGTATTTATTTCTTCAAATGTCAAAGAAGGAATCAATTCATATATATTCGTAGTTACTTCTAGGTACACACCTATATTATTTTATTGATGGATCTATCTACTATATGCAAAGCTAATAGCCAAGCATCGTGTCAAAACTCTCACTATAATATTATTGCAGCCAATTGTACCACTTTCCATAGACCAAGCATGCCAAAATACATGTATTATTTGTCCTACAAAGTAGTGACTTAATTTCATAAATACATGCTTCAGTTGTCACGTTTACGCTCGCCGTCGACATATAATTGTATTTTCCGTATGAAGATCGTAAGCGTCACGGCGCATAACTACTTTAGTTCACGTCACCAAATTCTTGGTTTCTCTTGCTGGGAAAGTGATTTATGATGCATCTAAACATTAGTGACGTTGTTCATGAGAAGTTGTCTTTTCCTGCAGTACCTTAGTACTTTTCCTTTCTTGTTTAGGTTTATGGAATCAACTTGGAATGACTTTTCTTTCTTCTTACAAACCAGGCCTTTGCCAAATTTTCATGCGTTGAAAATGACCCCATGCCCATCAAAGCTTTTGAGTTTTAATCGCTGATCAAATTATTTCAACCCAAGTGACTTCTCTACTAGATAATATGACAAATGTTTACTGGTTTTTCTAAAGTAAAGAAGTTTGAAATGACTGTTGGTCTTAATCATCGACCACATATACATGTCTGTACACACGTAGGCCATTCTAGACATCGAACTGTCAGACTCGAAGAGTGAAAGTTTGACGTAACATGCTCATGATTAATGCGTTATTATACTTCCTGTAAGCTATAGCCGTATAACTATATTATTTATTACCATTTTGTTTAATTAGCTACATATTAAGAAACTGTATACATATTATGTAACGGCAAAGGCCTTCCCTCTTCCTCTTTCACGCACTTTTAACTTGAGCTACGATGGGCTAGTCCTTTCGGTGGGAGGGTATTCAATATACGACTTATATTCAATCACGTGCATCTTTTTGATCTAGTTACACCCGTATAACTATATTATTTATTACCATTCATATAAAAAAACTGTATTAAATTCATTTATCTATTAATCCCGTCCGTCCTACGACGGGGCAAAGGCCCCCCGCCTCCCTCTTCCACGCACTTGTCTTGAGCTAAGATGCGCTATTCCTTTCGGTAGGAGTGTATTTAATATACATTTTATATTAAATCACGTGTCTCTTTAAGATTTAGATCTTTAGTGTTGATAGATAGGTCATTCATATCTAGTCTAACGAAAATAAATTTCAAGGACACTTTAATTAATTATAGAGATGTCTAACATTCTTTAATGACATGACGCTTAGCATGGCGCCTGACTTCTCTTACATATCGTGCCAAATATGGTACGATAGAAATAAATACGTACTTTGTTTGTTATGATATCCGGTCAGTCATGCGACTAATTAGCTATTATTGTAATACTTTGACGTGCTAATAGCATATATTTTACTTTTGTAGAGCTATATTTAACAAACAAGTTTTTTTTTCCGTAGGTACTGTAGGACGAGTTTAGATTTTCATTGTTGTATTTCATTTCAAACATGCCTAAAGATCCTTCCCGTAACTCCATTTTCTACGTAAATGAAAAATGAATGAAATGTAAAATGATGGCTTGAGTTTTTGGAAAAGTTTTTTTTCTAATTTCGTCTTACCTTACATCCGTTATTTATATGACGTGTTTTGTTGAAGTATTACATCATAATATCATCATGTACGATTCGAAATACTGATAATGTATAATTGACTGATTATAAAACAGTTAAAGTAGTGAGATATTGAGAGATGATTTGAAGTTATGAATAGGCTTAAGTCTGCCGACCAATTTCAACAATAGAAGTATTAGGTCAGTATACTGAACTCACCACGTAACTTAAAAATAAATGAAGTAACGTAGGATATATGCGTAAAGGACCCCTTCGTCTAGCAATATTGTAAACACTGGACAGGGGGCCTCCCAAATTTTCGAAGCAAATTAGTGCCTAGATCACTAAGACTGCAACAAAAGTCTATATAAACCAGCATTTTAAATCCACCCTTCTTATGTAGTCTTAACAACTTTCTTTATTCCCCAGGCCCTTTCCGAGAACATCTCCGGTGTGATCCTGTTCCACGAGACCCTGTACCAGAAGGCGGACGACGGCACCCCCTTGGTGGGGCTCCTGGAGAAGCGCGGCATCATCCCCGGCATCAAGGTCGACAAGGGTGTCGTGCCGCTCTTCGGCTCTGAGGACGAGTGCACCACCCAGGGTAAGTCAACTCTCCTACCAAATATTATTGTGTGTTTAAACAATGAATCGAAAAATAAGGGTTTTAAGTTTGACATGGACGTCTGTGGCATCGAGGCTCCGAAAGGAATCGTGTTTAAAACCTGTCGTGATCGATATGGATCTTAACTATAATTTATAAAAATATGTAAGTATAGTATTTAGAAATATAAAAGCAATTTCCTAAATAAAGTCGGGCGTTCTAATGTTCTAATTTGTGTGTGAATGCTGTAAAATCCTGCTGCGAAAAGAAAATGTCACAAGGGTTTGAAAATTGTATTTAATCAAGGAGAGAAAAGTTAAAAAAGGAATTTGTTTGTTCAAAAGTTTAACTTACTTTACTTCTACAATCGTACACTATAAATTTCCGAGCCCAGCTAAGGAATTTATTTCAAATACTTAAGTTTTAAAAAGCCAAAGAACTATTTCAAAAATATAGTCTCTAAATGAATACAGAACATACATAACAGTTGAAAACGTGATGTGGCGACAATTCTACAATATTATTATTTGCTCAAACTTGTAAGATAGTCATTATCACCGTAGGTACCGATTGTTATGACTTATTATCTTCAGCCAGAGGATTTAAGCGAATGGCAGCACTTTATAACTCTTTGGCGGTTAAATATATAAGATATAATACATAAAGATATGTAATTATTTAATGGTGGGTGGTATTTTCCATTGACTTATATAAAATTATTTGATACTTCATTATTGGTAACTATAAGTAAGGTAAGATCTAAATAATGGCAAATTCAGAAGTCTAGCTAAGCACATAAATATTAATGGATGTCAATTCTATTTTGGCATTCAATCGATTGTGTCATAAAGTATTTCATCACAAAGAAAATCTTTGTTAAAAAGCATTCAAAGATATAGAAGAAGATACACACACACACACACACATACACACTCACACACATGTATTAACTTAATAATTTATTTTTATTAATGTAGAATTAGACTTTTTGTTTTATGTGAAAGTGATTTTGTTTTACTATAACAGAGCCACAAGATACAAGCTCTGCTTAGTTTGTGGCTCGCCAATTTGCTGTAGTGTTATATTCTTTCTAATAAATAAACATTATTATTATTAAGATATTTTCTGTATTTACTAAAGTATATGAAATATTACAACTGAATTTATTTCTAACCTAGCCGTGTCCATTCCAAATTAAATTAGATATGGCTGTAAGATTTTCTATATTTTAACATTTATATAGTATATTTGCTTTTAATAATCTAAAAATAAAATGGAAATGTTACATGACGACAAACATCATGACCTCGCGAAATCAACATTTTTATCATGAAGTTGTTGGCCTTTTGGACTTGCTATCTATTGACAAACTGGTCGAATGGGGGCTCGACTGTTTATCGTATATTATCATTTAATACTCGTAAACAAGTTTTTACGTAAGAAATGACTTGCATACAAATAAGATATTATCTTGTACAAAAATTGGTAAAATCTGCCTTTAGTAAAGTAAAAAAAAAGTAAAAGTACTTTAATTATGCTTTTATTTATTTCTCAATTTTGTGCTCTTGCATCTACTACGATTTGTGTCTGCAACACCCTAAGGTTGACTGGCAGAGAATGCCTTTTGGCATTAAGTCCGCCTTTGTACAACAGTGTGCAAAAAGTGTTAAATAAATAAATATTAATACAATTATATTTTATTTGTTGGGGTTAAAAAAGACATTTCCTCTATATATTTCAAACAACGTACGTATGTGCGTATTTTAATTTTGTTATGCATGGAAACAAACGTAATCTGATTGTTTCCATACACTAGTATGTATGTATTTTGATATGAAAACGGTAGGAAATCTGTGCTAATGATAAATCGATAGTTGCACGAAAGTAATTTGCAGTTTACTATCGCTTTATCAGTATATTGAAGTTTCTGTGAAGTCAAGAGGGTGGGGTAATGACTTCCAGTGTAATAAATAACTACTAGACGCCATTGATTTTGTTGTTATAATATTGATAGGTGCATTATGTTTACAAATGGGCCTATGTGGTATATTGATGGTAGAGTTGTCATATATTTACTGATTTAGAACCTTAGTAAATTTTATGATTGGCTAGCTATAAATAACACTATGATCTGAATAGTTCCTTTTCTTAATATAAAGTAAGTTCTCTGTATGGTAGAAAATATTGAACTGTTCCTAAATGTGGTAATCCTTTTGCCCTCAGGTCTCGATGACCTTGCCCAGCGCTGCGCCCAGTACAAGAAGGACGGCTGCCACTTCGCCAAGTGGCGTTGTGTGCTGAAGATCGGCCGCTTCACCCCCTCCTACCAGGCCATCATGGAGAACGCGAACGTGCTCGCCCGTTACGCCTCCATCTGCCAGAGCCAGCGCATCGTGCCCATTGTTGAGCCCGAGGTGTTGCCCGATGGTGAGTACGACTCTTTCGACGTCTGTGCCCCTGGTACTTGCTTTAGGTAACTCTATTATGACAAAGTGAAAAAGGACTAATAATTATTTTTTTGCTTTTTTTTTTGTCTAACTTTAAAGTTATTTTATTATTTTTACTAAGCTTTGATGTTTTTCATTTTAAAATTCGGAAAAAAGCTTCAGATACTATGTGGTGCTAATACTCGACTAAAGGCTCGCAAAACTCGACTTATTCTAGCAAAATACGTTATTCATGATGATTGATTGGCTGTTTCCAGGTGAACACGACCTTGACCGCGCCCAGAAGGTGACCGAGGTTGTCTTGGCCGCCGTCTACAAGGCGCTCAGCGACCACCACGTGTACCTTGAAGGTACCCTCCTCAAACCTAACATGGTGAGCACCTTACCTATACAATTACATCATAAATATACACTTTAGATTACTTATGTCATGGCTGCTACAGTCAAGTTTTTTCACCAGCTCTTTTATTTGAGTGCACAACAGTATAACATCAATCTAACAGAACAGATTTACAAAGGTGTTGCTTATTTGTTAAGAAATCTGCTAGCAGACCCGCGATAGGAGTTTTAAATTTTGGCAGTTAATAGTTTGCGGCGGCATATTGAAAAACTTCAAGTTATAATATTTTATGTAAAGCATTTTTTTTAAGCTTATATTAAAGTGTTGTTGCCTGGATATGTCGTGAACTTTGTACTGGTTTTGTAGGTGACCCCCGGCCAGGGCTGCAAGAAGACTTACACTCCCATGGACATCGGCCGCGCCACCGTCACCGCTCTGCTCAGGACTGTGCCCGCTGCCGTTCCCGGTAAGCTAATACTCGCTAAGTTTGTTACAAACTGTGTTAAAAGTTTTTTACAGCTGAGCAATGTAATTTAAGTAAACAATAATGTAGCGATATCGACGCAAAATGTTGGGCGATGATATATTGATGTAACCTCCGAATAAGACCCGAAACTTTATGTGAATAATAAATAAACAGGGCGATTTTATGTTTTCACGTGAAGAAATACCTCTTTGGGTCAAATCTTTCTTTCTTTCATGACAATTTTTACCGTAAAAAATTTCGCTGAGTTAGTCTGTCATGTCGATCAATTTACTCCAATCACGACTCTGAAGCGTGTCCCTCATTGGTGGGTCTTGAAAGATAGATTTCATGACAAATAGCAGAAATTCTCAATTCCTCCGTACCTGAACAGTACACAGGTTCTCCAGAAGGAACGGCTGCATAAAAAGCAACAAAGTACCATATAATCTAACCAAATTCCATGTTGTATCCAGGCGTAACATTCCTCTCCGGCGGCCAGTCCGAGGAAGAAGCGTCAGTGAACCTGAACGCCATCAACACGGTGGACATGAAGCGGCCGTGGGCGCTCACCTTCAGCTACGGCCGCGCCCTGCAGGCCTCCGTGCTGCGCGCCTGGGCCGGCAAGCCCGAGAACGTGCTCGCCGGACAGCAGGAGCTCATCAAGCGTGCTAAGGTGATTATAGTCTACCAGGGTGGTATGAGATGAAGGATGGTTGGTAAAGAGGATCTTCCTCTATGATGGTTGGGCTAGCAAGAACAGCTCGTCAAGCGTGCTAAGGTGATTATAGTCTACCAGGGTGGTATGACGTGAAGGATGTCTGGTAAAGAAGGATGGTTTGGCTAGCAAGAACAGCTCGTCAAGCGTGCTAAGGTGATTATAGTGTATTAGGGTGGTATGACGTGAAGGATGTCTGGTGAAGGACGGGTGGTTGGGCTAACAAGAACAGCTCATCAAGCATGCTAAGGTGATTATTATACCAGGGTGGTATGAGTTGAAGGATGTTATAAGGCAGAACCTTCCTCTGTTTAGTTCAGCAGTGTGAATTCTGGAAAAGGGAACGTAGTTTTTTAACTCATCAAGCGTGCTAAGGTGATTATACCAGGGTGGTATGAGGTGAAAGATGTCTGGTAAAGAAGAATCTCCCTCTATGGTTGGGCTAGCAAGAACCTGTACCATGTACCTGGGTAATATGGTGAAGGATTTATCAGATAGTAGAGAGAGAGGTTATCTCTCCTCTATTTAGTTCAGGAGTGGTGATGGTGGTGAATGGGAGTCAGAATCTTGCTCTGTGTAGTTCAGGAGCTTATGAAACTCGATACGGCAATTATGTTGAACTAGGATGGTATGAGATGAAGGATGTTTGAAGATCGTTTATTTAAAGAAACAATCAAGTTAGCTAATACGAAGAAGGAGCTCATCAAGAGGTCAAAGGGGTTTTTGTTGTACCAGGGTGATATGAGATGAAGGATGTTAACAGGCAGGAGATCTATGTATGATGCTGGTGATCCAGATATTGTTGAAGATGAAGAATGTTTTAATTATTTTTATTTTGTCAATTTAGTACTTCTTAGTATTTTCTAATAGCTGAAGGTAAGTTGACGTGTCGTCTGCATTTGCAGAAAAGTGCTTAAAGCATAAGAATAAAAATAACTTGAATAGCAGAAAGTATTGGTAGTTAGTTGTTTGTATGTTTCATTATATTTTGCATGTACATTTGTGTTGTCCTATATGTTTACTAATTGCATAGTATGTAGTATATAATATTCGTATGTAGCTGGTGCCTATAGTTGGTCTATTTCGGTAAAACTCATTATAAAATGATGTGAGAAATAAATACTCACTGGCTAAATACGAATATTACCAAAATTATTAGAACTAGAAAACTAATCTGTAATTTTTTTCCACTACCAACATCATCAATGCACCAACGACGCTGCACTCCTGCGCATCTTTAACCACCAATCACGTGCCGATTCTAAATTCGAAAATCTATTACTGGACGAATGCGATATGTTTGCCAATTATGACGTCACAGGCTAACGGTTTAGCTGTCCAAGGCAAATACGTCGCGGGTTCGATCCCATCTCTGGCTGCTAGCAAATCTAACTTTGTTAAATCGCATGCTTACTAGATGATAACATAATTATATTATTCAAGGTAAATCATATGTCACTTGTCGTCGGATATATCGCGGGTAACTCACTCATGTAGAATTTGTTTCGTTGCGTTTTGAACATACGTGTAATTTTTATTCCAAAGATATGTCTGACGATAATTTGATGTGTGGTTGACTATTGAATATAGATTTTGAAATAGGCAGATGTATTATGGCTGCATTTATTTTGATAATAGTTTCAGATATTGTATTATCAATTTGTTCACATAACTGCCTATTTCGAAATCGACAGAAATATATTTTATATGAAATAAACATTTTTTTCATAAAAATCTAAATCAAATACTTTACGGACTGGCTATCGAAGGGTCGTCAGTTTGAATCAAGTCTTATGCATTTATAATACTTTATAATTTTGAAATATTAGTAATGTGTTTAGTCCATATTACTAAGTTTCCTTTTATTATAAAAATCAAGATATTGTTTTAATTTTGTTATGATCTACACTTAATTACATTCCAAATTTTTAATACATTTTATTTCCATAATGTTGTACCTATTGATCACAATTTTTAAACGTTTTGTTTATTTTTTATATTATAAGTCTATTCTAATAAGTTGTTGTTTTATCGAATTTTATATTAATACAATAAACCTCATTACTGAAAACCTAACTTGACTGAAACTTAGATATATGTGTGAATACATCTACAATTAAAACCAGTATTACAGAAAATACATTTTTAATTGCCTACGTTCATCGTAGGCAATATCACCTAACCTTATTCAACGACGTATCTAACTGGATTAAAATTTACCGAATTCAGCTTAGTATTTTTTGACATTGAGCGTTTAAACATGATTTTGAAAATTTCTGTAAAACTTTTATATTTTCTTTGATGTATTCACTCATGTTACTGGTAACTAAACGTAATGCATGTACTATAATAATAGAATGCTTGAATATAGTGTGTAGTACGAACACTAACGCTTTTTGTGCTTAACAATTGTTGAAATAAAACATTATTATCGTTTGGTCGTGTTTATTTTACCTTTCTTCTTGTAAATCTTTACTTGTGTGTGTATTGTGCAGTAGTTTGTGTAGTTAATATTGGTATTTGTTGTAGATTGATCATGTACTTACTAGTAGCCTTCGATTTCGTTTGATACATAATATGTCAAATAAAAGCTGGGTTCAGATTATTCGCAATACAACTTTTCCCATACATTTTATTGTGTTCCCGAACGCAGTAAGAAAAAATGCGTGCACGCTATGTGAAGTCGTAGGAACTTTACATAGCGTTACTTTTGTAGTTAGGATTTTAACAACGGTTACAGGCGTGCGCTCTGTAGGTAGACTGCCAGGATTGGCAAAAAGTCCACATAATATGTTTGTGTTGCAAATAATCTGTACTTGGATTTAAACAGTACAGTTATCTGACTTTTTAATCATTCCGTCAAAATTCATCAAAATTCCGTCTCCGACTCGCTTCTTTTAACTTAATTTAAATAAAACTATTCTTCGTCTCCTACAAGGGTTGAAAATACGGTACAGTAAAGGGAATAATATATACTTGTGGTCTTCACCGACAAAAGTCAGTCTGTGTATCCTCCACCTTGGAAAAGGCGAAAAATGTCCTTGCGTCAAAAAAAGGCGTATAAAGGCAAGACTGGATCGCTTCTTTTCAGTCCACGTTGTGCCATAGACGTAATAATTACTATAGACCCTAGACCCTACTACCTCCTAGACCCTACACAACATTTATCCGAAAGGCAGCTGATAACAATAACCTCCTCCAAATTGTTTTATTATGTAGGTATTTTTTCAAGTCTTCTTAGATTTCTTCTTTACTTTTGTCTGATTTAAATACTTAGGAACCTACTGCAAATCAGCCTGAATTATCTAAATTTCTTAATCCAATTAATAAATATACTCAAAAGTAAAAGTTGTACTCAAAATCAATAGATTCAATTTTAGTATGTAAGTATTAATGCCAAAGGTCACATAGACAGTCAACTAGTATGTCACATCTAAAAATATAAATGAAAAACGTAAAATAGTTGCCAGAATTGTATTTGTCCCTGACCTTTTGTCATAAGATTGCTCTTAAAATATAAACAAGACGTAATTGATATTTATCTTAGAGGCGATAGATAAAAGACACGTATAAAAAATAATTTTCGGTGTTACCATAATTTGTTTAAAATAATGATTTCTAGTGCCTTACATTAATGAGTAGGGACTATAATATTTCCCTTCACTGTATCAAAAATAAGATGTTCTATTTGTCCGTTTTTTTCCTGTATAGTAAAACTCGATGCTATTCTCTCGCGTCAAATATTTATAGGTACTCATTGTTACTTACCATCTGATAAACTGTAGCAGATAGTATTTTTTTATATCTGTCCACATTTTGCAGGCAAATTTTGACAGCAACGTATAATAGTAGAAAAGATCATTATGTACTCTTAATGACGATTTTTTGCTAATTTGAGGAATTATGAATGGTATTAAATAACACATGATATTCCCATTCCAAAATTTATATTTTTATCATATTTATTCGAAGTAATGTACTGAGGGCTACACATTATTAACTAATTCTTATTAAATTAGTATAAGGCTGTAGTCACTAACAAATGCATTCAACAACGCGGCAACGTTATCCACAGATTATTAAATAACTGTTATGTAATTTTAATAACTTTAATCAGCTATCTGTGACTATGGTATAAACAAGTAACTTTATGTTTATATCTTAACATGATTTTCTTTTATTTCCAGGGTAACGGCCAGGCGTCGCAAGGCAAATACGTGGCGGGATCAGTAACAGGTGTGGGCGCCGACGCCGGCCTATTTGTAGCCAACCATGCGTACTAAACGCACAACACTACATTCACACTATGTCGCTAGTTGTCACATCACTACACATAGAACCGTGTCCAACAAACACAAGCGCCACAGATTAACTAAATTATTTATTTACACGCATCTCGTTTAAAAAAAGAATGACATTGTTCTGTTATTCAAACGAGAATGCCGTCTTATCGGTTGTTGCCGATGAGTTCCATTTTTAAATGTTGGCGCGAATGTTGTTTGGAGGTTATAAGAAAAAATGTTTATTTATAAGACACAAATACATTACTCAAGCTTAGTACATTGTTAAGTAATATGTATTTAAAATGAAATTAGAGTATTGTGTCAGATGTTATTGGCAACACATTTAGAAAATGTATTTAATAGTAGCATTATCTGTAGAGGTTGACAAATTAATGTTGTAATTGTGCTATTAAGAAAATTTTAGATTTTGATATTAATTTATTTACAAAAATACGGTAGGTATATAAAATTTATTCGTTAACAGACCATCTTGTAAGTTTATTTTGTATCTATGATTTTAAATATCACTTTTAGTTTGTACTATTTTGATATTTTTAAGAGTAAAAAATTATATTAATCTTTGATCAGGTAGTTTTGTTTCATTTCACTAGTTGTACCCTAAATAGACACCTCAAATAATTAGTTTGTATTCTTAGTCTGTATTGTACATTTTACGATAATTGATTCCTTGATATCACAAGTGTTTAAATGTATTTAAATTTTAAACCAATTGCTAAATAAATTAAAAAAAAAGTAAATTCGTGAATCTCCAAAAAATAACTAACAGACTCTAAACTAAGAACAAGATTAGCAAGCTTTGTAGCGTGTTTACAAAACACACGCCGCCTCTGCTGGCGCATCGAGAAATAAGGCGCAATAGTAAGTTATATTATTTACATTCTCTCAATTTCTCTCAGACTTACTAATATTCTTATATTACACGGATATAATATAACATTGAACTTGTTAAAAATATTGCCAAAGGACCTACAGTATTTTGACACCTATCCTATACCCGACGTAAAGTTGTAAAAGATTTTGTCATTAGCCATCTATACGATCGTTTCCATGGGAAATTTCCGCTAAACGCAACACAAAAAAGAAAAAAACTTATACCTAAGTACTTTCAAATCATGAGTTTCCTTGTGTAACTGCAAACAACCTTTCCCATGAAATAGTTATCTAAGAACTAGTAAGAACATAATTTGTATAAAAGCCAGTCTATCAGCTGTCTGAGCGACACTGCAGGGTGGAAAGTTTTCTGTTATAATTTGCATGCAGACTCGCCGGCAATGCTTAATGAACCGGTTAATTGAGCACTTGCACAGACGGGTAAGGGCTAGGACTCAAAGGAGATTTAAGGCTGGGTTTATCCTACAGAATAAAGTAAAGTTGTCTCCGCTGTTTGTTCGCTTAGATCTTTTAAATTACTCAAAAGATTTTAATGCAGTTTCCAGCAAATAGCCGAAATGTACATACATTGCACCCTCGCGATGTGTTTTGGGTCGCTAGTTAGATTTGTTGGATAGTCAGGATTTTGGTTCCTGTAAGGCCACATTACTATTAAGGCAACGTTTTGGGCAATCTTGCAAATGAGTAAAAATAAGTGGCAACGAAATTTTCGCTAAGCCAATCTTGTAATTAGATACATATAGTAAGTAGAAAATAAAAAATAACCTTAGGCGGGACTCAGACCCGCGAACTACTTTAGTTTCTTAGTAAATAGTATTGATTACAAAATTATACCGTCATTTTTAGTCTATGCGTCTATTGCATGTCTTACAAAAATGTCTACGGTAAAGTTTTAAACTATCATTACAAATAAGAATAATTTAAAATCAAATTGCAGCCCTTTAAATAAAATCCAAACAGCACGTCGATTAATTTAAAGTAAATTGAATAAATAACTTACCAGGCTTTCAGGAGTAGCTAGGCACCTCAGGCTAATTCCCTTAAAAGAGGCCACTAAACGACATAACAATTAAAGGCGTTGACTCTGTTTTCGACCTCTTTTCAACCTGTCGGGGGTTGAATTTGTATCGCATGTCAATAGCCCCATTTGCATACGCTCCGATTTCGCATTCGTTGCAGAAGATTGTTGTTTGAGAAAATTTATGAAACTAAACGATTTGTGTTTGTAAACATGGGGTTAAGGAATGGATAGGTCTATAATGGGGTAAAAAAATGTAGTATGTTGAGTAGATAGGTTTGACAGTGCGTCTGTCTGTTGAATGGTAGGTCCTAAATGAATGAACTTATTTTGATGTTATTTGGGTTTTCTTTTAAGACATATTACTACGTATTCTGCGCAACAATTTATGATGACAATATTACTTATATGCCTATCTAGATATATGAACCCGTTATCGATGTGTTGTAAATACCTAGGTGAATTTAATTAGGAACGAAAATAAGTAGACCTAATTGTTCTAAAATAAATTTAAGGTCAGTTGACTTCTAAAAAAAGAATAAAAGGGTCATTTGAAATTAGCCTTAATCCTTTAACCCTTTATATCCGTCTAAGCAGGTCTCAGCTATGTATGCTGGGTATGTAGGCGGCTGACCGGTTACGACCGGCTTGCCCGGATTTTCTCGAACAATGGAAGTAAGCCGGATAGATTTATAACAGGGGCCCAAGTCTGCTATTTACACTCGGTTCAATGTCTTCATAGTGGCGTGCCAGCAGAGCCATTTTCGGAAAATTGGTATTCTACTAAACGTCAAAACGTCAAAATTGCGCATTACAATTTGTACCAAATGTATGAACTATTGGTCACAGTCGTTGAACATTGAACCGAATCGTTCCAATGCGCAATTTTGACGTTTTGACGTTTAGTAGAATACCAATTTTTCGAAAATGGCTCTGCTGGCACGCCACTATGAAGACATTGAACCGAGTGTAAATAGCAGACTTGGGCCCCAGGGTAGATGTCGGATGTGCAAAAAGATTATGAGAATTCACTCGATATTTATTCATTTTTATATTAATTTATTATGATTAAAAGCAAGTAAACTAATCAATATACATCCCTAGGTACCGCTAAACCCAGTTTTTTAAAATCACTTTTGAATTAAACTAATGAAATAATCATAATGAATATCTACTAAGAATTTCATAAAGGATGTTTAAAAAATCGTTCGATCGTCTTCGATCAATTTAATATCCCCATATTACATAAACGTATAACTACCTATCCTATTTTAACATCGATTAGCAATAAGGCATAACCATCACATAAACGTTCCGTATTTAGGTCTGCACATCGAACAGTATGTGTTAATTGTTTATTCGAATGCCCTTAATTGCCTTTTCCACCCTACCCGTAATTAGCACGGATTTGCTGGCGGAAAAGCTTATGAAACTGATAGGTAATAAAGGCTATATTGTGGTGCGGTTTACACGAATACAATGCGATGCGATCATGCGTGCGAACTCAGTGCTCAGCCCCCCGAATATGATATTTATTAACCCTGACGTCAAAAGATTTGTTATAAATTTGACGTGTCAGTCTGTCATCGTAGCTCCTAAACGAATGGACCGATTTTTATGGACGTCTTGAAAAAAGGCCAGGTCCAGAGTACCCTAAACCGAAGAGCATGTATGATGGGAATACAGTGGATGAAATGAAACAAGTATTTAAGGATCGTAGCAGGTGGAAAGTAGTGAAAACTGACTTATCTTATAGAGATAGTTCATAATAGCTGTAAAATGTGATCGGGTTTTGCATTTTGAAAGTCATCAGCAATAATATAATAATTAAATTTAGGTAATGTACCTAATTGTTGGTTAGCACCGCTTCGCTTTCCCTTCGCTTTCGCATTGAATCGCTTATGAAGGACACCGCATAGGGGTTGGCAATGATGAAGTTACGAGTTAGCTCTTTAATAAGCTGTTGTTGTTTACGTGATGCGGTCTGATTCTAGGAAAACTTTAATACTTTGGGTCCACGTAATGCGGTGTTAGTGATTCGTATAGGATATAGGTACTTAGTTAGAGATATCTAAGCAAAGTATCTAAAGTAGAGACGAAATACATATTGAATAGAGTTAAAAACCAAGGAGTTAGTAAAAAGACCTAGTTCAAGTGTTTTTAAGTAAAATTTAAGATGAGATCTAAGCTGGAATACCCGCCTATGTAGGTTTACCTAAATACCTACAAAATTTTCTATACCAATAAATCTGGAGTTAAAACTCTCAATATCTCTTAGATAGAGGTAGGTATATAATAGCTTCAGGTGGTAGTATAGTTAAATTCAAAATAAATAATACCTAAAAATATATTCAACATAGGCTCTATACAAAATAAAGTTCTATTGAGAAAGAAATGGATATGTGATTTGAAGAAAAAACATGACTTAACATATCATCACGCCTGTATCCTCGAAGGGGTAGGCAGAGGTGTACCAATGTACACCCACAGTTCGCCGATATGTTTAGGTCCCATGTAATAGGGGGCGAGCCTATTACCACTTACCGGGCACAAATCCAAACTCCGACCTTGGTCGACTCGGGAATCGAACCCAAGACCTCTAGCGTAACAGTCGCGCTTAGCACCACTAGGCCAACGAGGCATTTAAAGAAAACTACCAATTAATAATCTAACATAGCTTTCCCAAACTGGAAATTCAGTTCATTTATTATCTAAACGACGTATCCAACTTGTTGCGAATGTAAGACACTATTGGATCAGAATAAATAACATTCCCTGTATATTCCCTAACCGAGACAGAGTAACCTTGATAGTTTACTAGACGACCAGGGTAAATGACCTGGTAGGAGTTCACTATTGTTTGTGTGTAAGTGTAAATGTTGATGGCATCTGTGTACCCTAGCTGTGTAGCTCTCGATCGGGACTAGGTATGGGACTGTTTGGGTATCGACTTATCGATATTAAGGGTATTTAAAATATTTTAAACAAAAACAATTATTATAATTATTACAACAAAAAATATTGAAGGAATTTTAAGTTACATTGTTGTCTGAATCTTACAATAAATAATAATTAATAACTCTTTTTATTTCTTAAAACATTATAACATACCGTCTTCTATGAACATTGCGCTTTCTTGCTCTTAAAGTAATTTTTCGTCGCAATTGAACATTAATCGTATCAAGCCGAAAGCTCTAAATACTATAAAGAATGTAGGTGTAGTCGGCATAATGTACTCCTCTGAATTTCAATGCGTTTTTAACCGACGAAAACAGAGGAGGTTCTCAATTCGACGCGTATATGTTTTTTTTTTTATGTATGATCACGCATATCTTTTTACTGAGTAGTCCGATTTTGATAATTCTTTTTTTTATTGGAAAGGGTATACTCCAAAGTTGGTCCCATATAAATTTGAAAAAAGAATTCCCACCCTAAGGGTGGAAAAACAGGGGTTAATTGATTGTTCACGCACTGATCGTAATGTATTACCACGCGTAACTTTTTACAGAGTAGTTCTATTTTGATAATTCTTTTTTTATTGAGTAGGCTATACCTAGAAGTTGGTCCCATATAAATTTGGAAAAAATATTCCAATCCTAAGGGTAGAAAAACAGGGATATATTGATTGTTCACTAACTGATTTTAATATATGACCACGCGTAACTTATTACAGAACAGTCTGATTTTGATAAATCTTTTTTTATTAGATAGGCGGTTATACCTTGAAGCTGGTCCCATATAATTTTACTCTAAGGTTTGGAAAATAGGGGTGATTTATTGTTCACTCACAGATTTGAATACTAAAATAAGGTAGTTAGCTATTTTAAAAATAAAAAATAATTCAGCATGTAGCAATTAGTATATAATAGTCACAAAAAAATATTAAATAAAAGCTTTTTAACAAAAAAATTAAACCGCCGAAAACACTGAAAAGAAAAAAATAAGAAACCTTTTTTTATTTAATCTTAATAACTAAGTTCTTAAACGAATGTGAGTATACCTAAGTAATTTTGAGGCGGCGCCAAACTATCAATTAACAAGATCACAAAATTACCTTAAAAATAAAGAAACAACCAAATCAAAAACGCTATATACTATAATTATACTTATTCTTTATTAACCACCTACTAATTCCATTGTGGAAAGCAAATAAAACTTTTGAGTTCGAGTTTGAATCAACTTAACAATGCAATGAAATCTCCAGCGATAAACATTAACATTTCTAAAAAAATTAAGTACCTATATATCGTAATTAATTAATTTGCCTGTTTGGCGCCGACTCGAAATTACTTAGGTATACTCACATTCGTTTAAGAACTTAGTTATTAAGATTAAATAAAAAAAGGTTTCTTATTTTTTTCTTTTCAGTGTTTTCGGCGGTAAAATTTTTTTGTTAAAAAGTTTTTATTACGTCTACAAGTCCTATATGATCTCTACTAAGTCAATATAATCATGAAATCAAAATTGAAAAAAGCCCTTAAAAACGGGCTACTGAAAAAAATATGCAGGAAAAAATTGTGCAAACAGTTCTCATATTTGTCAATATGACTAGCAAGGTTCAGTTGCTAAACCCTTGCTGAGTTTAGCTTTATAAAAGTCCTATATCATTTATCGATGTCTATAAAACATTATGTGATCGGATCATCCTTATTCCGTCCTTCCAATAAAATTGTACAGCCCATGTTTTGATCGAATTAAATACTTGTGATGCAGGTTTACTTTAAATTACATTCCTTTGATTTTTGTATTAAAGAAATAAAACTAGTTTAAAATTACTTATTTTAGAATGTTATTTGGAGTTAATGTAAGTTGATTTCGATGGTTGTGCCTACATAGAATTAATTTATTTTCCTTTAGTTTTATACAAGAATTAGGAATAACGAAATAATTGTAATTAGTGTTAGTTACATACACTGAAAAATAATAAGTAAGTATATTTATTTGTAATAGTTGTAGTTAATATAACAACGCTTAAAGTTACATTGTAAAAAAAATATTTGAATAAAGTGTGTTAGAAATTTGATTGATACCTTTACCAAGCCAGGTAAAACTATGATGTCACTCATGTTAATCATTAATTTGTATTTTAGGTAATAATTAAGTACGTATATAACCCTAAAATTAAATCTTTCAGAGTCCATCGTAATTGGCCGTAGAAAAATACTTAAATTCTGTTTTCATAAGATCTTTTGTTTCAGGTTGACCTGATGTTTGATCGTAAAGGAAATTGTACCAAATGTGATATTGAGATCTTTGAAATCTATGTTTTTATTAAGAACAGTTTATTTATATTATCGTCTTTAAGAAAATATATACTCGACATTATGATAAGCTTCGTTCTTCATTTATTTGTTCCTCTGAATATCCAAACACTATATACTTATTATGTATAAGTCGGCAAGGAAATTTTGGTTGGCTTAACATTTTATGTAATAAGTGTAATATTTTGTTACCTTATTTATAACACAAGTAGCACATAGGTACGAGTAGCAGATAATCTAATCTTCCACGTTTTAAAATAAGCTTTATGGTAAGGACTTTATTTTCGATTTTAATGTAGCACTTTGCTTCTTAAGCTCAAGGCTCATGTAAATCCGTTTTAAACTTTTATTTTAGGAGACCGTTCAGTTACCAAGCAATTTTTCTCCAGTCAATTTGCCCGAAGCACCTACCAGGGTATCATAAAACGGAGGTAGTAAACTGGTGGAATCTAAGGATTCAACACGGCTTCAGCAATAAAGCTGTGGCTTATTTATTTTATAGCTGAGGTGTTCTGGCTAATGTTTTATGGAGGAAACACTCTTCACTTCAAGTTTATTGGCTCAACTGATCTAATTATGTAGGTAAGTATTACGGTTTTTTTATATCTTCAATATTATTATGGTCGATATGAAGAGTTAGGTATACTTTCCATATTCGTAAAGCATTGAAATAACCTTTACCTAACTTTACTACTTTACATAACATCTGAAATCAGGTCAAAAGTAAACCACACTTTGAATTTAGAGACGCAAAATAGCATGCATTATTAGAAAAGTTTCTGATTGAAACTTTGTTGGCGCGATTAAATAATACACCAACATACTTTACATTACAAATATTAAGCCGGTTTCTAATTAAGCGCCTATAAATTATGTAATAGCAATAACACTGACCGCCGTGTAACAATAAAATAAAACCCCAAGGCACTAGAACGGTTATTATGTTCTGATTAAGTCACTCTGACCTCATAAATGTTTCGGAAGTATGTTGGTCATTAACACTATTTGTGGCGATCCCCTAATTTGCTGTTACCCTGTTACGGTGACCCGAATTAGTGTAATCTGTTTTGTGGTTTCTACTGATTGCGTGGCGCGAACATAATACTTATCATTGATTGCTAAAATGTCCGCATATTGGTGTTATTTTAACGGGTTGGGACGGCTAATTTGTTTTGGAATGGTCTGGAAATGGCTGGTATCATGAATAAGCAAACGTCCATTGGGTATAATTTGAACAAAATGTCGAAACAAAAACCCTTCAATTAAAAAACATGCTAAAGTTAAGGACGTAAAATGATCATATTCATAATAACTTAGGTAGGTACTTTGCCTAATTTAAATACTAGGTATCTGAACGATGAGAATTTTATAGGTATGTTTCCATTCTGCTAGTAGAATCATAATAAAACACGTGATAAGTGAAAATTTGAACTAGGTAAACGTTCAAATATTAACGGACTCCCGTATAAAGACCAAAACCAGACTACCAGAGAGCGATAACTCTTCAAACCACTGGGGCCCTAGTCAGTGTAATTCGTAGCCACGTGTTACGTGGCATGCCTGTTGGTAATGCAACTTGTACTTAGGTATTGCAAACATTTAAACCGACAACATTAAATAAAGGCGAATTAAACTAAAAAAATAAATCGTAAAAATCTTTTCTTGTTACTCCTTTTTAATATGATCAATTTATAAACCTCCACTGACTTTATTGTTGTAGGTAGATACAGGACAATGGCTTTCCATGATTTCTTAAATGAGCACACTCCTTAAACATTAAAACCAAAATGCTACCTTTGATTAAGTTAAGTTAATCATTAACTTTTTGCAACTTTCTAACAAAAAATATTAAATATTTTATTCAATTTTAGGTGCGATGTCAGTGAACGATTGTGAAGTTCGATGAACGTTTTGCACCGAACCTTTAATATTCATGTCGAAAATAACATAAAAAACATGAAACCTTTTAAGGAGTTCCTTTTTGTTTAACTTTCATGGTTGTTATATGGGGAATTGGGGCCAAACAATATAATGCGTAAAATCGCTTAAACAAAAGCTTTTGCAATAAAAGGGACTTTAACAAAACAATAACCTACTCAATGGATAGTCAATCAACGATGAATTTTTTAAAAAATAATCCCTAAAACAGTCGGCGGTCAATGACTGATCAACAAATTATGCAAAAATAAAACTGACCTATTTTAAAAACGTTAGATTTTACGGTAATTTTGTGAAACGAGGCACGCGTGAAAGGGATGCGAATGGTTCACACACTCTCACTGCACCCCATGTGTGCCCTGCTAGATAGATAGGTATGTATCGGTGTATTGATCGGTTCGATACACCTCTCCCTGTTCCTGGCACCCTAGTACATTTCCGAACGGCATCCATTATCGGCGATTGGCGATACTTCCAATACGTTCGATCTCGGGAAGTGTTTAACCCCCAAAAGACTTGCAAAGATCCTTGATCAATTTATAATTCAGTTTGGAAAAAATATTTTATCTTAAATATTTTTTTAAACTAACTATTAATCTATTGCTCAAAAGTAAGTAATTTTAAATTATTTTTATAAAAGGCAAGATCCTAAAAAATATTATTTCTTTATTATCCTGTTTTAAATAAAGTCAATAAACCGTCATCGGGTAAATGAATACCTAATCAGCTGAAACCGAGTTTAAAATCGTTCAATGGTTCGGTTCGGTTACCAACACCATGTGCGCTCTCCACGAAACCTATACAAATGAACCGTGAGAACGCTCCTATGATCGACGTGGGAAAGAGATATCCTTTCACGTCATGTTTGCCTAGTAGCTCCGAAGAAGTTTCTTCCCGAATTTCTCACGCTCACATCCCCCGTTTTTAACAAAACCAAAATAACAACAATCTTACATTTTAAACTCTAAGACTTATGCTATAGAGTTTCAAATGCATTTCAAAATGCGTGACTTTAGTCGTTATAGTCGAACAGGAAATCATCTGGACTTTTCTTATAAATTTTACCTGTATCCTGTCCCTTCACCGAACTTTGAATGCAGCTTTATTGCATTTGGAATAAAGCTGAAATTGACTCATGTTAAGCGAACGCAGAAGGGAGATAGAAATAGGCGTCCCGTTTCCGTCTCTGTCTATGAATTAGTTCAATGACCGGCGCGACAAGCGCATCCGTTGGGAAGGATAGGTCGGCAATGGAATGCGGCTACCTGCTTCACATGTCTAGTTCCCTGGTACTTTCGGAGGTTTGGAACTCTGGTGCGGACTCGGGAGAATTTACCGAGAGCACCATTGCTATCTCTTTCTAATCCTGTTTCATTCCTCCTTTAGATAGATAACGCATTATTTTTATCCTAGCCTGATTAGCTGCGTAGGCAGGTTATCCTCATTCTTGGAAACAATTCAAACAATCAACCTTTATCTTGTTAAATTAAAACTTAATCTCTTGTAAAAAGCCTACTTAGTTTCCTTCCTTATTTTTGGAGAAATAATTTACAAAATAAACACAATAATAATAACATACTTTGCTAATAAGTGTGTATTTAGCTTTAAGCGACTTTTTATTTATCATGCTTGGTTTCTTTCATACCGAAAGAGTCCAACAGAAAAAGATTAGCAAACCACGCATGATTTTTTTGCTTAATAATATCTGTAAATGTCGATTTCACAATTTTCGGGCGTTATAAAATAAAAAAAAAACAAAAGACAAGCTTACCTACACTTAAAAGGACAAGTTATTCATTTATTTACTTTACATAGCTGGTAATATAACGCGCGTACTTGCAAAATTTAACAAGGGAAGTAGGTAAAAAAAAGTACATGTATTGAAGTACTTAATCCGAACTCTCCAGGGGCGGTACCGCGAGCCAGTTGCAAGTACCAGGACACCATCAAGATAGAGGATGTTAACGATTCCCTGAAATCCCAGGCAAACCAGGTTTGCATTATAAATGTCCGTTGATATTATTATATTTCAAATATTCAATATCTTACTTTACGTTGGCTGTTTTGTTGTCACATAATAAATAATGTATAAATAATGTTTAATAATGCTATAGGTAACTGAACTACATAAATATTGCTGTCAATCCGTAGTAAAACATTATACATACGGTTTCCTATAAAAATGGCAAACATTTAAATAACGGGTAAACGAAATAGGATAGGTCATTGACCGTTTTTACATTTACCGATCCGATAATGGGTAATCTTGTGTTACGGGAACTTTGACATACGTCGGATCTAGTGTAATAAAAATCGTTATAGCGCATTGTATGTTCCGCAAATGATACCTATTGAAATAAACAAAAAGTGAAATCTTTTTCACTGGCGAGACATGAGTCTGAAAAGCATGAGAAAAAAAAACACTTTTGTATGGAACTTTTTATTATACCTTTTGTTACCTGCTGTAAGTCTCGCTTAGATACATACTAAACTAAAACAAAATTATGTGTTCCATACGATGAATTAGGAAAAGCTGTCTCAAAGGAAAAAATGTTTTTACTCTATGTTCAAAAATGCAAAAAATCCACAGGTGTGCAAAACTGGCACACCTGTTGGATTATTACTAGGCTGCCAGAAACTAAAAGAGATGTCGGTTCAACTAAAATTCTTCGTTTTAGAACCCCATGAGACCCATTTACAATAAGAGTGCTTTTATTTTGACCAAATTACTTTAAATCTCTTTTAGGGTACTTTACTTTATTGGATTTATGAACTACATCAGTCTTTGTATGGCTCTGAAAGTACGTTCACACTAACTTACTCAAATTATATATTATCGAAATAGACATACATATTTCTATATGTACGAGTATGTCCATCATTATTGTACATAGGTTGCATCACACCAACTTCTAAACTAAGTTTAAAGTTATATTACATAAAGGGAATTAGCGCGTATAAAATGAAAATTATATGTAACGAAGTTACCCGCGTTAGCTTGTAGCCTATCATACATCATAACCTGACGTAACTTAATTATTAAGAGATGCTTTTTAAAATACTTTCAACACAATCTAGAAATTATTTTCATTTTCCAGGAAAATATATTAGAACTTTCTCGCTCAATTCTCGGAGGAGGAGACCAGGAGAACAACAAAAGCAGAAGGTGTTGCAAATCAATCAAGTAATTTACTACCAGCATTTAACAAACATACATCTGTATGTTTGTACAACCCTGTGGTTGATACCACCTCTGAGATTTCCTTTAATCCTAGTATGAACAAAAAAAAATGAAAAACACGCTAAATACATAAGTATTATAATTTGAAACAAATAAAATAGCTAATAAGTATCTACAGACACTATACTATTTTCATAAGTATTTACAACTTTTCTGCTCCTATTTGTTTTTTTTTGTGTAAAGACTGAAAATTTGTCATCGAATACGCGTTGTAAAGTAAATCTCAGGTTGTATCAACCCTACATAAGGTTAGGAGACGAATATACCGAAACTTTCTAGATCATTCGAAGTCAGTAAACAAGAATATTGTGGTGGCAATAATAAGTTAATAGGTTATTAACTACTACGGCTTCCCGTTGGTAACTTATGGTAACTTGGTAGGCCGTGATGCAAAAGACAGCGGTTTTATAGGCTTCGCAAAATTTAGTCGAAGCTATAAATAAATACTTGACAAAGAAAATACCACTATAAAAACCTATAAACCCAAAAAGAAGAATTTTGAAGCTTTTTCATGTTTAAAGGTTAAAATAATTCTTTAAAATACAAAAGTAGGTGCCCGTTTTCACGGTTTTAAAATACCCAACATTTACTAACCTATTAAAAAAAATTAACAAATGAACCCTAAAATCCATTCTCGGAAGCGATTTTTTTATAAAGTAGATGTAAACTATTAATTTAGGGCACGTTTCTTAATAAATTGTTTTATCCAAATGTTATATCGCTGTCAATGCTACCTGGCCCTATCTATTCTGTTGTTGGCGTTGTTGCCACTCCAATTTGCGTAATATTGTATAAATTCTAATTGCGGATTACGTAAATACTTGTTATTCTAACTTTAAGGCTTTTCGTCGAACGAGAGATGCAAATAATCAATTAGAAAGTTTATGAGTTTAATAATAACTTTGACATTTAATGGAATCTAATTAAAATATTTTTTAAGTGGCATGTTTTAACTTAACCTTTTTGTTGCATGGCTTAGTTGGAATTCTAAATCAGTTTTTATATAAACTTAATAATGTCATTTTAGTTATTACATGATCGGGGATATATTTTAGTGTAGAATTTATTTATTTATTTATTTATTTATTTATTTACATGTTAACACGGTTTTGACAGACCAATTACGTTAACAGCATTAGAAATATAATATGTATACATAGAAAAATTATATTAGAATTATAAAAGATAACAACAAGATAAGAATATAATGTATATTATATTATAGAGACATATACGTCGTTTCTTTGTTACAATAATACTCTACTAGTTAATTGGGGAAAATCAGAACAACAAATTGTAACAACTAGTATTGCACATACTTTCAGTTATGCTCTCCTGTTCATTACGGTATAATTTACTAATAACTTTAATATTTCTGTGCGCCTAGTATCAGTTTGAAGAGCGACACGGTTTTACCAGAAAATGACGAGGGTGTATTTTTTTTGAATTTGCATTTAAAACCGAAATAATCATAAAGCTAATAATAGGATAATTAATGTTTATTTGATATGGAATGTAACCAACAACCAGTAAAAGTTCAAGATTATGGAAAATAAAGTAATAACAAAAAAATATTAAAATTAATTAATAATCCATTTAGATGGTGCAAAAAATAATCCTGAAAAAATATAACAGTTACTGGAAAAACAGGGTAAGCTTCTAAACAAAAACATTGCATCATCCCTTCATAACAATTCTCCCGAACGCCCGCTAGAGTTGTGCATAGCTTTCATGACTTAAGTGGTAATCGATTAAGTTGTTTACATAAAACTGTTTTCTCGCAATTGTTTATGTACACGCCCCTCTCAATGCGAACGCCGAGAAGACAATTTGAATTTCGAATGGAATTGTTTCAACAGTTCATTTATGTGTTTTTTTTTATATTCTTTATTTTAGTTTTTTTTTGTGACTTCAGTCTAATATTTTAAGTTAAGAAATCATTCCGTGTATTGTGTATGACAATTGTATGTCTTGATTTAAAAAAAAAAAACATTTTCTGCGAGAGTCGACACCGTCTTCTTGTATAATTTTTAGTATTCTGACAAATCTACAAGAGTCAACACCGTGTTCATGAATAATTTACAGTATTCTGACATATGGCACCATTTATGTACAGTAAATAGCATCTCTTTCAGTTCAGCTTTGCGAGTTAATTGACACATCACCTTATTTATGGCACCCTAGTACTAAAAGTCAATTGAGTGAGACGGATTGCTCTGCTGAGGCCTACTCTTGAATTCATTCTACGTTTCGTACATTTACGACACGGTTTCGCACGACAAACACACTAGCGCCAAAATTATTGCGTGATCATTATGAGTAACTAACTAATGCAGGGTCTTATTTATGTTTGTATTGCAACGTCGTATTAACTAACACAGAAATACATTTTGTGACTTTATGACACGACATAAAAAATATGTATTTCACGAGCCACATTTTATCTAGAAATCAAAGCAAAGTGCTAAGAATTCTATATAACTGCGTAATAGAAAGGAAAAGTTCAAAATCCCGTACACTCATATTGTTAGATAATAAATACACAAAGGGTAAATAAAATATATTCCTATTATAAATTCTAATACAACATGCATAATCCAGCCACGAATAAATTTAATGTCCCTTTTATTTTGCGGAAGCCATGTTGTTTTGCCATCAAGTTACGGAAGTTTACTCACGCGGAAATGACAGCTGTGAAAAAACATTAACTTAGTTTTCCACAGAATTGAAGGTAATGACATAGAAGCATAACAATGAATATTATAGTGCGTACTTAGATAAGCTTAAAAATATATCGGAAAAGTTTTGTGACTTGAAAATTATATACTGATATCGATGCAATATTTTGTTTTGTTAGCTTTAATTTAGTTTAAATACTAATTTTAATTAATTTAGCAAATATTTAAGCGCTTAATATTAATATAGTAATCCCTCAAAATAACTAAACAAATATTTGCAAACGAATGCTTGTCATTCAATTCGAATTAAATCGATTCAACCGAAACGTATTGGAAGCCTATCGGCGATTGCCGATAATGGACAACTGATCGGAAAGTACTAGGCTCACATGAACACCGAGGAGCTCTTCCGAACCGATCAATATTACCAATATCCCGTGCTCTCCCCCATCCTGTTCACACATAGACATTCGACAGGTGGCCTGCATACCGATGTAATCGGTTCTGTGCATGTGTGCGTGCGATCGGGATTGGATAGTCGTGTTCGTTCGTTCTGTATTCGGGTGCATTGTTTGTCTAGTTTCACTTTCGATAATATTACTAAACTTTCGATTTCACTCTTCCCTTATAGAAACTTACATAAGGGTAAATTCTAAGACGGTTATTAAATTTGTCAGCATTGCAATGCGTGAGTGATAAATCAATCGTTAGAACTCATAACTAATTAGTCTATGTAAATGGATAGAGCAACATAAACACTATGTCTTATCGTGTATCAATTCCCTATAGCATTCCTTTTAAGTCACTAGGAATGATTTGAGTGCATTGTGCTATCATATACCTAGTCATTAGGAAAACTGTTTACAATATTTTTTCTCCAAAAACAACATCCATATTTTCGTTTACCAAGAGAAGTTTTCATAAAGTCACTGAGCCACTCCATTATTTGTTTATTATAGAAAATTTCGTCCTGGCCGTTGAACTTTCAAATGCCTTTAAATGCAAATTCAAATAACTTTATTTTTAATACAAATTTTGAATTAAGAATGATTTGTTTGATTTTGCGAAAACAACACGAATCGGAGCTTAAATTCTTTATTTAAATAAAACGTTTAGGCTCAGGTTTTATATATTTTTATAGAAGTTTTTTCAGATTCGAAGGTCAATGACTTTGTATTGGGATAAGTTTTGGAATAAGTTACGTGTAGCTCAGAATTATGGGTTTCAGGGCTAGTGACCTTTATTTGCACTAATAGTAGAAGTTGGGCCTTTGGTTTGCAGAACACATTATTGGTTCGATTTACATTTACATATTAGCAATTTAGTTCCCATTTACTTGGGATTGGACACCTCCCTACTTTTAAAATTCTAATATACTGAAATATCAGTATTATAGATTATTGAGGTATCAATTTTATTATTTTTTATAATGCAAGCAATTAAGCACTACGGCACTTTTATAACCAGCTGCTGCTGATGAAAAAAAAATCTAATGTGAATTTTTAACTGAATCTCACATAATATTTTTGCACTAGACCGTCGGCCTAAAAGTTTATAAAGTTCAGAGTTCAGTAACCCTTGAAATTTCTATGAAATAGCATTGTGGATGCTTAAGTAAATAGAATATGTAAGATAAACTGAGTACAAAATTAATTTTGGCAGTAATGGGACTATCCTTCATAAACAACAATAAAAAATAAAACACAATAAAAAAACACTGTATGATATGTAGGTATTATGTGTTTTTTTTTTCGTTTATTTCTATCTAAAAAAGTAAAGGAAAAGCTTACTACGATCATAAATAACCTTATCACGAACCATCAGATTTGGTCCAGTGACTTAACAAATGGACTAGGCGTAATTACCATTGGTAAATTGGTAACACATTGTTACGAAAGCTTACGGACGCGACGACAGCACTTTTTGATATATTGAAATTGTCACTAGGATTACTAGGGGTTCAGAAAATATTAGGAGAGACAATGCTTGTAAATTTTCCTATATCTTTTTGAAGTAGTTAACTGCCCAAATGCAGGAAATAAGTAATTGAGACTTTATTGGATTACAAATAGTTTGGAGTGATACTAATACTATCTCTTCAAACCATATCAGTGGTTATCGATTTTTGGTGTTTACCTACAAATTTAATAATACACAAATTGTAAACTATTCGTAAGATCTAGATTTAGCTGAAAACCCCACAATTCGGTAAATACTAATAATGCCTTAATTCTATTAACCAAGAAAAGGTCTTCAACCTGAATTATAGATTTCTGACATTTGCGCTTAAACAATCGGAATTTCAAAGTATTTCGTATAAATAGATTCCGATGACCGTTAACTCAATAATGGTATAAATTAAATAACCATTTTATACAATTTTCAAGGAAATTCTTACCTGATTTTCTCTTTATCATATTTTTCTTCTCAAAGGTAAATTTTACAAGGACAACAGAAATAGAATAAAATCCTGTTTGTTTACCAGGCACTCATAAATGATTAAGATGTTACATTACCTTAGCAAGATCCATCACGGCGTCTCTTTGGAAATGTACTAGAATTTCACGTAAATTGATACAAACGTGGCAGGTACAAGGACAATTTGACATTTGACATCGAAATATTCCGGGAAATCCGAAACGCAAGGTCATATTGTGACCCAAATAGGGATCCCTATTAAGAAGATACATTGAATAAAACAGCTTACAAATGTTACATTATGGGATAGAAGATGGAGGTGTCTGGTCATTTCTGATGGCCTAGTTCGATTTTTTATTTTATTTAGAATCCTACTTTTTATTAAATTGAGCCCAAGGTTATGTTTGTTTCCATTTGGCATATTATGTTTTTCACTTTATTTTCTTGCTAGATTATGGCTTTTTTCCTATCTACTAAGTAATCTAACAAATTAATGCAGAATTTATTATTTTCTATAAAGTAAATAAAGGCTGAAACTTTCAAGCTGTTTCTCGCGAAAAACAATTTAGTTTATTTTTATCTTTCACGTTCTCTTCCTGAAAGAGGAAATTATTTGTAGTTTGTCTTATGAGTTGGCTTTTTCAAAACTGCAATGAAGAACCCAACTCGCATATCAAAATATTAATTTACAGACAATTAATTAAGCAACAAGATTAACTTATAAAAAGTTAATCTTCTTGCTAAATTATTTTATTTGTTTCATAATCATGATTATAGTTAACTGAAAACATTATTTCTATGATGAAGCTAGCAATACGAATAGATCTTCGCATTTCTGACAGCCTAGTACTTGGGGCACGTGTCAGCCATTCCGTTGGCTGCGGCGCCATTTTACTTGCTAGCCACCATAATTGGATAGCATTGAATTGTCAAACAGATAAAACATTCTAAAATATACTTTAAAATATAGTCATTTATTTAGAATGCATTTTTCCAATAAGTTACTATCAAAAAGGCTTATTTACATTTCAAAAATCTCTTTCATCCTAATTTTTAGTGGACATAAAATAAAAGTTGTTGAATATACCTACTACCAGTGTTACAATGGGTAACTGTGATACTGGGTAGCCAGTAAAATAGCTTGTGGACAGTTGTAGAGATTAGATAGACACTAAGACATTCGCTGTAAGTGAAATTCAGGAACAGGAAACCGACTGCAAAATAGCTTGAAAAAACGCGTGGAAAAACAAATTAACATTTTCTTTAAATTTGTAAAACATAAAGAATAGATATTATAGAATATCAACAGCCAAACTCAATGCTGGGTTAGATACATTTATCCTCTACACAACTAACAACATAATCAGCGTGCTGGTAATAAAATATAAATTACCTATTATACTTTTATGATAATGAAGACAACATCAGATTGATTTTATAGAAACACCACGTGCTTATTTAATAGTATCCAATAATAATAAACATTTGGTAACGCAGTGGGTGGCCGTTTGAATTTCTGGTTCCCTGGTACCTTACCAGAGCAGAGGTGAAAAAACTTCTAAAACACGACGACCTTTTTTTAATGGATGTGCTTTGTTTTTATCTAAATGACTTTTCTAATGGTTTTCCAATCAGAATTCAAACTTTAGCGTGTTATTTTCTTTAATAGAAAATTGATGTATCGCAATATATTGACTACGTAGACAATATTTACAGATTTTGTTTGCAGTAACACTAAATAACAAACAGTAATTATTTTGCTTATGGATTTAAAAGTTTATTTCATTTTTAATCCTGATTTTTATTAACATGAAAAATAATTTATTATTTGCAACACGGGTGCTTGTGCATCTTCTTAATAAAGCTATGCATATGAATTCTAGCCGAAATAAGGAATTCAATGAACATTTTTCGTCATACCAACATCAAAATTCTTTCAAGCACTCAAATTACCATAGGCAGGCAATAATATGAGTGGCAATAAAAACAGCATTAATCTCTTATTGCCCATATTTTTGCCATTTTCTGTGCTAATGAATGCCCATGCAACGTGGGAATGCTCTTTATGGAGTAATATTGTTAATGACGCCATGCTTCGGACACTGACCAGGGCTTAATGTCAGTGAGAAGATGACCTTGGCCTTTGAAGATATTTCTAGAAAAACGTTAGGCGAGAAAGCTGAGACTTCGTAAACATTTAAAAGCTATTTGCATTTTGGTGGTACTTTTTTGAGAGCCTGAGGCTGAGGGTTAATTTAATTCAAAAAGTTTACTTTGCTGTGTGTCTGTGTGTCTATGTACTAACTACTAAATACATGACATTTTTTTATTTATTCTGTTTTGTTTATTTGCCCTATAGAGGCTTTTCCCATGCCAAAATCTTGTCATAAACTGATGCGACAGGTGAGGTGGTCCTTAAATAATTTCTAAATTTTTCAGAAATTATTGGATATCTCTTTTACTCTGTTACTCCTTGTTATTGACATTACATTGACGAAAACAACGCTACATGTGTAACCTATGGGGAGCCATATTATTAATTTAACGTGCCCAAAATACCACGTCATGTTAACCCAAAAACCGAAATAGACTGAATTAGCGGCCGACATACCAAAATAATACGTTGTCATTCATGTATCCCGAAGGACGAGAATTGATTGCTGTCATGTTTATGCCGCCCTAGTAGCTTGGATGAAATTACTCGTTACGTTTTGATAAATTAAAGTGAACTTGGAAAACGCAGAGGGAGAGAGAAGCCTTGAAATGTGTTTTTTTTTAGAAAAATTATTAATATAATATTATGATTCTATATGTTATTACGTGTTATTTGTGCCACAGATTTGAAAAGCTTAGTTTTCCGAAGGCGTATTTTTTGTGTAGGTATAACTAACCAGTCTCTCTACTCAACTCTATTTTAGAATAGAATAGAATAGAATAGAATAGAATTTGTACTAATTCTATAAACCCTTTTTGGAAACAAAGCCTGACTGTGCCTAGTTGTAAAGTATAAAATAAAACTTTCTTAAAAGTATCACATAAGTCAAATTAAATAGGCAAATTGCAAGTTACATATTTTCAGGGATATTTAAGCAACTAACGACTGTACATCATTATATGCACACGAAATGTTTTGCTCTTTATTTTTCTCGCTTCAGGTAACAAGATTACAAAACAAAATATAGTTCTAAGTAACTTAGTTTATTCCCTAGTTAATCTAACCCTAATATCCTCTTTTGTTTGTATTTTGAACTTTAACAAACAAGATTCGTTGCCATCACGCAATATGTACCTAAGTTCAGGAGCAAAAACCGTTAAGCGAAGATAATACTAAATAATGAAAAAAGTTACTTCAAAAGACGTGTTACGGGTACCAGAATATTATTTATTATATTCAAGGAATATGTGTCGGTGGGCGTGCCGTGCACTCTAGTATAATACAATTTTTATAACCGACTTGGGAATTGAGATCCCGTGTACTTCAAAAGTACTGAAAGGTTAAGATTTTTGTAATAGAGTAGGTACCGGACTAATTCAGTGCCTTGTATCGTTTTGATTTGGTCTAAATTGCGCATTTTTGAGAATATATAGAACAAAGGACTGTATAAGATCTATTGGAACAATATTCATTATAGAAAATCTACACACCGATCATACAAATGTTGATGTAGGCCATGAATGGATTGTATGTGTGATACTACGAAGGCCGTAGTATGTGTGGGAGGGGACACAGATAGCACTCATTGATAAACCATCCGTTGTCACTTTCACACATCGGTGATACCGTTCATGACACATCGAATGAGCGATACGGAAATCTAAATCTACCTGTTTCAGCTACTGCTCTCCCAGTACCAAAAAGGGGGCGAAGATAAAGTCCGAGATACATTTTCCGCACTATTTTTTCTACGTTTCATCAGCGTTGACTTTCGTGTGGATAATTAATTACCTGACGCGTCCCATCTCTTTCTATTGTTCTAGCCATAAAAATAATCGCTACTTTCACGGAAAAATCTCCCCGCGCCGTGACTTTGAGTACCAGGATCGCATAGGATAGGAGAGGTGTTGCGTTTTAGTGAGCGAGAGGGGTGGTCGGGAGGAAACAGGAAAGGGATAGGGCGAACGCCCGCTTAATTCGGCTGTCCCCGTATTCACTGTGCAATTTCGCTACCTCAGGTGAAGTGGATTGGGTTTTAAAAATTCCGATTTAGTCCGTGAGATTGTGAAGAAAGCTAGCAGTTTGCATACTTATTTGTTGTTGGCAATTTAATTAAGTTTTAACTTATCCTTGGAGAATCTGCTGCAAGTTTCCTACACAATTTTGATCGTATCGCTTTCTTCCAGACACTCCTAGTTAATATGCAAAAGTTTTAATGATACTTCCTAAGAATATGTATTTTGGAGATTAATTAAATGATTTTACACTAGATAAAGTTAATAAAGCTTGTGATATGAACAAAAGCTTTTCATAAACTTGTTACTTTCAATATACTCCCACTGAAAGTTATAACAGACCAAGTTATTTTTCCCTGTATATTTTTCGTACTTCTTAAACTAAGTGGAGTTGCATCGTATAGAAATTGAGTAAATAAATAAAACTGATATTTCTATTAAGAAAATGGTCACCTTGAGTCTGCGACACGGAAAATTACTCTGATTTCTTTCCCTTGGGTCAAAATATTTACTTAGAAACAAAATTGTTAGCTTAACCTATTTCCATGAAACCTATTTGGAAGATTTATATTTTCAAGTATACAATGAACACAAAGATAGTCCTAACTATACGGTGTTCTTTACTTTACATACCAAATTCTACATTTTATCACATAGTAGGTATCTTTTATTTCATAAAAGTTTATTTTTACCCGACTACAAAACAGTTAAAAAGCAATAATTCTACGAGCTTTTTAAAATAGAATGGCCTAAAGACAAATGGGCAAGGGTCTGCACATAATGGGAGCCAACAGATGAACGGCGTCGCCGAGGCCGGCCCAGGAAGAGGTGGCGGGATGACTTAGTCGCACACCGCGAGGGCTGGTTTGAGGTGGCGCGGGATAAGATTGAATGGAAGGACTTGGGGGAGGTCTTTGCCCAGCAGAGGGACAGTATAGGCTGTTAAAAAAAAAGACTAATTCTGGTTACTTCTATTTCTGGCAACTACAAAATTAACCACTCCATCACAAATAAAGATACATAATTAAATAAAACAGTTAAATTAAGTTATTAACCATTTACTTAAACGACATAATTACTTTAGTAATTTGCAAATACTCCAACTTGTTCTAACTTCAAGATATAATCTACACAGTCAACTAATTTTATACATTGGCTTTTCTTAGTCTATCTTTTCCAGACATCCTTCAAATGGGCAATTGCGTATCTGAAATAGATCTTTGAATTTTTTTATGTGAGTTTTGTAAAAAAATGTTTGTCAAGAAAAAACCGTTTGATATGCACAAATTGTTTTAATTTGATTAGGGAGAGCTAAATAGAAACAACGAAAATCAATCTATGGATAAACAATGCTTTAAAATTGATAATTGTACTTGAATCTGCCTTGACGAACTGCGTGGCTTCTTCGTAAAACAAACACACATTTCCTAAAGATAATAAATAACAATTCAAGAATGATGGATACGTAGAATCTATTTATTTTATTTACCGTACTTGTAAATAGAAAACTAACCTTTATCGTTACAATAACGTTACCTACCCTATTACATTTCTATACCACTACGAGGAGCTCTGAATATTCAAATGTAGGGCGGCAATAATATAAATATGCTATCTGGCTTCTCCATAAACTAGCTATCACAGCCTAACCCAGCGAAACCCTTAAAGTGGCTATCGACCTACTTTCCCAGGAAATTACTAGGAAAGCAGCAATAGGAAAGGGGTTTTATTGTCAACAAGATTAGGGACGAAGTGTTATGGCCTTTTAAGGACCCCAACTTGCTCCTCATTCGAAATATTTGAATCCTATTTACTTTTTACGCAGTTTCGTGCCAGTTGTTTCTAGAAATTTCAGCGGAATGAAGACCTTAATTGATTAATTCAATTTAATTTAATTCAATCACTTATTCTACATATTGTGACCTAAAGAAAAGAGCGTGACTTGTGCTAATAACACAAGTATTAGTATGTAATCCCTGTTTACCATGCTTTGTTCCGAGTAAAGTGAAGAGGGGGGGTTTAAGATACTTTAATGGGTACTTCGAGGAAATACCCACGTGTAGAGAGTGTTTTCAATGTAGATAATTATAGAGCAATTGTTTTTTTGTCGGTTCTTCTTCGGTCAATCTATATGACTCATTTTAAACTCTGATTACGATTTTTAACGCGCTTATGAGTTTTATTAAGTATCTACTCTACGTTACTACGTTTTAATTTTAAGAGTGTGTCCCTTCAAAAACCTTGTTTTCTAAATAGTTTTCATTGTTCTTTGTTAGATAGCCGGATGACACAGAAATCCTACACCTATGAACAGTCTACCTGCACATTGTGACCACAGGAGGTTGGCTTAGATTTAACTCCGCGCTATTATGTTGCCCTGGTAATTCCCAAGACGATCGATAGCGGTTAGAATTTGCTTAGAAATAAAAGAAAACACGTGAAGATCGAATCTGTTTTTCTAATGTATCGATGGACATTAGATTTTGTCTTCATTAGCAGTAACTGAAAATAATGAAAATTGATAAGTGAATTACGCAAATTAGAATTAATTAACAGTAATCGTAATTAGTAATTTTCCTATCGGTTTCTAAACACAGGTACCAGGGGAGCAGACTGCTACGGAGGAGGATGGTAGGTACTAGGCTAGCAGCAATCGTAATGTATGTTATTCTAATTCCGTAGGCCGCTACATAAACTTGCCTGGTTATACCATTTATTTATTATTCTGAGGTTATACCATACTATTAGAGTAGGTATCATATTGCCTAAAATGTACATTGTTTTGTAAGTTGTACTAAATTTAACATTTATTTAACTCTCTTTTTATTTCTCGCTTACTTCTCTACAAGAGTACTTTTTGTTCGGCTACCTACTTTATATTTAATTAAAATAATCATTATTAAAAAATCCCGTTATCGTAAGACCATAAGCAGTGGACACACACAAATCTATTAACCATCAATGGTGGCCAATACCGATCGATATCAGACAGGGTCAAGGGTACTTCGATTAGTCTATCCAAAGTGAATTAGTTCTGATAACTAATAAAATTGATTGGAAATCGATACGTAGTAAAACTACAGTACATACTCATACATACATGTACATACAGGTACAAAGCAAGGTATGTAGTTTTATAACTACTGGCTTCTTTCCATATCTCCATGGTAAAAGGCGGTTATTATTACAAAAATAAGCCTATGATCTCACTTCAGATTCATGCGTATCCAATACGAAGTTTTAGGAAAATAAGATCAGACGTTTAGCCGTGAAAGCGTTACATTATGATAAAGAGAATATTGCATTTTTTTATTCATCATTGTCATGTTTTTGTATGAGACATGCAGCTAGTCCAAATAAAGAAATTTGTTCAAATTGTATCCGGTAAGATTCTGCAAGTAAGTTTACTCTGAGTTTAGAAACTTAAGTACCCAACCTGAACCCATTAGGATGTCATTGACCCGCTCGCTTCACAAGCGCTTAAGATATCTAAATATGACAACATCCACAAAACCAATCATTTTCCAAAATGTTTATTAAATGGGCCAATCGCATCAATATCGTTACCGTCACGATTCTGTCAATGGTTGATTGATGATGATGGTACCAGGGTATCAGGTCTTCGCAGAACACTATACTTGCAAAAAATATGTACCGCCATTTTCTGGTAACTAATTTAAATTCAATACTTCCCACGCGGTACTTTTTTCATAGTATTCGTGTGTGCCTCGGGTTTTGGGCGATCTAAATATTAAGTACCTAGGTACCTTCAATGTCTCTTGAGTCGTCGAGATCTTCCTAACACAAAAAATAAATATTCGAACTAAAAAATACAATCACATTTTAATTAGATTGCATTTTCTGATTAAAAATGTTAAATAACAATCAATACACATATATATATTATGTAGACACACATAATATTATAAACATTCATAGCATTATGCACCACCTTTTTAAGAAAATACATTTGAAAGTCAGATGTTTTTTTTTATTCATCATAATAAAGTAAAATGTCAACTGAACAAAATGTCTAACAATTCAAAATTAGTTTATCACTCCCATAAACTAAATATTATGTTTATTACCCCTAAAGTTTTATTCAAGAGTAAGAAATATGGTTCACACTAACAATGACGAATGATGTCACTCAACTCATAAGTGCAGTACGACTGCCGAATACCTTGAGACGAGTCGTGAAGTTTTATAGCATTCGAAAACTAACAAAACATGCATTAAGGTTTCAAAGTCTTTTAAAATATTCATAATATAAAATGTTATTGCAAGGTTTCTTTGATAGAAAGGGGTCAAGTACAAATCAGAATCTTTTATGTAGGGTTCCGTACTATTGTGTATGATATGCATACTCTTTATTTTTTGTTGTACTCTCTCTGAAAACTTAGCCCTCTTAAGCACTTGCGGTTAACCGCGGGGGCGGTTAGCCGCATTTCCAGTTTTTATATGCAACCGCTTGTGATTGTACGCACTTAACCGCCAAGCGGTTGCATATTAAACTGGACTCGGCTAGCCGCCCCCGCGGTTAACCGCAAGTGCGTAAGAGGGCTTAGAGGATAGATAAGAAAGTACAGTGTGCGCCAGGGCATAAATCGTGAGCACTAGTATAAATTAGTTCTTTTTCGTAGCAATGCTTGTCGTTTTTATAAAACAAACCAAAATCTTTTTTTTTTCACATAAACGTTACACGTAAAATAACTGAAAGCATTAAACCAATGTACTAGATAAACCCAATAATTTGCTACCGCTCGGCACAAGAGAAAGCAAGAGACTTATAGCATATCTAACGAATATGGTTCATGAGATATAGCCCTCTGAACACAGACAAACAGACAACAGAGGCCTGGAATAAGGACCCTAAAAGTCCTATTCCGTTACTCATTGGTTACGGAACTCTAAAAAGTACATTCTTTTACAAAAACAGTTGATTTAAATAAATGTCTTTTTTATTTGCATTTTCTTTCGACTGTTGTGTTTCTTTGAAATATCTTTGCCAAAATACGATTGCAATATATCATTTTAAAACACTTATGGGACTTAGTGGTTGTCGTTCATTGAGTTTATTATTTATTTGAAACTTTATCTTTACAAAAAATACGATGTATTTATTTGCATTTAGTGATTCAGAGAACTAGAGAATAACCGTATTTATAAGTGCTGTAGTACTAGTGCCAATAGTGCCATGCTGACAAATAGTGACAGATGAACAAGTCAGGGGAAGTACCACCCACCTACCACTTAGTATGCGAAACCATTCGTTGAGTAAAATATATATTTACAACATACCTAATGCACATTTTTATGCAAAGCTTGTGAATCATTATAATGGACGTTCAAACCGCCATGTTACTGTTTGACATACATTTTTGGAATACATAATTAGGTAGGTTGTTTAGAGGGTAATTTCCCTAAACCCCTACACACTTTTCAGAGGGCTGGTTTGTTCCTTGCACAGAGAATCGGCATAGCCATTCAGCGTGGCTATGCTGCCAGCCTTCTGGGCACGTTCCCTGCCATTGACAAGGATGACGATGAGTTCTTTGACGCCATTTAGTTTTTATTTATGTAAGTTTTAATTTTAGTATAGTTAGAGTTTGTTCTTATATTAGATTTAATTATATATTAATAAATAAATTTTCTTTTCAGTAGCTATATCTTATTATTTATTATATGTACTAAATCTACTATGGTGGAGTATCTTTATAACATACGACTACTACACCTGTATCATATCGACTAGGGCATCATAAGTAAGTGCATATCGGAAACTAAAAATCGAATATCTATATCTATTAATCTGGATATCTGGCTTTGGAAGAATAACTTCAAAGTTTATGAAAATCAAAACCCTTAGTTAAGTAGTGCCGGTAGCTGGGGATGTTATAATACCGATGGATTTTATGACATTTACATCACGTTTAGTTCAAAGAGCAAATAATAAAATAAATAAGCATATTCCTAGTCAAATTCAATTAACAGTAAAAACGAAGTATCCTCTTAATAAATTCCTTTATTTTAATAATAATCCTAGTTAGCTATGTATTTTCTTTTTTCGTATGAATACACAATTAAATCTAAAATAAGAACAAACTCTAACTATACTAAAATTAAAACTAACAAATATACTACTACTATACTACCTTAATAAATTAACTCCGCGTAAAGAAAGCAACACGTCACAACTACCAGGAAAGCATAAATTGAAAGCATACCATCATTCGATTAGGTAATTATGTACCGAGAAGTTAAACAATACTCTGACAGTTACAAATAGGACCTTTTCCAAGTATAACTTTCAAAGCTGTGACTGTTTTGAAAGTTGCAACGAGCATGAATTAAGCCCACACGATTTTAAATCTATAAAATTAAATAAAACCATGGCGACTTTCCATGGATTATGAAATAGGTTTGTTAAGATTAAACAATGAGTGTAAGAAGTTACGCGGTTGAGTGACCTTTTATTTTTATAATTATGACGTGCTATGTAAATGGAGGCCCGAATTAAACAACTTATAAATAATCATGCCGCTACATTTTCCTTAGAACTCATTGAAACTCTTTAATATTGCTCAATTAAATTTAATATGGATAAAAATACGGTCATCTATTAGAATCTATGTAGGGACCAAAATAAGCATATTACATTATATTCGTTATATATTTATATGTGTTATTGGGGTTTTCTATGATATTCTCAGCAGCAGGTCGGAGCTTGGATTTGTCCCCGGTTAGTGGCAACAGGCTCGCCACCTATTACATGGGACCTAAACATATCGGCGAACAGTGGGTGTACATTGGTACGCCTCTGCCTACCCCTTCGGGGGTACAGGCGTGATGATTTGTTGTGTTGTTATATTGTCAAAGATTTAAGAAAAGGAATAAAAGGGAAAGAAAACTTATAGAAATATATACTAAGATGGCAAAACCAGCGTATACAATAGCAAAAATAAAACATCAGAATTCAAGCCAATACTTTATTTAGACTTGTCACCTATTTTCCGTTTATATAGGTTAGGTAAAAGTTTGCTAGTCTTTTCCAGTTTTCCCCGTTTTTTATCTCAGTAAGTTTTCTGATATTTTCTTTAGTTCCTACATTTTTTTTTAAAAGTCTAATGTGACCACGTAGTACCAGTAACTCATGATTTAGAGGAGGTAGACATTTTTTCAGGCATTGGCACGTTTTATTTTCTACCAACGTGAACACGTTTTGGTACAGATTTTCTGGGTGAAACAATAAATTGTTTATTGCGCACTTTTTGTACACGAAAAGTACATTTACATCAGCCCTTATAAATATCTATATAAGTACTAAAAAGGTTTTTTATGCTTAACCCACATTTCGAAAAGGAATATTTTGGAGCTTAAAGCTAGGTTTACGAAATAAACAACAATTGACTTAGCCTAGCCGTAGATACCAACGTTTTAGGTATGTTCAGCTATTATTTTCTGTATGGAAAATATGTTTAAAGTGTATGCCGTGTATGGTAAGAGGCATGATTATGAATAAATTTGTATGTATGTATGCCGTGTATGGTACCTATGCACTTACCTTACGTTAAAAAAGATACTTTTTGTAATAATCATTGAGAAAAATGCTAAATAATACCTGCCTCGACTGCACTCGAATTGCTAAGAAAAGTAAAATATGAACAAAAAAATGAGGAACATTATTATTTTAATTTCTTATAGATGTTTTTCTAATCATACTTGTATCACTTATTATTATTAAACCAACAAACCTATAAAACTTAAGTATGAAAAAAGCAGGAAAACTAGAACTTAATTGAACACGTTAAAAAAGATACTTTTTGAGAAAAATGCTAAATAATACCTGCCTCGACTGCACTCGAATTGCTAAGAAAAGTAAAATATGAACAAAAAAATGAGGAACATTATTATTTTAATTTCTAATAGATATTTTTCTAATCATATTAGTATTAAACCAACAAACCTATAAAACTTAAGTATGAAAGCTACAACTAAAAACACCTATTTACCTTATTTTGAAACCATTTTTGTGTCACACAAATTCGTCTTAATCCTTTTATTACAATCACGTTTGACAATGGTTTTCCTTATTACGCCTTTTGTTCTAAAACATGATTTGAAGTGTGTATGCCTCGGTAAAGAACCTAGAACAGGAATGTTCTATCTGTTATTTTCCACCAATCACGAGCTAGAAGCTTGCCTCTCATTGCTGGAAACTATGTGTACCTAATGGATTTTTTTATCACATAAACCCTCATATAACGTTAAGTATTTCGCTCAAAAGTATAAGAACGATAAATTGCATAGGGACGGAGAAAATCTAGATTTCTACCTAGACTAGCCCATCCTAGCCCTATAATATTGCTACCAATACTCTTTTATTTAATTAATACACAATTAAATCTAATATAAGAACAAACTCTAACTATACTAAAATTAAAAATTACATAAATAAAAACTAAACGGCGTCAAAGACTCATCGTCATCCTTGTCAAAGGCGGGAAACGTGCCCAGAAGGCTGGCAGCATTGCCATTACTCTACTCGTGATCAGAGGGCTGGTTTGTTCCTTGTACAGAGAATCGGCATAGCCATTCAGCGTGGCAATGCTGCCAGCCTTCTGGGCACGTTACCAATACTTATGTAAATTACCTTAACTATTACAGCTGATACTTTACGGGATTTAGATCATTCCCCAGTAAATTAGATTTCGTGGTCTGCTGCATAATAAGTGTGCAGAGATATGGATCCGTTTGCCCGGTTAGACAATACGAGCTTATTAGATGAACAACACAAAAGCTAGCAAAAACGGCCAAGCACGAAGTAAAAATCAAGTTCGATGACCCCAGTACAGATAACAATAGATGGTGATGCCTTTTTTACAAGAAAAAATCATTTTTTTATTGAGTATTTTTATTTATTTTATTGAATTTTGAAAACGTGCTTTTGGTGATGATCAAAAATTAAATTGCATCATTCCTAAGTAAATTTTATCCTAAATTCAATCTAAACTAATTTTTATCTTTTTATCATGATTAACGATCTACCTACCATAAACATGTATGTATACAAAGGCACATAAAAATACGCATAAAAAAAACACTATTTATATGTGATTCAAAAGGTGAGCATAATATAATTTTACGTTCACTAATACAATTGCCACTAATCATACCAACTAATCCTAGAAACGATGTGAATACTTACCACAAAAAATTGTATAAAAATATTCTCGAAATGAACCTTATAAAAATACCAGAATTGTAGAATTTTTATTCAAACATCTATAAACATTTTCATCCGTAAACAAAAAGTCTGAGCAGAAATTCGACCGTGACAGGACTCGAACCTGCAATCTTCGGATCCGAAGTCCGACGCCTTATCCATTAGGCCACACGGTCGTTATATGTACATGCGAAATAGGTCATCCAGTCGCGCAAGCCAAGCCTCCGCGAGTTACGTCATCCATGACGTCACAAGGTCGTTTACCTCGGTCGACCTTGCGAATGTTTTCCCGATAATTTCGTTTTCGTCAGTTACTGTATGTCGGTTGAATTTAACTGTACGTTATGTTTGCACGAGGTTTATTACAAGGTCAAATCTAATGGAGTTGTTTATCTCATTAACAATAGATGGGAAAAACCAAGAATAAAGCAAGAAAGTAATTAGTATTCATTGATATTGAAGTCATAATACATAATTAAAATATCGATTAAAAAATTAAATTATTAACCTATACAATAAGTGAGTATTATTTTTAAACTTTTCCATAGATACTAGTTATTTATAGAAAACAATAGTTTCATAATTTATATTGTTTTTATTTCTGCTATTGTTATCAAAATACCTGAGATGCGTCATGGTATTATTATAGAGAAAATGTATTCAGTAATTAAACACTCAACATTTAATGTAAGATAAGGAAAATTGTACTCTCATAGATTATATTAAAATTTATGAATTAACAAACAATTTTTCAAAGATTTACAAATTATGTATTATTGAAATGTCATATTTTTTTGGAAATGTATTTATTGTAGCCACCCTTTTGTTCCGGGGTTTTAAATTACTATCCCACATTAAGCCAACAATGTGGTTTAAGTTTATACAATTTATAATAAAGAACTGGAAAGACTGCCAATTTGACCTAGTGGTGCTAAGCGCGACTGCTACGCTAGAGGTCTTGGGTTCGATTCCCGAGTTGACCAAGGTGTTATTGGGTTTTTCTATGAAATTCTCAGTAGCCGGTCGGAGTTTGGATTTGTGCCCGGTTAGTGGCAATAGGCTCGCCCCCTATTACATGGGACCTAAACATATCGACGAACTGTGGGTGTACATTGGTACACCTCTGCCTACCCCTTCGGGGATACAGGCGTGATGATATGTATGTATGTATAATAAAGAAGTCTGGCTGTCAGTCCGTCTGTCTTTAATATGTCTATGGTTTGTATCATCTCTATACTACAAGAGATCATTGACCTTAACAGCTACAGGCTGCTATTTTTTATCACTTGTCTTAAATTACAAAACATACCTATTTACCTTGAATAATTTAAACAAACACTAATATAATCAAAGACACATATTACTCATAGATGTAATATACATTATAATACTACTTAAAATTCTGTACACGAACAGGGGAATTTTGTAACTCAGAAATGACGTTGTTTGTTCCTCATTCGTTTATAGTTTACGACATAAGTACGAGTAATATTATGTAAGAACAATATGCATTATGTATTCTATATGTTGCTCTGTTGGTTCATAGCAACTGAGGTATCGTATCTAAGCAATAACAATGGCATATACCTACTAGACAAATGTTCTAGTTATTATACCTTATGGCTGACGACCTCCGTGGTCGAGTGGCGACTGGCGTTTTGAAGGTTTGTCTGCATCAAAAGTCCCGGGATTCGATCCCCGCATGTTTCAATGTAGAAAAGTACGTTGAAAGTTGCCGAAAAGTTGGTTTAGTCAAGTCAATGCTTTTTTCAAGCTGAAATTTAAGCTAACACATCAATAAAATAACAATGGTATGTAACTACTAGACATGTTCTAGATATTTTATTTTATCAGACGACCTCCGTGGTTGAGTAGCGTAAAAGCCGGTTTTCAGTGTTGATAGCTCATTTGTCCCGGGTTTCAGTCGCCGGACGGTTTAATGTAGAAAACTACATTGAAAGTTGGCAATTGCACGTAAAACTTTAAATGATTACTAGAGTCTACTATTAAGGTAAAATTTCAGGAGTTTCTTGCTTCAACTATAAAAATAATATTATATTCTTTCAAAGATAAGACACAAGATTAATAATAATTATGTAAGCTTCGTAAAAAGTACTATCACATTAAATTGAGAACCAAAATCCTTACTTGTATGTTTAAATCCATATAAATAACTTCGGTATACAATCATTAAACACATTTTATACAGTAAATAGACCTTCATATAAAATTCAGTGTATCTTCATTTAAAATACGCGCATATAAATTTAATACCATATTATAAAATAAATAAATAAAATATCTTTATTTTGTCATCAGAAAAAAATATACATAGGGTAAAAAACTAGGTACACTTAAAGGACCTTATTAATAAAAATCTTGATGTAGATTAGCAACGGATTAGCAGATTCTAATTTCAATTTTTCTGTAGAGAATTTGAATTTAGAATCTATTAATTCGTGGCTAATCCATATCGACATTTTTATTAACAAGGGTGAATAATATGTATAGAGGATGGTCAGCGGTAGTGTTTGAATTAGAATATTAAACTCTAAAGACAATTATTAACATGAATAGAATTTAAATTTCAATGGCATTGGTTTTGCCCATCCTATTTGAGGTAATACAAATAAACAGCGTCTTACAATGTTCCTACATTGTCTTGTTACTGTCATTAGATAATTATAAATTACATGCAGTCCACGTTGCGTCATTCATACGTCATTTAAATCTAGTTATTAGTATGCTAATATGCTTTTCAATGAATGTGCATCTTCGTTTCATAATTTAACAAAAACAATTATAATATGTGTAAGGTTTAATAATTTTTAATGTCAAGATAAAAAAAAAAAACTCTTTTTTTTTTCATTAAAGTCACATAATTATAATCATAATTACTTAATTATTAATTTAACAAAAGATTTCTAAGTTAAGAAGTTACAAAAGATAAATAAATCAATGTAGGTAATAGTTAGTGGGTACATCATAATAAAAAATCATTAATTAGTTTACAAATTGGTAATAACATGTATGTAACAATGATAAATAATGATTTAATTTATTTAATTTATTATTTCAATGGTAATATAAATTATTTTTAATTTCTTTATAAAAGTTATCTCATAAATAGTTACTCAATTGATATTAATAAGGTGAGCAATGCAGGGGTAAAATAAAATGCAAGATGGCGACCGTAGAAAAAAATGTGAGTGTTAGAAACTTAGAAATAAGCGTGTAAACTTTTTAGTTGATAATACTGACTATATAATATTTGACAATAGTGACAATAGTGATTTAATATAGTGTATGGGCGAGAATAAAGTGCTTGTAAAATTATCCTGGTGTTTCATTGGAAGATGGTGAGTAAATTACATAATTATGTAATATATCTTGGAACAACCACTGACCGAAAATATAGACGAAATTGACTAAAAAACAATTATTTTAAAACTAAAATTATACGTAAATCAAGTTAAAAAAGACAAAACCCGTGACAAATGCCAATTGCAAAACAACTTACCTAAGTACAGTCAACCGCACATCATATCCACAATGTTAAGCGAAACTGAACCTTACTCCTACGACATAAGGGTCAATATCTATTTCTTTCTACAGTTGTGAAGAATGTACCATAGACAAAGCAGAGTTCCGGTTCTCATCATGATATCTGTGTATTGTTCGTGAGCAGTCAGCTGTTGCTTTGTGCTTTGTAAGTATTTATAAACAGAATTATGATTCAGATTATATTCAGTCTATAATAGTATTTATAGAACGTTTATTTATTTATAATTTGTCCTTAAAATGTACTTCATTGTTACTCGCCTTTTAAGAAAAATGCGACAGTTTTTTTTGTGTTATTCACATGTTTGAAACATGTTCTATTTTGACTTATTGTTGTAATTCTTTAATTGTTATTTTGTATTCTGATATCGTTAACAAATGCAATATTTGTTACAGATATGGGGGTACGTAGATTTTTTTACATTTTTTCTGACGTTCATTCCCAATTTACTTGAGATTTATGCTAAAAGGTATATAATTATATCCTTCTATTTCTCATATTGATCCTATTATAATATCACTTACATAAAAAAGGCACAGTCATAAATCCAAAAATAACAAGTGAAAATCCGAAATATAAACCAGGCTAACATAAGTGTACAAGAGATCATTACCTACTAATAGAAAACTAAAATAGTAGCTGATGTTAACCTATAATTTTACACTACATTATCGCATAACCGAAATTCGCTAATTATTACAACATACCAGAAAAGCTGTAATCATTACGACCTATATATTAATTAATAACCAATTATCTATGTCAGTGGTTGTGACCTCGGGAAAGTGGGATAGTGCCAGTATCATCCCACGCAAATTAGGAAATGGGTCATTTTGTTTGTCAGAATAGATAAGAGATATTATAAGTTCTAGGAAAGTAAAACGGACTTAAATAAAATGCCTTGCTTGCTGCTATGCTGCAAAAAAGACGTCTCCTTCTTTTGTATTATTTAAAAAAAATGTCTTATGAGATGATTCTTAAACGTATTCGATTTTGCCACGAGACAGTTTTTAATTTAAAAACTTTAAATAGTTTCACATTTGCATATTATATAAACTTAGCCGACAGTAATACAGAGTAGAAATTAATTAATTTAATTATTTTATTTAAATTCTTATAGATTAATTGAAAATAAGCTATTGACACTCATTAACTTATTAATGACACATTTAAATAAACCGCAATAAAACTTTTGAATTAAACAAAAAATTATGATAATGTATTATCAAAACTTAACCTGTAGGTAACTAAATATAACTATTTTATTAAACTAAAACTGAATGGTTTGTGCGTGTCACGGTCAATCCGTTCAGTCACCGGTCTTAAAATAGATTCTAAATGTTCATTGACCACAAATCGCATGACTTATAACCTCAAACTATAAATAGCCGGTATTTCCTATCAATAATAATTATTTTCAACATGGCAACAAACTTTTTTTGTCATTATATTTCATGTTGTAGATTAATTCGATAACAATCTAGTATTATTCTAATTTTGTCATGGTTACAAGGTCATTTCGTATTATTTTGCAAACTCAACGTCTTATAATAAAAAACCTCACTTACCCCTTTCATCTTCAGCTGTATAGAAAACTCTTTCGCTTCTTCTAAATGTTACCATTCACTAGGAGTGCAGAAGTTTGAGAGACATAGATCCAAAACTTCGTGCAAGTATAAAGCTCCACAGGTGTATGCAGAGGCACGACCCTTTGTTCAACAGGTAACCAGTATGCCACATCACAAAGAAAGGAATTAAGCAACTTGTTTACTCACTACTTGTGCATTCTGTTACCCTGGTACATGCTCACATCGGTATCGAGTTTTCCACCATGAGAAAAAGGAACAAGTTATTGTTGAATAATAAAAGAGAAAAAACGTTGTATCAACATGATAACGTTCGACTTAATTATTTATATATGTGATTTATGTAATAAATGTGTTTTAGTTGTCTTCAAGGATACTTTCTTTAAGAAAACTATAATATTAAAAGCATTCGCAAGCGATTGTCAACCGTGCAGATAAAAGAAAAAATATAGATATAATACTAATACGAAGTATTCCATATTTCAAAACAGGTTTTAAACTATCAGTACACAAAATTTCATCAAAATCCATGTACCCGCTTTGTCGTGATTTAATTTATCTAAATATCTTTCTAATTTTGACAGTAATACCGACAAAGGGTTTTCGGATCGTAGGTAAATCAATGCACAAAAGTTATATTATAAATCTTTAACTCAAAATAACTGCAAGATGCAACATACACAGCCGACTTACAATTAATTTGTATAGTATAGCTGTCGCTATGTAATACTGTATTATTCCATGTCACCAATCAAGTCTCACAATGAACGTACGTAATGCACAGTAACTGCAAAATAATTGCATATTATCAGTTGATATTCTCAATTAGCTTGTCTGTTAACCACCCAAGGACCGCCGATAACCTAAAGATTCCGGCCAAAGGAATATTCCTATTATTGTTTGTTTAACTTAAAAATAAACTAATGAATCATTTTGTTTGAAATGTTCAGATCGCGGGGGTTTCTCTAGAAAATATTTTTAATAACTATGTAGTGGGCAGGTATTTTTCCTGAGAGAAAAACGTCAATAAAGTTATTTTAAATTAGTGATATAATTTACGCACATTAGTTGACCTAAAAAAGGTTTAAGAATAAAATAAAAAGAGGCAGGTGAAATGAAATTTAGTCCCGACCACACTTTTTACTTCAACTAATAAATTAGCGATTATTTGTCGATTGCGAACTAGTAAAAATTAGAAAATTTCTAATATCATGCGTGTATTACCACGCTTTTACTAAAGTATGTAATAATTTAATTTATAAACCTCAACTAACAAAAATAAAAGTCTAGTTTAGTTGAAGTAATCCAGGAAATAAATAACACGAGTTTTTATTTTTATTACTAGAGCACCCAAACAGCTGATTTAGCATTATGTAGGTAAGTATGTTGATAAATTATGACGCATATACTGTGTTACAAACATGAACTATTTATAGTTTATCTGTGTTATTGTCTGTCTGTCTATCTTTGGAAAAGTTTGACAGTTGACGCTTATAATTATGTTATTACAAATGCGAAAGTAAACCTGTCCGTCAGTCATGCGTCTACAGTTAAACTGCTGAACAGATTTTGATGAAACATGGTATGATCAGGGTAAACTTAAAGATAAAATATACTTCTTTTTTCTGCGAAAGCCGACGCCCAAGCGAACGAATTAAAAAAAAAAATAAAAAAATGACTTCATGATATCCTCGATTTTTCTTTCTTTTAAAGAACATCGTAGTTAATACTTTCTAAACGTATAATTGCCACCTATTTTGGTAACAAGTGTAACCTAAATTATTCGTTGACAAACTATGTAGCAGCTTACAAAACCCAGACTATTGAATATGGGGCCCAAAATAATCAGTAACAACATATAATTTACTAAACGTTGATGAATAATTTTAAAAATAATTCCGCACGAAACCGGGTAAAAAGGTTAGTATTGCGAATAAATCGTTATCAACTTTAGGTCAAGAGTCCCGTTTACGATATACTTAGATATAATAATATACCTAATAGTAGTTAGAAAGACTTATAGAATAGAATAGAACTTATATCAAAGACACATAATTATTTTAGTGGTTCTTTGACATTACTGTAAATTGCAATGCCCCATACAAATTGTGTGTATTATATGTAAGTACATTTGCATGATTTCATACGCGGTAGTGCCAAAAGACACAGTAATAAGTTCAAGGTCACATTCTTTTTAATAAAAAAAAAACTGGTAGGTAATATTAACATTCAATCCGATATTCATCAAATCAAATTACTAATTAGCACGGTAAAAATGTTCGCTATAATAAAACAACTCAAACTTACCGACAAAACCGAGTGATAATTTGAAAAAAAATACTTCACAGTCAAAAAACAAATTTCAGTACATGACAACAAGACAATTATGAAAAGGAATTACAGTAAATTCTCAAACCATTAGCAGTTTATGCAATAACAATAAAAATTAAATTTAATGCAAGTGGGTAAATAAACCTATTATGGCGTGACTTTAAAGATAATATAAGGGGGTGTCCTTAGTACTTAGATTTTAATAAATTAACATAATTTTAGATTGCAAAAATAATAGAACTTTTCAATGTCACGTATTTATTTGTTCATTGACCTAGTTATAACATTGTTGCCAACTGCAATTCGCCCAATGAGAATCCATTCCTGACACTTGTCATTTGGTCTTATTTAGTAAGACGAAATTAATAATTCTTCCATAAAAATCTGACTTCAAAAATATTCTATGGTTTTTATATAGATCCCTCTGTAATAACTAGACCAAATTATGGGAGCACACGGGAAGCACAACCTTTCAAATAAAAAAAGAATTATCAAAATCAGTTCACCCAGTCGAAAGAACTTAGGAAACAAACATATAAAATAAAAAAATACGATCGGATTGAGTACCTCCTCCTGTTTTATGTCGGTTAAAAACCGTTTCTTATTCATTATAGATACATATCATCACGCCTGTATCCCCGAAGGGGTAGGCAGAGGTGTACCAATGTACACCCACAGTTCGCTGATATGTTTAAGTCCCATGTAATAGGGGGCGAGCCTATTGCCACTAACCGGGCACAAATCCAAACTCCGACCTGCTACTGAGAAATACATAGAAAAACCCAATAACATAACTTATTCATTATAACCTGGCATAATAATATTCGTTTATGGGACAAATAGTTTTGAATTATATTATTCGTTTGTAGGACAAATAAGTGATAGCAATAACTTTTTAGTCATCATAGCCAAATTAAAGTTGTATCTTCCTCTTGACTACCTGTCAGAAACGTATTTTGTCAGAGGCCGATTCATACACAAATCACTCTGACGTCTTAATTTTCTAAACAAAATTACGACAAATTTTTCTAACCCCTTTTCATTCGACGACCTCCGTGGTCGAGTGGCGTACGCACCGGTTTTCAAGGTGTCGCTAGCTCTGAGGTCCCGGGTTTGATCTCAAAGTCACTTTTCTACATTGTCTCGGGTCTGGGTGTTTATGGTACCTTCGTTATTTCTGAAATCTATAACACAAGTGCCTAACTTTGTGCACAATTCCTACTTACTTTGGGTTCAGAGCAATGTACGTGATGTTGTCCGCATTTATTATTATTAGTCATTAACTCCAATTGGACCTTCAACTTTGATACGAACCGTAAGTACTTTTCCTGTATTTATCCATATGTTTACAATAATATTAAACCAATAGATAGCCTATAATTAGTGCGCAATAATTAGCTTTTGTTGAATAAGCATTAAATAGGGCATTTACCCTGAAACTGATTAAAAAGGAAATATACTAGACCACGTGCTTGAAAGGTTATCGATAATATTATATGCGTTGCTTAGTTGAGAGTAAAGATCAATATAGTATTTGTAAATATTTCAATTATTAATAATTAATAAAAGACATTTGACAGGCCTGTTGGTCTAGTGGTTAGAGGCCCTGACTGCTATACCAGAGGTCGTGGGTTCGATTCCCACCCAGAACAAATGTTTGTGTGATGAGCATGATCATTTGTTAGGTGTCTGGGTGTAATTTATCTATAATATGTATGTATTTAGAAATATATAAGTATGTTTATCAGTTGTCTGGTTACCATAACACAAGCTCTGCTTAGCTTGGGATCAGACAACCGTGTGTGAGATGTCCCGGAAAAAAAAAATTTTTGAAAATAAGTAGGGAAACGTCGCCTTTAATTAATTAAGTTCTTCCCTAAATCTGTGATTTCTTGCATACTTTGAGTATCATGTTTTGTTTGTGGGTTCTTATTGCACTATAAAGTCATAAGAATCTGCATGATGGTACAATAGAAGACATATATGAAGCATATACGGAAGGAAATGAAAATCATTGAGGATTTAGTAGCCCAGTAAATCTAATAACCTCTTATACTAAGTACGATACTAAACAATTTTATTAATCGCTCTATAGATAGGCCTTGAAAAACTGCATCATTAAATGCACTTTTATTACTCTCAGAAAAGCTTGTTTGTTCCTTGAACTAATTTGATAAGAGTTCCGTGATAAATCCACGGACGGGCAATCCCGTATCCCGACCCTCTTCTCACCGTACGGTACTAGGTTAGCATAAACGCAAACAGGTCAACTGCACAACACCGACAACTAAAACCAAGTGAACCTTAATTAGCTGTTAATAGGAGTCATTTTATTTCTACTCTGGCAGAGCCGTTGTATGCACTTTATCTGAAAGAAATTGTGAGTGATACCTCTTGTAGTATTATGTTCCCCTAGTACATCGGTCATATGTTTTCGTTCCGTGGTCGTTACGCTCCAAGCGGTCTTTTGTTTTATTTTCAATGAATGTTGTTTGACTCATTGTAGAGATGAATGAATGAGGAGCCTTGTGTTATTTATTGTTTACATTTGTATTGTACCGGTGTAAATAATATTTTTAGTAAAGTTACGGTAAAAATTGTAATAATAGATTTATAACAATGCAGACGACAATATTTTGTTTGCATACAAAATGCATCAGTTATGCTATGGCACATATCTTTGACAATAACAGAATAAGGGTTTTTATGTCACTGATGGGTAACAACCGCAGATTAAAAAGAATAGTACCTGCACTTACCTGCATAGGCAGAATGGTATGACAATGATATTGTCAATATAAAGTGACTACTCCCGCCTTTTTTGTATCTTTATTTTTAACAATAGCACAAAACCCACTATGGCAGAACAGACAGAAGTCCTTTGTCCTGCAGTAGAAATGATCATGGCTGAAAATAAACAAAATTTAAATAAACCATCAATTATAATAAAAATGGGCTTGCAAAAAATAATTGTTTGAATTTCGTAAAAAAAATTTGGTCTGATCGATGATCGATGATCGATGATATGATTTGTATACATATCAATGGTAAATATTATTAATGTAATTTTAATCATCCATCGGAATAGTACCAAGAACATAAATAATACTTACAATAATAACAACACATTATTTTCTCTTAATAAATTAATGTTATTGTGTAACATTTTATCGTAGCTACAATTATTACTGGTGTTTGCAATGCAGTAGTGAGAAGATACTTATTTTAATTGATGCTCTCTTAAGATCATAAATGCAAAGTAGAACAGTGTTCTGTCTTTTAAGCTTTCCTGGCTTAACCGCTGCGCCAATTTTGATGAAAATTTCTTATGGGCCAAGCTAACACATAAAAGCGACTTTTGGTCGTGATAGCCGCCGTTCACGGGGAACTGCGGGCAACAGCTAGAAGACTATACAAGTATACACAGTATAATTTGTTTGTACTGAGAAAATTTAAGTAAATAGCTATTTTTCATATACAAATTGTGAAAAGCGAGTCTATGTAACACGATGCACTCTTCACCCCTTTTGTATAGATATACCCTTTCAGTAACGCCTTGTATTTGATTTGAACATTGAATAAACCTTAAAGAATTAGGATTAAAACTTATATTTCCTAAAGGCGAAGCAAAAGGCCATATTTCCGACCCAGTAGGTACTGCTAAAGTAAACAGGTAACTCAAACACCTAAAAACAATATCTCGAGTCTACCTCTGACTTAGGAAACGTTTTAAGACAATACCAGTGATGATCAGAGTCAACTTAATCGGCCCGCAGTTTCTCCCACGCTTTTGTTAGGCTAGTAGAATAAACAGAACCTAAATTATTGTTAAATCAGTGATCTTTACAACAAAAACAGATTTTCGTCTTGCTTCATTTCTTTTAATTTATTCTTGTAAGAATTGACGGGCCTGTTGGTCTAGCGGTTAGTGACCCTGACTGCTATACCGGAGGTCGTGGGTTCGATTCCCACTCTGGACAAATGTCGTGTGATGAGCACGATCATTTGTTCTGTGTCTGGGTGTTATTTATCTATAATATGTATGTATTTAGAAATATATAAGTATGTCTATCAGTTGTCTGGTTACCATAACACAAGCTCTCTTAGAGCTTAGCTTTGGATCAGATTACCGTGTGTGAATTGTCCAGGAATATTATTATTATTATTATTATTATAATGATTTTCTTTAGACGATCCAGTAATTTGAAAACTACAAATTCTGTAGAAATTATAAATCAAATTCAAATCTTTGATTTTAAATTTTTTAATACTATCCAAAAGTTAGGTAATGCAATTACTAAACCCTGTAATTGCCTGACTTTACTGACACAAACTTTAACACAAATAAAATAAGAATTAAGGCGCTGTGTATAGCCAGCATTGACGTTATTGAAGGGGTGAAGCGGGCAGGTGCGGGACGGAGTAGCCCCGACCCTGCTACTCGTTTTTTCCGAATTCGTCCGATGCGTAAAGGTGTTATAATATTGAAGCTTTATTTCGCTAATTGTTTCCATGTAAGTTTAGCCCTGCTTGACTATGTTTACTTTTGAGCTGCGCTCTCGAGGCGAACAGTAGGTTCGAATCCCGATAAAATCATAAATTTTTGGATTATTATTTTTAAACTATTATGCACCTACTGCATATTATCGTGTTTTTACTTTCAAAACAAGCATTTAATGTGGTTAATTTATTTTTAGAATAATTTTTTAAAATACCTATGATTTACTGAAAAAAAAAATAATTGAAAACCTGAACAATATGTTTTATGACAATCTATATTTTTCTTCAGCATCAAGAGTAAAATATTAAAAAAAAACGTACACTACGCTTGATGGTTAAGTATGGGGAAAAAGATACAGCGTGTTTCGAATAGTAACGAAAATTATTATTTTTTTGTGAATAACTTTTGTGGTATGAAGTCCTCACACTGCAGATAGTCCAAACACTCACCTGTAAAACTTGTATATTTATAGGTTTTTTTTTTGTGTACGAAAGGGTAAATTGATCAACCTCTTTTGTTTTTTTTTATTATTCACGTGAATTTCATTTATGAGCCAGCCTTGCATGTCCAAGGGGGTGAGGATTCAAGAGTCCGAGAGAGAGCCCTGAAAAAGGCTCTGTCTAATCTGGCAAAACACCTGGTGCCATAATTTGCCTTAGTGCTGGATATGTAGGAGGGAGGACAACGGGGGCAGTACATGCCACTACACCACCCCCGCTCAAGTAGATACGTGCAATGAAGGCTGAGGGACCCCCGTCCCCGCCCTCTACGTCCTCTCCAGGGCAGGTCTGGCTACAGAGATTCTTGTCCGCGCACTGCCCACCATCGGCCATCGGCGGAGCAATGGAACGAAAGGGTCAGCACCCCTCTCGCGCTCCAAGGTCTCTTTCTGAGAAATAACGAGCTTGCAGAAATAAGACACTAAGGCAGACGAGTCGTCTGCGAGCATGGCGTTGACCACACCCACGAGCGCTAGGGCCGGGCCAAGAACTCCACGTAGGACACGGCGCTTAGCTTCTAAGGCAGTGCACACCTCGAATGTGTGCTATGCTGTGTCTTCCATTTCGTAAAATTAGCCTTCCCAATGCGCCGTTGGGGCCTGGGCAGGAGAGACAAGTTTTCTCTCCTATAAAGAGAGCCCTATATTGGGGCTCATTAGCTGCTTTTAGAAGGCGTGTGGCAAGCATTCGGGGGCCGTCCTCTTGCACTTTGACAGGGACACAGGGACTTCCGGGGACAGCAGGGAAATGTCCTCCGATGAGCTCACCCCGTAGGTTGAATTCAACCTGGGCAGGGTAACGTTGACGGCTCTCGGGAAAAACGCCTGAACCAATGAGATCAGTCTGAAGGGTCTCCGTCAGTGGAAGACTAATGAGGTGCAGATTGTTGCGCAACATTTTGTAAGGTCTGACCCAGGGATTGGCGTTGAGACCCTCCAACATCGCCTGCCTCTCCCTCTCAAATGGCGACTGTCAGCGGCTTTTTTGCCTATTGCAGGTGGAACCGGGTTGAACCCTAAAGATCCCGGTTCTGGCGACGTCGACGAAGCCACTCATAGCTTATTCTAGCGGCCGAGCAGGCACGTCGTAGATCGGTCAGCTCTGCAGAAAAGCAGTGAACCGCCTTCCTAGCTGGAGGTCCAAACGCGTGGACGTGGCGTGGGTGAAAAAAAAAAGCATGGCCTTGTGCTTCGTTCGATGGATTACAACACGTCAGTGACTTTGCATTAAAATTACCGAGGACGACCACATGCTTCTGCGCTAAATGCAGACCTGAGAACAAGACCCCTGAGAGGGCAGCCAGAAATCATCATCGTCACGCCGAGAGCCTACGGCGTACTCTTCTTGAACAACAATCTCTTCCCACGGATGTGCAAAGAGGCGATAGTCATCTTCATCCACAAACCCGGTAAACCGAAATCTGAGCCCACTAGTTATCGCCCCATAACATAACATATCATCACGCCTGTATCCCCGAAGGAGTAGGCAGAGGTGTACCTTTGTACACTTATATAGGGGGCGAGCCTATTGCCACTTACCGGGCACAAATCAAAACTCCGACCTACTACTGAGAATTTCATAGAAAAATCCAATCATACCTTGGTCGACTCGGCAATCGAACCCAAGACCTCCAGCGTAGCAGTTGCGCTTAGCACCACTAGGCCAACGAGGCAGTTTATCGTCCCATTAGCTTACTCATGGTTCTTGGGAAGCTATACGAGCGAATAATTTATTCCCGTCTTATGGATTGTGCCGAGTCCAGGAGTCTCATACCAGACGAGCAGTTCGGTTTTAGAACCCAACACTCATGCGTCCAACAAGTCCACCCTATAGTCGAGCATATAAGCGCTGGTTTTCAGCGTGGAAGGCTCACTGGCGTGCTCTTCTTCGATATAGCAAAGGCTTTCGACAAAGTTTGGCACAATCCAGTGCCAGATCGTCTCGTGCTCATCTTCCGAAACTTTTTGTTGAATCGGTCCTTTCGCTATCGCGTTACCCTCACCCAATCCGCGCCGCAGTCTCTCAGGGCTCCGTACTCTCTCCACTCCTCTTCACACTAACGTTAGCGACATGCCTCGCGGTGGCCCGACACCCGGCCCGAAACCCCAAATGTACGCCGACGAAACGGCCATCTTTCATGCCATTATTCAGGCACCAGCCCCTTAGCGATAGGTCGAACTCTCCAGACCGCGGTCACGAACCTCGGGAAGTGGTTCACGTAATGGAGAATCGAAGTCAACCCTACCAAGAGCGCAGCCTAGGTCTTCTTCAGCAAGGAACGGCAGCCTCCCGCTACCCCTCCACCTGTCACCCTCTTCGGCAAGCCTATTCCTTGGGAGCAGCAAGCCAAATACCTGGGTGTAATCCTTGATCGGAAGCTTACCTTCATAGCTCATATTAAAGCGGCACGCGCGCGAGCCGCCTTCGCTCTCGGCCGACTTAATTTTATGTTGAGCAAGCGCAGTAAACTCTTACTCTTACTTTACTTCTAAGAAGAGAATCTACACTGCGTGCGTGACACCTATCATGACTTACGGCAGCGTCGTATTCTTTCACGTACCCGATTATCGACTCAAACGAATGCAAACTCTCCAAAACCGTTTCATGCGTAGAGCCACAGGCGCTCCAGGTTACGTCCGTAACTTGCAGTTGCACTGTGACTTAAAGCTGCCAACAATCAAGCAGTTCATAAAAGTCGCCGCGCGATTCGATTTTTTGACTCCTCCGAAACCCACCGTAACCCGCTAATCTATCTAAGCTACCTTCCGTAATATCTAAGACTAAACGCCCCAGACTTACTCTTCCGCCCCAGGCTTCTCCAAGAAGCATTCGATTTAGCTAGCAGCAGCATTACAAAACACAACCGCCGTATATTACGTCCTCGCCAGCGAGGCCCGTCGCGTATTATTAATAATAGTAACGTAAATTTTATCCTCCTGTCCCTAGACCAAGCTGGCCCGAGCCTTTCAAACTAGCAATAAAAATATGTCCCTAAATAATAAAAACTTAGATCCAGCCATCCCTTGTTGTTTTGCTTTATTAAGATTGTTAGCAACACACTAAGTCGAGGCCCGAACCCCGCAGGGGGTGCCCTTAGTGGACGTTGCTGACGTAATAAGTTTTTCCTATTGCTCTGGCTGGAGGCTTTAAGGTCCTCGCCAAAAGTCCGGTGAAGGAGTCAAAGTTTGCGCTCAGGCTAATGGTAAAGAATCTACCAAAAAAAAAAAATACTTTGCTCTGTCAGCGCGCACACTTTTCGTTGTCTTTCCACAAGACGCCATACATATACTGAATTTGTCAGATCCGAAATATTTTTCATGAAATAAATGACTCCTCACAAATATCTTACATTAATTAAAAAACAGCAGTTTACTTCATTATTGTAATTATTACAAACGTTATTGCGTTCAATTACATAATTTGGTATTACTAGTTACTTGAATATTGTACACCATGTATAAGCTTCGTCATGAAAAAGTTGAAATGAATGAAAATGAAAAAAATATGCATCTTATTTGAAATCAATATTTACTAATTGGTTTTTTTTATTATTAAAATTGAACAATTTATTAAAAATTACACAAAAGGTAACAAAAAATACATCATTGAAAAAAACATGAAAGCAAAATAATAATTTTCTATTGCTAGGTTCGAACCTGCGGTCAGCTATCGCATCGCATATTTATATAAGCACGCGACCGCTAGACCAATGTAGCTTCATAATTATTTTTCAAATTACGCTTCTATAGAGGATCAATAGAAAAGAGATTAGATGTGCAAGAAACAGTAAGTAATTACTTTACAAATTCCATTATTTGTCATTGCTTGACAGATTTCATTAAATTATTTTCGATTTGTCATGTATTTTAGATCTGTCAATCAGAAAAAAAGTGACACAGGTCCGTCTAGCACCGCGCCTCAGCGCACACTGTCTGTCCGCGTACGAATGAAAGAGAAGCGAACAAAACGCCATATTTAGTTTGTCAGGAATGTGTTATTTTTCATTAAATATCTGAATATTTGGAAATATACTACCTTAATTGAAAAACTAAAATAAAGGTTATCTTCATTATTAGTTATTATGTTACTGTTGAAAAATTTATCAAGATTGGTTCATCAATAATACCGGAAAACTTTTTTGAAAATCCATTTTAGAGGTATGTTTACGAATTTTTTTTATCGAGAAAAATTAATGAAATCGTGTTTTGGAAATAAAGGTTATCTCACAAAAATGATGAAGATTAACATATATTTTTTTAGCTGCTCTGACATTTACACAGTTGGCTAAAAAATTGTTTGAAAAAGCCCATTTTTACTATACACAGCGCCTTAATAGACCTTAGCATAATTACGTAAAAAATAAAGTCCTTTAAAAGCTCCAACGTTTAACTAAAGTAAAGTAAAAATAGGTCACAACCTGGATTTAAAAATAAAAATAAGCCATCGAATGACTAAGTGAATTAGCTCCACACATTACTGGCAGCCTGGTATTATCAGACGCATGTTATCCAGAACATAGCAATTACGGTATTAGTCTACATTCTCGGAAATTGTTTTAGTGAATTGGGTCGTATACAAATAGTTTCCTATAAGGTTCTTAGAAATTATGTAACAATTATAGGGAAGAATATAAGGTGGAAGGTAGCTATTAAATTAATGGAGCTACTTTTCCATAGTATTAGAAAATGAATCTCATTTTGGACTTAGCTGGTTATGGTAGTTCTTTTATGTGCGGTCTACCAATAAAAATATTGTAGTGCCAAGGAAGCTTTTTGTAAGTGACTTACCCTTGGCTCTAAATAAAAGGCCATTTGTAATGATCACCTCAAAATATCTACAGTCATTTGTCTAGTTACTGACAAAAAACTTTTGCTAGGTTTGGGGTAACATTTCTGTTTAAAATAACGTCAAAATACAAGAAAACAGGGTGAAAAACTGTTAAGAATCTGACCAAGATACGTGCATGCAATCATCCCTTGTATGAAATTTAAAATCATAACATAACATAACATATCATCACGCCTGTATCCCCGAAGGGTTAGGCAGAGGTGTACCAATGTACACCCACAGTTCGCCGATATGTTTTTAGGTCCCATGTAATAGGGGGCGAGCCTATTGCCACTAACCGGGCACAAATCCAAACTCCGACCTGCTACTGAGAATTTCATAGAAAAACCCAATAACACCTTGGTCGACTCGGGAATCGAACCCAAGACCTCTAGCGTAGCAGGCGCGCTTAGCACCACTAGGCCAACGAGGCAGTTTCATATCATATTTATAAGACATGCAAAACATCTTCAAGTATGCGTAGCAGGAAACATACTTATTGGTTTCTTAGGTTTACGCGAATATTAGACATTGAAATAAAACTACTTTTTACGGATTTTTTCGCGGTTTATATTAAGATTTTAAGTCCCGACGTTTCGACGTCGTAAAAAGTAGTTTTATTTCAAGGAAACATACTTATTAACAATAGCTTATACTTACTAGTTCCGATAAAAAAGGATGGTAGATAATCATACAATATTATGTATGATTTACTACCATCCTTTTTATAGTATGGCCTCCTTTACCATTTGACCCTTTCATGATAACCAATTTTGGAGAAGAAAGATGGCATTGGCGCCCTGTATATTGAAACACTGATAAGCTAAAATAAGTTTCTACAAATGGTGTTGACATCGAATTCGGATTTCCTATGTATTCAAGGATGATTTTAAAATGGTATGTTATAATAGGGTTATGTTGGTATTCTTCGTTCATTGTCTTGTCTGGAGAACAATGGTTTATTTATACATTTCTGTGAGGCCTACTCCGAAAGTCTATTGATGGACAGATAGACATATTGGTTTTTGATGGATAGCAAAATTATGGATCGTGGTTTGATATTTGGCTATTTATTTTTTGTCATGGATTCGAGCTGCGCTGAACGTGAAACTGAATGTTTGTTAAATAATCTATTGCAACAAAAAGTTTAACTAGAAAGTAAATAACAATTTAGAAGACGACAAATCTAATCGGATATACTTCTGAAAAATAGAATATTGCTCATAAATTATAATTATTTAGTGAACTCAATTTCAAAACTTGAACTTAATTTGAAACTAAGGTATTTTCCATACAAAAAAAAAACTTAAAAAAGTACTACTTGTTGCACAGTGTTCCATGGAAAGTACTCGAGTTGTTCAGACTACATTACTTTGCAAATATCGTGTCAGTAAATACAGACAGGGCGTGTCGCCTTATATGTACTCATTTGTAGCTCAGACAAACTCCAATTACTCCAATAGGGAATGATGAATGAAGAAATCTAATAAATGCAAATATTAGGAAACATTAATAGTGTAGATAAATAAATAGAGGCGAATACCATTTTAATTAGTCTTCTTTCCAAGGTAAAAAGCTGTTTTATAACTTACAAAAAACGGGGTACACCTCACGGCACCTTGGATAAAATAGCGTATTTTTTTTTTATTTTCGTATGCCTACGTTAAGATGAGTATTTAATTGTAACTAGTCTATACACAAAAAAAAAAGATGATTTCTTTTCCATTTCTAGTTGACATGTGTGGGACGATAATGGCTGAAAATAAGATATCATAATTATAATCTAATATACATATGCTAAAGTACCTTTAAGTGCAAGTTTTCTGCTGACACCACATAGGTCTATTGTTCAAGGGTGTATAAACAAGGCTTGAGATATGCTCATGTTACTTTGTCTTAACCTATACGGTTTTAGGTCAAGGCTCTTCCGCATTTTAAGAATTAGCTACAGTCAGCATAATTGACAAAGAAATCATTTTTTTTTTAATTAGACTGAAAATTGTCGCAATGCTGGGGAATTCCCATGGAAAAGAACACGCATTCATGCTTAAATATAAACACATACATTTTAAGCTTAATACTTTCAAATCTTGGTACTTGCCTTAAACTAATGTAAGTGCTGAAAAGTATTTTCAATTTAAAAACAAACATTTATATGACCTTTTGAGTCAGTTAATCCAACCGATTCCTTTTTCATTTGCCATACATACCCTAATGCAGTTAAAAAAATGTTATTAACTCTTTTTGCAAGAATATTTTTTGCTGATCATACGACTCAGCTTTTCCCCTGGCTTTGTTTATGAGTATTTGCAAACCTTGACGACGAATGTTTGTTTGGTTTCCCTGTCCAAAACTAACATTTCAATTTTGAAACATTCGTTTCTTAGTTACTAACGAAGGTATTCAGACTTATGTAATGAAAATAATAGAAACACATAACAACGTATTTATCAGAAGTCTTATATACATTTATTTTATGTTATAAATTTGTATGTATTTTTTGTATTAAGTATACATGTATAATTTATTTACACTTTTATTTTTCTCAATTTTGTGCTCTTGCATCTACCACGATTTGTTTTCTGCATCACCCTAAGGTTGACTGACAGAGAATGCCTTTTGGCATTAAGTCCGCCTTTGTAAAACAGTGTGCAAAAAGTATTAAATAAATACATAAACACAATAAATATATATGTTATTGTTAAATTATTTGTTTTATCTTGAACCTCAAATACTATATAGGGTCAATATATAAACATAAAAATATTTCAACTTACCGGTATCTTACAAATGAGGAAGCAGTAAAATTACTTACGTCATATACCTATTTAAGGATTGTAATTCCACCCAAGGAATGATCTTAGATTCATCTCAAATGAAACTGCTATCCAGCGAAATACGAGTAAGAAACTGTATACTCAAGATTACAGCATATTACACCATAACCTACCTATACATAATTAAACATTACGTAATTAAAAGATTCAATACTGGGTGTTAAGTAACTCCTGTCCGAAAGGATGATATAGGGCTCACAATCAAATGCCCAAATAAAATATTAAATTTGGAATATTCATGATAATTACAATAAAAATGAACTTTGAAATAGCCGCCAAAATCCCTAAATTTGAAGGTAAATAAAAAACTACACCACCATTTTCGTCGGTGTTAATGGCCTTTGGTATGAACATTTGGCAGAACCTGAGACGTTGCCGTCACTCTCGCTCGCCATTTGAAGAAAAAAAATATTATTAGGTTATGTATTTTTATTATTTATTACATTAATGTGTGTAAATATCGATACCTAACAACCCCTTAACGGATCGGCCAGGGGTTTATTAACACCCTGTATAAAGCAATTTTTTCAGTCTGCATAAAGTTCAAAGTTCAAAGTTTATTGACCCTACAACTATAAGAAGTTAAAACAAAGTCTTCCCAGGGGACCCTTTTTACAGGAGACTAACTCTCACTGGTGTGGTAGTTGACTTTTATGTGTAACTGCAACAGATACAAAAACAAATACAGAATTAATATACATGTATTAACTATTCTTTTTATAAAAGTAGCCGGAATACCAACGTATCTGGGTTTTAGCACATAATATAAAAATGATTGCAAAGTAACTTACTTAGATGCCAAAATAGTCATCGTTAAGGAAATCTTATCATGATAACGAGTATAAAGGTAAAATATACTCGCAAAAGCACCTTCTCAAACCAAAATTCTTCAAAATAGATCGGTGGCTGGAAAGGATGACCTGAAAGGCTAACCTAACCTTACAATTTTGTTGATGGTTATCAAAACTATTATAGTTATCATAAACAATTGTAAAAAAAAACGTTTTGCAGACCTCATAAAATGAACGTAGCTTATAAGCTAAGTACCAAGGTATCAAAACATATAGGAGAAAGACTTATTAAGGCTTGCACTGTCACATAGTAATATGATGGTTACCTTGGAGCCACCCCGCGGCACCGAGGTCGAGTGATGAGCATCCGATAAGCGGTCTCCAATTCGAGGCTGTAAGATACCTCTCACACCGTAGCGAACAATGGACGTGAATTTGAAGTTTTCAGTTAGCACTCCTTAACGAACAAAAATGACAATTAAGTCTTGTATAAGTTTATCGTCTGGAGTTAAGAAAATTTATAATTTTATCAACACTATCGATAGTTAATTTGTAGATACAAAAAAAAATTTAAAAATGAAAATCTTTAAAACCTTATGTTCAGCCCTATATCCTGGAAGAAATAAGAAAGTCGAACAATTCTTTATCTCTGTGTAAAAATTACACAAAGTACGTTTAAAATACACATAAAAGCACTTGTGACGTGTGTAGGTATGACATTATTTGCGAGTATAGTCTTGACAATGACTATAACTTTTACTAAAATCAAATATCTTGATAATAAACTGATAAACAATTCGGTGTGCACCACAGCCATCAATAGATAAGTGAATCGCGACAGGGCTGTCACCGCTAGAGGTTGAGACCGACGAGGTTACTGCACACAAACGATGGATAAAAGCTTAACAACTGATGTAGACAGCTGGTTACTTACTACCTATAATTAAGTTCAATGTTTTGAGAGTTCCGTATAAATAGTCTGTGAAATTAAATAATAAACATAGATTTAAATCTATTTTTTTATTTAATTTATATAAGTCAGAAATTATAGGTCCTCAAAAGATCACTCTTGAATTAGTAAACAGGTAAATTATACGTATTACGGTTTACTTAGGAGAAAAAAGAGCCTGCTTTAAGTGGGAGTGAGCTGGTCACGTCGCACGCATGCAGCCTGACAGATGGGCAAAGATCGTCCACAAAGAGGTTTGGAGGAAGAAAGGGGAGGCCTTTGCCCAGCAGTGGGATCTAACGTAGGCTTATAAAATAAAGGTTTGAAAGAATTCAAGTGGGTAATATTCTTGCTTTTGTTGTATAATAGACTTCGGTCGTAGACTGAATTATTCCTTTAAACTATTAGTTTTTGTACAAAAAATATGAATTTACGACTTGTGTTATAATATTTAGATGTTGTGATGTTTATTAAATGATTGACTAAAAACATGTGTTAAAGCTGCAAGGTTACAAAGTTGTTTATCATAAAATATAAAAGTTACTGCATGTAACTCATATTTTGGTAGACTACGAACCACCTGTTAGTCCTTCATATCTATTTTTAACTGAAATAATTATAAAAGTTAGCCAATATTTATTTTAATATGACAAGCTTTAATACAGAAAAAGAAATCAGACTATCAGAGCTCATAAGACATTTTGAACTGTGTCTGTGTAAGGACATCAAACATACTTCGTAAAAACTTTCTTGCTATTAATTTTTAATACTCAACGTAGAATCATCATCATCACTCTGCCCTGTTTCCAATTATTTGAGGTCGTATGTGTATTCAGCTTCCATTCATCTCTACAACTCGTCATCTCAGCATTCACTTCTTTCTTTCTCATATCATTATCATCGTTCACACAATCCTGGATGGATCTCTTTTTTGGATGTATACCCATCCATATAACTCGTCTAGTTCAGAAGGTAGAATTTGTGTACAAATATATTTAAGACGTTTTTCTATACAACTGAAGGAACCCTAGTGTCAAAGTTTAACGAGTATAGACAAAGGTCAAAGACCTACTGAATTGGATGCAGTTTGTCAAGCCATCAATACTCTGGACAATAGCTATTGAAATGGGATAAAATACAATACAAAGTTCTGCATTTCCCTCAATTAGGAAACAGACTTTATAAATAGCATTATGGCTCGTATACACAAAACATTTATTAAAATTGAAATTTTATCAACATCATACATAGCTCTTGACACAGCTGATCATAATCATTTTCCATTTATAACCGATTGCCATATAGGTGCAAGTTCTATTTGAACTGAATGTCCTATTTTATCAAGTGCCTTTTTCATCGGGCCCCCTATTTAATTCAGTTCCGACCCATTGTTTTATAAGTTGTCCTATTTTTATACGATACAAAGATCCAATGAGTTTATTTCTATTCCCCTTACTTTGAGGAATAGTCGCAGGAATCTAGGAAACACCTAATGTTTATTTATTTGCTTACTCGGAGATAAATTGTAGTTGATCGTGAGAACAATGTGGAAACTGTTTTTATTTAGCTGTGTTACCTAATGTGTATGTTTTTCTATTTGTTGCTCACATTTAAATGATAAATTTATTTATATTTAGTTCATATCAGTATCAACGATATGTTATAATTAAGTATAGTTAGTCGTTTTAAATATCAAGTTAAACTTCTTGCTAAATAAAAATTTTGAGAGTGAAAGTGAGAGTGAATTTTTTAGTGTTAATAACATTGTAATGAGTAATTTATTAGTTTAGTATCATTATGACAAGATGGCGTTACCGTATTCAAGATCAAACATTGAAATAAATAGTTTGGTTGACAATATTATGAAAGTGAGGGTGGCGAAGAATAATAGATTTTCTGATACAACATTATTTTATTTTTCCTATTAGCTACCATTAGCAAACATGGTGGTATAACAAAGTGATATCTAAAGAAAACAGTTTAAATCTAAATATCTTCAGAGTATCAGTCAAAATAAACTTTCAAAACAGTTTAAGTTGCATTTGTACCGGAATACTAAGAAAAATCATATCCTAACAAAAAGGAAACATTGATATCCATATTACATACTCAAATAATATTAATTTACTATCGGTTACCGAATAAATATAAATGGGCACGTGTGTAACGAGTGCTCTCCTATTACGGTTAACGTAATCAAACAAATTACATCATTAGGAATACAGTTTACTTAGTTAGTGTACTACTAACTAATTATATCTGAATAAATAAGGTAGGTATTAATTAAGATTTTTTTAAATAATTTATACATGTAATTTGATAGATAAAGACCGAATCCGATGGAACGAATGAAGGGAGGCCTTGCCCAGTTGTGCGACTATTTAGTATTTGTATTTATGTTATGTAATTTTATTAAAAAAACGCATCATTCGGATTAGCTACTTATATTTCACATACATACACACAATTTGCCTATCACCAAAATTTTTGAAATACATTGACGGCCTTTAATAGCTTTTGAGCTAAAGATGCAATTAGCAATTACATGCATGGATAGAAGACTCTACCTACCTACCTAGAATGTCCTTAAAATTGGTTTCAATCATAAACAGAATCTATAACAAATACTGTACAATTATCAAGCTAACAAAATTTTCTACATACAACATACATAACATATCATCACGCCTGTATCCCCGAAGGTGTAGGCAGAGCTGTACCAATGTGCACACACAGTTCGCCGATATGTTTAGGTCCCATGTAATAAGGGGCGAGCACATTGCCACTTACCGGGCACAAATCCTAACTCCGACCTGCTACTGAGAATTTCATAGACAAACCCAATAACACCTTGGTCGACTCGGGATTCGAACCCAAGACCTCCAGCGTAGCAGTCGCGCTTAGCGCCACTAGGCCAACGAGGCAGTCTATTACAACATTTTCTATTATTTATTATTTAAGAGATTTATAACAGAAACTTCTGTTTCTTCCACCATTATGACTTCAAAATAGCAAAAAAATCACGCATCATCGATAGTGTAATATTAACAAACATATCTTATCGGCTCGCGGAAGTATTAACGAACGTGACTATTGTGTAGTTACTATAAACCTAGCTGCTAGGCAGACAAGTGAACTTTGATCGACAAACTATTTATTACATGTTTGTGACGTCATTTATTATAATTAATACTGTAATGTTAAGTACTAATTTTTTTTTTGTAAATGAGCAGTGATGAAATTTGTCCTGCATATTTGATTGAGCTTTTAGTTAATATTAGTTAAGATAGAGGACTAAAAGTGTTTATAAACTTCAGAAAAAGTAAAAAAATATGGAAGTTCAGATGAAGTTCTAAAAACTGTTTTCGAAAATTAGGTAACAAATGCCTAGATTTTTCACGCACTGTTGGAAATTTATGTAGCCTTGCTTTTGCTTGTAGCTTTACCTATATAGACTTATAATTTAAGATATGAAGATGAAAAAACTCGACCTACCTAATCATGTTTTTATTCAGGAAAAAAAAACTTATTACATATATGAGTTTCTGGTTTATTTCATATCAATATTGGCATGACCTCTGTCGCTTTAGGATTTCCCTGTATGAAGTTAAGATAATATTTACGTCAAAAAACAGATGTTTTAGTCTCTCTTGTTTTTTTGTAGTCTGACAGATATGATTCTATTCGTTCTATTGCTCTAAAAGAACGTATATGGTAGACCCGATAAAAATATATAATTCCCCTGTTAAAAAATTAAAAATACCGCAGCTATTAATTAATTTACCCGTTCAATTTGAAGAAAAACTTTTTTTTTTTATATTTTGAGCTTTTGTACAGTCGCTTCCATGACTAATGATAATTAATTCAACCAAATTGTAATTTAAATTAACACAAATTACGTTACTCTATATCTGAGTAATTAATAAAAGTAAATAGTATTGAATGCAATAGCGTTAATTAGCTAACAATACTATAAATTGAACTTTGTACTCTCGAGGCGCGGATATAAAACAATGTATTTTACTAAACATCCGATACTAATAATAACTCATTCAGTTTCTCTCGTCATCTAGACCATAGACTAAATGGTATTGTGCTGACATATTGTATTTAATACAGGGTGTTACGTAACCCCTGTCCGACCCGAAAGGGTGATATAGGGTTCACAATCACATGCCCAAATAAAATATCAAATTTGGAATATTCATGATAATAACGATAATAATGAACTTTGAAATAGCCTTCAAAATCCCTAAATTTGAAGATAAATCAAAAACTACACCACCATTTTCGTCGGTATTAATGGTGGCCTTTTGTATGATCATTTGGCAGAACCTGAGACGATACCGTCACTCTCACTCGCAATTTGGAGAAAAAAAAAATTTAGGTTATGATTGACTGACTGATTGACTTTTTATTTTTTCCATTTTTTTTTACTTTTTTTTGTAATTAGGTATCTATACCTAACAACCCCTTAACGAATCGGACAGGGGTTTTGTAACACCCTGTAAAGCTATTGTTTGACTTCAATGGCGAAGAGGTTCTCTTAAATATGGCCGTAGGTTTAATGTTCGTCGGTAATTAACATAAAAATACTTAACCACTTCCCCGTCCATATTCCTATTGTTTGACTATTGTGTCTAGTCACGGTACAGTTAAGTTGTTAATATCTGCATAGCATTCCATAAGTTACATGAACAGATGAACTTAATTATGTGGAATCATTTGAAGATCCTACCGTTTTATACATCATATCCGATTTGAGCTTTTAATTTTTAATATTATACGCCTGTAAAAGTTTATGCTAAACCTGTTCCCCGGACATTTAGGTAGTGCAAACTTTGGACAACTTTCCCAAAACATTTTTTTTTTTTGGAAGAGATCTTTTCAGTTATCCTGGGCCCACGCTTTGCCTACAGCTAGAGGAATAGGAAAACTAATTACGTCAGCAACGTCCACTAAGGGCACCCCCTGCGTGGTTCTTATCTCGACTTAGTGCGTTCCTATAAAAAATCTTAAGAAGGCAAAACAACAAGGGATGCCTGGATCTAAGTTTTTATCATTTAGGGACATATTACCGTAACTTTGCACCTGTATATTTGAGAGACTATCTCATTCATTCAAACTCAGCTTGTCGCCTACTTGCGGACGCGTTCGTAATTGAGTAGGACTGACTCAAATTCTATAAGTGTTGATGACCTTGCCAGCAAGAGTTTAGCGTAACCTTTAACGATTGCATCAGGATGAGCACACAAACATACAGACATACGAACAGCTGTATTTACACATCACTCACCGAATTTCACACGTGTATTCCATCGCATTGTTTATATAGGATCGACGTATTTTAGAACTGTGGGCACTGTTCGTGTATTAATATTTCAACATGTTTCGAAATGGATGTCTTAATTTACTTTTGCGGATATTTGAAAAAGTGCTTTATGTATGTCGGAAGTAGGTGATTAGGAAATAAATGTGATAATAAGTTTAATGTTTTAGAGATTAGTTATTAATTTCCTACAGTTATAAAATATTGGTACTGTGTACGCGCGACTTAAATCATTGCCTTAAAACGAACGAATTCACTGGCTTTATTATATTTATATTCAGATAGCTATGTGCAAAACATGCACTATTTCATAAGCGTGATATAAAACAGTAAGCTATTTTTAGCATAATCAAAACTTATTATTAAGCCACATTATATCTAAGTGCACAAGCACTCATACTACTGTATCCTACTGATAAACATTATTACGGTTAAAATAGCATTCTATATAGCTTTATATTAATACAAGCTGTTCCCTCCGACTTCGATCGCGTCATATTTTGAAATTGAAGAAAAAAAATGTTTCAAATTATTTCTGCGTAAATGACAATTTTAGTCAATATTATGTTGATATATTGAATAATAAATTAATTTGGTCTTACCAAATTTGATTTGATTACCATTAAAAATGTAATAGAAATTAAGTTAATCTTAAAAGATAGGCATATACAGCCGCGGACAATCTTTGAGATCATTTAAAGAGGATCAATTTTTTCATATATATATTTTGGGTAACGGTGCTCCGCTCCTATTGGTCGCAGCGTAATGCTATATATCCTAAAGCCTTCCTTCATAAATGGACGATCCAACACAAAAATATTATATATAATATAAATATTATATATAATATTATATAAATATTTCAAACCAGTAGTTCATGACATCAGCGCGTTCAAACAAACAAACAAACCCTTCAGTTTAATGTTATTAGTATATTATAGATATGTATATAGATTATATGTTAGCGATAAAAGCTCTAATTAATTTCATATAGAGTCTTATCTACAGATTTACCTTCAAGCCTTCCAGGGGCATGTTTAGATAGTAATGTTTTGGCGATATGCACCGATGGATTTTCTATTAAAATAGAACTAGTAGGATAAAGAGGTAATCTATTTGGGTAGATAAATTGGTAAGTAATTACGTTAGTGTTTGGTTAAAACTATGGCAACTATAGGTTATTTAAAAACAGATTAAGAGAGTTTTTACGTGTCACTTTTCATGGAAACTAGGTATTAATTTTGATTTTTTTTTGTTATTTTTTAGGTAACGATGAAATGAATATTCTAAAACATATTAACACTGACAAAATAGGAGAGTAATTATTAAAATTCTAAATTTAGTTTTTAAATATGCACGAATATAATTTATTATTTTAAATTAATTGATAAAATAACAGTAGAATCTAGTGACATTTAATAACGCAAAAATAACCTTCAACATTTCTTAATATTTTGATAGAGTTGGGACAAAACGGATATATTTTTAGATTCAGTGAGATCGCTGTCACTGAATCTAAAAAAAAGTTAATTAAATATACATTTAGTACATTATTTACGTGTCATTCGTGACAGGTAACAAGCATTCTTGTTTATGAAAAATAAAAAACATGTAATACCCGACATCTACCTATTTATTTATTTCATAATGCGATATACTCTTGAGAAATAAAATATTTTTCTTTCACGGTCATGGCTGGCTCAAAATAAACTGTGATAGACGAGACAATTGCAAAGGGTTATATTACAGTTTTTGCTTTCTAATTGCCTTTTAGACAAGCCTTTGCCCAGAAGGACAAAAAAAGATTAAATGCATGTGCAAGATATACCTAAAATACATGTGCAACAAATGTGGTTCCCTGCATTAATATATTAGGTACGGCCTTTAGTGGGCTAATAAAATAAGTATTCATTGAATCTAACCGAAGGAAGGCCAGCCCAGCATTGGATTTAACAAGAAAATCCATCTTGTGTATGTTCTATTTGCCAGATATTTGATCAGAAACTTATTTTATTTTCTTTCAAGGGCAAGTTGCCCATGTAGCTTCCCCAGTCCTAGAAAATAGTAAATATATTATATTTTATTTGCAAAGTCATGGGCCAAAGTTAATAATATAATAAAGCATATTATTATTAAATGGCGGCACTTGACTCCACGTGCGGTTAAACGTGGCTGATCACAGAGATACCGACTGCTTCAGCTGGCGTGTGGCCAAACTATAAAAAAGAACATTTTTATTTTATATTCAGGTAATCATATAAATCGGTTAAGTTCTAAATTGCAATGGATCATTTACATATCAATTAGTATGTTTTTTTTTGTATCGTTGTTAATTTAAAAGACCTTGTTTAATTGGTTAAAAATTTATTTGGGTAACCCAAGTGTGCATAATGAAGTTTCTACTATATTCTAAGTAAAATTTTCTGTACAAGACATAAAATCTTTTTCCTCCTATTTCTTAAACTTCTCTACTCATATTGTATGTTAGACTGGTCCTAATACTCGTATATCCCTTAACTAGCGATCCACCTCGGCTTCGCATCTGTAGACAAAATCATCAATATATTATACTCACCAATCTTCGCCTTGAAACACTCTACATTACAATAAAAAAAAAGGAAATTAATTCGAAAGTGTTTGAATTTATCGCTTTCAGAAAGAAAGACAGGCAGAGACTTACTTTTACAAAATTTACGCATATTTTCATCCTCAAAATCCTCAGGTTCTTTCATTATCTTAAAGTAATTATAACAGTAAAGCATACTCTACTAGATTCCAGCAGATTAGCATCACAAATGATGTCATTACTTCAAGTGATGTCACCGCAGTTTTTGCGTCGTCACTGCGTGAAGAGTACGGTTTCATGGAATATTACTCAAACTGTACAATGTCCAGTAATTAGTGTTTGTTTACTATGTCGTCAGATGGAGATCGTAATTCTTAGATACGGTTTTGAAGCTCAAAGGTTAAGAATTTTCCTTACCATAAAATGTTGTCCGAGTGTAATTTTTAATAGTATCGTTTGGTTCGATCGTTTGGTAAAGCATTAAAAAAATGTGCAATAGTTTTTGTTGATTTATTTTACAGATACCTTAGACAGAAAGATAAATTGAATTTTTATAATACATTGAAGATCAACTAAAACCTAACAAAAGAAAAATCAATTCAATTTGCCATCATACACAATATGAACAGAGCTAACTTCATAAGCATTCGTGCAATCCTGATTGTTGTTTTTATGTTCTCAAAAGGACATGAAATGATGCATGATTATTTTTATTTAGTTTAATGATAGTTTTTTTACCGCACAGTAGGAACCGCGGTGATTTAATGATTACCTGATCTGTGTTGAAGATATAACATATCTCTACAATTTGTAGCTTCTTTGTCTTTTGTAACAGATTATTTAGAAATAGTCATACTTTTAGATACTTACCTAGTAATTTTGTCAAGCAGCCATCCGCGATTGATTGAGTCGACAAGTTTTTTGTTTTAATATTGTACAGTTTGAACAAAATGCATATTTTAATCTTCATCTATCTCATCTCAGAACTGTTTGCTCTATATCTCATGGGTGAAAATAAAAATCATTTTAAAATGCATAAACTTTTAATAATATTTTTTCTAATACTTACTGACTCGTAGTACGTACTATGGCTACGCATTACATCTAACTGTAAAATATGATAATAACGATGAAAGAAAAGATTTGACTTGTTACAAATAACCATAGGCTCGTCGTCCTTATAACAATTGACATCAAGTATAGATAAAGACAAGACGTTTGACTCCTAAGGCCTAATTCTCGGATGTATTTAAACCTGCGTTATTTGAGTAAACGATAGTCTGTCAAGCGTACGCAAATAATTATATATTTGGTCAGGGTTGTCACTCGTCTTCGATAGCATGATATAGAATAGAAAATGGAATATTAGTATAAAAAGACGTAGAATATAATAAATACCCTTGTACCTATAGCATTTTAAAATTCATTTTGATTTCGATATTTACTAGTTATAGTTTTATTTAAAAAAGAAAATCTAACCTTGGTTTTGCACGAAGCTGTCGTATAAAATCTTATGTATTGCTTGGAGAATGTCAAAAGCCCTTGTTTAATGTCCAGTGATTTTTAGTACCAAAAATTTAGTTATGAGACAACCCTAGTTATCAATTTCTCGCGAGCAAAACAATAATATTGACGGACAACCGACAGGGCCTTATTACGGTTTCTTCGTAGTTCGAGTGGAGTCTCAAAACAGGCCCCATCCAAACAGGCTTTACTCGGAAACTGACAATACAATGACATTTCCATCGGTTTGTTGATACAAGTGAGAAAAACATAGCGTAGTTCCTGGTACTCACAAAGGGATTAAAGTGATCAAGTGTTTATACGTCTTTTGCGTTTCATTTTCCTGAAAAGGGCAGAAGCAGTATACTAATATTATAAGAAGACAAATTTTGTGAGGTTTCAAGGAGTAATCTACTGAACCGATTTTGAAAATTCTTATTACTATTAGAAAAACACGTTATTTGCGTGTGTCTTAGGATATGTATAAACCTAAATCCAATAAAGTGGGGACGGGATATCTATATCAAATCCGCCATGATATTTTACACCCTAAAATGTAATTAATTTAAAAATAAATGGTAACAATTCATTGTAAATCAATTATTTTCCTTAAGATTCGTGTTTTTAGTAGGCTAGGTTATTTTTTAATTAGTAGGTTACATACTTTTCCATCTTTCAAGTTTCCATTCCATAAGGCTCTATAGTTATGGAACATTATGACTCGCTATAATGTCAGTAACAGTTTATTAACGTCAAGTAAATATGTTATTTAGTAAATATACGCATTATAATCTATTAGAGAAGCGTTTGTGGAAAATCCTTATGCAATTAAGGGGAAGCTAACAAAAAACTATTAATAACTAGATATTATGTACAAGTTATACGCTTGAAAATAAAACATGTAAAGAAAAACTTAGTCATTTTCGTCGTGTTAATTTATTTTCAAGTCTTAGTACAATTCTGACTTTAATTATGTAAGATTTACTTAATAATAACAACTATATCATTAAACAATTACAAATACAAAATTCTTTATTGTGGTACATAGGTAAGCAAATAGTTGTTAGATGTTTCCGAGACTGTTCACAGCTATACATACATACAAATAATCACGCCTGTTTCCCGTAGGAGTAGGCAGAGACCACTTCTTTCCACTTGCTACGATCCTTACATACTTGTTTCGCTTCATCCACTGTCATTATTCCCTTCATACTTGGTCTTTGGTTTCGGGTACTCTTAACCTGGCCTTTTTGCAAGACGTCTCCGATTTGGTCTTTATATATTTCATTGATTTCAAGTAAGTAATCATTTTATTTATGCAAAAATAAAATACTCTGGAAAGTCTAAGTGCAAGGAAACTTTTAGCAACAAGGAAAAATATCTACTGATAGTAATCTATTATCATATTATAATCAAACTGATTAATATTATATCCTGAAATTGGTTTAGATAATATGCCAATGTCTAGTTCATGAGTGTAATAATTAATTATTATTATATTGGTTTATGAATCAGTTTTTCGGCCTCAACCCTGCACTTGTCATTATCGGGCAATCAGTTTTTTCGCTGATGATAAGTTTTATTGCTTTTTATTATGATGTAATTCCAGGTCCAAAAGAGGAATTGACTAGACTTGAAAAATGCATTTATTTGGAGTGAACCTTATAACCTGATTAACTGTTTAACGTTTTTTAAATATTAATTATGAGTAATAAATAAGATAAATCGATTTTTGCTGGAATGCTTTTTGTGTAGGAATATAGGTATTATAACCAGAGCTGATCTTTTTAACCAACTTCAAAAAAGTAGGAGGTTCTCAATTCGACTGTATTTTTTTATGTTTGTTACCACAGAACTTCGACTGGGTGAACCGATTTTGATGATTATTTTTTTAGTTGAAAGCTGGTCCTTCTTCTCTGGTGGGATCCATAAGAAAGAAATATAAGACTTATTTTGAAGTCGGTTTTTTTTGTTTGGTATATGCGTTTAGGGTGGGAGGTAGTTTGTCTGTTTGACGTAATAGTTGTCTTCTTATAAAGTAGACTTGGCCTTAACAAAAACTAAAGTACATATTAATAATGAAAGGTTTCGGTAACGATCACCTGTTATTGTTTGTTAGAAAATTTTCCATATTATGTTGTATTTACCTTTGAGACGTACTTAACAAATTATAGATTACATAATGGCTAAGATATAAGAAAATTACTTTTAAGACTTAATGACTTCCACGAGGCTTCATAGGTTTGCAATAAAATATAATGTATCTTTGAAAAGATGGTTAAATTGGAAGATGTAATATTGAACGGTTAATAAAGCAGTGTGGGTCAGCTTTTGTTGTTTGATCGGTTAATTAATCATTATTGTTCATAGCAGAATAATGTTAATAACAAATAATAAATATTTTTTTTATGTAAAATACCTAGAATTATTTTTTTGGTTTTTAAGTAGGTAGTAATAACAATGATCTATGAAATTAAAACTAAGTTTTTCTTTGAATAGAGTTCATAGGTAACAGTTGATCTTTCGCGTGAAGCATTGTGTAAATAAAGATTTTGATTATTATTATTATTTATTTAATAAGGGACAAGGTACATTTTATGACATACAAAAAGTCCAACAAAACTATTGATTCTGATTTCTAGTTTCTAGTTTCTACTGATTTCCAGTTTCCTTGATAAGAGTTAAACAAGTTAGTCTGTAGGTATAAACTTCAAGAAAAGCTGATTCTCCGTAAATAAAAAAACACCGATTACTTACTAAGTAAAAGCAATTACATAATTTTCATTGCCAGCTAATTCAAAAAACCCATTACAGCACAATAAAAAATGTATCTTATTATAAAATCTTTTGTCAAAGGCAGGTGTCGATGATGCAATAAAAAAGTGCAATTAATCGATCAAATAAATCAGCGAATTATCCAATAATGACCCGGATATCGATAAAACTATGTTACACGCGTCAATTTTATGCTGACTGTACTCTTTAAGTTGGTTCTGTATCTGTTGCTAGACAGAATAAAGAATGAAGATATAGTTAGGACACTTGTACATTGTATTTTTGTATATTGTACAGGTGTAATTGAAAAATATAACGAACGAAGCATGTCTTTGAAATCAAACATACTTTATTTACAAGATAATTTTTATGTTATTGATTATTTTCGGAAGCCTAACGAAAGCTCTAGATTTCTTATAAGAAGATCTGCCTAAATAAAAAAGAATACCAAAATTATGTTACTATAAGGTATATGAAATAGGTATTTTGTAAATCAATCTGGAAACCAAAAATGTAAGGTATAACCATAGGTTGTAAAAATATATGACCTTAAAAGTTGAACTCTCATATTATATTATTTATAACTATTTATCACTATATATTTTGTAGTAATGTAACAAAATAATAATATTCAGTTCACAAGGTCGTTTGTCAAAATAAAAACTCAACAATTACAAATAATACAATTTAAAAACCTAATATTAGATATTTTGTTAAAGATATACAAAGGTTAAAATGTTCCAAGTATTTTCGAAACTTAATTAACATAAATTTTGTTAAACATGCTAATTCTTATCAATGGAAATAGCATAAAAACCAGCGACTATTTGATAAATATTAAGTGACTTCCTTGTAATAAGTACCTATGAATTATTTACAAAAAAGTCGGGGATTTTATATTTTATGTATAAAAACGCAAAGCTAGCAACACATAACCATTTGTTTATCTTGTTGCCATGACAACCCAACAGGTCGAGTGTCCAATGTAGTTCATTCCTTAAAAAGGTCCTTAAATATTCCGGGTTTGAATCCATATAACACAAATAATTTCCCACAATTCTTATTATTTTTCTTGTATAAAACAAGGTGTTATTGGATTTTTCTATGAAATTCTCAGTAGCAGGTCGGAGTTTGGATTTGTGCCCGGTTGAAAAGTGGCAATAGGCTAGCCCCCTATTACATGCGACCAAAACTTACCGGCGAACTGTGGGTGTACATTGGTAGACCTCTGCCTAACCCTTCGGGGAAACAGGCGTGATGATATGTAATGTTATTTGATACGAGATAAATTTCTTGTAATTTTGACAGTATTTATAAATTAATGTAGTAAAAAGTATGAGACCGAATCATTACGCATTAACTTCTAGATGAAAACAAAATCATTATCAAGCTCTACTTGCCTTCTAGTTTCGAGGTTATATAAAATCGATATACATTGCAATCAGATTAGACGCCTCATATGTTCATCCTAGCATAGCAAATGCTATCAGCATTAGAATTACAAAGTGTGTTTACTGTAGAGGTTGTTTACCTTTAGAATTGTAAAAAATACACAAGTGCAATTGTAATCTCGCTACTTTTTCAAAAGTTTACCAATCTTTACACTATAAAAAGAATTTTAAGTCGCTGACTATAGCATATAAATCAATCAGGCAGTCGTAAAATGGCATTTAATATTTAGAAAATTTTGGAGTTCATAACTGCCTCGTTGGCCTAGTGGTGTTAAGCGCGCCTACTACGCTAGAGGTCTTAGGTTCGATTCCCGAGTCGACCAAGGTGTTATTGGGTTTTTCTATGAAATTCTCAGTAGCAGGTCGGAGTTTGGATTTGTGCCCGGGTTAGTGGCAATAGGCTCGCCCCCTATTGCGTGGGACCTAATCATATCGGCGAACTGTGGGTGTACTACACTGTACAATTGGTACACCTCTGCCTAACCCTTCGGGGATACAGGCGTGATGATATGTTATGTTATGGAGTTCAAATTAAACCTTTTGGTGTTAAATAATGGTCGATATCTGATAAACCAACTTATTTAAATTTTCGTTATTTAAGAATCCTTTTAAGTGTGATTTTTTGTTAATTAAGAATCCTGTATATTTTGTCTAGTGTGACATTAAAATGTATGAAAGCATTTTTTTGTGTTTATTTTAAAGTAGGTAAATGAGGTTTTAAAAATACAGTCGAACTGAGAACTCCCTCCTTTTTTGAAGTCGGTGCAGTGACGTATTTAATAACGTCTTATTTACACGCCTAATCTGATCTGGCGTGATGCTAAAACGTTTAGTTTTATAAATAAGATCTAAGTTCGTCATCAGATGTTTATAGGCTAATATAAAAGGCTCTTTACAACAACATTAATGTCAGATCTACACTATTTGTGCAGACGTTAAAATGTGGTATTTATAGAATTCTGGTTTATTTTTGTTACAGTGTAAATTGAGACAAATTACAGATTTGCTTCGTAGACATTTTTAAACTAATTTTATTGCCGTTTGGTTATGTAATGATAAATAAATTGAAAAAGAAAGCACAAAATGACTTTAATATTTATAGTAGATAATATTTAACTTTTAATAATATTTAATTTTCTGGCATTTGAGATATAATGTATATCATTCACAGATCCTCAATGCCAAAAAAACCTACTAAATATTTCATATTTTGCACAAAAACTCAACTCTTTAACATAAAAGACACAAACTAAAATGGCTCAATTGTATCAATTATAAAAGGCAAAACAAAACCGTATTACATGTGTACTATATTTATCAACAAACTTTAACACCCTACAAAAGAGGATCACTGGTCCACGACCTACCTACATAGAATAATTAAGACATACAACCCAAATACTTTCACCAGGAAAATACTCCAAAACAATTTTAAATGAACAGTCAATCTTTAACAATCGGAATTCTAAACAAATCTCTGAAGACAAAGAATCATCGTTTACATAATAATTCATTGCTACTTCGAACCAGAGTGCTAGAAACCTAGTTTTTATTAGAGTACACACCTGCAATGTTATAAACAATCCTATTTAAACTTTTGTAATACATAGCAGGATGTTTTTCCGTAACGAGAATATTGTGTTAGCATACATAATTCTCCATGTAAGGTGCAATGACTGCCTGTGTTAAAAAAAAAAAGAAAATTAACGTCAAAGTGTAATTTGTTACTGACAGACCTTGGAAATAAGACTTAAGTAGAGTAGAGTTTGATTAAAATTAAGAGATGTTCTTCTCCGTAATTTTCTTGCTAATAATCAAAGGCTTTTGTACAATAATAACTTATATTTAAGGTGCTTGCTAAATCGCAAGAGAATCTTCATCTATCTAGGTACTTGCTATTGAATATATTGAGCGACTAAAATGTAGTGATATGAAGACATAATTATTATAGACAGAAAATAAAACATTTTGTAAAAATAAGTACTAAAACTAGTTGTTTTTCATAAGCAATCACGCACGACAATCACGCTGATTGTCCAAAGTCTCTTCCTATTTTTTGTTATAAAAATTCTATCTCTATTGTATATCTTTTCAAAAACAAATTATGCAACAAATGCATCTTATGTTGCAAACATTCTCAACTTTACTCGACCATTCTCAACAGCGCAACTTTATTAAACGCTCATTCAAGTAACGCGATATCCGGCGCATCAGACAATCAGCTGTCTTGTTGATGACGTCACCATTTCGCTTCATACCTCAATTAAGATTCCTGAACACTTACTCGTAATAAATATCAATTTCTTCAAGCTTTGGAAGTTTACAGAACGTTTAATATAAATTGTTGTACTAGTGAGTATTATGAAAACAAATCTGACAGATAGCTAGGTGAGTGCAATGACCTAGGTAGATTTATATAGTAATAATAATTATTCCAGCCTATAAACGACCCACAGCTAGGCACAGGTCTCTTCCTATATAGAGAAGGATTTGATCGAGCATTGATCACCACACGTGATCTCTGAGGATTGGCGATTTCAGATCAAAATTTTGGAATCCAAGTTTCCTCACGATGTTTTCGTTCACCGTTTAATTTATAGTATAAAACATATCACAGCTAATTAGAAAGCATTAATTGATGAAATTTAATGTAGATGGCATTTGTATTGCATGACCATTAAATTAATTTATGTCCATCTTTCTATTGTTTGATTATTTTGTTTATTGTTTAGACAACAAACAGCTAGTTACTGTGACAACTGCTTAGCCATAACTTAAAGAGATTTAAAAAAGCTGTCATCTCTATCCTAGATATTAAATTACCTACATTAATAGAAGTCATTACATTTAAACGGGGTGTCAAGTTTTAACAAAATTTATGCCATAGGATAAGTATTTTATTACTATTGCACAGTAAGCCTCATCAAATAAATGATTAAAAAAAATTCCAAAATTATTCACGAAAAATTAAATAATCCGATCTTTTTCTCATTTAAATCAGTACAAAACCCAAACATACACCTAAACATGTGTTCGCTTATGAAGGAAGTTTCCGTACCTTCAGGTTGTTGACCTTAAATTAATATATATACCTATAGTAAGTGCACATGCACGCACATGTAGGACCACGTGTAGATACATCGTGGTGTTGCATTTGAAAACGTGTTGCAAAAAAAATGCATCACGTTTGATTTATCTATTATATAAAAATGAATCGCTAAATGTGTTGGTAAGCGCATAACTCAATAACTCCTGGACCGATTTCCATAATTCTTTTTTTGTTGTGTTAGTTATTATCAGGAGAAGGTTCTTATGAAAGAAAATAAATTGGAAAATTTGCGGACTTTTTTTTTAAAGTAATTCTGACCTTTGTTACTATCGTGATTTGTTGGAATTATCTCCGTCCTCTATAATATAAAGACACCGGGAACGGGACCTATGGATTGACGCGGGTGAAACCGCGGGGCACAGCTAGTGTGGTATAAAATATGTTAATCCTTTGGTAAGATATGAATGGATTTGTCGTTGTTCGAGGTTGTCTTTTAAGATAAGTTTTGCAAATAAAAAATTGTTGGTGACATTATAATCGTGTGATAAATGATAATGGAAACATTTTGTCGAACAAAAAAAAGAAACGGTAAAATCAAAATTAAAACAAAATATTTTTATTTCAAGTAGGCTTTTTTAAACTTTTAGAACGCTATATTACTGGCTCTAGTTGCAGGTTCCAACATGTAATTCTAATGGAGGAGAACCGGCGAGAATGTAAACTTATAATCATGAATCTGAATTAATACCTTCTAATGTTTAGAATAAGTGGTGCGGAGTCCAAATAAAATTTTATCGTTCTCTTTCTCTTTCTTTCTTTGAGAATCTCCATAGTGCAGATATATGACTTCATTTTCTTTTTTCCATTCGATAAAATGCAATTAATTTCTAAACCTTCAAAGCAAAACACGGTTTAAAAATAAATGCATGCAACTTAGTTTAATTAATTGGCATGACACGCATTTTTTATTTATTTCGTATGGTAAACCATTTTCTATTACAATGCCGGATATTAAATTAATTCAAGATAATTAAATAGGGACAACCTATTTCATTGATTGTGTATTTAACCCCAACACTGTTCTGTTTACCCAATTGCACACAAGCGTGATGATAAATAAAATCCACAATGCACCAATTCTCACTCATCAATGAAACAAAAACATACAAAATCATTATTTTTTAAATAAACAAATTAATAAAAATGTTTATAATATCGAATACCGTATTGCATCTGTATGTTACTTCAAAAGGAAAAATATAACAATGCGCTCAATTACAGATTGTTTATTAATTACCGATTGTTTGTAGAGATTTTCGGATTCGGCTTTCGGCGCCATTAGTGTTTTTCAATACTTAACAGCACCCATTTACTAACCAATTGTAAAAAACTCATATAGCTTTTGGTGTACCTTCAACACCTTAAAAATAATAAAATGTGATTGCTTAACTGACCGGAATAAGTAGGTACTTCGTATTAAATTGCATTAAATATAGCTATATTTATTATACTAAAACATTTTACTTATTTATAAAAACTAAACAGTAACTGAAACCAATTATAATTCTTTGCATCTCGTAATATAGTTATTTACTCAAAAAAATATCCCCTTTTAAACTTATTTCAACAACAAACACAAAAAAAAGCCACATTATGCTTCATTTACCCCACATCTAAATACAAACATAGGCTGATAATCACAATACCCTCGGTTAAACGCCTTTCAATGTCTACACAAAGCCGAATACTCCATCTTTCGCCGAATATTCGAGTCGCCCCTTCCCTAGCTCTGACTCACGCAATCAGAAAGCTATAAATACAAACGTTTGGTTTCAATCACTTTGTTTGGTATTACTGAGCTTATGGAATAATTAACTTCACAACCGAAGAATTTATTGCATTATCATTTGTGTGTGTTTGAATGCAGTTTGGTCTGTACTGTTGGTAAAGGTATATTTGGTTTGTAACTTACAGTTTTGTTAAGAATGTGTTATACAATAAAATTCCTATTATAGGCAGATAGGTGATTCTATGTATTGTCCTATGTACTGTGGCCTTTTTTATTAACAAAATTTTGGAAGAAATTCTGAGAATATCCATTACCGCCAGTATTTATTAGATATTCAACATATGAAAGAATGTAAATAAAAAAAAATTGCCACTTGATAATTCATCATCAGAGGTTTTATTAAATTTTAATATTCACCATATGAAAGTCTGTAAATAAAAAATAGCTGCATAAAAATTAAACAGGGGTCATTGACCGGTCTTTAAAGTCTGTTCGATATTCTTACTTTTCACGTTATCAACTATTTTAATTACCATTACATAGCTTGCAACATAATCTGCATCCTTATCAATCCATTACCAAGAAAACTGAAAGTACAGACTTTCATTTATTTTCTCATTAGATTACGACCTCCATGGTCGAGTTGCGTTTGCACCGGTTTCAAGGTGTCGCTAGCTCTGAGGTCTCGGGTTCAATCCCCGGACTGGTCTACGTAGGAACCAAGTTTTCTACATCGGGTCTAGGTGTTTGTGGTACCTTCGTTGTTTCTGAATTCCATAACACAAGTGCTAGCTACTTACTTTGGGTTCAGAGAAATGTATGTGATGTTGTGCGCATTTATTTTGTTTATTTATTATTCTGTCTATTTTCTCATTAGACAGTATAATAAACAAACCAGTCACGTTTCCCCAGCGTTACCGACAAGGCGACAAATGTATGACATTTACATTAGTTTTAATTTTACAAGTTACAATTTAAGCAAGTGCCGTATTGTAGGCCGCGTGACATGTGCGCGTGCGCAATCACGTGGCTTTAGCTGTTGAGTAGGGATGTGTTGTGATATTATTGGATATCCGATAAATATCCGAAACGGTAATATATCCGAATGTAGAGACGGCGTTTACATACGAGACGTTATAAATTATGAAAGTAATTGTTAAAGATAAAGATAAAGATAAAGATAATTTATTTGTATAAAACACGTGTACATCAATAATACATAATATGTATATTGGAGGTGACAAAGTTGTTATGTTTTCTTGTCTTCTTTAATTTATAATCATTAATTATTTGTTGGTATACAAGTTCCAAATCCTGAAAAATCTGCGGTCCGTAACTATCCTTAAATGTTGAATAATGCAAAAATTATTAATAAACCGTAATTAATGAGTATCATAATATTTATACATAGTTATTAGATATAACCGAATCCGAAATATCTGAATCTATATCCGAATTTTCTTACTCATCTCATCCCTAAATATCGATACATCGGTTATCGACACTCGATGCTTAGGATCGAATGTCGCAGACAAGCACTTCACCTGCCTACTATTTGGGCCTTTTTAATGTGCCGTAAGCATATCAAAGGATTTGTAAATATAAAATATTTAATTTCTAGGTTACACGAGGAGGAAATGGTCTAGCCTAATCTAGGAATTAAATGCGCAGTGTTACCTAGATAGGTACTATTACACTAGGTTGTGATGTAAACATGTATAACCGAAGTATGTGTAGGATATTATTTGTATTAAGTAGCCAATCATCATCATAAAATAAGAAGGTTATTATTTGTATAATTTAATAAACTTTAATTGGTTATTTTATGGTTCGATTTTTTATTACATCCAACTGAAATTACAAGGTTCGTCAATCATAATATTCCAACTAGTAGTCCATGTTGGTCCTTACTCTTCGTTTTTTCTACAGAGGAAGGGGAGAAAAATAAAAAAAAACGATAAAAAACAGCTAAGCTCACCAGTCTTTCCTGTAGTTTCAAATTTCGAACTATCCTTCAAAAGTCCATAAAAACGTGTCTATAGCAGACTATCGATAAATCAGCACGATAGCAACTCAATACAACATCGATACATCTGCAACACGTGTCTCCAACACCTCACTAACCACAAGCCGAGGGTAATATTTCTAATTGTTTTACGACATTTTTACGTCGCCTTGTTACGTTATTTTTACGTTTTATTTCAATGGAAATTCCTATTGTGTTGTATGACCGACTGACTTTTAAAATCTAGATATTATAACATGTTTTTATCAGCTATATTGTATGTACCGTTACTTTTTTTTAATTTATTTACGGGGTAAAAATTAGAAAAATAGAAAAACTTCAACTCACACCGACCCTACGACGTCGGGATATTATGTCAAACTTGCCCCGACTAAAAACACAAGGGGTTATATACTTTAAGTAAAAACTGTAAAAAATGTTTAGTAAAATACGTCTAATATAGTAAAATACTTAAATTTCATATTGTATGTGGGTGATATATACCTACCCTAATAATCCAAAAAGTCGCATATGTTCACCCAGGTGATATGGCTCAGGTGAACAAAGTGGAATATACCGTTTTTAGTTCGGGGTGTTTCTTGTCCTTGAATTTGCTGGAGTTGCTGGATCACAAAGTTTGGTCAGTGCGGCTCCGAAGGGCTTCGATCCTTTAAGGACCCCGTTTAGAGAAAGTGTACCACGTGAGCGCGACAAATGGATGTGCGATTAACGCTTATGCGACAAAACTGTACTGCGACTCACCGTAGTTCGAATGCACGCTAGTGCGACACACTGAAGATCGACATCTCGCTAGTGCGACAAACGATTGACGAAATAGAACATAAACATAGGTATAGAACCGACATAGGCCCAGACATCCATTGCTTGGTTGGGTTCGACTTTGTGACAGAGATCAATAGGTTAGGTTAGGTTAGATATTGTCTGCCGGCCGTAGTGCAGAGTATGGTCGGTAGCGCAGAGTCGTGGGACGCGGTGGTGTCCTTCTGCGAGGACGTGATGTCGCAGAAGGAGACTGCGGAACGGGAGAGGGAGATCTCGTCTCTCTTCCCCGGCCGCAGAAGGCGCACCGGGCGCAGGAGAAGGGCGGACAACGCCCTTTTCCGCCCCCCATGAATGGGTCCAGGGGCGAGGGACTTGGGGAAGTCCCCGCCCCCTAACCGCTGGACCCGAGGCGTAGGCGCGCGCGGGTGTCGGCGCGCGCCTCCGAGGCGGAGCACGGGGTAGTCTTACACCTCACTACCCCGTGCACGAGATGAGGCCCGGACAACCGGGCCAGCACCAGCGTGGGGCTGCGGAAGAATTTGGATTCCCGCGGCCCCACGTGCACGTGCGAGGAGGAGACACCGGGGGGTTTTAGCCGGTAAGAGTCCGGCATGCCCCTCCGCCTCTCCCCAGGCGGAGGAAGTCCATGAGGATTTCCCCCCGAAAAAAAAAAAAAAAAAAAAAAAAAAAAAAAAAAAAAAAAAAAAAAAAAAGGTTAGATATTGTGACCTTGCAATGGAGCGAGCGAAGCGAGCGACGGCCTTTGATTATTTAATATCTACTTATTTAATATTTATGTAATTCAAAATGTATCTCAGCAAACTACTGTAATACTGCATCAACGTACTACACTACCGTAGTGTCGAACTACTGTCGCGCAATCGTTTGTCGCACTAGCGAGATGTCGATCTTCAGTGTGTCGCACTAGCGTGCATTCGAACTACGGTGAGTCGCAGTACAGTTTTGTCGCATAAGCGTTAATCGCACATCCATTTGTCGCGCTCACGTAGTACACTCGTTTAGAGAGGTGGGTATAATGTGAATACCCACACACAAGCATCACTCACAGTTCATAATGATAAGTCCTTGAATCAATTGTTGGTCTAGTGGTTAGTGACCCTGACAGCTATAGCGGAGATCGTGGGTTCGATTCCCACTCAGGACAAATGTTTGTGTGATGCGCACGATCATTTGTTCAGTGTCAGGGTGTAATTGATCTATAATGTGTATGTATTTAGAAATATATAAGTTTGTTTATCAGTTGTCTGGTTACCATAACACAAGCTCTGCTTAGCTTGAAATCAGATAACCGTGTGTGAGATGTCCCGGAATGTTATTATTATTAGTTAATGACTGATGGCAATAACCACCACACGTAAAACAATGTGTCAATGTGACAGCTACTTGCTATACCTAGAACAACGAGGTTGCATTTGAAACTGTAGACTGAGCCTATCAGAGTTTAAACCGTAAGCACTAGTGTGGTCGTGAATTATGTAATAAGAAGGAGCTTGCCGTTTTAAAAAATCTATCTAAAACACTAATATTATCCTAACAATGTAAAAACCATCGATATCTTCTTATATAAGTTTCTCGTTGCGCGAAAATTAACTTAAATGAAAAACGAAATGTACTAGGATCAGACTAAAAACTGCTCTCGCTTGGCACAAGGGGAACCTAGCGATAGTAGCAGTCTATGCATATCATACGTCGATGACCTAGAACTATCTAAATATCTCAACGTCTGTCACAACAGGATCTGAAGTGACAATAGGTCGGTTTAGTAGCAATACCATTGAAAAAATAACGAATATTTGAAATTGTCACAGCTATTGCAACATCCCTCATATAAATGGTTATGTGCTAATAAAATAGCACTCTCCTACACAATGGAATATGTCCATGAGATATGTCTCCGTCATCTTAACAGTTCTGTGGAGTTTCGTAACAAAGGGTCATTCGAGGTGAGCAATAAATTGTCCAGTTGAAGATCGTTTAGTGACCTTAGCAAAAATGATAAAGTTTTACTTTTTCTTTTACATGCAAGATGTATAAGATTGATAGATATGAATGTAAAATTGCATCGAAAATGTTTCTCTTTGGCAACAGACTTAGTTTCAATTTGGTGCAAAAAGCTTAGAACGCTTGAATTTTAGAGAGACGAGGATTACCTTCTAGTGGGATATTATGAAAAGGTAAGTAGGATTGGCCAATTATGTTAAACACCTGTGGAGTATTGGAGGGTGGGTTGTGGAGATCAGGGAAGTGGGTTTAGTCAAATATAATAATTATCCAAGTATATGGACATGTGGTGAGACTGGAAGTAGACCCTTGTCGATTGAAGAAAACTCAGACGCTTAATATAAAAGTGTGGATGGCGATTGTACATAGCTTGTATGAATTCCTCCATACAGGAGATTTAGTAAAATAATCCTTATTTGTGAGAATGAACAATATTTTTATCATTACCAACCAGCCATCAGCTATTTTTATAAAAACCAATCCCTATCAATACCTAAAAGAAACTCGATTGCGATTACCTTATTTACTCTAATTTCATACCTACCACCAAAAAGCCCGTCGGCTGTAATTTGACGTTGAAAACGTGAACGTCACCCGATACGTAACGAAACCCTCACGTTTTTCGCACTACACCTCTCGTGTCATCCTTGAAGGCGCGTGATTTGATATCAGGCCAGGCATTTTACTTGTTATTCAATAATAAGGTAATTTTTGTGTCCGATGAAGTAATTTAAGATCTAATCAAAAAAGTTCGACAAAATAAAATCTTTTCTCACTTGAAAAATCCGAATTAATTGTATTAAATAAAAAACTACCATTGCATAGCAATTAACTATTTTTAAAGGCTTTGAAGCCTGTAAAAAATCGAATTATAGAGTCTATGTTTCGAAAAAAAACTACTGTAGTAAATGTTTCGTTAACTAGGTAACAGAAATAAATATCTTTATTTATAATTGGATTCCAACAATTAGAATATGAAGTGGTGATCAATGTTCGAGCCCTCTCTATAAAGGAAGAGCCGTATGCCTAGCAATGGGACGTGTAGAGGCCGGATTATCATTAATTTGCAATGCTTAAATATATTTTTTAACATTTTCCAGTTGTTTGTAACTACTACCACTATTGATTGAGACTGCCTCGTTGGCCTGGTGGTTGTAAGTGCGACTGCTACGCTACTACTACTACTACGAGGTTTTGGGGTTCGATTCCCAAGTCGACCAAGGTGTTATTAGGTTTTTCTATGAAATTCTCAGTAGCAGGTCGGAGTTTGGATTTGTGCCCGGTTAGTGTCAATAGACTCGCCCCTTATTACATGGGGCCTAAACATGCCGGCGAACTGTGGGTGTACATACATAGGTACACCTCTGCCTAACCCTTCGGGGATACAAGCGTGATGGTATGTTATGTTATGTTTACCACTATTGATACATTATTTAATTAAGAAGAGATCAACAGAAAAACAGCTGTTAAATAAAGAAAACATTCTTTACGTGTGCTTCTAGGTTAATGTTCCCGACCCTTTCAAAGCAATAATCAATCTGTAAACAGTACCAAATACTAGTAAAAGATGTATTACTCCTAATTAACATAATTTCTTTATATAAACAAGAGTTAACTATTATCGAGGTAGTTAATTACATAGCGTTATGTTAGTTATCTAAAGTTTAAACTAAATAAAGTTTGTATCATTCTAAAATGGGTTTCGGCAACAGTTCGGGTTAGATAAACTGAGCTAGATTGGGCTTGTTTTTGTTTTAATTTGGTTAAATACGTTTATTTGGAGTACTTTTTATATCATTGAATGTTAATAGTTACAACACACTGTTTAAGCAGTATTCAGTGCCATTTTTGTAGAAAAGTTTTTTTTTTTTTAATTTCTATCAAAAAAACAATCCTAAAAAAAATATACCTATTACTTGACAACATGACAACTGACCATACTGAGTATATTTTTTATGGAAGTGTTGTTTTTTTTGCAATTTCTTTCAGTTACTTCAATCTTATCGTAGTGTTTTATTTATGATAACTGACCAAAGATGAAAAAAATACTCCAGGGAAAACCAAACATTTTTAAATTGGGTTTGAATCTAAAGCTGTGCTTTCAAAATCAAGCAATGTCACGTCACAGTAAATTAGTAAAATGTATGTCTAATATTTTTGCCCTATATGCTATCAAACACTTTCAAAATATGCTTTTAAGATAGGTGCTTAAATATCAATTTTATTTGGTTATCTTAAAAAGACAGAGAAATAAATCATCACGAGTGTTTTTCGAGCGTTCTTCCACAAAACTGGCGTTACGTTAAGTGTTTCCTACTTAATCCACTGCCTGCTTCAGCTCGTGTTAACTAGTGATTTATGTCGATGGCTCAGTCCGTAACAACTCAGGAGTCAGGATATACCTCCTTAAGTTAGTATCTTTCGACGGTAATTAGAATGTTCTGGTGGTTTAACAATTGGTGTACACATCACAGGGCATTGGTTAAGATCAGTTGATAAGTCATTCCTGGTGGTCAAATTACTTTGTGTTAATAACTAGCTGGTTAGTATGTATTCTGTCACCTTGTATAACCTTCCATTGACTTTTCAACAGTCTTAAAATACAGAAAAATTTTTCAATTCCCATTGAAAAATAAATGGTTATGCGTGTGCAGATAGAGAGATGTAAAATTTTCCTCATTAGTGTAAAACTCAAATATTTACTACTCAATAGCCCAAGACTGCCTCATTGGCCTAGTGGTGCTAAGCGCGCCTGCTACGCTAGAGGTCTTGGGTTCGATTCCAGAGTCGACCAAGGTGTTATTGGGTTTTTCTATGAAATTCTCAGTAGCAGGTCGGAGTTTGGATTTGTGCCCGGTTAGTGGCAATAGGCTCGCCCCCTATTACATGGGACCTATACATATCGGCGAACTGTGGGTGTACATTGGTACGCCTCTGCCTCACCCTTCGGGGATACAGGCGTGATGTTATGCTATATAACCCATGGCAGTGCGGAGTGATATCAACTATTGGCGCACTACGACACTACCAGATCAAGATCAGCAGGTAAGTTTGAGGCTCCTAGAGTAGCTAACTACTACGGTAACAGAACTATTGATAGTTGACGGGCCTGTTGGTCTAGTGGTTATTGACCCTGACTGCTATACGTGTGGTTCGATTCCCACTCTGGACAAATGTTTGTGTGATGAGCACGATCATCTGTTCTGTGTCTGGGTGTAATTTATCTATAATATGTATGTATTTATAAATATATAAGTATGTTTATCAGTTGTCTGGTTACCATAACACAAGCTATGCTTAGCTTGGGATCAGATAACCGTGTGTAAGATGTCCCCGAATATTATTATTATAAACATATACCATACTTGCTCAATAGCTTACCAGCTGATATCAGAAATGAACCAAAAAATACAAATTTGCAGAAGCCTTAAAAGATTTCCTGCCACACCACCATCGTTGTGAAATGGAAACTGATTTTCTTCAAAAGAGATAACTAAATTGTGATTTCTATTTATTTATTAAATACTTCTCGCACACAATTTACAATGGCGGACTTAACGCCTTAGGCGTTCTCTACCAGTCTACCTTTGATTGATTTTTGTGATCTGGAATACCACAATGGGTTAGAAACTAAATATAGACAAATGTAAAAGCTCTATTCCTAACCGACTCTTATTTACCATATTAAAATTGTCAATCTCATGTTATTTCATATTCATATAATCATTATAACTTGGTGAGGTCACTACTCCCAAACTAAATATAAAACCTAATACATTTAGTTTCAAAGTAATTTACTGGAAACGCACACGTGACGTTTTATGTTACAAATAAACAATTGCGACTTATGAAACATACATCGCTTTATAAAATGTGAGGTTTCATAAACCTTTATAAAGGAAATAATTTTTCGTTAAAAGCTAAACGCCTTACAAATCCATTTTGGTGATGTGACATAATTTTATCTTATAAAAAGTGAATCTTAAGGCAGAAACATACTTACGTGTCGTGGCGTGTCGTGGCGCGCCAGAGGCACGCCAGAAGCACATCGGTTTCAAACATTTAATATGGTTAGAGACATATTTGCATGTCGACACGACACGACACGACAGTCTGTTTCTAACCATATAAAATGTATGAAACCGATATGCTCCTGGCGTGTCACGCCACGCCGCGACACGTAAGTATGTTTCAGCCTGTAGTATAGTTTTTTTGTAAATTTCGTACAATAGTCAAAATGACATGAGCCTCTTCATACCATAATTATAAATGAGAAATTTACTGTGTCTGTACGCTTATTTAAAATTATCTGTTATTTTTTCACGGCTTACCTGTTTATCAAATTTTGATGAACTTTGGTACGGGGTACCAACGCTTAGATTGAATCCAAAGATACTCATGAACCTAGCTCTACATAACGCTACTAACCAAGTAATATTTCAAGGAATAAAAAATTACAAAAAAAAAACTATTAATAATTACTTCAATCCTGGGAATCCAATACATTTTCACTCTAAACACACCTTCTAACACAATAACATACAATTAAAAAAATCTCCGCACTGTTTCCCTCTGAAATAAACCTCGAATAAAAACAATTAAATCTCACGAGTCCGGAAGTGAGACTAATTAACAGTATATTACGTTAGAACAATGCATCATAAAATATAGGTAGTGGTTGTCTTGCAAAATGTGTTGGTAAGTGTTTCATGAATTTATCTACTGTTCTTTGTCTTATATGAAAAAAACGTTGGAAGCTTTCAGGCTAGTAATCTATTGCAGGTTAAAATGGAAATTTTGTGAGTAATATATGTTTAGTATACAACCAACAACAAAATTCATAGACGGCTTACTTCACCAATGGCCATCTTTACATAATATACTTATGCAATGAAATCGCTTCCGCTGTCTATTCGCAACGTATTCTCTAGTTTTTCAAAAACTAGAGAAAAATGTTATTTGTTTGTTGCCTGTGAACGAGCATTACACGAGCAGCGCAATGGCGCGAACGCATTAGTGTCAAAAACGCCGTCAGCCAGACGTAATAATTAAACGCATGTCATAAACGGCTTTTAGCAAAATCTTTAGATACTTAGGTACTAGTAAAAACCGCATATTTTGAGTTCTGTGCCATAGTAACGGTATAATGTCTATAAGTATGTTTTTAAACGCCTACAGGCAAAAGTGCTTTTATAACCCGAAATTCTCATTTTAGTTCCGATAAAACACTTACGAACTCTTGTACACTAATCATTGCAATAAAAACAACTAAATGTCAAATTGGTTAGGTTACAAATTGAATAAATGTCCTGCAAGTTGAAAAATTTAATTTTTTATTTAAGGTTTTACTATATCAGTCTGAGTCGCACTCAGTTACTTTTCTCAAAGACAATTAGCACTAAATAAACTGCAGTAAACTGAGTAAGATATATCTAGTATCAAAAATAAATTAAATAATAAATATAAAAAGTAAACAGCCTTGAGGTGTGAAGTTTCGTAGGAAACGCGATCCGTTTGTGTCGCGGCCAGTCGTTGTGGTTGGACAAAACGACCACACAATAGATATATTAAGAGTAATGTAATGTATAAGAAATCGTGTAAAAATAGGTTAGTATGTTCTTTGTTTATTGGCGTCGGAAGGGCCGATTTTCTGGAGTAAAATTTAGTTAAAATAACTGGCTGTAGTTAGTGTAACGAGTACTGAAAAAACTCGTTTGTTTAAAGTAATAGAAGGCAGACAAGACTAATTGTGGTCAAAATGAATGTAGGTACTCTATATGTTTTGTTACTAGACAATTCCTTTATACGACCAAGCAAATAAAGCACCAAAACATCTGTGAAATTCCTTTATTTTCTATTACCACTAGAACCCAGTGAAAACTAAAAACAAATAAAAAATATTAATTTCGGTCGACCGAATCCGGAACACCACGCTGCGTTCCAGAACAGGTATAATGGACGTAGGCAAAAAGGCTGCCAGGCTAAAATGGGATTGGGCGGGTCACGTCAGCCATATGCACGACGACCGCTGGGCAAAGGCTACTACACAATGAGAGCCAGCAGACGGACGGCGCCGCCGAGGACGTCCCAGGAGAAGGTGGCGAGACGACCTGGCCATTTACATTAAGAACTGGTTCGAGGTGGCGCGAGACAGGATACAATGGAAGGATTTGGGGGAGGCCTTTGCCCAGCAGTGGGACAGTATAGGCTAAGAAAAAAAAAATCGGTCGAATCTCCAATTAAAAATGCTTTTTTTTTTCTTAGTAATATTTTTGTTTATCTAAATTTGACTTTGTAAAGCAACAGTTGAACTTTAACCAGTACTGGAAAATTTGCAAGTTGTTATAAAATCTAACTAAATATTTATTAATTAAGACTTGATTTTTAGTTCGTTTTCTTTATCTTTACTTAGTTGTTAATTAATAAAACAATGAACATAATAACTGCGGCCTCGGGTTCTATTTTTAATTAAACATTATTAGATTAATTGTTAGGTTTCAGATTAATTAGTCTTAGCTTAGGATTATAACTTCAAAGTAATTGTAAATTTTCTTGTTGAAATCTTGAATAGCTAAATTATTTATTTGAAACAAAAAAATATGTTTTGTATTCAGTTAAGCTTACCAAACGCAGTTTCCTTTGGTAAGCTTCGTGCACCTTAAAGATTGTTTAGTGTCAACTGTAGGTATTCGTATTATTTCGTGTTTCATTATTAACAAAAACTATTTATTTTTCTAGAATAATATGTCTGACCAAGTTTTGTTTTATGAAAATGTGAGGGCAATCGCCTACGTAATCGAATATTATAAAGAGGTCGTGGGTTCGATTGCCACCCAGGAAAAATGTTTGTGTGATGAGCAATAGACTGTACTTGTGTCTGGTAGCTATTTACGGCACGGCCCTCCCTTTCCCAATGCGGAGAAAGTCCATGAGGAATTCCTCAGGTTAAAAAAAAATAAAAGAATATTATTATTATTATCGTCAAAATTCCGATCCACAGATCTGTGACGTCATTAACAAACCTTCACATGCACAGCTGTTTAGGTCATTGATCGTAGCACCTTGACCGAATGTCACGTTACCGAGGAAGGCTGCTCGCTAGTGTTTACATAATATTGCGTCATTTCACATAATATGAGACCTCATTTGTTTTGGTTTTAAAACGGAAAGGCATATGGGAAGTAGGCTGTCTGGTAATGTTTTGACGACCTCCGTGGTCGAGTGGCGTACGCACCGGTTTTCAAGGTGTCGCTAGCTCTGAGGTCCCGGGTTCGATCCCCGGACGGGTCAATGTAGAAAGTCACTTTTCTACATTGTCTCGGGTCTGGGTGTTTGTGGTACCTTCGTTGTTTCTGAATTCCATAACACAAGTGCTTAATAGCTACTTACTTTGGGTTCAGAGCAATGTATGTGATGTTGTCCGCATTTATTTAAAAAAAAAAAAAATGTTTCTCACAGGTTTGGGGTTTTTGATGTGAATTCATTGTCTGGTATTTGGTTTAATGAGAATGAAGGTTTTAAAACGTGGGGGAAAGATATCAATAGAATAAAAAGTTGATTTACAAATCACTTATTATAATAGGTATGTCATATATGTTCTGAGATTATTAAGTAATTTCGCTTGTAGCTTTTTGCGTCCATAAATTGATAAAAAAAAATCTTAGATTTAGCATAATTAGGTTTCGGAATCTTAAAATACTTAAAAAAAAAGAATACTTTTACTTTTTTTTGAGCTTGAAGTTTTTTGAGATATTCTTTTTATTTGGTTGTTTTATAAAAAGCTTACGTTGAATCATCAAGTTTTTGTTTAGCACCGTTGTAAGTTCAAATCAGATTGTTTCTCAGAAAAACACCCACTTTAAGTTTTGTGGAGCAAAACTAACGGACTAAAGTTAACATTAGGAATCTTATTTAGACCAATTTAAATCATGAATCATTACATCAAAGAGGTAGATTTGATTGAATTGAGAAGGTTGACATGTGGAAAAAATTGTAGCATGTACCCAAAAAAAAAACATTTTTAGATTTAAATAATTCACAATTTATGTTCTATTTTTTAATCTATTAATTAAAAATGTCTTTAACGATAAAATTCATTACTTGAAACGTTACTGAAAGATTTTTGAAACTCATACAAAAAACACATTATATACAGGGTCATTGGAAAATCTTTGAAAAGGCTGTTAACCCCAACTAGGAAACGAACGTTCTAGAACAAACAGTCTGAAATTAATAAAAACAAAAGCGACATTTAAAAGCTAGCAGACATTTTAATTTCCGCATCACACACTAAAGCAAAAAGCAGCTCTATCTCTTATGGATTAAGGTATAAAATGCAATGTATTTTCTTAGATAATGACTGCCAAAGACAATAGTTTTGTGCTACTATCTAATTACATAGCCCAGGTTTAAATATTTGGCAAACTCGCAAATATGAATGAATTTAAAAAGCTTCTAGTATACATTTTTAAAATACAAGCAGTATTAATTGACATGGAAGGTCGACTAAAAGTACACATTGTGCAAAATGAGAAAACAAAGAGAAGGGAACTAGAAATCATTCTAAATAATCCAGTCTATAAACGTCCCACTGCTGGGCACAGGCCTCTTCCCATATAGAGAAGGCACGAGCATTGATCACCACGCTTGCTCTCTGCGGGTTGGCGTTTTCAGATCCCAAATTTTGGAATCTAGGTTTCCTCACGATGTTTTTCTTCACCGTTTGTCAGAGGTGTCTTAGAATAATTAAAAAAGTACATATAACTTTGAAAAGTTACATTGGTACTTGCCCGGGTTCGAAACTGTAACCTCGTCCATACAAATCCGTTCATTGAACCGCTAGGCCACCACAACTTCTCAAATCATTCTTAATACATTTTTTTTCCTATGTTAAATCCTACTGCTGGGCAAAGGCCTCCCCTTTCTTCTTCCAAACCTCTCTGCTTATCATATAATACTAATATAATTCATCATAGTATACTTAATGCTAAATTAGAGTACCTACTGAAATCAAAACACAAACAGTAAAGTATAGCACTTAGTCTATGGCATCGTAGCTTCTAAACGAATAGACCGATTATGATGCGGATTTTGTCGTTTGAAAGCTTAATTAGTCGATATGGTTCTTAGATATAATTTATGAAGATCTGTTTAGCATTTTGGAAGTTATGATATATCTAAATTTTCCCTTGTTTGTTATTGATATTTTTATTTGATTTCTTAAATATTATACTTTGGGACTGGTTCGTGTATTAAGTTATTTCGACCGGTTTTTCGATTGCTTCCTGTTTGGGCCCTTTAAGTGTTTTTATTAAATTTATTTATTGCAGAACTTGTAGTAATAAAGTATTTAAGAATAAACAGGCCTCAGGAGACACAGTGACTTTATAATTAAATTTATAATATTTAAGATAAATAATTACATAAATATTGGGTTTTTGGTCATTTCGAAGAACTTAGTATTATTTTGTTATTTTTTTCCGGTTTAAGTACGCCGTATACTATTAATTATTGTTATTGCTATATTTTCCAATTTGTCATTTATATTATTTTAATTACATTTCAAATTCTGTTTATTTTTATTTAACTGATAACTCGTATTTTAGATGTTACACTTAATATGCAAATAATTATAATACTTATTTTTAAATGCTAATTTGTTATTTCTATAACTAAAACTAATATCTTTAACATGCACTTTAATGTGACATTATTTAAATATTATAAGTATAATAACATACTTACTTAGATTTGTGAGCTTACATAATATGAAAATATCTATATTTTTAACATTTTTTTTTTTCATCTATTTCTAGAACAAACGTTTATCTTGTGCAGTGTTGTCTTGAACTTAAAAAATAACTAAGACATCGTGTTATGTCATAACTCCATGTATTTTTTACATTATTCATCATAAAGCCATAAAATTAACCCCATTAATATATTAGAACTTAATTCATCAATTAATCATAATTTATAGCCTATTTACTGCGGTCAGCTTACCCATTTTATTGAAACGCATAAAACAATAACGAATAGTAATAATTCTTACATAAAACGCGGAGCTTATGTCAAGGTGAAATAATTTAGCATTTGTATAAATATATATTTAAACTTCAAACCACTTTAAATTCACGTTTTCACGTGTTTACCATCAAATACCGTGTGATCAATATAAATTATGTGCATTTTGTTTAAAGTTTTTCCGAATAAAGTCCTAAAAAAAGTATTTGTAATTCTAGATTTATTTCAAAATATACTAAGTTTATCAGTTAAAATAATAAATGTGTTTATAGCCTAAAGTTGTTGGAATCGACATCAACGAATTTGTTAATATTTTTTCCTTGTATTTTTTTCATTGTTTTGCAAGACTTTGCGTTAGGTCACTAGTTCTGTGACATTATAGTTTTATAAGATCGTAATACTAAAAACGTAGTTTCCCTATTTAAGATGACCGTCGAAATATGGGTTTATAGATTTTAGACTTAAGGCAGAAACATACTTACGTGTCGTGTCGTGTCGACATGCAAATATGTCTCAAACCATAATTATTAAATGTATGAAACCGATATGCTTCTGGCATGCTTCTGGCGCGCCACGACACCTAAGTATGTTTCTGCCTTTAAATTGTCATCCAAAACTGACATACACATAGTAGGTCTGACTTATCATGTAGCAATATCATGTACATACTATGTAACAAAACGGTGAAGAAAAATATCGTGAGGAAACCTGGATTCCAAAAATTGGGATCTGAAATCGCCAATCCGCAGAGAGCAAGCGTGGTGATCAATGCTCATGCCTTCTCTTATGAGAGGCCTATGCCCAGCTGTGGGAGTTTATAGGCTTGAATTATTATTATTATGCAACTATAATAAAATATGTGAATATTTATTAACTAAAACATCGTAAACCTACATTTTAAATTGTAGTATTAAATAGCCAATTATTGTAAGCAAGCATAGTAATCAAACCTTAGTACTTTTAATTATTTTTCGTATTAACAGGACCATAAAATTTACACTATAAAAGTATAAAGTGTAATAAATTGATAACTAGAGTATTTCTTAAAGTATTTACAATACAAAAATAACTGTAGTAATCATAAGCCGATCAGTTAACTCACAGTTTATTTAACGGACTTTATCATTTATATCAGAATTGTGATCAACACCGTTCTAACGTTATATAAAATTTTCGATGAAATGTTATTGTAAAACTGTTTGTATCGCAGAGCTTAGAAACATGGGGGATATGCCAATAATGTTCAATTTTCAAAAGCACATAAATTATATTGCTTTTCCTACAAAAGGCTACGAATTTAATGGATTTCATGAAATTTTATGAAACACCTACACTTGGTCAATAATACTTTGACCTTGACTTTTTTGTAATTAAATAATAGCTCAATGTTCGGCATTTCAATTTTGTGAGGAAAAAAATAGTTCCTTACCTTGTGTGATGTGATTTTAAGTCATAGTTTATATGTCACCTCCTAGTTACAAAAAAAATACACAATTTTAAACAAAAAAAAAAACAAAACACAAAAATCAATCTTCAATATTAAAAAATTCTAATTTTTCATAATATTTTGACACATCCTGACACTCCGAAACCTGTTGAACAAGACAGCTGTTTAGCAAAGGTTAAAAGTTCAAATAAAACTGACATTAAACGTCAACTTATCTGTTGTGTTATAATCCGCGATTATATAACGCTAACTATACTGTTGTTCCATTTAGGACACAATAAAAGAGTTATCAGAGTAATCTGTTATAGACTGGGTGCTTGATTGAAAGTACACAGAAAATTATTGTTATGTTTGTAATATGTATGGAGCAAACCAACTTTTCTGCATTGTCTCGGGTCGGGTGTTTGTGGTACCTTCGTTGTTTCCGAATTCCATAACACAAGTGCTTTAGCTACTTACTTTGGGTTCAGAGCAATGTATGTGATGTTGTCCGCATTTATTTATTTACAATATATGAGTTATCAGAGTTATAGATCGGTCGCTAACTAGAACTATGTACAATTCAAAACTGTTATGTGGATAACATTCATTTTTATAATTTATTTTCAATTCATATTATTATGTATCGAACTTATGAATTGAAAATAGATTGTAAAAAAATGTATGTGATTTTTGCCGGTTGTTTTTTTTTATCGTATTACTTAACGACAGTAACACTTGATTTTTCTTATACTTTTTTATTCTTACGACTTTCGAGATCCTAAACAAAAAGACAAATCAATGCATCATTTTTGAAAATTACTGCTTGTACTCACTCCATTGATTTCCTTTACTAAGCTAAAGAAATGCTCCAATCATTCCTACCAAAAAAATGTCCTTATTGTTAATGACCCAAAAATCTTTATGCAATGTTATTATTTACATAAAACGTTTTTAAATTTCTCTCATAGACATCCATCGCCTGACAGTATCAAGCACACTTTTACGGAATATTCCTGTGCATGACACGGTACGAGAAACAATCGAATGCGTTTATTACTGGAAACCGCCTATTGTCAAGTGGATCACAATGAAGTTATTGATAGGCTGTCAAGAGGATATTTCCAGGCATGCGGATTGTGGGGGTTAAAGTAAATGTTTTATTGGTACTGGTTAAGGTAGTGAAGGTTCTGGGTGGTTCTTATGTGTAGAGCATTCTGGAATGGAAACTTGAGTTGGTATGGGCGAATTATGAGCGGTTGTATGTTATCATTCATGGAAATTTTCTTTAGGATTTTGATTACATGAAATGGTTTGTAGAAGTTGGAAGATTAAATAGATGCTTACGTTGTTAGCCGACAGAAGTGATTAGGGCAGCTATTCTGTTTTGCTCATTGAGCCGCTGTTATAAAATGTGTTTGGTAGAGAACAATTTTCTTTTTCATTGAATACATTTTTTATTATTGCATGTAGTAATGTTAACACTGAAACTTATTCATTATAATAATAAAAATAATATTGTCGGTAACAACACATATATTATGTATGCTGTAACTAAATATCCCATTGCAGGTCATAGTCCTTTTCACCGGGCAAGAGTGTTGATAGAAAGTTTCCTCTTCCAATTTTCTTTCTATTTCCTTTTGAATTTACCAAGAAGTCTCCACAAAGTGTAAACAATAGGTCTTGTTTTCGGATACCTAACAAAGTATAATAGAGGTATGATAAGGCTGGCTGTCTGGCCGTCAGTCTGAGTTTCACAGCTCAATGGCTAGGGCTAGGGGGAATGACTTCTAGCGTTATGTAAGAGGTTGGCTACCTATATGTCAAGCTTGAAGTTTTAGGAAGGATAGGTAGATAGTAATATCGTTGAAGGTACATGCATTCATTTTTGGGCTTGACTTATCGTCCGTGTTACACCGGCTGTGCTCGCAAGCAGACTGAAAGTTAGGATAGGTAGGTTTAGAGATTATTTTTCTGATGGCAAATGTACTACTGCAAATCAAAAAAATATAATGTATGTACTAACTGGACAGGGAACGACGAGTCTTACCCCTGGTTTCTGAAAGGCTAATCAACTTAACTTATTCACGACCTTGATTGGTTGATCAGAAGACTAACAGCGAATAACACGAGACTTGACAGGTAATCAACTAATTATTGTCTTGATCAAAAAAAAAACTATATATTTGAAAGATTTATGTCATTGTTAACGCTTGTAACCGATTGTTTATAGATTTGCTTATTCTTGAATTTCTTGTTTAATTTTCCCAAAGTTTGGTATTAGATGTTCATTCAAACAATTTTCTAAATGGTTTACAATACTAATATTCTCCCATTTACATGATAAACAAACGGTCTGTCAGCAACTCTGTAAAAGAAATCCTACCACAAACAGATCTAATATTTTCTGGCAAACAACATGAAAGATGGAGCCAAAATATTAATAACCTATGAACAATATTGTATTACTAAAAATATTTAATGAGCACTCGTTATATCTGGGGGTTTTGGCTCGAATACATTAAAAGCTTTCATTACAAATCCTATTTCATTATATTTTTCTAATTGGATGTGTATTAAAAGAAGGGAAATTTAGTTTTTAGAAAATTTTGTTACTAGGACATGTGTTTCCATAAGAATATTACTATTGTCCTTTGAGAATGCGTTTCTGACATATTTTCTATTGTATGTGCTTTATTTGTGTCATTAAAAATGATAAATTTTTAATGATACAATTTGTTTATAGGACAAATAAGTCGTAGTCCTTTTGACCACTTGTTAGTGTCGTTCTCTCAGCGGCCGGACCATAATTCTATTAATTATTTCATCGTCTTATTTTTCTCAAAACGGCTTCGTGACGACATGCACTATTTACCGGATAAATCAAATCATATTCAATAATACTATTCCTTTGCAAACTTGAATTCATAATCACATTAATACTGAATGAACAAAATTTCTTCCAAATCGCGAACGTAACCTGATAGGTATCCTATACCCTGAAAGTATCCAATAGCAATGCCTCACCGTCTCGCCTGCGCGCGCGCCGGTCTTAAGGTCACGCGCAGGTAGGATCCATATCGCGGCAAAGACTAAGAGCTTTCACTGCTCATGACGCAGAGGCGACGAGTGACGCAAAAGTGGACGGACTAAACGTGATTGACGTAAAGATTATTAATTTGTTTTTTTTTGCTTAGTTTTTAGTTAAATAATGTTAAACTTAAAGACGAAAGTGTTTTTATACATAGTATACAAAGAGTTATGTTTCATGCAGCCTATTTTTTATTTTTGCTGGGGATAAACGCAAAACCTATGGACAATGAACATTTCTGTGACTGCCATGAATGGTAAAGTGACATAAGTGACTATGACTTTTATTCCGTCTCTATGTCACATCACTGAGGAAATACATTTATAATACCCATGTCCCATACTTACCCAAAAAAGTTTGTTTTTCTTTTGTCTTTTAAGAACAGCTAAAGCTGCAATATGCTATTGCTGCCAATTATACCTACGACTTTCTTAAAAGTAGGTATCTCTTACATATTCTTTGTACCACCAAATTTTATAATACCTAACATTAGGTACAAAACGAATAACATCGGAACACTTCTGAATAAATTGTTACCATATGACTTCATTGACTCACCTGCTGGGTCAATAACCTCCGAAGTAGGTGATTTTGATGAATTAACTTTTTGTCTGTCTGTCTGTCATCGTGTTGTACATACTATAACTATTGTTTTAAAGGCTAGGAATAGGAATGACGTCATTTGTCATGTATACTTGTGTATCTAAAAATACTTACTTTTGTGGTAGAAATTATATTTTTTTCTAATGTTCAGTTGGTAGGTGTTTTTTGTTGTTAGGGTCAGAATTATATAATTTTAATACTTATTAATCATGTTTTTCATTACGTAATGTTTTAGAGCCTACCTTTTTCCTTGGTGATATATTATGAGGTTTTTGGTTACCCCCGGCACATGAACACGTGTATTTTTTTGTCAGTGTGGGTTGATCTTAATTTTTTCGAGAATTCAAAAACGAGTTCTAAATCTAATATATTTTCTACAAATAAAGCACAGTTATAAAATTTTCCAATGAAATTAAGTCAGGGTGTTGTTAAGTTACATAAAAGTGAATAAATGATACAGGAAACTCTTAACAAAAACAAAAAATACACGTGACAGCCCCGCGACTACCCCTTCCCCCTCCCCTTATTTCGTAATTCTGTCCGAACCTTCAAGAATCACGTGTTTTTTGAGATTTTCTACACCCTGAATGTTCACTTTTCAATGTCGGAAAAATCCAGTAACATACACCGTAAAGTGTTAGAAAAAATAAGAGACTTATCGGCTACTTAATTTAGATGAATGTAAGAATGTCAATTTTTGATAGGTACTACATATACCCGTAAAATTCTAAGGGTAGGTAATAAGTACTGAAATACGGGGCTTTCTTTGATTGTTTCTCGAAATTCTAATACCAATCGTTTTTAAACCGAAATTGAGGTCATGATTTTCGTTTGTTCAACGGTAGTAATATTTCTATGGATTTGCACTTCGCCATGTTTACTTATACCTTTAAGTAAATAAATTTGCTAGCTCATAATTCTAGCCCTTGCGTAACAGATAAAATTCTCACACATATTAGAAATGTCATAAATATTTAAGTACTCTTTAATTGATAACATTGTACCTGTCAGAGGTAAGTTCAAAACACAATCCGAATCTATTGTTTGTATCATAGACACAGGTGCAAGATTCATTTGAAACGTCTATGTGTCATCAACAATGGAAAATTTATTATTACACCTAGGTCAAAGAATAAGCATACCCATACAACGTGGCAATGCTGCCAGCCTTTTGGGCACACTCCCATTTTTCAACCGACTTCAAAAAAAGGAGGAGGTACTCAATTCGACTGTATTTGTTGTTTTTTTTTATGCCTTATTTCAGTTTTTATTTAGTGTATAATTTTTCTTATTTCTATTGTACATGTTTTAAAACTAGTACTTATAATCCAATAAGTAAACGTTGTTTTAGGCCTTTAGGAAATGATATTTTATAGCGGATATATTTAACTAAACGAATAATTTACTAATGTGATAGTACCAAATCACAACAGTCGTATTTAATGTCTCATTGAATAATAATATAAGATAGATTGACACATATTTTTTGATGGAAAAATTAATGCTTTTACCTAGAATAAATAACTGTGCAATAAATAATAGATATAGTAGGCTATTTTAGGTCCGCGTGGGAAAATAAAATTCCCCTCGAGCTTATCAAAACAACTTTCACTTAAAATATGTAAACAAAACATAATAATACCATTATGTTTTTGTTATGACTCACTTATATATTTAAATGTCAAAATTATTAATAGCTCATATTCATAATAAATTTCTTATGCTGAATATTTGACTAAGAAAATCTCCCAAAACTGGAATATTTGGCTGATTGTCAAAAGCGTTAGTCTTTTTGACTATCAAATATCTTTTAAATGTTTTGTTTAATGAGGTAAACAAAAGCATTTACTTCAAAAGAACTATTTATCTCACTTCAACAAGTCAGTTACTAGGCACCTAAGTATATTTTAAGTAAGTGTGCCAAAAATAAAACCTAAGGGTGCGTCCGAATCTGCAAAACGCGCACCGATCGAGCATTACACGAGTAGCTCGCGAGCGGCTCGCGCGTCGGACGGACGGCGTTATTGACACTAGTGCGTTTGCGGCATGCTCTCAAATTATACAAACCCTTAGAGTATACATAAGAAACTAAAGAATGAGCCTATCAGGGTATCAATCGTAAGCACTGACGGAGCGCGCCGTGTTAATAAATCTACCTAAAACACTAATATTATCCTAACAATATCAAAACCATAGATATTTTCGCACGTAAGTCTGTCGTTGCGCGAAAAATAACTTGAATCAGTAAACGAATGTACCAGATACAGCCAAAAAAGTGCTCTCGCTTAGCACAAAGGTGAACAAGCGCTAGTAGTATACTCTATAGTAAATCTAAAGTCTATGTACAAACCCAACAGACACATAACAATACACTAAAATAGCACTTCAAAATCTCTGGAATAGTGTCAAAGCACATCCGGTGAAATTTCCAGCTTTTTATTATAATTTCTTTCAGCATAACCTTGTGTTCTCACATTTGGCTCGTGTGGTCCGTTGACCGGTGACGTCAATGTGACGATTCCAAGATGACAAGATTCTAAACTAAAGCAATGATATCATTTTTTAAATGATGCTTCCTTTTTCGAGGAAATGCTTTAGAACTTTTAATTTTTTTTTTGTATACACTTCACTTTTCACCTCTCTCAGTTTTTTACGTATACATACACGTTTCCCGTAGGGGTAGGCAGAAACCACTTCTTTCCCATTGCTACGATCCTTACATACTTGTTTCGCTTCATCCAAGGTCATTAGTTTTTTCAGTGTTTTATTCCTCTTTATTCACTTTGTATCACTTCAAGTTTTGCTTCTAGAAAAGTATGAACTTATAAGAATTACAATACGGTTAAAAACCTATTAAACAAATATTAAGTTACACATTTACGTTTATGGTATTTAACTTTGATTTTCCAATTACATTATGTCAAAATAACATAACATAATTTTCTTCTGAATAGGTAGGTATACCAAAAGCATTGTACATTTCAATCTGATTTGTAAACCTGTTTACATCCTATTTGAAATAGAGGTACTAGTTAATTTTGATCCAATGCTCAATATTTCATTGCATTCCACAAGGTGAATTGTAGGCGGTATAACTTAAATATATAGATACAAATATGGTTTCTGTCAGCCAAATTAACACGGGATAAAACATCTAATTTATTAAACTTGCAAGACATCATACATAAAAAAAGTCTCTTAAACATACCTGTATTGTGTGTATGGTCGATTTTACCAATTGCTCTAGATATTTCTATACTATAATTGAATATCAAACTATACCTACTACAGGTACTACTACCCAAAAACTATTACTGTGACATCCCCACATTTATACGTTTAACGTTAACAAAACAACCGTCATTACAGGTTCATTGACCTTGGTTGTTACAACCTTGCAAAGGGATCGTATCCAGCCACCAAAGCAGTTGTAAAGGAGTTGATCAGCGAGCGAGCTTCTCTGCTTTTGTTGGCTTGCTGGTAAAGCTCGCTCGTCAATCACCTAGAAACCACGGTTTTACTTGGTGACGAGCCAGACTCGTGGCTCGTCACGCATGTTTCAAATTTTAACGCGGCGCATTGCATATTGCATAACTGCCTCGTTGGCCTAGTGGTGCTAAGCGCGACTGCCACGTTAGAGGTCTTGGATTCGATTCCCAAGTCGACCAAGGTGTTATTGGGTTTTTCTTTAAAATTTTTAGTAGCAGGTCGGAGTTTGGATTTGTGCCCGGTTAGTGGCAATAGGCTCGCTACTACATGGGACCTAAGCATACCGGCGAACTGTGGGAGTACATTGGTACACCTCTGCCTAATCCTTCGGGGATACAGGCGTGATGATATGTTTTATGTTCTATATGTCTGTGCATTGCATACAGTTTTGCTCGCCCGTGTACGATGGGCTGCGAGCTTTACCGAGAGCTCTTGGCTCGCCCATCGATCAAACCCTTTAGAAGGAAGTAAGGGTTGATTGTGTGTAAATGAGCCTCTAACTTCATTAGTACAGCCTTAAACGTGTTAATTAGCCTTATGAGGTGATATACGCAAATGTGACATGACGTGACAGGATTGGCTTCGTTGGTAATTAATATTATAGTATGTAGTAATTGGAAGTTATGGCGTTAGAGACGTTTATGTTATTTATAATTGAATGCTATATTGAATAAGAATGTTCATTATATTCTTGTGTATATTTAAAAGGGTGCAGGATACCAAACAAAACCTTTGAGGAATGTATACGCTGTGGCACCAATTGACTTTCTGGATTTTTTATAAATTATATTTTACTTAATTTGATATACTAAATTAGATATTTGCATTAAGACATTAAACAAAAACGCACGCACCACCATCAAATAAAATGAATAATGCTCAAAACAAAAACAGAATTAAAACAATAAGCAGCAGACAATCGCTTAATTTACTTTTTACATTCTTTTTAAAAATATTTAAACATTAATAGTATGTTTTGGTTCCGAAAAATAAGATTTTATTACTCTTTTAGACTCATCTGTATTGTTATTTAAGACTTATCAAGCAAGACGCAATTGAAATCCATATGTCAATTGTTTCGTAATCCCGACCTTGTGTTTTGTGGCTAAGCGGTACCTATGAGATCAAAAAGCAGCTCTTTTGCTGTTGTGGAAGCAAGACACCACTATGTCTATGTAGAGCGCTGTCTTGCTCGCACGATGGTATGTCTTGCTTGAATAGTTCATAGTACATGTACTGATAACCTTCTTAATTACAACCGCGGTATTTAATTGTTATAAAACAAAGTATTGATATTTGACACCTAATAAGGGTTTCTAATGATTCGAGTTATAATTTCCTGGATAATATTTGAGTAGTTTGTACGCGACGCACGTTGAACTATTAAACCTAAATATGCTATTAAAGGTTTTGGTGTGTTGTTTACAAACAATGAATTAATTGCTTTTCAATGAGTGTGGTCTGATGTGAACTTCCTAGTCATATTTTTATAACGATATTAAGCCCTGTGTAAGAAAATCTCACTATACTTTTAGTAAGCTTTCCCAAAATGTTTGTCAAAATCTGCTCAATCATTTTATCAGACGATTTTATGTTAGTTTTGTAAGGCTAAAAATACTTTAACTTTCAAATAAACTTGGTCAACGATACTTTGGACTTTTTAGACTAAGTCTTAATATAGTCATCTCATATATTTGAGTAATTAAGTAATTATTTAGCTAGAATTAACGATAATACAAAGTACGATTCAAGCAATCTATATAGATTATTTTTAAATTTGAAAGTCACGATGACTTGATGTTTTTAATCATTTAATCTAAGGCTCCATTAAAGACCGCTAGTTGATTATTATAAACGATTTTATGGTAGATAAGGATGTTTTCTAGAAACTAATTAAATTCATTCATTTATTTTAGTGTCTTTCAAACAATCACATTCTAGTTTTGAGCTGTGATTGGTTGATAGAAGTTTGGTTGCCCAATAGTAGGTTTTATAGATGCCAGATTGTTCAACGTCAAAAAATTATCAATCAATCAATCAATCAATCAGCCAATCATAGTCCACTGCTGGACATAGGCCTCTCCCAATTTACGCCACAACACCCGGTCCTCCGCCTTCCGCATCCAGTCCCCTCCAGCGACCTTTCTCAGGTCATCGGTCCACCTGGCGGGCGGGCGTCCTACCTTACGGTTGCCGAGCCGCGGTCTCCATTCTAGGACTCGTCTGCTCCAACGGCTATCGGTCCTTCGACAGACATGGCCAGCCCATTGCCACTTCAGCAAGCTAATTCTACGAGCTATGTCGGTTACCTTGGTTCTTTGTCGGATGACCTCATTTCGAATTTTATCCTTCAAAGAGACTCCGAGCATAGCTCGCTCCATAGCCCGCTGTGCAACTTTAAATTTGTGGACTAGTCCAACCGTTAATGTCCACGTTTCGGCACCGTAAGTCATAACAGGTAGGACGCACTGGTTGTACACTTTGGTCTTCAGGCATTGCGGTATAGGCGAAGAAAAGACTCGACGAAGTTTGCTAAACGCTGCCCAGCCCAACTGAATTCTCCGATCGATTTCCCGCTCGAAGTTGTTTCTACCAAGCTTGATGACCTGCCCTAGGTAGATATACTCTTGAACAACTTCGAGCAACGATCCTTCGACATATATCGGTCTCGGCCTGATATGTTCATTGAACATGATCTTTGTTTTATCCAAGTTCATGCCAAGACCGACCAGTCGTGAAGCTTCATTTAGGCCATGCAGCATCTCGCTTAGCTGGTCCAGCGACTCTGCTACTATGACGATGTCATCGGCAAATCGAAGGTGCGAGATGTGCTCACCGTTCACATTTATACCCCGTCCAGTCCAATCCAGAGTTTTGAAGACATCCTCGAGCGCGTTGGTGAACAGCTTTGGGGATATAACATCCCCCTGTCTCACCCCCCGACGCAGCTCGATCGGATTCGTCTTACGGTCATGGAGCTGGACAGTCATGGTGGCGGTGTCATATAAGCATCTCAGCACCTCGATGTAGCGCCAGTCAATACGACATCGTTGCAGGGCATCCAGAACCGCCCAAGTTTCGATGGAGTCGAAGGCTTTCTCGTAGTCCACAAAGGCCAAACACAGCGGCTGATTGTACTCTTTGGTTTTCTGCACAATCTGCCGAACAGTATGGATGTGGTCTACGGTGCTAAAGCCTTTTCGAAACCCGGCTTGTTCTGGTGGCTGGAACTCGTCGAGTCTTGTAGCGAGGCGGTTAGTGACTACTCTCGAGAACAACTTGTAAATGTGGCTCAGGAGTGAGATAGGTCTGTAATTCTTCAGCAAGGTTTTGTCTCCTTTCTTGAAGAACAGAACCACCGCACTCCCACTCCACGCTTGTGGTGTTAAGCCTTGGTGAATGACGGAATTAAAGAGACTCGCTAGCTCTTTCAGGACTGTGGTCCCACCGGCCTTAAGGAGCTCGGTCGTAATTCCGTCATCACCCGGCGCCTTGTTGTTCTTTAGTTGTCTGAGAGCTGCCTCTACCTCGCCCGGGTCGACATCCGGGATGTCCTCGGTGTAATGGCGCGTGAGTGGGGCTCTGTGGTCATCTACGCCTTGTCTCGGTGGTTTAGTCGTCCGTGATGCGTATAGGTGTCTATAGAAACTCTCAATTTCCTCCAGAATCTCGAACTTAGAGGTGACGGTCCTGCCATCCCCGGTCCTCAGTTTCGCCAGATGGGGTCTGCCTAATTGCTGAGCGAAGACTTTGGTGCCTCTATTTCGCTCAATCGCAGCCTCGATCTTACGAGTGCTGCAGCGTCGGAGGTCACGTCGCGTCAGTTTCCTGATTTTCAGGTTTAGGGACCGCCTATCTGACGAAGACATCTGGGCATCTGGCGTTTCTCGTCTTTCCTTCATAAGTTCGAGAGTCTCTGGTGAGAGTTTGGACTCCCTTTTACCGCGTTTTCCGGGGAACAACCTTCGAGACACACTCTGTAGCGTTTTGACCACTGTGTCGGTTTTTTCGTCAACATTGTCCGTGGTTTCCAGCAGTGCGAAACGATTTTGGAGTTCCAACTGGAACTTATCGGAACCTAAAGCTATTTGGGGCAGCGTGGGTCGGAGAGTAGGTCTCATCATCCTAACTCTTTCAGCCTTAAGGTTGATATTTAGAGAGCCTCGGACGAGTCTATGATCACTACCGGTATTAAACCTATTGATCACCGAGACGTCTCTAAATATATGCCGCTTGTCCGTGATGATGAAATCTATCTCGTTCCTCGTCACATTATCGGGGCTTCGCCATGTCCACTTTCTGTGGGGCTTCTTCTTAAAGAAGGAATTCATTAAGAAGAGCCCCTGGGACTCTAGAAAGTTTACCAACATTTGGCCCCTATGATTTCGGCGCCCCACGCCGTTAGGTCCGATTATCGTTTCGCCGCGTTCTTGTACTCCCACCTTGGCATTAAAATCTCCCATAACAACGTTGTAGTGAGCCTTCCTGGTACCATGTAGTGCCTTCGCTATGTCTTCGTACATGGTTTCGGCTATCTCATCAGAGTATGTCGAGGTCGGCGCATATACCTGCACCACCTTCAGGAACTTCCTGTCGGTGATTTTCAATAAGAGGTACGCTACCCTTGTCGACACACTACTGATTTCCACAACGCTGCTTGTGAGACACTTGTTGACCAAGAAACCGACACCACCCTGGGAGGGCCTATCACCTTCTCGGTAGTAGAATAGGTCACCTGAATCAAGGGTTATCGTGTCCTCCCCCTGTCTTCGGACTTCGGATAACCCCAAAATGTGCCAGTTTATGCGACCTAATTCTACTTCGAGTTCGGTGAGGTGTTGGTCCAGCCGTAGACTTCGTCCGTTATACGTCGCCAGGGTCAGTTTTTTGAGGTGGTGGTAGCCTCCCGTAGCCCGGAGATTCTTAGCACCCCCTGTCCCGCCGTTACCGCGACCGCTACCTTGGCCGGGAATAGCGGGACTACCGGGAACTGGGGGGCCGTTCTGTGAGGTGTGGCTCCATCAGAGGTTTCGGCCTACTAATGCCACGCTGGCCAGACGGGTTGGCATAGGGTTTGGTCTCGAGTTTTCCTTCTCTAAGCAGTGATTGTTGGCTCTGCTCAATTTTCCCTTAGTCGCCTTCTACGACACCCACGGGATGAGATGGGGTGGTGACCTTCGTATTCTTTAGGTCCGTCACCACACGGACTGCAAAAAAAAAAATTATAATTCCATTTAAATAGCGTATAATGAATACAAAAAATAAAAACCCTCTACAAAGCAAGTGATGATCATTTCAAATTAAAAGAGAATTCATGAAAACTTGAAACACATACGTGTTTATAGGAATTAAGCATTGCCCTGGAGAAAACTCAACAGATCCTGACCATATGAAGTATACTTTTTTTAATACAAAACAAAAAAGAATTTTCCAAAGCGACCAAGCGTAATTTTCTTATTATTCGAATAAACGGTGAATAATCATGAAAAAAAAAACAAAGATCCGACGAATTCAAAATCTTGTATTTTTTATTTTCTTATTCTATGCATAGAACACGAATCACGTTTTTACTATTAAGGAAAGATTTTCCAGTTTCCCCTGCTTGTTTTAATTGCAGTTGTTTTGAATTACCCTTGGCTTCGATATACAAGATTTTACAATGATTTCATACTAGTTAATGACTTGTTGACTGTAGTGGTCTGGTGACTATTACATTCCGGGAAAATTTTACACTTAATTGTAAAGGAAATCATTGCCTTAAACGACAAATGAGAGATTACGATTTTTACCCGACTTTAAAAAGGGAGGAAGTAGTCAATTCGATTGTATTGATTCGTTTGTTATCACAAAATTTTTTGACTGTTTAAACCGATTTTGATTATCCTTTTTTTATTAGAAATCTGGTGCTTTCCGTGCGGTCTTATTTCATTTTGGTCCTGTTTTGTGACAGAGGGATCCATAAGAAAGCTATATTATAAAACTTTATTTTGAAGTGCCTCGTTTGCCTAGTGGTGCTAAACGCGCCTTCTACGCTAGAGGTCTTGGATTGGATTCCCGAGTCGACCAAGGTGTTATTGGGTTTTCTATGAAATTATCAGTAGCAAGTCGGAGTTTGGATGTGTGCCCGGTTAGTGGCAATAGGCTCGCCCCCTATTACATGGGACCTAAACATATCGGCGAACTGTGGGTGTACATTGGTACGCCTCTGCCTACCCCTGCGGGGATACAGGCGTGATGATATGTGTTAATGTTATGATTTTTTATGAATTTTGAAGTCGTTTTTTTGTTATTTTGGTTCCGATCATTTATTAAGTGAATTTTGAACAACCTATTATTTGAGATCCAGTAATTAGTTTTAATGCCTATGGAAGTAACCTTAACGAACATAGTATTAAAGAAAACAAGGAAGGAAGGTAATTATAAACATGCATATTAATGTTTCCTAGTAATTGATTAAGTGTAATCATGATAGTTTATCATAAAATCATTGAAGTTCATAAATTCAAGGGTTAATATAATGACCGTGAGTTGGCTAATTAGAACAAGATCTTTAGAACTTGCCGGAGTATTTTAGTCTTAGGAAGTTTTAACTAAGCATTATTTTGAATTGCACAACTTTTGTAAAAGAAAGACAGACTATAATTTAAACTCAGTCAAAACGTTTTTATATAAAAAAAAACATGGAATTGCCATACAGACAAAAATGTCTTAGGTTACGAAAATGTTAATGTTATTTTAAGTTAAAATTAATAAAAAAAAGTGATATTAATGCATCCTCTAAGTAACTACTAACGTCTATATGGCGTTAAGTATTCTATTTCTAAACATGATGAAGACTTTAAAGAAACCGAAAAAATCCCGGACTGAAAATGAACATCACACACACCTACAGATTGTTTTTTCTGTAATCACAGTTCTTTTTTAATCCAAGATTCAATCCAAATAGATACAGACCTACGTATAAAAACACACGCACGTGAAAATCTCCTAGAATTTCCACAATTTTTCTTTGAAAATCTGTACAAAATAAGCGTCATTTACGAACAAGGTCATGATCTTAGTTTTCTCAGGTGTTCGGCGATTAACCCGTATGTGTTTACTGATACATTTTACTACTACACCTGTATGTGCGTACTTTATTTGTGATTAGTCTTTACACTGACTTTTACTACTCTTGTAGGATAAAAAACGGTGATATACTATGGCAGAGGCTGCCAACCTTTGGTATGCAGAAGTAGACAGATATTATATTGGTAAATAATACGCCCCCCGGCTAGATGGACCGATGACCTGAAGAAGGCAGCTGGCAGTGACTGGATGCAAAGGGCGGGATCGTACGCTGTGGCGTGCCTTGGGGGAGGCCTATGTCCAGCAGTGGACTGCAACAGGCTGATATGATGATGATGATGATATTGGTAAATATTTCTGCCTAGCCCCTTTAGATCGTAGAACATAATTATTTTATCATATTATGTTACCATTCAATTGGAAACAACTTTGAACTTTATTTATTCATGACTAAAATTATTAAAACTCATAAATAATAAAACTTGAATATTAATTGAAATACATATGTTATCATAATTTACTAAAAATCGTTACATTGAGAACTCGTTTTGTTATATTGAACATCTACCTTCGCATTGAACAAACAAAAAGTTCAAGTTATTTTAGCATAGGAACTGATACACAAAACGCAATATCGAAACAAAGTATTACATTCACACATTCACCAAAGGTTGATCACACCTGTTTTAAACTTCATTCATCTTAACACAGATGAGTCATTCGAACTTATATTCTAGATCCAACAACACAAAAACAAGTTTTTATAACGTATTGATTTATAGCTTAAAGGTTAAGGAAATTTCCATAGACAAAGAAACCTGCTTAACACACTTTCACCTGAATATCTTCGATAAACAAAACAATTAATTATCTAATTTACTATTAGTTTTGTATTGGGATAAAATTAGAACTGGCATTTAAAATAGAATTGGTTTGGAAGATTCATATATAAATTAGCACGTTAAGTGGCTCATTTTCAGTCATCCTTACCCCGTATTCGGGCTGCGGGAGAGTTCTAGAAAGCATGCCATAGGGACTGCATGTGGTTAACGTTCACACCGATTGTTAAGGCCCGTATTCGGGAGATTTTTTAAAAGCTCCAACTGATGATGTTCATTGGTTGCTTGCCCACGTGCGAGTCATTCGTTGCTAGGTGATTGGTTGTTCCCACGTGTGGGGCAGGCCGCGTGCTAGATCCTGCTGAGAATGCTTAGCAATCTCAAAGGCGAGAAAGTGACCAGGGTTTTTTTTCCGATGCAAGTCCGACATGTAGGTTCGAACTCATTAGATTTCAACCCGCAAAAAGGCCGCATGCTGGAAAACGGCTTGCGGTTATTTCACTAGTCGTTATCCCGTAGACGGAACATTTGCCCGAGTGCTTTATAACTATCAGTAAAAATTTGACATAAAGACACAATAAACTCTTCCGCTTTATTATATTTGTCAAAGACTATTAAAACCATTTCGCTATCTACACATAATCTTGAGAACAGTAATCGTCATTTTATCATCTGCCAACAGCAAGTATAAATTAAGATTAATTACCATAATATTAAGACATTTGCCAGAAACACACCTGCTACTCTAATTTAAGAACGTCTTAATAGTTCCGGATTTCTAGAAATTTCCTTTAAATCTAGACTTCGTTGCTTTAATAGTTTAATACCAAATATAATAATTACTCTTTAAAGATCCAGCTTGAATGAAGCCAAGTTTTAAATGTTATTAATTACAAAATTAATTGAACTGTTGATATGCTGATGTTATTATTTGTCATCGTCATCCCATTTCCCTCTTGGCTACTTACACGTTTGAAACTACTTAATATGTGTATTTAAATCATTAGCAATTAAATGGATACTATGAAGCCAAAAGGGAGGTAGAAACCAGATTGATTGCATTACGAATAAACTAAAGAAGAAGTTGTCATTTTGGTTAATTATAAGTTTCTCATGAACATTTTAGTACTTTTTAAACCTATCTACATAATAATAATATTCCGGGACATCTCACACACGGTTGTCTGATCCCAAGCTAAGCAGATCTTGTGTTATGGTAACCAGACAACTGATAAACATACTTATATATTTCTAAATACATACATATTATAGATAAATTACACCCAGACACCGAACAAATGATCGTGCTCATCACACAAACATTTGTCCCGGGTGGGAATCGAACCCACGACCTCCGGTATAGCAGTCAGGGTCTCTAACCACTAGACCAACAGGCCCGTCCATATTATTAAAATACTTCTTAAGATCCACAAACTATGTGACAAAATAAATTCTGTACCTATTTATAAGATTTGTCAAACGTATTTATTAAACAAACAAAACATTCTGCATACTTGAAGCTGTATGAAAAAGGTCTATTTGTGAACCAATATCTATTACCTACAATAATCTTGACGTCAACCAAGAAAGCAATTCGCAAAGCAATATACGTTTTTTTTATATTAATAAAGACATCTTATTATAGACTACTTGGTAGCAAAGCATTCTATTTGTGTAAAGACTACACAAAAATCAACTTCCAAAGACTTAGGCTAAGGCGGTTTTTTTTCGCAAACGGTAAACCGTGAAACCGCAAAACCGCCCGAGACGCACTCAATACGGTTAAAAATCAGTCGCGGAAAAAAACCGCCAGTGCGGCTGCCCCCATTAGTTTCCTTTACTCACAAAATCAAGCGGTTAAAATCCGCGACTTAGCCGTAGTGCGGCCCTAGCTTTAAGTGAAATATACTAACGTAAACATTAACTGCAACATAATATATGACAGATATATAATATATATACCTACAATTAAAGCAATTACAAACCAATAAAGTTTGCACTGACTGTTCGCACGTTTGTTACACTGACAAGTCTTATCTCTTGAATGGCGTGACGTAGGGCCGCGCCCCCGTGTTATCAGTGTATAGTTAATAATAACTATCTGTAATAACAGGGCAAAGGCCTCGGAATCATATGAAATATGTATTCTTTATTAACAATTCTGATTTTTCCAGATTCTTTCGGATTTCAGAAATCCTTTTTTTTCGCATGACTTGGCTTTTTCTCAATGTCTTTCTTCATGACAAAGGATACTTTCCTAATAATTATATGGCCGGATAAATAACGGTACAGTCTTGTCCTTGAAATGATTTATTTTTATTTTTATTTAATCTCAACCTATTCATTAATAGATCTGAGCTTTACCCAAAAAAAATCAACATTAGGGAATTTTGGCGAAGCAGGTCTTAGGTTAATCGCTTATTTTACAATCTCACAGAAGAAATAATTACCAATTAACAATTAATTCCCCTTTAATTTTCAGTAAAGAAGTCTCATTAATTAACGTTGTGTTCTCTTATCAAAGAAAAATACATTTAATTGTACATCACATGAGCACAACAAATGGTTGTCGATGACCTAATTAACAAAGATATTAATTAATTGCGTACAAATATAAGTAAAAATGTAAGTATTGGTGGCTAACCGGACTTGTATCTCTTTTAACTTAATTAACTATGATCTGCGGATACTGCAAGTAATGGGTTATTTTCACTGGTCGCTATAGCAACCAAGGTCTTTGCCACGTACTCGACAATATGACTTTGGTCTAACACTAACTTTGAAACTATTGCTCTGCATGTTTATAGTAATATAATTCATGGCAATAAGCGCATACATGCGTAGTACCTTTTTTGGGCTTAAATTATATTGCTTGGTCTAACAACTAGTAACCTAGCAACGAATGACACCCAGGCTGTTTAGCAACCCATGAAGTCATTAAAGCTTTAACAAAATCTCCTAAAAGCACTTCGCATTCGGGCCCTAAGGCCAGTGACAATGAGCCTTACATAACATACCATCACGCCTGTATCCCCGAAGGGTTAGGCAAAGGTGTACCAATGTACACCCACAGTTCGCCACTAACCGGGCACAGTTCCAAACTCCGACCTGCTACTGAGAATTTCATAGAAAAACCCAATAACACCTTGATCGACTTAAGAATCGAACCCAGGACCACTAGCCTAGCAGGTGCGCCTAGCACTACTAGGACAACGAGGCAGTTATATGAGCCACGGTGTTAAAAAACCTATAACTGTTTCCGAATTACTAAAAGTTTTTTCTTACTTGTAGTTGCAGAGATTAATTATTTGCAACAAAACAATCCGATTACACAAAAGTATAGATTTTATTAGTGACATCCCTACTTTGAACCTGACCTACCCCACTTTAATATTTCTTGACCTAGTCCCAGATTACAGACTAATCAATCCGAGTCAGATTACTAATGACTAGCTTGATATAATTGCATTTCATGATGACCAAGATTTCTGCCAAGTAATAATTAAGAAAATAAGAGGTTAAGATACAGACAATAGATTAAACAAAGGGAAGATTGGGTTAAAGGTCGTTGCTGGGTTATGGACAATTTCTAGGCTTTTTAATTTTATACACAATTTAATAAATAAAACGAATTTAACAATAACTTACAACTATACTAAAATTAAAACTATTTAGAACTGAAGTGAAATGAATTTCTATGATAGGTTTTCAGATGTACTTTCCTCTTTTTGTAAAAAAAAACATGTGATTTTTAAGTTTAGCTAATCATAATTTTGGTTCGACAAAGCAATTCTAAGTACCTACTTAAGATTTTGGAATAAAAATCTTCGTTGAGACTTTTGAGAGTCGTAATTTTTATATTTTACTAGCGGCCCGCCCCGGCTTTGCTCGGGTGCAACGCTGATACCTACACTATATATCTGTCGCAGACAAGTAGTATAATATGGCATTTTACATACGGCGTCGTCAGTTTAAAAACGTTTGCGGTTATGTAATATGCCGAAGGCAAAATGTCAAATTATTCAATCGTCATAATGCGACGTTAGTGTTATTTTAGGGTGACTATGCTCATTAAAATCTCGAGAAAAACTTTGAATTACATACGTCGTCGCTCGCTTCGCTCGCTCTGTTGCAAGGTCACAATATCTAACCTAACCTAACCTATTGATCTCTGTCACAAAGTACAACCTAATCAAGCAATTGATTTCTGAGCCTATGAATATATGAATATTCGATCATGGATTCGTTCATACATGGTTTTTTGACCAAAAATACTCTGCAGGAGTCCTTCACGACCCAGGGTCTATGGATACCTTAGCATTTTTGACGTGCTGGATAACCTCAAAAACTAAATACTTCAATTTGCCTCGGCATTATGTATATGGTGTTTAAATTTTCGATGAAATGTTGTGGTGAGGCATATTATAAAGTGACACGGCAATCTACATTTTGCCTTGGGCATATTACATAACCGCAAACGTTTTTAAACTGACGATGCCTTATGTAAAATGCCAAATTATACTATTTGTCTGCGACATATCTACACAACCATAAAGTTCTGTAGTGCGAAGCACAGCCTTCGACGCACTACTTGGTATAGGCACGCGCCCTACGGCCCCCCGGCCGTTACCGCCGCAACCGCGATGTCGCTGCATTTTAAATTTTGTAATATCTTCGAAAATATTCATTTAAATTACATGCTGTAAAAGGCAATATTGATCTATATTACATGCACAATTTATTAAAGGTACTTAATTGGATAAGGATTAATACTGTATAGCTTAAAATCGCTTTTTCGTAAATAAGTAATAAATAAACGATAAAAAATGGTAATTGTGGGTTATCCTCAAGAGATAGACATATGCCATCGCGGACTTTTTTGTAGATCTTTTTAAGGTGCACAATACTGTAGTACATTATTTTGATCTATCTCGTAGGGTTCAGCCAGCGTTTGCAATGTAAGCGCAAGAAATTTGTTCGTTTACTTAAATCTCTAAGATTATCCGTGTTCCTCTACTATATTATGCATGTATTATACATATAAACCTTCCTCGTGAATAACTCTATCTATTAAAAAAAACCGCATCAAAATCCGTTGCGTAGTTTTAAAGATCTAAGCATACATAGGGACAGACAGCGGGAAGCGACTTTATTTTATACTATGTAGTGATGATAATTATAACACATTAGTATTAGTATATTAAGACCTGTTAGTGGCTGAAAAAAAAACTACATTAAACTAAGAACACTAAATCATTCACAATTCTTCCGCCTTTATGAATATAAAAACAATACAAAGCAATCTGCGTTTGCGATTAATCCAGTGTCAAGTTATTGCATAATATTTACTCAAACATACAAATACTAAAACGATTCTCAATTTTTAAGCACCCCTTAGTGTCATGCCGTCTTTGTCACTATAAGGAGTATTGTAGAGACAGATATAGTCTCAAAAACGTCTTATTAAGTTTCGTTTCTGTTTACGGAACTTTTTCACTAATAAAAAAGTCAACTGTAAACCGTTCAGAAACGCATTCCGAAGTATTACAGTTCTATGCAAGAGCGAAACAGCATAACACATCTATCGCCATCTCATTCACTCATACGCCCCTTTTTCTAACGAATAAGAAATAATCACTTAACAACCATGGAAGATAACAGTTTTATTACTTGAATTATCATTTATTTTTAACTACACATGTTTACTGAGATAAAAATATCATTTCAAAGACCGAAACATTTACATCATCTTTCTGACCTGTTTCTAATTATTTAAGGTCACTTGTGTGGATTTTTTCCGTTCATCCTTTCCATGGGCATATCATTATCAGTACATAAGTTTTTCTTACTTACATGGTAATGTTATTCCATAGATACCACTTACCTATTTTTATGGCCCTTAGGTACATAAAAGAACAAGTATCCAAAATATATACGTACTCTCAAAACGTTTGGTCGACTCTACTCGTGATCAGAGGGCTGGTTTGTCTCTTGCTCAGATAATCTGCAGTCATTCAACGTAGCACAGCCAGCCTTCTGGGCACGTTTCCCGCCATTTGAAGATGTTGAGCATAAATCATTTAAACTTTTAACAAAATCTTAGAATTTACTTACTATTTAACTTGAGCACCTATTCCCAGACTTAATCCATCCCTTAGTACCTGTCAAGACATATTTATTAACTAAATACACTATTTAAACGTAACTCTGACAACTACATACGTCATTGATCTATTTACGCTTCGCATAAACTTCCCACTCGGGCCCGAACAGGTCGGTAGGTTATCTTACTAGGCTAATAAATTGGAGCTCAAGTTAAATTAAGTAATAAACAGTGACAGGCCGAGGGCAATGTTACTTGAAAGATTTGTAGTTTTCCGCAAGTTTTGGGATAGGCTTGTATTTAAAGGATCCAATCGGTGTTTTTGACACCTATTTATTTTCTAAGTTGCAAAAATGTTTTGAATCAGACGATTTTAAACTGTACCTAGTAATTACGATTTGAAATAACAACATATTTGGTTTTTCTATTAATAAAACGAAATCACGACTTAGGTACTACATGTTTTATTTTTCATTTTTATTAAATCTATCAAAATAATTGTGTTCAAAGTAGTTTTCGCAAATGATTTTTTTATTTTTATTCTTTATGCAGTTACGTATCATGTTTGATTTATTTTTAATATTTATATCTAACAAACGTATAAATATTCTGTACACTATGTATAAACTGTTATCGCTCCTCAAATGTACTTGTTATCTTGTCCTTCATGCCCTTAACCTGCTGGGTGACCTCGTGAACGCCACGCGCCATTGACATTGCAGAGAGAAGAAACATAGAAACTAGAGACCCATAGCAAATATACGGTAATATTCTGTTTCATATTTTGAAAGATTTTAGAATCTACTGTCCATTTTTTTCTGCCTGTCTGTTACGCTGTCACTGCTAAACTAATGAACCGATTTCGATGAAAGTTAGTATGCCATAAGCTTGGACCCTGAGAAAGGTTATAAAGTACTTTTTACCGCGATAATTGTAACCCACGTGGGCTGAGCCGGCAAAACCTAGTAGCATATGTTTTGTATTATACAATATTATAATCTTGCCTTATATTATACATACACGAGAATTATCACGTGTTTTTATGTATGGCAATATTATGAAATCGATCAACACTATAATTAGTAAACAATATTTACATGTGGACGACTCCTGCGCATATAATGTCGTCTTGACAACATAAACATAATATTAAACATGTTTTATGTACTTATTTACTGATCCTTAGATATCACTAATAATTATTACAAGTCTTGCATGGTACTTTACCTGTTAAACTTTGAAACTATCATCTCCCCAGCCTTTTCTCAACTAAGTTGGGGTCGGCTGCGTCTTACCGGATTCAGCTGAATACCGTATTTTACATGGAGCGACTGCCAATCAGACTCCCACAACCCATTTAACTGAGAAACACCGTATCCCATAGTAAGACTGGTTGTGAGAATTGACTTAACGACTGCCAAGGATTGATGTATGACAGTCGGGACCTACGGCTTAACGTGCTTACCGAGGCACGGAGGAGTCTCGATATATTGTAGAAATGGTCACCCATCCTAACCAAGGCTTACACTTAACCACGAGCCCCTCTGTTAATCTTTGAATTAAAGCATTTTGTACTTTTCAAGTCCGACGACACATTATTTGCTAGTCTAGTTTTAAAGAATCATAGCGCAAATCATTTAGTGCAATTCATGACAGAATATTGTTTACAAGCAATTAGCGATCAGTCATCGCATATACTAAATGAAAATACCCGGTTTGAAAAAAAAAACATTGAATCAATTTTGATGACATATTATTATATAATATGAGGCCGGCCCAGGAACAGATGGCGGGATGACTTACGGCTGGTTTGAGGTGGCACGGGATAAGGTTGAATGAAAGGACTTTGAAGAGGCTGGTAAACAAAAAATATAAATAGGTCAAACTATTATAAGGTATATACCCTATTGATGTAACATGCAGACAAAAAAGCGTACAGGAATCGAGAACTTCCTCTTTTTGAAGTAAAAAAAACCATACTACTATGTAATAAATGTTACAATACTTATCATAGTAGTATAATTCATGTCAACTGTGTATGAGAATTGCGCGCCAAGTCGTTGACATCCAGCCGAAGTGTTAATGAGTAATTATTGCGTTACAAAATATTGATTTACCAATTTATAAATACAGTTTACACTCAATGGAGTGTTTATGACTAATATAATGTTTACTAACAGTGTAGTAAAAATCGTTTATTGTGGCTATAAGGAAGGCTTATTCAATGATGTGGACACGGCTCGGTGAGTAAGCTACCAGGGGACTATTTAGTTATGAATAAAGTTTAATAAGTAGGACAAATTGTCCGTAAATATACCTTACCTATTGCAAGATCTTACGTCAAATACAGGAGCAGATAAAAATGTATTTGAAAATATACGTATTAAATGAGGCAAATAATCGTGAACGACGCTCTTGGCCTAAGCCGTACGCATTTATCACAGTATTTTGTTTACAATTTATTACGCATTCACACAAGCTAAGATTAATCGTTACTAAATAAAAATAGTAATAATTAAAAATTTAACCTCAGACTCAAACCCGCGACTACTCACTAAACGCATCAGTCGCTTTACCAACTTATAAGCTACAATACTAAAAATACAAAAAAACAGGTAATGGCTTATGAAGACTAGAAGCCATGTAAATTACTAATATTTTCAAACCAGATGACACTGGATGGTGGATGCAATTGGCGAGTTGTCGTTCATTGTGGCGTTCTAGGGGGGAGGCCTTTGTTCAGCAGTGGACGTCTTCCGGCTGATGATGATGATGATGAGATGAGACTGGAAACCGAACCCAAAATGCTTGATAAAAGACTAGGTAGGCAGAAGAAAAACAATACTATGTACACATCACTCTGTTTAGTAACATGTAGGTTTACAAACAAAACAAATCTGCAAAATATTTACAAGCATTTTCTACGCATTCTCATCAATATTGCTAAGAAACGAGTATTACTCACTTATAGTATTTATAGCTACTTATAATGTACTAACTGTTCTGGTTGCGTACGTTAGACGACGCATGACGATTGACGGGTAATTCCACTATCCACTAACAATATAATTTTTTTTACTATAAGGACATAAATTGTTAAAGTTGTAGCTTTGAGAACATTTAAAAAAACGGAATTTTATGGAAAATATGGCCTGCATTATTTACTACACTCTGTTTTGTCTTTATGAGACAGTGAATTGACTCTAGCTTATTTTATCTAAAAGATTCAAAATGTCAAAAAAGTGTCTAAAATTAGAAAGATTTAGTTTAATTTTTGGTCTTTTTTTTTACACCGAAAACTTAAGAAATCGCTATCTAAGGCCTCGTTGTATAATATATCACATAAAATATTTAAATGATTAATCAAAAATGCATTTTTTCGCCTTTAAATTATATATTTTTTTAAAATAGTACCAAAGCTTAAGCCTAAAATACATCTGAATCACAATTATTGTACTTATGAAGTAACAGGTGTCGTTACACACAAATGCATACATTCATTGCAATCCTCGAATCAGTATGGAAATAACCGTCGTTATGGTAATTATTTATACTTTAGTCGAGTGAGGTTTATTCCGCTGTGCGATACGTACAAGGAATCCTTGATTCTATCATGTTGTTAGTAGGGAGCTGTGGAAAATGTTGGTAATAGTTATTGTTTGGAAAGTTTTGTTAAAACTATATTTCTAAAGGGTGAAGATATATTTAAGTAATAATTATTTTTATTGTTTTTCGATTTTTGGGTAATTTTCAGGGAATTAGAATAACCTTGATTTGTCTTGCCTTTTCCGGGACCAACGCGCTTACTATGAGCTCTTAGGACTGTTGCTGCTGTGCAAGCGAGATGTTGCTACTATGTAGTTCCCTGTCTCACTTCCACAATGCCGACAAGCCTGCTTTAAAAGCTCATAGTACAGGCACAGATAGTGCGATATTTTGATAAAAGGCGTACAGTTTTTCAAACAATAATAATTATATTTGAGATAAAATTTCCTTAAAGATAGATTTCAATGCCCTTTTTCCATAATCCCGCCTTCAAAATCAAAATTTTGCAGATTCTTATAAATTAGCGGAAAATAACAGAGGCGTGGCTTGGAAAATAACATCTTAATTACAACACAAATTAAAACTTTATTAAGTAAAGTTGACCTTTAAGCTCTAATCTTAAAGTTAATAATAAGTGCTGCTGCAAATATTCCTTTATTTCAATGTTTTTGACCTCATTTGCTGTTTGCGGGATAAGTTTCCGTGGGATCAATCGGATACACGTGTTTATAAATAACATATTGAGTAATGTTTCAGTAAAATTATGGGCGGAATTCTTGAGAAGATTAATTCTGTTTTACAATATATAGGGACGTGTGTGTAAATACTCTATTATTTTGGTATGACTTAGCGTAGAAGATTTAGTTTTAGAGGATGTAAAACTGCTTCAAAAACAAAAATATCAATTACGGCTTTCAGCCCGATTTATGGCAGAATACAGGAAAAATAAAAGTAAAATACAAGCATATTAACTTTAAACTGATAGCCACAAGACTATTTTTCCTTCTCCACTTAAATTAGCACTTAGAAAAGTCACACTCGAATTTACCTGGGTTCAAACCTGCAAGCGTGTGGATAAAAATCCGTTCATTAAACCGCTAAGCTACAACAACTTGTAATTGAAAATACAAAGAGATGAAAAAATTAAACTTAAACAAAAAGTTTCGTTTACATATTTTTTACACCCCTTATCGCTTTTTAATACGATTATAGTCGAGAAGAAGAGTGACACAACTATTTATTTATTTATTTATTATTAACACATATTACTTGCCATTACAGATAACTTAACCTAATTCGACAAAGTAACTTAAAGTATGTTTCCTTAACTACTTATAACTTAACTACCTACATTTCCTTACATACACATACATACTACACATCCTTACACACTACACAGTAAGTAGCCCTTGTGAACTCGCTCAGTGTACAGTTAAATATGTCAATTTCATCAGCCTACGTGATTATATATAATACTATTTCCATAGCAACAAAAGTTTTAAATACCGATACAACCAATGATAAATCTCTTTAGAAATTATTCTTATTATATTAATGCGTACATCGGTATAAAACTAACATGTTAGCATTGTTTACGTTATATGCCCTTACACTACGCGAGCTTGAAAAACGTTTGCTGACGTCATCACAGCTGTTTCGCTGTTTCGTTATTGTTGTGTTTATTACAAATACTGGGTTTGTTATCTTGTGTTGCAAGGTGGTAATGGCTTTGTGATTAATTATTTATTTAATATAATGGTGTATTTTGTGGATTATTGGATGAAGTTACGAGGAAGATCAATAAAAACTGATAAATATAATAATAAGTCCAGATATATGTAAAAAAAAAATGATTATGAATACTTGGAATTTTTTATACACAATTAAATCTAAAATAACAAAATTGAATTTTTAAATTGTGTTTACAAATATTTTTTTGTACGAAATATGCATAATGTCAGATTATTATGACACATGTTTTAGCGCAAATAAGTAGAAATAGATGATAGCAAATACTTAAAGGAAAAAGCCGCAAAAACTATGAATAGACTGACTTAGTCTTACTATTTCCGGAGTCAATGCCTTATCTATACACTCTACATACTATAAATAACTAAGTTATATATACCTCAATAATTAATAGTATTACATCATTGTCGGCTGATTTACTTTATCGGTAAACTATGTTTGACACATCACATAGGCGTGATTGTATTCAAGACTCTTGTTAATGTCAGAGCGTTTGATACGAGTGACGAAATTGTAAACCGATGTAAAAAGGAGGATGATCTTATTTTCTTTTTGTTTTTTTTTTTTACTTTATAGCATTGTGGGTTTTTTGTGGTTCTTCTGTCTCTAACCATATAGATTATGTAAAAAAAAAAATTCATTATTTTTTATTTGTGCTTTGTGATATTTTTATCTCAACAAGTCTTACAAGGCAAAGCTTCTAGAATAATTGAATGTAAGCTAAAGTTGAAAAATAAACTTAATTATTCTTAGTAACAGCCAGGGAGGGCGTATAAAAAAAATATTGTTCGAACTACATTAAATTCAGATTCCAATCAGTCTGAATTATATACGCAGTGTAGTTAGCATATTTTTTGCTAGATTCAAATTAAACTAACTACCAATCAACTTATGATTTAGGTATGTAAAAATTCTCGATTGAATAATGTTGAAAAATATTTATAATGGTGTCCAAAAAACTAGATATATTAAGACTTGGCGTGTTTAAATTTAGATTTAGTTAAAATCAAGGTCTGGGAATTAAAAATAGATTTTTGTATGGTATAATAATGGGGTTTTAAGTTGCTTTTGCGCAGTTTATTCTAGTAACAAGATTACTTGTGGGTGGAGTATCTAATTTAAATAGAATTTTAATAAACAGTCTCGTTGTAATAATTACCTATTAGCATTATTAACTATAGGTACATAAATTTATGAACCGGGTACAACCGGGTCAATAAAAGTAGTAGTATTATCTTTATTTACCTCTTACTTCAGCCATGAGCGTCCCACTTGTCAAGGTCTTGGGCTAATGTTGTCCATATTTTCAAAAAAGAGTCAAGCTCATCCCTCCGTCTTCTCCTGGGCCAGCCATTACCTCTTAACATAAAGGAATATAATACGTGAATATATGATAATTTAAATGAATAACAAAATGAAACGTTACAAAAATATCTCTGAATAGTGAAACACCCTTTGAATAGAAGGTACAAGGTAAAAAAATACAAAATTCGTGAACTTAAATGATCAGAAAAAAGACTTAGTATTTATTGCATTATTTGCACCCAGTTAAACATAATTTAAATGACCAGAAATATATAAAAACTTTGTGGTTTAATATTTAAAATCTCTACTAACTCTTTATAATAACAGTAACATTTGTTTTTATCTCGTAGCCCAGCTTTCTCTATTTTGATTGGCTTAAACACGTTTTTTAAGTAACTATAGCTATTTATACATCCGTGAGTATTTTTAGATCTGTCAATGTCAGGTTATGCAAGACTTAGTCCATTCACAAATATCACAAAACATGTTCAGTAAGTACTTACAAGTAAGTACCTACTAGTAAATTGTGATAGTGATTTGATATCGTCAAAGTTGCGGTCACCCGGTGGATGCCAATTGGCTAGTTCTAGGGGGGAGGCCTTTATTTAGCAGTGGACGTCTTCCGGCTGATGATGATGATGAATTATGTTAGGCAAGAAACATGCTATTGCAGTAGTTTGCATTGCTTTCCCGCCAGGTCTCCAGCATAAGGGAAGGGTGAAGCACTCCGGTGGTTTGAGCCGGTAGGAGTCCGGCCCCTCTGTTTTCCCCAAGGCGGAGGTAGTCCATGAGGATTTCCCCGGGTAAAAAAAGGCAAGAACATGTTGTTTTTGTTTTGACAGATCTTTTTGTGCTTTACTATCCACCTCATATTAAAATTGATCCCTATGTAACTGCATTTTCGTATATTGTTTGCATTCTTGTTGTTGCTTTATGGTGCGATATTATTTGTGGTATGAAGAGAAGGGACGTTAAATACAGTTGACATTAAGCTTTGTTCATCTCTACTACTCGTCATCTTAGTATTCACTCCTTTCTTTCTCGTATGATCTGCCTCAAAATCCGTCCATTTATTTCAACGTCATTCCTGGTTAAAACAAAGTACAATACTAATTATAGTTAGTTTATGACTGCTAAAAATACTTTTTTTTTAAGTTGACAATAATATTTTAATACTTAATTTTATTATTACACTAATGACTCAACAAATATAATTAATTGTTTTAATATTAATAAAATATTTAAATAAGCGTAGTTTAGATATTTTATGATCTAACATTTCTCATCGGCAGTGTCCAGTTTCGAATGTCTTTTTAAAAATTCGATTCTTCATTTTATTCAAATTTATCGTCGGAATATAATTTAATATATTTTCGCTTTACATATTTATTTATTCGATAATTGTAAATATAAAGTATAGAACGGTAAGAGAGATTTTTACTTTTCCTCAAAATGTATAATATAAAACAATTAGTAACCTAACCTAAACCTAACACTAGAAACCAGAAATAAAATACAAAATCTAAAATAAGGAATCAAAAAAGTCATTCACATCGCTGTCGACTGTGAGTGTACCCAAAAGGCTGACTGCATTTCCACGTTGTATGGCTTCGTGGTTTTATTATTATAATAAAGTGGATTAGTTATTTATTTCCCATTTATTTATTTTTCCATTTATTTTTATGTTTAACCCTCAATAGGGCGGAGGAAAGAATGATTGAAAAACTAGGTTATGTGGTATTATTTATGCGTTTATTGGGACCTTTTTTAACATTATTTATAAAAATCTAAAAATATATAATCACAAGTACGCGAATTTTCGGTGGTAATTATTTTACCATTGCCCGTTTATGAAAGTGTAAAAAACACTACTCTTGCTCTAGGGTCAAAAATCTGAGGTGGTAAACAATTGTCCTTTGCCCTATTAAGGGTTAAACTATATCTAATGCGTTATCATTACATCGAGGCGACTTTAGTAGACAATGCTCATTGTTCTACAGTTTGTAACCCAATCACTGTTGTTTACATAATAAACGCGAAAGCAGTATAAATGTCAGTCCCGGTGATCTCAGGGACTAAATACCTTTTGACCTCCAGTAAATATGCTAAACTTAAACCCTGTTCTAAAATGTTGATTTCACAAAACTTAGTTTATCAACTGTTAATTGTCAATTGTCGTTGGGGAATATTTGCAGGTGTACCAAATGTTATTAAAACATTTACTTAGATTTCATTGAACGTGCCAAATAAAATAATATTTAAATTGATGACTGCTCTGAGGAGAAATGATGAAAACTAACATATTTTCAGGTTTATATACGCCTTTAGAAGGCAAAGATTTCACTATACTTAATGTACTTTCTTGGTGTAATGGACGGCGTCGCCGAGGCCGGCCCAGGAAGAGGTGGCGCGGTGACTTAGCCGCATACCGCGAGGGCTGGTTCGAGGTGGCGCGGGATAAGGTTGAATGGAAGGACTTTGGGGAGGCTTTTGCCCAGCAGTGGGACAGTATGGTCTAGTAAAAAAATGGTCTAGAGGAGCAAAGCTTGCCTTGTGGGCCTTCCGAAAAGACTGGCATTAGAGTCGTGAATTTGAACCAGTCACAGCCTCTTTAAGCCATACAGTGCGTTTATAAGAAATACTTACCCACTCTAAATAGTGTACTGCAAATCAGTTTATTTCAGCAACAAAGACCTTTTCATACTTATCCATTACCCTCTTCCTTTTATTAGGTACACTTACAAGCTTATAACCGGGAAAATGAATAAATGATATCTAGCACATGTGCCTCTAAACCTGGGTTTAAATCGGGCACGTGTAAGTATATACCGGATAATGTCGGTATTAAACGGTAGCATACAGTTATGTTATACTCGTAGCTATTATAGTTTTATATGACAGCGAGAGCATTACGTTTATATTTATATGTAGTTTGCGGAAAGTAATTTGAAGTAAAAATGTCATGCTTTTAACTAAGTATTATTTTTCCTGTCTGAGATATGTTTAATTGATCTATGGCTTGTCAAAGTTTGCAACATATTAGAATTATCGAATTTATAAAGGTCTTCTAACAAACAGAACATCACTTACTATGATAAACAAAGTATAGTGTAGGTTTCGAACCCTATACCGTATTTATTTAGTTCTAATCATTTTGATTTATATTTTTTCGTATTTATCTATTATTTTATCAAGTTGTCAGTATATAGTTTGGAAGTACTGATTGCATTAGTTGCAGTGTAAGATTTGAACACACTTATCAGGTCAGAAAGACTAGGACTCAATGTTTCAGTAAAATATTTTTTTCGTTTCATGTACTCACGCTTTGTAATGCCAATATTTAATACTTACTAGGTATTATTGTTGCTACCTCACACAGCTGCACTCAATTTTCAGGTATCTTCATTTTCTTCTCTGGCAGTTATTTATCAACTTTATGTGAGTTTGATAGTACTTGTATTAACTTTAGAATAGTTTCTGTTGTAGATTGAGATACGAGTGTTGATACATTTTCATTCTATGTTTTTTGTGAATCATAATTATTCGACTTTTTGCTTAGGAAAGGATGTACGTAAGTATGCAGTATGTGTTATAGTGTATAGGTACGCAGTGTTGGTTTACTTTGTGTCAAGTGTCAACCAACTAGTGTGTTTGTTTACATTTGTGTGCTCGAGTGGAAACTCGGAATTCCCTTGGGTAGTAGGATTAGGAACAAAACAACGATATTCAATTCAATACTTTTTTATTCTCTTATTATTATATCAGGTAATAAAAATTGGCTCCGCTCAGCGGAAAGGTACATATGGACACAATAAATTAACTTAATACTAAATCAGTCTAACGGTCGCGCCGAGCGCGTTGCGGCTTAGCCTAGTATCACAGATGAGTAGAGCGGTGGGACGCGGGGCGAAGCGCACCCGCGAGCAGGGCGGCGCGGGCGCGCGGGGCGCCGGTCACTCGTCCGACGCCGACGACAGCTGTGTGCTGCCGCCCGAGCTGAAGGAGCCGCGGCCGGCCTCCCCCGCCGCCGCCTCGGGCGCGCTGCCCGGCGACAGCGTGCGCAGCAGCTCCAGCGCAGCACGCGCGCGCTGCCCGTCCGCCGCCGCCGCCGACGCCACGCCCGAAGCTCTCTCCCACGCGCTCTTCTCAGGCAACAGCAGCCGGCGCGCCTCCCGCTGCACGCGCCGCGATCGCAGCGCGAATAGGAACGGTGATAGCGCTGACGACAGCAGCAGCAGCGCTAGCGACGGAGTGCGCGCGCTTTCCGCCAGGCCCGGCAGCACGGCCGAGACCACAGCCGCCACGGCGTGCGGCACGTGCAGCATCACCAGGGCGCCCGTCAGCAGCCCCACGCGGGCCGCACGAGATTCTTCTCTATATCGGAACAGAGACGCGTTTGAAATGCGGCATCTGATCGACGTGATTCTGGATCCATTATGGGAAGGTTGCGGCGTGCGGGGCTGCACTGCTAGCATTGGTGCAGCTAGCAGAGGCGCCGAGCTCACCGCCGGCAACCCTTTTCTCAGATCTTCGCTAGACTTGCCTTCTTTTCTTGAATTGCGTAGACTGGCAACTGAAGGGCAACGCACTGGACGTTCGGGTGGTAATAGGAATGGCCCGAACTTCCTGTCATTCTCTATGGTCACAGAGGTTTCAGGTCCGTCGATTTTGAGGGTGAGTCCCTCTACCTCCTCAGCAAGATCGGGTAGGATCGTGGGAGGCTCGTGTAGCTGTAGCGCGCTGGCGCCGTGTGCTCGCGCTCGCAGTCCCGAGGAGCGCGCCGCACGGTATATTCTTGCATACATGATGCACACAATGGCGATTGGTGTGATGACTCCTAGTATTAAGTACACTATGTAGTAGGCCAGCTCGACTCCCTGCACGGCGGGCTCGAGCGGGCAGAAGTGGCGCACGACGGCGATGGCGGCGCGCAGGGCGGCGGCGCAGGCGGCGGCCAGCCAGGTGGCGGCGCACAGCGTGGCGGGCCGGCGCTGCAGCAGGCGCGTGTGGCAGCGCAGCGGGTCCGTCACGGCGTGGTGCTGGTCCAGCGCGATCAGCATGACGGACAGCAGCGCGGACAGGCTGCAGGCCGCCGCCGCCGCGTCGCCCGCCTCCACCCACGAGCTCGTCTGCTCCTCCCTCGCCGAGTGCTCGCCGAACAGCGCGGGCGCAAGCAGGGAGGTCGTCAATAGATTCGTCGCGAGCAAATTGATCACGAACCTGTAACAAGAGAGAACATAATAAGTATGATTTAGGTAGGAGCACACAACATGGCGGTCGGGTCGTGTTTACTCTGCCCTCACGTTGGTGCGACGCGCGACGCGCGCCAAGGTTGAGTCAGAAAGGCCATATTTCGTATGTTTTACAGATTTGATACGATTCAACGGGAATTAATTTGACGTACGCTTGTAACGATAACATAGCGAGTCGATGAGGTACAACGAAGTATTGTTTATAAACATTACATGGCCACGTCATGCGGCATTGTTAACAAAAATAGTAACCCATGAACTGGAGGAATTTGTTTGAACTTGTGACAAAGAGACGGGAGTACTATAGTTCCGTGGAGAGTTATTGGCAAGCAGTGTACGAGCCCCTGCTTACGTAAGTGTTTATTATCCTAGTGATTAAACTGTCGCAAGCAATAGATGTGTTGCTCGATATGTACAACATTTGGAGAGTGAAGGAGAAATGTCGTAAGGTGTGTTGCGCATTCTGGCCAGCAGTGTGCAACGGTTACAATATTCACGATTATTTGATATGATCACGTTTAATTGCTATTGTAAGCCCTAATAATGTGAATGCCTAGTAATTCGTTGCGTCTACGTATTTTATGTTATTTTGTAACCATATTGCGATATTAGGTGAAATATAAGTATTTCATTTAAATGATGTCATTGGTTCAACGGGATATTCCACTTAGGACTTATAATATTTCCGATTCAAGCTTTTTTATTATACTTGTCTTTGACGTTTAAGTTATTGCAAATTGAGCTGGAAAATTACAAGAGTGAGAAAACAAGTTGTGTCTTAGACTTCGGAAGAAATTATCTTTAGCTTAATTTATTTTGTAAAGGGTACAAATTGTTCTTTTGTTTATTAAGTCCCTAAAGACTTAAACAATTTGGCTGTCTAGACGAAACTTTAACAACTAGTTTTGTACATAAATGTTCACGAGTGTCGTTCGGAAGTTTTTAATTAATAATATTACGGTACATTTGCATAGTTATAAACGATGTAGAAGATATTTTAAATTTGAATAGAATGAGGTAAATTTGGATGTCAGGTAACAGTTTATAAAAATATTCGTTGGAGGAAACAGCTGAAGGTTAATAGCTACCAAAAGGGCTGAATAAAGGTATCTGAGTTATATTAGTAAAAAAAACTTCACTATATCACTCCGAATTTCAACAATTTTCAAGGGAAGGTTAGTTCGACTATTTACAAACAGCGATCGACAAAGGTCCTATAAACAATTAGTCACTCGAGAACTAGTCGGATAACGATTACAAAAATAACTGCACAACTTTGCCAAACTGTATTCTACTCGATATTTTTCCATAATCAAAAGTAACAGGCCGAAAATCCCGAAAAAAAACCAAGTAGGTACTTCACTACAGATCATTCCAGTTTCAAATCGATTTAAGATTTTCGAATACGTATTAGATCGGTTATAAGAATCGATATAAATGGATACCAAACTCATTATTATTCGATTTTAATGTCATTAGAATAATATTGTAAACGAGTCGTGTTCTGATTCACCGGATCATACAAAACATGTTTCTATGTTATACTAACATTCTTACATTTTTTATTACTATGCGGATACTATAAGCTTCTAATTCCTATTTGTTTGTCTGCTGTATTTTCCCATTCAATATTTTTGGATTCTTTATAAACGTCTGGTGTAAACATTACAAAAAATTATCAAATCATCATGACCGTTAGACTGAGGGCGAAGTTTGAAGACCAAAGTTTGACTTTACCTAGCTAAGAAGGAATATGAACTTAATTTGCATTAATATTAAGATCAAATTCGTTTGAACCGCTGATGTGAAGGCATGTACATGAATTGCAACACTATTTTCAGAGGAGTAAAGTTCATATTTGGATGAAGAGCTTCAATAGTTGAAGAGCTGTCAAATCTGCATACTCAAGAGCGTGTCACAACATATGTCTAGTAATCCTATTCCAGCCTTGTAAGTCTATGTATATTTATCGCTCCAGATTGTTCCTATATCTATATATAAATAAATTAATACAACCCCTGAAGATTACATTAGGCCTGACATTGTCTTCTCAACGGCCTTTGAATACAAGAGAATTGGTGTTTGTAAATCAAATCAATTCAATTATTCATATCTTTTTCAATTGCATACATGTATGATTAAGGTCTGATTATGTTGCTAAGTGTTAAATAACAAAAACAGAAATAATTTCTAAGTCAAGGGTTGTGTATCAACTCTTGATATGATTGGTTACTTTATGAGTGTTTGTTAGAATTCTTGAATGATTTATGAATGCCAATACATAACAAGTGAATTTCTTGGCCTTGGTACACGTGAATTTGATAAAACCAAAGCAAAATTATTTATTGTTTAAGTAACGTAGACAGAATGGAACTGTATCAGCCACTTTTGCAACAAGAGCAAACAAATAAAAGCTTCAAAATATACAATCTCACGGTAGAAACCATTTTGTCATAGCCGTGTTAAAATATCACATGGACATAAATCTATGTTTAAATAGAATGTGGGACGCCAAGGTGCTTATAATGGTCTTTGGCCATAAAGCCGAAGCCATTTAAGATGTATTGCTTTTTAAAACACAAAAGGCAGTTATTTACTGTGTCGAGGCCAATTACGTACATACTCAAAGCAAAGCGATGAGTTAAGAAAAAATTGGTAGCGAATAATGAAATTAATTAAATGGTCGGACGTGTAGAGACAATGAATTATTTGGTAAAGATGTTACAAAAAGGAATCGAAAACATGATGCGTTTGATACAGATGATATGAAAGATTTACATAATAAATGTCAAAAAGAGATCTTAATCCAATTATGTAAGTCAAAACAAATTCCATAACAGGAATAGAAAGTTTTTAGGCTAGACGAATGCGTCGTGACAGGTAGTCTAATGCCCAAAAACCATTTTGGCTGTGTTATAAATAACTGCAGAACTTAAAAGAGGAGATTGCACATAGACATATAATTAAGTTGAAGATGTTGCAAAATTGCTTCGTCCGGAAGTTCATACGATTATGTTACCTTGAGTATCATAGTATGAATATTAAATACCACTCAATGTCAAGTCGTTCTCAAGAACTAGACCTTCGTTCCCTGGATGCGAAAAATCTGTGTCAAGACTTCATATTTTTATATCATCAGTTTCTTGATTTATGAAATTCATTTTCCTCTATTACTCTGTTTTCAATGACAGATGTAGCTAATGATTTAGCATGAAAGGTTTTCCTCAGATCTTTTTTTATCTGATCTAGATATTTTAATTGGCTTTTTAATTCGTTTTTCTTGTATTTATTGAAGAATTTTATGGCTAGATTTTTATGGCCTAAATTAAGTGCGTGGTATTTTTAAGTGTGTGGTAATTTTAAGTTCGTTAATTGGCTTCGTAAACAAAGATTTGTGGTGGTCAGAGGTCTGTATGACTAAAAATAAGTCGGCAAGGTCGGGGAAACCCCACGGTACGATACAATCTAAACCTGTTTAAGTTATTTACCCATTATTAGTTGCAGTAAGTTAATTTTAGACCTTGTGTATGAGGTTATTGCAGACAACAATCTTGAACTACTTATTGTTACAAATCTTCATCGTGAACAGTTGCCTGACTTTTATGCAAGCCTAGTACCTATTACCAAATGATGCATTTGTATTAAATGTATTTTTTTGTTTCTTAATATCAAATTACCAGAAAGTTTCAACTAATGCGAAATACTGTAGTGAGAAAATTAAGAAATAGCGTTTGACATGAATGAAGGTCACTCCCAAATAGACAGGTGACGTTTGCGAATGTTTTTAAAACGTTTCCGACTTTTATTACATCATTGAACTTTAAGATCCATTGCTGGTTAGATAACAGGAGTTTTAATATAGAACCAGGTTGACGACTCAATGAATGGGGAAGTGGGTCTAATAGTCATCCTCTTTGATCTTGCATTCACGGCGGTCGTGTCAGTCTGATTGTCTGACTGAGGATATGAAAAAATTGCGAATCATCCTGCATAAAGGAACCATTTTGCACTTGGTTTTTTTCCACCAGATGCATTGTTTTCCATTCTATATAATATGATAAACGATGTTTTAAGATATTCATAATAATATCACGGGAGCTTAAAAATAGCGATGAACTTTTTTATGATCAAACCCTGAATAAATCTAGCGAAATTTTATATGAAATACACCAGAATAAAAGTGACATACATGAGGACATTGCGTGACTTATTTTTAATATTATATTTTATTTCGTAGAGCGACGCACATTGGTCTATCAACAGTTTTATGCGTACCCAGAAATAATTTTATATCATCTGTAAGTGTCTTGTTTCCTAGTAGACGAAAGTGCTGATGCAATATGTACGTCTTCACTACTGAAGCTCGAAAACAGCTGGTCTGATTATGATTGATGATATCCCAACCTTGACTTGTGTTAGGAAGTGAGTCTTTCCGTTAGAAGTGTTTATTTACTAATTTTGCAAAGCTTAATATGATGATTTATAATTATTGTGTCAACACCTTTCTGATATTGTTTTTTTTTTTCATCCGTTCTATGAATTTATAGTTTCTTAGCCATATTTTTTAATTAGGCCTAATTGGAATGCTTAATTACTGTGATTTACGAGAGACATTTACAGTGGGGGTAATAGCTTGACAACAATTTATAATCGTGCAGATTTTTAACTTAAATATCTGCAAACTAATTAAGCATTAAAATTAATTAAAGAAAAATAAATCATTAATTCAATCTCTTTACTCAGGTGCAGATATACAAAAGCTGTTGGCTATTAAAATACAAAGATTATTATTATATATTTATTTTAGTTCATAACATGACACTTTACCCTGAGTTTATTTTTAAATAAAATATTATATTATCCTTGAAGTTCTTTGTTTATTAACTGATACAAGTCTGGAAGAGATATTCAAATTACGAACGGATTATGTGACGTCATGTTTATTTTATTTTTTTGTTTTGATGGCAATGACGAGAGATAACTAACTATTCGGAAGTGGCCAGTATCTTTTTTTTGTAATAAAAAAATCGTGTGCGAATATAAATGAGATTAGTTTTGCGCTGTCAGCGAATGAAATATAAATCAAGAATATTAATAGGAACCATAAATTATTTGATTTCTAATCCCATAACCAAAAATCGCCAAAACAGTAATTTACAACTTTTTCTTAAAATCCTTAATTAAAATGTATTCTATCAAAACTATTGACGTCAGTTTTTATCCGTCAGTCAGCATTAAAGTTTTTTTAACCAAATTTAGAAGCTCATCTTAAAAATATTGGTTAGAAATGTCCTACTTTTGGCCATGTACGAGTTTGCTCATTTTTATATGTCTTGACGTCATCGCAAACTTTTACTATAAGATTTAAGAACATCCAAGATCAACGCACTGGCAGTTAAAAATATTTTTTGCAGCGAACGAACGAAAAAAAATAAATGAGATTTGAATTTCGAATAATATCTTTACTTTTTTTACAACTTTAAGAATTATTGTAGACTTAATTGAATTCCGTTAAGATTCAATTAAAGAACGAGTTGAAGGTTGTGTTGCCATAGTAAATAAACAGTCATCTAATGCCTAGGAACTAGGAAGTATTTTCAGTGGGTTGCCGACAATAAACATAAACATTGCAAACAATAACGATGTTTCAAACCAGTTAATTAATATTACCAGTTTAGATAATGATCGGTTTATGTAGGACGTAAGGATTTTCCGTTTCTGCATATCCGTATGTCAATAAGCAAATGAATTGATTGACATATTTCAGTGACATAAAAACCTTTTTTAACTTTTCATTGAGGTTAAATTCTGTTACTATGTGAAACTAAGCTACATAACCTATATACAATATTAAGTATTCAGTGATTTACAACGACTGAAAATTATAGATGGCAGCATCAATTTGTTTGCAGTGACAGATAGAATCCAAATGCTACGTATAGTAATAATATATTCGTACAAATTGTGGTGCCAAGAAAATGGAAAGCTATTTATCATACTTTACGATACTTTGCCCACATAAAAAAAAATACATGAAAATTTTTTTTTTTAGAATCTCCGGCATTTGTTTTTGAAGACTCAATTACATCTAAGGATAATCATCCATTGTCTAATAGTTTAGCCTTATGTTTTTAATCATAACTCACAAACAATAATAAAATATCAATTAATAAAGGAATCATAAACGCTTGCCGAAAACAAAACGGCCTATTAGATTCGGTATGGTGTGACAACGTAATTTGACAGCTAATTTGGCGGTAATCCGCCATTATTATGGCGGGTATGTCGCGCTGCCAGTAATGGAATATATTAGGCATAGTTGGCAGCACTGCGTCAGTGAGAGTGGAATTTTTTGACACTTCGGTTTCATTACAGTTTGTGTTTTGATTAACTTTAACTTAATCCAATGTATTTTGAAATGCAATCGATTATAAGAAAAGTACCGAACTACGTTTAAAATTCTTTATTTAAACTAATTGAATTATCTGTTATTTGAATTCAGAATCAGAAAGAAAACCTCATCGAAGCACTTACTTCATTTCTTTTTTAATTCTTGCTATTCAACCTCTTTGATTTGAAACGTGCACACTTGAATTGCAGTGCATTTGTTTTGGTTGCTTATGTAGCGATGCTTATGTCAAAAACCAGTTTAGATTCTTGCGTCGCGACTCGCAACTCGCAATTCTACTTACACTAGAAACTGCGCTCTCTCCAACAAACTCTGGGTTAATAAACTGAACCGTAATATTACGAATCATTGTTAAATATCAATTAGTATTGCCTATTATTAATAGGCTTCAATTACATATACGTTTTAATCAACGTCAGGAAAGTTACGTCATGTTAGTAACAGCGTCAAGATGAAAGGATTTTTTTTATGTTTGTTTTTGTAAGTCAGTTGAACTTCCGACTTTATCGTTAGCTAAAATGACGATTGACGTGCTTTTATTTAGACAAAGCGCTATCGAATGCCGCTAACAGAATTGCAAGGTTAAGCGAAATGTAGCGAAAGTGAAGTTGCTGTAAATTCGCGACTATTTGAATTTCGAAATTAAAATGCGAACACTTTTTTTTGTTTTCATAAATATGTGCCAGTATCTTTACATACGCATAATTACGTAAATTAACCAAAGACACGGAAAGGAATGGGCCATGTTTATCGTTTATCCGCTTGCTGCATCCATTATTATTTCTTTCTTGGTAAAAAACAAAAATCTTGCAATTATTGTGCATGGCACAACACACTCTATATTTAATTCGTCTGTCATATAGTCATACATATATTCATAACTTAAATAAAACCTTTAAAGTCAACGATCTTTGTTTGAAGAACAAGAATTGAATACGAATCAAAAGGCAAGCCACAATAATATCAAGTAGACCTACGTGAGACCTTCAGGCTCTACGCTGAACAATGTACTTATTTATTATCTAATTTCAATAGACAAAGCATTACGTGCCCTTAGTAAGCGCTTTTTAAATATAAATGAAGATACAAAACTCTTTGGTAACTGATAAGAATTCAAATCAAACGAACGATTGAAAACTGAAACGTTAAAAAAAAAAAGAATTCAAATTTGAAATTCGAGCGATGGAATGTGAAACGTTAATAGTTATGTAAAGACAATAAATTGTGTCGTGCAAAACGTTCACCTGATTAAATAGTATTCTTTATAAAGAAAAATCACACATTTGTTCAAATTATAACTGATCAGTGGTCTGCTTACTTTTAATATAAGTTTTATTTATGCCACTACAAAATAATTGAGATTAAAAGTTATTTTGAAAGATGGTGCCGCATACATAGTAAAAACAACGAACGTAGTAAATGCACGAATTAAGATAAGTATTTTGTGTTTTTAATTGAAAACTGACATCAATATTGTATACAATTATTTTTATATATTTTTTATCTGACTTCTTCTCAGAACCAACGATTTAATTTCATTACATATAATAAATATGATAACAATATTTCTGTAGTTTATCTTAAGGATGGCTTCACAAAAGTAATTGTTGATCTCATTCAGCAAGATTTTCCTTTTAGAATGTTTGGCATACGACAGATTTTATCAGCATCTTATGCTAATCATTTAAGGTGACTGTTTGACCTTTGCAGCTCACAAAAACACGGCTAAATATAATTTTTAGTGAGATAGGCAAACGGTACAAAAAAAAACAACTAGATACTTACTTGATTAGTAATATAGATAAATTAGAATCTTAAATAAATCCCAACCTAAATTAAATAGACCTGACTTTTCCAACCGATTTAAAAATGGAAACTTAAATGTTCTATTTCTTTGAAATCCAGCCAGTGTCAATATCGTTAAAGTTTTACGTTCTATTCTTGTTTATTTTTTAAAAGGGTTACCAGCCTTCGCAGGTGCAAATGAATTAAAACGCATTGAGGATATATTGGTTTTTATCGTTACAAAGGAGGTTTTAATTTAGTAAGAGTGAAAGGAACATTGCTCAAACGTGTTCCATTTAACGGTTTCAATTCAGGGAAACGGATGTTAAGAAACGAATGATACATATTCTAAGGTCAATTGAATCTAATATTCAATTAGGTTTAACTCGTACAACTGCAAGTAACAATTGATAATGTAAGTGGGCAATAATATCGGAAACAATTGAATTCAATTTAAAAGGACCATAAAATTATGTGGATAATTATCTGTAATAAGAAAACGATTAATCCAGGAATTACAGAGTTCTATGTTTGAAGTTATATAAATGGATAGCATACTCCATTGTGTTGTTCCATTGTCGCCATTTTCATTTACGTGGCATACAATTTCGCGGGCTATGACTAAAGTTCTGGCTGTATGCCGAAGTGTCACTAACAAACGGCCTACACAGTTCGTTATACGTGACACTTTAATTACTAAAATGAAAAATAGAATATTGAACACTTTTGACAGCGTGTTTTGTTAAAGAACAAAGGATTTACAATGTGTGGAGAAAAATGCATGAGAATTTCGTAAGACAAAATTTTAGTTTATAATTCTATAGTTCATTCATTATTTCTGCACATATCAACTGTATTTTTTTCATTAATTTGTATTTCAAATTTCGAACGCTTTTGCCAACCAGTGTTTTAGATTTATAAATTGAATATTTTCAATTTTCCTTCTTCTCGATAACTAGATCAGGATGTACCAACATACAAAAAAAAAACCATTATGCAATAAGTGTATTCTGACAACCCAGTATCACTTTAGTTCTGCGTGTTCACACAATGCGCAGTCGCAGAGACGGAAGCCGCCATTGTTATTTCAACATGGCGGATGATGGAGGATAAAATAAAACTTGAAGGTACTATTTTTGCCCCATTGTACACGATGTCATGGGTGTCAAATTTGACAATTGTTTAGATTTCGGGGTATTTCCGTCTTGGAGATTTGGAAGATCTGATAAAAGTATTTGCGAACCTATATTTAAACTTTCCTGTTTTCATTTGGAGGATATATTTTCATTTTCATTATGTAAATACCTACTTATGAACTAGATATGTGGAAAAGTTAGGGCACTGTCAAGATAAGGTAAAACGTAATTTTATTAAGATATAGACAATTTAAATTCATACCGGTTTTTCTCTGTCTGAACTCTGAATATTATGTACTATTTCGTAAAATCAAAATATAAATATATTGCAAAACTACACCTACCCCTTTGATTATATAATGTCTAGATGGACTGTCAAGTGCGCGCAGACGTGTCAAAAAATAACAACCAAAAGTGGTTGTTAAGTACTTTCCCGCCACCAGTACAGATCGTGCCGCTTTCGTGACACTACGTTTTACGCGCTCTAAGGAATAACCACATAACAGCGATAAAATGATAGTATGTGCTTCTAAAGTGTGCTGGAATTAAAAAGGAAGGCAAAAAAATACCAACACACATCACCTATCACTAAAACTACTACACACTATTTAAAGAAACTTTTTAATTAATTTTATTTTTATGATTATTAAAATCACGCCATATTTTATCAGTGTTGCCAGTTTCTGTTTTTCATTCTCCCATTTTTGTGGGTAATTTTGTTGGTTTATCGTTACGTTTATAAAATAGTGCTGATGTACTTTTTCAAATAAAAAAAAAAAAAAAGTAAAAAAAAAATAACTCAATGTTAAAGTACCTATACCTCATTATGTTTTAATATGGTACCAAATACTAACTTAGTTGATTTAATACTCGATTCAAACACACAACTCCAAATTTCTTTTTTTTATTGATTTAAAAAGTAAATACTTAATAAAAATATATTTTATTATTATTAAAATATACTTAAACTGGATAATACCACATAAGTAAAAACATATAACTAAAATAAGTAAATATTTTATTATAATTAATTCGTCTTTATTTAATGTGATTTATGGGAGAATTTGTAATAGCTGGTATCACTATTTACGCACACAGAGACATTGACGTATAGTGTAAAACGACTCCTGCTCGCACACATACACAAATGGCGTCCTAGTTTTCTTTGGTATGAATGTAGGGCCACGCTCCATCTAGACATTATATAATCAAAGACCTACCCTTAAAAACAAACCTTGAAAAGCCAAGTTTTATAAGTCTGTGATTACAAGCCATTCCCCATTAATTTTGAAGCCAAGTGCATAGCTTTCTCGATAATAATTGTTATTGTTTGTATACATTGCAGTTACCTTCACCTGCTGGCATGAATACTGCGGTAGGAGACGCTGACCTAATTCTAAGGTAGGGCTGAAACTAATACCTAGACCTATACCTAGACATACCTAGAAATGTTACAGTAATTGTGTAAAGGAACAACCCCTCGGTTTCTGAAAGTTTAATTCAATATATCAGTGACAAGCAAATGACATTCGGTTTGACAGATGATATTTTTTTTATTATGATCTGGATTTTGGTAAATCGGTAGTTGGGTTTGAAAGCTTTTTAATAAAAAAAAAAATACTTTTTGTAATTTTAATGATTGATGTATTGAAAGAGAAATTAAATAGGAAATCTGTTTTGCCAGCCCTAAGTAAAAGTAGGTAATGTAAACTTAAGTTTTTCCTTTCATACCACGGCCGTAGTTATTAAAGCAAGTGAAATATTTACTAAATAACGTCAGGTTACTTTCCTCTCATATCCAATGTGGGTTGTGAAAACTACCAGATACTAAAACTTTCCATACATTTGATAGAAATTCATAGTTCATATGAATTTCAAGTATGAATTCTCTCACAATACCAATATTATAAACTTGACCGATAAATAAAGAAAAACCAATTATATTATCAAGGCTACTTGGGCTAGCAACACGTTTATTGGTGACCACATACCAGTGGGTCGTATGACCATTTGTGGAAGACTGATAAAAAAACTGTAACAAAGAGCGGGTTATACGTTTAAAAAACGAAGCACACTTTAAATGTCATTGGAATGTTTTGGCGCGAGTTCTAGAATCTATGGTCAGGTTTGTAGATACAACGGGCAATGACATTTAATCATAATGCCAACATACGTAAATAATTCCTTAGTATTAATTCTGATGGATGTAAAAAGTTGGTTTTAATGTTCGTCGGCAGTTAACCCAAAAGCAGAACCTTCCGCAAAATGCATGTACTAGCTTAATGCACTTAAATGGGTCAATGAAAGTGGCTATCAAGGCAAACCTAGATCTGCCAGGTACACGAGACCTCGTTGTATTACACGTGCTTTCGATTAACAGAGCTTAGTAACGATATTTTGTTTGTTTTTTGCACAAGTTCAAAACTTCATAGAAAGACTGCTAGTCTTAATGAAGGTTTTAAACGTCAATGTTTTTTACCGACTTGAGAATTCGCTTTGTATGCAAGCACCGACGATAGATAATACAGATAATTACTACATTGAGTGCTAATTACAATGGAAATGTAACAGTCGCTCAAGGTTAAGACTTTGCGTTCCAAACCGAACAGACTTCAAAATGACATAGAAATGTCAACAAGATGCGTGTTTGATGACAAGTTTATAACAATTGTAATTGTCAACGTTTAGACGACACGTGACCGCAGCCATTGTGTTCCATTCTCACGAACTTGCAGCAAAAAAGGTCGATTACGTTAATTACTTGGCTATTGTCCGAAGTCATACGCTATCGTTGGCTGTAAGATTTAGTGCCAATGATTTTGATATTAAAAAAGTTGGGAATTCTATGTTCAAATTGTCAATGGCGGTTGTTGTGTCATTTATGGTTGGTTGAGTCATGGCTTTATGGCTTATACGAGTAAAGATACACGTTCTTCAAAGTAATATTATAGTAGTCGATAAAATTCGCTTTACTTTTAAGTAATAATTTGTCGACTTTATTGCAGTACATGTCAAGAATTATGAAGATAGGTATCTGAGATCATCACAGTTTCTTCAGAACTGACAAATAGGTTATAAAACGTCATTTGTTCATCCATTCATTGATATTGGCGGGAAAAATTAGTAAACATTTCCTTTTTTGCAGTATTAGTTTCACTTCCTTGAAATATTTAAACTTTTAAAGGAAGTTTATTACAAACATTTAAATATTTGTTTTAGAGACACTTGTTAACGAAAAGGTTTGTTTTAAAATTGTTCAGGACATCGGAAATTCTAAAGAGTGAATAATAACTGCTAACATGAAACGCGAACTTGAGAAGAAATGAAGGATGAGTAGACAATTAAATACAATTATTATTGTTTCACAGAACTCTTAATAACCTAGCGACGGATAATCTTGAGAAAATTTCATGTTAACATGACCATGGCTTAGAACATAAATAGTTAGATGCACCCGGATTTGTGACGTCACACTTACACGTTAGATGACTGAACTGCGTCAAACAATTGCTTAATACGTAGTCGTTGTATAACTGATAAGAAATATTAAAATGATAAGCAACTTTAGCATAACAAAGACATTATTGACGGTGACTTGGATTTCATAAAAAAGTCGCCCGGGAGCAAGATGGGTCGACGACATCGACATAGTTAAAGTCTTGGGTCGAGTCTGGATGAGGCTGGCACAGGACCGTAGAAAATGGCACGAGAAAGCGGAGGCTTATGCCCAGCAGTGGGTGGACAGGAGCTGTGGATGATCATGGAAGAAATATCTTAAATGACATTTTGACATGTCTCCTCTTACATCCGTAAATGGTAATTTCAAGAAAGAGAGATGAGATGAAAGATAATAGGTAACACATGGTTGAAAGGTTGCCAGATTATTATTCATCAATGACAATGTACTGTGACTAATTCTGTGAGGTGTGCCCGGCGATGTAATCAATGTTTAGATGTATCAAGAATGTACTATCGATTTCAATTAGGGATGTGTGGTGTTAAGAAGATTTCAGATAACTTACCAATAATTACAAGATTGGCAGTTAAACATGTAGGTTTATATTTTAGATTAATATTAAGTAATAGTTGAAGTTAATTATTATAAGACGTAGTCACGATTTTTTATAGACGATTGTTATCGACTACTGTATTAATACACATCTCTAACTAGAATTCTAATTTCAAGAGAGCAGTATATTACGTAGTTTATTACTATCTAAGAAGTATTTATTGTCTAATTGTTGATATTAAATTGCAACATGTAGGAAACGATTTGCTCCCTTCAAATTGCTCAATTATGGTCTACAAAATTATTTAATTGCATTCGCAATGTCAGCGGCCAAAGGCTACATGAAAGCAAGTTGGTAACATAATAATAATTGTAAGTTTAAAGGCCGTCATATTTATGTTATGAGGAAATTGAACGCGAAAGTCTGTATTGAATGTTAAGTAGAATATTGTTAGAAATATCTTATATATAACCGGATTTTTTGGTTGCTTAGTTTTTTGTACATTGCTATCAATTTTAAATAGTGTCTTTTGGTGTTAAGCTGAGTCGTGCAATTGAATACGACCCCAACGTAGTTTAGAATGTAAATAAAAAGGAAAAGATTTTTTTAAAACACATCGAATTAAGTGGTACCTACTTCTTTTAAAACTAGTGATCGCGGTTTAAAGGAATATAAAACTAAGTTATAAACCACCACACATCGATACGCACTTTCAGATTTATATTAATGGGATTTTAATGATTCTAGCATATTCTACATACAGTATTAACTTAATCCCCAAATTTCTTCTATTTCCGAAGCTATGATTTATTGAGTGATAGTCAAACGACTTTGAAACATGCAAGTTCCAATATAGCTTTTGTTCGTGACTGCATTAAATATCACGGTATCCGTAACTTTGACATTGAAACCGCCTTTATTACCTAAACAATAAGGTTGATTTTTTACATTAGTCGTTATTCATATCAATTCTATTCTTATACGATTTTGGTCGGATTTATCATGCTTTCGCTAATTTTATCGACGTTATTTTAGAAAGGTTTACGACTATGCGACAGTCGAATGCAGCGGTTTACGAATTACCCAATTTTATGAGCTAGCTATACCCAAGAATGATTTAGGCATGTTTTTGAATAAGTCACGCATTTCCATAAATACATTTTTTCAAGGTCGATAAGGTTCATGACCTTTGGAAAGCCTAAGGAGGTTCTATTAACGTTAATGAGTTATGAAACTTTATGGTAATGATTGAAGTAATAAGTAATAAACCTTCTAATTTTCAATGTACCTTTATTAGATTTTTATTATCATAACTAATATTATTTTCTATAAATAATAAAAACCGCGAACTTGTGGTAATTCGATGGAAAAATAATCTTTGTAACAATGGCTCCTTGGCCGTGAAATTAGCAATAAATAGCCTTGCAAATTATTGTCACTTAATAATAATTACAGTAATTCTATTTAATGGCTTCTTCAGAACTAAATTATATGAATTACTCTCACATCTGTCATTATAAGTGCCTTGTTTTGCTGATTTATCTTTGTCTCAGAAACATACTTGATAAATACACTTAAGTTTTATTTCTCACGGATCTGAAATTTAACATGTGAATATGGGAAACCATGTTATACAATAACATCAAATTGCAAATTTATCAAACATTTTTAATGTTGTCATAAACCAGTAGTGTTACAGTCAACCGCAAAGTTGTAACACTTCGACATAAAAAACGTCTTTATTACAAAGGATTAAAATCAATTCGTTTACTCTTGTTACTTATAATTGTCAGAGCCTTTATGTAACAATTTAATCTTTAACCCACGCAATAAATAAAAAAGGTGCAAAAAGTATAAGCCCAAAAAGGGTTGACATCTATTAAGAGATTAGATGACTGTTACCATGGTAAACTATTATTAGAACTACTGGCACAATACAAAAAATATTTAAAAAACGTTTATAATCTGTACCCACGCCCATTCGTTCTTCCTTTTCGAATTTGGAACGCTGTATATCATTTGTTTATAATATTCTGAACTAGACAAAATGGCGACAATGTATGCGTTCTGGTCTCATTTAAATAATCTATTTCGACTTTAGTTATTGCTCTGTAGATTCTTATGATTCACAGAATTCAACAACACATTCTCTTACATACTTCTGAGATTGTCATAAAACGTACTATAGACATAACTTATAGTGACTATCATAAAAAATCTGTTCTAATTTATTATCTCGGCGTTTTTTATTCTTTCTTTGAGAGATGGCAAAAAAAATTGTGACCCAATTATTTTAATTTGCCCCTTTACGACTAAAGTAATAAATATTCAATGTCAGCTATGATGTTATTAAGACGCTGTCTTTCTGCCCAGTGAATGTAAAAAGACAGGAAAAGATTAAATAAATACAAAACATTTATTTATTAATTCTAACCTTGAGTTTTTTGGCTGTCAAATATGTACCCACTCAAGACGGGTAAAATAATCAGCATAAAATCTTACTTCATTTGAAAGATAGATTGCCTTACAAAGAAAAAGATCTTACAACACTTGTTTCTAACAAAAATAAATGGCAACCTTTTTAACAGCATAAGCAACACTTTTTTAAATTCAAGGTCTCGTAATTACCTTAATTGAACAAATCAACGGATTACAATGATTCTTGATACACAAAGTCTTTATTCTGCCTTCATGCATTCCGAAAATGCGGTTCTAAGTCATTTCCTTTGCTCTACTGAAACAAAGCATCCTGCACTAAAATAACTCCATTGGAACTATTACTCATACATATCGCGGTATTTCATTTTATCAAGTTGGTAAGACACACAGACACAACTGTCAGTTTGTCAGAATTTGAAAGATGAACTGTCATTGATTAAGAAGAAAAAGTAAGTTTTTAATCGTGTTCCTTTACCGTTCTATGTTTTGTAATCCGTCTTTTGTTGATGGTCAGTATTTCTCCCCACTTACAAACATCTCACGTCTATCGTTAAAAGCAAGGTTAAACTTGAAATGTTACCTAAGGAATGGTAGTTACTATAGGTAAGTAATTAAAGAAGTGAAGGCCTGGGCCATCTGCCCACCTACTAACGAATAAGAGCGTAACGAGTAACTATACTCTTAGATTACGTTAATCTTAATGACAAATGGCTTTCTCGTATTACAATGAACGTATCTACCTATGTAAGTACTAGGTTGGAGTCACAAGTCAAATAAATTTTAATTTTAAAACACTTACCAAGTTCTTTGAACCATGCACGAGGGGAACGTGTGTTTTTTAACATATTTAATGACAATGGTTGCCAGAGATGACCTTATTGAAACCTTTTTATTTATTTGCAAAATTAGTCTAGTTTTACGTAATTAATGGTAATGAGCTATAAACGTAATATTATGTGACGTTAAATACCTAGGTAAATGAAATCGATCAACAACAGTATCATATTATATTTTGTCAGTGAATGTCAGAAATTGATCTATAGCTATGAAGGCTAAAACAATGCAGTCGAATTCTAAGGAATGGAAAGTTACTAAATGAAAGTGACATCACTCATTTGTCAGACGAATTATGTTTTTTCTATCGACCAATTTGTCTTATCGATAAAATTACCAATCGATTTAATTAATCGACTTAAAAATAGTTTTTGTTCTTTGCCTACACCTAAAGTTGATACCTTATTACTCGTTACCAAATTATGTAAATAAGTTTGAAAGACGATTATTTCAATAAATCATTTGTTTTTGCTCAGCCAATCGATGATAACCGCCCACATTGCCTCAAGCTTTATGATCTATTCGAGTTACGCGTCAATGTATCGTTAATCATCCCTAAATTTATAAATACCATATGCCCGTACTAGTCGAGTCGATCGAAAATCAGATTACCTATGACGTAGGAGATGATGTCAAAACCGTTTACGCAGCAATCGAATTCTTAGAATAATCATTAACTTAAAATAATTTGTTGGCCATCTATAAAATTGTACACAACTTTCCCGCCTTATCACCTGTCAATGTCGAATGAATTTTCTTTTTCGGTTCCACCATTTTGATTCTTTGCAGTCACGCGTTCTACTTTTGAAAATAAAATGTAGTCGTCATTAACATATTACTTCCAGCCAGTATATCACTAACTGCGTTCTACAACGTACCCATTTAGATAGTAAAAAGGTGAAAATGGCTTAGAAAGTAACTTTAGTAGATACAGTCATTAGTGTTGCCCAACCTTATGGCTGCACTTAAGTTGTTTACATACGTTTTACGGGATCTTTATTACCATTAACTGTATAAAAGGGAATTAATATATGTTCCACGGTCTCTTAAAATATAGGACTATAAAATATCTTGCCAAGTCTCGCTTGAACGGTTATTTGAGAGATGAAAAACTTTGCCTTCGTTAATTTATTTTACTGAAACATTTTGAGCCGTGACCGTGAATAAGGTAATAGGCGTGAAACATCTATAAGTAGGTATTATATTATGTAAATTTATTTAGACAAATCGAATAACAAGCTGATTTGTATGTGGAGACAGTCTTTTGTTTCAACGTAGGCACTTTCACAGGACTACGTTGTTTTGTTTCACATCGAAAGTAGACAAGGATGATTAATAAATATGGCAGGCCTATGTTATGGAGCCTATTACAACAATACAGATGCTTTTGAATACAACTTGTAAATCACGACATTTGTTAGGCGATTATGTTTTGTTTTTTTTTTCAACATAAGACTGATCAGGAAAATAGCATTGGAAAACTTCAATATTGCGATGAGAATTCAATAATTGTTGAGCTAATAAAATCTTTAAGACAAATTGTAGAAAAACTGATTGTAACAGGAACTATAAAAAAACAATTCATAAAACTAAGAAAAGATTTATTAAAATTTAATAGCGGGTTATTATTGTAGTTGGCAGTAATTTCAATAGTTACTACAATAATCGTGGCACTTGACACAGTTTATTTCCAATCAATCTACACGGCCTGCACAATGTCAGACTATTTCAAAACTACGCTAATGTTGTTTAATGATTCCTTATCTAAAACAAAATGTCTACCAAAAATAACTCAAAAGTAAATCACCAAAAAGTTTTTACTCAACATTGACAGACTAGTCTTTAGTGAAATCTGTTGGCAAAGACTAAGTATTTTCTGTAAGCGATTGAAGCGAAACTGGCCAGTGATAAATATTCCGTTTCATTTCAAAGACTAGGCTGAATAAATATCTCTCTGTGCCAGTAATTAAAAGTAAAAGGTTCATAGTTTAAAATCGCACGTGACGTCTTTAAATTGGCGCTCCGATTTGAATTGCATTTGTTTTTTTTCCTTTACTGCTTGATCGGCAACAGTGTTTTCATTCAGCCATTTGAACAAACATTGCTCGTTCGGAAAAAAGAATTTATCGAAGACTGACGTAAATTGATTTTATAATTTTATTTGTTTTAATAAATCGTCTTTCTTTTGAGGCATGGATGCGTCGGTATATTATTATGAAAATCACCGGCATTGTGTTTGGGTAGTTGCGTCAGTAACATTATTTGTTTTGACGAATTGATTTACCGAATTGTATAAATTAATTCATACTTATTAACAAAAACAACTGACGGTATTCGCGCCAAAATTATAACAGTCGGATAGTAATTTTGACATCGCCCAAAAAACGGTCAAGTACAAATGCTTGCGAAAAGTAAACATGTTGCACACTATGTAGTATAACATTTTAATGATGTGCGATTTATAATCAGTTGATCTATTAAACAAATAGTTAGGAAATACACTTACAAAATTAGAAAGGGAACAAACAACGTTATTTAATGTTCAAACTATGTATAATTACAGACATAATTACAGTAATTAAATATCAAATCGTGAGTATTTGACAAAACACTATTCTATCGTCACTTGTCGAACACTTTAAAGCATCCTTTTTTGATTCAAACTTTTTTGAATACAGAACTGTCAAGATCGTTTAATTCGGTCGGCCATTTTGATTTTTATAATCTGTGAGTGTAAGATAAGAAAGTAAACAAAGCTTTCAGGATTAACATCTTAATTTTCAGCTGGCAATCCAACTTGGCATATTTTACAGAGTTATTAACGGTCTGTCAATACGTTGCATTGGTTCGCAACTGCATCTGAGTCACTCTGTAAATTCGCAATTCTGTACCTATATTTACAAGGCAAAACATAAATTGATAATTGCAAATTGACTTCCACAGATTGTATAACTATTACTTGACTCGAAGGATAAAGGAAAAGGTAAATTACATCGTATTTAGTCGATTGACGCCATATTTTAATATTAAATAAGATTTATTGCGTTTCAAGTGCTATATTTTATCGTATAGTTATCTTTATGAGGTATATTGAAAATTCCTTTCAACGGTCTAAAATATCGGTGTATAAAGAGTTCGGTTTTTAAGCAAATTCGGTGGCATTGCGCCAAAAATAATTAACTACATTAAAATTTAATTATCTTTATATGAACATGAACTATCACGATGCTTCTAGAATCTAATTAAATTATTTAAATGAATTGCTTGTTAATTACAAATAACTAAAAATATGATATAATTTAAAATACATAAATGATGGATTAATTTAATAAGTATTAATACTAACTTAATGTTACCTACCAATGACCAAAAGGTATAAGAAAAATAACTTCTAGTTTAAAGTTTATTTGTAACTGGTAATCAATACTTGTTTTGTAATTGATGTAAACGGGTTAATATAACTGAATAAATTTAATTATGTATGTAATTGGAAATGTAACGCGATTCAATAGATTTGTAAACGAACAAAGAAATTCTAAAAGTACTTTGTAATACATTGCACAAAAAAGAAATGTGCACATTTGTAGCGTATAAAGTTAAAGTAACCACAAAGCAAGCGAAACCATTTCTTTAATGATAATAATTATATTCTTTAAAGTTGTCTTCGATAAGTTTGTAGTCGTGATTCAGTAATAAACCTAAAATGGAATTCCGCTTTACGCAACACACGTTCAAAAATGTGTAGTACTCAATCGATAAGAAAAAATAGTCATAAATACAAGCAAATAATATCAATTCCATAGATTTCGAAATCCATTATGTTTTATCCACATTTTCTATTTCACCAAATAACTATAGACTAGTCACTGATGGGTATTTTAATTTACACGTGTAACTAATAGCCACAGTACAAGCGCATCAAGACCAGTCAACCGCGATACAAATCTGTCGACAAGGCCATGTGAAATGAAATGAAAAACTTCAAACAGGGAAATCCAAAGAAAAAATACCTTTAACCCAGATAAACCAGAAATTCTTAATACTTAAATGAGTGATAAGGAACATTAAAGAACAAGAGATCAACTGTATAGTTTGCCTTTGAACCTTTAGATTGCGTGGTAAACCGCCAAATTGCAAAACTACAGTCAAAGTATGAGCTACCCACGCTAGTTGTGCCATTCACAATTTGGCGGCTAATCGCTTGGGGTCAGAATTGGATGAATCATTGCGACTGATCATGAGAAACTGTTTTAGGAACAACCGATGTTACTATGAGAGAATTGATGGGTTTAGTGGCCTGTTACGAGGTATTTAAAGGGTTATCTTCGTTGTTAGATAGTTGGGGAGTATTTAGTTGCAATACAAATAAGCTAAGGATTAAAGGAACAATTGAAGTCATTTTAGAGGTCTCATCTTCAACAAAGCCAAAAGGTTAAGCTGCCAGACACTTAAAATTGTACCGCATTCGTACCCTATTTAACCAATTAACAAACTATGAGAAAAGATTAGAAATCAACAGTTTCAAGTAATTATTTAACTAGTGCACGATCAGGGCTCGTGATCAGACATTTTCGAGTGGTATTATTCCGTGGCCGTTCGACCGTACTAAACGAATTGAGTGGAATCATGGTGATCACAAAAGTATTTGTTTAGGTATAAACATGACGGTTAATGAGTTATTTAGTAATGGGAATAGTCATTAAATAGCTTTGATTAGTGGCTCGTGTTTTTGTCACATCTCACGTTTTAAAGCTATTATCATTGCTGCAATAGAATCTGATTTCGTTGATTTAGATAAATTTACAACGTGATGCGAATAAATGTCATGGTTCGACTATTTTTGAGTTCCACGCTGTTTTGACCGAAAGCATTAACATTTTTCTAAATGTGTTAAATGATTTTTTAATTAGTTAAGAATTTTCATTTAAAATGTCATTAGATTCAACTCAGGAATTAAGAGCAATTAACTTTGTCTTTGATGTTAAAGGGTAATTTAATGATCGGAAACATAACTTCAGATGTTCTAAATTTCTTGGCGCGCAATAAATGAATTGCATTCGTTTTCATAAATATCGATATCATAAATCACCAATTTGTATAGACAACAAATTTATTGGTTCCCAATGAGGAACTTTTTACCGACCAAATTTATAATTTAGGATAAGCTTGTTAAATAAAAGAGATCATTAGGGTATAAACCTAAATAAATGTGAGAAAATGAGTTCATTTAACAGTTTTATATACTAACGAATGTACGCTAAATTTCTCAGCGGGCCGTTAGAAAATTTGTATACAATGCGAACGGATTACTATGGAGTTGAATACTTTTCTGATGGTATGCCTTGATATGCTTATCTTACTTTTGTTTTACGGCAATTAAGAATCAAAGCGGTCTTTATGATATCTCTTAAACAAAATTATAATAGTACTTAGAGAGTAGCTTCATCGTTAAAGTTCTTATCATCAAGATCCTTAATTATGGAAGTTGATTTATCATTAGTGTCATAATTGAAGCCTCCTACAAACACTTCATTATATTTATTGCTTACCTATGGAAACTTTACTTGCCGAGTTGCCTATATCATCAAAAGTTTGATAGTTTCTATAGATTTGTCATCAATGTCAATGGATGAGATATTTGCCTATTGCACAATGATCGGTTTCAGTTCATTGAGTTTCGATTTATCATTCAGAACTTGAACCGAGTGGTGGCCTTAACCGGAACTAAAGGCCAATTGTGTTTATCAATCCAATCAGTCAATTTGGGGTTTTGAGACATTTAGATAATGTAATTGCAAATAAATGACAAATAATATGTTTATGTTTGTTAACAGTATTTGGGAATGCATTTGTTGTTATTGTTTTGTTTTAACTTCTAATGTACTTAACTATTTCTGACACATTTTTTTAGTTAAATTGGGGCATGAATGCGCAAAAATCTTTATTAGGCGAAAAGAAGTCAAATGATCCGACTATTATTTTTATTGTTTGAACAAACATTTTGATCAATTGAGCTCTAAATGAACCTCAGAGCATGACATTCAAGATTTAGTGCCTACCACAATTGGAAATATGGATGGATTTTTAACAGCTTTTTCGAAAGACATGGTTTGTTAAATTAAATACTTTTAACATAGCAATCTGTTTAGCCTTCTGACGAAACACTACTGCAGTTCGTGGGAAGTTAGTTTGGCAAAAAACTTTTGTTTATTGGGACAAAGCAATGGGCCAATGGCCCGCTATTGTTTTGGTGCCGCAAAATTATTAAGAATTCCAATCTTTAGTTCATTATTACAGTATTTTAGACTTATCTTAAATGTGTTTTACTAAATGGAAAATTATATTTTGACATGAGTGAGCTTGTAGTCAATCTAAAACGAGATACACATGATATTGGAAATTTGAGAGTCGTGAGAATTTATGATATTTTAACTCTAGCCCATAAATATTTATGTGAGAACGGTATAGTTGAGTTCCTTGTATTTAAATATTCCAAGAAAGGTTACCGGACTTAGCGTTCTATTAATATCAAATATTATGTCATCCACCAATCTTGATTATATCCTTGATAAAGACACTTTCATGATTAAATTTCGTATCTTGATCAACTATCTAAATGATCAATATTTAATTATTTTTATGATTTGACAGATTCTTTGATGATTGTAGATTTTTACGGTACTTCAAATACCTAATTGTTTTTATGGATCATAAATCATGCATAGCGGCCGCAAAAGATGTACGGCTTCAGGTAGAGACTACAGCACTAAGTCTAATAATACTGTCGGTTTTGGCGGTTGGCCCGACTTAGGGTTGTTCGCATACAACAAAATACATTTAAAATTGTTTAACAACTTGTTTTACGGCTCATTAGATTGTTTTATGTTTCTTAGGTTCTAGACCAATATTTCACATCACTTCAACCCTGACTTTTGCATCATCGATATTACCTCCTATGTCGAAAGTTGATTACTATTGCTTTCGCCAGTAACGGTCATGTTCAATCTATTTAAATTATTATTTTCAACATCGTCCACCACACAACTCTCTCTTGTTTTTGTTCAACCGTTTTTGATGGACGACTTTTTACACACTTGTGAAACATCTTCCACATAAATATTTAACGGTTTTAAGTTTGGGAACTCACTAGCCTTGGGGTTTTGTGATGACTCATAATTTAGAGAATTCAAACTTTTAAACAAAAGTTTACTAAACTAAAACTTTTAAGTTTGGAGGAGCACAAGTTATAGATAAACTTACCGATTAGAAATAGTTCTTAATCCTGGGCGTCGGCAAAACACAAGTAAAGCCAACGAGTTAGCAGCAGTCGACACCAGGAATAGCGCTAGGAGTACAATCTCCTCCACTAGTCGGTCTCTCGCGTCCATCCCTGACATCAAAGTTTGTCCAGGAGACATGAGAGACTATTGTTCCGCAACAATGTCATCACTATCACAACACTTGAACTTGCAACTAAACACTCTCAGTTAAATGTTTTTGTATACTGCAGTTGTTAGTCGCGTAAAGTTTTTGAGAACACGCTGGTCGTTTAGGCCGCGTCTTTCTCGCTCGGCTGTCGTGTGACAACTGGCTGGCGAGCGGCGAGCGGCTCGGCGCGGCGGGCGCGTGGCGGCGCCCCTCCACCGCACACTGGCGACAGTACAAATAAATCTACAACTAATGTCGGTCAACATCCTGGGTTTTTGTTTTATCGCTTGTGAAATTTCGCGGCGTGCGATTTGTTTTGAGTTTTGTTTGCATCATATTACCGTTCCAGCTGCTTATCATTGAAAGTGAATTGTTCTGAAATTAAAGCTACCTGTTGGTGACTGATCTTCGTTGGTCAAACTGCATTAGTTTGACTTTTCCTCTGATGAGTGACGGTAATAGTTCTAAATTTAAGATTGGACCTTTACCAATCGTTTGATAGTCCAATTGCACTCAATCGTTTTTCTTCTTTTTATTTAAAGTCACCTATCTCGTTACTTATTGTTAATTTAAGGCCAGACGCTTCATAAGTATCGTTGCTAACAATTTGCAGGCATTTGACTTTTATGATTGCGACAAAAGATTTATTACGTTAGGACAATCGCCCGCACAAGGTCTCAAGAAGCCAATAAGGATTGCATTGAAGGTTAATTAAAATCTACAGCAAGACGATTGATTGGTTTAACGATTAAAAGATTGAATGGGAAGCCAGGTAGGCCAATAATTGGCTAACTAAATGCTAATAGCAATATGGAACTGAGACTTTCCGATGTTTACATGACTAGCTGAAAATAGATTAAATCGACACCAATTTGAATTGATTGAGTTTTCAGGCATTGTTTAGTAATTGTTACCTAAGACTTGCTAAGCTAACTAGCTTATTTTGTTTACTTTTCTATACTGCTAATTTACGGGTAAAATGACGGGTTTATTTGAGAATTCTGGTTTTTCTACCTATTTCCTATAATTTTAAGTATGTCTGAAAAATTACTGGTATTTACTCTCATCTTTGTTAATACCACAAATAACGTTTTCGTCCAAAAATCTAATGTTTCTGAAGACTTCATTACTTTAGTAACGCGATCTGTCCTTGAATCAGATTCAGACAAGTTAGTTTATTTAGTATTTTCTATAGTGAATATTTCTTATTTTAGTCAAGTTATTTTTACTGTAGCCCTAGAGTGTTCCAAGAAATCTCATAACGATTGTTCAATCATGAGAAAAAAATAACGATTCAATCTCTTCCCAATTGATATTGGAAATGAAAGTTTGTTTATTTTAAGATTACATACATGCATACTTATAATCACGCCTGTTTCCCTTAGGGGTAGGCAGAGACCACTTCTTTCCACTTGCTACGATCCTTACATACTTGTTTCGGTTCATCCACTGTCATAATTCCCTTCATACATGCTCTTCGGTTTAGGGTACTCTTGACCTGGCCTTTTTTCAAGACGTCTCCTATTTGGTCTAGAAACGTCCGCCTAGGTCTACCCCTTCCAACACTTTCATTCACACTCGCCTTATACACTTTTTTCGTCAATCGTTCCTCATTCATTCTCTCGACATGGCCAAACCTTTAAGATTATTCTTAGTAAATATTATTATAAGTGGTTTACTTAATTAAAAATAAACGATAAATTACCTAATGAAAAATCAAGGACATTTCAAATTGGATGGAAAAAAACAGAATTCTCAACTAAAGGGCTATTTTTAAGTGCTCTCAGCCTTCATGTTTGCATGGAATTTTTTCGTATTTCTTTAACGATTGAAAAAGTTAGATTTTATATTCGCTTATCATGTGGAAGTCGTTAAATGGCGGGAAAACAATGCCGTTACAATTTACGTGTCAATACTATGCAGTAGTACAATGGTAGTATTTTAGTCGTTTGCAAAAAGTTTTTAGTACGCTATAGAAGACTTTAAAAAGAGAAAAGGAGAAGGTAAGAATTGATTCAGATAAGAAAACAGGATTAGAAGTAGATTGGTATATGTTATCACCAACAAAAAAAAAACAAATTTTAAAATTTATGAAAATAATATAAATAAATACGAAAAAAGTAAGAAAGAAGATGAAAGGATAAAAAATCAAATGAAAGGGAATTTTAAGGACACAAAAAAACGGTACTTTAGTTCCGTCTTATTTATTGATATCGATTTATATTTTCAAAGGCCGAAAATTACAAATACTACGTTAAATGTTAATAGAAATATTTATGCATAGTAGAATGATGACTCGACTTTTTCTTATTGCATCTCCATAACCTTGCAAATATCGTGATGTAAGTGACAATGCACTATTATACCACTAAAGATAAATATCCATTATTAATTATATTACTGTTATGAACTAACCTTATTTGCAAATTCTTGAGTTCATAACGTTAGTGGAAATACTGATTGATATTTTTCTCAGAGTTAAGACTAAACGGTTTCATCGGGTTTCATTTAGCCCTCTTACGCACTTGCGGTTAACCGCGGGGGCGGCTAGCCGCGCGGTTAGCCACATTTCCAGTTTTTATATGCAACCGCTTGCGATTGTACGCACTTAACCGCTAAGCGGTTGCATATAAAAATGAACCGCGCGGTTAGCCGCCCCCGCGATTAACCGCAAGTGCGTAAGAGGGCTAACTGAAACCCGATGAAACCGTTTAGTCTTATAAGTGTTATGTTTATTAATACCTATATTAACATTTTTATCGCGCTACATGTTTCTAGTAATATTTCACGGGAAAAAGTTTGAGTCTGTTTGCGACTACGGCCGGTGTAACCTGGTCGAAACGTCAAGCCCCAAAAGAGGTGTTTATGCATGTTCGCGCTTATTCCCGTTAATTATATTACTATTAATCATTTGCTCCGTTTCGAGTTAGTTTATGTAAATAAGTATGGGTTAATATGATGTTAGTTATTGAGTTGTTATTTAATTGTTATGGCAAATGTGTTAGCTGTGTCGAAGAATTTGGCAACGTAGTTGAGAGTTCCACGAAAATTTTGTGTTTGTCAATGGGTTTCCATATTCATTAAATACCTCTTTTAAAATGTACTTAGGTAATTAATCCTTTTCTTACACCTTTAGGCAAATTATTTTTTATGTCAAAACTTTGTATTTTCTATTTTTGTCTGATGATGGTCACGTATATTTTTATCCAGGATTATAGATATCTAGCGAATTTAAAATTAAAATAGTAAGTTACAAAAAAAATATGTTTTCAATTGAATTTCTGTTATTATTTTCCCTGAATGTATACTTTTAATTTAATGTATGAACTGCTTCGTTGGCCTAGGTGTGCTAAGCGCGACTGCTACGCTAGGGGTCTTGGGTTCGATTCCCGAGTCGACCAAGGTGTTATTGGGTTTTTCTATGAAATTCTCAGTAGCAGGTCGGAGTTTGGATTTGTGCCCGGTTAGTAGCAATAGGCTCGCCCCCTATTACATGGGACCTAAACATATCGGCGAACTGTGGGTGTACATTGGTACACCTCTGCCTACCCCTTCGGGTATACAGGCGTGATGATATGTTATGTATACTTAGTATTAATTTCCATTAAGGAAATGGACCAAATAACAATTAGCTTCTACATAAAGAATGCAGTTTGTAGAAAGCATGATTGAGATTGATTAAAATGACATCGGAATTTCACAATTACAGTGGAAATCCGTTTGAAAAATACATGCACGAATCTAACATTTTCATGGCCGCTATTTGAGAGTTTATTTATTTCTTGAAATAATTACCGACAAAAATGGATAACTAGCCAAGTGATACCTAATTCATCTGCGGTTTTCCTTTTAGATATAACATTAACTACGTCATATAATATAAATTATGTCAAATTCCTTCGTCTAGTAGATAATAAAAAAACCTAGAGGATGGGTAATTAATTTGGGGTATTATTAAAAAGGATGTTTTTGTTAATAAGTTTAAATTATCAATATACATCATACATATCATCACGCCTGTATCCCCGAAGGGTTAGGCAGAGGTGTACCAATGTACACCCACAGTTCGCCGAATGTTAGGTCCCATGTAATAGGGGGCGAGCCTATTACAACTTATCAATATAGAGAGATAAAAAATTATGTCAATTTCTGAGGTCTGATGGTCAAATAGCTTTTGGGGCTTTATTAAAGAGAGAATACCTTAATAAAGTTACAAAGAAAGTCCTGTAGCTCTGTTAGAAATGTAATGTCATTTGTGGTTAACTGTAAAAGAAGATAAGAAATTAAATAAGAAAGCAGTACACGTGTAAACCGCTCATGTTTTGTTACAGTTATTGTAAGTCAAAGGACTTATCAGCGTAGTCGTGATAACTTGGCGCATTTTACTCTAGAAAAGTCGTAAATTAAAACTATGACGGGACTAATAAAATAGTAGTAGAATAATTGATTACACATAAAGGAATACAGTTGTTTTTTTTTTATGACTACCTCTGAGGTATATCCAACCAAAAAAAAATGAATAGTTTTTTGTAACATACATAAACATGCCGTCTAATTGAGAACCTCCTCATTTTGAGGACCATTAATTTTGTAGTCTTACTGAGATATATAACATCATCATCATCATCATCATCATCATCATCATCAGCCGGAAGACGTCCACTGCTGAACAAAGGCCTCCCCCCTAGAACGCCACAATGAACGACAACTCGCCAATTGCATCCACCGGGTGCCCGCCACTTTGACGATATCGTCAGTCCACCTGGTGGGAGGCCTGCCGACGCTGCGTCTTCCGGTTCGTGGTCGCCACTCGAGAACCTTTCTTCCCCAACGGTTATCGGTTCTTCGAGCGATATGGCCTGCCCATTGCCACTTCAACTTGCATATTCTTCGAGCTATGTCGGTGACTTTAGTTCTTTGGCGAATTTCCGTATTCCGGATCCTGTCGCGCAAAGAAACCCCGAGCATAGCTCTCTCCATAGCTCGTTGAGTGACTCTGAGCTTCTCCAAAAGGCCAACCGTTAGCGACCACGTTTCAGCGCCATATGTCATCACTGGCAACACACACTGGTCACTGGTCATATAACATATAACCAAATAAATAGTCATCATGTTCATCATCTCCCTGCTCTGTTCCCAAATATTTGGGGTGCGTATTCAGCATCCATTCATCTCTACAACTTGCCATCTCAGCATTTACTCCTTTCTTTCTCATATCATCTTTCACACAAACCGAATAAATAGATAGTATCCCAACCAATACACTATTGTGCTTTTTAAAAATATTTGTACTTACATCCATTCTGAAAGACTAAAAAAGGACTCGAATACAGTTTTAAAAGAATAGTTAGTCGCTGGGGCACAGGAATCCTACATCGTAAGATTTTACAGTAAATACTTATTCGTATTTAAGTTTCAGTAATCAAAAGCCAGTTAAGTAACAATTAGAAACTCGAATAACTAACTCTATACGCTCGAACGATTGACATTTAACAGAACTTAGTCAAGAAAGTGTAACAACGTAAAAATTTCATTCGAGTTTATTTTTAGAATTTTTTAAAACAAACTCAAAATCCGTATTGTTACGTCATCACTTTCCATAACCCTATTATTAGAGTTATTCTTAATTACATTTTGAGTTATGTCATACTTTGGGACACAAATAACTTCCTATTTTTAATTATGGGGTCGTTTCGTTACTTATCTAAGCCTACGTCATTCTCGCATTTAATAATTAATTACAAAAGATTTTTGTGGAGTATTTGACGTTTTGAAGTATACACCCTCTTTTGAGGGGTTGATATTGTAACTGTTATTTCAAGACTCATTTTTTTTTTGTAAAATTGGGATTCTTCACTGCTGTAACTTCGATGTATCGTATTCTACATAGTAAATTGAATATTTCTTTATTTATTCACGTATTTTAATTCGATAGGTACTTCGGTTTGAACTGTTTTACGCAATAACTTGTGTTATAAATCATTAATATATTTGCAAAATTTTAAAGAGTGACAGCAACACAGTTAATATTTAGTCGTTAATGATCTGTAATTTTCTGACATTACAATAACGAATTGCAATCAATAATGCCGTCTTAAAATATTAAATTTTTTTTTCAAATTCCAGGCGTTTTATTAAGAAAAAGATGCTTATCGTTTTATTCTACTATTAGTCCAGTCATTTGGTGCTCAAAAAGGGGGTTACATGGGTGGATCTCCGTTATAGTTGAAAATTGGTGATTTTATAGATTACATTAACATAACATTAACATTAACATATCATCACGCCTGTATCCCCGAAGGGTTAGGCAGAGGGGTACCAATGTATACCCACAGTTCGCCGATATGTTTTGGTCCCTATGTAATAGGGGGCGAGCCTATTGCCACTAACCGGGCACAAATCCAAACTCCGACCTGCTACTGAGAATTTCATAGAAAAACCCAATAACACCTTGGTCGACTTGGGAATCGAACCCAAGACCTCTAGCGTAGCAGTTGCGCTTAGCACCACTAGGCCAACGAGGCAGCTTTATAGATTACGACGTAATTTTTTCGACCCTGAAAGGAGTTATTCTCATAAAACCTGAAAGATGTTTTTGAGCGCAATTTTTCTGAAATAGTGGAGCGAGCGGCAGAGATACGCGGTGGCAAACTGAAAATTCGAGCACGTCGGTATCTTCAAAATTACCAAGTTTCAACACTCCCGGAAAACTTTCCAGGTAGAACTACCAAGTGACTGGTCATAATATGTCAAGCCTTTGTTTACACACTAAACAGTTCGTGACGTATATTAAGTATTGTAAATATAATCCTTGTACCGTGATGCCATAGGCAGGTTGCTTCGATGCGTCATTTCCGGAAACTAACGTTACATTGTTCTAAGGTACAATAGAAAAAAAAAGGACACAGTTAGTGTATCAGATTTAGGACATGGAAACTAAGCTTTTGTTATTCAAAAAAGATTTGTACGGGACACGTAACAATCATTCTATATTAACTTGCTTACATAATTGTGGGATAGTTTGCCGGGGGCGTTATGGTACTAAGACTTCGGTTGGCCCCGTAACGCCGCCACTAAGGCGAAGGATGGCACCAGGTGTTTTGCCGGAGTAGTCGGAGCCTTTCTCAAGGCTCCGGAAGCCCGGACTCTTGCATCCTCAACCCCCTGGGGATGCAAGGCTGGCTCATAAATGAGTATCACCTGACAAAAAAAAATAAAATAAAGGATAGTTTGCAACAAAATAACGGTTTTAGCTGATGGTAGTAACAAAATAAAATTTGGGTTTTAAACAAATGAGGATTCCTTGAAAATGTGGTGTGTACGTATTATGTGGGTACTTTATATAATATGTCTTAGAGCTTAGTAGTATATAGTCGTATAAGGAAAATACTATAGTAATTTTGACCAAACTTCATCTGACGTCAAAGAACATAGTTATACGTCACTCTGACTTATCAGTATAGAATTTCAATTAAATAAAACCGAAATAATTGTTACATTGTTAAAAGTTTCAAATTTTAATTTAATGATTTAAGCTAGCTGAGCAGATTAGCTTGAGTAATTGTTTTATGATAAATATAATTAAAACTAGACTCTAATATTGTATGTGAGTAATGTGTATTTTGCGTGTATATTTTTTTATTAAATAGTTTTAAAGATTTTGTTTTTAAATTATGCAGATATTAAATCAGCTAGCTTTAAAATACTAGTGAAGACAAGAGAAAGTCAAAATCAAATATAACAAGCTGAAGTTCTAATTTACCTTGAAAGATTTGACCTAAACAATCATTCATATACAATGTACACACGTATCAAATTTAAGAACAATATTATAGAAGATTTTATTTCAATTGAAATACCATTTCCCACAATATGTTTCTGTTGGCTTCACTAAATATTTTTTTAATTCAGCTGCCCTTAGGCTAGGTGTTTAGAATTGTAACGACTTATGGAAAATTTGCAAATCATCTGTTATATTAAATGAATTTCACAATAGCGATAGTCTAACTCTCATCAGTAAGCGACTGCACCAAACGTGATATACATTTGTTATTATCATCCACTTATCCGTGATACAGCGATATTATAAGATAGGCTTACGTGCCTACTCAATCATTTTCGCAAAAACAGTTATGACGTAAACATCTATCACAATAGAGTAGCACCTAAATGTTTTGTCTGAGTGATAACAGTAGGAATTACACTGTCTCCATACTACAAGCTCTTCAAGCGGGTACATTGCGATTGTTTGAGCGAGACGGCGCTATACACTGCGCATAGCGGCGTCCCTCTTACACAACGTTAACAGTACTGATTTAAGGGTTTATGGTACAGGTTAGGTTATCAATTCTCACGGGTTTTAGTACAAGGACGGGTTGAGTGCGTTTAATATGCGGAAGTGTTAGTTTACGGGGACTGACCGATACCCGGTCTTCCTATTGTCCTTCTGTTACCATTTAATTGTTTATGATACTCTTACTTGTTTTTTGTTTTTGATGTTCTCACTTCCGCAATCCTTCATTTTCTTTATTTACTTTTGACTATACTGCAAATTATCATCTCAAAGCTGAGCGATTTAGTCAGCTATATGCACTTGCTAACAAGCAATATCCGAATACATAAGTAATCTGCCAATTCGCAGTGAGCAAGCGTGGTGATCAGTACTCGTGCCGTCTCTATATGGTAAGAGGCCTGTGCCCAGCAGTGGGACGTTTATAGGCTGGATTATGACTAAAAGTTATTTATCGAGTATTCATTTGATATAACATTTTCCGCAAAACGAAGAAATAATCAAGATTGAAATGCTTAGTTTACTATATTGAAAGTAATGTTGTCTACTTTAAGCTGGACCAGTGCAAAACCTGCTGTTACTTCAGCTTAGTAACAGTCCACTAATTAGATAAGAGTCAAGAACATCACTTCAAATCACGGAAATCATTTGCAGTGATATTGAAATCGAATGAAACAAGACTAGCTTGTACTGATTTGCGTAGCCTTTAACAAGGATCTGAGTATCAAAACACAAATCTCGAGTAGATACATAGATCAAGGGCTAATGGTTGATGTGGGAGTTCAGAATAAGCTTCTTAAAAGAATATCTTAGCTTTTAATTATTCTATGAATTATTTACTACAATAATTTATTATATATTCAGTGAAACATTACACTAACATCAAAAGGTTTTGTTACACCCACTGCTTTTCAGTCTTTTTTCCAAAACCTTCATTTTATATTACAAAATTTTTGTCCTTTTTTTAGAGTTTAATTCTCTGTAGACGAAATACTTAATAAAATATGAAAATAGCGATTTAATGATGACGATGAGTTCTTTGACGCCATTTAGTTTTTATTTATGTAAGTTTTAATTTAGTATAGTTAGAGTTTGTTATTATATTAGATTTATTTACATTTAATGTGAAATCGATGCAATATTTTGTTCTAAATCTGTTTAATCATAAGTATGACTTGACGCAATATGTATGTTTCTAAAACATCAAAAGTAGTATGCCCGATATCAATCTACAACAATAATTTTGGATCGGAGATTTTGAGGCAAACAAAAAATATCAAGATTTGGACATGATTTTGATCCGAATCTTTTTAGGCCAGATTTAGTGGTTTTTTCGTCTGGTTCATTGTAAAAAAATATTTTAAGAATCGCAAAAGTTATGGAACTAATCTGAAGGGGTTAAAAGGGCATTGACCTGAGAATCCCTTTATTTATGGGAATTAGTAATATTAATTAACAACATTACACACAGAAATGTACATTGCTAAATCTGAGTGTTGTTAGTGTATCTGTAATTTAATGTTTATAAAACTTCTTGCGTCACGGGATATATATTCGCTAGTAACTTTTTTTTTAAAAGAATTTAAATTATACTTATTTCGTCCCATGTTTTTTTTTTAATTTTATTCCTTTCGAAATAGTAAACTCATACTTACTATAAAATACCTTCACTGTACAGTTGAATAATCGCAAAAATCTTGTTTTAGATTAATTAAATACTAACATAATACTGTAATGACACCTTGAATAAGGTATTACTTTAGATATAACTCATATAACTGTAACCAAGAAACTACTAAATTGCAATTGTTTTGTGGCACATTCATTGCTCGTTAAAATGTCAACAAATTTTGACTCATTAATAGATAGCCAGCATTGAATATCGTTATCAGTATATAATTGTGTATGTTATTATATTTATATATTAGATGTTAATTTGAGGTATGTTGACACTATGTCGAGAGTTGTGTGGGTCGCAGATTTTTCGCGCAATTATGCTTATGAGACTACAAACATTAATCACGAGAATTTAAGAAAAAATGACAAATAATTTTGAACAAATAATTAATGCGTTATCCCTTTGGTTTATTATGTGAGTCAAAAGTGACATCACAGCTTATGGAAAAAATATTTTTAGGACCGTAGAAAAATATCATCATCATCATCATCATCAGCCGGAAGACGTCCACTGCTGAACAAAGGCCTCCCCCCTAGAACGCCACAATGAACGACAACTCGCCAATTGCATCCACCGGGTGCCCGCCACTTTGACGATATCGTCGGTCCACCTGGTGGGGGTCCTACCAACGCTGCGTCTTCCGTTTCGTGGTCGCCACTCGTAGAAAAATATACGAAAGAGCAAAGCAGTAAAAGTAAATTTATTAGGTCTAGCTTCTACATAATGAAGCAAGTTAAGTCTTGTTACTCCAAAAAATGCTAAGAGAACGTGAATATCAATACATTGCCCCACATCCCATGAGAACGCCTCGGTTAGACAAGATCTTTAACAAATTGCGGTTTCATGATTATTTACTTCGTGGGATTTTCCAGCAAAATTAGGTCACCACAATATTTTAGATTTAACTCAATACACTTAGTTCAGGCGATAAAATTATAGCGCAGCGTTAAAAAATACGGGAACAGCGATTAAAGTAGAAAAATATTATTATTAGGTTACTTCCTAAAGATACTCCTTCCTTTTTATGTGGAAGTTTTATGTAAATATTTTCCAGTAAAAAGGCAAGCAGGTTTATATTTCAAAACTTTACACAGTTTACTTTATGAAAATGGATACGTTTATTCATTAGGGCGAAGAGTATGATTTTTAACAGAGAACATTAAGAGGTCAATGGTCGATTTGTGATGAAAAGTATTTTTTCTGAAAACCGTGATAGTGATTATACTTGTATTAATTTTGCTTTATTTTGAAACATGTTTTTGCCCGTGGCTTGAGGTGATTGGATGTAGCAGTGGCACACAGCCACAAAGCAGCATTTTCATACCAATTTTCATCCCCTATTTTAAACTGTTTTTAACATTAAATTTCTCAGTCTCTAGACTACTTAACAAATAACATCTAAAGCAGATCAGTAGTAAAACTACTTTTTAAGGATTTTTTCGCGGTTTATATTAAGATTTTAAGTCCCGACGTTTCGACACCTTTGCAAGGTACCATAAAAAGTAGTTTTATTTCAATGTCTGTCATTCGCGTAAACCTAAAAAACCAATATGCAGATCAGTAGTTTAGGGAAAATTGCGGAACAAAACAGACAGAAAGAGCTACTTTCGCATTTCAAATCCTTATTAGTAAGAATTCAAAGCATTTTGCCACAACGTGCCCATCTAAACCACAAAATTCACACGTAATTTAATACATTACATAATATTATAAACTCCCAATTTACACCCTTAATTAACTCTACACCAAAATCTGAATAATCCGATATTACTAGAAGTTATACTTCAAAGAAACTTAACTGATTTGCAAGTCTCCTTGTGATATCCTAATTAATAATTATGAGGTCAATGACCTTGGTATATTATGTAGTTTGATATAAAAATGTTATACGTAGAAAACATATACTTTATTTACTACCTAGTATTATGAACTATCCCGCAGGAACGCAATGGATAATTATAAAAATAATTTAATTATTCAAAATGGCGGCGATGTGGTTCGCCACCCATCACGTCTCGTTCCTCGCGGGGGCGAAAAGTGGGCCACGGAGAGCCGCCTCGCTGCGTTGCATGTAAGAGGAGGAATGGATGGTAAGGTGGATGAAGTATGTCAGATGATGGATGTTGAGACAAAAATAAAGAAAGGTATGCTGAGATGGTTTGGCTATGTCGAGAGAATGAATAAAAGAACGATTGACGAAAAAGTGTATAAGGCGAGTGTGAATGAAAAAAGGCCACATCAAGAGCATACCATAAACAGAACAGCATGTATGAAGGGAATAATGAAAGTGGACAAAGCAAAACAAGTATGTAAGGATCGTAGCAAGTGAAAAGAAGTGGTCTCTGCCTACCCCTACAAGGGAAAGAGGCGTGATTATATGTATGTATGTATTATGAACTTCTAGGTAAACCTTTAAATCTTTAATGTTTTCATATGAGTACATAATACATTTAATATTAAATAGAATGTATGCTATGGTTCAGTGACCGGATTTGTATGGAAATAGAAGTACTAAACCTAAAAAATGAGGTTTTTCGAATCTATAGACAGGTCCTGACGAACTGAACGGAAAACATCCAGAAAATTGTTGGATCTAAATCGATTTGGATCATATGAGAACTTGATATGTATGAGAAGTTAATGATAAGCATAAAAATATTAATTCAAGACTGATTTTATTGTTTAAAAGAATTAATTAATTTTATGCGTTTTTAACTAGTCAAAAAAGCACTTATTAGTACCTATGTCACTACATTAGAATATTGTTGGTGGGATCTACAGCTGCCAATAAACTGCTTTGCAGTTTAGTAGAAGCAACAATTTTTGTTTTCAGCTACCTGTAGCACGAACTTAAACATTTTGGGAAAGTTAATTTACAATATCAAACTAATATTATAGAACGAGGATTAGCGCGTACATGCATAAATACCTTTAGGGCTTGACGTTTCGACCGGGTTACACCGGCCGTGGTCGCAAGCAGACTGGAGGTGCGGTGTCATTCTTCCGTGCACGGCGTTGATGATTTTTCATCTACCCCATGTTTTGTAACTACCCTACACACTGCACTGACTGTGTGCGTATTACGATGCATGTATGCGCTAATCCCCGTTCTGTAATATTAATATAAACATGCAGCGCGATAGTTTAAAAGTTTATAATATCAAACAAAGTCCTTAAAATCTCAATTTCTTAAAACCATCCTTACTCATGATGTCTTACTTTTAACGTTAAAAAGTTAATCTTACCCTAGACCCAGTTAGTTAATGCTAGGCATTAGTCAGATTCCAGGTTATCTGTTACACTGGCTAGAGATAAGAGGGATTAACTCGGAGATATTAAAGACCATGTAAGATACTTTCCTTAGAAATTTATACAAATAATTCCTAGATTAATAAAAAATTGTGACGGATTAAAGGCCTATTAAATAAGTTAATCTTTTAGTGCTAATCTCAGTTATGTCTAGTAACTAAGTTCAATACTTAAATTCAAGTGTCACCATAAAAATAAACGTAGTTTGGGCAAAACCATTCAACACTATTAACTTGAGCGTTTGAGAACACGATCATGGAAAAAAAAGTTTATAAAACTCAGTTTTTTATATGATCAGTGAAGTCGCCTTCAGGGTCTAATTCAAAGTAACTAACCAACAAAATCACTTTGTTTAATGTTTCATCAATTTAAAGATATTGGTTTCTTAGGTTTACGCGAATGTTAGACATTGAAATAAAACTACTTTTTACGGATTTTTTCGTGGTTTATATTTAGATTTTAGGTCCCGACGTTTCGACACCTTTGCAGGTATCATGGTCACGGGCAGACTTAATTTCAATTTAAAGATATTTTCATGTTAGATGTACTCCAACAATAGATTGGAAAAAGGAAAATAGCCGTAATACTTCAGCTATTACCAAACATTTGTCAAAAACTAATGCTAATACGGAAATACCTATCTCATAATTTATGTAATACTTATTCAAATTACATATACAAATATGGTTTTTGAAATGTAAGTGAAATATAAATATAATAATTACATGCATAAATATCTGAATTGTACTCTAAATAGGTTTTTCCTTTGAAATTATACACTGATGTCATGGTGTATAAAGGTTTATTTAAGAATTTTAAATGTACATGGTCCTAGGTTCAAACTCAAGTGTACAATTTGACAATGATCCTGATTGGCGCAGCGTCACATAATATAAATTTCATGAAAATTAATATAATATTCTGGGACATTTCACACACGGTTATCTGATCCCAAGCTAAGCAGAGATTGTGTTATATATAAATTAGACCCAGACCAGAACAAATGATCGTGCTCATCACACAAACATTTGTCCTGATTGGGGATCGAACCCACGACCTCCGGTATAGCAGTCAGGGTCACTAACCGCTAGACCAACAAGCCCGTCAAAACGTATATTTAATTAATTGAAATTAATTCAAAACTTTTGTTTTTGAAGTCGGTTTTTTCTTATATTTATGTTTAATCAATCATTTAACATTTAAAATTAATATATATTGTAAATTAACGTTTAACAACCAAAATACAATTAGGCAAAGCCTTAAGTTATTTACTGACTTTGAATGAAACTGATTTCAGTCTTAAATAATAATTATGTCAACTTAATGATTCCTATTGTTTATTACCCGATGCGTTTCACATTCTTTATATCCCAGTCACTGTGAAAACATTATGAGGTGTCGGAATGTTAACTAATTGAAAGGCAATGAGTAAGTGTTATCTTATCTTGTGATATAATCTCTATTAAACAATATCGGACATGTATATTATACTGTGTATAATAATCTGTAATCACGGTTATATGGCGCTTATAGACAAGTTGTGTAGTAAGGCTGTTCTAGAAATTTTGTGGCAGTATTTGTCAGGAAAAATCTAGCATGACGCTGGGTTTTGTCTTGTTGTCTATAAAGGTAGATAAACTGTAATGACTTCATATAAGAGAGATCTCCATCATCATCATCTACATAGAAACAGTCAGTCTTGATACAAAAATATTTTAACTGATTTTTGTGACCTATCTCATTCTTTTTTTTGTTAGAGATCTTTCCATTAGCCTGAGCGCAGGCTTTGACAGCTTCACTGGGCTTTGACCTTTGTCATAATTTGATGAGTGAATGTAGGTGTACTTGTTTCAAAGTTATAACATGTTATCCATAATGATTTTAGTGTTTTTGATAGTTAGCGCATAGGTAATCAATGTCAAACACGAGTGGATAAAATAAAATATCAATATCTTACTATTTATTAATTCACTAAAGTCATAATACATCACACCAGCACTTACTATATAAATCACTAGATATACAGGTAGTAACACCTAATACCTACAGTGCAGTTGTCAACCTGGTTCAATACATAAAAAAAACTTTATTTCCAAACAATTGTAATGTACTAATGTGTAGTATAGTAAGGTTTATTTTTACAAATTGCATAAATCTCTGATTGTACCACTGACACCCAAGCTAAGATTTAACTTGTGTTACGGGTGCCATGGCTCTCTCTATTAGTCTATGATTAACCTTACGTAAACCAGTACGGAGTTACATTTGAGATGTATCCATCGTTGAGCATAAACAAAACAAAGTTAATAGAGAAAAGAAATACAAACGGTTTTTATACAAACTTAAAATTAATATAGCTAAGGCTGGCTTCTACCTAGGTCAGCGCATAAGCATTGCCATACAACGTGGCAATGCTGCCAGCCTTTTGGGCACACTCCCAGTCGACAGCGATGTGGGTGAATTTTTTGACGCCTTATTTTAGTTCTTAGTTTTATTTAGTATATAATTTTTCCTATTTAATATGTAGGCTTAGTTTTTATAGTATTGTAAATATTTTAAGATATTCTGTACTGAATAAATACTCATATAGCTATAAACTTCAAATATACATAGCTAGTCTATAGACGAAAAACATTTGTAGATAAACTCTGAAAAATAAAACATTACACTTTTGACATACATATTAAACGCCGGTATCGAACATTGACTTTAGTACAAAAAACATTTTAGTCAACAAGTCTCAGTAATGGAAGATTCTAATTTCCTTTGTTTACTAATTAGTAAACAAAGGAAAGTAGAATCTTCCTAAAATAAAAAACTTATTAATAAGTTTTTTTATTTTCTAGTTCTAATTCTAATATAAAAAAATGTAGAGCTATTTGTTTACAGACTTCCATTTAACAAATTAGAATTTACGGTCTTTTAGAATTTGTATTATTTAGTGTTGAATCTTATCAATTTTAAGTAGCGTAATAATCATTATTATTGCATATTTTTCATTATGCAATTTTCATTTAAAACTAACATATTTGTAATTTCACTCATTCTAGTTTAAAATACCTTACATATTTTTTGTTTTCCTTCCAATAAAACTTTAATCTAACAAAATTGTAGTGTTGCTCATAATTTTATTATATCCAGCCAGTGTTAAAAATTACACTAAAATAGTGACTAATATTATTTATTTTTTCTGTATTTCCTAAAACATTACACACATACATTCCTACAACGTTAATCACATATATTTCGATATTTTTGTTATCTTTTGACGAATGACGACGCCTCGAACCGTACTATAGATAGTACAGTTAAACACACGTTAGTAGTAGCATAACTGTAGATTAAACAAAGAGAACCCTGAATAATTTTCTATAATTTATTTTAATAAACTATTCATCATAATTATAGCTAAGAACCATCACTTTCACGACAGCTATAAAATGAAAAAATATATCGAAATCGGCTTATTCGTTTAGGAGCTACGCTGTTACAGAAAGACACGCGCCGACACGTCAAACTCATGGTACCCTGTAATTTTTGATAGAAGGTTAATAAAAATTACATGATCCATCTTATTGCTTTGACGTAAAGTTGCTCTGTTCAGTGACTCAATGAGCATCGATCGAAACTGCTGCTGGATTACACAGTAAAATTAATTGTGGAGGGCAGATAAGCTCCATGTAAAATACGGTATTCAGCTGAATCCGGTAAGACTGGTAGCCAACTCCAACATAGCTGGGAAAAGGCTTGAGAGATGATGAGTGGGTTGCAATTAATGACAGACACTCGGTGAAGACATACTCGAACATAATATTACTTATGAATGTGTTTAGTGACTCAGTCTTAACATATCATAACTAAAACGCAGTCGACTATAATTAATGTTACATTATTATAAGTATTACCACGAATTAAATTTACAAACAACAGCGCCGCCATGATAATATTATAATTAAGAAGTTTTTATTGTTTTGATTGCTACGTCACACTATTATATTGTTAAAACATTCCGCTTCTGATACGGACTCTGTGACTTTGTGACCCTATTTATTGTTGGTCAAGTAACCCATTGGCAAATTTGTATGGAAAATCTTAATGAAGTATTATATAGATCTATGAATTCAAATATACCTAGATGAAAAAAAAAATTGTTTAATTATGAGTTTCTGTGTCCCACATTTTTACTCGCCTTGCTTTTTTCCCAAGATAATTAAAGTAATGTTAAGTCGTCCATCTATAATTTTACTTCAGAAATCACACTCCTATCATCTTTTTAAATTGAAATCTAAGAGCGCCAACCCACAAATGTGTAAGTGTGATCATCAACGATCGATCCTTTTCTACATAAGAAGAGGCCTTTGTCCTACAGTGGGATATTTACAGGTCGATATTATCATGTTATTTGGTTTCTTATTTGTCCAATTAAATATATTTGTTAAGCGTCATCAAGTCATTGTTACCACGTGAGGTTAGCTGACACCACACCAGTGTTCGTTGGCGACAATACGTGCATTGAATTTTAATGTGGATTTCTGTTACATTTTAAATCAATGGGTACAGTTAGGATGGAGAACAAAAACAACTACGAGTAACTACTGGCTGACTTTAAAGTACATTCTTACAAATTTTACAGACACTTACAATGTGGTCCAGTACCAAAATTAAATACTACGCAAAAATAATTTGATCACATACACCTAGCTCAAAAAAGAATATTATTATAATAATAATATAACATTCCGGGACAACTAATAAACATGCTTATATAACTCTAAATAAATAAATATTATGTTAAAAATTACACCCAGACCCAGAAAAAAATATAGTGCTCATCCCACAATTATTTGTCCTGGGTGGGAATCGAACCCACGACCTCTGGTATAGCAGTCAGGGTCACTAACCACTAGACGAACAGGGCTGTCAAAATAAATAAGGTATGTAACTAAAGTGCGGAGTGTCTTTTTCATTCGACTTCCTACTGCGTATTTTTTTTGTAACTTCACCAAACTGATATATCGCGGACCACGAAAGGAAATAAAAAAGGGCTCCGTTTTTTATAACGTATTATGCAAACATTATAAAAAATCTACCTGTTTGTGTCACTGCATCGACACAGTGATACCAATAATACATTAAAGTTTTCACATACACAACACATTCTATTGTGCGAAACTTCATTTGTTTTTTATTCCACAATTGTTTCCGCGATCCAAGTCAAAACAAATGAAAATCAAGACCTGATTGATTTGAAGAAAACTGTGGAAGTATGAAGTTTGAAAACAAATATATTTATAGAAAGATGATTGACTGTATAAGCAGGGAACTGCTTGTACAAAGCCAAAAAGGGTATTTATGCAAAGTCGCGCAAATTTTCGGAAAATAAATTACTTAGTCATGGAAAATTAGGAAAAAAGTTCCTTATTCACAATATTGAAGATGTGATGAAAAATATCCCGAAAAAATACTTAGTCAAGTTAAAATTAAGAATACAGTAAGTAAATGCGAATTAAAGGCCCTTTTGTTAAGAAATTATACTTACTCTTTATACGACTGTTCCTTTCGTAAATTTGTTAATTCCGTTGGTACTCAAACCCTATATTCATAACTCACTAGTAAGTGCCTACTTTGATTTGAAATACTAGGAATAAAGTACGTAAGTTTCGACATTAGTGGTGTTCGTTATACACAAAACCTCTTTAACTATAGCTAGGTAAGCTTAGAACCTAATTTCTAACAATCTTAAAAGCCTTCCGCTCCATTAAACGATTAGTCCTTAGCTATTAAACTCCGATAAAGCTACGTCTAGATTCTGATAGTATCGTAAGGTCATTGGACTTCGTAATGTTATATCACCATGGCAACGCAAACATTGCGTGTGAGGTCAAATCTTACGAGATTGAACTTACAGAATTCTCGGGGGAGGGAATCATATCTATCGAATAACAACAATGTTAACACTAAAGGTTATGGACATGTGTTGCTACCCATCACAAGTTTAATAGTAATTTTCAGGGTCAACTCAGGGAAAAATAAGAAAGAAAGAGGAAAAGCGTATTTGGTAACGAATAACTAACAAAAAATTGGACATCTTAATTCAAAAAACTCATTTTGAGCCGAAATTTTGTAAACTGACTCTATATCAGATGTATTTTTCACCCCTATACATATTATAATATATTATATAACTTTTTAGAAACACTGTATAATCATCAATCAACTTTTTCCCTTTTATCACTCTGTGTTTCTAAAATATTCTAAGACACTTCTGACAAACGGTGAAGGAAAACATCGTGAGGAAACCTGGATTCCAAAATTTTCGATCTGAAATCGCCAATCCGCAGAGAGCAAGCGTGGTGATCAATGCTCGCGCCTTCTCTATATGAGAAGAGGCCTGTGCCCAGCAGTGGGGCGATTATAGGCTGGATTATCATAACTGTCAAAAAGTTGGATTCATAGTTAGAATCTGAAATCACCAACCGCAAGTTAGCAAGCGTGATTATTAATTCTTTTATCATCTTTATGTGATAAGAGGCCTATATAAAAAAGTTACTGGCCACTATTATTAATTTCAACATTGCCCAACTTTACTTCCAAATGATTCATATCTTAACCGCTGTTATTGTTTCATACTCGCGTCAAATATTCTCGTATTCAATCATCATGACTATCAATATCCAATGTTTATTGATAATGATACGTTGACGTCATTTTGTTTTTTACAATTGACAGATTCGCTTAACCTTTTTCTTAGATATCGTCATATTACATTGGGATCTTAGAGGGTAGATAAGAAACTACAGAGTGCCCGAGTATGAATTGTAGGCACTACTATGAACTAAGTTTGTCGTAAAAATAGTTTCAAAACAGACCGTGGTCTTTTCATAAAACTATTTCAAAACCTTATATTAATTATCCTTACAATATTGGAACAATTGTCATTTATAACCGACTTCAAAAAAGGGGGGTTACTCAATTCGACAGGTTTTTTATGTTTGTCGTCTCAGAACTTTCGGCTGGGTGATTTTGATGATTCTTTTGGTCAGTGGGATATGAAGTGTCCATAAGAAAACATTTAAGATTTTATTTTGAAGTCAGTTTTTATTTTGTAAGAATTATTGCAAATGTCTGGCATTGTACGGAAAATAACTCAAACGTAACATATGCTAAGGCTCAGCGCAATCGGCTTGTAGCGATACTCGCACTCTATAGTTTGAACTTTTTTTATACTCTATGGTCATATTAAATTGGGATTTAAAAAAGTGTGTCAAAATCGAGAGAATTGACGTTATAGTTATTAAGTCAATTATGAGTTTACGTCATAATATAGAGTGACGTTTGTAATCTAATTTTTTACTTATATGGAGGTGCGTCAAATCTTTTAAAATAGATGTAGAGAAAAAATTGTTAATGAATTCGATAGGTTAATGGAATGGTTATTTATAAATGCTTATAGATACAATTGGTTTAATTCACATGATTGATTAGTAAAGACGTCAAATATTAAATAGTAATTGTGAGTATTTAAGTATTTTCTTTGTTTTGCATATACATATAAATGTTGTTTTTATAGTTCGGAACGATGTTGTCGCTAAGCGATAAAGTTCTTCGATAAATAATTTACAAAAATCTAGTATCTACGGTAGGTTATCTCAATAAAAAAAACTACTTAACTGTAAAACAATTAATAAAGGGAGAACAAGTTAAAGCTATAGTCGAATTCAAACTTAATGGCGGCTGTGAAGTTAGCTACACGCTGCGCAGTACCTCGCCCCGCACCCCCGCTGGCGCATAAGTTTGTTACTGCGCAGCGACTCGTATTCAGAGCCGCCATTAAGTTTGCACCGACCTGTACCTAACATTGTCAATTAAAGATACGTTAGAATGATTTAGTTTTACTCACGTTTACAATATTTCTTACATATTGCACAATATAACTTATCAGAACAATCTGACAAGATAAAATTATCTGAAATCTAGAAACAAGTAAAATCTCGAAGCAATTTTGCCACTATATAGATAAAAATCAACTGAAACACCATTACTATAAAAATCCCATTATTTTCGTACATCTCATCACGCCTGTATCCCCGAAGGGTTAGGCAGAGGTGTACCAATGTACACCCACAGTTCACCGATATGTTTAGGTACCATGTAATAGGGGGCGAGCCTATTGCCACTAACCGGGCACAAATCCAAACTCCGACCTGCTACTGAGGATTTCATAGAAAAACCCAATAACACCTTGGTCGACTTAGGAATCGAACCCAAGACCTCTAGCGTAGCAGTCGCGCTTATATTATATATTTATATCGCGATATATAATTTTCGTCATCACAGAAAATGGTGTACCAAGGAAGTCAACAACCTATTTTCAAGGTTACCTAGACAAGTCCTATGTTTAACTTAAAACAAACAATATAATAAATAAACAAACGAATCCTGATTTGAATTAATTTGGTAGGTACAGTCACGATCAAAAATATTTATCAAGTAAATACATTTTAAAAGAAAAACGAGTCCCTTTTAAAGTTGAAACTCAAAGAGAAAAACACGTAGGTCAGTGTACAAATAATTTCTTCGTAACATGTTTTACAAGACCAATCAAGAACTAAATTAAAAATATGCTTAGTGTGTACATATTGCTGCTCGTGACTGTACAATCTCTTGTATGAAGTGTATGTAAATACAATGAAGTTTATTATGTAAGGTGACAAATGCTGTTTATTTGTTGTATCGTAAGGAATAGTAATTTTGCTTCCTATTAATCCTAAGAATCTCTTAGCGTATAAAAATATAAAGTGACTAAATATCTTCTGTTCATGTTTTAAACAATAAAAAACAATGCAGAGAGTTAAACAATCAAAGATCTAAAATGAAAGATTCAGAAATTCGGAAAATAAATCCCAGCTACGACTAAACTGACATTTTACTACAAGAACTTCGTACGTAAGGTTTATTCAGAAAACGACAAATCTGACTTTATCGATACATGACTAGTAAGACTACTTAAAACGAAAGCACACAGGCCTTCATTCAAATATTTTAAATGCATGGTCGGTCAGTGTACTTGTCATTGTGCCTAATTTTCGTATTCAGGTAAACCTACAATGAAATCTCATTGAACTCTCCAAGAAAATTATCGTAATGACAGTTAGCAGAATGCCAATTATCGTAAAAATTGCCAACTGAAGCAAGTCATTAGGTCAATACATGCAACTCTTAAATAGCTGGATCGAGCCCTAGTAGTATGTACTTAAAAACGAGCCATGAAAATCAACGTTACCATAAATGTACAATATCCCTATCAATCTCAAAGTACGTACGTACAGTAAATAAGACAAATAAATCAATGCAATATAAAACAAAAAGACACAATAAAGAAAACAAATAAACAGTGATTGGCGTGCGTAGAATACATTAATGAGATATTAACTCCAATAAAGCGAGGTCACACTGCTGGCGCGAGCGGTTGTTACGTACCTAGCTTTTTTGTTTTATGTAACATTTACTTCCTTGAGGTTTTAATTGTTCTGGGGGTTCTGGGGAAGTACTAGCTTTGCACTTATCCTTTCTACTTCTGAAATATTTTAATTCAGAGGAAATTATTGTATTATAAGCACTATTTTTTTTTTTGTAATAATGTGAAGTTTTAGCCTGGTATACCGGACTTAATTTGAAATATTTTTTTTTTCTTTTCCTTCTGTGACCACTAGTAAATAAAAGATGAAGAATAATTTGGTATCTACGCATGTTTGCGCGGTAATCCAAGTCTAGTAATAAGTATCAAACAAATATTTTATATCTTTTAGATAGTGAAAGATTAAATTCTTACAAACTAATCTATCAATGAAACAGGGTAACGGTCAAAGATACTTTTAATATTCATTGAAAATCAAAAACTGATTTGATTATTATCAAAGGTTAACAAAGCATTCTGTTAAATAAGCAGTCAAATACTTACTAAGCTCATTTAGGTAATATACCAATTAATTCATTTAATTATTTGATAAATGGATAGATACAATATGATACCCTTTTTGCAAGTACATAACACATTTGATAGGGACAAAACTTATGATTAATAAAATCGCAAAAATTCGATTCAAGGTTAAAAATGATAATTCAGCTTTTCAAAATTAAATTCACTTTTCGACGGGTCCTACGTATACTGGTACAAGTGCAAAAACACAACTGTTCAGGAGAGCGGTTCAAAGGTTCTAAAGCTTGTAATTTTGTCATAAATCAGTAGAAATACTTGAAATTTTGAGATGTTATATTTGAATCTCTAAGAAACAAGATTGCATTATTGTTTCTTAATTTTTTTTTATACTTTGGAAAATAGTGTCACTTGCATTGATGTAGCTTGTTTTATTTATTATGGTAAAACCTGTAAACTGATACAAGTGGCCACTTATACCAGTATACAATGTACTTGGTTATTCTTGTAGTAAGAGAAAATTTAAGAATTTTACTGTTTTAATATGCTATTTCCAATGTACTGATTAATATGAGGTTATAATATTAACAATAACATCTTCTTTTACCGACTTTTAAACACTTACACCAGTTTACTCAGTACTGGAAAACTACTTGCAACAGTTTTCTGCATTGTTATTTGTTAGTAAACTTAAATATTTAAAGGGTGAGGCAGGAAATGAAATAAAAATACAAAATTGAAGTCTTTTCCGGACCTACCTATGCTTAATAGGTGTTGTTAATCGGACGTTAATATTATTATGGCACTCATAATAATATTACTATCCTCTATGCGGCACTCTTAATGAAAATTAAAATCGATGGACTTGCCATCTTAAAAATAATAAAACTAAAAAATTTAATCTTCTTAATTAGGAACTTTCGGTAATTATATATACCTAGCAAGGCACCGACTCCATCAAATTATAAAGTTGTATTGTAGGTTAATACTAGTTTAGGTTTGGCTTATTAATATAGTTAGGTAGGTTATAGTATTATTTTTAACTTTTTAGTGCTATTATCGATTTTTAAAGTAAGTTTATTCTTTGCACAAAGTTTTTTATTGGTTTATTTTTAGTGATATATTTTAAATCTTAGATATTAATAATAATATGGCCTTCACCCATTCATCATTCTCATGATAATTTCCATCAAACCAAATGCAGTGCCACGCATCTCACAAACAACGAATTCCGGCTACATTCACGAGGCCATCGTAGCTTCATCATCAGATCTGATGGTAGAATGGTTCTTTTGAACGGCAAATGCTTCACTTGCTGTAGAAAAAACCAAATTTGCTGTACGCTTTCCTATAACATTATATAACGCTATAACATTTGAAGAGTTCCCTCGATTTCACCAAGATTCCATCATCAGATCCCGACTTGGTGACTATGGGACCATTTGGGAAGTATACCCTTTCCAACAAAGAAAAAAAATATTTCAAATCGGTTTGGAAAGCAAAGGAGATATGCGCGAACATAAAAAATCCGAATTGAAAACTTCCTCCTTTTTTTTAAAGTTCCCCCATGGAATTATTTTCCAGTTTTCATAAAAGGGAAGCAAAACTTAAAATCAAAAACGAAAGATTGAGTTACTTTGTTTTATATATGATCAAACAATACAAAATATATCATCATACTATTTAAAATGTCAATTAATATTTATTTTCGTAACTTCCTGGAGTGTTTATGTTACTAATTTTCTTTTTCTAATAAATCTATCATTACTTGACCTCTTGAGCGCTTCATTGTTGTGACATGTTACCACTACTAAATCAAGACAAACCAAATCTGAATAGTTTTTTAATAAATGAATATGTAACCTAAAACGCATCGCAGTTATACCAGTGTTGTAACGTGCTCCCGACCAAGAGTCGCGTCGCACGCGACTACCTACACTGGTGCAAGTGACTTATATCAGTGTAGATGGTCGTGTGGCAGAAAATCATGTCACTTATATTAGTTTACAAGTTTGTATCTTTGAAATTACTTGATAATTTAATATAATTTTTACAGGATATAAAGTTAAGGTAATTTTAAGGCTTTTGGTGCAAAAAAACGTATTTCGCTGTTTTGCGGGTTACACCAGTATACGTAGGACCCGTCGTTTTATCCTTTGACGATTTATTTCCCATCATAATATGTCTTTAAATACTTCACGAAAGTGTATAAGGGTAAGTGAATATTCTTACTTCACAAACATTAGTGAATGAACACACGATCCTATTTAGTGTATCATCACTCTCTGATATCATACTTATCACAGTAATGTTCTAATCATACCTTAACTGTGATACACACGTGCCGGCGAAGGACGGTCGCGGTCGGGATTTCGTAAGATCTCTGACGTCAATCATACACACACTTTGTTCAATGTGTCTTCAAACAAATGCACACCTCTCCTAAGACTATAGTTAGTAGTTTAAGGATAAGTAAAATATGTATGAAGCACGTATTTAAGAGAGGAGTGAAAATAGGTTTCTTTACCTAAGAGCAGGGCAGTGGAAATTGGTTTATTTATTGCTTTTTAGCTGTGCATCGCGCTTTAACCAATTTTTGTAATGTTTTGAAAGTTATTGGGTGAATTTCCCAAGTGCCTTATTTTTTTGTCTTCGTTGAAATTAGTATTTGAAAAAAGGAATATAGTTCTGAATTATTTTTTTTAGTATTCAATAGGTATTTATTGGGCTGTGGCAAAAATATGATTTGCCTAGGACTATTACAAAGGTAGAAATAAAATACATAAACCTCTATTTTTTTGCAAATCGGTGCTGTCCCACTACTTTTTTTGCAAACCAAACAGCTTATACACTACTAAAAATAAATAAATTAGGTTTATAACTTATTCTATTTCATAGAATATTAGTTTGTTTATTAATATATATCATATTTTATTACATAATTAACGATTATTATTACTGAGAGGCACAAACGTACTTGTCCTGAAAAATATTCTCATATCGCTGGACAAAAGTAAATCAAACATAACTTTACATCGACGAGTCGGACAGCATCCCCACCCCAATTGTATTTCCCTCGTTGGTGTTTGCTAGTGGGCAGTCAGGATAGAAGTGGGTTAAATTGCTGCATATGCCCACCAAAACTGTAAGAATGCCATTTCAGTTACTCCCGGACAATTATTTTATATAATAATAATAATAATTAATAATAATAATAATAATAATTTATTGATTCCAATAATAGTTTACAATTTTTGACAACATAATCCAATTATAAGTAAGCTTAACAATATACCAAGTGTGTCTTATTAATTGCCTCCGTTGCCGAACTAGGTTGGAAACCTGTATTTCAGCATACGGCGCCTCTACCCTTCGGTTGGGGGTATATATAGTTCAGCCCACATTACGACTTCATAGAAAATTTTGAACAAATTGTTAAATAATAAAAAGAAAGAGTATATAAAACTAAGAATAATGATGAATGAATGATGATGAGATGAATAATGTAAGGGTCCTCTGGGTGTGTTGAATGCAGAGATGAGTGAGTGTTTGTCAGAGGGTGAGATTGGTTGAATAACTTAACGTAAGATTCCGTACTTAGCAAAATTCCCACAAGGTGTTATTATTGCAAAACGGTAATTAAAGATTCAGTTTCATCATAAGACAAATAGCTCAACCATCGGGATACAGATTTTTTGAGGTTGATTTTATTCAACGTGTAGATACTTATGACCTTATTTATTTTATTATAAACGAAAGATCCTAAAAAGGGATAAAACCTACGCATAAATGATGTTTTAGGGTGAACCAGACGCTCGCATACTGAGTGGCCTCTTCGCCTATCAGTTAAATGAATAGTGTGCTTCAGTTCAGCATGCTGTTTCATTACAATATTAACCAGAAAGAGCTGTCGCACAGTGAGAACCTCACAGTACTCGTACAGAAGTTTTGTAGGATATCGAAAGGGTTTGAAAGTGGAGAGTTTCAGAATAGTCCTTTGGGAGATCTCAAGTTGTTTAAGGATAGTTTTTGGTGCACCTCCCCAGGAAGTAATACAGTAATTAATTAGCGATTGAACTAGAGCAAAGTAAATTTGTTTGAGAACTGTGGGAGTTGCTACACATCTCAGTGTTTTAAAGATATAGGTTAGCTTACGTATTCTTTTACTTAATTGTATTATGTGCATTCCGAAATTAAGATTTTCATCTATAGTAACGCCTAAGTATTTAATTGCTTTTGTGCGTTCTAAAGCTTTACAAGTACATATATTAGTTTGCAGAGCACCAGTAGAACAAGTGTGTGCGATCAAACTTAAACTAGTTTTTAAAGAGCCACGGATAGTAAAGGCAAGGTATTTTGTTTTGTCGACGTTTAAACTCAGTATGTTGTCATGCATCCACTTTCTAACCCTGTCAAATCCATTTTGGGCTAGCTGAAATGTCTCATTCCATGTTTTAGCAGTGAATGTGAGGGCAGTGTCATCTGCATATGAGATAATTTTTCCATGGAATGAGGGTAGACTTAGGAGATCGTTTATGTAAACGAGAAAAAGAGTTGGACCAAGAATACTGCCCTGTGGGACGCCATAAGTCACCGAAACTTCGTTGCTCGTGTACGAGCCTAACGTGACACATTGGGTTCGGTCACTCAGATAGTCTGTTAAAAGCTGGAGTTGAATTCCCCTTATACCAATCCTTTCCAATTTGGACAAAAGGATCGGAACAGAGACCGTATCGAATGCCTTGGCTAAATCTAAAAATATCGTAACGCATTTATTACCTCTATCAAGATGGCCTGTCAAAAAATCTGTAAAACTGTTAACTGCATCATCAGTTGATCTTCCTCGACGAAAACCAAACTGATGATCAGATAAAATGTTTTGCTTCTCTAGATAGTTGATCAATCTATTGTTAATGATTTTTTCCAAGATTTTCGAAAGCGAGGGTAAGATTGAAATAGGTCTGTAGTTTTCGATACGGTCTCTATTACCGCTTTTATGGATTGGAAGGATTTGAGCCTTTTTGAGATCTTTAGGGAAGACACCTTTGGATAAACACATGTTAAAAATATAAGTAAGATGTGGCACAATTATGTTTTTATGTTCTTTTAATAATTTGTTAGACAAACCATCGCAGCCCACAGAGCACTCATCCTTTAAAGAGGATATGATACTATAAACCTCCTCCTCATCAGAATTCAATAATGCAAATGAATGAAGATTTTGTTCAAGAGAAAAATGACTATCCGGCGACACCTCCTCCTGCAACATTGTAATTTTTTCGGCTAAAGTTTTACCCACATTGCAAAAATAATTGTTAATATAATTAGTAGACATCAGTGGTGTATCAGATATGGTGAGTAATTCTTTAGGAAAAGTACGATCTTTAGAAGTGTTAGTAATAGTTTTTATTGTATTCCATAACTTTTTGCTGTCTTTACCAGCTTTTTGAATCAACTCCCTTTCATAAGTACGCTTAACTTTCTTTAAAATTGAACTGCAAAAATTTCTGTAACGGGTGTAGGTGGTTTTTAGAATTAGATTGTTTGGATCAGTTGTCGATTTTTTATGCAATTTATCCCTGTTACGCATACAACGCAAAAGTCCTTGTGTTATCCAGGGTTTTAATATTCGTTTTCTGCCCGGCAATAGGACTGTTTTAGAATTTTTGCTTATCGCGTTTTTTAATTCACCAATAAAGTAGCTCATAGCCAAATTACAGTCATTCGTGCTATAAATTGGACTAAAATCTATGTCTTTTAAATTGTTAGTTAATCCCTCCTTGTCTATTTTGTTGAACGTAACATATGCGTATTTACGGGATTGATCTTTTTTAAAGCATACTATAACTGATTTGTGGTCCGTCAGTGTGGACTGTGGTATGATAGTGATAGAGTTAAGTTTAGTTTTTAAAAGTACGTGGTCAATACAACTATTACTAGCGTCTCGAGTGATACAAAAATGAGCCGGCAGAAGACCATGATAGGCAGAAAGAGCCAGATAGTCACTAGAGGAAGTATTAATGTTCTCAGAGCCTATATTTATGTTCAAGTCCCCTATTAAGACAATATTTTTGAACTGAGATAAGTTTTTTAATGTATTATCTAAAGATATAAGAAAAGGATCTAAACTAGAATAGGAAGGAGAACGATATATGGCAAGAATGGCAGTGTCATTCCCTCCTGATTTAATAAGTAAGCAGTTGCAGTTTAGCATGATAGGTTCCTCAATGTGGAAGCCTAGTTCCTCCTTTATATAAACGACAACTCCATCATTTTGTAGTACATTTAATTTAGTCATGGAAGAGAAATAACCATTTAATTTTGGAATTCTAAGAACACGCGACGACCAGCATTCAGTGAGGATTAGTATGTCAAAATCGATTTTTAGTCTCGCTAGTAAAACCTGGAAGCCAGGGAAATTGCAATTAAGACTACGAATGTTCTGTGATAAAACAGTTAAAGATGCTTGCGTTGGTAGTATTTTGATGCAATCGTCCACTGCACACTCATGACATTCAGAAATAGCGAATTCGTCAAGGTCCTCTGAAAGAATATTCATGTTAGCCATCGAAATAGAAAAGATATAAGTGAGCTCTCTGAATGTTCAAGTTTATTAGAAAGTTTACCATTTTTGCAACGATGACCCTCAAGTTTTTATGTATATAGGAATCTAGGGTAAGTGTATATTGTATAGTGTAGTTTGTATTTTGTGTAGTTAAATAATAATTTATTTGCATGCAAAGTATTAAAAAATGTGACAAATAGATCCATAGTATAGGCAGTAGAATTAAGAACTGCTTTTGTATCGAATCAATTGTTACCGCAACACAGACTAGTCACTCCGCTTTTCTGAGATTCTCGAGATCCTTTTCAGAAGTAATCTTAATATGGGAAGCCTTTTCTTCTTTTCTTAAGTAAACGACACCATGCGACGTCCAACAAAACGAATAATTGTACTGTTGTTGAAAGTTCCTAGCTAAATAGAAAAGCTTTTGCGATTTAGAGGTAAGCGTTTCTGATATATAAACTGGTTTAGGTTGTCCTGTTATGCCGAGAATACCTGTATTCAATTTTTCGCCGGAATTTCTTCGTTTGTTGTAGGTCTTAACATTGGAAAGCATTTTTTCTTTAAGTACAGCCGTTGTGAATTCAACAACGATAGGGTTCGACGAGTCTTTAGATTTAATTCTGTAGATGTCCTTTACACAGTTCTGTGTTATTTTCAGATTAACAGTATTCCCAATAGTTTCCAATACGTTATATAATTCCTGTTTAGATTCACCTGTTTTCTTCGGGATGTTTCGGATCTCAATCCCAGTAGATCGAGCCTTACGCTCCAGTAACTCGATTTTCTCTTCAAGAGATTGGATAATTTTCTTATCCTCTCGTCTTTCAGACTCCAGCTGAGCAAATTTGCTTAAAAACTCGTCATATTTATTTGATATGAGCTCCACATTTTGAGTTAGTTTAATGTTTTGTTCCTTGAGGCAATTAATTGTTGTTTGCAAACTCTCAAATCTCGCTGCCTGTTCCTGTGAAAAAACTCTAAACATCTCTTTCACAAAATCCGAGCTACAGGTATCGCTTTCATTAAACTTACGCTTTTTTCTTTCTGTCACATTTTCCACAAGCGAGCGGAGATCAGGCGCCGACTCACAATGTTGAATTTCCACAGCGGCAGTAGATAGACTTGACTGCGGTGTCACTATGTCAACCCTGTTCTGCTTTTGCGCCTCTGAAGTAGTCGCGGTTGAGGGTGGCGGTGTACGTCTCAGAGGCATTTTTAATAATTCTGTTTACTCTGCTGCAAGGATTGGAAGTTAGTTTCGGAACGTACCTTTATTTCCAACCACTCCTCTTTATATTGGCAACACTGCACCATAAATCGTTTTGACAACTGTGACAGATGACAGCACCTTGACAGATGACGGCACGTTGACAGATGACAGATGACGACACGTTGACAGGTGACAGATGATTGAAGCGTAGCGTAGCTCTGTAGGGTATCCCTGTCTCAGCTGTTGCCTTCTCGTTCACACCACTACTGTGCGCCGCTTAGCACGTTATGCGCTCCTGGTACTTAACGAATTTTATTTGGTCGAATATTTTAATTTTAATTTTGATTTTTAAAACAAAAAACTGCTTGGGGGACACGTCTAAACACTTTCGTGGTCCGAGGGAGAAGGAATATAATCGGTGGTCGCATTTTTCTAGTGTAATGAGTAGCTTTTTTATTGTTGTTTGGTTCTAACAGAGGTAGTAAGTGAATAAGCTTCATTGTCTGTTATTGAATTTATCCTAGATATTATGCATTTTTTATAATTTCCTAAAAAGTGTGTATTTTCTCATGTCGCTGTTCTCATATCGCTGTAATCGGTGGCCTTTTTTACCACCGATGTGATAATTTACACCGAAATGATAAGAAAAAATCAATCGGCGTCATATATCTCATATCGGTGTTTTGATTCGTGATCAACGCACAGTTTTGTCACATCGGTGGATTGCTTTATCATATCGGTAGATCATTTTATCATCTCGGTGAGTCGTTATATCATATCGTTAGATCCCGTGTCATTCCGTTAAGTATACAAAGAAACAATGGCACATACAAACATACATACAGACACATACATATATACCTACATACAAACATTTGTACATACATACATACAAGGTAAGTTTACCTACATAGACTGCCAAAATCATTACCACGATACCACTGGGTAGTAGAAGATGTATAAATAAATGTATCATTAAGGGAGGTCTGTATTCGGTAATACGTCCGTAGGCTGAGATGATGATGGTGAGGTGGAGCAATTCATCGCATTAAAAGTTTCTATGGCAAAAAATTTTTAGTGCAAAAAATAGTAAGTACGTAATAATAAATAACAAAATAATTAATAGCTAAAAAGAAAACATAATAGTAGCTCTAAGTCACCTTTAAGTACCTACTAACTATTTCCTTTTTGATGTTCAAAGGTCAATAATAGATTATCATATCGCTGGATATGTACATCATTTCGGTGGATACACTTATCATATCGGTGTACAAAAAAAATAATCGGTGCCGGTTTTTCACATCGGTGGAAACCAAAATTCAAACTGAATTTTCTCCTCAGTCTTAAATGATACGTTGATGATATTAAATTTGGGGATATTTTGTATCCTAAAGATTACGTAAAACCTGAAAAATCTACAAAAAAATAAAAATTGAAAAAGTTCACCGATATGATAAGAAAAATGGCATTTGTTGAAATTCACCCTATTCTGCAATTCGGAAAAAAATATATGAGGAAAGCAGGAAAATAGGTTTATTTACCTAAGAGCAGCGAAGAGGAAATAGTTTATTTACATTCTAGCTGTGCCCCGCGGTTTCAAATGACGTTTTCTAATGTTTTAAAAGTTGTTTTGCTTTTCGGACAGAAAAAATCCTACAATCCCTATATATAAAAATATCTGTCCATCCAATCTTAAGTTAATCATGTTGTAGCTGATTCAACATCGTAATCTGATTAATGGTTTCTACTCTGCTTGGCCGTTTCCTAAAATGCGTTAGAGGTTTCCGACTTTTTAGTACTCACTTAACATGTATTCTACATATTTGATATCTACAGCCAATGTCTGTGTATCCTTATTCAAATGTTTATCAATTACTTGCTAGCTGTAAAGTAAACAAATGCATTGATTAATATTAAATGTTTTCTAAACCGGTTCCAACCATAGAAGATTCTGCAAACTCTCCTGCATTCCTAGCGCTGCATATCAAAATGATAATGAAATAAAGAAATGAATGTATTAACGCGAAATAAGCACGTGTATATGACCAGATTTTGCAAAACAGCACGTGCCGTTATTCGAGTACGGCGTTGTAAGCACATGTTATTTAATTATAATTAATTATTTTAACCTTTATATAACATAATAATAATATTTTGGGACATCTCACACACGGTTGTCTGATCCCAAGCTAAGCAGAGCTTGTGTTATGGTAACCAGACAACTGATAAACATACTTACCTATATATTTTAAATACATACATATTATAGATAAATTACACCCAGACCAGAATAAATGATTGTGCTCATCACACAAACATCTATTCTGAGTGGGAATCGAACCCACGACCTCCGGTATAGCAGTCAGGGTCACTAACCACTAGACCAACAGGCCCGTCAATATGTCGTTGTACATTGTGTTTATTAATAATACGATGTTGTTGTAATTAAGATGTAAACGTGAGCAATGACGCTACAGTTGTTGCATCCTCTACGGTAAACTTTTCTACCATAACTTTACTTTAAAAGCTTCATTCAAGTCTCGGACTCTGTTTATACCAAAAGAGTTGATTACACTCAAACGAGAAAGTATTGTTAAAAGTCAAATTGACATCCAAATCGACATTTTTAAGTAAGATTTATTTTATACCGTAGAATATTAGGTAATATCTATGTAGTATTTTTATCTACGACTTTATCAGACATGATTAATAAGATTATGTTTTCTCCAGAATGCAGGAACACTCATTGACAACAATATTTCTAGTCCTGTAATTAAACTGTGACGTCAGTTTAATTAAAGGACTAGACATATAATTATTACGTTGATAAATGTAGGTGGTAACAGAGCAGTGACTGAGAAAAATATATGTAAATAAGTACAATATATAGATAGATAGAATATTCTTTATTGTACACCAATTAAAATTAAATAATTATACAAATACCATCAATAGTAACGCGTACAATGGCGGTCTTATCGCTAATAGCGATATCTTCCAGACAACCTTTTGATGGACAGGAAAGATAGATGAGGTAGATGAGATGAGGTAGATGAATATATTACATATCTTTTTCCAAATTTTGACCATGGTAGCTTTTCTTGCCAAACATTTATGAGGCAGAACATATACAACAATATGTTTGTGTAAACACAGTTGCACTGTTAATTAGTTAAGTCTCACATAGCCCTACGGTCCGACGCTATTATGCTACAGATTACAAAATATTTATAAATCTAGCTTGGGAGAGACGAGGCTCTGTACTTTTCTTAAAACAGCCTTATGTCCACAGCTCAACCGCGGCTGGAGTAGCTTAACCTTCTCGATTACGTAGTACTAAGCCACGAAAGCCACTTTACTAGAGTAAATTGTAATTGTATAACGGCACCACACTAGTTTGAGCGCTTCTCAATCAGTCCGAGTTTCCTCAGTAAGGCGTCACACGTGTTGTCATAGCCGCACGTCATTTTACGACACGATTATATGCGCAAGCGACGACATTTGTATGTGTGGAGTAAAACTTGTTGGGTTTGCGTGTGTGTGAGTGAGGCGTGAATATTGTATGAATTCAAAAAAAACTGGGGCGTAGATGGGAAATGTGACGTCACCAAAAAAATTAGACTTCGATGACCTTGTGACGTCATGGGAATACGATAAAAAGTTATCTTGGGGTCCGAATGAAGCTGAGTCATAGGTGTGTTAAATGCATTATATGTGGAGATAAAAATGTATTCAATTCTTTAACATCACAGAGTTAGCTTTATCCAAAATGTGTTTTAAAAGTACGACTCCAAAATTATGAGTTTCATAGAACATGCAGTCTGGAAAAATTCGTTGACTAGATTTTAATATAGGTACTTTGACATAGCTTTTGTAGATATTTTTCTTTAGATCAGTTGAAACTCTTTAGATTTAGTTTGATAAAAAGTTTATTACTTCTTCTCGTGTCAACGACTCATTATTTTGTCATTAGTATCATCAATTGATATTATCTGATTGTGTGTGCTTATTTAGTAGATGAAGATGTAAACAGAATTTAGTTAAACGGTTTTAAATTGTTGATGATACAGATACATAGATCTAGATATTTTACAAAAAAAACTTACTTTATAAAAAAATATGTTGTTGTATTCTGTCATAGAATAGTCTAGATTTTTTCATAACTTTTTGTCGGGTCTCCTGGCAATTTCGCATCTACCTTATATAGATTTTTAGAGCGACTGGCCATGTAAAGATTTTTTTGGTTTCCAAATTTCCTTGGTAATAGAGATTGTCATAACATAGGTTATTAAAGAATAGTAAAAAAAAATGTTGCGGAAATTATGGATGTTTTTTCTTGTTCCTTGTGTGATTCAAATAAGATGCCTTATGTAACTGTGTTGGTTATTTATAGTATTATGTCTTTTTGCTATTGTTTTTTTTTTTCATTGTTATTGTTTACACTTTGAATAATTAAATAAGTTTATCCTCTTACAACAGAACTTGTGTCGATAAAAATAAAATGATTAGACATCAATGTAAAAAGAACTGACTTCAATGAAAATTGTATGTATATGAGACATTCTAAGCTATATCCTATAAAAGACAAAAATATCTTATGAATCACTTGTTACAAATATACAAAAAAAAATCTCCTCTTTTTGAAATCGATTAAAAATTAAACACATAAATCATAAACTACAACAAACTAATGAAGAGAATCAATATGGAACTTCTGCATTTATTTATATCGTGGTAATCTCTTTGTTAGTTAGTCACTCACTTATAATTCTCAGCGAGGTAATCAGTACATTAATACGCATAGCTAGAATTAAATAGACATAGAATTCTAGGAAGTGAATTGTAGAGGAAAATTAAAAATTGTTTAAATAATCTTGAGGGGACCTTATAAACAAGCATTAAATAATAATAATCTTCTTATAAAGAGAAGAAATAATTTCATATTGATAACCATGCCTGTTTGATGTGACAAATGGAATAGTATAAATATTACTAAATTGCGATATGATCAATGCTCATGCCTTCTCTATATGGGAAGAGGCCTGTGCCCAGTAGTGGAACGTTAATTGGCTGGAGTTATAAATTGCGATAAAAATACTATTGTAGAGCATATTTAATTTTGTAGAGCAGCCAAATTTTCAAAATTATAATCTAACATATCATCACGCCTGTATCCCCGAAGGGTTAGGCAGAGGTGTACCAATGTACACCCACAGTTCGCCGATATGTTTAGGTCCCATGTAATAGGCTGCGAGCCTATTGCCTCTAACCGAGCACAAATCCAAACTCCGACCTGCTACTGAGAATTTCATAGAAAAACCCAATAACACCTTGGTCGACTCGGGAATCGAACCCAAGACCTCTAGCGTAGCAGTCGCACTTAGGACCACTAGGCCAACGAGGCAGTTTATAAAATACTATTGTAGAGCATATTTAATTTTGTAGAGCAGCCAAATTTCGAGACTATGGTGACTTAAAATACTGCTAAAAACGGTAAATAAATATATCTTAAAACTATTTATTTTCTCCGGTGTCGCATCGCGTGCGAACATACAATAAATTATAAGATAACTCGGAAACGACACCAATTAATGAACAAGTTTCATCTGTGAAAACATCTACACAATCACTTTTTTACATTAATTTATATGTAGCTATCACCCGCGGTTTTACTCGCATAGTTTCTATTCCTATCAATTTAACTGGATAAAGAGTACATCTGATTTAATTAATTGCTTACAATTCAATACTCAAATCTAATATAACAACAAACACTTACAACTACACTAAACTGAAATAAATAAATAAAACTAACACGCGTCAAAAAACTCATCGTCATCCTTGTCAATGGCGGGAAACGTGCCCAGAAGGCTGGCAGCATTGCCACGTTGAATGGCTATGCCGATTCTCTGTGCAAGGAACAAACCAGCCCGCTGATCACGATTAGAGTCGACCAAACGTTTTGAGAGTTCCTTATAAATAATTCTTGCACTAAGATTATTATATATGTATAAGTGTTAATACAGATTATAAACTATCTAAGTACCTAATTTTGTCGACATCCGTGTTGTAGTTGTTGCTTGATACTATAATCCTTCCATTATAACAAACTCAAATATAAATCATGTTAAGACATGGTTTATAACAATAATATGAACATGTTTAAACCTTTATTTATGTTTTAATCCTGACAATGGAGGCTTTATTTGTATTACACAGCTGAATCATCCGCAATAAACTGATAACTCTTTTATTTAAAACAACTAAGGGTCTCGTTGTAGTCGTTGCACAATCAGCAACAAAAGTATCACTGAACCTGATTTACAAACTACCTGAACACAATAAAATATTAAACAAAATAGTCTTGTTCGTCTAATATGTAGTGACCCTAACTGATAAACAGGTGGATATGGATTTGTGAGATCAGCAAAATTTTTGTTGTTCGTCTGGGTGCTATTTATCTACAATAATTATTCAAAAATGAATTTGGATTATCTGTAACAGTTGTCTTGTTAACAAAGAACAGATTTACCTAGTTTAGGATCAGATATTATGTGTCGTAAGATATGACATTATTCGTCTGCATTTGATATAGCCGGCAGTAATATGATCCACAAATCTGTTCTTAGTCTGGGTATTCTATATGCATGTAATTTAAAAGTTTGCGAAATCACGGAACTGCGACATTTTGACAACTGCAATAGCGAACGTTTAAATAAAATGATCTGGCTGTTTGCACACTTTCCTTGCTGACCGTACATTAATTTATGAAATTGTAAGTGTGCAGTGACTTGCAATACTGTCAATACACAGGTTTCCGTGACAAGAGGAAGCAAAGTGAAATATTATGGAGACGGACGCCATTAATTTTATTAACCTTTTGACCGTAAGGGCCTATCATTTATTGAATGTATTTATTTTGCTTCGTAACGATGGGAGATACTTCATTTAAACGATTTTATTTCTTTGTGTCCGCGATCGCGGACAAGCATACGGACATGTTATAACTCAGTATTTTAAGACTGGTACACATTCTCATAATCGACAACTTTTACTTTAATACTTATTAGTAACAAAATTTAATTGGGTGAAAATGGTAAGCCTTGCATGAATAAAAAAAAAACAACACACACTGAAAGAGGTACTGCAATTTTCGCAAGACAAGGTAAACTATTTAAATTTTCCTCTATTATAACAAGCGTAAAAATTGACGATACTTTGTAATATTTTTTCCTCAAAATTAGTTCTTTCCTACTAAAATTACTGGACACTTTTAGCCTTCAATCTTTAATAGATATATTAAGTGACGTTGGACCTTTTTATTTTAAGTTCGAACTTCGATTTCGATCTCGTGTCAGTTTTATTCTAGCTAGATAGTAAAGTTTCATTTATATTTAAATTAACAAAAAAATAGGAATCATCAAACAAGAGAAACAATCGATAAAAAAGTACATCATTTAACAAAAGTCCATACACTTCCCCAATACACCCAATTACTAAACAATATTTTCACACCTTCGCACACAATCGTTATCGGTCATTCATTCATTCACATGTAAATTAATTGTAAATAATGATTACAACATCATTGTTATTGGCTAACAAGACCGCGTGTTTTGAAGCACGTGAGCTTGCCCAACAGAAACCATGCAAGCTAAAAACGTTCCATTCTTCAAAAAATGAGTTTACAAAATGGCCGAAAGTTTGTTCGGATTTCGAAATAATTTGGGAGTTTTTTGTTTTGAATTTGGTCGCGTTGCGTAATTTTTGTTAGTCTATGTTTAGTTTGAATTGATTAGATTATTTTAAGTTTGTTTACTAGTTAATAATATCTCTTTTTGACCCTATTCTTTAGTTTTTTTTTTAGTTATGTAAAACTTTTTTTTTACGAAATTGATCAAAAATCTTGTCAATTACTAATTACAGCTACGACTTAACACATAAATGAAAAACGTGTATTCTTCTTCCCCCCCTACACTAAAAAAAAACAATTAATGTTGTTGCATTTATCAAGGAAATTATGTGGCAATTAAAAACTGTTAAATAATTGAAGAATATTTTCTAATTGAAGTTAATTAATGTCAATAATTCTATAACTGTTTACACTCTGAAATTCTAGTAATTATACCGCAGAAAGATCCTAGGAATTACGTCACAGAAAAACTTTCCTTCCTTTAGTATCATGCCTAGTACCTCAGGGAGTAAACAGTCAAACTTGGACAAACTAATGACTCAATAGTAAATTTCGATGATTATTGAATAAAACTACTTTTTACGGATTTTTTCGCGGTTTTAATTTTAGATTTAGGTCCCGACGTTTCGACACCTTTGCAGGTATCATGGTTACGGGCAAACAAATCTAAAATTAAAACCGCGAAAAAATCCGTAAAAAGTAGTTTTATTCAATGTCTAACATTCGCGTAAACCTAAGAAACCAATATTTCGATGATTAGTTTAAACATAAACATACCATCACGCCTGTATCCCCGAAGGGTTAGGCAGAGGTGTACCAATGTACACCCACAGTTCGCCAGTCTGTTTAGGTCCCATGTAATAACGGGCGAGCCTATTGCCACTAATCTTGCACAAATCCAAACTCCGACCTGCCACTGAGAAATTCATAGAAAAACCCAATAACACCTTGGTCGACTTGGGAATCGAACACTGGGCCATCGAGGCAGTCATTTAAAGTGGCGTCTATGAACCTCTGTTTATTATTTTTGTGTGTTTGTATTGTCCTGTTTACATGTAAACGCGCAATAAGAGGCGTATTTCTCGGGAAGTGGGCGTCTCTCCTATCAAGTTACTCCGGTATTTCATATTATTATAATACGTAACTGCGTAACACTCATTCCGCAAATCTAAATGAGTTTTGGGTAATCATTGTTTTTGTTTTTTAATTGTTAGTTCCGGCACAAACAGATTTTGATGTTTTTTTAGGTATTGTTGGGAGCTTTTGGATTGTATTAATTTTGTAGGCGGTTTATTTTCTGGCGTTAATAATTGTACAGATTTGTGTTAAAACTATACAATCGAATAGTTATATATTTGATTATTTCCGATTATTTTTAGTCTGTCAGGTTCTAAAACTGTATTTCTTTTTTTTTCTAAAAGCATAAAGCATATTTTTTTCTATATTATTTCCCCAATCATGTACGATCATAAATTTTAAAAGTTTTAATGCAGGTACATGACTGTGATAGGTTTGTATTGTGCAAAAAAACTATGAAGAGTCGAAAATATGGTTCCTTTGTATTTGTGCAGTATGTCGTAGTCCCCTAAGGTCATAAAACAGAGAAGAGCGAATGAGTTGGTCAGGGAGGACTTGTCTAGTGGTTTTAGACGGTATGATTCAGTAAACCCCTATGTTATAAAAAGGGGGAACAATAAGGATATCCTTACATTAAAAATAGCAGACAATCGGAAGTTCTTGATCAATTAGCAATCCTGTAATGATCGGGGGATTTCAAATACGTAGGACTTTTTGTAATGTAAAAATACTTGGAGACTCGTTCGGGTTTTCGCAGCAAAGTAGCGAAACGTATTTCTTGGGATCGAAGTTAACCTTACAGAAGTTTCAACGGAATCGGTCCAGCGCCAGTGGTTTAGTCATGCAATGTACGAATGTATGAAAACAAAATACAATGTAAAATATTATGTTAGAAGTGTTTTGGACCTAATTATTTTACATGTAAAAAAATAGCTTTGAAAATCATTCAAAACAAAAAAAAACTATCCTAATAAAACTAAAATCTTGCTAATTAGCACGTAGGTAGTGCTTGTGAAATTGATATTTATTTACGTCTGGACATGCATATGTATGTCTAATTAATTAAAACCTGTATTAAACAGGTGTTAATTATTCAAATCTCGCACGTGTTTACTCATAGTAATACAATCTTATATCAAGCATGGTGTTGGCAATTTCTTTCACTTAAAGCACGTTATTTAGATAACTAATATATTGAGATTATGCAACTCTAGCATTCTTAAGATTAGCGATGAATTAACTAGCTGTGCCCCGTGGTTATATCTGTTTGATGACTCGGTAAAAATCTAGCTTGATGAATTAGTATTCTGTGTTATAAAAAGTAAAATAAGTTCTTTATTTACTAAAAAAATGCGGGTAAACGAAAATAATGAAAGTATAAATTAGAGTAAACCAATGATAACTGCTTTGGTTTTCCTTCAAAGTTGGAATTTCAGAATAATACGAATTGTGACAAGGTTGTATCGCTAGAAGAGAACCATTTACATCGGTATGTGATGAACTTTAAACAAAAGTAGATAGTGCGAAATCACTTCACATAAAAAGTAAAAAAAATATATATTATTTTGACCCAAAATATTGACGTCATAAAATTACTATGCGGACGAGATTACCTCAAGAATAACGCGGAATACACTTTAACAAAACAATACCCAACGGAAAATATTTCATACATTTCTGTGACGTCATTCCATACAGCCTGCGTATGCACTGCCCAAATTCCTATCAAAACATACAATTGAAACTCATCCTTATATTGAAGCAGGTATAAGGTCCACATTTCATTGGCAGAATATTTAATAACGTGCGAATGATATCAGATTGCAAGATACGGTTAAAATCGATACGAAAAAGGTCTCATTAAAAAAGTAAATGATTTAATTATGTTCCGGTAGCTAAACGGATTTGTTCAGTTATTGCTATATAGAATGAATTGTGCTGTCCGTAAGTGTGTGATTATGGTCGTAGGTTTTAATTAAAAAGCAATAATAAAAAAAGAATACAGGAATAAGACGCTTTTCTGAAAAGAAAAAAAAATAGGTTATTTGTCTTATTATTTTTGAACATGTTTATATTTATTTTGATTACTTGTTTTAACAGTCTGTACATTTGTGATTTGACACTTCAGTTAAAGTGGGTAATAAAAAAAAACACCTATACATATTTTTTGTAAAAGATTTAATAAGTAAATTAAAAGATCCCGTAAAGGCCCTTAAAGGAACTTAAATCAAGGTTCTTAGAAATAAGTCCAACAAGGCTTAAAAACGAGCAAAACCATTACAAAAAACATGTTAAAAAAAATCATACTTCCTGAACGTAACCTAGTGAGACCGCAATAAATTAAAAACTTAATATGTCTGTTTTTACCTAAAAGGTTTGCGTCCCTTTGTAGGGCGAAATTAAGGTCAGAGGCCCTAGTTAAATGCCCTTAAGACCTTTCTACTGAAATTACGAAATGAGGCGTTACGTCAATTAATTATTTAAATAGTTTTTGTTGTAACTAAACTAGAAGGTTTTTTTTATCAGAATTTTTGTGACACTCTTTGTAGGAGTTTTCATTCTTATCAGTTGCATTCTTTCAATAATCTGAAGAAGAATAAAATGTATTTCTAAAAAAGTGATTAATAGATTACAGTTTAATTAGTTCAGAGTTAGTAATTAATTAGCTGGAAAACAATGATGGGAGCAGATTTAGATACTTATAGTGATATATTCTTCGTTGTGATAAAAATCAATTACAATATGAAATCTAATCTTAAATGGCTTAAATAGGATTAGGTGGGTCACGTCAGTCGCATGCAAAGTGACCGCTGGGCGAGGGTGGACACAGTGGGAGCCAACAGATGGACGGCGTGGCCGAGGCCGGCCCAGGAAGAGGTGGCGCGATGACTTAGTCGCACACCGCGAGGGCTGGTTTGAGGTGGCGTGGGATAAGGTTGATGGGAATGACTTGGGGGAGGCCTTTACCCAGCAGAGGAGTAAAGGCTAGGGAAGAAAAAGAAATCTAATCATAAGTATAAAACGAATTGTCAAGTAACCGGACGTAGCTGATTGGGACTAATAATAAGTCTTGTACAATATAGACATACATACATAACATATCATCACGCCTGTATCCCCGAAGGGTTAGGCAGAGGTGTACCAATGTACACCCACAGTTCGCCGATATGTTTAGGTCCCATGTAATAGGGGGCGAGCCTATTGCCACTAACCGGGCACACATCCAAACTCCGACCTGCTACTGAGAATTTCATAGAAAAACCCAATAACACCTTGGTCGACTCGGGAATCGCACCCAAGACCTCTAGCGTAGCAGTCGCACTTAGCGCCACTAGGCCAACGAGGCAGTTTGTACAATATAGAAAGAGTACCATTATATTATAGGTACCATCAACTTATTCTTAGTCAGTGAACTTTACCATGGAAATGAGTGTTCACGTCACAACGATTACTTAAGACAAGAAATGCATTTGACCTTTAAAACATTAGAACATTAAATTAATATGTTAATTGGTTTTAATCAAGTGATTCTGTTATCTATTTTCAAAGCAAGTTATCCTTTTCAGCTTACTTATTTCTTAAGAGACAAACACGTGGATTATTGTTATCAAAACAACTTGCGAAACTATTTAATCTTTTACTTAGTGTTTTCATTAAATTATGTTATTTATTTTTACAAGCTTTTTTCCTATGTCCTTTCTTGGGATTCAATTGAACCCCGTTCCAATTCTTATAGCCGTGAAATCGAAAGGGGTCAAACTAGTAACCGACTAAGTTAGTTTCTATAATATTAGGTATGTAGTGTTGATGAGTGTGAATGAAAGTGTTGGAAGGAGTAGACCTAGGCGGACGTTTCTAGACTAAATCGGAGACGTCTTGAAAAAAGGCCAGGTCAAGAGTACCCTAAACCGAAGAGCATGTATGAAGGGATTATGACAGTGGATGAAGCGAAACGAGTATGTAAGGATCGTAGCAAGTGGAAAGAAGTAGTCTCTGCCTACCCCTACGGGAAACAGGCGTGATTATATGTATGTATGTATGTAGTGTTGATACTTTAATATGGAGGATATTTTGTATCCTTTGGTAAGTGGTAGTCCAAATCGCAAGGATTTTACCGCTGCCTACGTATTCGTTTGAAGAGTCACTACCAAAATACTGAGAAAAGTCAATGTACTACAACTTCTGCTTACCTTCTTTCTCATTCATAATTCATGATACAGCATTCATTCATAACGCGTGTATTGTTATCTTGGTTCCCACAGCTTCGCGCCCCACTTTCGACTGATTGCGTCATGTTTGTTATATAGAACTATCGAGATTTCCGTGTTTTTATTATGGCTTATTTTTTGTTTTTGAACCTATTATTGAGCGAAAATAAAAATCATTCCATAAATAAGCAAAAATGAAGGTTGATTAGTTCAAAAAGATCAAATTGGCCCCGATTCATTGACACGACCAGCGAAGTGGGCAATTTTTGGTTTTGATAATATACTCGTATAGCTTTTTATCTGATTATCTACCTTTTTATTTATTATTCTAGACTGCCTCGTTGGCCTAGTGCTGCTAAGCGCGACTGTTACGCTAGAGGTCTTGGGTTCGATTCCCAAGTCGACCAAAGTGTTCTTGGGTTTTTCTATGAAATTGTCAGTAGCAGGTCTGAGTTTGGATTTGAGCCCGGTTAGTGGCAATAGGCTCGCCCCCTATTACATGGGACCTAAACACATCGGCGAACTGTGGGTGTGTACAATTCGTACACCTTTGCCTAACCCTTCGGGGATACAGGCGTGATGATATGATGTTTATTATTCTATTTAAATCTTTCAACATAAACCTCATATTTTTTAAATGCATGAGCATTTTCTACATATTATTATTCCGCTTCTAAATTTAGATTCCATTTTAAAAATAGAGACGCTTTAATTCCAGGATTACCGCATACTAACAGACACGCAATGATTAGATTTTTAAAATTAGCTTGTGCAGCTGCGGATTAGTTTTATCTGTTAATTCATCTTACACAGTACTGGTAATTTTATAAAACGAATGCTACTACGTTTTTATTTTGACTATAGGAAATTTAATTTATTTCGATATAACAAGATTCTTAACATATCATCACGCCTGTATCCCCGTACGGTTAGGCAGAGGTGTACCAATGTACACCCACAGTTCACCAATATGTTTAGGTCCCATGTAATAGGGGGCGAGCCTATTGCAACAAGATTCTTTGTCTAGTAATTCTAGTGCAATAGTTGATTAGTTTTCATGTTAGAGAAAATATTTCATTTTAATAGAGGGGGACGATATTAATAGACATAACATATCATCACGCCTGTATCCCCGAAGGGGTAGGCAGAGGTGTAACAATGTACACCCACAGTTCGCCGATATGTTTAGGTCCCATGTAATAGGGGGCGAGCCTATTGCCACTAACCGGGCACAAATCCAAACTCCGACCTGCTACTGAGAATTTCATTGAAAACCCAATAACACCTTGGTCGACTCGGGAATCGAACCCAAGACCTCTAGCTTAGCAGTCGCGCTTAGCACCACTAGGCCAACGAGGCAGTTATATTAATAGAGGCTACAGTAAAAGCTTTTCTATTTTAAAATAAACCTATATAGTATACATTTCAATACATTCTTCACTAATTTAGTCCATCTAGCAAAATCATAATAAAATCTAGACTCAATACAGAAAGTGTCGACTCAATCAAACGTATAAAGAAATGGTGAAATCTATTACCAAACAATTAAGTGTAGCATTTCACAAACCCGTGTAAATCGTGTATTACAATTGATACCGTATTGTTATTGTTATATTTCCCCTTCTTTTAACAAACGCGTTTGAAATCCTAAATAGTTTTCGTAGTATATATTATGTAAATATTACGAGTGATGTGCATGCGATGTCATGTAGCAGCGAAATCAGAAGTAACACCTTAAAAATAATTAAGGAAACAAAAAAAGTTACAATTAAGGAAACAAAATATGCATTGTTGAATAAAAATTAAATAAAAATTTAAGCTGCTGAAATGTGGGGACTGAATACCTACTATGGTCACTAAAGTAAGTATGTAGTTATCATGGTTAGGTTAGGTATTTATTTTTGTTTATGCATTTAGTTTGAATTCAGGCTATGCCTGAAATATCGTACTTTAAGGGTTAGGAGATTTAGGTACATACTGCAGACCTCTTTATCCACATTAACTCTTTTGTATTTTAGTTAGACTTTCTGAATGAATCCTTTAATTTGATTCTATATAAAATATTTAATGAACTTCTTTCGTTTCCGCGAAAAAAATAAGTTTCAATTCTATCTTTTTCATATCTTCCTTCAGTCAATTCCGCGTAAAAAAATAGTTTCATTAATTTTTGTGTGGTTTTTGGTAAAGTGCGACTTCTGGCCATATCTACTGTATTGTGTATAACCAAGGCCTAAAGTGTCCCGTATCCTACTCGGGTAGGCTAGACAATACAAATATACGTATCACTATCCGATCCTTTTACAACAATAAGCTAATTTTTATGATTATATTTAATTTTGATTTAGCATAGATACATGATGTAATTTATTTATCTACTAATTGTTTTTAAACAAGTTTATTTTAAGTTAATTTTAGTAAGTTTAAGTTTAATAATTAGAATAATTTAATTGGCCCTTATTTTATTTGCAGCTAATATTTAGGCTTGCCAATTAGGACTTCAGTCGATTCGATTCTGAGAAAAATATCAATTTTCAAGTTATTTTTCTTACGTAAACATCTGGAGCCAAAAATAAACCAATCATTGAATTAGTTTCGAAAAAAGTTAGTAATAAGTAACTTGTAGTTGAAAACAAGTATGTCGCAAGTCAAAATGTTTTGTAACATGTTATGTAATTTCTAGAAATAAGTATTTCTATACATTATAGTAATATTCCATTTGAAAAAGGTTTTTCTTTGATTTTACATGACAGACTGAAAGACAATAGGACATTATGATGTTATGTTTATGAGGTCGTTATTGATGTTACCATGGCAACAGCGATAAAATAAGATTTAGGTATACAAGTTTGTTTCTCTGTTAATTTTTACACGACTGCCCAAAAAGGAGTGTTTTGTTTTCAGGGTTCATGTATGTATGTGTGTATGTATGTATGTTTGTGAGTTTCTTTATTCCACCATAACTTCTGAAAGGCTTGACCGATTTCAATGTTTGTGGTATCATTCGAAGCTTTGAGTTATCCCTAGTGACATAGGCTATGTGGACATTAAAAATGGTCAAGTGTGAGTCGCAAAGGGTTCCGAATGGTTTTTTTAGACTTTTTAAAAAGAAAAGTAACTTTTATTTTGTACCATCTTGAGCGCTTTATAAAATATTATTTAACACTAAAAGGTATTAAATAAAATAAAAAAAACCACGCCTGCCATGTCAAAAAAAGTAGATCATTTAATTGCAGTCAGGGGGTACCTGTAATGACTGCAATTAAATGATCGGTTTTTTTTCTTCGTACACTCTTGAACTCTCTTCGGTAGTTTCGGTATGCCGTCACTTCGGACTACGAGAATGAAGGAATGTAGAGTGCCACCAGTGTGATCCCTGGTGTAGTGAAACATGTATCCTGCGCATTTTTGAGATACCTTAACCGAAATTTGGTATTTCTGTTGAGAATATCATTTACACCTGTAACTACATAATATATCTTCTTAGTAGGTGAACCAAGGTTTGTGTTACAGATTCAGCTGAATACTATATTTTACAACTATTTACTACTAGGTCGATTGTCTATCGGACCTCCAAAACCTAATTTTTGCCTAACACAATTGTAATGACTTAACCACCACTTAAGATCCGCGTATGACAACTCCACAGTGGCAATAGGCTAGCCCCCTGATGGTATGATGGTATGATGGTCCGGCGTGATGATATGCCATCACGCCTGTATTCCCCGAAAGGTAAGGCAGAGGTGTACCAATGTACACCCACAGTTCGCTGATATGTTTAAGTCCCATGTAATAGGGGGCGAGCCTATTGCCACTAACCGGGCACAAATCCAAACTCCGACCTGCTACTGAGAATTCCATAGAAAAACCCAATAACACCTTGATCGACTTGGGAATCGAACCCAAGACCTCTAGCGTAGCAGTCGCGCTAAGAACCACTGGGCCAACGAGGCAGTTTGGCAGTAGTTAAGTCATTGTAATTCAACCAGTCTGACCATGGCATCCTGTGTTAGGTAGTAGACTGGATTTATGTCTGCGGTTATAAGTAATGTTATATAGTTTTTTATAGTAACAATAGTATAATACGATAGTTTGAAGGTGAAGCGTGTAGTGTTGCGGACTTGTTGGTGTTAGGTAATTGTAAGGCGAGAAGACACGGGAGATGGACTGGACTTTGATACGCGGTCAGCCTGTAAGGAATATAGAAGGTCTAGTTTTATTTAGTATGTCTTTAATTGAATACTTTGTAAAAAATGATGTTGAATTGGAACTTATTGCTATTGTCTTGTATAGACACTGCTGAGCAGTCTAGTCAAGTACTGTTTTCTAGTATTTTCGGTATCTGCTGTGGGATTTTTATGGTTAATCGATTGAGTGTAGTTTCTTGAACAACATTTTCACTCACATTTTCTTGAACAAATAAAAACGAGTTCGGATTAAAGAAAGTAAACGATTAGTAGATAAAAGAAAGAGAAGAGAGAATTTTTCCTTTTCAAATTATTTTATTCTTGGGATTTTTATTCAGTAGCAAAATACCCAGACATCGAAGCCTTGGCAACATAAAGCCTATTATATCGCCGATAACAAACTCATGTTAACAACACAGATCGATCTCATTATTACAGATAATCACGTATTACTTCAGGCTTTCATCACATGAACATATTTATAAAAGTTCGACCACACTGTTAGGGTACATTGGGAACAATCAATACCCTATACAGTACTTACTTCGGACCGCGATTCCAAAAGCGTCAATCTCAATTATCGTGTTAAATAGTACCCTAAGTCCTTCCTTGGGATTATTATTTATTTCATTTAAATTATTTACCTAATTATTATAAAATTTTATTTTAGTAAGCAGCCAATATATAGCTAGGCGGCAAAATAAAATGAAACTGGGATAAAATGTTGCTCAAGCATAACCACAGGAACCACTATATTTCCATAAGTTTGACATCTTGTTAACCAGGAAATGAATGAAAATTACTTGTAAAAGTTAAGCTTTTGAATAATAATAATAATATAATAATATTCCGGGACATCTCACACACGGTTGTCTGATCCCAAGCTAAGCAAAGCTTGTGTTGTAACATAATTATATATTTCTAAATATATACATATTATAGATAAATGACAACCTATTCATAGTATGTATTATATACTCATAAATTCAAGAACTAAATGTGAAACTTTCTGCAGTTATCTGTATAGTGGCATGGAAACTCACAGAATTTTAGGAACACAATCTGTGTGCTTCATATTCAAGTTCCTTTTATTGTATTACTATCAGGTGCACAAGTAACGTCTGAATATAAATATAGGTAAGTAATAATAATACATTAAGTACTAAGGTAAGTAGTTAGGGAAGCTCGTTTCTTTTGTGCATTACGAGTTAATTTAGTTTACTACTCCAGAATCAACTATTGACAATAATTTTCATGTAAAAAAAAAAAAAAATATTCTATTATAGATTTGAGACCTTAATGACTTGTATAAAAAACATATAATAAATGTATTAAATAGTATATGCTATGAAGTATCAATTATTTTGATACACACGCCAGTCTATTTAATAAGATAATACATTCTGTTCCTCTAACACAGATTTTACATGCTCCTGAATGTATGCATGTACTTTTTATGTTACTGAATAAATGCATTTCTTACCAAAACGTGACTTTCCAGAACCAAGCAGAAATATTCGTCAAGCTGATAATGTGACGTTTTTAATTATCCCGACTAAGAGGTATTTGCGCACAATTCTGTTATATATTGTTATATAATACACTAGCTGAGTCCTGCGGTTTCACCCGCATGAATATCTAGGTCCCGTTTCCGGTGCCTTTATGTTATTCAGGGCAGATGAATCCAACAAATCACTATCGTAACAAAGGTCAGGATTACTTTAAAATGTTTCTCCGCCCAATTTTCCAATTTTTTTCTTTCATAAGAACCTTCTATTGATAATAACTAACGCAACAAAAAATAATTAGCGAAATCGGTCCCCGCGTTATTGAGGTATGCGCTTACCAACACATTTAGCGATTCATTTACATAGAAGATAAGTAGTATTCTCATCAATAACATTCAATAAATTATGTATCTTTAAGATATAATTCAGCATGATTTTTAATAACCTTAGTACATTTAATTACCTTTTTGACAGTACGGACTTCTAAATAAAATTTTCAATAACATTAATTGTTACAAGCGGGGATTGAACCCGCGACACCTTACAGACTGTCAGTTGGAACTGCTGAATTCTATACTACTACTTAATATATGTAACGAAGGGGCATGGCGGGCGGTAGTTGTAGCTCAACTCTCCTTCTGTTCAGCTCTCGTTTCATCGTGAATGTATTCAAAGAACGCGGCGAAGTCGGTTTCTTCTGTTAGCTTCTCGTGCATTCCACCCGATGTCACACCACACTCTGCCAAATTTGACTGCTCGCACGGTGCTGCCAACATCTGATCCCGAATACGCCCAAGGCGGTTAAACCTTGACGCTCCTCTTTACACTCTCCGACATATACGTATCATACCAATACGCTACTACACAGACAAAATCCTAAGAATGAAACAATAAACTAATATTCATTGAATTTGTCATGCATTTGACGTTCACAGTTTACCTACAGAATACTAATCAATTAATATCTCCTATTGTTTATCTCCCAAATATTAAGGAAAACCCAGAGACAAACAAACAAACAACCTTTTAAGGTTTTCCTTATTGATATTTACTCGGAAATAATTGGTCTACACAATAGGACTAAAGGTATTGTTCTATTTTATTCTAGAAGAATATAAATGTTATATATGTCCATATAAAGTGTTTAAACTAGCCGACTGGCCTATCCAGCTGACTTTAACAAATTTTCAATGAAAATTATTGGGAATGGCCTAATAGAGTATACCTATATCTTTTCTAGTGAGTCCAAGCTTACCCCTCACCAAGTTAAATCAAAATCAATAGCCGTGAAAACTTGACAAATATACTAAATTAACATACTTCTAAAAAAAGTGTGTTATTTAGACCTTAATCATGATTATTTCATTTAATAAAAACTAGCAGGAGTTTACACAATTGAATTGTATTTCAACTTCAATTGGGTATGGACAAACTTCGCTATCAACTTAGACTATGGTAAAAAATAACCAAAATTATCGATAAAATCTTCAAGACTATTTGGCTTGTTGTACCTTATAAAGCTCTTATACCTAACATTATTACAATTAATAAAACATCCTATATTACAATTAAAAATTAAACTTTAGATATATATATACCTAACTAATATATATATACAGGTATATAAACAATCTATCAATCGCTCACTTTATTAATTTCCATCCAGCCTTGTTTTTTCATTAATCTGACAAAGGTGACATGTGATCCTTCCACGTAGTCTGTTTTATTAGATCAGCTGAGATTTATGTGTTGTGGCAACACGAGCCCTTAACTTTTATATAACACAATACATAAGAGACATATCCTTTCGTATTTTTTCGTATTTAATATCAATTCAGTCCTAAAAACAATATTGATACTTATAGAATAAATTTAAGAACAGTCACTAACAGAAATGTGTAGACACTCTCCAATTTTTAAGTATTTTTTAATTCAATTATAGATTGGTATTGTAATACATGTTACGAAGAAATTATTAAAAACAGATCCCTAATCAGGTACATATTTTTCTTGTTTAGTTTGAACTCTCGCTTAATTAGATTTGCGAATTCGCTATGTGTATGTTATGGAAAAATGATAAAGCTAGAGATTATTCATAATGCTCGTGCATTATAAATAATGCCCGCATTGATCACCTGGTCCATAACATATAAATATTTTTGTGCGTACGACATTTAAAAAATCCTATTATTATTTATCCGTTTTGTTTAAACCCCGGTAAGGTAAACATAGATTTAAAATCTAGTTTTCATAGTTTTCCTTTTGCAATATACCTACATCGGAAAATGAATACAAGACATTTCTGATGAAGGAAAATCAATGAAAACTGGTTATGAAACTAGAAAGGTGCAAGCGTAGTCTATGCTTGCAGTTTTTTCGCAGCAAAAGAAGTTACTGTAACACTTAAATTTAACTTTGATTACACATAAGCGTAAAAAAAGGATCGGCATCAATGAAAGTTATGTAAAACTAGCTCTGAAACAAAAAACCGATTAAAAAAATTAAAAGGATCTACACCTACTTCTTTTGAAGTCGGTTAAAAACATTTATTGTGTGCTAACAGCTACATTCGTTAGGAAAACTCATCAAGTTCTTTAATGAGTGAGTTATTTGTAAAGTGCCTCCATTAATTGTTGTCACGTTTGTCCTACTTAGTTCACTTTCCTTGTCTAACACGTGCTAAAGACTAGTAAACATTCGACTTATTTGCTTTCTGTTTCTTCATTGTTTGAAAGTAATTTTATGTATCTTTTAATTGTTGTTTTATAGGTATTACAGTACGTCTAAAAGAACTCCTTCAAATGTACCACATTTGCTTTTATTTCAGTAATTAGCTATAGTAGATATATAAACGATATATATCATCTTTTTTCACTTAAGCTTTGTCACACCTCTTATTGATTTTATTGATACAGAATCGAAATTCCTTGTGTGAAATTCTCCTTCATCATCATCATCATCCACAACCTTTTTCCTCCCACTGCTGGGCATAGGCCTCCCCTTTTTCGTGCCATAATATACGGTCCTGTGCCAGCCTCATCCAGAGACGACCCGAGACCCGTATTATGTCTGCCTGATAAATAAATATTTCACTATACTATTCTTCATCTACAAAACTCCAACAATGCACTAATAGAAACACAACAAATAATAACAAATCATAAACGCCCTTGACTGCAGTACAAATGCGAGCACATTAAACCACCCATCCTCAAAACTATTGTACAGCATGTAATAAATATTTATGTATTTGTTTAGTCACTCCCTGAATACAAAACATATAAACAAAAGAAAACGGCGTAGATTGCCAGTGCCATAAAATTTAACAAGGGCCACGAGTACTGGGCTATTTTTAAAGGACAAAAGGTGTGATGAACTTTGTGGCCCCAAGTGTATTTTTGGACACAAGAACTTTGATGGTTTTAGAAATTTTGCGAGTTTTAAAGTTATTTTTAGAATTTTGGAACTGTGACTGAAAACTTTATTGAATCAAATCCAATTTAAAAAGGTAAAATTTTGTTTAAATTATAATGTAATCGTTTGACCAATATACCAACAACGAATCTCAATACTTAATTGAGATAAGTTTTGACAGATTGTAAACATTTTATTTTTTTGCATAATATTATGTTGGAAGCTTGGCTTTGGTTAATTATAATTATTAATAACAAAAAAAATGTATAAAAATATGCACTCAAATCTTACTTCAATATTTCTCTTATTGACGCTCCTTCAAAGTTACTTGGCTCAAAATTATTAAACAACAAAAGTTATTGTTCCAAAACTATCACTACCAAATATACGATAAATAATAAATTATCACGTAATTATAATTATCAACGAAATTAAGATTTAGGATTAATGTCAAGATTAAAAATTCTTTGCTGTCTGTTATTATTTTTCCATTATGATTAGCAAAATTTAATTGATTGATTTGATTTTAAATAGTGTAAAAAGTACATTAACATCAGGCTGGAAAATTTGCAAAACAATTTCAATGTTAAACTGTCTGACCTAGCAAGATTTTAAGGTAATCAAAATTAAATGAATAAAATAAAATTCTTTTAAAATATCCCTCAAAAATAAAAAATACTGTAACTGTGCAAAAGGAGTTTCAATAAAAGGATATAAATAGAGTTCAATAAAAGGTTTTTTTAATTATTTGCAAGTAATTTTATTAACTGGGTCTCAATTTTTTTTCAATAGTTTCTTCTTTTAATTTTACTGTTTTCGGACTTTATAACGGAAGCAATGTACTACAAGCAACAATTAAAACTACTGTAACATGTATATATATTAGGTAGTCTACAAACAGCCGTTAAATTGCAGTAGCCCCGTAGCTAGGCCACATAACCCGGTTTTCTTTAATCAACACAATTAACTTGAACGATAAGAAACCGATAAGTGTGTAAAGTCCCACTTTTGTTTCTATGTTGACCACTAAACCACAGTAAAATGTATATCCAACCAAGAAAACAATAAAATTGATGTAGATCACTTTATCAATGTTATTACAGGATATTATTGAGTATGAAAAATATTGATAGAAATTAGAGACTGAAAATGTTGACATATTTATTGAATATATGTAGAGGGTTCATCTAATAGTAACTCAATAATGCTTCACATGGGCAATCTTCAAGTTCTTGTTCTCCAGCAATAAATATTGTGTATTGACCTTTGAAACCAGACAATCGACTAGCTCTATTTCCAGCAATAGCATGAAACATTTAGGCTACATAAGACTTACAGTAACTTACTACTATTACTTTATAACTTGAAGTTGATAAACCAAGACTTGTCCATTATTTTTTGTCATCCTCAAATGGTTACAAATATATATATTTTCTTTCCAAAGGTCGATGCATAATATTTGTCGTGGCGCAAGTACTGTACGTTGCATCATTATAAAATTTGAGCCTCCTATCTAACGAAATCATTATTTATATTCATCACGAAGCTAGTTATTAGATGAGCCCTATCATATTATTGGCTCCGGATATCTAACGAAATCATTATACTCGTACCTTCAAAAAGATAGTTTTCAATGAGCCCTCTCTTTATTATTTAATTTTCGACTGCGACCAAACATAATGAGCGAGACACTAATAAACACAATAAAACTCTCTCATTCTGATATTTTTGATCAAATATATTGAATTCAAAGTATGATATTACAAACTCCTTGTGGGAATATCCAGCAGCATGTATTAAGTACTTTGGTTTATACGATAAGCAGGTCTATCAACACAGCTATTATCGCTGTCACTTTAGAGTATCATACCTAAGTACCTCGATAGGTAAGCACGTACAGATTATCTCGGAGTTTACATGAAGAACACTTGAGAAAGACCATGCAAGCGACTCGTGATCCTGTAGAGAATACTTATGATAGGTATAAGAAGCATTATGTTTATCAGAAAAAAATTAAATACCTTAAAATTAATATAAGTATTATATAGGAACCGTTTAATTTAACCGTAGCTTTGTGGATTAAAGTCGGTCCATAAGAAATACTAACAAAGGTATAGTGGTACCAAATTTAATGTAATTATGACGACCTCCGTGGTCAAGTGGCGTACGCACCGGTTTCAAGGTGTCGCTAGCTGCTCTGGCTGGAGGACTTAAGGTCCTCGCCAAAAGTCCGGTGAAGCAGTCAAAGCCTACGCTCAGGCTAGCTGCAAAGATCTGTGTCGCTAGCCCTGTTTCGATCCCCGGACGGGTCCCGGATCTGGGTGTTTGTGGTACCCTCGTTGTGTCTGAATTCCATAAAACAAGTGCTTCAGCTACTTACTTTGGGTTCAGAGCAATATATGTGTTGTCCGCATTTACTTAATAATATATTATTAATGAATTAAATGAAACAAAAAACCGACTGGGTAAAAGCTTAGGTTTCTTTAAACTGTATTGACCGTGCTTTTTTCATAACTTATGTAATAAAAGTATCGTAAACAAATTTTATTGTTGTTCAATTATGATGCATGATAATACATAAATACTATTCTAAATCTACTATCATAATACTATTCCCTCGAGGTTTTAACTTACAATATAAATATTGTTTACTAATTGTAAACAATGTTCATATGTACAATTAAAAAGAGTAATTAAAAACTATTTCAATAAAAGATTAACTGCATATCAGATTTTCTCTTTGGATTAATAAATGTGCGATTAGATATTATTATCGTTTGTAAGTGTTTACACGCCATAGATTCACTTACATCATAGATAAAAGGGATTTACAGTAAAAACTTCCATTACTTGTCGATATTAATTAAATAGTTACTGATAATGTTATGTAATAACTCAACAATGTTTTTTTCACACTTCATTGGAGAGTGACGTAATGATTTGTGAACTGTATGAAAATTAAAAATTGAACACTATAAACTAAACGAAACTATGATTTGTCAAACATGATAGACTCAAAAAATATTAAATAAAACATAGAAAATCTTATATATATAGCAATAAAGTATTAAATACTTAAGAAAAAATATTGTTACTACCTACCACCGACACCGGCAAAAAAAGGAAATTTAAATAATGTCAATTCAAATTCAGACAAACAGACTCCAGCAAGCGTTAAAAATTACCAAAGCAAATATATTTTACTTAAAAAGCAAAACTCGCCAATTTGTCAAACAATAAAAAGTGCCCTTGACCTGATGCATGGTAACACCGGAATATGAAATATCCACGTGATCTGATCTCTTAAATAATCATTATTTACCCCAAAACATGTAGGGTGCTATTTCACTGGGACACAGCAACAGGAGCTGATAGTTCTTGTAGAAACTAGCTTTATTTATTATGGCATTCCAACAACAAAGTCACAGAACTTACACAACTTTACATAACCCTTTTTTAGCAAAATGGCTTACTAAATATCAAGATTCACTGAAATCGGTTTAGGAATTTAGCTGTTTTAGCATAGATACCACAGAGCCAGATGTAGTTTTGCATTTATAATTTTTTTATGGATGTATGCAATGAAATTGGTAATCTTTTTATTAACTGCCTCGTTGGCCTAGTGGCGCTAAGCGCGACTGCTACGCTAGAGGTCTTGGGTTCGATTCCCAAGTAGACCAAGGTGTTATTGGGTTTTTCTATGATATTCTCAGTAGCAGGGCGGAGTTTGGATTTGTGCAGGGTTAGTGGCAATAGGCTCGCCCCCTATCATATGGGACCTAAGCATATCGGCGAACTGTGGGTGTGCATGGTACATCTCTGCCTAACCCTTCGGGGATACAGGCGTGATGATATGTATGTTATGTTTTTTATTAGCTTTGGAAACACAAACTTATGTATTTAGTCTCCACGCAGTGTCTTTGTGTAGAGCCTAAAAATACATTATCGAAAGTAATAACTTTCTTCTACAGCGTACAATTTGGAAGTTAAAATTAAACAATCTGGAAAAATATTCAACTCGCAATTAAAGTGTAGATTTTTTTTCTGATTAAAACACAAATGTTTAAGCAGACTTTAAGTCTGCAAGATGCTTTATTTATCAAACTATTGACCATCGAGGTAGCCGCTTAATACTTCGTAATCGCTTAGTGTCTCAGTGTGTTAACACCCTTAAAAACATACAGACAAACAGTCTGTAGGTAAAGCTGAATCATTTGAATATCGAGATAACCTTGACCGTGACCGTGGTTTTCACAGGAATATATCAATTGGATGAATGAAAAAATTATATGCGTCTAAATGTTTGACGACTAGATGTGGTAAATATGTATGATTAAGTTTAGGTGTAGAAGGGTTTATATTTTATTGCTGAACAATGTGTGGCTATGTTGCTTTCTATAGCTATAATATATTACACGAGCAGCTCGCGAGCCCGTCACGTATACATGTATATTTTACATAAAAAATTACCCAATTCGTCTGTATTGTTTTTCTACCAATGTTACGCGAAATCTAGGGCAATGGGGGACCGATTTGAATTTTTTTTTTAATCGACAGTGTATTTCAGATCGATCCAGTAGTATTGTTTAATTTCAATTGAAGTTTTTTTTGCATTTTTGCGACAGTTGACAGACATAGTTGTAATTTATCGTACTACTTTGGTATTTGTATCTATATTTCAGTAGCTCTCAAAACTAACCCATCTAGATAGGTAACTTTAAATCTTTGTATGCTCAAAATATGTATTAGTAAATTGACTCCCAATCCGGAGGGGGATATGCCTTGTTAGTCAAAAATATTAGCGACATCAAGCTGTATTAGAACATTTTATCATTAAATACTTAATAAATTCATTGTTTGTAGAATCAGTCGCAATTTCCTAAGATGGTATAAAATAGGAACTCAGCCTAAGCCATTCCTCAAGATTTTAACTCCTATTTTTTTTAATGGGTTTATTTCCCAATATGGATATGGTATTATTTGAAGTTAGGTTTCATTCAAGTACATTTTATTTGCAAATCATCCGTCATTCCGATTCAAAGCTCACTACACATAGCTTGGGAATAGACTGTAATATAATATAATATAGATGGATTGATTGATAAATCAAACTGGGTATTTTTTGTGTTATGGATGACAACTTTTTTGGCTATTTCCGTACACTACCGAGATTCGCATTGTGCCCTATTATCGGTAATCGCTAACAAGGGTATTGGCCTGTCAACATGTGGGAGCGCATTGATACTGCCTACTAGCTCAGTTCTCGGAAAATACATGTATAACAATAACTGTGTGCTAAGTTAATAATAGTTTATGAATAAATACCATGTGTGTTTCTACATACATACATATAATCACGCCTCTTTCCCTTGTAGGGGTAGACAGAGACCACTTCTTTCCACTTGCTACGATCCTTACACACTTGTTTCGCTTTGTCCACTTTCATTATTCCCTGCATACATGCTGTTCGGTTTATGGTATGCTCTTGATGTGGCTTTTTCTCATTCACACTCGCCTTATACACTTTTTCGTCAATCGTTCTTTTATTCATTCTCTCGACATAGCCAAACCATCTCAGCATACCATTCTTTATTTTCGTCTCGACATCCATCATCTGACACACTTCATCCACCTTACCATCCATTCCTCCTCTTGCATTCAACGCAGCGAGGTGGCTCTCCGTGGCCCACTTTTCGCCCCCGCGAGGAACGAGACGTGATGGGTGGCGAACCACATCGCCGCCATTTTGGATAATTAAATTATTTTTGTAATTATCCGTTGCGTTCCTGCGGGATAAGGATTTGGGAAAGGATATGTTGGAAAGGATAACAAGGTAGGACGGGTTATAGGATGCTACCATCACGGAGGTACAATGAATGTGACAGTAACAGCTAGGGCAGTCCGGGATCGCGTACCCGTGGTGGATCTAGCCAACTGTCGGACAGATAACTGGTAGATCCACCCCCTGAACATGTGTGTTTCTATATTTTTTTAAATACGTATACAGACATACAGTTTAATTATTGGTTATCACATCATTTAAATGCCATCGTACCAGTTGGGCTAATTTTTTGTAACAATCTTAATTAAACCTTTCCCTATCCAATGAGCCTCATATAGTACATTCCAATCGTTTTACTATTGTGTCTACTAGCGGGACAGCGAATGTTAAAAAATTCTATGAAAAAAAAACCGCTTTGAAAAATGTACGTACCTCTCTGATAGATAGATAGATATAGGTTTTATCGTTGCAAAACAAGACATAGTTTATTTACAAAATAAGAGAAGAGAAATAAAAAAAAATAAGTGGACACAAAAGATATAAAACATAAAAATTAAAAGAAGAAAAAGAAGTCCACAACATAAAGGGGAAAAAAAGACACATTAAAAAAACTCTGTAAAACTCAGCTTTCCAAAATCTTCAGTTATTTATCAGCCTATGCTTCTGCTATATATAAATTTACTTATAATTAATTACTCCCATTTACGCATTTACGTACAAAGGTGATGCGCATACGTTAGACTGAAGACAGACTGATGGCTCGTGAATGATTACGTGAGAGGATGAAGACTGATGTCAGTGACGACTGAGCGATGGATGGGAGAAAGTTATTGCGCTGCATGTATTGGGAACAAGGAAGGAATACTACTCAAATATACAAGAAAGGTAACTAAGGTTAAAATTTTATAAGTCTTTATTGTACGAATAATTACGTGAGAGTGTAAAGACTGATGTCAGTGACGACTGAGCGATGGATTGGAGACAGATATTGCGCTGTTTGTATTGGGAACAAGGAAGGAATACTACTCAAGTATACAAGAAAGGTAACTAAGGTTATAATTTTATAAGTCTTTATTGTACGAATAATTACGTGAGAGTGTAAAGACTGATGTCAGTGACGACTGAGCGATGGATTGGAGACAGATATTGCGCTGTTTGTATTGGGAACAAGGAAGGAATACTACTCAAGTATACAAGAAAGGTAACTAAGGTTATAATTTTATAAGTCTTTATTGTACGAATAATTATGTGAGAGGATGAAGACTGATGTTCGTGACGAGTGAGCGATGGATCGGAGAAAGATATTGCGCTGCATGCATTGGGGATAAGGAAGGAATACTACTCAAATATACAAGAAAGGTAACTAAGGTTATAATAATATAAGTCTTTATTGTACACCAAACACGATGGTAAAGTGATAAGGCAGTTAGTTCTTTTCCTGAATTTCCAGTAGAAGGTACAAAGATTGTTTTCCTTCAGATTTGTATACATGAAAAATATTATAGAGCTATACTGCTGAACGCCGATTGTAATGAAATAATTATATTTTATTTCTTTTGACATAGGATCCTTTGATAAGGACACAAATTAGTTATTTTATTTATAAAATTTAAATATATTACATGTCTAGTAAAAAAAAACTGTTGATGTCGATCAGCGAAGCTGAATCATCCTTACACCAAAAAGTAAGAGACGTTTCTGATGCTAATTTCCTAAATATTGTATAAAAATGTCATTTCTTCTCTAGACTCGTTACTTCCATGTATGTTAGCTATTTGGTCAGCATTAACGCTTGTAGGCTATTCACACATTTGTGATCCGCCCAGGAAGGGCTAGACAAAAAAGTATCTATACAAATTAATGTATATCCTGAATGTATTTAGATAGTTATTATAAAAAATATACGGCCTTCTACACACGTTTCCATAACCTTTGACCTGAAAAACATAAGCTATCTATAAAAATTGCGTTTACATTTCAATCTGTAAGTAGCGTCAACAGCAGATATACTCGTGCAACACTGACCTGTCCTGACCCCATTCTATTATAACTGCAGCTTATGGCACCTACTTCTCCGCCATTTTTCTGAAACCAATCATAAGTTGTGTCCCATTGGGCGTGGGTACTATACACGTGCCGGCCGAGTCATTGAACTACGCTCCTGTTTTATTTTGCACGTGCTCTTTTGATAGTAAATAGGATGTTTCTAAAAGATCAATGCATTAAATTGTTCTTAATTTGGTAAGGAGATGCGATGTAACAGACAAGCATAGATACACAGGTAGACACAGATATACAGGCCTTCCTTAAACTAAATTAAGTTTGGTTATGTTTGTTACTATGAAATGTATTAGTATTTTCTGTAACTAGAAAGGATATAAAGGTAAAATGTGACATTAATAAAAAAAAGCAATAAAAGTGGGTCTGAAAGAGTAGTTTGAATTAATATTACGCTTATTCACTAAACATGATTCAACAAACACTCCATCGTTTTTCTATCTTTAGATGTCTCGTATTTTATTAGTTCGACCTTTATTTCCGAAATAGAACATCATTCTTTATCAATATCTAACTTTTTCCACCCATTCAATCTATTTCCCATTAAACATAGCCCATTTCACAAAATGTCTTTAAAAGTTAGGCAAACATATTTATATGTACCCGGGAAAACAATTAAGAACAAACGAACATCAAACTTATAAACATTTGAAAGGTCAACGTTCGGTAAAGTTAGCTTTTGACCTATATTTCTACTTACCAAACTTTTGTTATTGGTATAATGGTTGGCCACACTTTATTTACTAAATATTGGCTGTAAATTGCTCGGGATAATTTTGTTGCGCAATTTTTAGGATCTTGACAAACTGAAATTCTTTTCAGCGAAATTGGAAACAGTCGTTATTGTACGTTGTTTAGTTTTGGTTTTTTATTGCATTTGTAGAAGAAGTAGACTAAAAAATAACACATAATAATAATTTATTCGGTAGTACATTAGGTCTTACAGTTAGGTGAATTAGATCCTAATTCATTTTCAGTGCGTCTCAAACGATAAGCGTAATTGTTATTTTATTATTTAAAAACAAATTTACCAATGCTCAGGTCATCAAGTCTAAGTATTTCTTTGTTTTCTAATGGTTACCATTACCATTACAAATGCAATAAAAAACCAAAACTAAACAACGTACAATAACGACTGTTTCCAATTTCGCTGAAAAGAATTTCAGTTTGTCAAGATCCTAAAAATTGCGCAACAAAATTATCCCGAGCAATTTACAGCCAATATTTAGTAAATAAAGTGTGGCCAACCATTATACCAATAACAAAAGTTTGGTAAGTAGAAATATAGGTCAAAAGCTAACTTTACCGAACGTTGACCTTTCAAATGTTTATAAGTTTGATGTTCGTTTGTTCTTAATTGTTTTCCCGGGTACATATAAATATGTTTGCCTAACTTTTAAAGACATTTTGTGAAATGGGCTATGTTTAATGGGAAATAGATTGAATGGGTGGAAAAAGTTAGATATTGATAAAGAATGATGTTCTATTTCGGAAATAAAGGTCGAACTAATAAAATACGAGACATCTAAAGATAGAAAAACGATGGAGTGTTTGTTGAATCATGTTTAGTGAATAAGCGTAATATTAATTCAAACTACTCTTTCAGACCCACTTTTATTGCTTTTTTTTATTAATGTCACATTTTACCTTTATATCCTTTCTAGTTACAGAAAATACTAATACATTTCATAGTAACAAACATAACCAAACTTAATTTAGTTTAAGGAAGGCCTGTATATCTGTGTCTACCTGTGTATCTATGCTTGTCTGTTACATCGCATCTCCTTACCAAATTAAGAACAATTTAATGCATTGATCTTTTAGAAACATCCTATTTACTATCAAAAGAGCACGTGCAAAATAAAACAGGAGCGTAGTTCAATGACTCGGCCGGCACGTGTATAGTACCCACGCCCAATGGGACACAACTTATGATTGGTTTCAGAAAAATGGCGGAGAAGTAGGTGCCATAAGCTGCAGTTATAATAGAATGGGGTCAGGACAGGTCAGTGTTGCACGAGTATATCTGCTGTTGACGCTAATCCTAAATGGATTTGGTATAATTTGGTTTTTTATATGAAATGAAGTTTTTCAGTTTTAGTTCATTTCATATAAAAAACCAAATTATACCAAATCCTAATAACAGTCTTCAAAATTACTTTCGCAATTCTATTTAAATAACAATATAAATAAAAACAAATGCTCGGGGCAGAACAATTGACCTCAATTTGAAATGTGGAGGCAGTTGTTTTAATGCTCTACTTAATTTTCTCCCAGATTGGGTAATTTTCTTAGGTTACTCGTTTAAGGCCTATGAGAACCTAATGAAAATTATTCTGGAATTTACTTTTCTTTAACCTATATTTTATATACATACATACTATCACGCCTGTATCCCCGAAGGGTTAGGCAGGGGTGTACCAATGTATACCCACAGTTCGCCGGTATATTTAGGATCCATGTAATAGGAGGCGAGCCTATTGCCACTAACCGGGCACAAATCTAAACGCCGACCTGCTACTGAGAATTTCATAAAAAAACCCAATAACACCTTGGTCGACTTGGTAATCGAATCCAATACCTCTAGCGTAGCAGTCGCGCTTAGCACCACTAGGCAACGAGACAGTTATAAATTTAACATTAAATTTTATAAACTGCCTATACAATGTACTAAAAATAGTAAAGTAAATATAATTCATAATTTTAGGAGTATCGTATAGACAAATGTACACAAAAAAAATACGTAAAAATGTACACCATTATTGCTTAAGCTTTTCTTGCCACAATTGTTAATACTATTACCACATTTTTCTATTCTTCTTCACGTGTCTCATATAATTTCCTCATCTTTCACGTGTTCATATAAACGAAGTAATTCAAACGATGCACATAACAATTATAGAAAATGATTATATCTAGAATAATCTAGATCATTATTTATTTCAATTGTGATTGATACTTGCCCTTCCGAACCCATCTTTCGGGCCGGACTTCACCGAAGTGGAGACGAGCAGAGGGGAGGCCCGACTCCGCAGTGAAGCATGAATATTTATTATTTATATAAATAAAATAAATTTATTTTGAGCCTGAATTGCCCCACTGCAAGGCGAAGGCTTCCCTTTCCTTCTTCCACATGATTGTGCAAGTTATGGCCACTCTTTTTTATATATATCGAAAAGAGATGGCGGGCGGTCGTTGTTGCTCAGCTCTCCGTCTGTTCAGCTCCCTTTTCATCGTGAAAGTATTCAAGGAACGCGGCGAAGTTGGTTTCTTCTGTTATCTTCTCGTGCATTCCATCCGATGTCAAACCACTCTGCCAAATTTGACTGCTCGCACAGTGCTGCCAACATCTAGTCCCGAATACGCCCAAGGCGGTTAAACCTTGACGCTCCTCTTTACACTCCGACATATAAGTCCATTTCGTTCCTCGGTCTCCACCTTGCTTTTTCACGCGGCCTTCATCTAGTGTGTATATGAATTTCTTAATGGGTTACTTTGAAAAGTTCCCCTCTCCGCTTTTCTCCGCTCAGCTTTTCATATTTTACACGCGGCGTACTGAGCAGACAGTGAGCTTTCCCATAAAAACCCCATAAATGTGGGTTCCACGTGGCGAATCTAACGAGATTTAGTTAGCTCTTCACTATTTATTACCGTCGCTATAGTACACGAAAACGATCTGTCTGTGTGTGAGTAGTGAGGAGATATTAGATGATTTATGGGTTTGAGAATTTCTGTACTTTTTATTATTGCTGCTAGCTTTTTTAAAACTTGAATTGTATGTAGGTTTCTTTGGTTGTTTCATCAAGTATTGCAAGCTAAATAATCATCTTCTTGACATCTAATTGACATGACATTTTGATGATATAAGTTTGATGACTATACTCTGTATGTACTCTGAACTGGTCTTTTTTACGTACTGTTTAGTCTATTTTTCAAAGGCATATGGAAAATCTGCTGTTCAAATGAGTGGAACTGGCTCTAGACTTCTTTACACCACGAAATAGCATGTGTCCATAAAACTTTAATCAACTTCAAATAACTATTTTTACTTTAAAAACTATTAAGTATCCTACAATTAAATTATGTTAATCTTAAAACAGCCTTATGTTTTGAGGTATATTTTAAGCCCAATCACATGAAATCATTTCCAAATACCTTCTCAACGAGCAAAGCTCCTTACATCATTTTGACAACAAATAAACACACTTCATTGCCATCCATCAGCAAGCTGCATCTTCAAAGAGAGTCATTAATATTCCAAATTATATCAACGGTTGGTTGAGATTAAAGGATCCAAGTTTAAGTGCCTCACGTTTTCTAAGATGTGTTCTAACAACGTGAGAATCTAATCCTAAAATAAGAGCTATAACTACATGCACAATACGATATTTTGGAAACGCTTTTCATATTATCCGATACGATATATTTTGTTTGGAACACCGACAGGACCGATATCGGGGGTAAATAAAATAAAAGAAATATGTACCTGTCTATTGATTTCTGAGGTTTAAGCGAATTTTATATTATGAGATAAAACTATTTTTAGGAATTTTGTCGCGGTTTTGTCTGCCCATGACGACACCTGCAAAGATTTTAAAACGTTGGTAAACAAAAAGTAAATATTTACTTTTTTTTTTCATCGACCCGATGTCCGATATTACATTATAATAGTAAGTTTCATACGTTTTACTTGCCGTGGTATCATGTCGGAGTCCGATAAAATATCGTATCTTAAGACGTAAAAACGGTCTTCCACATAATCGTATTTGTCAGTAGATTAACTTTAGCATTTTTGTATTTGGGACAAAATTTTCATTTAACTAAAGCTCCGTACTGAATTTAGTGTAAATTTTTCTTCGTCCGCCACATTTTTCAGACGCTTAAGAAAGTATGGCCGAAATAAAAGGGAAAATTCGAAAGCTCGTTGGCCTGGTTTCGAAAACGGTGTAAAGTTTTGTTCTTGTAGTTAGCTCATTTATTTTCTACCGATAGAAAAAGGAATTCCAAATTTTATGCCGTCCATAAATTCTTTGAACACATTTAATTTTGGAAATTTGGGATACTTCTTCAGGATTTTAGGCCCAAATTTGTAATTCCTCTAAGTGCATACAAAATTAATTCGTGTCTTGGAAATTTGGAACTTAAATAAATCCACATAGGTAAATATTTCAAGGTCACATGCGTCCTATCCCTCTGAAGCTTGATTGACGTAAAATCATCTATCATCTCAACATATTCCGGTATTTTCAGTAATTACTGACTCACGGTCTAGACGTCATTCGTCAGTGTCGCCTTACACTAATTTGTTCAAAATATCTTAGATCAAGAAGTATGAATCTGTAAATAGTGCAGGTTCATTCCACGTGGTGGCAATTATGGTATTGAAGTAATTTGAATTTGACTAACATTATTATTTTTGAAATGTATAGTGTGTTTAAATTATTAGATTATAATGAATTATTGGATACTTACCGAGATTAATAGATATGTATTACATAATTAAATGAGCATATTTATTTTTAATATTTTTTCGGTGTTGTTACAAGAAAAGAGAATTTTGATTTAAAACTATTCGACTCCGCTCTAAAAAGGCAAAGTGCTCATGAATAAAAAAAACTTAAGTTCGATGTCAACATCGCCATTTTCAAACATACATATTAACTATTATGAGGTAGGAACCGTTTTGCAAGATCATTTAACAATTAGAAACTAAGAAAATTTCAACATACCATTGAAAATAATTTACAATAACCATAGTCAAACAAAAAAGCTCAACCAAAACCGGGATCAAAACTTCTGCCACTAAAATCAATGCCAAAACTCACATATAAACTATTATAAACTGCATACACACGAGAACTGCATACATCATAATTCAGACGTACCAACTTGGCAGATGCAGCCAAATGGACACTCTTCCTCAACCAGTGATTAATTATCTTGTATCTAGTAGAAACTCGTGCTCAAACGGTTATTACATTGATCGATATTATTGTGTAACGTGGGTTGCATTGCTATGCATTTTCGTTGCATATGATGGTATAATTTGTATCAATTTAAGATGATTTTGTAATATTATTGCGTGACAATTCTCGGTAATGTTAGCAGAAAATTTTCTTTAAAATGTCAGTCAAATGCGTTGTGAAAAGTATATTTCTTGATGGTACTGTTGTTGTTAAGGTATATTGTTACTTTACGAGTTACCTTACTTACTATTACCACAAAATAACTAATAGTGAAACTACTTTGGCTAAAATTAAGGAAATATTATAATAACACTACATGGTCACGGGCAGACAGCAGACATGGGTCCGCCCTTGACCTTGATACCTGCAAAGGTGTCAAAACATCAGGACCTAAAATCCAAAAATATGACACGACAAACTCCGTTAAACCTAGTTTCATTTCAATGTCTGACATTCGCCTAAACCTAAGAAACCAATGTTTAGGAAATATAGTTGAATTGAATTAATCATAAACTTTGGAACTGGTTATGAAATAATTGAACAATGCCCTTTTCACTCAATCTTAAATCATCTTAGTTTCATGTAAAATTAGTAACATTCGTTTGTAAAGATAAGCTTGATGAAAATTGGTTCACAAATAGCTCCAGAAATAAATATATTTCTTCCCAATGAAATTGATATCACAATAATATGTACACGTGTGGACTTGAAATTACGGCAGCCTCGTGCTATGCGCGAAATTTATCATCGAAGGCCATCAATCAATTACCTAGTTACTCGTTTGTGTGTACAGTCAACCGCAGTCAGCAATAATAATGTAATATGGGCGCTAAGTGGTTACTGAATGATGTACTGAGTTAATACTTGCAACAATGTGCAATACAGTAATATTACACAGGGTGTTACGAAACCCCTGCCCGACCCGAAAGGGTGATATGAATCACATGCCCAAATAAAACATCAAATTTGGAAAAAAAATGATGTAAACAATAATAATGGATTTTGGAATGACCATTTTTTGCCCTGATATTCCCTAAATTTTTGATTTAAACAAAAACTACAACATCAATATAGTCAGTATTTTGGGGGGTCTTTTGTTTGGTAATAAGGTAGCATCTGTGACGAAGCCGAGAATCTATCTCAACTTTTGGCTATAATTGTTTTTCTATTTTTTTGCCACATTTTTGTAATCAAATATCGATACCTAGCAACACCTTCACGGGTCGGACACTAGTTTCTTAACACCCTGTAGAACATGGATTAGCGCGTGCATGCTTAAATACCTTTAGGGCTTGGCGTTTCGACCGGGTTACACAAGCCGTGGTCGCAACCAGTCTGCTTGCGACCACGGCCGGTATAAATTTTATAAGTACTATGATCCCTCATCCCTAGTTGATATAGTTTTCTTTACAATAATGGTTTGGAGGACGGAGGGGGAGGCCTTTGCCAAGTGGGACCTAATGTAAGCTACAAAAAATGGTCAAGCAATGTTGTCGTCAGAAAATCAAATGTCTCACGTAAAAATAATAGTATTTATTCTATTTTTATAGTTCAATTTATTTAATTAATTCTTTTTCATAGAAGCATCTTAATAACTCTGCAAATTCATGAAAATGTTGGCATACAAAATCTTCGAGAAATCTCCATTCGGAACAGTCCCGAGACAGGATGGCGTCAAGATCATTGCCTTCAGAGCATGAATCATTGTTAATAACTTTACACCGCAGCTGTAAAACATCAAATAATGTAAACACACGTTTACAACACATTTGGTGTCTGAGAATAATTCGGTAACATGAATGCTTAGCCAAGGGTATTGTAATTAATATATCTTGTTTCATTTAAATATGTAATAACTCTTTTTATATGAAAACTGATAAACATCCTGTGTTCTTCGTTTAGAGTATGTTACATAACAATTATATTTGACTAACATACATACAAACTCGTACATTTAATCACACCTCTTTCCCTTGTTCGGGCAAGGCAGAGACTTATTTCTACTTACTCATTCGTTTCTCTTCTATAACATATGATTTATAATAATAGAATAGAAAGAATATTTATTTAGTACGGAACACAAGACAACACAGAAATAAACACAAACAAGCAACACAAAAAAACAAGGTCAATAAAAAAGTAGTAATAATAAAAAGTACAAATACACAATTTCAACGGTGTTGTCGAGCATACAGTACCAAAAAGGTCACCAACTCAGCATATGCTAGGTGTAGTACACCCAGCGCTGGTTTTCAGTTGGAACCCCACAGTGACACACGGACGTAGGCAAGCATATATACACATAAATATTTATAACATGTTAGTAACAATAATTAAAATACTTAAAATAACGATACAAGATAATTACAAAGTAATATATCTATTAATGCAGCTATAGAAAAAAAGAAAGATGTGAAGGGTAAGAATAAATATAAAAATGTAATAATTGATGTACACTACTTAAAGTATGTTCTCAATCAATTAGTCAAGTAAATTTGTCTAGTATTATAATGTAGCTGTAACCATTTAAATATGAATGATCTCCAAAAAAAAGTAGGTGAATCTACTATATTTATTTTCTCCTTTCTATTTTTAGCTCCTGTTCAATCCAAACTATCCCTCTGTCGACACTATCTTCATAACAAACAACGACGCCCAATAACTTATTCAGAAAACTAAAAGGTTAGCCCTATTTCCTTGGCTATGATAGTAAAGAAAACTTCCGAGATTATTGCATAGGGCGTAAAAGTCACCGCATTACAGAATAGTTCAGAAAATCTATCGGAGTTCAATCGCTTGGCGGTCGCGCCAAATGGGTCGGCACAAGTAGTGAAGCCATATTGCTGAAGCAAGCTACCTATTACAAGTGCTGACGAAGAAGTATGAACGGTTTTGTGAAAGAAATGAAATGTAATGAAAACATTCATCACCTGCTATTCATTTCTAGTTATTTAAATATAACAAGAAGAAGTTAAAAGTAAATAATTAAGTTTAAAAAGCTTACGTATAATTGATTGCAAGCTAGTCCTTCCTACGTAAAAAAGAAAAAAATAAGCTTACTCCATACAAAATTTTCTCAAAATTGATTATGTTTCAGCCGTAAAAGCTTAACATACGTTTGAGTTTAGAGTACAATTTTGTATGTTTTTATGAGTTGAATAAAATTAAATTTACCGGTGAAGGAAAACATCGTCTGGAAACCTGTATTCCAAAATTTGGAATCTGAAATCGACAATCCACAGAAAGCAAGCGTGGTGATCAATGCTTGCGCCTTCTCTATATGGGAAGTGGCCTGTGCCCAGCTGTGGGACGTTTATAGGCTGGATTATTATTATTATAAAGCTTACCTTCTGTATTTTTTATGTGGTTATACCGGTAAAGATTTATGGTAAACTAGATCCTGTTAATTGAACTTGGTTCATTGGGTCGCAACGTCTGAACCTAGTTAAGTGACCTGTCTGCGTATTGGGGCCGAATACCCTACTTCATATTGTGTAATATTGATAACTTGAAGTTCAAAGAAAAGAAAATGAGGTAAGGCTAATGGCTGGAATGTAGCAAGTTCAGATCCGTGATTTCTGCCCTTTTAAGAATTTGTCTATAGTGTGTTGTGAACTTTTTTGTTATCACTTATACTCGAAAAAAAAGGAAAATCTCTGTTATTTACTATGGGCGTAAAACAACAACTATAAAATGCATTTTATAAAAATTTGTAAGAGCATTTTAGCAAGTTACCTCTCCTAATATACTGATGAAATATTATAAATTATAAATGTATACATACATACAAACATACGTCATAAAAATTCATTTCATCTTACTTGCTTAAACTCTTTCCTTCTTAAATCAATCAATCCAATGATTCTATCTCTTCCAGGTAACACGTCATACCAAAACATCAACTAAAGTAATAAGTCAAGTCAATAAAAGGTTGTCATTTTATCTGATGAACTTAACTTCCGCCATCTTGTTTCACATGTCACTTTAGCCCTTAAAGTTCCCACACGACAATAAAACAGAGGAGCTTGGCTCGTGGACTATAAAGCTAAATGTTAGCGGTAATGCGTTACTTATCTGTAGTACAGGAGCTGAGGTGTATTTGTTATCTTTATGTTTGAATGGGGATTCGTTGATGATTAGTCATCGGAATAGTTTGTATTTTAGAGATTGTTCTTGTATGTTTCATTATCTGTCATTAAACTACTGCACCCGATGAAATCATATTAGAAGGTATATTTATTAGGTATCTATTTTTAGGCGTCTAAACACATGCCTTTTATTTCTAAATAATTTATCCATGTAATTATTCTTTGTTGTACCTACGATTAGTTTTGTCAAAATCAATGAATTAGGTTTGCAATTTTCAATAAATTCGATATTGATGACGATTAATTATGTATGCCTAGCTCCTGATCTTAATACCTACTAATTACCACAATATCCATGCTTTGACTATTAAATCGTTACCATCGAGTAGACGTAGAATTGACTATGTCTGTGTAATTAACATCGGCTCGTTGACACTGCACAGAAGTTAATAGTAAGAGGATAAAATAAACTACTACTCGTGTAACAGTTAGTAAATGGTGTCCGTGTTTAATTTGCTAGAAAAAACCTGATAAATTTTAAAACTTATTAAAATTCAAATAAAAAAGTTGGGTGTATTTTATTCTTGTAGATAGAACGTGCGTCGTCGTTCAAGTTTTCTAATTAACCATACGAACGTAAATATTTTAGACTAATTAAATGGCAATGAAAAAATCATGACCTACAACTACTTGCTATTTTTACTATGATTTATATGGGTGTAAGTGTATAGGGCTTTTGGTCATAGTATAAGCAATGTTATAGGGAACCTTGTACCAAACTCTGCAAGTTTTTTTTAAACTAGAATGTCTAATTTCTGAAAAAAAAAACAAATCTGCTGCCTAGCCGTTTTTCGACCTCGTCAGTGTCGACTACCAGTACCGGATTCAGCTGAAACCGAAAAAAAAAAGACAAATATGATAACAGAATGTTATGCAATATATCAATTGGATTCTGCTGTCCTAAAGTTTTGATGGAACAAATAAACAAAGAAAAGCAATATTTATCACTCCACGTAACATAGTTTTACATAACATTGTGTACTGCAGCCCCGTCGGACACAAGTGACAGGCAATCGCCCACGTGTGCGACTGCGTTGAATAACTCCACTGTGTCTTGTATAGATATGAAAACAAACATCGGTTATGAAAGAAGCAAAAACTAGACGTAAATAATAATGTCAATTATTTGGGATGCTAATTGAAATGTCATGCGAAAAAAACCATTGATTATACAGATGGCTTAGTGGTATAAACGAAGAACACACTGACAACCTCGTGATGTGCGGTTCAATCCCCGCGAGGGACAGACTTATTTGTGATTTTTTTTTTTATAAACTTTATGTCTATAAACCTTTATAAAATCGAGATAAGCTTTATATAATAACAAGGTATTTACTGAAGTAAAACTTTGCAAATATTTTAATCAAACAAGCCTTCATTTCTTACCAATTGAACTTGAATGCAAATGCGCTCAAACTATGCCATATATTTTAACAGGAAGCTACTAATCGTATCTAACTATAATGCTATGAAAATCTTCACATTTTTTTCAAGGGAATACATCAAATATTTAGGATTCCAACCTAATTTCTTGCCATCGAACTTTATCCCAAACTAAATTGACAGGAACAAATTGCAGAAACTAATATTAGAATTACATTACATTACATTATTTACATTAGCATCGACGTATGATATGCATAGACTGCTACTATCGCTAGGTTCCCCTTGTGCCAAGCGAGAGCAGTTTTTAGTCTGATACTAGTACATTTCGTTTTTCATTTAAGTTAATTTTCGCGCAACGAGAAACTTATATAAGAAAATATCGATGATTTTGACATTGTTAGGATAATATTAGTGTTTTAGATAGATTTTTTAAAATGGCAAGCTCCATCTTCATACATAATTCACGACAACACTTGTTCACACTAGTGCTTACGGTTTAAACTCTGATAGGCTCACTCTATAGGTTCAAATGCAACCTCGTTGTACATTAGCTTTTCGTAGTGGTTTCATTCATAAAATAAATATTTTTGTATTCTCCCACAAATAAGATTTATTGGCGGGTAAATATTTTTAACTTTCGTTATAGTAGTGTGGAATTATTTTTACGATGTCCTATATTTTTGCGGTCGTTAGTCCAATAAACTGGTAGATTGATTGACTGGACGCCCTCCGTGGTTGAGTGGCGTACACAACTGTAAGGTCCTGGGTTCGTTCCTCAGGAAGTAGGAACGCATGTAGAGAACCACTTTTCTACATCCTCTAAGGTTTAGGTCTTTGAGATACTGTAGTTGTCTCTGCTTCCATAACACAAGTGCATTAGCTATTTAATTTTGTGTTCGAACCAATATGTGATGTTGTCCACTTTTTCTTTAGATTGAATAATAGTATGTATAAAAATGATGAGGTACTTATTTCAGAGGATTTAGCCTACTTTTAAGCAGTAGTTGGTGGCAAAAACAAAAGACATACGCTTTGTCTTGACAAAATCGTTTGCTAGATATTAAATAAATGCGTAACATTTTCCGTAAAACGGTTGACCACGCTGATGAAGCCAATTTGTCTCTTCTATACTAATTGACATCCATTAACCTCTTAAAGTTTTGAACATTGGAATTTGTTACAAATTGGAGTTCCTTGCTTATTTATTTAAACATTTAAAAAGATAATTTTAAAGAGCATTGTTTTTATTCTTGTGAGCACTTGACCTAATTACTCTTTGTATAAATTGGGTGAAGCATTTTTGATCTTAATTTTATTGTAAATTTTAATTCTTATTTATTTATTGTGGCCTGAATAAGTATCGGTCACGAGTGAAAAGAAAGGACAATTTCGATCTCAAAAATCTGCTGTGAAACTAGTGTCACATTATAGATTTAGGATAGCAGGTTCATATTATTATAATAATATAGTAATGTCGACCACCAACCAAGTCAAAGAGCTAAAAAGCTAGCGAACTACCCCGGTAAACAAAACATTCCTGAATTTTACCCGCGGTATAAGCCGTGCAAAAATAAGTTCCTTTGAATTTATTCTATCCATTGGTGAAAACCACATGAAAATCCTTTCGGTAGTTTTTTGTTCAGAGTGACACGATCACTGACGTTATTTTATATACGGCATACAATATACGAGTATATATTCGGTTTTGTAACCTACTCAGTTCACAAAAAAAATATCAAAAGTTTTTTATCGCTCAAATAGCGTTTTATTAATCACGTGTGACCACATGCCACAAACGTTTATAAATTTATTAGTAATTGTTTATAAACAGCTAACTAGCCGCCCGCCAGACTAATTGGGTGTGTTTACCGTCAGTGGGCAGACATACATACTCGTACAAACATGAGAGTGACTAAGACTTTAGGTAGTTTAGATAAAGGATTTAATTTAATTAACCTGTTACACTGTTTAGTTTACTATAAAAAAACAAATAAGAAATATACTTATTGTCTTTATTGTGTCCTATAGATTGTTCAGACGATAAAAGTGTTTAAAATAAAACATCGAATTCAAATATTTTTAGAGAATTATTTGTTTATAATCTATCTATCAATTAACCATAAATATATATATATATATATATATATATATATAAAAATGAAGAAAACACCCAAAGAATTCATTATAGAATTCAGAAACAACGAAGGTACCACAACCACACAGACCCGAGGCAATGCAGAAAAAATGGTTTCTACATTAACCCGTCCGGGGATCGAAGCCGGGATGTCAGAGCTAGCGACAGGACCACTTAGGGTGTCTCGTTTATTGAGCATAATAAGCTTAAAAAAAGAAAAAAACTGCTAAGACTAGGTGTAGGATTAGATCAATTAATTTGACATCGTTTAATTTAATAATATTTACAATTATTATGTTCTTGAAAAAAAAATCAGGCAACATAAACGAGTATAAACACTTTGTCAACATTTTGTTTCATCATCATATCATCATATCAGCCTCTAGCAGTCCACTGCTGGAGATAGGCCTTCCCCAAGGAACACCACAGCTCACGATCTCCCGCCCTTTGCATCCAGTCACTGCCAGCTGCCTTCTTCAGGTCATCGGTCCATCTAGCCGGGGGGCGTCCTACACTACGTTTGCCTAAGCGTGGTCTCCATTCGAGAACCTTCCTGCTCCACCTCTCGTCGGTTCTGCGACAGACATGGCCATTTTGTTTACATGCACAATAAAGTAGTTTTTTTTTTCGTTTTTTCACAAGTAGTGTAAATTGATATGCTCTGCCAATTATTTTGGCACATACCTTGACTTTTACAATCTTGTCAGATAGTGTGATTAATTGAAACATCCCCCAACAATTTAAGATTAAGAATAAGATAATCCCAAATATGTACATAAAACAGAAGTTATTGTTGCAGTAGCGACAAGCAATTTTCTTAATTAAAATATTGTACAGTCAAAGATATTTTAATCTTCAGAACTTATTTTTTTAACTTTTTCTTGAGATATGAACTCTTAGTAAAAAACAACTTGGTTGTTTCTTATTTATGTTAGATGATGATTTTATATGTATTGTTTGATGATGTAACAGAAATTGTATGGGATTTAATATGTAGGTATCGTTTTCATGATAAATCCTGTACATGAAAATGTTAATAAGAATCTTCGGGAACTCTTGATTCACATAACGTAAAACTGACTTACTTAACATTGCATTACTTGATTTTATATGAAAAGCATATTCATAAACATTCGTAAATTAAAATATTCAATTGCAAAATGAGATTTAATAATGCATAATGGTGCAATCTAGATATAGGGTTCAAGATAATATGTCGTAAATATGCATCGGCTTTTGTAGCTGTCAGTACATTAATATTAAAGGAAGTAGATGTAAACATGATTGATACCTACCGTTGTCATGAGGAAGTATATAGGTATATGTTATATAATAGCAAGCCGTTGTGACGTCGAATAGTCGAAGAGAGCCATGGCAAATTAATGATTTCAGAATTTTATGTTTTACGCTTTTCTTCGCTGAATTTAATAATGCCACTGCACTCACACTGGGATGTTAGGCAGTATTTTATTTAAAGAATAATAATTAAGATTGTTATCATGTGCAAAGAATGTTTAATTAACAAAATTTCGTAAAAGTTGAAAATCTATGACAGTGATTACAAAATTACATCACACACTTATCTGAAAACTCGTCAATATTTACAAACTCTTAGAAAATATAACAACAAAGCGACAGTTAAATAAAGAATAAAAAAAGCAACAGTTCAGAAAGGTCACTAAACTTCTTACTTACTGAGGATGTTCCCACAAATAGCAAATCCAAACGGTTTCCAGAATCGCGACAATCATTGTATTGGTCCGAGGTTAGAGTACAGAATGACCGGTCATTGGTCGTACTTTGACCAATTAGTAGTTTCAACCTACAACACGTCATGTGTAGTAACATTAACAACTGATAGCGCCTTAATAAAAGGCAGGTAAGGTTGGTTATTGTACAACGCTGTTACCTTACGGTATAGTTCATAAATTATAGGATTGATTGAAAAAAGTTTAAAGTATCTTGAACGTAAAGGTTACGCTTTTATGAAAGAGATCTTGGCTTTTAGCCTGAGCGGAGGCTTTGACTGCTTTAGCAGACTTAGATCATTATTAAGCTTGTTTACTACCGGATTTTTAAACTAGAGAATTTTAGACTGAAAGTAAATCATACAATTTAAAGTCTATTGAAATTATAATATTACGAAATCATCTCATTTTTACGGGATCCAAACTTGCATCTATGTGGCATAGCAAAATGGTCACATATTTGGCAAGTGATTTTACTGTCTTTGCTGTTATCATGTAATTTATTTTCCCAATAGTTTAAGATATTTACACAAATTATCTCACAAAAAGTACATGTACATAAGCCATGTCTTGCACTCATCCGTATAACTCCTAATAATAACTCTGTCACTAAAACATCTACGGTTGTTTACAAAGCCGGGCATATCCGGAAATAGACCACAGGTGCTCTCTGACTTTGACACTGTGGATTTAGACTGCTGTAACTCGATCCTACACTAATTATACACTGGAACTAATTTAACATAATAATATATAATAATATATAAATAATACTCGTAGTGCCTTGTGACTTACTGAAAGGAAAAAGCCTATTATTTACAGTATGAAATTACAAGACACACTTAGATATATTTTAATTTTAGATACATTTTCAAATGCTGATGTAAATGTAACTCAGATTTGACCACTTTTTTGTATACAAAGTAATTGGAAACTTAATATACAAAGCCATCAAATATTTTCCTCATGACATAGGTAATAATAAGTCTAACAATTCGGTAAAACTGGTAGCTTTTCCCAACACAGCTTGGGAGAGGACTACGCAGAAGAAAAAGTGACACGACAATCTTATGTTTACATACAATAAGCTTTTGTTTTAACCTTATCAGAAAAGCTACTAACTATTGTCAGATTCAAAGTCCCAAAACAACAAGACTGGTCAGAGAAATCTGAATAATAAGTCAATAGAGAAGCCATTCACTCGAGTTTAGTACCGGACGAGCGACGCCGAAAGGGGACCGATACATAAAATACACATCCATCTATGTACCTACTGTAATATACTAGGCTATAAAAAATGTACTGAAAATTCAACAAACAAATAAAAAATCTTCGATTTTCTGTAGGTATTCGTACTATTACCGTAAAACTTAACAGTTATGGATTTGAAATGTTATAATTTTAATCATTTTCTTAGTTTACAAAATTTCATTGTATATAACTAAAATATAATTTATAAATGACTTCTATTTAACTATTAAAAAACTTAAACTAGCGTAGCTGTTAAAAATACATAGGAATTTTAGAAGAAAATGCATAAAACTATTTGCAATATTTTCAGTTCTTATCGGTCATTAGTTTTCAGTAATTGAAAGGCAAAATATTGTATATTTCAAATAACCCTACTTCTTTTAAAGCAAATAGCAATCATATTAAAATTTTATTTTCTTGAATATAATATAAATAACGATTCTATGCATGGGAAACTTTCGGTGCTCTGTGAAGTTAGTAATAGGAAAATATAATAAAAATTCCATTTAATATAATTTCCTCAATGCAATTTCATTCTACCCAATGGTCATTGGACAATCTTATATTCTTGAAACCCACACAACACACGAGTATAATAAACTGTCAAGATGATTACCCGGGTGGAATGACCGGGTATAACCGGGCGCGGCTTGACCCGAGTAAGAATGGAACTTACCACCTGTCTATCTTAGAAAAGATTAGGAAAAAATTAAGACTTGTTTTGATAGTAAAAGTGCATTAAAATTGAGTTGATTAAGTTTTTAAAGACAAAGAGAGGAAGAGAATGGATGGAAGTGCTTTTTTAATCCAAGTTTGAGACATCTTAATCTTAATTAAAATGATAAAGGAATGGTTTTCAACAAATGTTTGTTTTGTATTTTTATTAAGAAAGACTAAGAGGAGGTTTATTTTACTGTCTACTTTGTCTTTTAGTTTTCACGTCTTGAACCGAATTGAATAGTCCCCAACATTTCATCCATTATTAAAATTTATTTATTTATATGGTTTTATTACCAACAAAGAATACACCTTACATGATATACAAGAAAAAAAAAGTTACAGAGTTCTTGTGCTTCCTTAATTACAGGTGACCACATCATGCAAAATAAAATATGAAAATAAAAATTTATAGTAAAAATAAAAACTCAAAATAAAAAATAAAAATTCCAAATATGCTATTGACATATACGTACGGAGATACGTCAATAAGTTAATAAAACGAAAAAAAACTTTTAATTAAATTGTTCAGTTTTTAGTATTCTGAATACACCTACAGAATTATGAAAGATGTCTATGTCTTCCGAAGCGACTGTCACGTAGATATGTGGTATATGGTATGCTATAATTTATTAAATATAATTTATTAAATTAATAATTAATGAATTAATGGATTTTGGTCTAGTAATTTAAATACATTTTCAAAAATTTTGAGGTACCTCTTTCTTTATTACATCTTACTATTTTTAATTTAAAGTTCAAAGTTCAAATCCTTATCTACGTTCTTATCACGACTTTTCTACGTATCTACACCACGTCACTACACAGGGTGTGTCGAGCCGGCCTCATTCATCACTGACGTCACTGATACGGCAATCCAAACAGAGCACAACCTGTATACGCTGCAAGTGCGTCTTACTATTGTCTTTGAGTAATTTATCTATGGAGGTCAGACTGAGAATGTATGACCCTATATTAGTATAGTGAGTTGTATGGGAATTAACTGGTGGCCGGATTTTACTCCCCTGACGCAAAAACGACGGGGTTTTACAAATTTCACGTTTCTTTGTGTATATGTGTGTGGCATCGTAGCTCCTAAAGGGATGGATCGATTGTGACGCAGTTATTTTGGTTGGAAAACTGAAGTGATCCAGATGGATTCTAGCAATAACTTATGAAAATCTATTAAGTCTTCAAAGGAATAAGCAATTTACTGAAAATACATGCTTCTAATCATGAAACATGACTCCTGAAAAAGAAAATCCTTGTGTAGAGCTGTTTAAACTACTCTGCTGTCGTTCTTATATTGGAAGAAATCTCTGTAAGTGTAGATATAAAAAACTCAGAAATAGTTAACACCCTTAATCTTATACTCACATTATTTCTTTACAGTGCTGATCTATATACATACATATAATCACGCCTATTTCCCGTAGGGTTAATCAGAGACCACTTCTTCCCACTTGCTACGATCCTTACACACTTGTTTCGCTTCGTCAACTTTCATTATTCCCTTCATACATATATAAGATCTAGTCTATACAATAAAGTCTATTTCAAATTATAATTATCCGTAGCAACTGATCATAGCCAAAAGATGAAGCGTGGAAGCCATACATCTTGTACACAGATTCCAATTTGACGCGAGCATTCCGCGCATGAGTGCACGCGCCACTTTCTATACTAAATAGAGATATTATATACCTATTGTAAATGTACAAATGACGTATTAATTACATTGTTATGTATATAGGTAAGTCTGAAGCTAATTTTGGCTATATTTGGATGTTTATATGTTCGTACCTACGTACATATAACAGCTTCAATTAAGCAATACACCAAAATTAGCTTTACATATACCTACTTCTAAAGCTAATTTGGGTGTATTGCTTAATTGAAGCTGTTAATAGATGTGTTAATGTTGCTGTTAATAATTATAGCAAATGTTTGTGCGGGTTGCAAAGAAAACCCTGTCCTTAACATCCTGTATAGATTTGTTTAACATGTCGGGTATGAAAGAACGTGTTTTTGATTAAAAATGTCTGATAAACATTTTGAATTTTGGAGATATAGTTTGGAAAATAATAATAACTTTTAAACGATCGCGCTGCATGTTTATAGTAATATTATTGAACGGGGATTAGTGCGTACATGCATAAATATCTTTAGACTAGTCTGCTTGAACGGCCGGTGTAACCCGGTCGAAATGTCAAGCCCTAAAGGTATTTATGCATGTACGTGGACAATGATATTAGCGTAATTAGTAAGTTTGATTTAAATAAGAAAACCTTGGAACTAGATCATGAGACAATCCGTCACTTGTCCACCAAAATACTTAAAATCTATTTAAGAGCACACCTTTCTCTAAATAGTTCGAAATATCTCTGGAAGCTATTAAACCGAGTTTATGTGAACTAAACGATGGCAGGTGGTAAATTACCATTTTCTTTTACGAGGTTTGTCATTTCAGACTTGTATACAGGTATACTTAGGTAGGTTCTTGCATCATCGTTTAACAGTTGCGTGGTAAGCTTGGATTGCCAAATATGAGCTTTTAGAAGACCATGATGCAATACTGGAGTGCGTCGCAGTCAGTGGTTATCTCTAAACTGGTGCATTCGTCATGGTGCATAAAGAAAAAACAGGCGTCATTACAGACGGTCAGTTTGAAGGAAAAGAAGGGCTCTTTCATTTATTCGGGGAAAAGACAATGATTGCCGTAAATTACCATAAACATGCAGGGCGATAGTTTAAAAGTTTATATTCCGGGACAACTTACACACGGTTATCTCAACACACGTTGTTCAGTAGTTTAGTTGTCTCCTTAGCGTAAGATACCTCATAAATAAATCAATAATTAAACATGTAGATGTGAGATAAGTTCGCGTGTTATAAGAAACCGAACCTTGATTCTACGGAGCTGTCTAGTTTATATTTATAAAAGACTTAGTAGGACTAGGAACTACTAATTGCAATATTGACTTAAAAAATGCTTTCAAAATATTTCAATACATCACCTGAGTCTACGCATAACTGCTTACGACAGACCTCAAAATAGATAGTTATTCCCAGCCTCTTCTAAACTGCAAATAGTACGTATTACAAACTTTATGGGCAGTCAATCAGGCCAGCTAAGATAAACGCACTGTTTCAATATCTGCGCACGCACATTGCGGTCAGTTTACAAACATTCGCTACTTCTGGATTGTAGCGACTCTTGGTATGATATGGTCTCCTGGTACTTGCACCTACTGAACACCTGTAGGTGTGAATAAAAATTGATAGATAAGAGACAAAAAAACAATAAAGACAAAAAAAAACTTATTTTAATAGACAGATAAAGTTCACGTCCGTATATTGAACAACTGTCAGAAATTTAAAATTATTAGTTGTATAAAATTATCTGGCGTTGGACGAATCAGCCTACAGTCAAATAAACTTATGTAATTAAGACTCGATTTCACCAACTTTGAATTAATGCGAGATTAGCTACCCTAGTACTAATTTATTCTAACGATTTACTCTTTGGTTAACTTCAATTTCATTTCACCATGCTAGTCTGCGAATATCTTAATCTCATATAGCTACTCTGTAACCGTGAACGAATGTATGGAATGACATTAGAACGCTCCCAAGTCAAATAGTCAGGTTGTTCCGTGCCTCAGCAATGGCGCTTCCTATTTCCTAAAATTGTTTGGATAATACGTATACCTGACGTTTAGAATAACCTTAAAACAGCGACCGTCTTGACTTATACTTTCATCCTATTTAGTTATTAGTTTTATTGCCGATAATTGAATGATGGTCAACAATAAAAGAAAGTTACGTAATTTTTGTGTCAATTTTACAAATCTGTGTTTTCTACGAGATTGTGTTTCCTTATACTTTACTTACTATTCCTAACTTTACTTATCATTACAAAGTCTAAATATAATATAAAACAATATATAAACAATCAAAATTTAAAGAATTAATAAACAATTATTGCTAATAGGTGGGCGGCCCAGCGGGGTACCCCACACTGCGTAAGCACCTTACATTCTAATCTGGTTCGGCGTTTAGCGCGATACCTCGCATTAAGTTAACTTTATTAGTAAAATATGTAAACTTATCATCTAAACTATTCTAATTGTATTTCTGTCGCCGACACTATTACTGCTTGACTTGGGTGAATAATTCTGTGTGCGTTTGTGTAATGCTGCCTTCTTGGATAAACGAAATCTTATCACGAAATCGTGTTCGTCGTACTCTTCAAAATAATTAGGCCTTTCCTTAAATCACCGTGGATGAGGACAAAAATAATCGTCATCTTCGCTATCGGTTTCTTTTATTAATGCATACAAACGGCGCGTCATTTTTTAAATGCTATGAACTGACTTGACTTTGACACTACTAACCAAAGAATAGCAGCTTACATGGCCGAAAACAGTGGTATATGACTTAATTCTAGTATAGAGGTTTTATTCTTAGTTTAAATGTTGGTGAAACGTAAAATGGATATATATACTTGGGAGTAATTAACGATTTATTCTAGTACTAAGACTTATTCTATGTTGGTGAAACCGGGCCTAAGTGTATTTTAAAATTATATGTTCCTCCTGGTATTTAGTAAAAAGGTCATTTGTTCTCAATTTATTTGTATTGGGGAAAAGTTGCATATAGTATTTCTATCTTTTCCTTATAAGGTCAATACCAAATTACAAAGAAATATCTCTTGTTTATCAAATAACACGACCTTAAATGACGCAGTTCCATTTTCAATTAGGTCACAGCTCACCAAGATTTCGTCACCGGAGAAAATACACTCAAAACGCAATATCAACTGTAAATCGATTTCAGAATCGATTACAAGAATGTGATCGTAATCCTAATCGAGTAGACATCAAACATCGAGTGATTGATCGCATTGTTGAGGTCAGCTTCACGTGAGTTCAAGTCCTCACGTTTTCTTTGAATTGGATCTTTTTGGGACCACGTGGTGAAATTCCGTGAGATATTAATAGATTTTTGTATTTTTGGAAGCTGACTCCTACGTAAGGATGTCCTAATTTGGAGGTTAGGTCAGACCTGTCATTACCGCTATTACGAGTTCTCGATTGGAATCTTTGAGGGGTGATTGGTTATGATTGTGTAGTCTTCCGGACTTGTTGTATGCTAAACCTTTGCTACAGTAACATTGAAATATACATTTTAAGAGACAAATAACACAGGGACATAATATATATTTAAACTGATAGAATCTTAAAAACAAATATCGAAACAGTCTTTTTTTTAGTACAAATGGCTAAATAATTGGAACACATTTACCGTGGTATAAAATTTTTAAATTGTTTAGACTTAGACTAATAAATACCTGTATTTTTTTCTTTGAAAATATCATGACCTTTCTTCACTATGGACATGTCCAAAAGTTTTTTTCCTTTTTATCCCTAGCAGAATCAACAATTCTCACCTCTAGAGTATTTTATAAGTTATCAATATGGTATTTTTCATTCTACTACACCACATATTTTCAATCAATTGTTCTTCTATACGAGAGTGATGTCACTCATTCATAGATCGCCAGACGAAAGTATTGACGCACCGCATTCCTTTAGATAAAGGTCCTCCAGTAGTATTTGTTATTGATAAACCGTTTGTAATTGTGTTAGTATTGTTTACTCAAGTATTTACTTTGGTTGCTAACTATTGAATACCAGAGATAAGGACACGGTACTATTATTATATGTACTTTCCAAATATTATGTTTATCGGGAGTATTGAACAAAGATATTTTATGTTTTGTGTATATTTAGGATTTTATGACAATTTTTATTAATATTAGTTTATTTAATGTTTCTTCTTGTACACTGTGTCTATGTCTCCTTTCGAATATTTCCTGTCGTAGGTCGGCTGGAAGAAATGTCATTTGAAATAAGCAGTTCCTTTGTACCTTTTTATTTTTATAATTGTTTGTCAGTTGTGTGAACATAAATAAATAAATAACTAAAGATTGTACAACTCCTTATTTTGACTTGTAGTTTTAGTTGTAACTGGTCCCATAATAAGGTTTTTTTGTCTCTTCTAAATATTTACTATATGTATAAATTTGGAACCTTTGATGTCGTCAAGAGTTTTTATGTCAAAGAAAGTACTTCGCCGCTTTATTACTTATCTAGCATTAGGTAAATAAATCGACTAGGTTTTATAGTTAAATACGTAACGCTTTAAACATGACTAGACACCGGTTTATTATAGGATGAGTACAGGTTAGTTTACATTAGAATTATTTAGGGTTCAGCGGTTCGCTTTCCCCTAAGATTTCAATTACATATTTATTTACGTTGAAATTTCCGATGTTTGACAGTTCTATTCAGGACTAAGACATATTTGTCTTTTAAAGTTGTAAAATAAAGTATATTCTATTGAATATACTTTTTTATAAACATATAATTAAACTACATAATAATAATAAAAAATAGTAATAGTAAAGCGTACAATGGCGGTCTTATCGCTAATAGGGATACCTTCCAGACAACTTTTGGATGCACAGGAAAGATAGGTAATAAAGAACAGCAGAATCATATTATGTTTCAGTTTTAAACAGTATTTAATATCTGTAAAACAAACCCGACTTTACTTGTACATATATAGTAGGTAGGTATAGTTATAATGTTTTGTTTACAAAGTTCATATATAAACAAACAAGCAGCCTATTTAACTAAAGCAATCGTAACGGGTGCAGTGGCGCGGGCGCACCATTGATACATTTTCGCAAGCCACGTTGAAATAGTTAGCGCTGCGCCGTGACACAGCTGGCACGCACTCAAATATGCGCGCACGCATCTTTATATGTACCGCTATGGTGACCATGCAGGTTATGAACAGAGGATCATTCTATTTAGAATTATATTGATTTAACTGCCTCGTTGGCCTAGTGGCGCTAAGCCCGACTGCTACGCTAGAGGTCTTGGGTTCGATTCCCAAGTCGACCAAGGTGTTATTGGGTTTTTCTATGAAATGTTCAGTAGGCAGGTCGGAGTTTGGATTTGTGCCCGGTTAGTGGCAATAGGCTCGCCCCCTATTACAGTGAACCTAAACATACAGGCGAACTGTGGGTGTACATTGGTACACCTCTACCTTACCCTTGGGGGATACAGGCGTGTAATATGTTATGTTGTATTGAAAATCTGACGTTCACTTTTCAGAAATAGTGCCTAAAATCTTGTTTTGTTCTAAAAGTTAAGTTCTAAAATTGTTCAATATACCATAAGAATAACTTCCGAGATTAAAGTTTTTATATCGGTATAATGGCATGGGCTAGTTGTTTAAAAAAATCACAAATGGACAATTCAGAATGGATAGACTGGTCAATTAAAAAGTAAATGTACATTCTTGTGGAGAAGCTTTTTACCTGCATCCCTTTATGACGAAGTTGTAATTGAATATTACTCATAAGATTTATATCAATACAATGTGAAATGGTTTCATCTATCCTATCTTTAATTGGTCTTTTCACTTCCCAAGCACATAACCTAAAAAACTTAGTGTTATATTTATAGACTTTGTTGTAAGTCAATATAGGACAGCTTTCCTATAACAAATCTTATGGCCACCATACTCAGGATACACAGTTGGTTATAGATGTATTTATTGCTTACCTATAAATCAAGGTGAGATTCTGCCGTTAGTTTCACGTACTCAGGTACCATTTGGTGATGCAACTTCATCTGTGACCTAGTTCTAAATATTAAATACTAGTCGGTGACCGTGACTCCGTTTGTTGTACTTCCTTTGTTGTTTGCCGAATAAAATTGAGCTTAAATTTTTTGGGGTGTATGTAAAGGGAAGGTAAGTGAAAATGGTTTTTTATAGAAATTTTCATCCCTTGATTTTGCCCTTTAAAATCTGTTTAATGCAAAGCGTTTAATTACGAAAAAAACTAACGAAGGATTACACGACCGTACAGAAAAGAGAGGCCTGTGTCCAGCAGTGGGCGCAAAAGGGCTAAGGATGATGATAATAAACTAACTTTTAAACATGTAGAATTCAATCTTCATCTCGTAAACTCACAGTACAGTATTATCTTACAAAAAAAAGAATTATCAACATCGGACTACTCTGTATAAAGTTTAGCGTGATCATACACAAAAATATATATATATATATACGCGTCGAATTGAGAACCTCCTCCGTTATCGTCGGGTAAACATACCCTTCCCTCATAAACAAAAGTGACATTTCCACCATACTAATTAAAAATAAATATTATTTCCATATATGAAATTTCATTCAAGTGATTTCTACCATCGCTTGTAGAAATGACACTTCTCTACGGGGCTAGTCATCTAGTCATAGGTATTTTAATAGTCTGCATGACTATCGATTACATTAACAAACAACAAAATTATGTAATGAAGAGATGACAGGAGCATAATAGACATAATACCTGATACTTACATAACATTACTTTTGCTATTCATACACGAATCATACATAACTTAAGGTGTAATTGTAAATAACTCCGTATATTTAATGATCTGTGAAGAAAATGTAGGCATTACATTAAAATTGTATAATCAAGGGAAAACGGTGGAAACCATCGACGTATGATATGCATAGACTGCTATTATCGCTAGGTTCCCCTTGTGCCAAGCGAGAGCAGTTTTTAGTCTGATCCTAGTACATTTCGTTTTTCATTTAAGTTAATTTTCGCGCAACGAGAAACTTATATAAGAAAATATCGATGGTTTTGACATGGTTAGGATAATATTAGTGTTTTAGATAGATTTTTTAAAACGGCAAGCTCCATCATCATACATAATTCACGACAACACTTGTTCAGACTAGTGCTTACGGTTTAAACTATGATAGGCTCACTCTATAGTTTCAAATGCAACCTCGTTGGTGGAAACATTCGGATTTACGTAATAATTATAATTATCGATGGGTTTTCCTTGTCCTTGTTACAATGATGAAGTTTCTGTGAATAACAGAGATTGAATACTTATTGCGTTGTTTTAGTCCTATAGACAGTTTTCATCCATTTTCCATGTTATTTATGAAGGCTCTTTCGCTCTACCATTTAATTATTCGTTATTGATAAAGGCTCTACCAATTATTTAATTGTTACACACTCCTGAGCAACATGTATTAATTAATAAAAGGCAAGTACAAAAGACAGGATTTGATAATTCTAAAAATAGGGCAGACTCAGTAAATTATTTATTTTACCTCTTCTTGTTTTAAGTGTTTGCTTAGCAATATATCATGTCGAATTTTCATAAGTAATAAATTTAAATAAAAACATACAATCGTCAATAATAATATGAAACTTTTTAGATATGGATAATAGAGAACTTTCTAGTAAAACGGCATTCTTTTTATCGTGGTATTTTTTAATCCCCAATACCACTATTTACCGGTAATTTACTTAAAAACGATTAAAATCTCCCGCAAACCGGTTTGAGCCTTCAGAGAGACAATGGAATAGATTTTCCGTATTTTTTCAATCCAATTACTACAAGATGTTAGTTGTCATTATCTTGATTACAATAAAAACTACAAGGAAATGCCTTTTTTCTGAGTTGCTAGAAATTTGTTGTTTACGGACGAAGAAAATTGCGACCTTGGTCTTGTATTTCAGCTTTTGTTAAGGCATTGTATTTTTTTTTGTATTTAGTTTTATAGCATTTTTTTATTTTTTTTCTTAATGGCTTGGTGAACCGCATCTCAATACGTCAGGAACAGCCGAAAATAATATTATCTTAACAATCTTAAGTTTAATTTCTAATTGTAATAATGTAATGATTCAATAAAAAACCTCTTATACAGATAAAATAGACATCAAAAATATTTTATTTATAAAACTTTAATAGTGCTTTTAGCTTTTCATTTAATAAGGAACTATTATTTGTTTAAGTAATTTGTAACAATCTAGTAGGGCTTATAAAGTCTAAAAACTAAATCTTGCTACATAAATACCAGGAAAACATAAACCATAAGGAGTATTGCATAACAAACCAAAACATACCTCCACATTAACCAAAAAAGCTTGTACGTGTATATCTGTTGCATGCATTTCAAACATGTCGAAATCAAGATACTAAAGTATAAACAGAATCCTATGACTCACGAAACTCAGACGCTTTATAAATATACAGTTAAATGTTCTCTAACTGATATGTTAATGAAAAAAACCGACTTCAAAATAAGTCTTATGGATCCCATGACTGTCAAATCTGGACCAAAATGGAACCACAACGGAAGGACCAGCTTTCACTCAAAGAAAGAATCATCAAAATCAGTTCACCAGTCGGTCGAAAAAATCAGTCTAAAGTTCTGAGGTAAAAAACATAAAAAATACAGTCGAATTGGATACCTCCTCCTTTTTTGACGTCGGTTGAATACGGAATCCTTTGGTATGACTCACGAGATTCAAAGGCTTTATAAATAAGCAGTTAAACTCATTCGTTAATAAAAAAAAACTATATAAAACTTATTTTGAAGTCAAAATAAGTCCGATATTTATTTCTTATAGATCCCACTGTCAAAACTGGTCCAAATTAAAATGGGACCACAAGGAAAGCACCACCTGCCAAATAATTAAAGTCCGGTGAAGCAGTCAAAGCCTGCGCTCAGGCTAACTGCAAAGATCTCTACCAAAAAAAAAAAAACCTGCCAAATAAATAAAAAAAACAAAATTAGTTCACCAAGTCAAAAGCTATGTGGTAACAAAAAAAAAATACAGTTGAATTGAATACCTCCTCCTTTTGTGAAGTTGGTTAAATAAGGAATCCTTTGGTATGACTCACGAGACTCAAATGTTTTATAAATACATGTTTAACTGTTCTCTAACTGATTCGTTAATGAAAAATAGTTTGAATGCTTTATGTTAGTCCGTGATTAAGGGGATAGGAATCTCTTACTGACGAACTGGTCAGTAAATAAACAAACAAAGATGGCTGCCTTGATTTATTTCAACGGTATTTTATGTTTAGTATGCGATTTGTTTATATATTAGTTGTATGAGTGGGTTTTGCGCAGAGATTAGTTGTTTCAAATCCTTATTTAGCAGGGTTTTTGACGTAAATATGAAAAAAAAAATAAGTTACGGAATATGGCAGATAAAATTGGGAACGGAATGGATTGTCTAATATATGGGTTTGAAAAAAAAGAAAGAGTTAATCTATACAGTGAACAAGCTAGGCATGGAATAGTTATTCATTTAATCTCATTAAGATATTACCTTTTTTAATTAACTTGGCAGTAGGATAGCGTTATAGAAATAAAGCAAATAAAGTTTTCTGACCTATCATAAATTTGCGTCAGCTGCAAGTCAGGTCATCTCATTATTATTTTTCCTTCTAGTATCAGTAATCTGGAAGTTGATGTATCCGTTTGTTTATCTGTACACCCACGACACAGGAACTACATACACGTAGAATAACAAACATTTAATGCATCCCGTGGTATCTGATATTATTAGCCATTACAATAAATTAGTATTTAAGACATCGGTCTGGGTTTCCCGAAGCACTTGAGTATATAAATAGTCAAGGAAAACTTTGCTGAAATACCTGGAGGATTATTGTACCAAAATGTACTGAAAATGTTATATAAATCGCATTTACCTGTATGTTAAAATGTTTAGTATGTTGTATAACAACATTTGTAACCATAACTTATCACATATAGGTATGTATTTAAGTACTAAATACATTTATAATATCCTGGGACATAATAATAATATCCTGTGACATCTCACACACGGTTATCTGATCCCAAGGTAAGCAGAGCTTGTGTTATGGTAATCAGACAACTGATAAACATACTTATACATTTCTAAATACATACATATTATAGATAAATTACACCCAGACACAGAACAAATGATCGTGCTCATCACACAAACATTTGTCCAGAGCGGGAATTGAACCCACGACCTCCGGTATAGCAGTCAGGGTCACTAACCACTAGACCAACAGGCCCGTCAAATTTATAAGTTCTGAAACGTTCATTATTTGCATCGTAAATATTATTATTGAAAAAATATGTATGTCAAGAAAGATAAATTATTTATTGTTACACCATGAGAGTTATTCGACACTGAATATCATTATTATAACTATTAAATTAAATCATAAGTTCTGACGATATGTTTTTAAGCTTATGTTCTTAATAAATATAAAAAAGGGAAAAATAAAAAAAATTAAGACCTCTTGTAACCGATAGAAACTTAACATACTTCGTATAAAATGATGGATTTCCACTGACTGTTCGCTTATTTTAAAGTAATCAAAATATTTTAATGCAGTTTGCAGCAAAAAAGAGATTCAAGAGAAATTACATTTAAATGTTTTTTTCTTTCCATACTTATACACAGGTCGCTCTCAAGTGGCAATAATTTCAGTCCTACATTGATCCAGGTCACCAACAAAGGCTGACCTTACAACCAGACCAGCACTCCACTGCTGCACTGGAATAACTCTTCAAACATTGTACTTGCACATCCATTCGATACGTTTGGGAAATCCTTGATGCATCAGACTGATAGCGCCGCGTTGCAGTTATGCAGTGTTATTCTGGTTGGCAACGGAAATTAGGTATATTAAATTTGGCAAGGAATATATGTAGTAATGTTAAATTAATTTTCTGTTATTTATTATCAGTAAAAGGGTGATAATGTAAGCAATACATAATAGCACACCGATTTCAAAAATCGATAAAAGCAAAAAAGTTAAAAATAATACTATAACGTACCTATATTAATAAACCTAACCTAAACTACTATAACCTACACTAAAATTTAACAATTTTTGCAGTCGGTGCCTCCTTTTTTTTAAAGTCGGTTAAGAAATCGCAGATGATTTTTCGGACATTGTAACGCTCTTTGTATAATTGTGTTCAGGTAATGCGTAAAATTAACTTTACATAGATACAATTAAAAAGAAAAAACTCAAGCAGCATTTAACCAAATAACTTATAGAAAAAAAATCTTAGTAATAATCATCTTAAACTTGCTGAAATTTCTACAGTATTTTGCTTTACTTTCCTACATACATACATTATTAGTAAACGGGTCATGGAGGTTTAAAAGACAAGTACTCCATGTAAAATCCTGCTATAATATTTTTACTTTGGGTGATTATTTTTAAACGGCGTTTTGCAATCATAGTTTGAATAACGGATGTGTAGAAAAAGAATAGGTCTCTGTTTTTTTTTTTGCAATTAGTGAAGTCTGATTAAAACTACGACAATACCCTAGTCAACAATGCATAATGCCATTTAATACCTACGTTATAAGGAAGTCTATCACAACACTCAAATATTAAACTATGAGAGTAATCGAAATAGCTTCGATAAACAGAATAAGGAACAACTGAAACACTCGACCATTCGGAGCCCACAACGTTTGCAGTAATGGCGCTTTTATCGACAAAAGTGATGTGCTTTATCGATATTTAGGCTTTTATTTATGTTCTTCATATCTATATTGGTATTTCGGGAATTAGGGCTTGGGTTGCTTCATATCAGACTTGTGAGTTATTTTAGTATTTTATTTTATGATTTGTGTACAAATAAAAGGTTATAAAATTTTATATGACATAATAAATATTATTGCAACTATATTTTAATCCATATACACCTCTAAATTGCATGCAGAAAAAAAACTTTAAAATATAAGACTATGCATATCCGTTAATCATAGAACCTGAATAATAAATAAAGTAATTACATTTAACATTATTTGGATTCATTAAAAAGCATACATAATAATAACAATTTATGAACTTTAAAATCAACTCAAACTGAAGAAAATATTTAAGAAACTTTCTTCTACATGTTTAATTTTAATCTAAAATATGATTTCTGTAATATAAAATGGACTATACACGATAAAATGGCTACATCACTAAAGATAATCGCACAGCACTCAGACTCGAGGTTGATACAAGGCGAAATATGTAACACAACACTACAAGTAAACTGTCGAACTGAATCATATAGACAGACAGACATGTTTTATGTCGATACATTACTAACTGTGAAGACAAAGATCATTTCAATCGGAGGTCAATTTTCATTTCATTAACATGTTTTGACTATAAGCAACATCTACAATTTTAATTTTAATGTTTGCGAAAGCTAGTATTATAATTTAATAGTATTGTACTGGGTAAGTCAGTAATTAGGGTTGAGGAGATCAGATAGGCTGTCATCGTCATCAACATCTCCCGAGCCCTTTACCAACTATGTTGGGGTCGGCTACCAGTCATACCGGATTCAGTTGAATACCGTATTTTACACGGAGTGACTGACTCCAAAATCCATTTTACTGGTAAAGATAGAATTCCATGGTATGACTAATTGTCAGAATTGACTTAACGACTGCCAAAGATCTATGTATGACAGCCGACACCTAGTGTTTAACGTGCTTTCCGAAACAAGGAGGGGTCTCGGTATGTTATAAATGGTCACCCATCCACGGCAGCTAAATCTGTATTATCGGTCAAGCCGCAACTCTTACACTTAGCCACGATCCCCTCAGATCAACGATCAGACAGGCAGTGGCTATTTGTAAAATACGGAATTTAGCTGATTCCTGTGTGACTTGAATTCACCTCAGCATTCAAAAGTAAAAGGCCAGGCAAGAAATGCCTAACTGTTTCACATCAGAATACGTTTTTTCTTTTGTTTTCTATTTTTTTTTGTTTCCTTTAAATGAAAATCATCCTTTTGTAACATAATAGGCAAATATGAACCTTACGGAAAATCAAAGTCAAAATTAAAAGAACTGAAATACCGCTATCTTTTCAAACATAAACAGTACTAGGAAACAGTAAACAGTTTACAAAATACTACATTGAACATGATTCACTCGATTACAAATTAAAACGGACGAAGGCACGTGAAGTTATAGCATTGACATATATTTCGATAATGCTAATAATTTAACATCTTATAAGTAATGCTGAGGACAAAAAGGTTTAGAAAATGGACAAAGAAAGTGTGTACAGCACCTGTTTATTTACGTTTAGAAAAAATGTGTTTGATTCACAATTAAGAAATAAGAGATTTGTTTTTATAAATGACAATAAAAGAGATTTCCGTTGTCATAAAACAGATTCGATTCGGATATGTCGAAAGAAGAAAATCCTTTGTTTTTGTTGACTGAGGAGGGTTTTCAACTCGATGGTAATTTGTTCTATAGATGAGGTATTCATAATGTTTTTAAATTATGTATTTACTTTGGCATCCATATTTTACACGTGCTTTTTTTTATTTTATTATTTTTCTTTTAATTGTGTACAAAAATTATTAGTGTCTCAGCAAGATTAATGATTTAAGTATCTATATTTAGTACCTACATTTTGTTCGTCTACCCAATCTCTCAGTCTTACTTTAAAATTAATCTTTGTTCTTAAAATAGTTCTTCATAATTAAACCCGTCAAGGAATTCATTTAAAATGTTAAATATTTTAAACTACACTTCAGTCACGATTTTTAAGCGACACGTAATAAGGAAGTCTTGTATCTGTTAAAAATAACTTTCAATTTGGCGCGGCCCTTAACCAACTGCGCCAAAAAGACGGTAATATTTTTTAACTAAATTAGGGATCGAATAAGGATTCTGGGAATTTTGTATAATAATTTATGGTTGAGATATTTTAAAGTTGTTTTTTTTTTATTTGCAGGCAGTGATTTATTGGTTTTCAGTGAGTCAGAGTTTTTTCTGTACTGTATGTAATCTTTCGCACTCTTAAATTATCATAATACTTAATCCAATAATACGTAAATCATTTTCAAACTTGTGCAGTGTGCACCCATCATCATTTAGTACGACACAGAACTGGAACTCAATTCCTGGAACTATTAATCAAGAATTAAGAATTTTTATTTTTAAAATAAAACAATTAAACAAATTCAAAATTCGAAATTAAAAAAAACAATCAATAGCACGTGTTCGCGAACTAGCCAGCCAACGTGGGTCGCAACATTTTGTCAAAGTTCGTGCAAGTGGCTCTCAACGAGAAACGAAACAAAGGGGTTGGGAAACTGAATCCTACAAAAGGTTTGCAATCCCCGAAGTATTTTGTATAGGGAGTCACGTTGAGAGTAATGTAACTTAATTTGTAACTGTTGCAAGATGTTTTGATTGTATTGTGTGTTTTTTATGGGTCATCTAATCACTAGGTCACAAAAACAGTAAAGCATAAAAATTAAAAGAAGAATAAAAGTTTCTCAAAAGTAGTGTATAATATGTACAAAAACTGTTTTCATAAATGTTTCGTAGATCAGGATAGTTTAAGGAAAAACTTATGTAAGTTATCTACTTTTTGCAATCCTTAAAGGTGCTATAGAAAAATGTTCAGTGATTTTTCTTTCAACCTTCTATTAAAATCTAATATAGTCGTGCCATTTTCATTCACGAATAACAAACCTATTTAAAACTGATATCTGAAACTGGCTCCCAATATCTAACCCAAAAGATCTAAATTCAAACACGACCCCAAAATTACACACAAAAAACGTGCGAACTTACACTCGTCAACAATCGAAAAAGTCACATCCTCATGTCACAAAAACGTGACATGTAGTAGTGATGTTACTTTGTGATCGAGTGTACGTGGGGACAATGGTCTCGTGTCTGCCCGAGGCTGTTCGCGGCTATTCGCAGGACGACACACGTGATGTGACAACTGACCTATTTTAGATCCTGAGTGTATCTTTGAAAATGTTTGCGTGTGTGTTTCTATTTTGTTCAAGTAGGTTTGTACTTTCTCCCGGTGGGAAGTTGGGTCATGGCTTAGGAGATGGAAATATGAAAGTGTTGAAATAGATTGTAGAGAAATAAGTATGCCTTTTAATACTAATGTGCTTTTTAAACAGGTACACCTAACCTAATATAGGACCTAACCTAATTAATCTGGATCTCTGCTTATTAGAGGCTTTAATTGCATTAGGAATAATTATTTTCATTTCATAAACGAGTAGGTAGATATTTTGGTTTTTTATTTTTATCTGAAAGAATATAACATTAAATCATTTGCCTATAAGCTATCTACATTTCTTGAATGATAACATATAAGTCATTGAAAATACTGAACTAAACTGGCATCAGAAGCTCTCTTTACTTTTATTCAATTTCAATCAGAATTCAGATAAATCCTGAACTTTACTAGAAACGACACCCTATCTAACCTCCATTCACTTGATAATCGAAACTTACAATTACACTTAAAATAACTCCAAATTCAATATGCGTAACATTATAATTGATTATTTTCTATATTTCTACGCATATTATGTAACTACTCGGCAATGTAAATGAAAGCATATAGAGGATTTGCATACGGCTATTGCTAGACTTAATGGGGATTTAGCTGAAGTAAATCGATGGTCTAACCAATTTGGGGTGTGTATTAATCCAACAAAGTGTCAGGCTATTCTTATAGGCAGTCCTCGAATGGTGGATAAGACTAATATTGGTAACCTTCCCCCGGTTTCGTTGGATGGTGTTGCGATTCCACTTAGCTCCAACGTTAAGAATCTCGGCCTACATTTGGATACTACGCTAAGTTGGCAAACGCAGGTTGCCAGTGTTAGTAAGCGGGTAACGGGAACTTTGCGCCATCTCCACCGGTTGAGAAACTTTTTGCCGCCGAAGACCAAAGCAATGCTTGTGCAGGCCCTAATATTCCCCATTATTGACTATGGTGACGTGTGTTACTACGACCTCAATTCGGACTTGCTCAGCAAGCTTGATCGACTCATCAACAATTGCATCAGATTTGTGTTTAACCTGCGGAAGTACGATCATGTTTCTGAGTATAGGACCGAGTTGAAATGGATGCCCATTCGCCAGAGGAGATCGTATCGTGCTTTGACGACCCTTTTCTCCTTACTCAACTCTCCCACTCCCCCCTCATATCTGATTCCTCATTTTCAATACCTATGTTCTGGTCACTCTAAACATCTCCGCTCTTCTCACAATCTTCTTCTACACTGTCCTTCTCATACTTCTGACACTATCCACTCTTCTTTCCATATCCAAGCTATCCTTTTGTGGAATGCGCTGCCCTTGGAAATCAGGAAGTCCACTACCAAGCAATCATTTAAAACTGCTGTTCGGAAGCTTGTCTTTAAGAAACTGGAAGAATTATCATCATGATTGTTTATATATTTATTATACACATATATATATATATATATATATATTTATTTATATATTTGTATGTATGTATGTTAAATATTTGTGTAATTGACATTATAATAATATATTTATGTAAGTATATATTATTATGTAAATATAAGTAGTGTTCAGTCTTTAATATTTAATTTCAGTAACTTTCTTTACAACTGAATGCACCTACCATGTTATCTCTGCATCACCTTAAGGTTGACTGGAAAGAATGCCTGTGGCATTAAGTCCGCCTATGTACACATTTGTTGCATAAAGTTTAAATAAATAAATAAATAAATAAATAAATAAAGCAACACATTTTGTTTGTATCAGGTGAAAATACGTCAAAAACATCAGTAATAAGTTCACTAGTACTCATACATAAATCTAAAGGAATATCTTCTGTATACATCGTAGCACGTGATCATTGTTGTATAGTGTACGATCTAAATAAAATGAGAGAAAAGTAGTCCATGTTCGTGTAAGAAGCACAATTGCATTACGTAGTTATCATGAAACTTAACAACTAAAATACAATATCATTTTATTTTACTATTATATTCAGATAATAACAGTCACTGGCAATCCTACAATGGCAACAGTGGCAAGTAGGTGCACAAAAATCTTATCAAAAATTATCTGAATACGTAAATTAGTCACAATAACAAGTACACTGGAATGTACCTGAACCTGCTACTTACTTACTAAAAAAACAGTCCCACTGCAGGACAAAGGCCTCCCTTTCCTCTTTCCACACGTTTCTGTTGAAAGCAAGTTGTTGTGACTCCTACATAAACAAAACATAATTCTCTTAATTTTTTAGAATTTCTACAAACAAAACAACCCCTATTTTATGACTTCAAAATAATCTCTTCTTTTAACCGTTATTTATAGACAATCAGAACTTTTCCACAAAAAAAACACAAATACAAATCTACCCACCCATCCCATTTCAATAACAATTCTTTTTATCATCTCTTTGTAAATAAAACCTTCAGATACATTAAATTTTCTTCTACATAAATAAGTAAATTGCTGAGTATTTTTCCTAAGCTACTTAAAAGCTTTTCTCCTTCGGCATTGAGGAGTCGGTCTCCATCAGATCATGGCCTTGAATGGCTGACCTGACTTTGACACATTTACCTCATAATGTCAGATGAAGGTCCCAAGTTAGGGTATCAGTGCATTGTTGTGGTGGGATTTGTGGCATGTTGATGGAGGATGTTAACAACTTAACTGTCTAGGCACAATAGTGAAACAATGGGAATGTTTATATGTGAGTGAGACAGGGAAGTGATAAAATATGTACGGGACCCCCGATACTATTGTTTTCCAAGAGTTTTATATCTATGCTTTTAGCCATTGAGCCCTACGTAATTAAGAGCGCGGAGAAAATCTTATAATTTTTGAAGCAGTTTGGCTAAATTCAGGAGAGTGAATAACTTTAGATGTATGTCCAGGAAATAAATACAGTGCGTTCTAATGCATCGTTAGTGCAAGTACTCCATAATAGTGTTATAAAAATAGTTTATGTTTAAGAACAAAAAAATCTTCATTGAAACATAAATAAAAAAATAGTTTTTATTTCCAGAGCATCTAAGAGACGCTATAAAACAAGTTAAGATAAATCACCAAACCTTAAAGTTTAAATAAAACAGTAACATCAAAAATCCCTTAAACAAAGTCACTTCCGCACTTTTCTCCCACTTTCACAACACTAACTCTCAACTCTTTCAGTACAGTATAAACAAACCTTAAAACCTAAACAAATACACAATCTATTACAATTTCTAATAATAACATCACAAGATGATGTGCTCATTACAAGTTTTCAAGTATTCTGTTCAGAATGCAATTAGGTCGCCATGCTACATACATGTTGTGAAATATGATCGTTCGTCACCTTTCTAGAACATTTCAATAGAACGGAGACAACGTTTTTGTAATGGTGAACTGTTTTGCAACGATCTATTTTTGGAAGTATCAGGAATTTTTGTTTGTTTTTTTCCTGAGAGGAAAATTATTTTAGATTTTTAGAGTATTGTGACCATCGACGTATGATATGCATAGACTGCTACTATCACTAGGTTCCCCTTGTGCCAAGCGAGAGCAGTTTTTAGTCTGATCCTAGTACATTTCGTTTTTCATTTAAGTTAATTTTCGCGCAACGAGAAACTTATATAAGAAAATATCGATGATTTTGACATTGTTAGGATAATATTAGTGTTTTAGATAGATTTTTTAAAACGGCAAGCTCCATCTTCATACATAATTCACGACAACACTTGTTCACACTAGTGCTTACGGTTTAAACTCTGATAGGCTCACTCTATAGTTTCAAATGCAACCTCGTTGATTGTGACAGAATTTTGACTTTGATTGCTTTGATGCGACGTTTTATTGACTGTATATAGGTCGGTATGTCGTAGGTCACGGTTCAAAGGAGATTGAAAAGACCTTTTAAGTTTTATTAGTTTCAGTTTATAGCTTTTCTTTGGCCTGCTTTAATTGTAGTAGTAGAGATACTGTCCCTGTCCTTCTTTTATTATCCATCCATCAGATTAAGAGAGATCAGAGAGCTGAACACTCTCACTAATCTGTTCTAGATGTCAGAAGCATTTTAATGAAAATAATATTTTAAATAATATATAAATGTAATATAATAAAAAGTAATGTAAACAATAAGACCGTACTTGAATAAATCATACACACATGCACATGTACTTACAGGAAATTATTAATAACACATTTTTTATTTTTTTAAGTGTCTCCCATTTATTTCCATAATAGATGCGTTTAATGTAATTAATTAAATACAATTCAGAGAAAATAAAACAACTACAAGTTCCGATAACTGTTTAGGTACTTTTGCTTCAACTAAGTACCTATAATACTGCAAACTCGTAGGTATACCATAAACATGTATTCCTGTAATAATATGAAATTCCAGTACCCCATAAACATCCCAGATGCAATATAATAATTACGATGTAAACATGCATGTGATCTGAGGAAGTGCATCAGAGCCAACGCATTAAACTGCGGTCATCTTATTATAGTAGAGTACTTTTATGACCTCAAAGTGTTATTGGTCTTCGTTCACGTTCATGGTGAATACTTCTAATTTGGAAATGAGTTGGGATTAATTATTAAACCAGCCTATAAACGTCCCACTGCTGGGCACAGCCCCTTCCCATATAGAGAAGTGGCGAGCTGATCCCCACACATGCTCATAGCGGATATCAGAGGTTGAAAATAATCATGATTTCTGAAACCGTGATAATATTAATGCTGTACAGATTTTCATAAACTATAAATTATAGATAAAAATCACTTGGGTCACGTTAGCCTCCAAATAAAAAAGCCGTACAAAATCGGTCCATTCGATTAGGATAATAAGATGCCACTGACCAACACGCCAAACTACGAAACACTCTTTTTGCGTCCCGTGTCTAAAATAACAATTTTTCAGAAGAATGCTCAAAACATTCCCAGTTCCCAGTCGGCTTCTAGTTTTACCTGATTCAGCTGAATACTGTATTTTATAAGGAGCAACTGCATATCAGACCTCCACTTTCCATTATACTGGGTAATAAAGTTATCTCATGGTAAGAGTGGTTGTCGGAATTGTTATGACTTATTTTCTTAGTATAAAATATTTTCTAGTGCAGCATAATACTAAAAGCTATTTTGTTTTAAGTGAAAAGCATCATTCTAAGAAGTAACCTCCTTTACGGGAGGAAAACGAATCCAAAAAAGTTAATATACTAATAAGAATTCAATCAAAATTCTCACGCCAAACTAACCGTGAAACTAAATTAACAAACAATTGAACAAAAAATATATAACGGGAAGGCTCAAAATACCCCATATTGTAAATCCATCTTCGATTTACGGAAGACAGCAAGGTCGCAACGCCTGATTAACTTCTAATAAACAAAAGAAAACCATTACATAAGCGATCGTCGAAAGAATAGACAAAAACTTCAATCGATACTTTTTACTTAGAATACTTTTTATGCTAATTGATGATGGCAGTTGACAAATTGTGCGTTTTAATTTTTTGTGGGTTCTAATTTGGAATGAAATGGAATAACGGTTGGATGTGTAGTTAGTTGCCTAGCAACGATAATCTTAACAAATAATATAGTTGTCATCGTCACAGTCATTGGGCTTTGGGCTTTTACTGCTCGACAATTGGATTTAAGTGTCATGTATGGATCGACTGCTGGATATATGCCATAGATCTTCACGTACCACTCAAATCTGCTTTGTGGATTAGTGGAGTAGCAGCTAAAAGCTAGCGCCAAACAGCAAGTTTGAATCGTCCAATACCTGGTGGTTTTTATATACAACCTTATTTTATAAAATGTCCGCATATAGCAATAAATCGAAAATAAATCCAAATTGTCAACCTAGGGTTGACTTTACTTTTGTTAAGCTTGACTGGGGTTTTTAGGCTCCGTAAAAATGATATATAGTATGTTAGCAAGACTAGATTTTTTTCTTGAGGAATGATAATATTTTTTGTGCAAGTTTGTTTTAAACATATTAATTTTACTTAACGAGGAAGCCCATATTCATATGAATGTTTAACTACCAACTTGATGGCTGTCATTATTTACATGCTAAAATAATACAGACCATTTCTCATCGACTTTCGTTGAAAGTAAAGACCTTGAAAACAAAAATACTCTGCATATCTCATTTCCAATTAACAAGCTCAGTTTCACATCAAAATCTCGTATTTCTTAAGTTAAATGTCAAACGAAAATAAATAATAATGCATCATTGTCCTGATAAGTACTGGGCTTCGATTCAGCTATTTTAAATGCATGTCAGTGGTCGGTCAGTGTACTGTCATTGTGCCTAATTTTCTTAATCAGATAAGCCTACATAAAAATCTCATTGCACTCTCGAAGAGAATGATAGTAATCACCAATTAATGATTGTAATGACAGTAAGCAGAATAGCACTTATTGTAAAAATTACCAAATGAAGAAGATCATTCAGTCAATTCAAGCAACTCATAAATAGCTGAATCGAGGCCCAGCAGTAACGCTTTTAAAAACATATCCATTTACTTTTAAATCAGAAAAGAGGTTGTATGTTAAAGAAGTATGCTCTCAAAATAAATGCGTCTTCCTTATTTGTGCAAGATACATGAAAGATAACACTTGAGCGAATCCGGGTTAATTTAAGAAAAGGCATATCGTCATTGTTTATGGTGTAAAGAATTCGAGTTATTTCTGCATGGATTAAATAATGTTATGGTTGTTTATTGCTTTCGAGGTGATCTTTGGAGTCTTGTTTTAAAAAGATATTACGAAAGTTAAGACGGGTATTACATGTAGAGGTTATTGTACCAGTATTATTTTTAATTAAATTTCTTTTGAAAATAACGAATCGGGAATACAAAACTGATTTTGTCCACACTTTCAACATGAAAGTTTATTTTCTATTTAAACAGAAAATCTTTCAATCATCTTTCATAAGCCTTTAAAAACATAAAATAGTTGGTTTTGTGAGTCATTTTACGCCACTTTCTTTTGCGAAGTATTTCATCATATCTTGTAAGAAAAGTTTTACAAAAAATAAAAATAAGTTATTTTCCAGTGAATTATTTAAATAAAGTTATAAATTATTATGATATCACATTGACAGCGGTTAGAAAAACAGAAGATTTTGTTAAGGAGAAGTTCTTTCGCTACTTTTACTTGATATTACATCAGTGTTTTTAATTTTAAAATCTCTTTATTGTTAACAGCAGTTATTTAGACAGAACTTTTAAGCCTTCGACTTGGCTTAATATCGCTATTATAGCGATTATAGCTTGGCTTAATAAAGCTATATAACCAGTATTCATTTTTGACATGGAGACCGCATGGAGAGACGAGTTGAAGAACATCTGAAATAAGATTCACAACAACTCCTAAAGTTTTCTTTCTCCGAGTATATAATATAAGAATTTGATATCAAAATGTCTGTCAGTTACCGATAGAAAAATAAATATTATTAAGTCATAAATATGGACGCAAATGTTAACCTATCTCCGGCTTACTTTGTCACACATTACTTAATTTGCTGAATAATTAATTATTCGTCAGTTATGACAAGAGTCTAAAAACGCCCTTTATGGTTTTCTCTAGAAATACTTATTTATTAATCTATTTCTTTCTGTCTACATTTCTAGCCTTAACAGACCGCGTGCAAGTTACCCTACTCCATTGAATTTGCGTCATAACTGCTGTCACACACACACTATTTATTACTCAGAACTCCGCTAAATCGTAGACTAGTACTAGAAAACTTTCTTAATATAACTTGTACCTCTCACTCGCTATGTTGCCCTGGTAACTCAATCTGTAATTTGTTTGCGTTATGTTATCCTGGTAAAGTGAACTTTGAATTAGCATGTTAAAATATGGTTTATAGAATATTATTAAAATGTTGATTACTTTTTAACCGACTTCAAAAGGAGGGGAGGCTCTCAATTTGATGGCATTCTATTTTTGTTTGTTTTGCGATATATTTCCAGCAATTATGGATTCAGTCAGTTATCACAGTTATTTACAATATATTATTACTTTACCTAGGCCTAATATATACCAAACTTTAAAAGTCTTGAAGTAAATATTTAGTTGGTCTTCTCGCCTCTTGACTATATTACTACTATTTAGGTTTCATCACAATATTTCTTCATCACATTAAACTTGTGGTAAGTATTTGCTAAATCTCCAATCCACAACCTTGTGGGGCCACCATTTTGTTTCTCTAGTGCATATTCTTTTATCATAGGCAGGGCCATTTCATATTGAATACTAAAATAATTAATCACTCTTCAAACTTCAGACCATTAGGCAAATGTGCAACCATAAATAATGTCTACATTAAAGTGACCAAGTGCGAACCGGTCTCGTACTTACTGGGTTCAGTACTTCGCAAACAATTCAGCAAACGGATAAACAATTACATAAGTTTTTATTAAGTTTAAATAATGCGGTTAGGACATTGCTGTAGTTTCTCACTGCAAAACATATAGAGTTATGGGATACAAATGAAGCACCAAGAAAATAAATAAACACATATTACACAAACCATATAATATGTTCAGCTGTGAGCATAAAAATGCCGAGTTCTGAATCAAAATACTCCTATATCTAAAAATATGTGTAGTATCTTTAAAAGTCGTTGATGTTACTCAGGGAAATAGAATTCGCTTCATTTATTTCAATAAAGTCTACGTAATTCGATCTCATAATTATTAAAAAACTACCACTCTGCTCCTCTCTTATAGTAACCAATTAACAAAAAATCTGAGTAACCGTATTGCTACGCGTGGTATTTCAATTACACACGGGCCCCTACACATAAATCTTTACAAGGACATTAACCATTTAGTAAATAATCAGTCAAGGTTGTGCAATAAACAGATGAGTGGTAATAACAGCCCGATTTAACTGCAGCGGGGTGAATGACCTGCTGACAAGGTGATGAGCGAGGCTGCCAGTTAACTGTGCAGATTAATTATAACTTACCTTTGATGGCCAGGAAACTAATAGAAAACTACTGTATTTTATTCAAAAGAAATATGTCAACGATGGCAGAATGACGCGAAAAACCACTGACAGTAAAAATACTTAAATTAAAAAAAAATGACAAAACATTCAAAATCAAAAAAAAGCATAAGTCTTCGAAATTTGAATGGTGGCATCGTTGCTCTGACATAATTTTGAATGCTCGCGCTTATGTTTTTTTATAGTTTTTCTTTTTCCTAACAAAACCTTTACCATTTTCTCTGAAAAAATTGTTATGAAATTCAAGGATATCCAGGCTTTCAAGTTACATAAGATACTTCGTATTGCTCTTTTGTTGAGAGGGCTCTCTTTGCGTAATAGTTCTAGCCTTGTAGTTTGTGTAGGAGGTAATTTAATTCTAAGTATCTAAGCGAATGATACATTGTTTCTACAAATACACTGGTAAATAGGTTTTAGTAGAACCTACGTAACAAGTTATTTGAAATAGCTTTTGTTTTCATGTAGCTACTCCAAAGTGCCGTATTAATTTTAATATCACGTGTAAGGTCACTATGTTTTGAAAAAATCAGATCATAGCTATGGCAACACAACAACAACTCTTATTTAAAATTCGAACTCCTTCAATAATCTTGAAGAACATATTACATTATTATAAATAAAAATTGATTGGATAGCTTGGATTTTGATGTCCACGTTTTAAATTTCTTTAGATATTGTATCAAAGATTTTGATTTAATAGACCGGAAGGAAAAATGACAACAGAAATTTTCAAACAATTAAATGAAGCAGAAAAGCTTGATATAATAAATGATGTAGTTACCTACATACCAATAATAAACATTTATCTGAATTCTCGTTTTCAAGCAGTATAAATGATTTCTTAGTCTTAGAATCAACAAGAAAGTTTTAAGTGATAAATTACAATTTATAATTATTCAACTCTGAAATGTATTTAGTAAGAATCTGTTGTTACTTTCTGAATAAATATTACGCTGAAGATAATAACTTGTTCAGCTGTTTATTTACCCTTTAACTTTATCACGTAGGCTTCAACTTTTTCTTGGCTTAATATTATGTATGACTAGCTGTCCCGCGGTTTCACCCGCGTGAATGACAATTCATACGCTATCTTTATAAATTATAACCTAATAGTGTTATTCCGATGTATAAGCTACATTATTGTAAAGTTTCATTAAAATACATTCAGTAGTTTTTGCGTGAAAGAGTAACAAACATCCACACATCCATTCTCACAAACTTTCACATTTATGATATTAGTAAGGATATGATTGTTAGAAAAAGTTACACTGCCTACAAAACTTCTTTATAAAAATATCAAGTAGCTCATCAAAAACTTTTCTTCCTATGACGTCATTCCAACAAAACATTTATTTAAGGATTCATAAGTTCGTTTCCACTGATCTATAGTTTCGATAAATATGTACATTACATTTAAAATCACGTCAGTGTTGAAAAAACAGTTTGCCGCCAATTGCGTCAACGTTTTTAATTTCAAATACTTTTAAATGACATTCGTTTGTTTATGGAATTTCAAGTGTCGGCTATCGGCGCGTGTTCGTATTTTGAATTTGGATTATGTTAGCTCTTATTGGGTGAAATGTTCGAGGTCACTTTTCATATCGGCCATGTTTAAATATAATATTCTTTTAATGCTGTTTCTTCTCTTATACTTAATTTTCTTTTGAGGTGTAATTTACATGCTTTATTCTAGAGGTTAAAATTAATTTATTCTTATGAACTAGATCATAATTAGGATTATGTGAAATACTTATTGTTGAAATTTAAAAAAAATGTTTAATTTATTCACTTTAAAAGCAATGATATTATAATAAACAGATATGTTACACCCTTTGATTATATAATGTCTAGATGGAGCGTGGCCCTACATTCATACCAAAGAAAACTAGGACGCCATTTGTGTATGTGTGCGTGCAGGCGTCGTTTTACACTATACGTCAATGTCTCTGTGTGCGTAAATAGTGATACCAGCTATTACAAATTCTCCCATAAATCACATTAAATAAAGACGAATTAATTATAATAAAATATTTACTTATTTTAGTTTTACGTTTTTCCTTATGTGGTATTATTCAGTTTAAGTGTATTTTAATAATAATAAAAAATATTTTTATTAAGTATTTACTTTTTAAATCAATAAAAATAAGAAATTTGGAGTTGTGTGTTTTTCAACTAAGTTAGTATTTGGTACCATATTAATACATAATGAGGTATAGGTACTTTAACATTGAGTTACTTTTTTTTTTACTTTTTATTTTTTTTATTTGAAAAGTACATCAGCACTATTTTATAAACGTAACGATAAACCAACAAAATTACCCACAAAAATGGGAGAATGAAAAACAGAAACTGGCAACACTGATAAAATATGGCGTGATTTTAATAATCATAAAAATAAAATTAATTATAAAGTTTCTTTAAATAGTGTGTAGTAGTTTTAGTGATAGGTGATGTGTGTTGGTATTTTTTAGCCTTCCTTTTTAATTCCAGCACACTTTAGAAGCACATACTATCATTTTATCGCTGTTATGTGGTTATTCCTTAGAGCGCGTAAAACGTAGTGTCACGAAAGCGGCACGATCTGTACTGGTGGCGGGAAAGTACTTAACAACCACTTTTGGTTGTTATTTTTTGACACGTCTGCGCGCACTTGACAGTCCATCTAGACATTATATAATCAAAGGTTACACCCATACAAAACAACCGAAAAAAGTGTTCCGCGCAGCAGCGGCAGCTCACATGTCAAAATGATACAAAAGAGATAGCGCGATAAAACCCATAAGAAAAAAAGAGACAATTAGTGTTGTCAATTACGCTTCAATCTAAACAAACGTCATAGACTAACAAATTTAACGAGACTGAAGGTACAAACCGCGTCTACTAAATTTGTATCCACGGTTTGTGCCTATAACAACTAAGCAACACTACTAAAGGTAGGTAGGTGAGAAATAAATCACGATGTTAAAGCGACAAAGTGGAAATAGAAATAGTTTTATTTTAACATTTTCTGCGATATATTAAGGTAATAAGGGTAAGCTATTCATATTTTCTTTACCCACACATGACATGTTTAATTTATAATTAAGTATATCGACTATTTAAAAAAAACAAATGATTAAATAATCCAACATTAGAAAAAAGGAAAACAGAACTCTGGGGTAATGATGACTTTAATGCCTAATAGTCGCATCTGTACTTTTATTCTATATGTGTGCGATCACGCGTCCTTGTCGTCCTCACGACAAAAAATGTATTTACCGTCTCTTTCTTTTTTCTAACCTCCAATTATCAGAATATTAGGAAAATAAATAAAAAATATTATTAAATCGAAGTATATTGCGTATTTACATGTGGTATGAGATTCCTTGTATTTTATTTACTTCGTTATCATAAATGATACAGTTTCTGGATACACACAATGACATTTAAAAGCTTTTATGTAAATTTCGTTCGAGTGTGTCACTCGTCGAGATGCGTGACGCAGACTAAAGGCAATACGTCTCCATTAGGACGTTTTCGAGTCTTCACGATTGCGCGCTAACAACATATCTGTTTATTATAATATCATTGTTTAAAAGTGTGAAAATTATCTTTGTCGCGGTTTTATTGACACACAGGTAAGCTCGGTTTCTGGCCATAACAGTTTCGAACTCGTGTTAACAAATTAAATTATTGAATCGTCGGTAAACCGCTGATATGATGCCGACAACTATGTTAAAATATTTTTTCATTAAATTATTATGTTTTCACTAAATAAATTTAAAAAAGTAAAAGATTTTTTTTTATTTTTCTCGCGATAAAAGAAAGATAACAACAATATTATAAAAAAATATCAGCAGGTATTCAAACTTATATTTTTTTATGATATTAATAACAAAACACATTTATGTGCGTAAGTTGTCTGAAAGTCTAGTAGTTGGATCGCAAATAGTCTTTTTAACTGTAAGTACTTTTACTTGAGCTAGATTCTTAGGAGATTTTCACGAAGTACATTCTTGGGTTCAGTAACTGAACTAAATACGTCTATCAAGAGTGTTTGCATTTCGCAAACCTCCTTAATATTAGTCAGGTCAGTGTTAAGAGACATCGCAGCCTATTTAGAAGATAAACGCGCGAACTTTCCTTATCCCGGTGCGCTAAATACGTCACGAAATGTTTTGGCGGGAGAATATATTGTTGACGCAATATGGCGGAGGGTTAAGAGATGTGTTTGTTTGTTAATATGTAAGTTGAAGGATCCAGTCAAAGTTTTCAAGGGAAAATGTTCCCAGTCCCTAAACGCGTGTAAAAAAATGGATTATTCTAAAAAACCACCGCAAAAAAATCCTTGATATACAATTAAAGAAAATGTGAGGCCAGATTTTCCACTGATAATCAGTCTAAACGGAAAACTGGAGTTATGTTGTATGCATGTTATTGTTGTAAAAGTAAAAAACAATTCACTTAAGCTATTTTTTAAGCAACTTACTCTTTGACGGCTAATGTTTACGGTATCAAATTAAAAATATCAATTAGCTATATACTTTTACAGACAAAGTCATAGGTAATGATTATTGCACCATAAATATCCAGGTTCTCTCACACCCACTGCTGCGGTAATAAACTACATAATTTATTAACAGTTACGCACTTACTTAGGATTTCCTTGGAGATAATTAGGTATTTTGAACTTGATGGAAAAGCTACAGTTTTAGAAATGCTAAGTAGGTTAATGTCTGTCCTTAAATAACTGCGAAAAACGTTTTTAACCGACATCAACAGTAGATGACTCTCAATTAGACTATATTTTTTTAAAGCCACATCTGCCTCATATACCTAGTTAAAGTTAATTAAAAAAATAATAGGTCAGCAAAACCATCATATTTTTGCCTGTTAAGTGGACCCATATAAATATAATTAACATTTTTTTTAATTTATTTGTAATCATGTATGTATGTCTCAACTTTTTCTGTGTTCTTTAAGAATTGAAGAAAAGAGATCGTTAATTTTTTGGAGCATGCAATATAATACAGTATGGTATGATCTCAGGGTATGACATAGTATCTATGAGAATCATTTATAGTGTACATTGATACAAACATATCTCCAGCGTAAATAACAGATGGCAATAGAGCCTTGCAGCAGAGGACGAAATTCGATGTGGATGATTTTCAATTGTTTATTAATACTATCCATCAGATATATAGGTATAATATCTGAGCAATTTGGACTGCAACGGCGCGTCGCCGTCTGGCAATTTACAATATATAAATGTTACACACAGAATATATGAATTCTCTCATTTTAAACTCGTAACCACATTAATTCACTACTCGCACTTACCTCAGAGCGAAATAATTTATAATAATAATGTATCTACAAAACAAATGACAGAGCAAGAAAATTATAACATTTACAAATCGTCTTTTATCTATTTCATTTGGTCACTTTTACGATAATTGGCATTCTGCTAACTGTCATTACGATCATTCTCTTTAATAGTTCAATGAGATTGTATTGTACGCTTATCTGAATACGAAAATTAGGCAAAATGACAAGTACACTGACCGACCACTGACATACATTTAATATAGTTGAATCGAAGCCCCTGAATTGATGTCGTAAATTCACACAAAACTACTTTTCATCTGAAATAGAAAGGTAACTAGGTTAAATATACTTATTATATTATTTTAGACGGTTTTCCACGAAATGTTTGTACATGCTAAGTTTCCATGAATTTTTTATTGTGACCTTGTGATCATTTTGTTTTTGCGTATTTTTGTGGACACGTGTCATGTGGTAATCAGGATTTATCGCTTTGGCAATCCATTTTCAGTGATTCTAGGATGAGAAAGTTTCATGTTAAGGTTAAAAAAATATCCTATTTGGAAACACGTCAAACATAATTCTAAAGTATGGTGGATTGAAGTCTCTGTGTGTCAATGAGTTAGAAATGATAAAAACGTCAACTCATGAAATATAATCTCAATTAATTACTGCATGTAATTATATATTATAGTCCTAAGCTATATTTCTCGTTTGGGACAAAACTAGTCACTATTTAGTTGTTTTAGATTATTTCTGCCTACAATCCATCTGAACTCACATCAAGAAATAAATTCGATGTGTGTGCAATGAAAACTTTTGAGTATATTGTAAAACAACATTATTTTATATCAAAATCATAAAATTGCATTTATATACAGAAATTTTATTGTTATATGTATCTCTCTGTACTATAATTTAAATATTACTATGTTATTACAATTAATAACATTATTACATTTGTTTATATCAAAATCAGGGGCAAGGCTAACTAAATATACCTTCAAAATCAATTTAGGCACTTGTTTTATAACTTCAAAGAAGATGTGACCTAATTTTAATGTTTATCGATCGAGTATTAATGGGAATACATTATGTGGGATAGGTACCTGTTATAATTTGTACTCATTTTTTATTGGTGTTTGAGATGTTTAAAAATTGCGGCAGAGATTCGGTTCATAGATTAGAAATGAACTCAAGAAATACATGAGTAGTTTACACTATTTTTCAAAGCGATATAGGTATAAGAACATAGATAGGGGAAACTTTGGAAAAAGAGATTTTCGCTCGTATGTTATAAGTACTGTTTTAGTAGGTAAGCTTGACCTATTGTATCATCCCCTGCAGTCTACCGTTCTTGTTACTGAACAACTTGTTATATATATCGGAAGGACAGCAGGATTGGCACTATCGTCAGACATCATGTAGGCTAGCTAGGGTAATCGAGCAAAAGAGAAACAGCGAATACTCGATGATCACGTTTATTAGGTATCACAAAACAACAGATTCACACTTGGTAGGTACACTGAACAAACTACTTGGTAGGTACATTAACAAACGAAACGAGTTACAGTTTCTAGCGAGGAGCTACTGCACTATACGACGACCAGATAGTAAGTGACCGTCGTCCCAGCACCTCTCCATCAGCTAGACGCTGTCGTAGCACGAAGTTAGAGCATAACGTCATCGCGACTGTGCTGCCATCTATTTCAACTCGTGCCGCGTTTCGTTTAGCGTCCGTGCTAATGACCGTCTCCGACACGGCCATCCTGCGCTACACACGACCTCGTGTGTTTATTCTGTAACAAAAAAAACATAGCACAGAACACTGTTCGGCCACTCCTGACACCAGCTTTAGTATTAGCTAGTGATGACAAAGAAATTAAAATAAACTTTTCATAATAACTTCGGCTTTTATTTGATTTCAGTTCTACTTCGAAATACAATCGATAAAGATTAAAAAAAAAAATGCAAAAGCAACCAAGCACCACTTTCATCTACTATTTACAATCAAGAAATCATTAAGCAGGAATCTTATTCGTGACATATGGCTTTTCATTAAGCCCCACTTCAACAAACTCCTCGTTCGTTTCATTGCATTGTACTTAATGCCGAGTCCCACGACTCCATGGTCTCTTCAAGACCCGACCTCCGCCAGAGCCACCCGCGCACCGCGCATCCACGGACTACAAAAAGTAGATACCGACTTCTAATGGACTACGGCTACGAAACGGCTACTGGTACGGTCCCACCAACCGAACTAAGATTCACTACTATCACCCGAATCAATCTCTTCTACTTCTAGCGGTACTTGGCCCTCTGGCATTCGTCTTAGCCTATCATGCGCGTACTTGTAAGTACGTTTAGAATTCAATGCTCTCAATGTGTAACGATCCCCGTCTAACACCTTAATAACTTTGAATGGTCCCTTAAATTTAGGGTCTAATTTGGTTTGGTTGCGTTCTTCGTTTTGAAGTAAAACAAAGTCACCCACAGAGAACTTATCCAGCTTCGCTTTAGTATTGTCGAACCGTTTTTTGTCATACTGAGCAGACTTTTCTATTGACGCAGCCGCGTTTTCCCTAACTTGTTCGATATCTACGTCAACATTATCGTCATTAGCCATTAAGCTCAAAGGGCGCGCGACTTTACCGATAAGTAATTCTAGTGGACTCGCCTTTGTAACCCTATTGATAGTACAATTAAGTGCGAGTTGCACATCTCCTAACGCGTCCTGCCATGACCTATTTTCGCTCGCTTCAACCGCGGTAAGCATAGATTTTAGTGTGCTCATTACGCGCTCGACTTGGCCGTTCGCTCGCGATGATCCGGTAGCTATAAGATGGAGTTTAATGTTTTTACTGTCACAAAATTCCCTAAACTCGTGACTCGCGAAACAACGACCTTGGTCAGCTATAATACGTACTGGTGCTCCAAATAATGAAACACTCTTTTTCACAGCTCTGATACTACTGGCTGTGTCAATGTGCATTGTATGATGTAGGAGGACAAACTTTGAGAACGCATCAATAAGTACAAACACATACTCTTTGCTATCGCGTTTTCCGCTAAGCTTACCTGTTGCATCGATGTGTAAGGTGTGCCAGGGTATCTTAATCTTTGGAATTGGATGCAACTCAGCTTGTACCTTACCAGAGTTCGACTTAGCTACCTTACACGTAACACAATTATCTACAAACTTACGGACATAACGACACATACCTTCAAACCAGTAATAGTCATAAAGCTTCTCAAGCGTCTTCTCCCAGCCCAAATGCACGATGGCTTCGTGTACGTTGTGAACGACTGACCATCTTATACTACGAGGCAGCACGGGCAAACATTTGGTCTTACGATTGCGTTGGATTTTACGGTAAAGTAAACCAGAACGTACCTCATATGTCTGTGCAATGTCGTCCTTAATCTCGCCATTATTTAACTGAACTATGACGTCTTGTATTTCTTTGTCCCGTTGCTGTTCAGCTAAAAGCCAGTTACCAGAAAGTTCGATTAGATGAACACGTTTCTGCTCCACCTTGGTAACCTTTCGTGCCTGGTGATAGGGTAAATGATTGCGGGAAAGAAAGTCAACATGAGACATATTCTTACCAGCTCTGTAGACAACATCGAAATCGAACGTTTGCAAGTAGGCCCACCAACGATGTACTCTCGGCGTCAGATCTATCTTGTCACGAGATGACTTTAAAGAATTGCAGTCGGTTACTACGACAAACTTCCTCCCATGTAAATAAGATCGGAAGTGCCTTACGCCATTTACTACAGCTAACGTCTCCAACTCATATGAGTGGTATCTCGACTCAGCAGGTGATGTGCGCTTGCTGTAATAACCAACTACACGTCTCTTACCTTCTACTATCTGCAAAAGAATAGCTCCATATCCATCCATGCTCGCGTCCGTGTGCAGTTCCGTCGGGTATCGTGGGTCATAAATCATCAATACAGGTTCCGTTGTTAAAATAGAAATTACCTGTTTTCGTACCTCTTCGTGGTTCTCCTTCCAAACAAAGGGGCATTTACCAGAGGTTAGTCTGTGTAAAGGTGTCATTAACCGAGAAAAATTAGGTATGAACTGCCTAAAATAGGAAGCTAAACCTATAAATTGCCTAAGTTGTGTTACCGACTCGGGTGGGGGTAAAGCGCTAAGTGCCTCAATTTTCCTTTTGTTCGGTCGAATTTCACCTGCCTCCACATCATAGCCCAGGAACTGTACGCCCGTTTTTAAAAATGAACACTTTTTGAGGTTAAGTGAAAAGCCCGCTTTAGTTAAAACCTCTAAAACTATGTTAAGCCTCTCTAAACCCTGTTCTACTGTCTCAGATATTATCAAAAGATCATCGACGTAGACAATGACGTAGGCATAAGCCAACTCACCCAACGCGATCATCAATGCGCGCTGAAAAACTGTAATAGCGTTACGTAGCCCGAAAGGCATAGCTAGGAATTCGTATTGTCCGTCGGCTGTTACAAACGCCGTTCGTTCGATAGACTCTTCACTCACAGGTATTAAATGAAAACCACTAGCGCAATCAAGTTTTGTGAAGTAATTTGCACCGTTAAGACGCGAAATTTGTTCAGAAATCAAAGGTAGTGGGTATCTATCTGGCACTGTATTTTTGTTTAACTCGCGATAATCGATACACATACGCTTCGTACCGTCAGACTTCTCAACAAATAACGCAGGACTCGCAAAAGGTGAATTACTAGGTCTAATAATCTTTGCATCTAATAGTTCATTCACTCGTTCACGCATCACTTTTCGCTCCTCCGGCGAGCTGCGATAAGGTCGTCTTTGCACCGTTTTATTTGGGTCAATCAAGCGGATTTCTAGTTTATAAGTGTTAACGCGGGTAGTAGGGAAACCCGTTGTAAAATATTTAGAATATTTTTCTAATGTACCGACAAGCGATAGTTTATGCTCAGTTGTAATGTCAGTGTCTACCTCATTAAAATTATTTACATCGGTCCGGGCACTCTTTGCAACACACGAATTAATAACATTGCTCTTCGTCAGCGTAAGCTCATTCGCGCTTATGTTAAGGACAAAACCGTAAAATAAAATCTCGCGGCCTATCATAATATCGCTACGTAAATAAACGTCAGGCAAAACATGGAATAAGATCTCAGTAGGGTACTCGTTGATTTCTACTTTACACAAAATCTGTTCAGTACTACTAACATTTTTATTACCTATTCCTATCAGTGACACAACATTGTTAAAATGCTGACCAGAAAATTTCTTAGCAATACTTTCTTTAACTAATGAGCACTCGGCTCCCGAATCAAAGTGAAATATTATCGACTCACCGTTATGTGTTAGCGATCCTGAAGGGGGCTCGACCATGCACAGGTCGACTCGGCGCTCAGCTCGGGGCTTGGCGCTCGGCGCAACCGTGGCGGCTGAGGCGGCGTCCCCGCAGCGCGAAGCGATGTGGCCGGGCTCGCCACATTTGAAGCAGATGAGGGTTCCTTTTGGGGTTGGCTGCTGAACTGTACGAGTATGCGAAGTTAACGGCATAGGATGTTTCTTGGCTTCCTTCCCTTTAGAACGACAATCAATTTGTCTGTGTCCCGGCTTGCCACATAGGTAGCATTTAAGCAGTGGCGATGCGGGCGTCGACATACGGGCTCGCTTCGCATTATCTGAAATGTCACTCGCGCCTTGTGGTAATTTACGTTTTAGGTATGAATATGCTTGCAGTTCTTGTTGTAAGTTATGGCGTGATTTAATCTCCGTGGTGAACGCAAGTCGCTGTAATCGTGTATCGATTTGTGCAAAATGGGCTAACACAACAGATACAGCTATTTGTTCAGTACTTGCGTTTTTCCAGCGATTCATCAGCGACGACATTAACCGGCTGGCATAGGCTGCGTAGCTTTCTCCCTCATTGGGCCTGCTGGCATTCAAATGAATAAGCGTAGCTGGGATTGTCTCCGTCGGCACAAACCTCGCAGAAAAAAGGTCCTTGAATTGTGGCCAAGTAATACCGGAGTAAGTAACTTGTGACAGCCATGTTGACGCAGTTCCTTTCAAGGCCTTGCTGAGTGCTACGATTAGCTGGCATCCTTCTAGCGGGTTATCAGCGAGGCAAAGGTCGGCGGTTGCGCACCATGATTGAGGGTCAGCTTCTTTCTTCTCGGGATCAAACTCGGGTAGGGTCACGTGCCTGTTAGATCGCGACCCGTTTAGAGCTTGTATCAGCGCACGCATTTGCTCGTTTTGCATTTCGAGCATCAATCGCCATTGTGAGGTTTCGTGATTATCGCCACGTGTTTCATCATTTGCTCGATTCGATCCCAGTTCTGATATCGGAAGGACAGCAGGATTGGCACTATCGTCAGACATCATGTAGGCTAGCTAGGGTAATCGAGCAAAAGAGAAACAGCGAATACTCGATGATCACGTTTATTAGGTATCACAAAACAACAGATTCACACTTGGTAGGTACACTGAACAAACTACTTGGTAGGTACATTAACAAACGAAACGAGTTACAGTTTCTAGCGAGGAGCTACTGCACTATACGACGACCAGATAGTAAGTGACCGTCGTCCCAGCACCTCTCCATCAGCTAGACGCTGTCGTAGCACGAAGTTAGAGCATAACGTCATCGCGACTGTGCTGCCATCTATTTCAACTCGTGCCGCGTTTCGTTTAGCGTCCGTGCTAATGACCGTCTCCGACATATATATAAGTAAATCTACAGTTTCATGAATTAAATATCTCAAAAAGATGAATGACGCAGAGATTAGGAGTTATGGTGCAACTTGGAAGATACCTACGTCCAGTACTTGTCTAATGTAAGCTTAATTATCCGACTTCAAAAAGGTGGAGGTATTCAATTCGACCGTATTTTTTATGTTTGATACCTCAGAACTTTTGACTGGGAGAACTGATTTTGATGATTCTTTATTTGAAAGGTGGTGCTTTCCTTGTGGTTTTCTTTTAATTTAGTCTAGTTACGAATGGTGGAATCCAAAGCAAACTATATAAGAAGTATTTTGGAGTCGGTTTTTTTTGTAAGAATTATTTTACATTAAAATCCCCATGCACAGTCCGCACTGAAGTGTCCAGTGACTAACAAAATGTTTAGCTAATAAGAGCGGCTTAATAACCCGTGTTTTAGAGTTTGTTTGGTAGCGGGCGCACGGGCGGCCATTAAGCGCAGATTGAACCTATTAAATGCGCTTCAAATGTCAAGGGCGTACTACAGGTAGGTAGGGACTGAAAAACAAATTTCCTATTAAAATTAAATGTTAAAGGAAATGGCTACAAATAAACCTTTTTGTTAAATTTCCTTTATTGATATGTAGATAATACGTGTCACATCCTTAAATAATTTATTCTTCTTACCATTTTTATTACTCATCATCATCTGCCGAGCCTTTTTTCCAATCTATGTTGGAGTCGGCTACCTGTCCTACCGAATTCAACTACCTATTTTATTACTATATTATTGCTGAAATATTAAACTTGTCCCAAACGTAAGTTAGTCAGTCAGACCTGCCGAATAGGAATTGCTTTTTTTTCTTGTCTATACTCTTTCATACAAAAATGAGAAGTTAATCATGTACAACATTTTATTTGCAACCTCCTACCTTTCTGAATTTCATTAATGAACGTAGACTGTATTTCACCAAGACTTTTCCACCAACCGTACGTACCGTAAAGCTCAAAAATATAATAATTATAGCTCTTAAAGTCGTTGTTAGTAAACAGCTGATCTGACTAAGAGCACGCATTTAACTTCATTCAGGCGGCTCCCATTCAATTCAACAGGAAATTACGACTAAATTAACCTACTTTAGGAAATATAACTACGATGGAAATCTTAAACTACGTCTTTTCTAGGACCACGTCAAGTGTTGTAGTTTCATCGAACTAAACTTATCAAAATTACATGCACTCACATGCATATTTTCACGCTTCATATTAAATGAAAGGCACAAATCGATGGTCCATTGTCCTGTTTCCGTTAACCTAGCTCGTATAATAAAAAAAAAATAACAATTCAAACTTGGTTGAGCTCTCCTGAAAAGTAGCCGATTTTCACATTCGAAAATGTTAATAGGAAATTCGTTAATAGGGACCGTCGAAATGTAGGCTTATCATATGCCCAGCCTTTTTCCTCACAATGTTGGCGTCGGCTTCCAGTCTTACTGGATTCAGCTGAATACCGTTTTTACGTGGAGCGACTGCCTACCTCGCTGCCACAACCCATCTTATGTTACGCAGTATCCCATGATAATGCAGGCTTATGTTATATCAATATAGAGTAGGGTGGGTAGGTATACAAATACATATCGTGGTGGCTTAGCGGTTCAATGGGATGGGCAAAATATGGGATCTGAAATCGCCAATCGGCAGAGAGCAAGCGTGGTGATCAATGCTCGTGCCTTCTCTATATGGGAAGAGGCATGTGCTTCGCAGTGGGACATTTATAGGCTGGATTATTATTATACAAATAAACCGTTTACAAACCTAACCTACATTCAGTGACGTATATTTTCAGTGAACATTTAATAATCTTTCGAACTGTCAGGAATCCTCTTGAAAATTTATTCAAATTTCAAATAGTGGCAGAATTGCATACGACCAAGTAACGGTACCATCATGTTGGGTAACATTGACCCATTTTATGAGCTTCTTTTAAAATTACGTATAGAATTTTTAACCAAACTACTGTGAAATAAATGTTTTTAGTGGCTTTACAATGCCTATTTTTAGAAATAAAAAAAAATAATCTATTTTTTTAAACTACAGCTTTATAATCATTGAAAATTCGACGAGGCAAAGTTATACGGTGACTTGGGTAACATTACCTCACACATTTAATGATACGGATTTTGCTGTTTTAAATTAGTTTTTGTTATATTTGGTGAACTTAAGCCTCTTTTTATGCCTTAATATGAAACAAACTAACATTATAAACAATTTTTATTTTTTTTCTCAAAGATTTACGGTTGAAAACATGAAGAATAAAGTGCGCAGTTAGGGAAATCACTAGTTTTTAAGAGGACACGGGTTTTTAGAACTTATTAAGATCTAATCGGTCTTAAGAGTCTTTATAATTGTCAATTAATAACCAAACTAAGTTAACAAATTCTAATCAATAAAAAAAACTAACGTAAAAATTCAAAATGAAAATAACAAAATCAGCTCTTTACCAGCCTTACTCTCCCCATTCCGTACAAAGAAAATCATCATTAAAGATATAAAATTCTTTCGTTTGGTCACTTTAGTAGTAGGCAAATATTTCACGACATTATTTGGGAAACAGCGTATAATATCAGGCCTAGTAGGCAGCTTTCAACCCTCCATCGCCTCCTGCATGACCGAAATTTTAAGCATTTTACCATCGAAATGTGTTATAATGATGTAATGTATAGTAATTTTTCACCTACTTTTTTCGCGCCATGTTAATGTAAGTTTACCTTAAAAAATAGGCAACACTTTAATTATTTAAGTTTCCCCAGTACTTTAGTGGAGTTAGTTCAAACTGTCAGTGTAACTTTGACCCGAGTCAAAGTTACCCGGATTTGATAGTTCTAAAGGACCTCATGCACAATTTTGCTAATATTAACAATATTCATAAAAATATTGCGAACATTTTAATTGTATTTAAGTTTTTAAGCTTTAATTTATTGTCTGAACTGAAACTCACCTTTATTCAGCGTCTAAGAATCGCAAAGCAACAAAGTTTTTTGAGCACTTTTAAAAAGACGTTGCGCACAGCCCGCCGTTTTTATTTTATATCTATGGATTTTTAACATTTATCAAATTATGACATTAGACGGGTTTTAAAGAAGTCCTTTATGTATCTAATAAAAAATATTTCTTTGCGTAAAGTTTCGTACAGAGCCAGAAAAAAAAATATTAATCGGAATTGGAAGTGGTGAGTCAAAGTTGTACTGAAAGCTTAAGTTACCCAGATTGACCGTACCACAAAATGGGACTAATTATTCAGCTAGCGGTTATCTCCCGAACGCACGGCGACGCTCTATTTTTAAATGATGAATTTGAATTTCGAATCGATTCTTGGCGACCGTTTTTTGTGCTAAATATGCAGTGGCCAGTATAACTGAATCCAAAAAGTGTTTCATTGTTTTATTTAGCAGATGTTAAGTGGGCGTTGTTCTGTTATTCTGATGTACAGCAGGATGTCATTTAAAAACTTATTTACTTGAATAGCTATTACTTTATCGTGATATATTCTTAATTGTCTCTTCGCTATCGTAGATATACATAAAAACTTAGGGCAATAACAGACAATAAAAATGTATGTAATAATCCGTTCATATACCTTTATACGTATGTATACTATGTTTAAGCGAACGTTGACAAATGGTAGCTTTTCAATCTTCAAATATTTACATGATTCAGGTCTCTCTAAGCTTCCAGGCAAGGATTTTTTATAGCATTCTTCTTAATTAAGGTTCTAAATTTTTTTTATTAGTTTTCACACTACACCTCTTTGAAAAACATGTAATTTCATAAAGCTGACAAAACAAAATTCTCAGTGAGTCAACCGCAACAATTTAAAATAAGAACGCATCCTCTGTGACAGGATCAAAATGTATTTAGAGCGAAACGACCCGCACCCGCCGGTCGAAACAGTTTTAACACGGACTATTCGAATTTAGAATTGTAGAGCGACGCCATGTTTTCTTGAAAATTCCTTATTTGAATTTCTGAATTCGTATTTACCGCTAACTGTTTATTGTATTCATGCGATTTTCGGTCGACTTACATAAAATATCCAATGTTTTCTTCGAGACCTTTATAAATATTAAATAATAGGTTTGGAGGTTGGTTCAAACTTTGAATTTTAAACACAACTGCATAATATGTTAAAATTCATTTTGTTACAGTTAAATCATTCGGCTCTTGTTGTAACAAAAGTATCTACTTATTATTCTTAGGTACCTGATTATGCAAACCTGTGAATTATTTATTATAATTTCGAAAATAACTGTTTATTTTTCGCGGTTTTGTCGATACTTAGCTTCATTATATTGTTTATGCGAAATAGCCAATAAGTAGACTTGCTTTTAAAAAGCCTGCTTACACAAGTTCCCAATTTAGATATAAATACTTATTACTTTTCCGGTATTGTTTGAACATCCTCACATATCTGCAAACAACATTATTTACAATTTAAGAACGACCTCAGAAAAACCAATTTAAGAAAAAAGAAACATACTTACTACTAAGTACAGAAGTAGCTATGTTTCTTTTTTATTAACTTACTCTACCTACCACGCCAATCGTCAATGACATCTCTATTACCAATAACCCATAATTGAAATTATCTGAAAATACTTCCACGTGTCTCTTGAATTATAACAATCTGCCCACTCGTTACCCCGACAGAACATCCGACCGCCAAATTCCGTAACCGGCCATGTTTTAAGCAATCTTAAGTAACTGGCAATACCATACATTTTTAACGCAACCCTTAGAGGATAGAAAGAAACTACAGAGTGTACGAATACGTGTACGAAGTACGAACCGTGAGAAGTATGAACTAGTAGTCTTAAAAATGTGTAGTATCAAAATAGAGTGCGTGTGTGATCGTGGGAGAGAGAGAAAGAGTTTAAAAAAAACCATCTCAAAACCCAATAAAATCCTATATTTTATTAAGATATATATTATATTTTTGAAAAAAAAAAAGTCTGGCGTTGCATGGAAAATGATGAAATTCAATTCAATCAAGGGTAAACTAATGTACTACACACACCTAAATATTTACTTACACTCATCACAATGGACGTTTGGTGATCAGCTCACTCTACAGTTTTACTTTCTTCTACTCTATGACACAATCTCTTTAGAGTAGGCGTAACATTCACGTGAAGTTCAAAAAACAGGAAATAAAATTAATAAATGTAATATGAGTAATTGGATAATATAGCCCATTTGTTTACGAAATAATGAAATATTTGTATTATCAATTGATGTGAACCATTGGCGGAAGTAGGCGGAAGGTTAAGTCTGTTATTTGGACACTTGAGGGTTACTTCAGGCGTTAACAAACTAGATTTCATCGCGTGTAAGTTTCAATGCTGAGTGCTGAAATAAAATGTATGTATAGCGATGAAAATATCTGACATACGACGTATTGAAGAGCTTTTTAACATAACATTGATTAGAAAATAATACCTACTGTATTTAATGTATATGTGTACTGTATTAGCAACCATAAGACCTGGACTGAGGGAGGCAGTATTGCCCAGCAGTGGGACAGCATAGGCTAGGGAAAAAATGTGGCTTAAGGTACCTAATTCTAACGACATATAATTCATTTAATTGCAACTCTGTTAGCACAGCTAGACAAAAGCTCTATACGTCTTTTAAGTTCATATTTTAAAAAACTTTTAAATCTACTTGCTATCTTAGCTTAAACCGTGCTAATCCTTGTAAAATCCCTTTTGTCTTCAGCCATCTATATAGAATCTTTCATACCTAATTAACACACAAACATTTTCATTTCTCATGTTTTCAAAAACATTTTTATTGCGAAGCACTAACGATTGTTTGCTTACATTTTAAACAAAACAACCTCGATTTAGTTTAGCGACAAGACATTGCCCCACTCAAAAATCAACGACCATATGACCTGAAAACAGCTGAAAAACAGGCTGAAGATTAATCTATATTTTCAACAATCAAATTACAATAACACCAATATTGTAAACATTCATTTTATATTCTATCACGCGTAAACCGAATGGATTTTAATGGAAAGTTTAAACAAATGGTTTTTGGCAAATGTAACAAGAATTAACTTTTCTTAAACTTTAGGTACTTGTTTTACTCGTGGATATAAACGCGTATGAGTCTTCGGCTATGGCGGAAAAAGTAGCCTCTGTGGGATCCAAGCTATTGCCATACCTAGCTTCATCAAAATCAATTTAGCGGTTTAGCCATGAAAGCGTAACAGACAGACAGACAGAGTTTCTTCGGCTGAAGAACACTAGTTAAATGAATATGACACTGTCAAAAAAAGCAGTGCCTAAGAATAATTTTCAGTAAAAGTATTTTTACACCAGTAAATCCGGAGGCAAAAGCTAGTTTAATTTTAAAGGATATTTCAAGTATAATCGCATGAGTGATAAATGTAAACATTCGCCAGCTAAGTCTGGATTGGGTTACTCCAACATCAACAATTAAACACTAATATTGAAGTTTCAGATACTTTAATACTGTTTTGATTATGTATGTTTGGTTAGCCCTCATTGCATCGTCGGGATGTCGGTTGTGCCACGAGTTTGTTAGCAAGTGGGATTAGGTTGTAGTGACCTACTGTATATTTATTTGTGTATTTAACTTAAAATCTTGTTTTATTAAGTTTCTTAATTATTATTCTATAAAACTAAATTAAAACTAAAATCTATTATTATATAAAAAATAAATAAAAACAAACATTGGTAATAAAATAAAGTTCAACGAACAAACACATTTTTATATATAGATAAATTCTCAACTAGCCGGCGCCGGCGTAGCTATGACGCGCCTTTTGTTCTCGGCAAGCCGGCCCGCTACGTCACCCGGACCGGTTGCGTGAGTGGGACGGGCTGTCATGCGTCGCGCTCTGCGAGCGCGCACGCCGGTGTGGCTCTCGAGTGTTCGGTACCTACTAGTCAGTATGTTCACGCGTCTTAGCCGCGCCTAGTGTATACTGCTTACCTATATGCTTATTTTCGTGCTATCTATCTTCGTACTATCACTCCTTCTTATTCTTCGAAGTGTCGTACTTATATGTGTGTGAGAACTGTAACCTGTGCCTGTGTATTATAATAAACTTTATTTCTTCTTCTGCTTGTGCACTTCGGACTTTTCTTCTTTTCACCCTCACACACCCTATACGACCTACATTGGTGACCCCGAGAAGAACACAATGGCTACGAGCAACAAAGCCAACGACGGCGAAGTGGCGGAATCATGCCGCGTAGGCGTGCGGGTACCACCGTTCTACCCGGAGAAGCCAGCGCTGTGGTTCGCGCAAATGGACGCCCAGTTTGAGCTGGCGGGCATCAAGACGGACCAAACCAAATACTTTTACGTCACGGGACACCTAGACCCGAAGTACGCGGATGTCGTCGAGGACGTAATTACCGCCCCTCCAGCCACCGGCAGGTACGAGATGCTCAAAGGTGAGCTCATAAAGCGACTGTCTGTGTCACGAGAGGAGAAGGTGAAGCAACTTCTCATGCACGAGGAGCTCGGAGACAGGAAGCCGTCGCAGTTTTACCGGCACCTCCTCAACCTCGCTGGCCCAGGTGTGCCAGAGGAGTTCCTGCGGACGATCTGGACAAGCCGCCTACCTGAAAATACCCAGACAGTGGTGGCATCCCAGTCCAAGCTTAACTTGACCGAGCTGGCTGAGCTGGCGGACCGGATCCACGTCATCACCGCCCGCACCCCCTCGCAGGTGGCATCAACATCTGCCGCCGCACCAGCATCGTCGAGTCTACACGCCGAGATCGCCGCGCTAAACCGACAGATGGAGGCCATGGCGCTCAAGATTGAGAGATTGTCCCGCGACAGAGGACGTTCCCGCAGTCGCACGCGTCGCCGATGCAGCTCGAGCAGGTCGCACTCCAGCTATAAGAAAATCAAAATCAAAAAATCAAATCAAAAATCTTTTATTTAAATTAGGCTACAAAGTAGCACTTATTAAACGTCATTTTTTTTACAAAAGACAGCACCCTAGGGGTCGGTTCATATCCGGCGGAAAAGGTAGCGCGCAACATCGGCCGCGCAACGCCAGAACGAGCAAGCACACAACAAAACATCCAACCTCTCACACCTGACGCACCAAAGCGTCGTCAGGTCCGTGTGAAAGGCCGAATGCTCCGCCATGCGCCCGCCCGCCCCAGCGCCACGCGACCGACAACACGCCACCACCGCCAGATATGAACCGACCCCAAAACGCCCACCCTTCACCGCTTCCTAAGTGCTCTGGCCGAGGAGAAGAAACGGCGCAACAAACTCCTCAGTAGCACGCTGTCATTACGATAAAATAATATCAAATAATAAAAAAAATAAAAAATAAAAAAATAAGGAACCGCGCAAAGTGAACAAGTAGTTAAGGTAGATGGGTCGGTATCATACGATTAAAGAGTAAAAAAAAATATATTATAATCTACGTGGTGACCAAGGTCAGCAGAACGACCAGTCACCGCAAGCGGCACCCGTTCACGAGTATGACGCAAGGATCAGCCATCCCCTCCCTCGCCATATTAGAGGGAAGGAGGAGACCCGACCCAAGACGCCACCGCAGGCAATGACAACTAAGGGAGCATGACGAAACTGCTGCCGGTTTAAAAAAAAAATAAAAAGAAATTACATTTACAAATTAGAAAAACAAAACCCCAAGCACTGATTCACTGCACAGTCCCTTATCAAAGCGGCATTAAAATAGTACACCAATGTACATGCATATAACTGCATTAATAATAAAACAAATTAAACAATATAATGTTGCATACAGAGTGTATGCCAATCAATTTCGAACAATAATAAGATTCGGTAAACTTACATGTCAAGTTAGCAAATATATAATAATAATAAAAAATAATTATACAATAGTATAATTGTGTCAGGGTATAGTAACATACTATTTGTATGGCAGTCAAAAATAAAGAAAAAGAAATATAAAAAATGGAAAAGGTATATCCCGGTAATTCAATTCAGAACCGTCTTGTGTCAATCGCAGAATTCCCCGCAGTGCTGGTACCACCGAAAATTCGGGAATGATGCTAGGAAGTGCATAAAGCCGTGTGACTACCCTACATCGGGAAATGTGCGGGGCAATCAGTGATGGCGGCCGATGATTGTCCGAGTGCTGGTCGCCTATTTGTCACCGATCAAAGGTCGAAGGTGCAGTTTTTGGTCGACACTGGCAGCGACCTCTGTGTCTACCCCCGATCGGCTATTGCGCGACGCCTCGAAACAACAAATTACGAACTAAGTGCAGCAAACGGTTCTGTGATAAAAACATACGGATACATTAAGTTAACTTTAAACTTAGGGTTGCGCCGCGACTTCGCCTGGCGATTTATTATTGCAGACGTTACTAGGGCGATAATAGGTGTGGATTTTTTATCTTACTATAATTTGGTTGTAGATTGCAGGAATCAACGCCTAGTCGACAACCATACAACGCTCTCCACCCCGGCGTCGCCTGTTCGACGTTCTGATGACGTGTCTTCGGTGAGGGTGAGTCTCGGTGATTCCGCATATACACACATACTACGCGCATATCCCGACATCACTCGACCTCACGGTATACACCGCACGTCAAAACACAATACAGTACATCATATACGTACTACACCAGGGCCACCAGTATCGTGTTCACCGCGCAGATTGGCCCCGGATAAATTAAAAATTGCAAAGGCCGAGTTTGACGACATGTTGCGGTCCGGTATCTGCCGTTTATCCGAGTCACCGTGGTCGTCACCTCTTCACCTCGTGCCTAAGAAAGGTGACGGATGGCGCCCCTGTGGCGATTACAGGATGCTGAACGCTCGCACCGTCCCGGATCAATACCCTATCCGGCACATCCAGGACTTCGCGCACAGCCTGTCCGGCTGTGCCATCTTCTCGCAGATTGACCTTGTGAAAGCGTACAACCAGATTCCTGTGCATCCAGACGACATCCCGAAGACTGCTATCACGACGCCGTTCGGTCTGTTCGAATTCCCGTTCATGACGTTCGGACTACGGAATGCCGCGCAGTCGTTCCAGCGCTTCGTGGATGAAATGCTCAGGGGTCTGGACTTCACGTACGCCTATCTGGATGATTTTTTGGTCTTCTCAAAAGACAAGGCGACGCACGAGCTTCACTTGCGTCAGCTTTTCACCAGACTGCGAGAGTATGGTATGGTCATCAACAGCGCTAAGTGCGCATTCGGTGTGTCGGAGGTCAATTTCTTAGGCTACCATATCTCTGCCAAAGGGACGAGACCGTTGCCCTCAAAAGTTGAGGCCGTCCAGAATTTCCCGGAACCAAAAACAGTCAGGGAGCTGCGCAGATTCCTCGGAATGCTAAATTTCTACCGCAGGTTTATCCCGAAAGCAGCTGCCTATCAAGCGCCCCTCAACAGCCTTCTTTCAGATTCCGTGAAAGGCTCACACCCTGTCCTATTCACAGCGGACCAGCGTGAGGCGTTCCAGAACTGCAAAGACAGCCTATGTCAGGCAGCAATGTTGGCTCATCCTGACTGCAGCGCCAAGATGGCATTGGTCACGGATGCGTCAGATAAGGCGATAGGTGCAGTCCTGCAGCAACTCAACGCAGGAGCTTGGGAGCCTCTTGCTTTCTTTTCCAGGAAGCTGAACGACGCGCAGGTTAAGTACTCCCCGTACGACCGCGAACTGCTCGCCATTTACGAAAGTGTGAAGTATTTCAGGCATATGCTGGAGGCTCGTGACTTTGTGATTTACACAGACCACAAGCCTCTCACATTCGCCTTCCACTCTCGTAAAGAGAACTGCTCCCCACGACAGTTCCGTCACCTGGACCTGATTGCTCAGTTCACCACTGACATCAGGCACATCTCCGGGAAGGACAATGTCGTGGCGGATACTCTTTCGCGGATTGAGGACATTACTCAACCTGTACCCGTCGAAAAGATCGCCACAACTCAGGAAGACGACCAGGAGCTGAAGCAACTGCTTGCAGGTGACAACTCACTGCGCCTGCAATTAATCAGTGTACCAGGCTCACGGCAGCAACTATACTGCGACGTCAGCACCAACACGCCTAGACCTTATGTACCCAAGGAGCTGCGCAGATTAATTTTCCTCAGCCTGCACTCTTTGAGTCACCCAGGTACTAAGGCGTCTGCAAGGTTGGTTGCTGACCGCTATGTGTGGCCTGGTATAAGAAAAGACTGTCGTGAGTGGGCTCAGAGCTGCCTGGCTTGCCAGCGCTCTAAGATCACTCGACACGTCTCAGCACCTCTGCAAACATTTAAGTTACCTCAGGCAAGGTTTGCCTTCGTCCATATAGACCTCATAGGACCTTTGCCCTTATGTCAAGGTTTTCGGTATTGTCTCACCGCCGTCGATCGCTTCACGCGATGGCCTGAGGCAATACCAATCGCAGACATAACTGCGGAAACCGTGGCGAAGGCCCTACTATTTGGATGGATTGCTCGATTCGGCTGCCCATCGGATATCGTAACTGATAGAGGTAGGCAGTTTGAATCGGCACTCTTCAAGTGCTTATCTGGAATCGCTGGATTTCATCATCGCAAGACAACTGCGTACCATCCAGCCTGCAACGGACTGGTGGAGAGATTCCACCGTCAACTTAAGGCTGCTATCACCTGCCACGCAAGCAACAGTTGGGTGGAATCTCTTCCACTTGTACTGTTAGGTGTGCGTAGTGCCTATAAAGAGGACGCGCAGGCTTCAGCTGCCGAATTAGTGTTCGGCCAGCCACTGCGCCTTCCAGGTGAATTTTTTGACCCACAGGTCAACGAGACGGTCGACATGACAGACTACCTGTCGAGGCTTCGGAGTATTGTCCGGAGTCTGCAACCGGCACCAGCAGCCAGGCACAACAGCCATTTTAAAACCTTTATTTTCAAGGAGTTAGCGACTTCCACGCATGTGTTTCTTAGGGACTGTGCCGCTGGTGGTGGTCTGAAACCGGCCTACTCCGGTCCTCACAGGGTACTGGAACGAGGTGACAGGGTGTTCAGACTACTGGTGAACGGTAAGCAGTCATCGGTATCGATAGACCGCATCAAGCCGGCCTTCATACTGCGTGACCCTGACACCACATCACATACACCACAGAACACTATAATACATAACATACCACAGTCACCACTCCACAACAACACTCGTCACTACTCTTCACCTAACGCGGATAACCGAGGCTTACCTTCGGCTGACGATGGCGTCGTCAGAACGTCGCGGTCAGGTCGCCGCGTTAAATTCCCAGCCTATTATCGCCCTTGACGGTCTCTGGAGGGGGGTGATGTAGTGACCTACTGTATATTTATTTGTGTATTTAACTTAAAATCTTGTTTTATTAAGTTTCTTAATTATTATTCTATAAAACTAAATTAAAACTAAAATCTATTATTATATAAAAAATAAATAAAAACAAACATTGGTAATAAAATAAAGTTCAACGAACAAACACATTTTTATATATAGATAAATTCTCAACTAGCCGGCGCCGGCGTAGCTATGACGCGCCTTTTGTTCTCGGCAAGCCGGCCCGCTACGTCACCCGGACCGGTTGCGTGAGTGGGACGGGCTGTCATGCGTCGCGCTCTGCGAGCGCGCACGCCGGTGTGGCTCTCGAGTGTTCGGTACCTACTAGTCAGTATGTTCACGCGTCTTAGCCGCGCCTAGTGTATACTGCTTACCTATATGCTTATTTTCGTGCTATCTATCTTCGTACTATCACTCCTTCTTATTCTTCGAAGTGTCGTACTTATATGTGTGTGAGAACTGTAACCTGTGCCTGTGTATTATAATAAACTTTATTTCTTCTTCTGCTTGTGCACTTCGGACTTTTCTTCTTTTCACCCTCACACACCCTATACGACCTACAAGGTTATTATTCTGCAGTGAGAACATTATAAATAGCATTGAGATGGTTGTAATAAGCTTGGGAACTGCTGAAGCCAATGAAATAGGAAGTAGACTATATTCATGGTTAAATTAAAAACCTACAAATAACTTTTTTATACAAAAACCTATGGAGTTTCTTGCCATTTCTTTCTGTTATTTTTAACATTTTAGAATAACTGATTTTCGTTTGAAAAGAGCTTGGAAAGGCCTACTTTGAAAAGAAAATATTTCGATTTTGATTAGACATACAACAAGATATGAAAGATTATTTACATAAATACAAATATATAGGCACTTTTTAGTTGTTAAATATCAATGCGGCTGAATGTCCTCTTAGCCATTATAATGGCGCCTAATTTACTGGTCTTAAAAAGTGATATAGGTAGTTTTGTGGACCATTGTTTTCTACATAAATAAAAGTCACGCTACATAAAAATTCTTTTACTGGATCAAAATATTATGTGAAGGTTATTCATAATATTTTCTATCTTAAATAACGGAATGCCTTGACAACAAAATATCTTTATCCAGAATTAATAATAGGTCATGTTCCACGAGGATTGTTAATCCGGGATCATCTGGATAAACAAGTTATTTCGTTATATCTCCTTAATGGTCCCTTACAAATAAAGGAACGTGTTTCCTAATTGGGTCTTTGAACGGAATGTTTTTCAAATCTTGGAGTTCGACGCAATTTTGGGTTAAGCTGAACGTGCTAAGCTTTAGCATGTACGGTGATCTTTAATAAGATATGCAAGGAAAATAACAGTGTATAGAAGGCACAATGTGTCTTTTTAGTAATTTATAATCTTCCAACAAAGGGTGTGCCTTTGTTGGAAGATAATAAAATAAATCAATCAAATTTAATAAATAATTTAGACACACTTAAATAATCTTAAAAGAATTCTATCACACTAGGAAGTCGTATTAAATTATAAGAAAAATACGCGAGATAGGTGTAATGTTCCAGTGTATCTATAGATAAAAATATTTTAGAGGGCTCATAATGACGTAAGATAATCCTAATAATTGTCTATCTCAGACAAATCCATGAGACAGGGAAAGAGTATCTTAAAATTGCAGTATTATTGTCTAAACCCAATAATATACCAAGTCATAAATTTCATTTTAACTAAATCGTTTGCACATACTAAATTTGATTTATTAGCTGTCATCGCCATAAATAGTTCCAGCGTCTAATATAATCCCAGAAAACGGTGCCAAGCCAATTAAAAATCCTCTTAACACAAATGATGTATTTACTAAACTGTAGAATGAATCACAGAAAAGAATAAACAGATTCATTCGATTAATATTTGTGTTTAGGTCGTAAAGCCAAACTTTGTGTCCGCCTTGAATAAAGAGTCCGAACTTGCGCATGATACCGTCGAGTGGACAATACGTAATCAACCTAACAATTTTCGTTTTTCTCAGCAGTATTGTGGCCCGCTGATTTTGTGTTCTGCGCAATGCAATGTTCCGAGCAGTCACAAAGTTTGGCGCCGGCCGTAGGTGTAGGTAATATACATTTTACATTGTAGTTGCCAGTGTCAACTTTCCGGCACCAGTGCACCTTATGGATAAACAAATGATAAGGTACGGTACTTAGAAAACTTTCGTAAAGTCCTTAAATTTGCCGAATAGCCGGCACCGTTTCCGGCATCCAGGATGTGTGGAAAGACGTTTAGTCCTTGCGTAGTAGGGCAAATTATTCATACATCTCAAAAATATTATCTTAAGAATTTCTTAGAATCACAATTACCTCTAAATATGTAAACTTTGAAGACTTAAAAACACTTTAATGACTAATAAACATTTTTTTGTTGTTTAACCGTCGAAAACAAGTACCTACTGTCAAGCAACCATTTTGTTTAAACGTTCCAAACTGAATCATTACGAAAATAAACATTAGATAATTTGAATATGGAATAGATTGGTAGAGCGCTGGGATAATGTGAAAGGATTGAACAAAATGGCGTACAAAATGGTTGTCTCCACGTGTAAATATTGAGGACAAAACAATTTTGTACAAAATATGATATTTTTATTCGGATCGGCTACCAGCTGTGATGATGGCTGCGAACCTTGAGACTATCCACGTGGAATGAGACACGAGATTATGCTCGTGTGTGGTATTATAAAGAAAATGCATTTAGTGATAGAATTTGTTCTAGCATCGAGTAAGAAATAATTTCAATTTTATACTAAAGTAGATATTTTTATACCGACTTCCACCGTTATAAGTTTTAGACGCATATAGGGAGAGAAAACTTCAGGTAGATAAGAAAGTAGTCTGGTTATACTAAATATTTAAGTATGTGATCTAATTAATTATCTCTAATATTTAAAAACTTGATGTATAAGGATACTTCAAAAGAAACACGGATAGTTACTTAATTAAGGACCAATTATATCTTTATTCATAAATTTATACCAATGATATAATAATTAAAATGACTTATTTACAACATAATTATTTAAAGACGATTAAATAAATGTTAAGACCTAATACGCAACCGCAAAACTATCATCTGAATCTATATAATTATTATTATTCGAATCCTTATATTTATAACTGCTATGATCTTCTCCATCATTAAATATTGGTTGGTTTTCGTCTGGATCCTCATAATCTAGTGGTTCTTGCTGATAATCATTCTTACTTCCATTTTCTTCGTAATTTTCAGGTGCTTCTCCATTAAAACGTTGCCTTAAATTTTCATAAGAATAAACGTCATCATTATTTGCATAATCTTCTGCGGGAGACGATCCTAATTGGCTACTTATTTCTTCATCATCATCGTCATCATTTTCTTCGCCTTTTTGGTTATATGGATTACTTATTTGTTCTATATTATCACTGTATTGCTCATGTATATCTTTCTGATAGCTTTCATTAACATTTTCATCAACAGTTTGTTCATCATCATCCTGTTCGTTATCTGATCCATCATCTTGGTTTTCATCTCCATGGTTAATGATTTCTTCATCATAACCGTCATTACTTTCTCCCTCTTCGCTTTGAGCGTAGTTATACACGTTGGAACTTGATTGCATTTGTTCAGCATTCATCTGTACGTTGGATTCTTCAATAACATCTGAGTTTTCGTTTTCTACTGTATTGGTAACTACTGAATCTTCACTTAGATCTTCTGCACTGGTATTTACATCTTCGACTTGATAACTATTAGGATCACTCAGATCTGCCACACTGTTGTTAATATCTTCTTGGGTTTGGTAACTAGCAGTATCACCTATTGCTCCACCAATGTCTGGTGGGTTTAAATCTTCATCATTCACTGTTTGCACTGTCACAACAGCATCATAAGGCACACCTTGATTACCCATAAATACTAAAACAACGTATTTATAACCAGGTCCACCGTCAACTATATTCGCTTTTAAATCAGTACCAAAATCTATTCCACTTACTCTGATGTGTCCAATTGTGTTTCCATTACCAATCGCAGGGTATCTTAAAGCTACGGATCCTCCGGGAATGTTCAGTCTGATCTGTTCTGTGTTAGTTTTCTCCAATTCTTCATTTCCAACATCGAGTAGAAATACAAATGGGTACTTGTGGAATGGATTCGCAGCTACCAGTACAGATAGTTGGAGAACAACTAGTGCTAGTATCATCTCGACTGTTTGACTTCTAATGTTAGTTCATGGTACAATAATCAGATTCTTATATAACTCGTGTTTCACGGTTGAGACGCCTTAGTTTTTGTGTGGCCCTGATTAGAGCGTGACGCGTCCAATGTCAAATAAATGTATCTTCGATTGAATTCAGGAAAAGTGACTAATTATTGTTGGTGCCTATATTGTCCTATTAGTTAGTCAGGAAATGAACATTTCTGTCTGAACTAACTGATTTTTTTCTGCCTATGTTCGGACAGAAACAGGATCCTTCGGGTGTTAAGTTTTATAACGGTTTCTACTAAGTTTTTTGTATCTCATGACTCATGACACAGACCGAGAGATCCTACACAGATGTCAGATTTTACGTCCTGTACCGCTTTGGAATGTTTACTAATATCAAAATATCTTTATTAATGTTTACTAATATCATATTTTAGTAATCGGTGGTAGCGCTTTAGAACGGAAGAGAATAGAGCATATACCCAGACCTTTACCCAACATTGCAGCATTGGGGCAACTAACAGGCCTTAATGAAATATGCCCACTTTCATATATCCTTTGCCGATATCCTTTTACCACATTATATCAGTAGCTTTCCTCAAAGGAAAATAAATAAAAAGAAAGACTTAACTTACCATTCACCTCTAAAACAAGATATCTTTGCACGTCTTCTGACGCAAATATTCTTCCATATTTACGCAGTATTTTGACTATGGGTATAAATAAACGGGCAGAAATAAAAATCACATTAATCACAGCTTTGTTTCTTTCAATATCGCTATAAATAATAAAAATACATCATTCGTGTCACACACTAAGTACTTTATCACAATGCTAATTTTGCTGACATTTTGTAAGATTAAGCATAATTAATAGCCAATGTAGATTAAAGGTACTGGTATTAACTGGAAGAAACATGGATATAAGTAACTAGCCTAAGCCTCATTCTGAAAGGCTGATCCACGAAAAAATTGTTAATCACTTGTCAAACCTCAAATGAAGCGCTTTAATTGGTTGGTAATCTTTAACCTCTCGTATGCCGCAATAAATAAGACAATAGAATTCAATTGTGTCTCGCGTGGATCCGCGCTTCCGGCATACAACGGGTTAAGTCAACTAATATCTGTCACAATCAGTTGATTAGTACCTGGATAAGTATTTTAATGGCATCTATTTTGATTGTCTGGGTTAACATGATCTAGAAAGTAAAAGGGCTTGCTGTTATGTGGACTCTCCTAGACGAGTTATGATTTTAGTCCTTATGGTATTTTCCCAAAAAAAACGATTAATTTATTAGGCTTCTTATCTTCATGATACAAAAACTACGATTATTTCTTTCTACGCGAGCCCTTCACAATATCAAGCGGATTTGCAAATAAAAATATTGAGTATTGATTTCACAATTAGGTACATTTAACAAGTGAAATAAACGTCTCTTATAACTAAATTATATTATTATGATCAGTGCTGACATCGACATGATTAACTTGAGAATTAAATGGAACCCTTAACAACTATGGTTACAAATCGATTACTTATTTATAAAGATAAAGGGTAATCAAGCAATCAAGATTATAAACACGTTCAGGCCTAAATACTTATGACCTGGGTACATATTGACGCACGATTTTGACATTAAACAACATTCAATTGAATATTAAGGGCGTTTCAAATTATCCGATACGATATCGGTATCGGACACCTTTGCAAGAATAATAATTTTAGAATATAACAGTTAGCTTAGATGGTTACTTAAACATTTTTCATTCTCTTTCTCTGTTGTTTGCTTGCCTGTCTATGTTTAAGTTTTAACTAGTTTTCTGATTTTAAATCTTAGGATGTATCCACATCTGACGAACGAGCAGGATGCGAGATGCTGCACGCGGAGCGCGCACTTCTGGCGGACTGCATTATTGACACAAGCTAGTGCGTTCGCGACATGGAAAATTTCGTTGGTTATACATTTATGAACCTTGTATATTTATAACTTAGTTTATTTTCCCAGAAAAATATAATGCAAATAAGTAAAGTCATGAAACTTACGAATCCGATATCGTATCAAATAATATGAAAGAAAGGTGCATGTTTCATACATTTTGCTTGCCCCAGACATCGTATCGGATAAAGTGAACACGATTTGAGACATGTTAAATTTATTAGATTACAATATTTAATATTACATAGATAAAATACGACTACGATATACAGATAATATTGTCACCTAATGCAAATTCATAATCCTTTTTTATTCACACAAAAAGCACCAATTTCTTAATATATAAGTTGAATTATTCGTTACAGTCATAAATTATCTTCTAATTTGAGGATTTACGGAAACACTTTCAGATTAGGTAAAATACAATATTAGGGTTATTAACTATCTATTACAAAACATATTACCTCCTTGACGTAAAATACAGTTCATTTTGGCATCAGGAAACAAGTTAAACATTAGAAACATATTTTAAAGTAAAGATCGTACCTATTTAACTCAAAAATTAAAGGACCAACAAACACTCGGGTATCTTATACAAAAGTTAAACCCTAATAACTGATACAACTGATTTACATTTTATGGTTATTCTTCACTAATCCATGATACGATATCTATTTTTATTTATAACCTCTCATCAACTCACTTAGTTTAAACGTCAAACATCTATTGGTTTTCCACGTCTTACCTCGAAACCGAAGGTGCGTCACCTCTACCCATTGATTAAAGCTGCCCGGCCACGTTCGATAATCGGTGACCGATTATTTGTAGGAGAAAAATAGAACACACTGAATAGTGCAACGCACTCGTCCTACAAGAAGTCAGATTGATCAGAAATAAAATCGGCGCATCCCCATTTCGTCTCCTCTGTTCCTCAAAAGCCAAACACAAACATTCCTCTGTAAATACACCTTCCACCTTATGTTCATGAGATTCTCTCTGTCCAAGACTTACTGCTCCCTCGATAGCCACGGACAAAGTAACTGACGTAAGCGTTGAGTCGACCACAAAATCGGTCCTAAGAATCGGAGGAAAAATCGCCCCAATTATCTGTCCTCCAAAAAGTCTGATGTGGGTGGGCAGCCTAATCCATCTAACGTTACTTTGACGGATTCGTTCTACGTATCCACCAACGTACGTTGTACCAACAAGAGTAAATATTTACGGAATTATAAATAGATCGTAACTATTAGAAGACAAGGAAAAAAGTTTAAATATAACAAGATGTGTTGTTCTCCAAAATGATATGACTAATCTCCCGATTTAACCACGAAAACTGTACATTTATGTGATTTAAAATTACCTAATATGGGTATATTCCACTTTGTCCACCTAGGTGATATCGCTCAAGTGAACAAAGTGAAATATACCCTAATATGGTGCTACTTAGGTTCACAGTTTACAAATAACTTATATTCCCTTTAAAAAATTCTTAAATCTTTCGTGAGATGAGTATATATTTCAGGGAAGCACACAACAAAATATAATATAAACATTTTTAGGAATGACTTTTCAAGCAAAAGTTAGATTGTTCTGCTCATAATTTTAGAACAGGATATTAACCTTAATTCAGTTTTCATTATGTATGTATATCTAAGTAAGTAATCAATATTATGTTAACATTATATATAGCTACAATATACAAGTGATTAAAAAGGACGAAGCCAAATGTTATATTGACAAAACTTGAGCAAACATATAATTGAAAGACCTCGCTTAAACGATTTGTAATTAGATATAGTTTAAGATATTTTACATAGAATACCTAGCTAGTAAATTGGAGTAAATAAACTTTTTTTTTCAATTATAAAAGATTGGCTTACCGCCAACCGACAATCGGTGAATTACCGTAAATAAAGTTTGCGAAGATAAATGGACTGTCTCTCAAACTTAAAATATCGTGCACCTAATATTAAGAATAACACACACCATTTCTTTAACTTTTCTTCAAATATTCCTTAGCAAGAGTAGAAATACAGTATCTATTTATAATAACTGAAAAAATACGCGTTTTTTGGCATAACATGAGGTGCACACGGAATAATTAACCTTACTAAACTATTGATAAACTAGTAAAAAAAATGTGTGAACAACTTAGGTAAATAAAATATTAACGATCGATTTTTCTAATTGCGTACTAGATGATATTGACACTTGAGACCCGTCCAGACATAAAAAATATCAAAAATCTTTCACCAACTTTTGAAATAGTGACGTAACCAGAAACATGGAAGGTCGTTTCCGAATTCCGGATAGTAATATCATTTCCTATGTCGTCATTCTCCAATAACTTCCTACAAAATAGAGCCTAGCCGCAAACGCAGAGCAGTGAGTTGTGGGAACAAAACAATTGACTGTAAATATCTTTAAATATCGTCGAAGTAAATTACGAAACGAAGAGAAGTGAAATTTCTAGATGGATGGAAATGTTATGGTAACTACAACATGTATTTGGCATCATTCAATTTCGGGTATTATTAGGGTTTTTAAAACCAAAACAATCTAGATTTTTTAAACATAGAGTGTACAAAAACTACAGACTTAAATACAAAAGGAAGAAAGTTGACGTCCATTTTGGAAATATGAAGCAGAAAATATGTTATGGAAGGAATTTATAACATTATCTTAATCTAAGTATAGGTAACTAAAGCGAGATAGATGGGTAATTGGTATTAAAAATCTGCATTGACTGTCAAAAGCCAATATTGATGCACAGACTTAATTACAACGCCAATTTTTAACTAGATTACTTATACATATTCATAAGTTGTTTTTTACTACAGCGTTTTATGCTTGTTTTTAATTTTATGGCAAAAATCGTTGCTAGCGTTCTAATTACAATAGAACAATCAAACAATAATCGCAAAGCTATTGGATGACAAGCTGAATATCTATCACAAAATTATCGTAAGATAGTTCTCAATTGTTTATTCTGGTTATTCAAAGATGTTTGAGCCCTATCCGCTTGGTTAATTAATTGATCTAATTTACTAATCTGTGACGTCACCTGTTTCCCAATATCTTTGACAGCCGCTTTGCCCAGCAAAGAGGTATTTTCTTGATCTTCCATCTTTTTTAATTCGTCTAAAGCTGTGTTGATGTCGCCGCCATTTTGTTTTGATTTTCCCGCGCGCGGTGTCATCTCACTGTCTTCGGGACCAAGGCCTTGGTTTATTGAGCCTATGTCTGTGTTTGGCGGGATGTAATCTTTATCGTAGTTTGTCTGACCGATGTAACTGGGTTCGCTGGAGTAGGATAGATTGTCTTTTGCTGACATTTTTACGCGAAAGAAGTTTGTGATGGTTCCGCAGACACCCTGTAAAATACACAATCATCGTTTTAATACAATAATGAACAATAAACTAAGAGCGAAAGAATAAATTTTAAGCCGTCTTTTACAACAGATAAATATCTAATAAAGATAATTACCTTTAGTTTATTTATTTTCGTTTGCGTAGAGTCTAAAATCGTATTTAATTCAGTCAGGCCTCCACTGCCTTCTTTTAAATGGTCATCGAGCATAGCAGTGTTCTGAAAAAGTAGGACCAAAGCATGTTATTTTTATAATATTATAAGCAGACAAATTGTCTTTAAGAAATAAATCAGAAACTAATAAAGAAAATCTTTCTTCATCTTTTTTAATTCTATTTTCTTTTTCGTATGTGTATTAATTGCATTTTTTTTATTTGCAGCTTAAACATACTTTTCAAGTTCGAATTAGTTGATTATGTCCAGACTATTACATACATACAAAAATTACATAATAGGAATATTTCACCCTGACCTATTAATAGAACCTACTCAATATACCTACGCCATTTTTCTACTAACACTTTTAGCCAAAATCTATTTTCTACATTTTAAATGCTCAAATAAAAGTCACCTTACCTCAGCAGTCCGTATTTCCACTTCTTCAAACTCAACCACATCCAAATGTTTATGTTTTGATAAAAAATCTTCTTTGTCTGGCAAAGGCTGGCCAAATAATTCAGCTCGAGTGCAAGCATCTTCATACGCCTTTAGCGACATGATAAAATCTAATTGCAGATCAAAATAGGCACTTTAGAAGACAGTCGAAGAACTAATAATGTTTTTCAGAGGAAAAGAGGCAGTACGTCAAAGAGGTTTTCGGCGCAAGTGTCGCTTGAGATCTTTGGTAGATATATTGATTTTTAGAACTATCTCTCTCAGTAGTAGTTAAGTCAAGTAATTGTGAAAAAATCTTTTTGAGGTATAAATAGCATTGTTATTGCTCCTTTTTATTCAACTTTGCAAACAGTCTTACAGCCTGTACCAAAAAAAATACATAAATATTAATTTTCATATTCATCAAAGTTTGAATTTTCCCGCCCCTTTGTCGAAGTTGCCATTGTTCATAAAGTTCAACAAGCTTTCGTGAACGCTCATTCAAAATTAATTATTAAAACCATGTTTCTGAATAAAATAAAATGGTATTGAAACATTAGTTTTAAAATTATATGAACTGAATTATATATTTACTGTAAACAGTCTTGGTTAATCAAAATCAGCTGCTCCGTGAGGTCAATAACCGAAAGAATGAACTTTTGAACTACTTCAGAACAGGTTAATGAATGAGAACGGAAGAGATGGCAATATTTCCTTATTCGTCTTCACACTCAGTAGCCAATAAAATTTTAGCATTATTATCTGACTCTTATGTTTATGTGCATAAAGATTATTTTGTTTATGTTTGAACTGGTGCCCGGCATCAGGATATTCCCTTGTCATCTCTCAGCAGTTCATTTCAAAATAAATGCTAGTGAAATCACTTTCCTCAGTATTATTACGGTGTCGGACGTGTAAATTGTTAAGAATATCCACGGCAGCCATGTCTTCAGGTACCTAATTATACCATTTTTTATTTCTCAAACATAACCTATTTTTTGTTTAACATCGAGTTTTCAACTTGTTTTTTTCATGATACTTAAGTTTGTCCTTTAAACTTATGTAGCTTGCTTGTTTACTCGTGTTTCGTGAATGCTAATTAATCGTTTAAAGTGGTTAAAACCATTAATGCTGTGTCATTTAAGGCTGCCACATAAACATAAATTCTTACCTACTTACTTAACTTAACGTGTTATTTAACTTTGTTTAACTAACAACTATCGATTACTGAAGAAACAGCCATGTCATTAGTCAGTTATTTATTTTTTACTTCGCAAAGGAGGTGGTATACCAATAAAAAAGTAAATTATACGTCAAAAGATTTGTCAAATTATTGTATTTTTAATGGTTTATCGTAAATTCAAAATTATGTAATTTTACAACAATTCCATCATCATGAAATGAATAGTATAATCAAGTTACCGGTACATAATGGTGTTATAGTAAAATTGTTAAGATATAGCACACAAGTTGATCATAAATGTGAGTTTCTATGGCAGAAATTTATAGTATATTTTGTTTTTAACACTCATACTGGAGGTATATAATGATGGGGTCTTATCAACGACTGTTGAGCCTGGTTTGTACAAGTGAAATACTAAGAATTTACAAGGGCTGAGAGTATTTCAAGTAGCCCTGGTAATAGAGGCTAACTTTTAAAATTAACAGGCTAATAATTTTATTCCACAGTCAATATTATATTCTGTAAAAAAAAGACGTATTGGATGTGGTATTTTTTAGTTCGGACAGAACCTAATGACAAGTCAGAGTTCTTCATAAATCAAATTCTAACAATGGGATTGTTAGAATCCTTAACCTTCTTTATTTCTGTCTCCAAGCTAGGCTAAACTCTTAATAAATAGGCATACATATCAGGTTTATATTATCATTAATATCAACCTCAGTGACAACCAATTTTCTTCTCCACATTAGAAGGTATTTTTTTTACCTACAAATAATACCTAAAAGTTACCATGGCATTTTATGCATTGATATTCGCTTAAAATCTATTAAAATTGTGCTTTATATATTTGTAAAGAAACATGTATCTATAATTAATTTATACCCACATTTAATTATATATTTTTAATTCCAGTTCCCCTGAGTTTGGAGACTCTCTCAAAGTACCGGAATGACTTCTATTCGGACCCCAAGAATGAACTGGCACAGAATGTCTGCACAAGATTTGATCCCTTCGAGGTGGCTATCAGCCGGAAAAAGGCTGAAAACGCCCTACATGTCTACAATATCAAGGTAATTTAATGTAGAAAATAGAGAAAAGTACATTTATTTTGGCGGTTAGTTGCTTCTATCTTTTGAGCACCAGGCTGTTGATTATTTTTAAGTCTCTGACCAACTGCATTTTTAATAAAGTAAACTTTTCTAACATGTCTACTATGTGCAATAACATCTGAATTAAGGTAAAGATGTTAGACTGATATGAATCTAAATATCTGTAGGTAATTACTTGGAGCCATATCACTTCAGAAAATATATTTGATAAAGATACTTTATCTTTTTCTGTGGGAAACCACAACTGTATACTCACTCCTTTGACCTTTTTTTAATAATGATAACAGACTTTTATTCTTTACTTATTGTTGCCATGCTTTTTCATCAAAACATATGTTATAAGTAAACAAAGTATAATTTATGGAAAACATCTTTATTTTATGATATGTATAATCATTTATACAATATCTATGTAACATTTATAATCTAATCTCTCTTCACTGATCTAAATCATTATAAATCCAACTATTTAACCGTACAACTGATCTAGAAATGCATAACTAAAGTACAATGCGCTATTTTATTTTTCTGCCTTATAGTCCAATATTTTAAGTAGCTATTTCTCTAACAGGTGGAATCTGAAGCCAAGCCGGTGACGAACCAGGAGAATTCAGGGCGATGCTGGCTCTTCGCCGCCCTCAACGTCATGCGGCTGCCTTTCATGAAGAAGTACGGCATCGAGGAGTTTGAGTTTTCACAGAGGTGAGTAGTAATCACACAAAGTTAGGGTAACAGTTTCGCTTTGGTGTATAACTCGGGTATTTTTGGGACTAGCTGCTAAATAAAAGAATTTCTTTATAATCTCAAAAATTCGTTTAGATTAAAACTAGTGAGGTATGTTGTAGTATATAACATTCCTCATTTCTCTATTGTACATCAATATTTGAACCTCACTTTAAGTCTGGTTTTTAGATAACCCATTCTTTTTTTTGCTTTATGAGTCAGTCTTGCGTTTTATAAAGCCTCTTCTCTTGATTACTCACGAATTTAATTTGGATACTATATAAAATTTTACTTGTTACTTGAATGAATTACTCTCTTTTACAAGGAACACGGCGCCTTTTGATAAGATCCCAGACTATACAATTACCACAGTGTTCAGCAAATATTTATTCACACAAAGTAACTAACCACGCAACTCAGATACGAGTTTATAAAGTCACCCACTACACATTTAACTCAATGTCAATGACCCCATTTAAAGAACACCTGTTTTTAACCGCGAGAGGACATTCATCCTATAATGACAGTGAAATTGACTATGTCTTGTGAGGGTCTTTTTAAAAGTAATTTAGGCGACTATAAAAGTTGTAAACGTGTTTGGCCACCTATTGAATAATTTTATAGCATTATAGTAGGTATAATTATTACCTATCTTCTTAATAATTAAAAATGAAAACAACTGAATAGATTTTGATGAAATTTATATGGGACTACCTGTTAGGTATACCATATCGATAAGCCTTTTTATCAATCTACTACTACCTACTACCTACTGCAATAAATATCGCAAAACATTCAGAAATATTGAATACCTCCTCTTTTTTCTATTGCTGTAAATATCGCAAAACAAACAGAAATATTGAGAACCTCCGTTTTTTTAAGTCGGTTGATTACAGTGCACTCTCCGTTCTCTGTTTTTGCTTACTTGGTTAGGCTTGCAAATTAACAAGAAAGGTTTTGTCATGTTAACGTAATGTAACCAAAATAGGTGAAAATGTTTAACACGTATTGTAAGCAGTACATTGCCTGCTATATTATATCAATATATTATACTATCCGTCTCCCGCGCCACGTTTACCTCATAACACGCAATAAATACGAAACTTTAGTACTGCCTAGTACCCATTGTCTGTTGTGTCAGCCATGTTTACTGTTTAGTCTATACATACAGGATGCCCTGTTGTTTAGGATAAAGCTAAAAGGTTTGAGACAAGACTTTAATTGACACTTCTAGAGTTCTAAAGGTTTATGTCTTGGAATAGTTTTACAAACATATTAGGTACTAGCCGTGCCCCGCGGTTTCACCCGCGTGAATCCATAGGTCCCGTTCCCGGTGTCTTTATATTATAGAGGACGGAGATAATTCCAACAAATCACTATAGTAACAAAGGTCAGAATTACTTTAAAAAAAAAAATCCGCTAATTTTCCAATTTTTTTTCTTTCATAAGAACCTTCTCCTGAAAATAACTAACACAACAAAAAAAGAATTATGGAAATCGGTCCAGGAGTTATTGAGTTATGCGCTTACCAACACATTTAGCGATTCATTTTTATATAATAGATATGATAACACACTTGGGTTAATAAATACCTGTAGGTCATGTAATTTTACAATTTCTCGTCAAGTAACTTGTACTTTATGTTACATTAATGTTACAGACTGCCTGTTGGTACAGTAGTAGTCGCCAAGACTTAGTTTCTGGGTTTGATTCCTACTTAAGACAAATCTTAGTGTGATGAGCATAATCATTTCTTCTATGTCTGAGTGTAATGTATCTACAATATATATTTAATTTAATAATACCTAAGCATTTTTATTCGTGGTCTCTGTGGTCTATGACAGTGTTTGAGTTGTCCTAAGATACTATAATTGCATTAGTATCCTTATACCGGTAGTTTAATATACACTTCTCATCAAAAAAATCGAAACACCTCGCAGTTTATGATTTGACAAGGATTATCAGAAAAATGTGCATATTTAGGAATAAATATAAAATGTTATTTAATAGTGAGTAGTATGAGGTTATTAAATCCTAATGTTAATGTTCTAAATTCAAATTAAGTCTTCATAGGTTTCGTATTTTGTATAATGAGTAATTTTTACCCTGTATGGAATTTGAAGGAAATGGGTAAAACAACACGCGTAAATGAAAAAAAAAGTAAGAAACGTTTATTTAATAACTTGTATTCCCTCCGCGAGCTCTTATTACTGCTTCCATACGGTTCTTCATCGATCGGATGAGAGTCACGATCACATGATGTGGTATATTATCCCATTCCTCTTGGATTGCATTTTGCAGCTGGCTAAGTGTTTCTGGGGCTGGATCTCTTGCTCGAATTCGTCTCTTTAATTCATCCCATAGATGTTCAATGGGATTCATGTCCGGGCTTCTTGCTGGCCATACCATAATGGAGATACCGACTTCGGTAAGATAATCTCGTACGACGCCCGCGGTGTGAGCTCTAGCATTGTCGTGCATGAATATGAAGTCGTTGCCAATAAAATGTGCATAGGGCATCACATGAGGTTCAAGACACTGTTCGATGTACCGATGAGAGTTTAGTGCAGGCAGCCGTGGCCCAGATACAAAGGCAAGTTCTGTCTTACCGTCGGCGCTGATTCCTCCCCAAACCGTCCACGAACCGCCACCATAGCTGATCTTTTCTTCAATGCAGCATTGTGCAAAGCGTTCTCCATCTCTTCTGTAGACCTTGTTCCTTCCGTCGTTACCATACAGCATAATTTTACACTCATCAGAAAACAGTACTTTGCTCCACTGAAGGTATGACCAAGTTAGGTGCTCGCGTGCAAAGTTAAGGCGCGCTCTTCGATGGTCTGCAGTTAATTTCAGCCCATTCGCTGGCTTATGCGGTGCCAATCCGCGTTCCTTCAACCTTCTTCTTATTGTAGAGTCACTTACAGCTACTCTTAGTACAACGCGAAGCTGCTGCTGCAGTTGAAAAGCGTTAAGGCGTCGATTTCGTAAAGATGTTGTTACAATAAATCGATCATCTCGCTCAGAAGTGACCCGATTCCTGCCAGATCCTGAACGGCGCGTGAACGAACCAGTCTCCCGATAGCGTTTGTAGACTCTATGAACAGATGATAAGCTTAGATGCAATCTTGCAGCCACAACACGCTGACTAAGTCCAGAATCAAGCAATGCCACCACTTGGGCGGCTTCTGCGGGCGAAGTATCCATATGTTTTAGTAAAAAAAGTTTTTTCAGACGTCCCAAAGTCACAGTAAATGAAATAAGAAACAAAAAGTTTAAAGACAAGCGCTAATTTTTAGTTTTTAAACGAGAAACGTACTCCAACCCTAAATACACATTTGTCTCAAAACAGTGATTAATTTCATTTATAGGATAAACAAATGAAATTCTAATTTCGAATTTTGATTTTTTTCTTCTTACTGTATGACCAAACTGCCAGCTACACAATAATGTTTTTTTTTTCATGGAATTAATTCTCTTTTGTAAAAAATTAGGACAAAAACAATAAAAACGAAAGTGTTTCGATTTTTTTGATGAGAAGTGTATTATGTCAATATTGCTTTCCAGTTACCTATTCTTCTGGGATAAGATCGAGCGTTCTCACTACTGGCTGAACAACATCGTGGCAACAGCTAAGCAGGGAGAACAACTTGAAGGACGACTCGTCAACTTCCTCTTAAAGGTATGTATTTACCTATGTATATTAATTTAATGGAAGTTAAGTTAAAATAGACAAAGATTTCTGAAAATAAAAGATGCCTATGAATATAGTCTTTTATGTAGAGTCCAATCATTACATAATGAAAAAAAGGTAAGTTCTATTGGACAGCCTGGGGCTCTTATTAAATACCTAAGTACATTCCAGCTATTTTAGTACTAACAATAATTATTCTATAGTTTCTACATGCATAATTGACATAATGCCTATTAGATGCTATCAGGACATTGTGTGCATTAACTGATATCGTCAGTCTATTTGCATTGATAAGAAACGCGATAATATACTACAAATGTAACTGTCATTACACTTTGATGACAAACAACATAAAGTAGATACTTATTCACAACTGTAGGTATTAGCACGAAACGAACTTAGTACTAATTTGAATGAATTTGAAAGGTATTTTTTTTAATTAATTTTAAACTAAATACAAACTGCGATAAAATCCGTAAAAGTAGTTTTATTTTCAGGTATTTATTTGTTAGCAAGTTTGTACTCATTTACATTAGATAACATGTTGTTGATAAACTTATTTACACAAAACATTAAGTCAAAAGATCGAACACTTTAAAAATACTTAACACTACACTCCACCTTTTACTAGAATATTCCTACGACACCTAAACATTCTTAAATTTCCAATAACATACATGTCATTTACATACATTTCTCACTATATTATTATTTTTTTAAGCCTGTATCCCACTGCAGGACAACCTTTCCGTGATAGCTAGTTTATGTCACTACATTTTCGTGCTAGTCCAGTTCTTCCCGTCTTCTCCGCCTGGGTGTTCCACGCGGCCTTATTTATTGCCAATTAATTGGAACTTAGATTTAAGGCTTTTGCCCACAATTTCACTGACATTCCGTACATGTGTCCTGCTCATAGCATACCTAAATGTATTTTTTCCTTAGGATCCAATCAACGACGGCGGGCAATGGGATATGATCGTGAACCTGGTCAACAAATACGGCGTCGTGCCCAAGAAGTGCTTCCCGGAGTCATTCAGCTCGCGACGCAGTTTACACATGAATGCGCTCATCAAGACCAAGGTAAGAACAACAAATAACTAATAATGAAAAAAAAATTGTATAAGTGAAACATTATAGAAATAATAAGATCATGAGTTGAGCTGAGCCCTACAAAGTTTAATAATAACTTTGAATACATGAAAGTGGCCATTATATGGTCTATGGTACTAGTACCAAAGATTTTGTGTATCTACATGCAAAATTCCACGTGGTAGAATACTCAAGAAAAACAATGAGTTTTCATGAAACCTGAATATCATATTATAGTATTTTGCCTTACCTCCTTTCTTTATAATGTTTTAAATACATACATATTACAATATTGTTTATATGGATTCTAGCTCCGCGAGTACGCCAAGGAGCTCCGCGACAAGGTAGCAGCGAAGGCGTCGGATGAGGAGATCCAGAAAACCATCAAGGGACAGATCGCAGTCATCTACAACATCGTCGCCACATGCTTAGGTAAACAAAATAATTTCATTTGATTCGTCTATACAACTTTCACACTTAAAACTCGTCACCATTTCGTGGTATGGAATAGCACCTCCTTGAGCAAAGAAATAAATAAATACTTTACTAGTGTACTCAGAAAACAAGTATTTATCTTAATTGCCCATCATTGACAAGTCTAAGTTTATTCTTAAGAACGAAAATTCGATTACAGAGACGTAAATTACCCGCCGATTGTAGTTAAACGCCACAAACAAGAACGTCACATCTATAATTGGTCTTCGGTCACCGGTGACCGAAGTGGCTCTCAAACCATATCCTATAGCTAATATAATTATGATGTCAATGGCTCTAAGGTGTATATTTTCTTCAGGAACCCCGCCAGAAACCTTCACATTTGAGTTCTACAACAAGGAGAAGGCGTACAACACGTTCGGTTCTCTCACTCCGCAACAGTTCTACAATTGTCACGTTCGTCCGCTCTTCGATGTTGATAGTAAGGTATGGAACAATTGTGACTTATGTTACTTACCTATTTGTAAAGGCATAAAAGTGTAGGCCAATCTCTGGTCTTCATAGAATAAAGCAAAATGTTGGAAATTAAAATAGGGTGCCGATCAGTTCTGCATATTCTGTTAGACGATTAAGATAAATAAATATTCTTTTTTTTATATATTTTTTTTCGAGATTATTAATCATGTTTTCCTCATAAAAACCTCGTGCTTTCCTAAGCTCTAGCGGAATTAAATTGAAGCGTCTTAAGTTTTACTTAAAAAATAAAAAACAGGTAGGGAATGTCTCTCAATTATTGTAGCATATCAGTCAGCTCTTTCCAATCTTAATTTTATAACACGACATATACCACGACATTGACCAGTGTAACGTTTTAATTGTCAATTCCAGGTGTGCCTAGTATCGGACCCCCGGGAGTCGAACCCGTTCGGTCAGCTGTACACGCTGCAGTGTCTCGGCAACGTCGTCGGCGGCCGCCAGACCGCCTACAACAACCAGCCTGTTGAGACTCTTATGAAGTTAGTATATAATACTAAAGATGTATTATAATTAACCTCTATTAAGGCCGATTTGAACTGCACGTCGACAATGGAGCTAACTCTCAGCCAAACTGGTAAACCCATCCGGTCAAACTTGGTATGGACCAAGCTTGGATACAAATAAAGTTTCTGATAATGTCAGTCGTTGTCAACCTGGCATAATTATATCGTTTTGATTGAATTTATTCGTATATTAGACAAGGAAGAGATAGTAATTTATGTCTCGTAAATTCTTCGCCACATTAAAATTATGTTTTCCCGGCAGCCAATATTACATTCTCTTAGCGGCCGATCTTTAAACGAAGTCGGAAGCTAATCAAACCTTTGTCTAAAGTGTAGTTCACCGGTGACCGATTAACAATACATATTTTATTGCTTGTCATTTAATACTTTACTAACTATGATTGTTTTAGAGTTGTAAAGGACAGCATACAAGGAGGTGAAGCAGTATGGTTTGGTTGCGAAGTCTCCAAGAGATTCGAACGGAAGAACGGATTGGAAGACTTGGACGCGTGAGTACAAATCATATACACTTTATCCAACCACCGGTCATTTTTGAGATGTTTTAAGTGTACGTATAAATCTTACACAACCACAATTGCCTTACATTTTAAATCATCATCATCATATTATAGTAATCTTATAGAACAGGGATTAGCATAAATACCTTAAGGGCTTTATGCATGTACGCGCTAATCCCTGTTCTATAAGATTACTATAAACATGCAGCGCGATAGTTTAAAAGTTTATATCATCATATTAGCCTGTTGGCCCTGTTGCAGTCCACTGCTGGACATAGGCCTCCCCCAAGGAACGCCACAGCGCACGCTCTCCCGCCCTTTGCATCCAGTCACATTTTAAATAGGAAAACAAAAATATTGTTTAGAATCAAAAACATTTAAGATTTTTATAAGGTAGTTATACCTTGACCCTTGGCAGCTGAAACAATGTGTTCTTGACACACGTCACTAAGTCTTGAATAGTTAATAGAACTATCGGGAAATAACTTTAGATAACGACTTTGAATGTTGATTATAGGCACGACTACCGCTTAGTATTCAACACGGAGGTGCAGATAGGTCTGCAGAAGGCCGACAGACTGATGTACGGCGACTCCTGCATGACACACGCTATGGTCTTCACCGCTGTTGGCACCGATGTGAGTACATTACCTATATACCTAGCTTGCTTATGTAAACACAACACCAGTCCTAACTTTAAGGGCCCTAATTGCGGTTAATACCACGCTATAAAACAAATGTTTTTGTCGGTCGGTCGGCCGGTGACCGATGTTATATTATCTGTTTGGCTGAATTCTGTATAATGACCGTTTCCTATATTCATTAATTTTTCAAGATTCAGATTATTTTTTAATTACGAACCGCGCTTAAGTTTATAAGGTGAAGTAAATCTGAAATTATTTGTATAGTGTGGTGTGCTAAGCTCAGAGAACCTCTTCAAGAAATAGCATACCATAGTGTGATTAGAATATTTTTTTATTCCCTTTATGTTTTACTTACCGAAACATAAAATTAATTAATTGATTATATCAGGAGCAAGGCAAACCTTTGAAGTTCCGCGTGGAGAACTCGTACAGCGACAAGGAGTACGACAAGGGCTACCTGCTGCTCACCGAGCCTTGGTTCAGGGAGTTCGTCTTTGAGGTATGTAGCTACTACTCTCCACCTTTCTATTTTATAGCCATAATATGTACATAGTTATATGTTATAGCCATATGTATGACAGTCAAGCTATCGCACAGCTCGACTTCAACCTCTATAAGGTCAAAAATGTATCAGTCTCTGCTGTGTACGCAATCTGTTGTTACAATAATTACTCATTTCTCATTTATGATATCTAGAAGAAGTGACTATGTAAATAGCAAGCAGAAATATGGATGTGAGCCAGAAATCTTCACAGTATTGCGCCAGCACTGGATCATTGACTGAATACCTTGTCTAGTCTTTTGAAGCATTAGTTCCCAAATGGCTGATTAACAAAAAAAATTTTGTATATAATGACACCAGATTAAATAGAATAGCCATTCATTTACAGGGGATTTTTAATAAACAAGGGAATCTCAACTCTACGCTTTTGGAATACAGTTTACACTTGCGTGGTGCATGCCAGTCTCAATCACATGTTCTATAATTTATAAAAGTCACACATAATCCCTCACAGGTTGTAGTAGACAAGAAATTCGTGCCGGATGATGTAATGAAAGTGTTCAAACAAGAGCCAAAAGTGTTGCCAGCGTGGGACCCCATGGGAACACTCGCTTGCCCCCTATGTTGCAAAGAATAACCCACCCAATTAGGTAACAAGTAAACTCTATATCAAGAAATCATATATAGGGAATAATTGTAATAATCATGCAATAAATATCATTAAAATGTACGTACTTATATGTGATTTTTTGTAAATAGATTTGTAGCATAGTCATTTTCTACTAAAGCAATAAATAGATTTTTATTTACACGATAAAAATGTTTTGTCATGTTAGTGATTGTGTATGCTAACTGTTGTTACTTAACTTTGAACTGATGGCAGTTAATAGATTTATATATTTGAAATGTTATTCGTCTCCATTTTATATTTCGTCTATTATGCCTTACTTAGATTTACACTATATTATCATTGGCTCAAAATTATTTTTATATTTTAGGTTATAAATCACTAATGTATTATTAATTTTTGAATCTCGACAAATTATATGAAATGGCAATTATTATAATACAAACTATCAAACTATGTACGGTCTTCAGCAAGTCGGTGGTGACGAGACATGAATATCAACCTTAAGACGATAGAAATAAAGACGTTTTTAAAATCCTAGTGATATCACTGACAGTCGATTTTTACTCAATTGTTTTATAATGGAGATGGAAACTATATTTACCATTTTTATATCAAATTGTGTTCAGTATGTTACCAAAACCATGTGCTATTAATTTTATATGCAATTATTAATTTCTTTATTTTTGTATCGCTATATTTGCAATGTCAAGCGAAGCGCTCAGTGGCAGCGGAATCGTTTGAGACAGCTATTTAAATATATACAGGTTTCATTAATAAAATCTATTAAAATATTCCGTATTTTATTTTAGTATTAAGTGGCTATGCGTCGTGGTGGACTAATGGTTCAATGACTGCGGTATCAAACTCGTTACAGGTAAGTACTCATGCTTTTTTTCAAGGATGGTGAAGGAAAACACACGAGGAAAAGTGGTGACGGGTAATGCAACTTCAGGTAAACAAATAAGATGGAATAAAAAAAATATATTTACAGCACCAAAACAACAAAAAATCACAACTGCAATAACAAATATTCATTTACATAATTGGATAAGTCTAACATAATTTGTTCTCTAATAACAGTGACTCATAATTTATAATTCACACAATTTTAATGAACTTTATATTTCATCCCAATCAACCTAACCTAAAAAATACATAATTATATATATTTAAATACGCACTTATTCTGTGCATAGAGGTTGAATTATGTGATTGCATGGACAGTCAAAGGTTATGGCATATGGAGTCTGGCCATGTAACTGTCAGGTCAAAAACCCTGCTTTCCGAAGTAACCTAATGGCTGCGAGTATAGACTGTCTGACGCTGAAAAATGTCCGTGGGGCCTTATCATAGAAATGTATATCCGTCTCCATAGGTGTCAATTTATTTCCAGTTGTTTCTACTTATTTCCTAAAAATATTGAGCTTTCTCAACAAATCCCCTGATTCCTCACTTATGTTTTTTAATAAATTAATTTATTCCAACAAAGTATTGTTCAGTGTACTTCTATTGCCATGCCACTTAGTTTATATGTTGATAAGAGAATACTAAAAGATATATCGGATTATGAATGCACTGACTAAATTTACTGGTCCTTTGAGTTATGGATATAATCATTTTTTTAATGATTGATAAAGTGATAATGATTGAATATATTTATTCTTCCACTTGGATCCGTGTAAATGCGTTATTTATTTAAATCAGTGGCATAAACCATTCCAAACAAATTTAATTTAAAGAAAACATGATAAACCAATTCAACCCAATGCCAATATTTATGATTCTTGTGAGGATTAAACAAAACTACATCTTAACTAAAATAATAATGCACTATATATTGCTGGTCAGAGACTTTTAAACAATCTCTTTATTTACACATCAGGGAATAAATTATTTATCAAAGTTATATTGACAATTCATTCATCACTTTACCATTACTGATATCACAGTCTTTTCCTTGTTCCGCATTCTTGAGGGATCTCAAATACTTGAGTTTTGCCCAAACACCTTGGCACATGCGTATTAACCGTTTATCTTGAGTAGCTCGTGCGAATGCCGCTATGTTGCGGACAATGTTTCTTGATATGTGGAGGTTGCCTTTCTGGGCTTGAGATAGGGCTGAGTAGAGGCGACTACGTGCCGCTAAACCATCGTCTCCTAGCATTCTAGATAGCTTGTACTGTCTCAGTGATATTCTGCCTGCTTCTTCAGCCTGTGCATAGAATTACAAAACATTAGCCAAAATATCTAGTAATTTGAGTATAGGTATATAAATGTATGTATGTTACATTTATCCAGACGCCTGGTTGACACTTCTTGTGACCCAAAGGCTGGCTTCTACCTAGGTCAGCGCATAAGCATTGCCATACAACGTGGCAATGCTGCCAGCCTTTTGGGCACACTCCCAGTCGACAGCGACGTGGGTGAATTTTTAGACGCCTTATTTTAGTTCTTAGTTTTATTTAGTATATAATTTTTCTTATTTAATATGTAGGCTTAGTTTTTATAGTATTGTAAATATTTTAAGGTATTCTGTACATATTGTTTATAATTAATGATAAATAAAAATGTACTTAAGGTATATAAACATAATGGAAAGATCATAGGTTATCTATATGTAACTCACTCAAATTAGTATTTACAATTGGATATTTTGATAATATGCTTTTAACCTTGTGATCTTAAGTCGCAATAAAGTATATAAACATCACTTTCTAATAGTTTAAGTTACAAAGGTAGGTATAAGATAAAAATCCTACTTACACAATGTTCAAAATAGTCCCCCAATGCTGAGTAAGCTCCACCAAGTGTCGAAAGCCATGAAAATGCATTTTCAATTTCAACTCTGGTCCAAACCAACTTCAGTATCCTGTCATTCCTGAAATATCACCATATAATGTTATTTCAATAATAAAGAAGAAAATACTGGGCTTGAGAAATAATGATATATATGAATTTAGAGTTAAGGCTTCTTTGCAAGAAGAGAAATAATATAATTAGTTTGAAAAACTGCATGGCAAAGACCTTCCTTTCCCGCTTCTATTTGTGCCATCAAATAACTTGACAAAATCAAGGTTTCATCATCTAGAAAAAAAAAATATGTAACACTATGGAATCATGCTCCTTTTAATATTTACCAAGCATAGTCAATAATTTCTGTGTCCGGGGGTTCCAAAATCAATTTTAAAAATACAGTTCCGTTTTTTGGGTTTCCTCCCAGCCTGTTCAAGTTTGACACCACATTAGATCTATATGTGTCTGAGTTCACACATTCCTTCACGAATGGTTGCAAGAACAGAGCATTTACTCTCAGTTTCAGTTTCTTTTTCACTTCGTCTCCATCGATCTCAAATTCACAGCAGTCTCCCGTCTTCACACCAATAGACTTGTAGTATTGTTCATCAGGTAATCCGCTAACGTCTTCACTTATAAAAAATATAGTATAAGGACTTCGAAACAGACGAACTTTAGTTACCACCTGCATTTGTTAGGTTACGAGTTTTGTGAGAATACCAAATTTACAGGTACGAATACAAGCGAGCAAGTAACTTCGGAATGATTATTTGAGATGGTATATGTTATAGTTACGTAAATATGTTAATTAATAACTTCAATTCACAAAATTTTGCTATTACACAGGCACATCTCGAACAAATTCAGATGTCATTATCTGTCAGTGTCAAACATCAAACAAACAAATGTCATCGTCATGCTGATTAAACGATTGAACTTTTTGTTTCTTCCAAAAATAAAAATATTCCAAAACAAATCTTGAAAATTACAATTGTAACTAGAAAAATAAGTAATAGCTATTTTCTTTATATTATATTATTAGATATCACATGATGCATGATTTTATAATCAACTGAATTCTTTTCTGACTGTTTTCCTGATATCCTTTTAACACAAGAAGAGGTGTTGGCCCAACATTTATTTTGAATCAAAAATAAGGTATAATTTATGTGGTATTTTCTTTCTATGTCTTTGCATTTTCTATGATATAAGATAATCTTTAAAACTACGCAACGGATTTTGATGCGGCTTTTTTAATAGATAGAGTGATTCAAGAGGAAGGTTTATATGTATAATAAATGCATAATAAAGTAGAGAAACACGGATAATCTTAGAGATTTCTAAAGTAAGGTCGTAAATTAACACTTTTTTTGCGCTTTCATTGCGAACGCTGGCTGAACCCTACGAGATAGATCAAAATAATGTAGTACAGTATTGTGCTCCTTAAAAAGATCTACAAAAAAGTCCGCGATGGTATATGTCTATCTCTTGAGGATAACCCACAATAACCATTTTTATCGTTTATTTATTACTTATTTACGAAAAAGCGAGAATTTTAAGCAATACAGTATCAATCCTTATCCAATTAAGTACCTTTAATAAATTGTGCATGCAATATAGATCAATATTGCCCTTTACAGCATGTAATTTGAATGAATATTTTCGATGATATTACAAATTTAAAATGCAGGGACATAGCGGTTGCGCCGGTACCGGCCGGAGAGCCGCGCGGGGGCCGGGGGTCGTGCCTATACCAAATAGTGCACCCAAGGCTGTGCTTCGCCTTACAGAACTTTATGATTATGTAGTTATATTTGGTATCAGCGTTGCACCCGAGCAAAGCCGGGGCGGGCAGCTAGTTTTACATATAGCACCTCTACCGCCAAGCGGTTGCATATAAAACCGAACCGCGCGGCTAGCCACCCCCGCGGTTAACCGCAAGTGCGTAAGAGGGCTAAAAGTTGGGTTCCTACATACAAGAGATACCTAAAGAAATAAAAACACAAAGTTTGGCCTATTTTTAATAATATTATTTTTGATCTTTGTCTTTTTACATGTGATACCACCATACACCTTCTGGTACAAAATACCAGAATCTCATTCCTCCAGGCGTAGGCCACCACGGTGTCGTATGCTGGGACGACATAAAGGGATTTGGAATATACCGTTCTTGCTCTATTTTACCATACATAGCCACTTCAATACTAGCTTTAAACGAAAAGAAAAAACGAAATTCAACGAAGGCAGATGTTTTGTAGTATAAGAAGCAATTTGCCCTGAAAACAAGAAAAAAATATACTATTTCATTAAGTCGGTAGGTAGGGTATAATTTATTTACATAATTCTCACCAGTAAAGTAATCAATCCAAATCAAAATCAGTTATTGAAACAAAAAAACAAAATAAGTCGGTACTTAACATTAATTGTGCTCTAACAGCTATAATAGGTAAAAAAAGACTGTGTAGCAACTGTTAAAATATCATAAATTAAAAGTAAAAAATAGTGTGGGTAGCTAAGTAGTTAAGTAGTTACCAACTACAAGCTACTTTGTTTTGCAATATGTAAGACACTTATTTCTGGTTTTTAATAAAGCAAAAGGTCATACTTGGTGCGATCATTGGGCCTTTCCTGACCGATGCCAAGACCCATGGAGTCTTGATGGCAGTTGTGTTCCAGCCACACGGCGGCGTTCGTACGAGAGTTCACTTCAAGAGCTACTTCAGCACACAAGAATTCCGCGATTTGTGTGATCACCAACTGAGATTATAGCAAAATGTAAGTACAATCTTATGTAAAAAACTTTTTAACAAAAAAATTTAACCGCCGAAAAAACTGAAAAGCAAAAAATAAGAAACCTTTTTTTATTTAATCTTAATAACTAAGTTCTTAAACGAAAGTGAGTATATCTAAGTAATTTCGAGTCGGCGCCAAACAGGCAAATTAATTAATTACGATATAGCTAATAGGTAGCTACTTCATTTTTTTTGAAATTTTAATGTTTATCGCTGGAGATATTTTCATTGCATTGTTAAGTTGATTCAAACTCAAACTCAAAACTTTTATTTGCTTTCCACAATGGAATTAGTAGGTGGTAAGTAAAGAATATAATTATAGTAGCTATATAGCGTTTTTGATTTGGTTGTTTCTTTTTTTTAAGGTAATTTTGTGATCTTTGTTAATTGATAGTTTGGCGCCGCCTCAAAATTATTTAGGTATACTCACATTCGTTTAAGAACTTCAGCTTTTCAGTTTTTTCGGCGGTTTAATTTTTTTGTTAAAAAGTTTTTATTTTATATTTTTTGTGGCTATTATGTACTAATTGCTACATGCTGAATTATTTATTATTTTTAAAATAGCTAACTACCTTATTTTAGTATTAAAATCTGTGAGTTAACAATAAATCACCCCTATTTTCCCAACCTTAGAGTAAAATTATATGGGACCAGCTTCAAGGTATAACCCCCTATCTAATAAAAAAAAGATTTATCAAAATCGGACTGTTCTGTAATAAGTTACGCGTGGTCATATATTAAAATCAGTTAGTGAACACTCAATATATCCCTGTTTTTCTACCCTTAGGATTAGAATATTTTTTCCAAATTTATATGGGACCAACTATAAAAATTATCAAAATCGGACTACTCAGTAAAAAGATATGCGTGATCATACATAAAAAAAAAATATATACGCGTCGAATTGAGAACCTCCTCTGTTTTCGTCGGTTAATAAAACAAGTCGGGTTCATTACACTCATTTTAACTCGTGGTGAACCAATTCTTATGATCTTTCATTTGGTGTCTTCGTCTCCGCCCCGTATAGCAGAATAAATAAGAGAAACATCGGGACCGGGACTCACGGTAAACTACAAACGGTTCCCAGGGACGCGATTTAGAATATCACTTGTTATTTCACTTACTTATCACTAGGTACATAGTATAAAACAAAGTCGCTTTCCGCTGTCTGTCCCTATGTATGCTTAAATCTTTAAAACTACGCTACGGATTTTGATGCGGTTTTTTTTAATAGATAGAGTGACTCAAGAGGAAGGTTTATATGTATAATACATGCATAATATAGTAGAGAAACATGGATAATCTTAGAGATTTTTGACGACAGGTCTTAAATCAACTCATTTTTTGCGCTTTCATTGCAAACGCTGGCTGAACCCTGCGAGATAGATCAAAATAATGTACTACAGTATTGTGCACCTCAAAAAGATCTACAAAAAAGTCCCCGATGGTATATGTCTATCTCTTGAGGGTAACCCACAATAACCATTTTTATCCTTTATTTATTACTTATTCACGAAAAGACGTTTTTAGGCAATACAGCATTAATCCTTATCCAATAAAGTACCTTCAAAAAAATGTGCATGTAATATAGACCAATATTGCCTTTTACAGCATGTAATTTAAATGAATATTTTCGAAGATATTACAGATTTAAAATGCAGGGACATAGCGGTTGCGGCGATACCGGCCGGGGGGCCGCGCGGGGGCCGGGGGCCGCGTGCCTATACCAAAAAATGCTTCTGAGGCTGTGCCTCGCCCTACAGAACTTTATGATTGTGTTATATTTGGACATTTGGTATCAGCGTTGCACCCGAGCAAAGCCGGGGCGGGCCGCTAGTTGTTTTATAAATGCCAAAGTTACGTCCATACCAGGTAAACAAAGGAGTAAGGGCGGTACTTACAAAAAAGAATCCTTGAACGAAATTCTTGTTTAACAATAATTCAGAGCTGTCCTTATACAGAATTCCGCCTCTAAGTTTCCTGTCACACTGTCCTTGAGATTTGGACATTTGTACGTCGGCTGCAAAGGTTTAAAAATCAGTCTGATTAAGGAAATCATTTCATATCTTTTTTTTTTGTCTGCTCTAAAACAAAGGTAAAAGGTACACATGGCTCAAATTAAGTTCAGTGAGGTTTTAACAGAATTTGGGTCATTGATGAATATTGTTCAAGATGAGAAACATTCGGTGTGAAACAGTGGGTATAAATTTTCAGCGAATGGAAAAGAATAAAAAAAAATACGCACAGAATACAGTTGGTATCTGTGGAACCAGATTTAACAAATGTTTCATAGTCCTAAGGCAGGCAAATACTCATATTTAGGGCACCAATACCTTTGTACATTATAAGTTTAACAGGCGAAACTCTACGCAAGCCGAGTTTGTATGTGTCCTTGTAGTCTTCTAAAGGGATATTCGTTATGACATCATTGATCCAGGGAAGATAGTCGTGCATGTTGAGGAACCTTGTCGGAGCACCGCACCCCGGGCCACGGACAGCAAAACCCAGCTGTAAATGTACATAATAATACAATATTATCTATCCTTAGTTAGACATAGGCCTTAAAAAGGACATCTCATTCTATTTTGCCGCGAAAACCATCATCCACGTGGGTACAACCACGGACGAAAGCTATCTACAGATATTCAGATGTTTTTTTTCTTACAAAAATATCTACCTATTCATTTTATTCTCACTTTTTTAATTTTGAGTAATTCTTACCAGAAAAACCTAAGCGTTAAAATTGCTTTGCTAGCAAAAACAGTTCAAATTAAAACATCAACGGAAGAATTCCAAATAAAAAAATCAGACCATGTACAACTTATTTTTTTGTCATGCCATCATCATCATCATCCTATAGCAGTCCAGTGCTGGCCATAGGCTTCTCAAATTGCAATAATTTTTTTTCCGCTTTTCTGCATTGGTTTTTATATCGCTTAAAGACTGGCCAGAACTCACCAGTTTCCAGAACCCCCAAGACTGTCTGGTGATGAGCGCGGTGCCTCCGTCCCAGACGCAAGGTTTCTCCGAGAACTGGGATACGGCACACAACGGGTTCACTGGATTCATCTTCCCGTACGTCAACTGTTCAACATACATTAATGTACTAGAAAATAAACCCATTCCCAGGGGAACTTTCAATGAACTATGGACTACATACATATATATACATAAAATAATCCCACTTTACTGTAGTAAAACCCATAACTTTTTCACCCTTGCTTAGCAGTTTAGCACATCAGTGTGATGTGCTAAACTGCTAAGCACACTAAAAAACGGTTTAGGAAAATATCGAAGGGAAACTGAAAATAAATTTTGTTAATCGGAAATGGTCAAGTCTTCAGTGAGCAAGCTATGTGATTGTTCGAAGAGGCTCAGAATATCACAATTAAGCTATAACAGCATAATACTAGATCGCTGACCATACATACCCCGGCTCTATAATAAAACTCTTCGCAGTCTTGGTCATCAACGTAGTTCATTCGAAGTATCTCTTTCTGCATATTACCGCCAACTGAAATCATAAGTATACAATTCTTTCTAATAAACTGCTTTTGCCACGACGCTTCTTCATAGTGATCCTCCTCACAGTTTATACTTTGAATAATTTGATAGGCGCAGTCTACAGTCATGGAGTGTTATTTATACTCCTTGCCACTTACCGTCAGTCATTTTAACTGCGAACATGCTGTCGAAAGTCCCGTAACCTTTGACTGGCATGCAGATTGGTAGCACCGGAGCTGTTTAGGGCATTATAAAGATTAATTTGATGTTATTACTCACAATTAAATTGAATTACTTAATTTTTGAAAAACGTAATAGAACATTAGCTTCAGGCACAATATTAATATCGTAAGGCCTGTAGGCCAGACTATACATATACATATTCTAAAAGGGGATGAAGAGACAAGAACATGGTAGCTGCACTAACCAAAAGTGAAATAATTGAATTAACATAAAACAAGAATGAACCTACAAAAAAAAATACAAGTAGCTAGTAACTTTATTTATTACATCGCGGTTGCCCTTGCCAATTAGGTAATAGTCTAAGTTAATAACTAACCACCCTTTTGAGTGAACAGATCCATTACCTCGTTGGTATCTTACCCTTCCACTCGCTCAATTCTTCCTCCCCCCAGTTGACTAGGTCTAGGAGGGCGATGGTAGCAAACGTCACTTTCTCATGGTACTGAGGATGGAGGATGTAGTCCTTCACGTCCAGTGCGTATTTATTGTCCTTACTGCCCCAGAGTATAAGCTTTGTGTTGTTGCTGAGTTAATGAAAAAAACAGGATTTGAAAATTAGATGTTTATATTTTCTTTTTTTCATAAGTTTTGAAGTCCGGCAGATTTTAAAGCTAAGATCCGTCTTGATCATCTTAGCTTGATAGCAAAAAAACGCATCATAATCGATCAATTCGTTTAGGAGCTACGGTGTCTAACACACGTCAAACAAAATCTATTTTTTTTTTTCTAAATTATTAAGTCGATACTAAGAAATACAGCAGCAACGGCTTTAAAAATACAAAGCCGCAATCACAAGCCTAGACGCCCATAGTGGCCATAATATACTGCATTAAAGATAACCCCCTAACGCGCGATCTAAAATGCCTTACATTAGTTGGTTAGGGTTGATCTTAGCGATGTCTTCAGCAGGCGCGATGGCGAACGCTGGGTGTATGAGCACTGCCCCTGTGACTGCGAAATGAGTTTTTCCTCCTATATCTGCGAGCAAAAGAACAAATCAAAAAATACTGTATTGACAACCACGTTGTCTCTGATTCTATAACACAAGTGATTTAGCTACTTACTTTTGGTTCAGATTATCAATGTATGTGATGTTGTCCACATTTATTTATTGTTTGAGTATTCTATTAATATTAATTACTGCTATTAATATTAGTAAAGTAATATTAATGCCAATGGGCATATTAAAGAGGTGTAAGAGCAAAGTATCTAGCACGTCACAGCCGCCAAGAACTTTGAATCGCACTATACTTAGTGACTTACAGAAGGCATGTTGCACGATACCAAGCCAAGGAAACCGGCCTATGTCTGGCGCTATGCCCTCTGCCATCTCCTGATTGGCATCCGAGGAGCAACGAAGACGCTCCCACATTACACCAACGCTACGACTTACTGAAAAAAAAAAACAATAACTTTAAAGTTTTCTGACGGGTTTTCTATTCTATAAATACAGGGTGTTACGAAACCCCTGTCCGACCCGAAAGGGTGATAAAGGGTTCACAATCACATGCTCAAATAAAATATTAAATTTGGAATATTCATGAAAATAACAAAAATAATGAACTTTGAAATAGCCTCCGAAATTCCTAAATTTGAAGATAAATCAAAAACACCACCAATCACCATTTTGGTCAGTATTAATGGTGGCCCTTTGTATGATCATTTGGCAGAACCTGAGACGATGCCGGCACTATCACCCGCGATTTGGAGTTTTTTTTTTTACTTTTCTGTAATTAGATGTCTATCTATACCTAACAACCCCTAACGGATTGGACAGGGGTTTCGTAACACCCTGTATAGACGTCCTTTTTATGTGGTCCGAGTAAAGTTGTTCTCCTAAGAGATCCCACCGCCCAGAGGGTCTCCTATCTCCTAAGGGATGGAAAAGCTGCGCAACTTTTACTCCGCGTTGAGTTTTGAAATTTCAGTAAATAATTTACTACTAACTATAGGAATATTGTTTCGAGACTTACTTTGATTAACCATCACAATAAAAAATATGCAACTTTTTAATCGAGTCATTTCGATTTCTAGTTTAAAATTTCTAAACCGAACTGTTTTCGACACAGTCAAATGAGTACTAAAGGTAGATCACCAAAGAATCAAGTTTCAAACATAGCACAGTTTACAAACCTAATTGTTTACGGCAGAATCATTTGCCATAGCCATTCAAAACTACTAGTTTTCCCACACCGACCGACTTAGGAAGGTAAATAAACAAAAAAAAAATACTTCCCATTATTTGGTACACACACTATTACCGTGATTCGGAAAGCACGTTAAACAGTAGGTCCCGGCCGTCATACATAGATCTTTGGCAGTCGTTAAGTCAATTCTGACAACCAGTCTTACTAAGGGGTACTGTGTTTCCCAGTAAAATGGGTTGTGGAGGTCAGATAGTCGCTCCATGTAAAATACAGTATTCAGCTGAATCCGGTATGACTGGTAGCCGACCCCAACATAATTGGGAAAAGGTTCGGGCGATGATGATTTGGTATACACACTAAAGACTAGCACTAAGCGCTTGTGCACGCGACGCCACCTCTTTAGACCACTCTGACCAGGTTTAATTTTGGTATTCGATTGCCTGCCACCAAAGAATGTAGCTACCGCAACAACTGTAGGTATAGTAAATATTTCCTATCCTATCCTTAACCCTAATTATTGTATAGTAAATAATAATAAAACAAAATAGAACTCCGTGGCGGCGGCAGCTTCGTGTGTACGAGCACTTATGTTTTGACAGGCAAAAAAAATGCTATTTGAAAGAAACAATTGTTTCGCATGTAGTATGTTTTATTTTAGCTGAATAAAATTACTCTAAATATGCAAACCTGTTAAAATAATTAGCTGCCTATTTACCTTTATTTATAGACTAATTAGTAGACCATTGACACATTGTGTTATTACGTAGAAACTGATTCATTAACATCGTACCCACAGTTAAATATAAATTAAGAATTCATCGACCTCGTCTCATGTCTTCAGTATTTAAGCAGCTTCTTAAAACTTCATATCTCTAAGTTGATCATCCAAGTGCTTATCTCATGTTATTACGGTTAAACGAAAGATAGTTTTTTGAACAATAAGAATCACGGATATAATAACTATTTTATTTACCGATAGATATTAATTACTTTTCAAAGGCATATGCAGTTATGCACCTACTTGGATTTATAACTGAAAACATAAATAACTATAACCTATTTAAATAATTTATAACAAGAAACAAACAATTAACAACGCCTACGTTAATTAATTTATGTTAAAGAATACGACTGTCATATTACAGGGCGCTGATATATTTATTCAGTTATAAACAGCTAACAATGAAGGTTCTGTTATTATTGTTTTTTGTTGGAGTTGGGTCGAGCCGAGAATACAGTGGTACGAAATGTTTCGAATTTCTTTGAGTTCTGAAAGTGATAAAAGTCAGTTGTTTGTGTGTTTGAATTGCAACGGTTCGCGAAGTTAAACGTGTTTTAAAGTGATCCAATATGGCCAGCTCCATATAAGCCAGAGATGTCTGAACAAGTATAACTCTTTCCGTGATTACCTGCGTAAAGTTACACTGAGTCACACCGAGGGATATGCCGACTAAAAACTCTTTACTTTTATTCTATGCCTCATCCGTCGTTTTGCCCAGATCTCTGCCTCAAAGTGCTCCTTTAGGAACTTCTCCACAGGGAGTAAAAAATATTTACGCTAACATAATAAAAATCCGCTACTTCCAGATGAAGACCGAGCGAGATTTCCGAAGCTGTTTTACCTGGACGACTACAAGCGTTGCCTCGCGAAGCAAGATGGACTGTACTGTCTCGGCAGCTTCGATCTCAAACCAGCTACAAGCCCACACCCTATTTACGACTTGATGAAGGTACTTAATTTTACTGTTATAAAATGTCGGTGCTGCAATTAGAAGTTATGAAAAACTTATTACTTTAGAAATATTCATAACATAAAATCACCTTCAAGCTATATTTACTACTACAATGGCTTTCATAACTCTACTTTCAGGCCTACTCAGACGAATCGTATCGCCACTTCAACCGCACACGTATTCATCGAGGCTACTGCGTAAGTGAGCGATGTCCGCTTGACAGCCTTAATTCGGCCCGCTTTGGAGTCAACACTTCGTCCCACTACGCAATCAGCCCTTCGCAGTACTTCGAGCACTGTATCAACCACTACGCTCAGCGTAGCTCACTACGCGCCTCGCTGCGCGTACTCCACTATTGCCGTACGCATTCTGAGGCTACAACAGAGCAGCCTCCGACGTCTGCGCATCGTCTATTCACTAGAGTAGTGTATGCCATCATTTTCCTGAATATTATATCAACAATTTATGATGTGTACACAGAAGATGGACCTAATAGTGAGTAATTTTTAAACCTTTCAAACTTCAATCTGTTGCTACCAAAATGTCAAACAGTAATATAAGACGATCGGTCTGCGTGGTCGGTTAATATCCTTATAGCACAAACTAGCACTAGTAAAGATGTACCTAGAATAACTAATTATTATGGGGATCGGACCCTAAGAAAACGGTTACCATATGTAAGTATTGAACAGTTTGCCTGTGGACATCAGGAAGGAAACTAATAAAAACATATTTAAAAAGTTATTAAAAAACTACCTTTTAGATAAGATAAATACATAAATACCTATATATATATAAACTTATAAACCTATATATTTTTACGTTACTTTGAGAGACTCAACAGGCGTCCACAGTCAAACTGTTCAAAACAGTTTTGTGGACCAATGTATAAACATAAGTCTATTTTTGTACTTAATAATTATAAATAAATAATAATAATAAAAATAATAAAATAGCACATCATTTGTATTTAATGGGATCAACCAATTAGTTAAATAGATAAATAATAAGTAAAATAAAAAATAAATGCGGACAACATCACATACATTGCTCTGAACCCAAAGTAAGTAGCTACTAAGCACTTGTGTTATGGAATTCAGACACAACGAAGGTACCACAAACACCCAGACCCGAGACAATATAGAATAGTGAGTTTCTACATTGACCCGTCCGGGGATCGAACCAGGGACCTCAGAGCTGAAAACAGGTGCATACGCCACTCGACCATAGAGGTCGTCTCAAAAATATATATTCTATGAAATATAAATTTTATATTAGCTAACTTGGTTTAAAATCTTATTTTCAGAAAGCAAATTATTTTCTTCATTTTCAATACCTGAAAATTGGCGTCGACTGACAGTGTTCCGTGAGGTTGGCGACCCTAGGTTGTCCCTATTGACACCTATGCAGGGCATCAGGTACAATGAGACCTTTTTTATAATAAATAATTTATTTATATGGCAGTGTTGTATATTAACATACAATAAAGGTACTATGCAAAGATGGATAACATTGTTCACCGAACAAATATGACTGCTAGTCAATGCCCTATGTTCATAATTGCGTACATACAAACTCACTTACATTGTCTTTTGCTTCTATTTACGCATAAATGTCTTCTTCTTTCAGAGTCATGGCCCTGGGTTTCACAACATACGCACACGCGAATGTCTTACATTTTATGTTCTACATAAACAATCCAGAATATCTGGAGAAGGTACCTAAAACTTCTTATGTTTTCACCGTATTTTTAGTCATCTAAATTTGATACGATTTCTGATACATCAAAACCTGCACATGACCCTAATCGTTACTTACCAAACTTCAAACGTAGGTACCACAAATTGAAAATTAGGGACTATATAATAATATAACAAATATAACATTTACCTTATACAAAGTTAATTCAAAATCATGATCACTATATGATTAACAAAATTTATGTACTTTAAAAGGTACCTTCGTTGGTCAAGATATGGTAGATGGACAACCAGAAGTAACAGCACAAGCTTTGTATAGCAGAGGAGTAATCTGAGTCCAGAAAAGAAACAAAGTCTTTGTGCCTACGAAAAGAGAGCTAATTAAACTATATGCTTTGCAGTTAACACAAAGAGTGGACGGCATATACCTGTCAAGTGGAACATCCCTGACGCAGACGTTTGTCATGATGTCCTGCTTCCTGACTGGCTACAATCTGCTCCTGTTCTCCCAGAAACGAGATCTGAACCTCAGTCTACTTCCACTGTGTATTTTCAAACGAGTTATCAGGTAATGTTATTAATTTCATTTTTATTTATTTTAAATGCGAGTGGAAAAATAATTTTGGAAGGAAATAGATCTATCGGCATTTTAAATTTGTTAACTAAGCCCCAATGATATCAAATAGTACATTTTAAAAAGTGCTTACGCTACACACCTACCATAAAAGTAGTAAGTAGCTACCTACAGTCTTATAACGCTTTAATTACTTCTTATTTATAAATTCTCAAAGGGTAAGCTTTTTGTTAAACGATCTGACTTTTTCAAGACGACAGTATAAATAAATAAAGTGTTTTTTTTTAAAGGTAGGTATTAAAACGAAGTGTCCTTTTTTGTTTCTAGAATAAGTCCTGTTCACCTGCTCGTGGTAGGTTTCGGAGCGACGTGGTGGATGCAGACCCGCGACGGGCCCCTGGTGCCCTACATCCTGGGCCAGGACAGCAACGCCTGTAGGACCAAGTTCTGGTCCCATGTGTTCTACCTCAATAACATTGTGGATGCCAAGGAGTACTGCTTTTGTCCTACATGGTAAGAATGATTCAAATTTCCACTATCATTCTAGTTTAATTGACACCCTGATTTTTTTTTATTACATAAGCGCAAGAAATAAAACTAGAACCATCTCTGAAGTATACCATGACCAAAATAATTGTTGCAATCGCTCTACGATTCCCGAAGGCATCGCGAAAACATCCTGTCGAATTGGCAACCGCTTCTCTGTTTTAAAGTCGGTTAAAAATAATGGGGGCAAAAGAGGAAATTTGGAGGTAGTAAAAAAACTAACTTACCTAACTTTAGTCAGTACTTACTTCTAGTGTAGCTATTCGAAGTACATTTCTTGGACCTAACAATGTTTTGCCTTATTTCCCCAGGTTTTTGGCGGTAGACATGCACATGTATATCCTGGCATGCTCGCTCACGCTCCTGCTGTGGCGTCGACGGTGTCTGGCTATCAAGATCTACACGGTCCTGCTGGTGGCATCCTGTTTACTGAGCGCTTTAGTGGTCTACGTCAATGATCACAAAACTTTAACGTTATTTGCTACACCAGAGTAAGTTTCAGAAATATAGATTCATACCCCTACACAATTTCTCTGGTACCTAGTTACCATGAGTTAGGAAAAGTAGTAAGTTGTTATTGAATGGCTCAGATTCATAGCCGGAAAAAGTGCAATCATTGGGGTAAAGTGAAAATCACGTAGCTATGAACATTTTCAAATGTCTTTAGAATGGGTGCTTGAAACTTAATGCTTGAAACACAACGATTGGGCCTCTTTTTACTTCGATATTTTGTATTAATCTAGGATTCTACAATTGTAGGTAGCTATATAAGTGTACCCTACATTTAAATATATCCTTTGCAGAGAAATACGCAGAATATTCCGGGACAACCGCTCCTTCACTGAATTCTACATCTCTTCTTGGGGTGCTTTGCCATCCTCCTTCATTGGACTGATTCTAGCGCATATACAGTACGAAATCAACGAGAAGAAGATTAAGCTTTCAGACTATAAAGTAAGTTTTTTTATATCTTGACCCTTGAACATAATATAGACACCATACATCAAGGCAACTTTCTTGTTTTAAACTACGTTTTTTTGTTTCTGAGGAAAAGAAAAAACAAAGAACTTAAAAGGCGACATGCCCAGTAGATGTCTAAGACCGGGAAGTGTGGAATTATTACGAAACATAATTTACACCCCATTGGTGACCATCAGCCTTGAAAAGAGGGTTCTGTTGCATCTCAAAAGACCAATCCAAAAACCCGCCTATAGCATGTCAGTGTACATCCCTGAGTTATTCCCACCCAGTTATTTAACTGGTTAGAAAAACGCAAATCCCTATTTATTTCTTTGTTTCAGTGGTTCGAGATCCTGCACTACATAGCCTTCTTCCTGCTATTCACATTCTCGTTGACAGGATATTATGCTCGCTCACAAACATCTCATATCTTTAGTGTGGCGTACGCTACTCTGGACAGGCCTATCTACTGCGTTATTATGGCAATCTTATTACTTGGACTTTTCAATATTGAATGTAAGTTTGAGCAAGATTTTTACTCACTTAGGTACCAATTTGAATTAATATCTTAATGAAGAAAAATACCAATTTCTAAAGTCACTCTCTGATCAATACTTAAAAGCAAAATTAATACTATCATATCCTTTTTAACACAGTTTAAGAGGTAGATCGTTATATTATAGTACCAAAACACGTCATTTTCGAAACTCCGTCAAAGGTTTTTCTGATTGACGACAACCTCCTACATCTAGTTATTTTTATTACCGTTTTTATTTGGTTTCTGTTACAGCGCCAATAAGCAGGTTCTACAGCTGGCGCGGCTGGGATGCTATGGCCCGAATGTCATTATCTGTGATGCTCCTACATTGGTGCATCGACATCACTATAGGGACTAGGTCACTGGCCTATAATACATCATTAACTGATACAGTAAGTAGTAGCTATAATATTATCTAACTTTTTTTCGGGTGAAGGAAAAGTCTTCAAGTCGCTCATAACTCTGGTAGCTTTTGAAGTAGACCTGATTAAATATCACTTGTGAAAAGTTCAACATAAACTGGAAAGGGAAAAATGTTGTATGCTTTTTTGTGTAACATTATAATTATTATTTTTGTTGTTTCAGTGGGTGGATTGGGTCGCCACAAACTTTATAACGTACATCATTGCGGTACCAGTAACGGTCATGGTGGAAATTCCAGCTCAAAGATTCTTTGAAAAGTTAATATTTTTATAGGACTTAAATATGATAAGAAATATTAAGTACCTGTTACTTATTTGTTGTAAATAATTAATACAAAAAAAACCACTCGTTTTATTAAACTTGTACCAAGAACATAGGATGAATTTAATACACATGTATCTTGTTTTGAATTTTGTTGGGACAATCACAACCAATGATATTCTAATAAACAGATATGTTATAAGCGTGCAATCGTGAAGACTCGAAAACGTCCTAATTGGGACGTATTGCCTTTCAACAACTATCTATTTGTCTCTTTCTTTGTTATGGGTTTCATCGCGCTATCTCTTTTGTATAATTTTGACATGTATGTCAGTTGCCGCTGCTGCGCGGAACACTTTTTTCGATTGTTTTGTATGTGTATAACATATCTGTTTATTAGAATATCATTGATCACAACATTAAGCTTAAGCGCCAGTAATAGAAATACATTCCTATTCTAGTCGGTATAGAAACCAGTTTTTAAAATGAAAGAGACAATAAATAATTTGAGATAATAAAGACCTTTAATTTAATTTTGAAGACAGTAAAATTTAAGAATTAAATAAAGGTTTTCTATTAATTACACTGTGTTATAGTGAGCTTTAAAGTTTTTTACGTTGTTTTATTTGAAAAACTTATCGTAATCGCTGTTTGGCTTAATCACCTAGATGCCAAGTTTGACAGTCAACCGAACACGCTGTGCAAGAATTAAAAAGTTTAGTCAGCCATTTTGATTTCTCCTGTCTCTGACAGGCCGGTGAACTAAGAATTATTTCGAGAAAATAATTCTTCACCACGTATTTAACGCTAAATTTGTGTTGATGAAGTGAAAAGTGCAGTGCACAACATGGCGCGATACGGTCAGAGACCGGAGAATGCCCTCAAACGGGCCAATGGTTAGTACCGAATTCCTTACGATACCACGTTGCATGTGAGAGCGACCTTATGATAATGGCCCTGTCTTTAAAATATACGGAGAAGTGTCTAGAAATAAAGCAATACTTTCTCTTTGAGATCCTTCTAGACGTTTTATATGTTTATATTTATGTCTAGATTATTTGCCGTAAAACATAACCAAAATGCTAATCCCGATAATTAGGATTAAGACTTTTGCGTAATAACCTGAATAGTGAGTTGTCAAGATAACCTGTACATGTCTCGAGGCTTATTTAAACATATGTCCCTATCAGGATATCTAGTTTAATATGTTTGCGATCCACAAATGACTATAGTTTCTCAACCTTAAGGGCTTAGACAAGCTACTCATCAAAAATAATACTCATAACAACTAATATTGGTTTCAAAAAGTGTAAAGTTCAAGGCATACTCCTGTTATGTTTAATGTGTAAGTTCCATATGCTATTAATAAAAAAGAAATATACACAAAACTTAATGAAATGCCAACATTTGTATTAGTTATTTCCTTTGGGTTTTTTCCACATCTGGTTCAAAGGAGGCTGATATATTATTTAAATAGCAAAGTGTATCATTTTGACTGAACTCACAATCAATGTAAACATTCATTGTTTGATAATTATGTTCTACTTTATTCAAAATAAAATAAAACTATATAATTTGACACAGAATATATGACTTTTTCTATCAAAATATACATATATATAGTTATAAATAGACACAGACACTTTCCAATACAGCAAAAACAATGTAAAACCTCTATTTAGAAGTCAACATGCTGTAGTATTGCTAAAACAGAACTGACTGAACATAACATGCCCATAAATTTTGACTTGATCTTTATTTAAACAAAATAACAATAAAAATATCCTTTATCCACAGAGTTTATGGACTTGGACAAGCCTGCGAGAGCTCTAGATACCCTCCAGGAAGTGTTCCGCAACAAGAAATGGGCGTACAACTGGTCCGAGTCGGTGCTGGAACCGATCATGTTCAAGTACCTGGAGCTGTGCGTGGACCTCCGCAAGTCTCACATAGCCAAGGAAGGCCTGTTTCAGTACAGGAACATGTTTCAGTCTGTCAATGTGGGGTCACTGGAACAAGTTATAAGGTAATTTTGTTGTTTGATGATTACAAAAGAAATATTGTGTGTAGGAAAATAAAGTAGGAGAGAAGGTCTATATTATCTAAGAGAATGCAGTCAAAGGCCATATTGAAATTTAATAAACCCAAATTACTTGAAGCAATAGTGTTCTAGTTTAGGTTAATGGTGAAATACTTAAAAAAAATATAATAACTGATAAGCTAGAGCAATACAGCTGTCATGTATTTAATTACACCCAATTACATCACATCAAATTGTTTTCGTTCTTTGAGGATAATATTAAACAAGATGACTCATGTTAATTCATTAATTATTATTAATGTAATGACTGGTTTGATTGTAATGATGTTAAAGTAATTAACAGTTGTATTGTATTTTGTTACTAACTTATTGCAATCATAACAACTTAACTGTCTCGCCAGTAGACACAATAGTTAAACAATGGAAATGTTCATAATATATGTGACTCATGGGACAGGGAAATGGTTTTAATTTTTTGAAGCTGTACATTACATATCATATGAAACATGATTGTTACTTACTTTTCTATACATAAAATATTTAGAATCTGTAGAATGCAATAGTATTTAAGTCGCATACTTTGTCATAAAACCACTTCTCAGCCTTAAATTAAGACTTTCATTAGTGTAGGAAACTATCACCATACACCCACATTAAATTATATTTTTTTTTATCTTAGGGGCTATCTCCGCATGGCAGAGGAGAGAACGGAGGCGGCGCGCGCGCAGTCCACGCAGGCGGTGATCGAGACAGATGACCTCGACAACCTCGCCACTCCGGAGAGCATATTGCTTAGTGCTGTCTCTGGGGAGGATGCTCAAGATCGATCCGATAGGACTATACTTACGCCATGGGTAAGGAGTCTATAAAAGTAGAATTAACGATAAATTTATTTCTTAAAAAACTAACTCATATAAACATAACATATATTTTTTTAATTGTGTTAATAATCGAAAAAAAGGAATATCCATTAAGTTGTATAAAATTTTATTATAAAATTTAATTGTTGTAAAAAAATGGAGCACATAACCAATTAGTTCAGGTTTCTCATTAAAAACTTAACTGTAGCTTATCTAAATATAACTTGGTTTAAAAACAAAAACGACACTTGTAGTTATAAGATAATTTTATTAAGGCGCTCCCCCGAGCAAAATGCGCAAAAACGGAGTTTTATTAAGCTATAAACTCGATATTTAAAACATATATCAAATTCACTGTTATACCAAATCATTATTTAATATGTTTTCTTTAATTTCAACAGAGCTTTTTCTTTTTAATGCAGCGAATATTTAGTACTACTCATTTTAAAAATGGTCTATCAAAATTTATTCCTTGCATAGGCTCACGATGTACACGTATTTTATTAATGTAACTTATACCAACTGATAGAGGATTTAATTCTTAACATTTTCATCTGCTTTGTTTTTCAAAAAGACCAAACATCTATTTTATAATTCAAATTATTCCTAAAAATGGTCAATTTCACAACATAAACACAGTCGCGGCGGCGATTCAGCAGTCAGCCGTAGGCTCTCGACGTGAGAGCACGTCGGTTTTTTATTTGAAATGTCATTTACAATTTAATATTATGACAACTGTCAAAAAGTCATTGATAGCCCTATGTAGTTTTACACACGGCACTGGTGATAAAATTCAAATAGCATGGAATACATATTTATGTTTTACATAACATATCATCACGCCGGTATCCCCGAAGGGTTAGGCAGAGGTGTACCAATGTACACCCACAATTCGCCGATATGTTTAGGTCCCATGTAAGTAATAGGGGGCGAGCTTTATTTATGTTTTAAGATTTTTTTTTAAATCTGACATTGAAATAAAACTACTTTTTACGGATTTTTTCGCGGTTTATAATTAGTAGTTTTATTTCATCTCATATTTATATTTGTTTAAATATGTCCAACTATCAAAAGGTCGAAATAATTCTTATGCGTCTACAAATGTCTTAATTACTTTACATGAAATAATATGTTACTTTTTTGAAGTTTTATTTAAATAGCGTCTAAGTCTATGAAAAAAATATATAAAATTGGAAATACAATTGATAGAATCGTTCTTTGTTTTTATTAAATTCAGTTATTTATGTGTGAAATTAATGGGCTCTCGTAAGCAATTAATTACTTTTGCCGGACCTTGCATTTATATGACAGAAATTCATAGGAAATATGTTGAAAAAGTCCAGTGGCGTGCATTGGTTTTCGGCCATGGTAGGCACAGACTAGTACGTACTACGTACGTATGTACTCGTATGGCCAACTTTACCGTAAATACGCAAATGAACTCCCAAAAAATTGGAACTAGGATTATTTTTGTGGACCACAGGGTACATTCAGATTTAGCGAACGCACACCGAATGCGCTGCTCGCGCTTGCAGTTAGGTACTGCAATATGTTAGTGCGCCTCCTCGACACGACTCACGCAAAGGTCGGTAGTGCAAATTTTAGTAATGCCGTCTCCGAACTGTTCGCGAGCAGTACGCGCGCTGCTCGCGCGGCGCGGTCAAGATCATAAGTCTACTTAAAATGCACGCGCGCAGCTCGCGAACTATTCGCTAGCTTAATCTACAAACCAATTTCTGATTGAATCACTATTTCAACTTCTAGGTATAAGTTTATATAAAACAATCTTTGTAAAGCTAACTGCGAACAGCAGCCGAATCCGCGATTCAGGACTCGCGACGAGCAAAGGGTCGCGGTGCGGAGAGCTTATGGTTGAGGACTCATCTTTGTGTATTATTCTGAATTAGAAAACGAAACTGAACATAATAGTAAATATATTAAGCCATAGTCAATATGACCATTCGAGATCAACATTTTTTTTACCTACGTTATGTAACTATTACATAGCCAAAAAAATAATCAGACGTATTATTTTACGTGCCAACATATACTATTGTCTTGTATGTTTAATTTACTCCCATTTTCAATAAGATTGTAACTAAAAACAATCACTTAGTATAATCATCTACTACAACAAAATGTTTTCGTCGTAGTTATTCTCGTAGGTATCAATTCACGCAACAATTTCGTATAACAATCAAGAAACGACGAATAACATAAAAATAACAGTTCGTCCAGCAGCACACCGCTAGTCAGGCAATATTTTCTAACATTTTGAGTTAATGATTACTGAGAGCCTTACCTTTAAGTTTTGTCAACAAACCCCATTTGATGGGTTTGTATTGTAAATTTGTAATTACGCACGTATGCTGTCAAACATATTTCAGTTTCACCACAATCTTAACATTCATACACATAGCTGTTTATTAGTGCTCCTGTTTATTAAACTACAGCCACTTCACAAAATCACAATTAATAGAAACTTGTTAAGAAAGACAAGACTAAAAAGTTGCAACACAGAAGGAAAACAATAAAAATATTTATTAAAAATAAATATAATAAACATTAATAAATGTAAATAATATTGTGATAATTAATTATATAAGTTATAAGTATTTTAAAACGCTAGTTTCATTTAAAATACAATAATTACCTACTGGAATAAGAATTGACAAGTGCGGTGAACAACCCAAAAGACTTTTGCTCCAAAACGAATATGAGAGTGAAAAAAAAGTAAAAGGACTGAGAACTGCGAGGACTCTATAAGTCTATTGGCAGGTAGGCCAGCTTACTGTAAGTGTAAAAAATTACGTATGTCAAATGTCAAAGCACCACTCTTAGCAAAAATAGGGTTTTTTGTTTTTGTCGTATAATAAAAAGTCAAGATGGCGGGGTATTATTTTCCGTTTTTGAAGTGTGCGTGCGTATATGGACAAGGAGATTTCGTTTGAATGTGTGAGTGTAAACTAGGCACAACTGTCGCGAGCCTACCTCGTGACAGATTATTATGAGTTATTGAATGAATTTGAATTTGACATATGTGACGTCATGATTTGTTTATTATTGAAATGTTTGGTTAGAAGTTTTACTGCCGTTTTATGTTATGATTATGTATGATGAGTGTTGTTGTATTAAAAGAAGATAGTTAGGATTTTTGGAGGTAAGCTCTGCTTATTTGCCTATATGCTATGCACGCCACTGAAAAAGTCTTTGATTCTGAAAAAGTAAACCTTGTGAAATATACTATTCAAAATATTTAATGCGGTTGTTTTATACTTATTTCTAGAGATATAATTATCTAGGTTTTCCCTGGCCTATAGCTTTGATAATACTTGCAAAGAATTATAATCAGAGTTTTCTTAATAATCCTGACAGAATAATATTATGTATGTCAATGTTTTCTTATAGGCTTTCTTGTTATATTGTTTAGTGCACAAAAATAGTCTATAAAATAGATGATCAAAAGCATATATGAAAAAAGAAACAGCATTAATTCAAATACATTTATTTTTCATCCTTCCTTATCACGATATTATCCAGGAAACCAGCAGGTGCAAAGAGGCTTTAAAAGACTTTCTTCTCTCTCTCGTTCTTTTTCACGTAATAAAATCCAATTTAATTTAAAATCGGAGTCAAACATCACAGCAAAATTTCGTCGTAAGTGGTGGGTAATCGGAGTCTTTTGGCTAGCACAGGGAGAAATCTCGAAAGTCCATAAGCAGTCCAAGTCAAAAAGCAAAATAATAGAAATAACAAATGCGCAAACAAAGATTTTGGTGCGCACAAGCAAAGTGACGTGCAAGACAATGTCAGTGGCATGACGCAAAATTTCACATTGATTGTATCCGTTGTTGTTGTCATGCTAGATTGAAGTTTTCATAATAGTATTTTGATGTCATTTATTAATTTCGGTGATGTTGGGTAGAAATAATAATATGTCCTTAGACTATTCATGTTCATAAATCTTCAATATATTCTAAAAGCAAGCTTTTATACATAGTTGACTAGCCAAAGATATTCGTATGACTTAGTTTAGATTTAACGTTCATATGGCAACACTCAAAGTACAATTCAATCAATTGTATTTCCAATTTAATGTATTTTTATTCATGGACTTAGACGCTATATTTCATGTAAATCTGTAATTAAGACGTTTGTATATCACGCATAAGAATTATATCAACAATTATTTCGCCATTGCCCTTTATTATGTGCGTAGAGTATTTCTTAAGTACTACTCCATGCGAGCGCGCTTTACACTCACACACTGTCAACTTTCACACATTCACAAATCATGCCGTATTGAGAAAGCAATACTTTCTTCAAGAACCGAATTTTCAAAAGTCTCGCCGCCCGCCTTTGCTCTGTATACGTGCCTTGTTAGAATCACACTGAATAAATGGTTAAAAAAATAATTTTTGAAATCGGTCCAGCCGTCTTTGAGAAATCCCGAACTTCGAGAAATACTCAAACGTAAAAAAAAAAACATCCGCATTGAAAATCTCCTCCTATTTCCGAAGTTGGTTGAAAAAAGATTTTTGTAAAAAGACATTCAATACCTTTCTGACTAAATAACTTTACATCATTAAATGATTCACTTACTTGAGTTGTAATTTTAGATACAAATAAAATATATTTCTCTTATCTTTTTTTTTAATCTTGCGAACATGATTGATTATATTTTTGTCTATAAATTCATAAGTCTACTATTTTTACTACTTAATACGTCGGTATATCAAACAGATGGCGTTGTATTTTCATAGAAAGTAGCGATGTATATGTAGAGGGGCAAAGAGGGGGGTTTAGAGGTCAAACGCTCAAAGTCATTTGCTCGGGGTAGCGCCTTAACTCAAAAAAAAAAAAACAATTTGCAAGTGCATAAAATACATAACATATTATCACGCCTGTATCCCAGAAGGGGTAGGCAGAGGCTATACCAATGTACAACCCACAGTTCGCCGATATGTTTAGGTCCCATGTAATAGGGGGCGAGCCTATTGCCACTTACCGGGCACAAATCCAAACTCCGACCTGCTACTGAGAATTTCCTAGAAAAACCCAATAACACCTTGGTCGACTTAGGAATCGAACCCAAGACCTCTGGCGTAGCAGGCGCGCTTAGCACCACTAGGCCAACAAGGCAGTTTAGAATAGCAACGAGCAGCATAAAATACAATGGGTTAAAAATAAACTATTTCAGTACATAATGTAATAAACTACATTGATTACCATCTTATATGTTAAACAAAAGCTAGATTCCTTAACACATAATTTACCTACACAAAAACATAATTTTCTCATCATAATCTGTTATCCAGGTAAAATTCTTGTGGGAGTCCTACTGCCAATGCTTAGAGCTGCTCCGTACGAACGCTCACGTGGAGACCCTGTACCACGACATCGCGCGCATGGCGTTCCAGTTCTGCCTCAAGTACTCCCGCAAGACAGAGTTCAGGAAGCTCTGCGATAAGCTCAGGAAGCATCTTGAAGATATTTGCAAGCCTACTGTAAGTTAATATTTTATTTGTTATATGTTTTTTGTATGTTAAGTCTAGGGGATCAGATGCTATGGAAGATGGACTTACCATGTAAATTGATATAGTTGGTCAACAAAGTAAATTGAAATTAAAGATGATTTCTTGAATAAGGAATAATTTAGCTGTCTTTGTGATAAAAAATGCCAAACTTTTTATATTATAAATGTCATTGACAAAAGACAAGTATTTAATATAATGTCATTGAATAGTAATTTATCTTGAAATAAACCGTTTTCATGTATGTTTTTGTTATATTAGGTGCAAACCGGAAATGTTAGCATCAGCAAGCCGGAAACACAACAACTGAACCTGGAGACTAGGCTCTTCCAGTTGGACAGCGCCATCCAGATGGAGTTATGGCAGGTATGTAAATAAAACTACATCAGATAAAGTCATTTATTTATGCAAATTAAAGTTCTAGATACATAGATGTTGCATTATAATATAGATCACTCTATTTTACATTAGTGTTTAAAACTTTTATTCAAAGAAGTGTGTAGAAAGAGTGCTTTCTACTTGATAAATATGGCCTAAAATTATTGTAACATTTGTAAACTAAAGTTCTCAAAAACTACGAGTATTTTTTTTTAAGACACTCATAAATAAGGCTATATTTTAAAAAGAACTACGTATGTAGGTATTATTTATTATATTTTGCATGTATATTTTAACAACACACTATAACAATTTAACAGGAAGCCTACAAAGCTATCGAGGACATCCACAACCTAATGAACATGTCCAAGAAGACACCCGTAGCGAAGACCATGGCCAACTACTACGGCAAGCTGGCGCTCGTGTTCTGGAAGGCCGGCCACTGTCTGTTCCACGCCGCGGCGCTGCTGAAGCTCTTCCAGCTCTCCAGGGAGATGAAGAAGAACATCACTCAGGAGGAGCTGCAGAAGTAAGTTGTGGTGTGATGTGAACTTAATGAGTGGCAATGGAACTGCGTCGTAAAGTTTGAAACAGATCGCTCTATACTGTGTAGACTGCGAAAAGAGAACCGTCGTGGCGTCATCGAGGAAATTGCTTGAAAATGCCCTTTAACTTCACAATGGTTCTCTTTCCACTCAGACTAACACGCATATAAACTTTATACTAGCTTATAATTAAAAGTTAACTTCACCAAAAATAACCTAAGAATTCAATAAGACCCCAATTTGTTTGAGCTTCTGCAACATTTTTCGTTTTACATTGACCATTATTTTTGTTTTTGCTTTAACTAATTGCCTCCGAAATAAATCCCATGTCTAGTGTTTGCATAGCTAGGCGTGGTAGGCCTCGGAGGAACATGATGAGGTCGGCGTGACGCGACAGCCTGCCTCCCACTGAGCATGTTGTGTTAATTAATGCCTGCACAAACCCCTTTACCCAATAATTTATACAACCCCTTAGTTATTTAGTTTTGACTAATCTGTTTGTTTTTGAGTGAAACTAACTATAAAAAGTAAATTCAAATGTCTGATATTGTTTTGCGTGTAGTTTGTTCCCCTTCATTTTTCTAACTAGTAAATATTATTACAGCATTATTTAGACCTATTTCTTGATATGTTCAATAATAGAATAGTAGAATGATTTACGTTGCTTGTAAAAAAAAATATTCATTTATTTATGCTCTAGTTATTACAATATAAACTTTTTTATCTAGAATATAAAAAGTAGTAGAAAGATAATTTTCTCACCTGAATAAATAGATCGTAAACACCACCAACTTCTTAAATAAAAATAAATAAATACTAATAAATAATAAACTTCTAAATAAATCTAGTAAAATACCTACATCACACAACTAAAACCACCATCTACCCACAGAATGGCCTGCCGCGTGCTAGTCGCAGTGCTATCGGTCCCTCTGCCGTCGCTCCACCCGGAGTTCGACCGCTTCGTGGAGACCGACAAGAGTCCCGTCGAGAAGGCGCAGAGGTTGGCCGTGCTGCTCGGGCTAGCGCAGCCGCCTACTAGGGCTAGCTTGTTGAAAGGTAACATTATTAGTTTATGTGTTTATTAAATAATTACTGAATAGGGCTAGCTTGTTGAAAGGTAAACTGGTTTTTGTTTTAAGTATCTGTTACATAACATTAATCAAGAAGTAAACCCCCATAGGATTTTTGTAATATGAACGAAACAAAATATTTTTTTTTGTTTACCTAAGAATTTAGAGAGTTTTGACAGGTAAATACATCATGCAAAGTGACCAATGTTCATTTAGATCAATATTTGTAATATAAAAGTACAGTATTTCATAAGTTTGTGAATATTTCTCATTTTAACTTTAACTACAAGTACTTATGAATAATGTAGAAATACATTCGTTTTGGCACATTTAAATAAACACCAACTGTGCAGGAAAGTACTTCGATATCATCATCGACACGCTAAGAAGAAGATCATTTTCCAACACTACTAATATAACCACTCTTTACAGATGTCGTCCGCCTGAACGTGGTGGCCCTAGCGACACCTCAACTGCAGCAGCTGTACTCCTGGCTGGAGGTGGAGTTCGACCCCCTGACCCTCTGCAACAACGTCAAGAGCGTCGTCAAGTCTCTCGAGGAGGAGCCCAGTAAGTTAACTGTCAATAGTAGCCGCTGGTTTCTGAAATGCTAGTCAATGTAATCTCCTGACGAGGGACGAAATACGTGGCCTTTAAGTGTCGTGTTATCTCTGTCACTTCATGGTGTAATGTAGCTATAGACAAAGAATGTCTTGAAGTTTAGTTTTGTACATCTTAATTTTTACAGCGACGACACAGGGTAAAATAATACCTTGTGTGCACAGGTTGTTGCAATCAATCTTAGGATTTGACCTTAAGTTTGGAGGATTATGTTGTTGGCCTTTCAGAAATCAGGAACAATCTTTTTATCATTAACAAAATGCATGCCTCCGAAATAAATCCCACGTCTAGTGTTTGCATAGCTAGGCGTGGTAGGCCTCGGAGGAACATGATGAGGTCGGCGTGACGCGACAGCCTGCCTCCCACTGAGCATGTTGTGTTAATTAATGCCTGCACAAACCCCTTGCTTTTACCAAAATAATACTGTTGTGTGTGATTTTTGATTTCCTAATTAATACAATACCTTGTAATGTGTGATACCTTGCATTTTAACAAAAACCAATGTTTTAGTCAACTTTTTTAATTTGAAATCCTGCTATTTTCAATTCTGATTAAAGTAGTTTAAACACTAGACTCTGGGACACCATAAAATCAATCAAAACTTATGAATCAAAAATAGAATTAGTTATTTTGGTATCCAGACTTTTTAGTCTAATTCCCAAAAGACCTAGTTTTATAGTAGCCGATTTTTTTCCGCCCTTATTACAAATAAGACAAAGTGATGTGAGCAGATTTCAGATATTGAATTATTCGAAAATAATTAATTCGCTTGTAAATAGATATGTTTCAAACTTAATTCGTAAAAGCAATGTGCAATACACAATTTATGAATAAATACTCGAACATAATAAATATTTGTAGGTATATGATTTATAGTATCAATAACGATTCAATTCCCTTCCAGACTCCCCCCTCGCGCAGTACACGGTAGCTCTAAGCGACGTGGCACTGGTCCGGCTCATCCGGCAGGTGGCGCAGTGCTACGCCTGCATCCAGTTCTCCCGTCTGCTGGAGCTAGCGCACTCCGATGACCTATTCCACCTGGAGCGACTGCTGGTCGACTGCGTTAGGCATAATGATATGCAGATTAGAGTTGATCATGCCAACAAGTAAGTTAAAGACCTTATTTTGTGTTTGTGGAGTGTTTTTAGTATTATTTTTTTAGGAGTTCTTATTTAATGCTGTGATGTTGTATAAACCTCGTTAGATATTTTTTCATCCCGTATTTTTAATGTGACATGTTAAAACACTGACATGTCACTTCATAAATGCATGTTCTGTTTGTCTTTTCTCGATTTACTTTATAACATCATTAGTTGAATAGAAACCTGCAGATTTAAGCCTAATATCTCTGAGCTCATATCCTGCAACTTTTTTGATTCTACACTAACTAAAGTTTTGTCAGTTGCTTATATGCCTCCGAATTAAATCCCACGTCTAGTGTTTGCATAGCTAGGCGTGGTAGGCCTCGGAGGAACATGATGAGGTCGGCGTGACGCGACAGCCTGCAACCCACTGAGCATGTTGTGTTAATTAATGCCTGCACAAACCCCTTTACCCAATAATTATTTATCTGAAACCTTTTAATTTGAACTAATTTGTTCGTGGTTTGAGTTATAAACATTTACGAGTTTACTTTTATTGAGATTAATGTATCTTTTATTATTATAGATGTGTGCACTTCGGTGTTGAAGCTGGTGGCGGCGAATGGTGCTCCACGGCTGACGAAGCTTGCGGTGGAGCTATCTTGCAGGCCACACCTGCTGAACAGGTACGAATTTAGCCAGTTACAGTTTCTGTGTTCTAGTAGGATAAGATAATTAAACGGGTATTCTTTAGGTATTTACTCACACATCCCTTCAAATGTTCAAAAAATAAAGAATGATTAAATAATCTTCTTATATTTTTATATCTACTTCATTATTGTACATACTGTTTTTAAAATGAGAAAGTTATAAAACACTTTTACATACTATATTCATTCATTGTGCGTATAAAACGATGTACTAATAAAATCGTGTCATAATCTCAGGTCCGCGAGCAGCTGGTCCGTGCGGCCGAGGTGCTCTCCCGCGCAGCCGCCACGCTGTTCCCGGCGCGACGCGCGGCCGAGCGCGAGCGCGCGCGCACGCACATGGTGCAGCACTACCACGAGCACAAGCACGCCGAGCACCACCGCGTGCTGCAGCGACACAAGATCATCGAGGAGCGCAAGGAGTACATCGAGCGACTCAACAGCGTGCGCGAGGAGGAGGAGCTCAGGTACACTTCTCTACCTTGTTTGGATCAATGACCCTTAAATTCTCTTTTATCAAAATGTCGCTACCTCGATGGCTAAGTCATTGGCCTTTAATACGATTTGTAGAGTGCAGTAAGGGTAGGACAGTCAAGCAAACTATACTAGGTATTGCAGGAAGTATATGAAGAGATTTAATGTTTCAAGGAAAAATATGAGCGATCAGAAGTATTCTTGTAAGAACTGTCTTCTCTAACACTTTACCGCCAACTGGTTTGGTAGCTGGTGGAAAAGTCCATTAAACTAAGACATTATTAAATTTGAACACTCTTCATTTAGGTGGTTACAAAAACGCAGTGTGTCTTTTATTAGTTATTATCATATACTTCATAACATCTAACAAAACATTTCACCACAGACGTCAAGAGGAAGTATCCCGCGCAGCCGCCGCGGCCGAAGCCCGTCGCCTGGAAGCCGAGCGCGAGGAGCGCGAGCGCAAGCGGCACGAGAACGAGCTGGCCGCCATGCGCGAGCGACACCTGCGCGAGCGAGTCGCGCACATGAGCCAGACCGCGCACGGACAGAAGATGCTCTCCAACATCAACGAGGAGGTACGCTATGCATTATATACATATTACAAGTTGTTACCGAAAGGGTATGTCTCTGCAAATGGGGTGAAGAGTTAATTTAGTTTATTTATTTATTATATTTAAAGCCAAAACTGTCTCACTGCAGGGCAAGCTGTTTGCTGTTTGCCTAGTTTATAGTCACTTTAAAAAATATTGAATTTTTCATATCAAATGTTGAATACCCTGAGTGTAGTCTTCATCATTTTTGGATTGATATACCCTTTAAGTAGCACTCTGTTTTCCTAACAAACATTGAACTTCATTTTGTGACGTGAGCAAGCGTGTGTCCATGTGGAATGCGTGTATGAAAAAGTTTTGTCACCTAAAATAAGACCCTAACTTAGCGACTGTTTCGCTTATTGTGTGTGACCTATGCTGCATGTAAGTCCTTTCTAAAAGTGTGACTGTGTGACCCTTATGTATTTAACCCATTTATCAAATACGTTATTGCCTCCGAATAATATCCCATGTCTAACTGCACATAGCTAGGCGTGGTAGGCCTCGGAGGAACATGATGAGGTCGGCGTGACGCGACAGCCTGCCTCCCACTGAGCATGTTGTGTTAATTAATGCCTGCACAAACCTCCCTTTTGACCCTATATCCATGCCCTGTTATAATCGCTAACTTTGTCCTATAACGAGTGTAGTGTGATACTTAACATGCTTATTAGATTTTACATTATATAATAAAGAAATGTTTGTTTATTTGAAGCAGACAAGTATAATAAGTTTTGATGAAGTGATGAGGAACATATGTTCTATCACAAGTAATGGCCTACTCTAACTCCACCGAAACTTGAAATGAAAAGTTATTTATTGTTGGTTATGTTCACAATATTTTTATACATATTCTAACGATAGAATGTTATTGTATAGGAGCTCAAGAAGATGGACGCCGAAGCCATTGCTGCGCGTGAAGCTGAAGAGCTGATGAAGGAACGTCGCGAGCTGCAGGCCAGACTCAAATCTCAGGAGAAGAAGGTAATATTCACACCTAAAATATTATTGTGTATATTAAGTCACTGTTATATGGAAATAAGAGAAAATAAGCCGAATAATTGAGGAAGATTGAAAAAATATTGAGGATTTGTTTGAATTCAAAACATTTTTAGAAGAATATTTTAACGAAATTTAAATTATTATTAAAACATTCTTCATGTGTTCAAGAAATTATGTTGTTTGAGTTAGTTTTCTGTAGTATTAATGTATATATTTCATAGGTGGACTACTTCGAGCGTGCGAAGCGCCTGGAGGAGATTCCTCTACTGCAGAAGAGCTTGGAAGAGAAGCAGGTGCAGGACAAGGCCTTCTGGGAACAACAGGAGAAGGAGCGCATACAACAGCTGATTGGTGAGTTAATTCATGATGGACAAAAATATGTATCATAAGGATTTAGATATATTATTGTTCCCTTTGCAAAAAGAATCAAAGATATTTTAAATTTATTTTGTTAAATACTTATTTTTGTAAATAAAGCCTTTTTAATACAGTTATCCTCAATGTAGTATGAGTAACGATGATGGTGGTGATTAAATCGTTATTGGTGTAAACATACATGCCATTTTTCTGTACTATCTGCTAAGAAGACAGATACAGCATAAGCTTATTCTTGTCGGCTAGAACTGGAGTGGATCAATGACGCTCGCAGTTTATCACGACTCTTGCGCTACTTGCCCTGTAGATTGTCTACTGACTGTTGAGGCGTGCATAATGTGGTGTCTCCCGCTCCCTTTCATCAATAGATCAGCCTCGCTTTTAGCAGATTGTTTACCTTTATTAACCCTGTATCGTCCGTGCAGAGGCCCGGTCCCGCGACGTGGCCACCTCGTCCCGGCTGGCGCGCATGGCGGCGCACCGCGAGCAGTTCACGGTGAAGCTGCGCAGCGAGCGCGGCGCGGCCTACACGCAGCGGCTGGCGGACTTCAAGGACAAGCTGCAGGCCGAGCGCGCCAAGCGACTCGCCGAGCGCCGCCAGCAGCGGATCGAGACACGCCGCCAGGAGGTATGTTACATGAACCTTAATATTTTATGTGGGTACATTTGTACACAAAGGGATATCTAGGGACCTATGTCTTAAATACTTATTACATTTAAAACAAAAATGTGCCTAAACGGTATTGCATAACGACATGAAGATGCATGTCTTTCGCTGTTTTTCATTACAATGTGGTGTGTAGGGTTATACAGGCAGACATTCTATATAAAAATACGTTATTTAGCCAGTATACCAAACCCAACATGGCTTGACAAATGGTTCGTCATTGATCTCGTGTGTACTGGAACGAAGTTGATGATGATATTTAGACGTTCCAATTAACTTATTTTAAATCAATAGATCAATTTATTCAAGTTCAATGAAAGCCTACGATATTTATGTAAAATTTCTCTCGAGTTATGTTAACATAAAAGACTATACCATATAACTAACATATCCCTACCTGTTCAGTGGCTAGCCGAGAAGCACCGTGCGGAGGAGCGTGCAGCTGAGGAAGCGCGCCGCATCCGCGAGGAGGAGGAGCGGCGCGAGCGCGAGGAGCGCGAGAAGAAGCACGCCGAGGAGCTCGCCGCCGCCAGGGAGCGGAAGGAGAAGGAGGAGAGGTACGTACACCCTGCGTGTTGCTTATGGTCCGGCCGCGGGAATTTACTGTAACTTACTCGTCCTAAAAACGAATAATATAATTTGCAAGTATTCTCGCAGTGCAGCGTCCGGACCATAAGCATAGAACTAGATAATAGACAGAAGTACATCTAATCCACCGATCAAGAGTCAGTAGGTTTTTTTTCATTGATGGAAATTCATAGTTAAACCTAATTCACCTTTTCTCCTTATCTAATCAGAGCCATTGTATTTGTAGTGAGAGAGTATATAACAAAATCTATCTATCCACCAGGGAACACCAAGAAATGTTGGCCCGCGTGGAAGCCAAAGCCCGCGCTAAGGAAGCAGAGATCCAACGCAAGCTGGAGGAGCAGAAGACGCAGACCTCCTCCAGCTGGCGGGACGGCGTGGCCGCGCGAACCCCCGCCCGCGACGACGGCTGGAGGGCCAAGGCCGCCGAGAGAGAGGTCAAGGACGAGAAGAAGCCGGGAGATACCTGGAGGACCGGTATGTACTCATAGTAGTTTTTACGGCAATGCTAGCCCGCCTGGAAGCTAAGGCCCGCGTGTGGAAAGCGGAGATCTAACGCTTGTAAGGGCAATATATGCGAGCATGAAATTCACATATATTGTTGTTTGGAAAAGTGTTTTTATTGACCTTTCCGCCAGCTACTGTCAAGAATATGTATGTTCAAATTCAAATTAAATAATTATTTTTGGAAAATAGTTATAGTTAGTAAACTTGTATTCTACCTAATAACCAAAAAAGGGTAATTTAAAAACGAGTTTGGTAATGTGCTATCACATCTTGCCCCCCTTGAATTACTGTTCTTATTATCATTTTTAATGTTACCTTTATCACCAGCCGGTCGTGGCGCCCGCGAGGCCCCGCGCGAGGAGCGGCCGCGCTCCGGCGAGCGCCGGCCTCCAGCACGCGACGAGCGCCCCGCCCGGGAGGAGCGCCCCGCGAGGGAGGAGAGACCCGCCGCCAGAGACGACAGGCCGCTTAGAGATGACAGGTACGGGTGACTTGTAAATAACATTTTAAAGTGAAGTTATTGATACTGCGTGAAATATTCTGGTCTAGCGTTATATGACATGATATCCGACTTGTGGCCTCAAATGAGATAAGCTGGACTAAAACTTCTTGACTCATTAGAAAGTGTGTGGAAAAGAGAGGACAAATGATTTACCGTGGAACAACACAGGCTAAAATAAGATACTGTAGAAAAATTCCTAAGGACGGACGACAATAGGTCTAGACAAATATGTTTATAGTGCGAAATCTAATAGAATAATATCTTCTTGAGTAGAGTTAAAGCTAATCCAACAGATAATTTAAAACTGAAGAGGTACCAGATCCTGAGTTTGTTACTATCTCTTCTTAAAGTAGGTATACTGGCGACACGCATATGGACTTCGTTGTTACGCCAGTGTATATACCATGGAGGTATACTAGTCAGTTTAATATATACAATATACATCTGTTTCTTAACATATTCATTTAGTTTTATATGTATTTTGTACAATTTGGAAGCGGTAGTGATAGTGTATTTCTATTGTGTATTACTAACTGTAAATAGTTTCATTATTGTCTTTAATATATAGAAGATCTTAAAAATCATGTCTACTTGTGTATGTATTTAGATTTTCCCACGACGTGACCCTTCATCCATTCTATAACTTATTTTAAAGAAGGTAACATACATTTATCTTAACCTATTTTACATTGACATCTTTACTCTCTACTCTAACTCTTACCTTCCTGCTTTCCATACAGGTTTACTCTCTAAAACACTTTACACGCATGTGTATTAACGAATAACTAAAGTTCCCTCAGTAGGCGTGAGGAGCGGCCCCGCGAAGACAGGCCCCCGCGGGAGGAGAGGCCCCGCGAGGACCGGCGCGAGGAGAGGCCCCGCGACGAGGGAGGCTGGAGGTCCGCTAACAGGGAGCCCGAGAGGGAAAGGTCAGTGGACACTGGCTATTATATAAGTAGCATAGTGCTTGTGCACAGCCCTTAAGTTATGGTTAGGTATATGAATTTGAAAGTCCCTATAAATTCAGACTTACTTTATGGTACAAGTGCACTCCGACTGCTTGAGGTAGTCAGTCAACATGCGACTGCGTGCTAAAGTATGAATAGACTTCCATGGCCCGTACTCGTACTTGTAGCAGTTCGGCTACTTTTTTTAACGAATTATATCGTATGAAAAAGAAAAGGGCAAAGGCGCAAAGTATTAATTGCAAGAAAGAGTTCCCGGCCCAAAGATTTCAACTGAATTGCAACTTACCCACTCTATTCACTTGGCAGGCCTCGCTACGGCGGTCGCTCCAGTGGCCCCGAGAGCGGCAGCTGGCGTCGTGGACCCGCCGAGCCCCCACCAGCGCCTGGCACCGTAAGTATTTTATTAACATTACGTATTTATTTGGCTACATCTCATGTATTGAGTGATGAGTCTTGTTAGTAAACATTCCATCTGTTTTGTTGTGCTATTACTTATCTGGGTCGAAATAACACTGTCGTATACGACATACGGGTAATAATTTTTTCAAATGTGAAATAGAGTGTTTTAGAACAGAAAATCTTGAATATGTTGTGAATAAAATAAATGTAATTAGATAAAGTAATTTTTCACTTTTTAGTTAGGTTTGTAGTTTGATGCATTTATGCATACCTGTCGTTATCTTCACAGGAGCGTTCCTCAGCGTGGCGTTCCAAGGACGCGCCGCCCCGTGAAGATCGTTTCCGTGATGGTCCCCGCGATCGTGATGGTCCCCGTGACCGCGACGGTCCTCGTGACCGCGATGGTCCCAGAGACCGCGACGGGTTCCGTGACCGCGACCGTTTCCCGCCCAGGAGGGATGACCGGTAAGAAACTAACCCCTGCCATAGCATATCAAAAAATATTAATGTTGATTATTATTGATTTTGTTACAATTAAGAAAGGCCACACATGCTGTTTTAAATAAAATAAATAACATAAGTGTCTTAAATGAAATAATAAAGGTGCAAAGAAAGGCTTGGTTTGGTGAGACAGTATCTGAAAAACTCCCTAATAAACCTTGTTTTACAGTGACGGACCCCGCCGTGACGATCGTGACGGTCCTCGCCGCGATGACCGCGACGGTCCCCGCCGCGACGAGCGTGACGCTCCGCGCCGCGATGACCGCGATGGTCCCAGACGTGACGACAGAGACGGCCCGCGCCGAGCCCCGCCACGCAGGGAGGACAAACGTGAGTTATAATAATATAATGATTGATTATGTGAAGGTGTGTACGAATTAGAGGTGGAGGTACGCACGGCTCGCAAATTTGCTCAAATACGTACGCACCTTAACACTAGTCTGTATCTCTCCTACAAGCTATGCTGGGATCAGCAGTCTTACTAGATTCTAGTAGTCCTTGGTTAGACTGATTGTCAGCATTGTTTTCACTATAGTCACATGTTTGTGTGTGTTTATGCACTTTGACAGTCGTAAGCACAATTCTCTAAACATATAATTTATTGAAGATTGTAAAATACATCATAAAATATATAAAAACAGCTAGTTGGCATATGTCTAACTGAGGCCTGATAAAACTAACTAACGACGAATTTTTGACAAGAACTGCAAACTGCCAAAATATAGAAATCGTATCTAGTTGCACAAAAATAGTTATATCATTTGTTAACACTAATTGTAATAAATAAATGTATTGTTACAGCCCGCGACCCGGACGGTGATGAATGGCAATCGGTTACAAGGCGCTAAACACTCGAACGGTTTATGTTACACGCGTTATATAGCATTGTATTCATTTGTAATAGTTTACTGCGTATCGTTTTGTCAAAAGTTCAGCAGGTTCATTATGTAAAAATTCAATCTAGGGAGTTAAAAAGGACGTATACTGATTTATTCGTCCTGTATGCAAGAGTGCAAGTAACGTTTTCCATCAAAATTAACGAGGAATAAGTTACATAGTCACACAAACGATGGAAAATCCCCCTAGACTTAATAAGTGTGACTTTTGTAGGAACAAATTTTTAAAAGGAGCCCTTAATTTCTGAACTACAGCTAAAACAAAATGCTGGTTTGATACCCCTGCTGAGCTATTGACATGGTTACTCTGACATTGTTTTAACTCAAGTGTATCGCATTATAACCCCTATTGTGTACGCGTTAAGACCTTATTTACAGTCATACCACGAGAGGATGCAAGACCACGCCTCTCAAGAAACAAGTATGACGTAGTCTTATATATTTTGTGACCATGTTTTCAGTACCATTTGAACAGATTATTATTTCTGTTTATTTTTTTTTCAAAATATATTATTTACTACAATTTGTGTTTTAATTTCTTTGAAGACTCGTCTTGGATTCTCTCGTTAGAATTAGTGCTTTTAGATAGCGTTTTTTCTAACATAAAAGTATAACTTTTTAAGCTACATTTAGACTAGACACTGGCTGATATGAACTTATTTTAAGTATTATATCAAACTTTTTATAGCTATGTATCAGTCTTACATAACACAATAACACTATTAATTCTTTACTAATACATTCGTTATTAAACAATATTATGTATCTGTCCTAAATATGTAGTATATGTATCTATCAATATACACGCCGGTGCCTCTTCCTTAGTTACAGTTTGTGCGCTGTAGCATGGTGCGGGTGACAGTTGTCAGTCATGTTTCGTTTCACTCTTGAAAGTTGCCGCGATTTACAATTATGACCTTAGTATTTCAGGTGCACCATATTTATAATATATTAAGACATTAATCACGGTTCTTAATTAAATTAAACCAACCAGAATGTTCTAGTTCACAAATAAAATTATATTGGAAGAAAAAATAAGCAAAGTGTTATGCGTATAACGTAACGCCAAAGACTTCTTGAGTGATGCGATGTACTGCTACGATGGATATATCGATATTTTTATAACTTATATAAAAGTACATTTATTTCGTCTTAACTCATATCAGAGTCAGAAACATCTAAATTGTGACTCAATTCATCATCTGAATCTGTAACTGATATTATTAACGATAATTCCATCATAAAATCACCAATATGGATATCACGCTCGCAATCAGATATAATGTTTATGATAAATTTTATATTCAATAATATATATTTTTAAATAATTCAAAAAATAATATAAGATAGAATTAAATTTAATGTTAATTATTTTTATAATAATGAAAAAGGGAATGTGATTTTTGCTGTGAAAAACGTGATCGATAAAAATGACTTGCATAACGTTACATCCTTAACCATGTGATATTGATAGATTTCAACGTCATACTGACAAATGCCACCCGCACCAAGCTACAGCGCACAAGGTATAGCTGCCAATTTATGCTGTAGTTATGCCATTTTTATTATTCAATAAATCATTGGACCGTATTTTGGTGTTTTATTTACAATCATCTATAAGAAACTACCTGCTATACGATAGATGACAGTAAAAGCTAAGTTTACACTTAATAATTTTAAATTAAAAGTTTACAAAATCCCACGTAAATTTTGCAGAAAAAGATTGTTCTTATAGTACTTAACAGATAAGTAAAAACTAAAAAAAACATCATAATCGGTTCTTTCTTTTAGGAGATATAATGCCACAACAACAGACACCCTCCTTTTACGTGACGGGTTAATTAAAATAGTGTTAATAAGAGAGTTGCAGTCATTAGGTTTTAGAAAGCTAATTACGTTGCTACTTGCTGCAATGAATAGTCCCGAGGGTAAGTTGCATATGCATAAGGCAATCTCGAAGGACCACTGATTTTAACGACTAATTAAAATACTTGCTTAAGTCGATTGGTTGTTTAACTCCACATTAAATTAGTTTCTCCTTTAAATGAATGAAAACCTGTCAAAATAGTCGATACTCGCGATTACAGAGCAAAGGAATAAGTAGGGTTCTCGCGATCATATAACGCAATATAGGCAGACCCTCATAACGACCTCAGACCACCTTGAGGTCGGGCCTGCGGGTGACCGGGAGGGCACCCTGTCACCCGATCAGCTGACAGGCCAAGAAGGATACGGACGCCAGGTCCCACGCGTCCGTCTTCGGAAGGAACGAGGGTTGGGCACTTTACACCCACCCTCCGGAAGGGGTCCAGTCAGGACCGAAGCCTGCCGGAGCCGCGCAGAGATTGCGAAAGCGACCCCGTGGCTCTGACCAAGGCTAAGACGGGACCGGGGTGTTTTTAGTCGGTGCAAGTCCGACATATCCCTACGCTGTGCCCTCAGCGTGGGTTGAAATCATTAGAGTTTCACTCCGACAAAAAAAAAAAAAAAAAAAAGACCCTCATAATAAAAACTTAGGCTTGCTGCTATAATAAAATAAGTTTAAGAAAACAAGTCACGAATTATATAGGTACATATATTATTTACAATTAAATATTAGTTTGTTGTTGGTGCTACCCGTCATCCTATGGCTCTATCCTTTTTTTTACGAGAAAAGCATAAAGTGTTATTTAGAAAGTTAGTTATGACTTTAATTATGAGTTTGCGTTGGCTAAATACTTAAACATATTCAACGTTTCTTTATATGGTTAGCATCGATTTTATTTCTATAAAATTGCCGACTTGAATCAGTTAATTCGTTTGGGTTGGGAGTTATTAAGTGTAAATAACATCCGTCTATGTATCTACCAGTATATAATGGTTTCTAAACGAATGAGATGCAAGATTTATTGGTAACTGTGAAATAGCAAATTAAACTACATATTACAAATAGGTACGGTAAATCATATATATCAATATACTATGTAACAAAGGGTAGATTTAAACTTAATCAGGCTAATTATATAACGTCAATCACGCAAATTTTTAACCGACTTCAAGAAAGGAGTAGGTTCTCAATACGATTTTTTTTGGTTGGTTACCTCATAACTATCGACTAGGTGAACCGATTTTGTTTTTTTTTTTAATCGAAAGCTATTAATTTGGTCCATTTTTACAGTGGGATTCATAAGAAATAAATATAAGACTTATTTTCACATGTTACGTGAACTTTGGACGTGGACAATTATAATAGATCGAACACTTTACCTATTAACTTGGCTACACACACTATTTTTATGTACGTAGAAAAATATAACATCTCTTTCCATCAAATATGGGTAATCGTCTCCAAAATGTAAACTAACCGATCCCAAGTATCTATATGTACTTAGAAATGAGCAAACATGATTGTTTCCCTGAATGTTGACGGTGGAAAGATAAACATGCATAATTTCATCAATACTTACTACTGCCACTAGGTAAGAAAGGACAGAAGGCAGACTGAACCAGTTGGTAATACAGAGGACCGCGGTAAACGAGGTTGTATGATAAAAATATGAATGATATAACATATCATCACGTCTGTATCCCCGAAGGGGTAGGCAGAGGCGTACCAATGTACAACCCACAGTTCACCGATATGTTTAGGTCCCATGTAATAGGGGGCGAGCCTATTGCCACTAACCGGGCACAAATCCAAACTCCGACCTGCTACTGAGAATTTAATAGAAAAACCCAATAACACCTTGGTCGACTTAGGAATCGAACCCAAGACCTCTAGCGTAGCAGGCGCGCTTAGCACCACTAGGCCAACGAGGCAGGCATGAATGATATAGTAAGTCAAAATATACTGTGATACAATGAGTGAGAAACTTACCGAAGTTAAAGATGCAGGAATTTGCTGAGGTACCTGCAATAACAAAGCAGTGTTTTAGTGCTTAGTTTACCAGTTACCTTTTGAGTTTAGGTAAGGCAGTAATTAGTATGTATTAGGGCCAATTACGGGTACCTTATGATGAAGTCAACAACTATTTATAACTAACGGTTTCACCCGCGTGAATACCTAGGTTCAGTTCCCGATTTGGCTTTAGAATAATGAAGAATTAAGTCTGCTGTAAAACCTGGGGCCCGAGTCCGCTATTTTAATTCAAAGTGAAGAGAGTGGTGGGTTAAAAAACATTCCAGTGTACTTGTTATTGTGCCTAATTTTCATATTCAGATAATTTTAGTTCAATGACAAAAGTACACCTGTTTGCAACTGTTGTCATTGTAGTATTCCAAGTGTCTGTTCATAACTGAATACGAAAATTAGGCACAGTAACAAGTACACTGGAACGTTTTTTTTTAACCCACCACTCACTGAATTACAATAGCGGACTCGGGTCACTGCAACTCTGTGCTAACAAATGCATTCATTGAACCGTTCTACTTAGACATAGCTACATATATTTTTCATTTTTTGGAAGATTTTTTGTTCTTCACCTTCTGTTCCTACATCTCATAGCTGTACTTATACATCGATGTTTACATTAGACGTTCTCGCTACTGATGTACATCTAGGTACATCGTACGTCGGTTTCCCTCAATCAATTTCGTTGATAAAACAATTGTTTCTGCTTTTTACAATCTGTCTTTTAGTCTTTGATGAAAAGCTCTCTATTTTTTTTCAAAGTCTCTGTTTTTCTAGTATACTTAAACATAGAGAGATATTGGTCAGTGAGTAGTAGGCTTACTTTACATGCTTAGCGTAGGTTTTTACATTATTTGTAAATAAATACTTATGTATTTTAAATTAATGCATCGTCTTCACAAATAAGGGCCGGTTTTTCCTACGCCAGATATTTTTATCTGCGAAATATTTATGAATTTATGACAGTTCTTCAATACAAAATATGTATTTTACAACGAGGTTGCATTTGAAACTATAGAGTGAGCCTATCAGAGTTTAAACCGTAAGCACTAGTGTGAACAAGTGTTGTCGTGAATTATGTATGAAGATGGAGCTTGCCGTTGTAAAAAATCTATCTAAAACACTAATATTATCCTAACAATGTCAAAACCATCGATATTTTCTTTATATAAGTTGCTCGTTGCGCGAAAATTAAATTAAATGAAAAACGAAACGTACTAGGATCAGACTAAAAACTGCTCTCGCTTGGCACAAGGGGAACCTGGCAATAGTAGCAGTCTATGCATATCATACGTCGATGGTATTTTATCTCTAGTACAAATATTATCTAAATATCAAAAAGCATAAACGTTAACAAAAATAATAAGATACAAAGAAATCTTATAAACGAAATTTATGTGTCCTTGGTCCAATCTATCTTAGTGTATTGCATAACTGCATGGGGTGGAGCAGCGAAATCTAGATTTCTAGAGCTAGAACGCGCTCAAAGATCAATACTTAAAGTGATGTACTTTAAAAAAAGAATATTTTCCACTGACAAACTCTATGACTTATGTAATCTGCTGACAGTTAGGAAGTTGTATATTCTACTTGTCATTCTCAAAACGCACAAAGAAACACCATATGATCCTAGAATCCTAAAGAAAAGAAATAAACATCGCATATTAAAAGTTCCAAAAACTAAAACAGAATTTGCCAGTAGACAATTTAAAAAACGTTCAGCCTCTTTGTACAATAAAATTAACAAACAAATGTATATTTATGATAAAAAACAATACCAATGCAAAAAAAAGCTAATAACATGGCTACATAACTTAAACTATAATGATACAGAAGCACTTCTGCAATGTGTGAATTAATAATAAAATTTTATTTAACGTTCGTTTACTTAAAGCACTCACCCATACTCTCTCTTTCTCTCCCATACTCACACACACACACACACACACACACACACACACACACACACACAAACACATACACCACACTTTTTGGTTATTCTTTTTTAGATTTCATATAATATTGTATAAAGCTCAAGACTATTAAGTAGGGAAGTGCGGAGCCTTCAACTACAGGCATTTTCCATGCTTAAATGGAGACTCCTCGACAAGCAATGTAAACCAAATATGATATGAAATAAACTTTATTATTATTATTATTATTATCTGGTGTTGGAAAATCTGGCCCTTAATCATATTTACTCAGAAATACAAAGCATATAATTCAATTTATAGCATTGACCACTGAGCTATGCCTAAGGAACTTTAGTGTGGTACTGTCCCTAATGTATTCAATTCGGTTGATAACCGCTTTTGTCCAAAAGTGAAAGTGGACAAGGACACTTTTGCTTACAACTATAAACCTGATGCATGAATAAACTTTATTACATTTAGGTAATCCTATAGATATAATCACGGGTTCTCCTTCCAACTCATATTAATTTCATGACTATCAAACAATAAGGAAATGTTTTACTTTTTCCGAAATTACAGTTATTCTGTAGTTATTATATACGCAAGTAGAGCCATAGTTTATTATGGAGTACGCTTCGTAAACCTTATCACAAATAAATTGTAGTTCAATTTACAATAATTATATAAGTTCCTAGGCCGAAACAACTGTACCTAACAGCCAATAGGCAGGCTAAAATCGCGGTCGTCTGAGAAAGTTTACGTTTTTTTAACCGACGCGCGGCAGTCTCCGTTCCGCAGCTACACAGCGCGCATGCGCGTCCACTGTCAATACACAATACCGGTTCCGTAATAATTATTAACCTAGTACTAAAATTCTTTTGAAGAAAGTCTGTGTTTAGTGATTTATGTTAATGTCACACTGAGGGATATTGGAAAAATATAAAAATGAACGTAAGTAGCTTACTGTATTTTTTACTTTCAGATTTTCACTAAGTAATTGTTTATTCAGAATTTCATCTGGCTGTTATTGTTTATACCTTTGCTTGAAAATTGGACAAAAGACACAGCCGTTTCGAATTCTATTTCAGTTTAAACCTTGTGCCAAATTCTTTCTATATTTATTTACAACGGTTAATGTACTTTTGGACTTGCGGATTTTTAAAATCCTGTAAAGTCAATGGACACAAAAACGAGTTTATCGACAAGCTATTATCTATGCAGTCGTTAAAGAAGTGGAGCGGTGCATTAAAGGCCGTTGTCCTTTAGACATTTATTCTGAACGAACTCCACAAAAAGAAATGAGTTCTCTTTTCATGAACGTGACTTGAGAGATGTTACTTATATTGGAAGTATTTCTAGGTAATAAAATAATTCTCGCCAATCAATTAAGATTTAAAATTATTGCTTAGTATAAACCCAATTATTTTAAATTAATATGTAAAAAAGTTGTTTCTGATCAAGGGTGCAAAAACTTTAAATAAGTACCTAAACGTTATTTTTACCGAAAAAAAATATTTCATTTCCGAGTATCTTGATTCGGTGATGTTTTATTATGCTTATATTTTCTTCCTCGACATAGTGAATCGTTAGTTACCTGTTTCTAGCAAAAAAAAAACTAGTGAAAGTAGCGTTGGAAAACCATAAACAACTTTTACCTGCTTTTATTTTTGTTTACCACGTCGCCTATAAATGATTCGATGCAAATGTGAAATACATATCAGTTTAAGACCTCGTTCATTGACTCAGATTATTTTTAATATTAGACTTGGTCTCTATATCAGATATTGAACCTCCAGATTCGATTAATGAAATTAGTGATTTATTTGTTGGATGCTGGATTGTACTTCTTAGTGGTTCTAAAAACAAGAGCTTCATAGCTATATCGGACTAATATCTATAAAAGTATTTTGTGCTTAACTTTAATCCCTGTATGTTATGGGTTTCAAGAAATTAATCACAAAAAATAACACTTAAACTTGGTTTAACATTTAACTTTTTGGATCACACAAATGTTTATCTCAATACGAGAATCAAACCTACATCACGTTTGACGTTGCTGTGGTGAACTATAAAGCCGGAACCCCACCGCTGCGCAGGCTGTGCACGGATGCGTGGCTCACCTCTGCTGCGTGGGCTCATTAGTTCGGCGGCGTCGGCCTCCGTTTCCACTGCGGCGCACGGACACGGATGTGTCGCCCACACAGCTCATAGCTATGCGTGGGGTACAGTCACGAGCAAAAATATGTATACATAATAATATGCGAAATTGTTAAACGAAATTAGTGAGATTTTTTGTCGAATCTCTTCTGCCATCTAGCAATCAATGCATACTGACAGATGACACTTGAAAATAAAATGGTTCAAAGATTTTTTATAATAAAAAAAAAAAAATTACTCAAAGTCAATATATTATTTTTATAATATAGACAATAGCTCTTCCAAGTAACAATATAATTTAGCTATTGTGTAGTAACATCTGTTTTACTTATTTGTATTATTAATTACTTAGTTCTTACATAAATTATACTTATCACAACTTAAATGTATGTATATATGTCGCAGACAAATAGTATAATATGGCATTTTACATACGGCGTCGTCAGTTTAAAAACGTTTGCGGCTATGTAATATGCCGTAGGCAAAATGACAACTCATTCAATCGTTATAACGCGACGTTTGTGTTATTTTAGGGTGACCATGCTCATTAAAATCTCGAGACAAATTTTGAATTACATACGTCGTCGCTCGCTTCGCTCGCTCTGTTGCAAGGTCACAATATCTAACCTAACCTAACCTATTGATCTCTGTCACAAAGTCGAACCTAATCAAGCAATGGATTTCTGGGCCCATGAATTTTTGAATATTCGATCAAATACATGTTTTTTTGACCAAAAATACTCCGCAGGAGTCCTTCACGACCCAGAGTTTATGGATATCTTAGCATTTTTGACGTGCCGGATAACCTCAAAAACTAAATACTTCAATTTGCCTAGGCATTATGTATATGGTGTTTAAATTTTCGATGAAATGTTGTGGCATATTATAAAGTGACTCGGCAATATACATTTTGCCTTCGGCATATTACATAACCGCAAACGTTTTTAAACTGACGACGCCGTATGTAAACACGCAGATTATACTATTTGTCTGCGACATATATACTAGGAACATTAATTGTTCCTCTTATTTATATTAGCTTATTCTTATAATAATGCTTCAACAATATTATGTGTGTACATATTTTTGCTCGTGACTGTACATAGTCGTGGGTCGCAGAGAAATGGCCGACCCACGCAGCTCGGATGCGTCGCACGGCCGTGGGTTGAGCTACGTTCGTGTGTTTATGACGTCATTTGCTGCGTAGCATGTCCGTGCGCTGCGGTGGAAACGCTCTCATACATTTTGTACTAAAGCGAAGCTGAACACACGTGCACAGCCTCTCCGTGCGCCGCTGTGGGGTTCCGGCTTAAAGGTTCCACTCGGCTATATGCGCAGTCTTTTTAAGTGATTTAGTTTAAATACTGAACTCATAACGGGACAAAACATACCAGTAACTATAGTTAAGCAGGTGCACCCAATTGCATAGCCTATATTCTTCAATTCTAGTTACTCTAAATACCGATGTCGAGATGTGTTTCGAAGTATGATGAACCTGTTCTGAGCTATTCATGTCACCTGTCCGGTATACTGGGTGTATGCAGCTCATATTAACAGGCAGTTCTTGTAAGCTAACGATCAGTTTTTATTTTATTTTATGATGCGTTGTGGATGAGACGAATGTCCGTCAGTTTTGCACAAATTAACAAATGGAGCAAGATTTGTAAGTTGGGTAAGACGTCCATAATTGGTACTTCACGACCAAACCTAAAGCTAAGTCAATAAAAGATTTAGCGTTCGTAATTATATGACACGCACTGGCGCACATCGCCATGATAATTTATATGGTTAATTTGAGATCCTACTCCTTTGTAGAGTCAGTTATACCTAACAGTAATTTTAAGAATTTAACCGTCTCACTAGTTGTGTTGGTTATGAATTTCCGTATCAACAAACTGTGTGGCTTGCAACTTTTATAAAAATCTTACTAATAAGCGACCCAATACGACATAACACCTTAATTTGGGCATAATTACTAAGTGTATAAAGAGAGTGTTACAAAACCACGCCTTAATTGATTACACCGATAAACTCTCTCATGTAAAAACATCCGAAACTTTTCGTTACGATACTGACTTTCACGTGTCGTAAATTACCTTTATCAGCTGTCCGCCATTTTGATTTTTAAACGTCAATCATTATTATGAGTTACACGCAAATCACGCAATGTTTCGGAACCATTTCTTTCTAGTTTATTTATTATTCTATTTTTTGGTGCAATAGAATAATAATTCGTCTAGCCCTTTTCTTTTTAAATATGATTTAGATATTAACGTTTGTTTACAAGCACACGGGTACACAAATAAGTAAGGCATAGGAAACTTGTCTTTCTTTCCGCCATGCTGTTCTTTCCCTTCTTATAATACTTATAAAGAAATCAACATGTACTTTTAAATCATCGACTCTGTGTTTCCTTTTCTTGGTATATCTTATTACAATACTTCTAAAAGAAGATTATACTTAACACGTTGCATTATGTTATCAGAAAATTAAGAAAACTTTTAGGAATTTGCTTATCATCACGTAAGTCTCACGTAGTAGGTATTCTCATATCTACATAGATGTAATCAAAAGACACATTTTAAAGACGTGTCTTTATCGTTAAATTCTATATCAAGCTCTACATATCAGAACTTCAAATATAACAACAGGAAAAATCACATGTTTACCCATTAGCCTAATTCCTAAAACCTGGTTTTAGGAAATTAGTTGACTAAAAATAAAATGAACTCGAATGACCTGTCTAGACTTTCTCAGAACTCTTATATGTAGTACAAGAAGGTACATAAGTAATATTGGTTGTATACTATTGTCAGGGAAGAATGAGTCATTGGTATGAAGACATTTAGAGCCTGGCGGTATTCGGGGACCTTCCGGAAGTGCATTCTTGAAGAATTGTACCGTTCTGTACTGTTAAATCTAAACACTACTTGAAAAGGAGACCATATATGATATAGATTATATTATGTTTATCAAATATTATATTAAAAAAAATTATAACGGCTTCTACTCTAAGGATAATAAACAACAAGAAGATCTCGTCACAAACCCAGGGGGAGATGGGGAGACGAAGTCAACACGTTTGAGCGGAACACGACCCTGTTGGCCTTGGACAGGGATACATGGAAAGCGGGATGGAAGGCCTTTGCCCTGCAGTGGGACACTAATGGCTCAAAAAACAATAAAAAAAATCTAAGATAAATAACCTCACTACTTAGTACTAGATATACATAGATCACATCTTCAGCAAAAAACCGCATAAATAGTATTTAATTACGTATATACCTAAGTAGAATAGCTTAGGCCTTTGCCCTGTAGTGAGAGTTAAAAGCTGTAATTATATTAATTTTCCAACATGTGTCAATGAAAGTCCATAATCAACTCCTATTAAAACCAGTTTAACATTTAAGTTAAAATTAACAGAGAAACTGTTATGAGTGTTTAACAGTTAAAAAGCTGCAATTATGATCGACACTAAAAGCTTAGGCCTATTAAAACTGCGAGCAAATTGGATTTGCGAAAACCAGGTGCCAGGTTCAACGTAATTAAAAAAAAAGCACTTTACGAAAAAAGAAAAGTTGTTTATAGTGCTTCAACAGAGTCTGGTGAAGCAGTCAGAACCTGCGCTTAGGCTTGCTGCAAAGATTCCTACCAAAAAAAGTCCTTTAACAGTTTTATATTATACTAAGTAAATAATTAGGCTTAAATAACTATGTAGAACTTTTTGCATATTGCTTTTTTTCAGCCACAGTACCAATATCACGCGTGTATAGCCGCGAAAGTTAATAAAAAGTACCTATTTACCATTGAAGGATTAATTACAGGCTAAGAACTAACTATCCTATGTGTTACCACAAACACATGTAACATTTTATAACACACACAAAAACTAAGATTAGCTCATTACACTTCCTGGTACAGTCAACCACACAGGTCTGGTAACCCTTTGGCAAAACAACACCTTTATTCCGTTGCTTTAAAGTTGATTTTTGTATTTCATTGTTGGTTCATTTGCGGTGGATTGTTGACGAGCCTAGCCCAAATCAATCAGTTACACAATACAGATGTAATAGGACAAAAACGTTACACTTTGGGAAGTGAATGTAAGGCGCGATAGACTGTGAACTAAACAGCTATTATACCGTAATTTTTAACGATTATCGATTACTACCCGGTTAAGGCGTTATTCGCGATTTATTTGTTATGCACTACATTATTAAGACATTAACGTAATGCTTGGAGCGTAAGTAATGGCCTCTACTACATAAAAATAGAGATAAATTAGTTTTTTACTCCAAGATTTTTCATACCCTTTTTTCGGATGGTGTTGGTTTAGATGCATACGTAAAGTATCGTATTTCTTTAAAATATTACTGTCTTAACTATGTTTATGATTACGCAAGTGCGTTTCAGTTCTTATTTTGTTTTGTAGTCATGAATGACTGAATTATTAGATCACCATTCAGTAGTCTAGCCAACTTTTTCACAAAGCTCTCATAACATACCATGTTATGGAGATAAATAAGCAATGTAAGTACATAGAGAAAATCTTCCTATCAGGCAATTGTCGAAGTTGGAAGATCAAAAGAGATTAGCTAAGGTAATTTAATCAGCAAAAATAAATGACTCCAGTCTTCAAATAAAACATTATTTCTGTCAAGAACTTTAAACCTTCTTTGGACTTATTACAATGCGATCATAAAACGAAAGCAAATCGTTTGCATGATTCATAAGTAATAAAACCGGTTGTACAGTAAACAGAGCCTGAATTTGTTACTGTTTGCATTAGCTCCAATAACTGCAGCACAGTCAAAGACCTTTAGTTTATGGTAAGGTTTCTTTAAAGGGGGGGGGGGGCAAAGGCAGCTCGACGTATTGATGTAAATAAAGAGACAAGATAAGAACCGATTTAGGAGAGCCTAGTATAAGAAATCTGAAAACGACTGAAGACAAATTTTAAGATAAAATGTTATTTTTTTATTATATTACATGCATAAATTCAGCGTTCTAAACGTTCTACATAAGCTAGGTTATGGTGATGACCACTGAAATTGTCTGAAATCAAGCTCTTAAGTTATCTTCCATTTGAGTATTCCATTCAATGATTGACAGGAATAATTGAAGCAAGTTTTCATACATAACTTGCCTTAAAACAGCAACCGAAAATTATTTTAAGTATTCTTGTTTACATTTTCAAAGAATACCTACAGCTGTGTATTGTGTTGCTATGTCAAGATCATACGTCCTAAATACTACGCCGTGTTTAATATAACCTTGTCACAAGTTGCTTAACTACAGAACATTCAGTAACTCAATGATTTTATAGCCAAACGTGTAAAATGTCAAGTCAGAGTCATTTCAGAAACTATTTTTAAGTCAGTGTTATTGAATTGTTCTTTGGTGACGAGTATAAATATTTAAGTGCAGACCACATACATATAATCACGCCTCTTTCCCTTGTTGGGGTAGGCAGAGACTACTTCTTTTCACTTGCTACGATCCTTACACTCGTTTCGCTTCGTCCACTTTTATTATTCCCTTTATACATGCTCTTCGGTTTAAGGTACTCTTGACCTGGCCTTTTTTCATACACTCCTGCAGACTCAAGATAGAGTCATGTTAGTCGTCCAGTGACAGATACTTAGGGAGTAGTATATTATAAATGTTGAATAAAAACCAACAAGCTTTTAAAACTTATGAACAAGAAGAAACAAGGTTTTAAAGACGAATCATTAATATATTTTTATTTTCGATTTCTCTTATCCCAGATCTGCTTTTCTCTTATCCCAGACCTGCTACGAAAATTTTGTAATGAAACAAAAGATGCATTTCTAAATATAGTTTTTAAATAATTTACTGTTTCTGAAAGTCTGTCTCAAGGCCAATATCTTTAAGTAACTTATGAATAGCATGAGTACCTAATGTATAAATTAAATAAGCACGTTTTGTCTGTAACATCGACAATACTTGGAGCCATCGTCATAAACTTCTTACGCGATAATATACCACAAGGTCTGATCGATCGTGACCTGCTTACTTTGCAGAATTCATGGTAGTGGTTAGTGACGTCATTTTACTCGAATATCCTGAAGTCGCGAATAGAATATCAAGTTAGCTAAGCAAGTATTTCTGGTACTTTTTATGTCTAAATTGCTTAACCGCATCTGACGAAAACTTCAAGAACAATAGCCAAACGGATGATTAATATCGTAAAACAGTATTGGTACCTATTCTAATATCATAACATTCCGTCAACGGTTTATTAAAACAATTTAAGACTATAATCCATAAACATTGGAATGTATAAAACAATTTTCTCTTTCTATTTTGACATGTTAATTTATAAATAAAAGCGTTTAGTATCTTTCTGTTTATAAATTCAGTGTATTTTTATAAATAGAATGTTATTAGAGACTAGTGGGTAGTATGACCATAGACTAGGTCAGTAGAAAGTTTTTTAATTATACCTTTTTTGTCTTAACTCTATTAGAAGGAGAATTTTATTATCCCTTATAGGGTTCAAGATAATAGAAGCAGATTAACTGGTTATGGCATACCTGTATAATAAATAATAGCATTGTGACGAGTATTTTCGCTTATCTAAACAAGCTATCCCATTAGAAAATTATTAAACATTTACGAAAGTTACTCTTAATATTTAAAAAGTTTTCAACTGCTTATTCAGATTTTTACAGCATTAGTTTTGACTTAAAGTTCTTAAAATCTATTTTTTCATCGGCAGCGGCAGGAGTCTTTTTACGTTTTTGGGTACCAACTACCAGGGTTCCATAAAACAAAAGACATAAACTCGAGAAGAAACGAACTCGTACGAACAAACACTATTAGCGCGTGTTAAGGTCGCTCACTCCTTGATCACTTCCGAATTCAAACGTGATTCGCATCCGACATCCGATTTCTATTGTTACTGCGAACCAACCATTGTTTATTTAAAGACTATTGGTATGGCTCCCGAAGCATGGCCGAAAGCAATTAAAATAAGGCTACACAAAGTACTTTATGAGGAAATTTGTGGAATATTTCTATAACACTATAAAATTAATTAGAAAAGTTATACTAATTACTTATTTACTCATTCGTTGAATCGTGGGGAATTCGGAAGGAATTGAATGCCATAAATTCAAATAAGGAACGTTCTTGAAACAATGAGTTCACACATTCAAAAAGTTCTTCTATTATTTATTTTACGAAATCGTTGGTGTTGCCATCATTATATCCGAATATTTCGTGGGAAAAATCACCATGAATGAATGCATCTAGATTTAAATCTTTCTGGTCTAAAAACGAGTGTGAAATATACACATTGCGTAATTTATCTCGCACAATGTTGCGCACTAATAATCAATCTGATAATTAATATAGGGTTAGTCACAAATAGCTATACTATTAGCTGTTTAACCTAATAAACTGTACCTATCACTATAACGGGCAACGACGTTATTGATTTATTAACTATGTGATCCCTGGTTACTGGGTCACTGATTAGCTGACAATTTGCAAATTATATTGTACTCACATATTTAGCGATATAGTTTCACTAGATGAAATTTCATTCGATAGTTTATTGCCTTAAGACAGGTGGACTTTTTGACAGCTTGTTTTATAATATGTTTATAGGCTCACAGTAAATTTAAAATAACGATATTTGTAAATGTTTCCGTTTAGTGCGACATATGTTATTATGTGACGACATTCTTCCTTTTAGTTTCCACATTACAGTGAGAGTGTACACACAAGGAAATCGCGAATATCGTATTAGCCAGCACTGCCGTGACCGACCGTCACCGATTAATTGTGCAACCGATGTAGGTCTAATACTAACTGAAATAAGACCTATAATCGATTGCACAAGTGAATGCGCAACTTTGTCAAGCCTTTCAACCGTGTAGTTGACAGTTAGCCGTTTCTCTTTTCGAATGAACAGACAAAGGACTTTTGGGTTGCACCTGTGCCTTGTTTTAAAAATAGTTTCCTTTTTGTCTATGAGGTCAGCCATCTTGGATAGACGGTGATGTTTTGCTTGAAAAAATTCGATCGTAATGATAAAAAATAGATACTGGTAACGCAAAAATAAATAAATCAAGAATCAACGGTTTTTTTCTACTTCAATCTTTATACAAAATTTCGTAAAATAAAGAACTAGGCCTAGCTATCAAGAACCTTTAAACTGAAAACGATTTAAACGTCTAATGCAGAGTCTACACTACATCCCACATAGCAGTCTACTAACCGTTTCGTAATAAACACTAAGCTATTCAGGATATAAACTAGTCTGCCTTTATGAAACCTACAGATTAATGTAGCAATATTAAGCGAACTCGTTTCTCCTTCCACAGAAGTCTATATTCCAATGAAGGCAAACCAGTGAAGGGCCCAACACCTAGTCTAACTGAAGCTCTAATACTGCATTTACTTGTACGAACATTAACGAAGTTGAAGTTATAAATAAATACAATACTTAGTTTTACTTTTGAAAAAGCTCTAATTTTTAAGAACCTAGCTAATGAAATCTGAAGAGACAAAACACAACAACGGAATATTGTCGTTATCATAATAATACTTAATCCGTATCTTATATTTTATACGCACTGATTGATAGAGACCTAGAAGCAAAATTCTAACGTTATACAATACAGTTTGTACATAAGCCAATGTGCTACACAAAATCACCATTCTTTATAAGAACATCAGATTACAACGAGCACTGAATAAGACACAAATATCTGTCAGATAGTGGTCAAATCGAGGAAGCCTTCCTTCCCCCTTCCGTGCTTAAAGTGCCGCTGGTAAGATCACAGAATGAGACAAGCATTAAAATTTGTGTTGTGTGATATAGGTAGGTACATTAAACATTATTGCGCAATTGTGTGATCTATAATGATAGTTTTAAGTCTAGGTGTTCATTGTGCATGTGACTTGTAGGTGCGTATGTGACATAAAATGTCCCAAGAAAACTGAGATAAATTAAACAAATAAGCTTTCGCACCTAATGAAGCCACCTTTCATATTTCTCATAATTTCAGACGTTCACAGGAAGTTGAATAATCTGTTCTAACAATAACATATCTTAAATTACGCCTGAGTTTTTTCCCACATTTTATACGTAATTTCCGTAAGACAATTGGGGTTAGAATTTTACTTTCTATTATAAGGCTATCTAATCGAGATCATTAAACTGAGCAAATAAGTACCTCAGTACCTAGATATACTTATCTTATACATAGTTGTTAATAGCTAGGTAAACAGATTGGTTTAGGCTAAGAAGTATATTTGACTTGTTGGTCTAGTTGTTAGTGGCCCTGACGGCTATACCGGAGGTCGTGGGTTCGATTTCCACTTTTCCACATTTTTTCAGTGCATAACACAAGCTGTCTCAGAGCTTAGCTTGGGATCAGATAACCGTGTGTGAGTTGTCCTGGAATATTATCATTATTTACCAAATATTGAAACTAGGTCATCATAGCGCTTTTTTTATAAAAATATTAAATTTCAACAACTTCCCTGTCCAATGTGTCTCACATATGAGCATGCCTACTATGGCTATTGGCGGTACAGTTAAATTGTTCAAGAAAGTTTGTTTTCTCTAAAACTGCCGAAAATTGCCAACCCTATTAACGTAAATACAAATTCTAAATAAGTGTAGTTGCCAAGTAAAAGTGTAATAACACTTTACTACACATACACGTGTAATTAGCCGGCTGTCACATAAACTGCCTATGCGTGTGTTTAAAAACAAAACAAATGACAGTTGGGTAGGTATGTAGTATTTTGAAATGAGGTAACAAATTGATTCGACAAGCATCGTGTGTGCCTTAGCTTCGTAATTTGTCTTCAGCTCAATGGGTCACAAGTACTCTCACGAGAGGAATATCTTGCTTCATTTTTAGATCCCGGTCATAGGAGGGGTGTATAAGTTTGTCGCGTCTGTCAATGTACCTGTGTATCTGTCTATGGCACTCTAGCTAATAAACGAATGGACTGATTATGATGCAGTTATTTTTCTTTGTTTAGGTACGTAGAGAGAGTGTTGTTTGATCGAGAGGGTTCTTGGCTATAATTTATAGAAGCATTTGGAAAGTATACGCAATTTACTAATACATATGACCGGGGGGGTAGGATGCTTAAAAACAAATTACCTAGAATACTTCTAATAAAAAATTACATAGGAATAGTTTTTTCGTAGTAATCAAAAGTCTTGATTTGAAAACAATGAAATTGGTAGCCTGATATGCGCCATGCGGTCAACCGAAACGAAGTAAATAATAGTAATGATCAAATAATAGAAGCATGCTGTACTTACTTTATGCCGTTCTCCTCAAAAGGTCAGCGCCAGCCATCGCCCTAGCTGATTGCTGTCGCCATTCACAAGCACTCCGAAAGCCGGAACGATAAATCACTGAACTCGGAAATAATTGATTGTTCTAAGGAAGGCTACCCTCCTTTAAACAAAATATTTTTAAACACTTTTATTTAAGTACACTACAGTATGAAACCTATGTATGGGATTTTAAAGGTATATTAAAGCCTTAATAAAATATAAAATACAACCACTTTTTAATTTTTATACCAATTAATAGAAAATCACCGTTAAATTATTAAGTCATATACCTACCTACACACAGATTAAAAAAAGTTTCTGTAATATGATTTCACTTCTCCACACTACAGAACGTTTAGGTCACAATCGTCAAAAACCATAACGACACACAATAAAAGAAAGCAAAAATTTAAATAAAAACCAAAATAGAGTTTTTTTTTAATTCTTCGTTTTCTTATGAACAACGTCATAACTGAGGCCACAAATTATGGTTGTCAACTACATTTCTTACGTGCCGAGGCAATGGTATTGCAAAGAGAAATCCTAAGTATTCCTAAGTACTAGGTTTCTCGTAAAACCTGCCAAGACATATCTAAAACAATTTAACACAGCTAACGCTAATACTCGATAATCATTTAGAAATTCAAATGAGTTTCAATTAAGTATTTTATGTTCTGTAAATATTGTTTGTTATTTTTCGTATCATTTTATTAATGCAATATTATACAAAATATATAAATTCTATTTTTAAAAGTTTAAACTAAACTTTCTCTCGAACATTGCTTTCGATTTGATTTCGTTGTCAAGAATTAAAAAAGTTATCGAGTCGATTTAAAAAAAATAAAGAACCGTTGGTCACGATTGTCGATTGCTCTATTCGATTTTGTTTAAAAAATACGGATTTATGGTTGCGTTGTTTCAAAATATAAAAAATAGACGTCGTGGTTTTGACCTCTGTTGGATACAAAAATAAAATCATTATGGAAAGTAAAGAAAGTTGTTAGCAATTTTAATGAGTTGTTTTATGTTATTATAAAGCCAACCGGTTTTGAGAATAGTTTTTTTTTTCAACCAGGTTTTGGCTTATGGAATATAGTACCGAAGGTATTACACCCATAGCAATGTACATTTTACTCGATTGAATTTGTCCACACTTTACTCGTCGTGCTAAAAATTATCAATACAATCCAAAATAAATAACTAATTAAGAATAGAATATTGGTATTTATTTACACTGTTTGATTCTATACGATATTTAATTCAAAATAAACGCTGAGCGAATGTAGTTTCTTTAGCAACTAAAACCGGGATCCTAGGTATTACGTGTCATATCTTGCAGTTGGCTTTCGTGGCTTGTATATAATCCTCAATTTATATTCATCAGTATTCATATCAAACAAGAATCGAATAAGACCAAAGATGGTTTAAGAATCGACTTTACATTACTGGATCACTAAAACTTAACAAACGCCTGCATAAAGCCATTAATTCTATTCATATAATATTTTAGCGTTATTAAGCTAAACCATCTTAATGAAGTACAGGTATTTAAAACCGCAATTTACCAAATTACTTATGCATATATCGGTGGATTCATCAGCAATTATTCTAAGAAATTTACTAAACCTGATTGATTGGTCACCGCATTATATGCAGGTAAATACGCATGTAGGAAATAAATGTATTTTCAGTAGAATAACACGAAGTATTATCGAAATATTTCAACTGAACTGTGTCGTGAATATACCGTGTCTACAGGTAGTAATTATATAATTAAAACATCGAATAATTTAACAATTTAATACAGGCGAAGGAAATCGAAAATCAAGTGCGTGGTGAACGAGTAATGATGCGCAGCAGGCTGAATAAAATTAACCTCCTTACAAAAAATGATTTAGTTTTATCACTTTATCTAGCAATATTGTAATAAAAGTAAAATATAATAAAAAAAGGTAAGGTCATTTTTATTTGGTCCAGTGATAACAATTTGAGTATTTTCAGAATTGTTTTTATCAGCAATTTATCTACATCTTAATAGCGAATAGTTGCTAAGTTTTGTATGTATGCCAAGCTGATTCGTGAGGAAAAGTATAGGCTACTTTTATTTCAGAAAGATAATAAAATATTTTTTAATTATTTAAAAACCTAAAAATTTGAACGGGGGTACAACTAGAAAGACAATTTATACAGTTGGGGTTTAGAAATCATTCAAATCAAAGCAATATAGCTAAGTCCTAAAAAACGTATTGAACCAAACATACATAAACACAGCTAATTTATTCAAAATCAACAAAGACTACAACTTTCATCGGATCAGATTTACGTCACGGACGAAAATTTCCTCGAAGTATTAATGCTAGTGTTTATAGCTATAAACTTTCTCCCAGTCCGTTGGCATTCTCATAAATCTTGAAGGACCTGTTATACAAGTAAAACCCTTACTTTCGCTCCTATTTTGTTTAATTCAGTAATTAACACGTTCACGATGTTATGTCATTGCAAGGGCCGTTGACAGGGCCTTTCGCAACTCTGAAAGAAAGGAGTTTTGTATATTGATACAGATTTTTGAGACCTTATAAAGTTGTTTAATAACGATGTCGAAAAAAATAGGGCTTTAGGTATATAACCAAACTAGTTTTTTTCACGAAACAATAACGGCCTTACAATGGACCCTTTTGTATGTAACCTCTTTAGTTCCCCACTGCTGTGTAAAGGTCTCCCCCGTCTGCCTCCAGACTTTTCTGCCTCGAGCCACATGACACCAATTACTTAAGAAGCGATCCATGTCATCCCGTCACTGTCTCCTTGGCCTGTCTCCTCTGCGAATTCCGGCATTAGGGACCGGGACTCGGTAGTTATTTTCGCCCACCTGTCCGGAGTCACACGGCAAACGTGTCCAGCCCAGCTCCACTTCAACTTGGCTGTTTGAACTCCTACATCTGCGAATTGTGTTTTGAGGCGTAAAATGGTCCCGGTTCCTAAAAAAGAAATAGAACTATGATATTTATTTTATTTAAAATAATATAAACACAATATGTAAGAATGTTAAAGCGTTATGTATGTGTAGCAGATTATCATTAATATGGTCGAACAGATAGTGCTAGTAGGAAGCAGGATCAAATCACAACACGCATGACACATTATAACAACATTATTCATTGATGAATAAATACATGAAATATCTGATTCATATATAACGATAATATTGAAAGATGTTCCGTATAAGTCGAAAATGCATAATAATATGCGATACATAACTCATGAGAAAGTAAATCTTTCTGTCTTTCGTCTGTCTGTTACATTTTCACAGCTATATTGCTTTATAGATTTTTTTGAAAGTTAGGATAGCATTAGGTTGAATTCAAGTAAGGACTTTTTGGCTCGGCAACCGACACCCAAGCGAGCAGAGCCACGGGCAACAACGAGATTCGTAGAAAAAAATAACTTTGCTACAAAAACCGATTGTTTTAATGGTTAGTCGATTAAGTGCGGTAACTTAACTAAACAGAGAAAGTGTCATCATGTCTTAACGTTGTTATTTGTGTGACACACGATTTGATTAGAGAGAATAGGTGACGCAAAAACGCGTGTCTTACCATCCATTAGCAAAACTACATTTTGATGAGCCGTTTTGTAAAATCGACTAAGTATTTCGTCACTATCCCGTGCTAAATAGTCATGTGCAATCGTGTCTAATCGTTTTGCCAATCCTTACGTCTAATAGCTTGAATGCTCAGAGTAACCAGTTCATGTACGAGTGCCATACTCTAAAATTAACTGTAATGCCAACATAATTTGCGACGAATAATTAAAGGTTTTTGCTGAGAACGTTTTTAGCTATTCTAGTTCTCTTATACACTAGGAACTGTGTTTTCAATAGATAATTTACTTCCGCAAGTTATTTGAAGTATATCAACTATATCTCATGATATAAATACAATTTCAGAGGTGTGGCTATGCACAGAGCTTAGTTTCATGAACTATATTATAATAATTTCTTCCTAGTAGACATACTCACAAGAAACTCGTTATATATACTAACCACAACAAATTCATACATCAGATCTTTTACACTCAACTAAACTGCTTCCCCTATTACACGCCAGCTTAACGTAATGGCGAATATCGCTTAATAACATAACAATAGACCGAAAGTTCCGTTGCGCATCTCCCAAGGCGGTTTCACTTTCATTTGCGATTCATTTCACGAAAGCGACACATGCTCGCGTGAATGCTAATCGACTACGGTCAGTCGCGAGTCCAGCGGTGCAGCCCTATTTCCCAGCGGCCATTGAGTTCCTTGTTTCGAAATTTGAAAATGATTCGAGACGGTTCTGTTAGTTCTTTTTGGTGTTATTTAAATGTACGTAATGTTCTTTATTGTAGGTGTTTTCATCAAATAAAATGGTTTTTTTTTTTTGGAAGATGTCTTTGCAATAAGCCTGAGCGCAGGATTCGAATGCTTCACCGGGCTTATAGGTAAAAAGTGCCTGTATCTGTGTACATACTACCATATCTTCCTCTTCAGAACCAGTGTTATTTATTTTAATAAGAACACCGACAAATTGAAATTTAAAATAGCATGTATCTATATCAAATAGTCAATATCGATCTTCGGGCCGGGTCACTATGAAAAATCGTGATTCTTTGCACTGTGAATTTAAGACTGTGGTCATTTCTTTGAACCTCTTGCACCGGCACGTATTACTTCAATTACTCATATGTTTTATCGAATCTAATGAATCACGCACACAATAATTCTCACAAAAGTACCGACGTATAATTTAAAATACATTGTATGGTTACCAAATATAATTTTATATGTCTCCTTGACTCACACAGTTCTGCTTGCACCTCACGTACGAACCGACCTGTCGTTGCTAAACAAACAATTGACTGTGGCAACACTGGAAAATTGGTTTGGTAAATGTTTTGGCAATATTCATTATTTATTCCCACCCGTCTATCCTTCATTGTCTTGGAGTTTGAAACTGACAAAAACTGTCTGGCTTTAATATTTTACTTTAAGTGAGATATTTTACTTTAAGTATGTCTGAACTGAAAACAATGCAACTAGCATAACTATCGCTTTCGCGCTGCTAGCTCTCTTATCAATAGTATTTTGTTCTCCTTACATACTTTGGTAACATTATATTTTTTAGAGATTTTTCATATATTCTTGTGACATTATTATTTCAGATATGATTAAGGCTCTTAGCTCAACATTTTTATGAAAATATACCTACAAAATAATATGGTATCTATTACTTAAGTAAAGTTGTGTATACCGGGGAGCAGAAATAGAGAAAAAAATACCTACTCCTTCTACTAGAAAATGTAAATATCAACCCATGAAACAATAAAATATCAAACACAAATATTTTTTTTGAATTAAGTACCTGTAGGTATCCGAATTTCACCACCATAAGTATGGTTCAGCTATTGAACCGTACTTATTGGCTACCTGCGCTTTGAAACGGAGTAAGAATTTAATCATGTTTCACAACATCAATAAACCATAATTCAGTATTCAGAATCCATTTCAATCGTGTATTGTTCCTTTTAACAAGAGTCGTTGAATGCAACGAAGTCACCTGATTTACCTTAGAGTATACATAAGGAACTAGAGTGAGCCTATCAGAGTTTGAACGTAAGCACTAGTGTGAAATGGTTTTGTCGTGAATCGAATCGTTATGTAGGAAGATGGAGCTTGCTGTTTTAAAAAATCTATCTAAAACACTAATAATATCCTGACAATGTCAAAACCATCGATATTTTCGTATATAAGTTTCTCGTTGCGCGAAAATTAACATAAATGAAAAACGAAATGTACTAGGTTCAGACTAAAAACTGCTCTCGCTTGGCACAAGGGGAAACCAGCGATAGTAGCAGTCTATGCATATAGTACGTCAATGTGATTTACAAAATGGCCTCCATCGCAGTAAAGGGGACGCATAACATTCATTTATTCAGGACCGCATCCAGTTTCATAAAGTAGGTTTATGTAACGCATTGTGACGGATTAGGCAATAGCAATGTCGCTCGTATAAAATAATAGAACTCGACATGGAATAATCAACACTATTTAGTGCTCGTTTGAATGTAATATGACAAGGTAATGTTTCATATTGTCGAATTAATGGTTGATGCACGATTCTTATATACAACCACGTTCCGATTTCTCATGATCATCGTAATACGCATAGGTCTTATAAAGATCAATAAAAAAATTAATAGTTTCAAACATAATATTTGGTGTTAAATAATTGATGAAAAAATCGATATGATTTATTTCATTAACTCATTTTAATCTGAAATTTGGTAAAGTGACTCTATACCTTTTTTGGATAAATATACCCTTTCTGTAAAATACTGTATAATTTACATAGCGCCTAAGTGGACTCTATTTCTCTTCATTTTTTATGTCTTACGAAACTCACAGTCTTCTGAAAATTACATACATATAATCACGCCTGTTTCCCGTAGGGGTAGGCAGAGACCACTTCTTTCCACTTGCTACGATCCTTACATACTTGTTTCGCTTCATCCACTGTCATAATTCCCTTCATACATGCTCTTCGGTTTAGGGTACTCTTGACCTGGCCTTTTTTCAAGACATCTCCGATTTGGTCTAGAAACGTCCGCCTAGGTCTACCCCTTCCAACACTTTCATTCACACTCGCCTTATACACTTTTTTCGTCAATCGTTCCTCATTCATTCTCTCGACATGTCCAAACCATCTCAACATACCTTTATCAATTTTTGTCACTACATCTTCATTCAGACCACAACGTTTTCTTATTGCACTATTTCTTATTCTGTCACTCAGTTTAACTCCTATCATACTTCTTAACGCTCTCATCTCAACTGCATTTATTCTGCTTTCATGTTTCTTCTGCCATACCCAACTTTCACTTCCGTACATGAGTGTCGGGACCAACACTCCTCCATGCACAGCCAAACGAGCCTTGTTAGACACCTTCCGACTGTTCATAAAGGAATGCAAAGCTCCATTCACCATGTTTCCTGCATTCACTCTCCTTTCAATATCACTCTCACACTTTCCATCTCTTGTAAACTTTGAACCCAGATACACAAACTCATTCACCTGTTCAATTGGTTCATCCTCAATCATGATATTGCAGTTTGTCACTGCCTCGTTTCTTTCAAACACCATCACTTTCGTCTTCTTTACATTCATCTTCATTCCCTTTCTAACAAAAGTTCCACTCATAGCAGTTACCATCTCCTGCAACTCGTCGGCTGAAGATGCAAGTAAAACTTGGTCGTCAGCATAGAGAAAACATTTGACGAGTAACTCATTCATTCTCAACCCACTTTCATTCTCTTTTAAATCTGTCAAGCAATTGTTCATGAACAGATTAAACAGCCACGGTGACGCTACACATCCCTGTCTAACACCTTTTTCGATATTAAACCATTCAGTGTATGCCCCGTTTATCCTTACACAAGCACTAGAATCCCTGTAAAGAGATTGCAATGCTCGTATGAGGACACTGCTCACACCGTTCACGGACAATGCTGACCACAGTTCATTCCTCACCACTCTATCATAGGCCTTTTCTAAGTCCACGAACGCGCAATAGACCTTCTTGTTTTTAGCCAAGTACTTTTCGGCTATGCACCGCAAGGAAAAGACCTGATCCGTACATCCCATTCCCTTTCTAAATCCCGCTTGTGCATCCCATACTTTTTCGTCTGTTTCATTCACAACCCTTTCAATCAAAACTTTCGCATACAATTTGCCGACGACACTGAGAAGGCTTATACCGCGGTAATTTATGCAGTCCTGTCGTGACCCTTTCCCTTTGTACAATGGCACGATAACGGCTTTGCACCAGTCTCCCGGCACTAGTCCATTGCGCCAGCACAAATTGAAAAGGCGATACATCTGAAAATTAATATGTCTATAATTAATATGTCGTATGTCGAAAATGGAAATGTGAATGTACTGAATTGTGATAATGAGAAAATAAATACTATTCTATTCAAAAAAAAAATAGGTACTCTAGCAGTAAGTATAGGCACTTATCTAGAGCCTTGAAAAGTCTGCAGAAAGTATTAAATACTCACGCTTATTTATACACTTATCTACTTAGTAGAAACTTTGGTGATAAAACATGCGAGTGCAGACAATACTGAATCTCAGGTTCCCACTGAGATTTCGTTACAATGCCTTGTTTTAAAACACGGGAGATCGGCGATTATGGCCACTGACAATCACTGTATAATTTAAATGAGTAAATATTTTTAGTTATTTTACAGTAAAGGAGCTTGTGCAATAATTTCTTATTTTAATAATTTATAATCTTTGCGTAAACATATTTTATTCAAGCCTACACTTTCTCTACACTCCTGCCACATCTCTGCCCTGATTCCATATCTGGCTCTGGTGAGCTATTTTATATCAATGGAGCTTCTAATTAATTAGGAAGTTAGTCAGGATTGCCTCACATTGTATCTACTAAAATTTTCTGATTATCATGCTGAACGCCATGAGCTTATTTAGAGTCTTTTGTGTAAAATTTTCTCATGTGAAACCAAAGGTACCGTTTTTTTATAACTTTACGGGGGAATCACGCAACCATTCTTGAGTTACTTCTGCAATCCACTGACATTTAACTACCCCGAAAAAAAAACTTTTCATTGAACATTTCTTCAGCATCCCTATTAATAATTCACTACGCACGTCATCAAAATCTGTGACAACGACAGTAACTTCACACGCTACTCAAAATCGCTTATATAACCTCAATCATCTTTAATCTTAAAGCCCTCAGTTAAGACAAGAAGCCATTAAGACTTTCACAAGTGAATAGACATTGCATCATCAATAATTATGGCGGCAAAACATTGCTCTAGTAAATCAACTGTTTTTAGGTCACGGCTCAAAATCTAAGTATGGGAAGATTCCAACAAAGGCCTATAAAAAGGAACAATGTGTTATCTGCATATTTAATGAACGGTGATAGATGAACGCTAAGTACCTACATGGGAGATGAAAACCCGTGCTTAAGTGCAGTGATATAATTTGGGTCCATGTTTTCTGAATCTGAAGTTAAAGGATTGACTAGACCAAAACCTTGTTAGTAGGTTTATGTTTTTGTTGTCATTTTGATACAGCGTTAGGTAGAGTAGCTACATATTGTCGTAATTTGCAAAAACGTTTTATCCTGGTACCGGAAAAAAGTATTGAAGGAAAAAGGTTTTAGTGGATAAGACTCCAGCACGCCTATCCATCTTCCCTAGAGCAGAGAGAGTCTGTAAGGTTCTCCAGGGTTTTAAAAAGTCTTCTATGTCACATATTCTAGTTTCAAATCGTTCTCTGGACGATGATATTTTATATAAGCAAGCTAACACAGTCAGCAAAGCAACAAATCTTCGTTCCCTAAGCACTGCTATTAGCATTAACCTATTTTGACGAGTACTAGCTTATGAAATTATGACGTATGTTCCAATATTACAAGCGGTCTTGTTAATGGTTCTGATACTTGACTAATCTAGCAATATTAACCCTTATACACGAGAGCATTTATGAGGCAATTAGGTTATTTTTAGACAAAATACGGTGACCTAAAGATTTAAATTGCCCTGATTCGCACAAGGTCAAAATCGTAGCTTAAGTTCTATCGGTAAATTGCAAATGGTTTCCTGCAATTCCGCTTTATATCTGATAAAGAAAAGGGAGAAAATATTTATATACTTTGGGTGCTTTGAAACTACAAAGTTACCCCTAAAGCCCCTATCCTATATTTGACAGTCAGACAGTTCATAAGGATAACCACAGAAAAAGTCTTAAATTCATACCTATCTATGTCAAAAAAAGTATGTAACAAAATTTCCTGCGGAAAAGGTGTCAATTTCTATCAAAATTCATCACGCGCTCAAGAGAAAATACGTGAACTTAAAAAGTAAGGAAGATGTTCTATGCAAATAAGTAACCGCTATTAATCGCTTGAACTTGCAAATTATAATCCGGTATTCGCACGATTTGTATGTTTTCGTTTCATTACTATTCCAGTAATTCAATGTCACGACTGAGCTACAATCATAACCAAAAGTTTAAAAGAAAGTTTTGATGGAAGACCAGTAGTGCTATTCTGTAACATTATTTTCATATCTCGACGGCGGAATCCGCGGTAAGATGTCAAATACGTATTCTCAGATTTGAATTCTAAATCAAGGCCAATTGGGTTCACTTTAGAAATGAGCTTTATTGTCATGCAGGTGAAGCTCGATACCGAAATTATTTACAGATTTTAAAAACACATAGAGATAACACTCGAGAGTGCCTCGGTGGCATAGTGGTGCTAAGCGCGACTGCTACGCTAGAGGTCTTGGGATCGATTCCCAAGTCGACCAAGGTGTTATTAGGGTTTCCATGAAATTCTCAGTAAAAGCTCGGAGTTTGGATATGTGCCCGGTTAGTGGCAATAGGATCGCCCCCTATTACATGGGACCTAACCATACCGGCGAACTGTGGGTGTACATATTTACACCTCTGCCGAACCCTTCGGGGATACAGGCGTGATGTTATGTTATTTTTTTGAGATAAAATATCTGCAAACGATCTTTCCCCTATTGCCGTCATAAACTTTTTGTAACTGGGATTCCTAAAGATGGGTGTTTAGAAATGTGAATGTGGTCATCAACTTTTGTTTCTGACTGTACTATGTAATGACAGATGCAATATCATTAGTGATGTGATTGATCGTTGATTGATGTCATCAATATTTCATTATAGTGATGTCAGTGACCGTTGTCGACAACGGATAATACCCAATACAGATTAGGTAAGTTTAGTTAGGTTCTAGGTTCATAATCTAAGACACAAACAAGGAAGTTCATATAGTAACACACATACGGAAGGTAGAAAATACTATTTACCCTTACGTCTCATGAAAAACCTTTAACGAAATCAAAACATTTAATTCTTAACACTACCATTCATCAAGAATAAAAAAGCTTTGTGTAACTTTGTCATCATCATCATCATCTTGCTGCCCTGTTCCCAATTTTTTGGGGTCGGTGCAATGCGTTATCAGCTTCCATTCATCTCTACTACTCGTCATCTCAGATTTGACTCCTTTCTTTCTCATATCATCTTTCACACAAACCAACTGAAACTTATGCAACTTTGTAAATCCCTGTACTTGAATGAACTAACTAATAATAAATTAAAGCAAATAATAAACTTCTCTAAACAAACTTATTATGGTATGATTCACATCACTATTGTACGGTTAGAAGCATGCTATATCATAAGCTATTAAAATGTCGTTAACCTAGCCCGAGATTGGCACCGTAAACGGTTTCTAAATAAAAACATTGACCATGATTCCATTTAACTAGGTTGTATATTTGTATTGTTTATTTAACCCAAATAAGTAGGCGTTTGTTTTCTATATTTAATTAATCGGCGCACATTTTGTATCGATTTTTGTGTTCGTTATTCAAATGATGGTCGAGTTATTTATTTTTAATTATGTGCTTATTCATAAAAATGTGAAGCTTGTCAGGTGTAATCTCATCAAGGTTTGTTAATAATATAAATTAAATATTCTATTGGTACTTAAATAAAGACTGGGAGAATGGTAGTAAACTTTGTTATCATATGGGAAAATAAGGCAAAAATCAAAATAGGCATACGAGAGTATTAATTTTTGGTTTATAATTATCACAACCAATCCCACAGTGCACATAGATCCTAGTTCCGTTGCACATTTTCAAGCCCCTGCCTAAAGCTTCCGTTCCAATAACTAAGTACAATAGTATGCACATTTTCATACAATGGGCTGATGTTAGATAATAACTATTAAGCACATAAATAAAACAACCATTACTCTGCTAATTATTGTATAATTTGAAACTGTATAAAACATAGCATCTGTGTTCAATAGCTGAATTAACCTCATTTCTAAGCAGCTACAAACGAAAGCGAATTGTACAATAAGTATCAATTAACTACGGATATTAACTATAAAGGTTTGCGGAACTAATCTTGTTAATTAATACTGACTGTTATTTATAAGTATGATTTGCACGTTAGTTCCAAAAATGTTCAATCATTACAATAAAAAATAGGCCGCATTTTAACCTTTATAATTTTGGACGTTATGTAGCAATGATATTCTAATAAATTAAATTATAATACCATTGTTATGTAGGCAATTAATGCCCATGGAAATATTTCTCCGTAAATAACAAGCTTAAATAAGCATGCAACGATGTTTAAAAAAAAAAGCAGTTATGATGTAAAGTACAATTCGTTGCAGACAATTTTTATATAAAAAAAAACATAACCTAAGTAATCATCTAATTTGACAGTCAGTGGCCTTAAAAAATGGTTATGGATAGCGAAAGTAGTCCATTATTTATGTAAATGATCCATTTCATGACGTAATTCTGTGTAATAAATAAATAGCGTAAATAATGGCGACCGAGATAATAAAGTTGTTGTCAAGTGAGACGAATTTAGTTTAGGTCTACAGTTTTCCGCATTTTTAAAATTACAGTGGTTTTTAGTGATCGAGTGTTAAAAAAAAATAGTTAGTTCTCCTATTTTACGTATATAAGTCTCTTTATTCTGCTTTATTACATATTGGCTATCTGAACACTATGGAAAGCACTTCCCGTTTTTTAAAGGAAGATGGGTCCAGACAGGAAGCACCAATGATATTCTAATAAACAGATATGTTATACACATACAAAACAATCGAAAAAAGTGTTCCGCGCAGCATCGGCAGCTGACATACATGTCACTATAAGTCAAAATTATACAAAAGAGATAGCGCGATAAAACCCATAAGAAAAAAAGAGACAAATAGTGTTGTCCTTGAAAGGCAATACGTCCCAATTAGGACGTTTTCGAGTCTTCACGATTGCACGCTTATAACATATCTGTTTATTAGAATATCATTGGGAAGCACCTTCAAATTGAGTACCACTTCCTTTTTGAAGTCGGTTCACAAATAGACCCATTTTACAGTCTGAAAGTTTGTATTTACGCTTGATTTAAAGCTAGATTACATATAAATATTTTATCAGAACATAAGTAAAAGTACGAAGGTAATCTCGGTTCAATTACTTTAACTACATTACACTAAGACCATGCAAACATTGATCGTTGGCTCGATTAGTACGATACACGAGTTTTTATGGCCGACAGAGAAATTTAAATACGTAGCATATACGGGGTATTTAGCTGTACGAGTATGTCTATCATGACTAAATATTCTATCATTATTGTTAAATAGTGTAATTGTGGTAAATGTCTTTATAAAGCAAAAAGTTGCGCATAGAATAGCAGTATATTTTGGTAGAAAATTCCTATGTGTAACATTAAAAATTTAAGACCTCCGTGGTCAAGTGGTGTACATACGAGGGTATCGGTTGTCAGAGTTTCGCTAACTGAGTTCCCGAGTTTGATCTCCGGACGGGAAATGAAACCAATATTTTTATTAGATTCCATAACACAAGTGCTTTAGCTGATTCGTCTGGGCACATAGGCGCTGAGCATGAGTTGAGTCTGTTTTGAGTGGTGTCTACATTTAGGTTTAAATATTCAAAAAACAGTTACAATTTCAATGTTTGATTTTTTGAAAGATGAAGGCATCATGTTAAAGTAACGGACGTTGTTGGTTAATGATCGTAAGTCGGTACATAAAAAGAAAGATGTTCTTTATATGGAACATATAGATTGGTACGTGACGCTATGTGATCTTTGACTATGATCAACAGCTCACGACTTATACTAGAAGATAGGAAAAGTGGATAAGCTGTTAAGATGTCTTTATTGTCGATCGACACATCAGCATCGCTGGTTTTCACAGACACGTTACTTTCACGCTTTAACGGTACTTTTTCTGTATATAATCATACACAAATGATATTATCTACTCCTAAAACACGTAAGTAGGTAGATATTCCCAGGGTTCAGTATAAATTTAAACCTGTTATATCTTATTTCTTCTCTGATACGTGCGTCTGATCTACCAACGTGATAACATCTTTCAGAAGCGATTGCATCGTCTATTCAATTGTTTTAATTTGTTCATTTAGTTGCGGTTACATTCCGCATATTTTACACTGTTGTGAAGTGCGGCTTCGTAACAAAATATGCAATTAGAAATTTAGAAATAACAAGCTTTTTTGCTTTGTAGCAAATGTTTTTTTACCACAACATATCATCACGCCTGTATCCCCGAAGGGGTAGGCAGAGTTGTACCAATGTGCACCCACAGTTCGCCGATATATTTAGGTCCCATGTAATAGGGGGCGAGCCTATTGCCACTAACCGGGCACAAATCCAAACTCCGACCTGCTACTGAGAATTAAAAAAAAAAAACCCTCAAAAACCTTGTCGACTCGGTAATCGAACCCAAGACCTCTAGCGTAGCAGTCGCACTTAGCACCACTAGGCCAACGAGGCAGTTTCCTCTAACGTAAAATTAATAGCAAAAAAATATATAGCGATGCAATATACATAGCTAAATTTTTCAGCGTTATATGAGTATACATCCTTTTCGAGTTTCTTAACCAATTCCAGTGTTTGAAATGTATACCACCTTAATAAAAACAGTATTTTGTTACTGTGTTTCCCATTTTATGAATAGAGAATGGCATTATCTCAATGTTAACTATGTGTGTAATCCACGACATTTACAATACAGGTAAAAAACATAAGGAATGCTTTTTCACTATTTCCCAGGTTCCCAAATAAATATAATGTAGAAAAATAACCGATTTCATTTTCACTACCTAGGTGTCACATGTCATGTGAACAATACTAACGTTCAAAGTATTTTGCTGTTAAGAAACACATTTTAACAAGAAAGTGCGATATCGCTAAGTACTTGCAATCAGTTTCGTTGGCAAACGCAATATATAGCAAAAGTTGCAGCTACGTAGCTATTATGTGCAAAACTGTTTTTACAATAGGATTGTAAAAGTATAGCATGCACGAATAAATTCCTCTTTTTAGGAAGGTACATTGTCCCTATTTACAAACAAGTGTTTAAAAAACATTTACGACCTCCGTGGTCGAGTGGCGTACGCACCGGTTTCCAAGGTGTCGCTAGCTCTGAGGTCCCGGGTTCGATCCTTGGACGGGTCATTGTAAAAACTCACTTTTCTACATTGTCTCGGGTCTGGGTGTTTGTGGTACCTACGTTGTTTCTGAATTCCATAACACAAGTGCTTAATAGCTACTACTTTGGGTTCAGAGCAATGTATGTGATGTTGTCCGCATTTATTTATTTATTTAAAAAAATATGTCTGACGTAAGTAAGTAGTAATCTAAGTATAACCTCATTTTAACGTATTTGTGTTTTGTTTTCAGATCATTTGGTGCTTCACAGTACTAGCAGTGACATGGCGGACAGCTAGCGGGCACGGGCGACTCATCGAGCCTCCATCGCGCGCCTCCGCCTGGCGCTACGGCTTCGATACGCCGCACAACTACAACGACCACGAGCTCTACTGCGGAGGCTTCTCCAGACAATGGAACAAGAACGACGGCAAGTGCGGCGTTTGCGGCGACGCCTGGGATGCACCAGCCCCCAGAGCACACGAACTAGGGGGCCGCTTCGGCAAAGGCGTCATCGTCAGGAAATACGCACCAAAGGACACCATCACCATCAAAGTAGAACTCACCGCCAACCACAATGGCTTCTTCGAGTTCCGCGTCTGCGAAGAACCAAAATCAACCACCCAAGACTGCTTAGATAAATACGTCCTCAAGTTAGATGGAAGAGACGGAACCAAATTCTATCCGAAAGATGGCAACAAGATCTACGAAATGAAGTACAAGCTACCCGAAGGCTTGGAGTGTTCCCATTGCGTGATGCAATGGAGATATATCGCTGGAAACAACTGGGGTTCATGTGGGAATGGGACGGAGGCCGTGGGATGTGGGCCACAGGAGGAGTTCAGAGCATGCGCAGACATAGCTATCGGTGATCGTTTTGCTACCACTACCAGACGTCCCAGACCACCGTATGTCCCACCAGGCAGGAGACCAACTGTGCCAACCCCAGAGGAGTCTACTGGAAGCTCATGGTACGGCTTCGTGGTCGCTATCGTCACGTTGCTCGTTGCTATCGGCGTTCTAGCAGCAATATACCTGTACTACTACAGAGGAGGAATGAGGATCAAGAACCTTCTGAAGTCGAAGGTCCCACCGCCGGCGCCTGTACCCCCACCAAGACACAAGCGTTCGTCTCTCTCAAGAGAACAGCCGCCAGAATTAACGACACCTAAAGTAGGATGGAACGTTGATGGGCGTCCATCGGAGTCAGGATTTGAAACTGTAGATTTAAGAGCTAAGTGATAGATTTAAAGAGGCTATAGAATGTAAGCTGGAAACCTAAGCTGCCTTTACCTAGTGATATAAAGTCTTGTGACTGATTTACGTAGAAAACAATGTCGACGCTCAGTCGAAAGTTAGGTAATTATCGTACTGCTAAATTAGGTTATTATTAATTTTGTAAATTAAAGATATTTATGTTAAATTAAATGTTACGATTTAAGTTGTTATGTTTTATTTTCCCCTAAATTTAAATATATGCCTAATTAAATTATATTAAGGGTTCGATTCCCAAATATGTATAGGTACATCGGCCTATGTTTACTGACATACTGATTTCTTAGACAAAGACACAAATTGTATACAAAAAATATACAGACATAATTTGATACATACACGAACATACACAAAACGTATACCTATGGCTACAATGATTTAATAATTTAGTTAAGATCAGCGGTGTTCAAGTTATACTGCAAAAAGGGTTCGACCTCCAGAACATACAGGCAAAATTAATTACTAACCAATTGATATCAAATCAACTGATACAATCTTAAATAGGATTTTTTGCGTGACTATGAATGCTGACTAATGTTGTTCGGAAAGATTTCTTAACAAGTCATGATGATCACATATTATTATATTATTATTGGGATTATAAGTCTGCACAATGAAGTCAAAGTTTGTTTATCTAATAATGTGTTTATGAATGAATTTAAGTAAGGTATAATACAATGATTAAGCAGTAACTATAAGGCCATACTTACCATCGAATAATGACTTCTATAAAGTTTTATGTAGGTACAAACTTCGATTTACAATAAACAACAATAGAACCTTTACAGTACCTATAAATCAAACGAATTTACACAATTTTCACAATACCCGCAACTCAAATAAAATATTCTGAGAATAATATATGGTCTTTAGTTTTTGGTACAGATTATATCTAGATGGCAACATTACGCAAACGTCACTGTCAAATGACAGCAACCACAGACAAATATCGCAAAACAAACGTGCTGTGAAAAAGCCAAAAAAGTACCGAAAGGCAATTTATTTTGCGAAAAGACTTTATAAATGAAAAATGGCGGTGCGGCCACAGCACATGCACGACGGCGGTATTGTGGAGCGTCGGCTGAGACCGATTTACGGTAACAAGTTCACTCGACCAAGAGTTTTCTTTTTCGTACAACCTCGAGCAATGAAGAGGTGATTTTCAGTGAAGTTATGTCGCTTTGTGACTTTTTCAGACTGGTTAGACAATGGGAATAATAAGAAGGCACTGCAGGAGGCGGAGAAAGTGCTTAAGAAGAGTCCTTCTCTGCAAGCGGCTCGAGCTTTGAAAGCTTTAGCACTTTTTAGGTTAGGAAAGGGTACCGAGGCCCATCAGGTGCTGGACGCCCTGGCCGAGGAGAAGCCGAGCGATGACAACACCCTGCAGGCGATGACGATATCCTACCGAGAATCTCAGCAGTGTAAGTTACACAATCTGATCAGTAAATAATAGAATAATCACTAAATGATACAAAAATAATCTGGCACAGATAAGAGGAGATAAAACAAATGAATAAATAAATAAATTGCAAAAATAATATAAATCTTTTATAAATTAAGTTTTTGTTGATCACAGTTAAAATAAAGATTAATTTGGGGAATGCTATCTGAAGGATGATTCTTATTTAACAAAATATCTGTAGTTAATATAATCAAAAACATTGCTATACAACCTTTAATTTATTTTTTTCTGAGGTTTACCCAAAATCAGTTCATTATATAACTTCCTGCGATAAAAAGTATTGTCCTATACAAATGCTGCTTTTCATGCTAAGGAGCCTTAGTTGACAGGTTTTTCAAGGATTCATTTCAGGCTAAAGAATATACATATAGAAAGGATACCTTATGTTTATTTAACCATGCGATTTGTGGGTTTAATATTTAAAAGATAATATTATCAAGAAGCCAAAAGAAACTATCCAACATGTATATTTTTACTTATATACAATATACACATAACAATACAAACCTGATTCTTGAAAATATTATATAAAAAAATTACAACCTAATTTTGTTCTCTCCCTCAGTACACAAAGTATGCGCCTTATATGAGAATGCGGTGAAGTCAGAACCAAACAGTGAGGAGCTGCACTCTCATCTCTTCATGTCCTACGTCAGGATAGGAGACTACCGCGCCCAGCAGAGAGCTGCCATGGCTCTGTTCAAGTTTGCTCCCAAAAACCCTTACTATTTCTGGGCTGTTATGAGTATTATTTTGCAGGTAATTTATATTTTTACATTAATTTTTAAGGCTGCCTCGTTGGCGTAGCGATGCTAAGCGCGACTGCTACGCTAGAGGTCTTGGGTTCGATTCCCGAGTCGACCAAGGTGTTATTGGGTTTTTCTATGAAATTCTCAGTAGCAGGTCGGAGTTTGGATTTGTGTCTGGTTAGTGGCAATAGGGTCGCCCCCTATTACATGGGACCTAAACCTATCGGCGAACTGTGGGTGTACATTGGTACACCTCTGCCTACTCCTTCGGGGATACAGGCGTGATTATATGTTATGTTATGTCAATTTTTAAGGTATAACTATACTATAGATAATAATATTTACTACATGCAGTTCTTGCAATAGACCTTGATTACTTGATTCATATTGCTTAGCAACACAATGACTAGCAAACATTAAATAGCAATTTTCCCAGTAAAGAAAGGAAAAATAACTTTACTACAAAAAACAAAAGTACTGAAATGTAATGAAAATGGCTTTTTAATTTTCTATGATACAGAAAGCAGGAAAAGTGAATTCTGATTTTTTTGCAACACAAAAGCCTTTTACTTTTTAACCAACTTCAAAAAGGGGGATATTCTCAATAAGCTAGGATAGATAGCAACCTCTGTGTGTAGTTGTTTTATATTCCAAATGTTAATTAAAACAGTGAGTCAGTAATTTTAAGTGCATATGTTTGCATAACAATTACTTTTTGCTAGTAAACATTTATATTTATATTCATGGTCAAAACAAGTTGGTAACTCTTATCAGTGTAACTTAATGTATTAATACAAATAAAGTGATGTACTATGCAATATTTCTACACAAACTGCTTACTACTTAAAAAACATACTGCTTACCTATGCAAAATTAAACTATAATTTATGCATTTAGTATCCATAATGAGTGCTCCATATATGTTACATATTGCATTGTCGTCAAAAATAAACAACACTTTTTTTCATATATTTTGTTGATAAAGTTCATGTAGCTTTGAGACCTGCTTTAAAAAGTGAACCATTATTTCTTATCAGAATTACTTGAATTACATATTATTTTGTTTACTCAGGCCAAAACATCTGAAGATAACACAAAACGAGGAATTCTTCTAGCCCTAGCCCAAAGAATGGTAGACAACTTTATAACTGAAAACAAAATGGAGGCTGAACAGGAAGCTCGTCTGTACATCATGATCTTAGAACTCCAAGAGAAATGGGAGGACATCCTCAAGTTCATTGAGAGTCCGCTATATTCCCAACTGGTACCGGGATCCACCGCACAAGCCAGCATACCATACCTCAAGAAACTGGGCCAATGGAAGCGGCTGAACTTGGTTTGCAAAGAACTGCTGTGGGACAATCAAGACCGTTGGGACTACTATGTCCCATACTTTGACTCTGTCTTTCAATTGATCAAGGATAACGAAGAAAGTTCAGAAACTTCGGTTGATAATACTGCTGAGAAATGTCATGAGTTTATTTGTCAGTTGGTTGAGAGTATGACGTCTGGTCGGACGTTACGAGGGCCTTATTTAGCTAGACTAGAGTTGTGGAAACGTTTGGCGGTGGATGGAGACCCTACATCCATATTGGGGAGTGGTCTCGCGCTCTGTGTGCAGTATTTAAGAGTGTTTGCTAATAAGCCCTGTGCGGTCCCAGATTTGAGGCCGTATTTGGGCATGATACCGCAGAAGGAAAGAGAAGAGAATTGCAGGGACTTCTTGACGTGTCTTGGTTTTGATGAAAATAGTGAGCCTGATTTGGTAAGTGTTATTAACATAATTATAATAAATAGGTTTTTTTATTATTTATAAGTTGATTTACGTAAACAAACTTAAAATTGAGACTTCCTTTTAATAGAGTTGTATATCATAGTTTGTAATTTGAAAAACTTAAACCATTTTTGCATTGTTGTAAGGTTTTTATCCAGCTAAATACTTATTGTCTTCTTCCGCCGTGGATAAACACTGTACGCCTCTCTGGCTGACAAAAAGTAAGGAGTGCGTCTACGTTTATCGATGACCAAGCCACCAATTGTATAATGAAGAAATTTATCATCAGGCGGACGACATCCAGCGCCACATCTCGTGCCTGTCCATCTGGCGGATGGTGGCGGCCCCGCTGGCGGCGCCCGAGGCCCTGGCCCTCGCCGCCACGCTCAAGGGCCACTACCTCCGCTGCCTCCACAAGGGCCTCGTCACCTCCAGTATTACGGAGTTCTGTGCGGTGGATTGTTATGGGATATTGGCGGCGCATCATTATTTTTATGCGGGTGAGATTTTTGTTTTGTATCTATCTATGTATATATCGGAAGGACAGCAGGATTGGCACTATCGTCAGACATCATGTAGGCTAGCTAGGGTAATCGAGCAAAAGAGAAACAGCGAATACTCGATGATCACGTTTATTAGGTATCACAAAACAACAGATTCACACTTGGTAGGTACACTGAACAAACTACTTGGTAGGTACATTAACAAACGAAACGAGTTACAGTTTCTAGCGAGGAGCTACTGCCCTATACGACGACCAGATAGTAAGACCGTCGTCCCAGCACCTCTCCATCAGCTAGACGCTGTCGTAGCACGAAGTTAGAGCATAACGTCATCGCGACTGTGCTGCCATCTATTTCAACTCGTGCCGCGTTTCGTTTAGCGTCCGTGCTAATGACCGTCTCCGACACGGCCATCCTGCGCTACACACGACCTCGTGTGTTTATTCTGTAACAAAAAAAACATAGCACAGAACACTGTTCGGCCACTCCTGACACCAGCTTTAGTATTAGCTAGTGATGACAAAGAAATTAAAATAAACTTTTCATAATAACTTCGGCTTTTATTTGATTTCAGTTCTACTTCGAAATACAATCGATAAAGATTAAAAAAAAAATGCAAAAGCAACCAAGCACCACTTTCATCTACTATTTACAATCAAGAAATCATTAAGCAGGAATCTTATTCGTGACATATGGCTTTTCATTAAGCCCCACTTCAACAAACTCCTCGTTCGTTTCATTGCATTGTACTTAATGCCGAGTCCCACGACTCCATGGTCTCTTCAAGACCCGACCTCCGCCAGAGCCACCCGCGCACCGCGCATCCACGGACTACAAAAAGTAGATACCGACTTCTAATGGACTACGGCTACGAAACGGCTACTGGTACGGTCCCACCAACCGAACTAAGATTCACTACTATCACCCGAATCAATCTCTTCTACTTCTAGCGGTACTTGGCCCTCTGGCATTCGTCTTAGCCTATCATGCGCGTACTTGTAAGTACGTTTAGAATTCAATGCTCTCAATGTGTAACGATCCCCGTCTAACACCTTAATAACTTTGAATGGTCCCTTATATTTAGGGTCTAATTTGGTTTGGTTGCGTTCTTCGTTTTGAAGTAAAACAAAGTCACCCACAGAGAACTTATCCAGCTTCGCTTTAGTATTGTCGAACCGTTTTTTGTCATACTGAGCAGACTTTTCTATTGACGCAGCCGCGTTTTCCCTAACTTGTTCAATATCTACGTCAACATTATCGTCATTAGTCATTAAGCTCAAAGGGCGCGCGACTTTACCGATAAGTAATTCTAGTGGACTCGCCTTTGTAACCCTATTGATAGTGCAATTGAGTGCGAGTTGCACATCTCCTAACGCGTCCTGCCATGACCTATTTTCGCTCGCTTCAACCGCGGTAAGCATAGATTTTAGTGTGCTCATTACGCGCTCGACTTGGCCGTTCGCTCGCGATGATCCGGTAGCTATAAGATGGAGTTTAATGTTTTTACTGTCACAAAATTCCCTAAACTCGTGACTCGCGAAACAACGACCTTGGTCAGCTATAATACGTACTGGTGCTCCAAATAATGAAACACTCTTTTTCACAGCTCTGATACTACTGGCTGTGTCAATGTGCATTGTATGATGTAGGAGGACAAACTTTGAGAACGCATCAATGAGTACAAACACATACTCTTTGCTATCGCGTTTTCCGCTAAGCTTACCTGTTGCATCGATGTGTAAGGTGTGCCAGGGTATCTTAATCTTTGGAATTGGATGCAACTCAGCTTGTACCTTACCAGAGTTCGACTTAGCTACCTTACACGTAACACAATTATCTACAAACTTACGGACATAACGACACATACCTTCAAACCAGTAATAGTCATAAAGCTTCTCAAGCGTCTTCTCCCAGCCCAAATGCACGATGGCTTCGTGTACGTTGTGAACGACTGACCATCTTATACTACGAGGCAGCACGGGCAAACATTTGGTCTTACGATTGCGTTGGATTTTACGGTAAAGTAAACCAGAACGTACCTCATATGTCTGTGCAATGTCGTCCTTAATCTCGCCATTATTTAACTGAACTATGACGTCTTGTATTTCTTTGTCCCGTTGCTGTTCAGCTAAAAGCCAGTTACCAGAAAGTTCGATTAGATGAACACGTTTCTGCTCCACCTTGGTAACCTCTCGTGCCTGGTGATAGGGTAAATGATTGCGGGAAAGAAAGTCAACATGAGACATATTCTTACCAGCTCTGTAGACAACATCGAAATCGAACGTTTGCAAGTAGGCCCACCAACGATGTACTCTCGGCGTCAGATCTATCTTGTCACGAGATGACTTTAAAGAATTGCAGTCGGTTACTACGACAAACTTCCTCCCATGTAAATAAGATCGGAAGTGCCTTACGCCATTTACTACAGCTAACGTCTCCAACTCATATGAGTGGTATCTCGACTCAGCAGGTGATGTGCGCTTGCTGTAATAACCAACTACACGTCTCTTACCTTCTACTATCTGCAAAAGAATAGCTCCATATCCATCCATGCTCGCGTCCGTGTGCAGTTCCGTCGGGTATCGTGGGTCATAAATCATCAATACAGGTTCCGTTGTTAAAATAGAAATTACCTGTTTTCGTACCTCTTCGTGGTTCTCCTTCCAAACAAAGGGGCATTTACCAGAGGTTAGTCTGTGTAAAGGTGTCATTAACCGAGAAAAATTAGGTATGAACTGCCTAAAATAGGAAGCTAAACCTATAAATTGCCTAAGTTGTGTTACCGACTCGGGTGGGGGTAAAGCGCTAAGTGCCTCAATTTTCCTTTTGTTCGGTCGAATTTCACCTGCCTCCACATCATAGCCCAGGAACTGTACGCCCGTTTTTAAAAATGAACACTTTTTGAGGTTAAGTGAAAAGCCCGCTTTAGTTAAAACCTCTAAAACTATGTTAAGCCTCTCTAAACCTTGTTCTACTGTCTCAGATATTATCAAAAGATCATCGACGTAGACAATGACGTAGGCATAAGCCAACTCACCCAACGCGATCATCAATGCGCGCTGAAAAACTGTAATAGCGTTACGTAGCCCGAAAGGCATAGCTAGGAATTCGTATTGTCCGTCGGCTGTTACAAACGCCGTTCGTTCGATAGACTCTTCACTCACAGGTATTAAATGAAAACCACTAGCGCAATCAAGTTTTGTGAAGTAATTTGCACCGTTAAGACGCGAAATTTGTTCAGAAATCAAAGGTAGTGGGTATCTATCTGGCACTGTATTTTTGTTTAACTCGCGATAATCGATACACATACGCTTCGTACCGTCAGACTTCTCAACAAATAACGCAGGACTCGCAAAAGGTGAATTACTAGGTCTAATAATCTTTGCATCTAATAGTTCATTCACTCGTTCACGCATCACTTTTCGCTCCTCCGGCGAGCTGCGATAAGGTCGTCTTTGCACCGTTTTATTTGGGTCAATCAAGCGGATTTCTAGTTTATAAGTGTTAACGCGGGTAGTAGGGAAACCCGTTGTAAAATATTTAGAATATTTTTCTAATGTACCGACAAGCGATAGTTTATGCTCAGTTGTAATGTCAGTGTCTACCTCATTAAAATTATTTACATCGGTCCGGGCACTCTTTGCAACACACGAATTAATAACATTGCTCTTCGTCAGCGTAAGCTCATTCGCGCTTATGTTAAGGACAAAACCGTAAAATAAAATCTCGCGGCCTATCATAATATCGCTACGTAAATAAACGTCAGGCAAAACATGGAATAAGATCTCAGTAGGGTACTCGTTGATTTCTACTTTACACAAAATCTGTTCAGTACTACTAACATTTTTATTACCTATTCCTATCAGTGACACAACATTGTTAAAATGCTGACCAGAAAATTTCTTAGCAATACTTTCTTTAACTAATGAGCACTCGGCTCCCGAATCAAAGTGAAATATTATCGACTGACCGTTATGTGTTAGCGATCCTGAAGGGGGCTCGACCATGCACAGGTCGACTCGGCGTTCAGCTCGGGGCTTGGCGCTCGGCGCAACCGTGGCGGCTGAGGCGGCGTCCCCGCAGCGCGAAGCGATGTGGCCGGGCTCGCCACATTTGAAGCAGATGAGGGTTCCTTTTGGGGTTGGCTGCTGAACTGTACGAGTATGCGAAGTTAACGGCATAGGATGTTTCTTGGCTTCCTTCCCTTTAGAACGACAATCAATTTGTCTGTGTCCCGGCTTGCCACATAGGTAGCATTTAAGCAGTGGCGATGCGGGCGTCGACATACGGGCTCGCTTCGCATTATCTGAAATGTCACTCGCGCCTTGTGGTAATTTACGTTTTAGGTATGAATATGCTTGCAGTTCTTGTTGTAAGTTATGGCGTGATTTAATCTCCGTGGTGAACGCAAGTCGCTGTAATCGTGTATCGATTTGTGCAAAATGGGCTAACACAACAGATACAGCTATTTGTTCAGTACTTGCGTTTTTCCAGCGATTCATCAGCGACGACATTAACCGGCTGGCATAGGCTGCGTAGCTTTCTCCCTCATTGGGCCTGCTGGCATTCAAATGAATAAGCGTAGCTGGGATTGTCTCCGTCGGCACAAACCTCGCAGAAAAAAGGTCCTTGAATTGTGGCCAAGTAATACCGGAGTAAGTAACTTGTGACAGCCATGTTGACGCAGTTCCTTTCAAGGCCTTGCTGAGTGCTACGATTAGCTGGCATCCTTCTAGCGGGTTATCAGCGAGGCAAAGGTCGGCGGTTGCGCACCATGATTGAGGGTCAGCTTCTTTCTTCTCGGGATCAAACTCGGGTAGGGTCACGTGCTTGTTAGATCGCGACCCGTTTAGGGCTTGTATCAGCGCACGCATTTGCTCGTTTTGCATTTCGAGCATCAATCGCCATTGTGAGGTTTCGTGATTATCGCCACGTGTTTCATCATTTGCTCGATTCGATCCCACTTCTGATATCGGAAGGACAGCAGGATTGGCACTATCGTCAGACATCATGTAGGCTAGCTAGGGTAATCGAGCAAAAGAGAAACAGCGAATACTCGATGATCACGTTTATTAGGTATCACAAAACAACAGATTCACACTTGGTAGGTACACTGAACAAACTACTTGGTAGGTACATTAACAAACGAAACGAGTTACAGTTTCTAGCGAGGAGCTACTGCCCTATACGACGACCAGATAGTAAGACCGTCGTCCCAGCACCTCTCCATCAGCTAGACGCTGTCGTAGCACGAAGTTAGAGCATAACGTCATCGCGACTGTGCTGCCATCTATTTCAACTCGTGCCGCGTTTCGTTTAGCGTCCGTGCTAATGACCGTCTCCGACATATATAATATTTTATGAACTGTGGCAATAGACTCGCCTCCTATTACATGGGACCTAAACATACCGGCGAACTGTGGGTGTACATTGGTACACCTCTGCCTAACCCTGCGGGGAAACAGGCGTGATGGTATGTATATAATATGTTGCAAATTTTTGTTTAAATGATTTTCTATTTATAAGTATGTTGGAATTACAATGTAAAGAGTTTATATGATGATGTTTGAAAATTTGAAGATTAGATGTAAGATAACTTACTTAAATCATATTTACGTCATTTACTATTGTTTGAGTTAGAGATATAAACACTGAATTTCGAGTGACAGTGCAAATTACTGGTTTCTTTTTTGCAAAATGAATCACTATTTTAATTCATCATCATCATAACGTAGTTTTACATGTAGGTAAATGAAGACTTACAGAAGAAAGGACACAAAATAACTAGAATAGAAGTTTATTACTTCCAGTATTACAGCAAACAGAAAAATAAACACTTAACATGGAGGCTATAATACCGAAATCAAACACACAAACAAAAAAACGTCCAAACTTTGTAAATAACACAAATATCAGAAGTCACACTTCTACTATTGTCTTTCACCAGGTATGCTGCAGCAGAGCTCCGCGCCGGTGGTGGAAGCTCTGTGCCTGCTGGAGCTGGTGCTGCACCATTCTCCCGCCAACTTCCACGCCAAGCTGCTGCTGGTCAAACTGTACCATGTGCTAGGTAAGATTGTGTACCATATGCAGATCTGGGTGTTCCTTGTCTAAATGATATAAATATCTACATATTTATCGTGTGTGAAGTGTTTGACTATCTATGAAACAAACAAAAAGCCCGACGAATTGAAAGTATTCATGCCGAACTTGATACAAATAAAATGTAGCCTGCTTATTTTGTTACCCTCCAAATTAGCACGTATCTAAATACGAGCATCCTCGTTCTGGCGCAGTCAGCAAAAAAGGAGCGAACACAACAATGTTGTCATGCGTACCCAGCCACGAATTCTTACACTCTTGTACACTCCTTAACTATTTGACCAATACCTCGTCAGGTAGACTCTTACTCATAAGTCGCTTTTACAGGTCACTTATGACTACCCTGTCCCTGTGCCCGGATTACAGTCACCATAACACAATGGCTTCTTTTCCCTAGGCAACGCCCTCGCCGCGGACACGATATACCAGCGTCTGGAGGTGAAGCACATCCAGCTGGTCTCCATCGGCTGGCTGCACTGCGCGCGCTTAGCGCCAGCGTGCGTGGCCAGCCGCGCGCTGCAACTGCTGGCTGACACCAGGGCCTTCCTGAAGCACCATGGGAAGGATGTGAGTGGATACTTATTGTGATTTAACTGACGTGTTTTCAATTTGCCCTTATTCTTGGTATCAATTATTGTGTGACGAGTTGACGGTCGCGTATGACCTTCAACCCAAAGAAGACTGGCAGCTGTCACGGGTCTTGCTTTGTCTTCCTTTTCCTCATTTCTAATATTGGTGGCAGGTACAGGGATGTGTTCGAATTCGACTTTCGGTTCCGAATGCATGGCACTGATTACGCCCCCGCTCAAAAGGTTCTTTTTTCACGACTTTTGGACATTCTTGGGTTACATTGTAAATCACATAATTGCACGTTCGTTCAATATCGAGCCTTGCACATTTCTAGTATTGTTTGACTAATGTTCATCTTCGATAACATGGTGTATATTTGTTCAGAGCGTGGAGCACCTGACGTACGCGTACAAGTACGGCACGTTCGAGAAGCTGGTGGAGCTGGGCGCGTGGGGCGCGCGGCTGGAGGCGTGCGGCTGGGGCGCGGCGGCGGCGCGGGAGCAGGCGCTGCTGCACCAGCTGGCCGGCCCGCCCGCGCTGCTGCACCAGCCCAGCAGGCTGCCCGCCGTACCCGCGTATGTAAAAGTAAAACTTGCAGGTGTTGGCCAGCCCATCTGCGCTGTTTGTGTACATACCACACATACGCGCTGTTAAGAGGATTTCCGACTTTCGGCGTATGTAAAGCCTTTGAGTGTGTAGGTCACGTAATTTTACGTAAGAAACTTAAGGCAGAAGCAAATGTGCTGCATATTTGATTTAAAGCTTCGTTTAGATTATGAATAATCTAGACAAAAAAATAATTAAGATTGTTATTATCAATTTTCACTTAATTTTACTGAGGAGTACCTAAAGGCAGCCCCTTTGGACCTATATAACCATACATGATTTTTTACGTCTTATTGATTTGATATAAAATCTTCCATAGTGACAACCGCGACCTCAACGTCATAGTAAACTTCGAGCCACCGCAGTTCCAAGACGAGCAGTTAAAATCGCGTACTTTTGACCAAGAAGTCTCGTACCTAAGACTCAAAGACGCTCTAGTGTCGGCCATCGCGCTCTGCATAGAGTTGGCTGACAGTAGACCGGTGGAGGAGAAAAAGCAGCATTACGAGCAGCTCAGCTCGTGTGTGGACGCCTTTAGCGCCGCCATGGACAAGTGCAGACAGATGTACTCGGAGAAGGAGAGGATTAGCATATCGGCGCCGTTTCCCTCTAGGATTATTGGTGAGTTTTGTTTTACACAGTGATAAAGTAACAATTTCTGTGTTTAATCAATACTTGTTTTTTTTATATTTCTGGGATATAAATGGTTATATGTTGTGCTACATAAACTACTTAACAACCCACCGAATATCACCCTATTGAATGTGTTTTTAAAGTAGCTTTGTTTATAAATACTAAGAAAACAAATGTCTCTTAGTAACAAGCGAAAATGTGGTACAGAATAGACAGCTCTAATTTTTGTCTATCCATTTTTAATTATGTACAAGTGTATAAAATACTGATGTCTGTAAAATGAGTTTAGTGAATGTTTAACAGAATCAGGGCCATTAACTTATTTTCTCATTTTTACTAAAACATTAGTTGTTTTCGTACTCCAGCCTTCGTAAACTCCCCGGTGCCATACCGGGAGCTATACGGCACGGCTCTCCGCCTAGTCGGGGAGCTAGCGGCCGGCCACACGCTCGCCGCGCAGGACCTGACCACCGCGGCCACCCGGCTGCTGCCGCGAGCACTGCTGGAGCTGACCGCTGAGCTGACGCTGAAGGGAGATCCCGTCTGGTGCATGAGGGACCGGCTCGAGACGCTGTCTAATTATTTGGAGGTATGTGTTGAATATTAGTTGTGTCAGTCAGACACACTTGTAGCTTCAGATTTTATAATGTCATGTATTTGCCCAGATTTTTACGAAATGAGAAAAAAACTTAATTCGATATCCTTTTACCGTGCAATACTGAAGTGAAAAATATCTCGTATTGTACAACCTATATGGCCATTAGCCAGCAGACGAATGTACAAACAAGTCCAAAACTATTTATTACATGTATAGGTAAGAATCTCTCGTCATTTGCCAGCTGGTTTTGCTGGTTAAGGACGACAAAAGTAATTCTGAATTTTCTAGCCCTTTATGACCTAAAACCTAAAGTACATTGCACTTCACAGTTCGTTGGTATCATAACGTTCCTCCTCGGCGTCTGCAACGAGTTGTTCGCGCCGACGAACGCAAAGAAATCCAAGAAAAAGACCAACCAATCGCCCGATGAACTGAAAACCGCTGAACTACTGAACAAACTCAACGAAACCGTACAAGACTCTATCACCTACCTTGAGAATATCCTCGACCAATGGCCGCAGTATGAGCTCCCGAACGATCTAGAACAATCCCTCGCTAACCTATCCATAGACGAAAAATACCAAAGCCCCGTAGAGAGTAAACTGAAAAACGGCCGCGAGGACATGATCAATGACGTTAGAAATATTTTAAAACGAAAGTCTAAATACCTGAAGAGTCTGCTACAATGATGCCTTGAGCGTGCCGCGTGCTTGTACGAAATAATTAAGTTATGTTTTTATAATAAATATACATATCTTGTAAATACTTTTGTCTTTGCTGTTCGCGTTGTTGTTGTCGGCCGGACTGATGGTTAGTGATGCTGTAGTTGGCGGCTGACTATACCTTGCGGTTTAACGAATGGGGTAAATAGTTAGTTCATTTTTAGATCTACCAAAAATATTTAACGCGTAATTAGTTCTGTTTCTTGTATTAATTAGCTTAAACTAAATGTAGCCAGCGATGTATTTATAAAATAACAATTTGAATGAATAAAATATTTTTGGTTTTGATTTGATTTTTGAGTTCAGTGGATCAAATATAGACCTAACCATTTAATGCATTCGTTAAACGGCAGGATATGGTCAATTGCCATACACAGCCACACATTTGAGCTATGATACGCGAATAACACTGTACCATTTACGTATCATACGCTCACAGAAGCCACGGCTTCATGTTTTTATTGATATTGTTATTACTGTCAATAAATAAAGACGTCCCAGTTTTAACAGAAGATATAACATATAATAGAACAAGCTATTAATGTATTACAATTTTAAAAGTATAGGATTACAGATATTTGCCTTATTATGGATGTTAAGACATACGAAATAGCATAATGTTGTAAAGACAATAGTCATTTAGACTTAATTTTAGTTTACCGGCTTGAAAGCTATCAAATATAGAGGTATACCTTACCTAAGGGGCAGTTCACACGAGCGTTTTACGCGTAGTCTTGTGGCCAAACGCTCGTGTGAAACGTCACATTTTCAATTCTTCGCACTTCCATTTTCTTTGAGTATGTATTTCACTAGTCTTCCTGTATCTTCGAATGCTAAAAGAATAAAATAGTATAAAAGCAACATATTCTGTAAGTTTTATTTCAATGCATTATATTATTTCTGTATGTGTATACAGGGTGTCCGGTAAAGAGTCCGACAAACTATGGTGGCTGATACCTTAGGTCAGGCCCTATCAAATGAACGCAACATATGTTCGCCGAAAAGTTACAGGTTTCGAGTTACAATCGATTTTCGAAAATTTTAGAATTTTCTACCTTGCATCAGACTTTTCCATTTTTCTTGCTGATACATAGCTTTCGTTATACTTCTTGTGCATCAAATTAATCTTGAATAGTTACTCTATCCTTTGATAAGTCTCATATTTATCTAAAAGAAGAATATATTGGCGATAACGCCATTCGTTTTACAATTTTCACTTTCGGTTTTTCTTAGTGCTCAACTTTGAACTGCAGTGGTGAAAAATAAATGTATGTAGGATTTTTGTACAACAATCTTAAAAACATGCTTGAATATTGGTGATTTTGGGAAGGTACAATACTTGCATATTTTCTTTACAAAATTTGACAAAATAAGCAGCTGAAGTATACCCGGGCCTATTTTTTGAAATATTACTAATGTAAATCTGAGTAAAAATGATACGTAACTTAACCATGATCGTCATTGTACGATTAAATGAGGTATTTTCTTCTCGCCATTAACGCTCTATGCCAGATTAAAGCATGTTTTAGTGTAAAGTTACCTTAACCTTCAATATTTTCTTACTAGATAAATCGATTTTATAACACCTTATTTTTCATGCAACAACACTGAAATAGCTGGTTTTAGACGCCCAATTCATCTGCACTATCATTGTAATGCGTATCATTGTAAAAATTTAAACGAGCATTTTTTTTTTTATATTTTCCAAATTGAAATTGACCACAATTATTTCGTGTCACTAGTTAATCGCTAGAAAAAAATAACTTATTTCACTGGACCATAACGATCCGCGTTAAGTTACGTCGCATTTCAACTCATATTTACATTAGTAATATTTCAAAACATAGGCCCGGGTGTACTTCAGCAGCTTATTTTGTCAAATTTTGTAAAGAAAATATGCAAGTATTTTACCTTCCCAAAATCACCAATATTCAAGCAAGTTTTTAAGATTGTTGTACAAAAATCCTACATACATTTATTTTTCACCACTGCAGTTCAAAGTTGAGCACTAAGAAAAAACGAAAGTGAAAATTGTAAAACAAATGGCGTTATCGCCAATATATTCTTCTTTTAGATAAATATGAGACTTATCAAAGGATAGAGTAACTATTCAAGATTAATTTGATGCACAAAAAGTATTGCGAAAGCTATGTATCAGCAAGAAAAATGGAAAAGTCTGATGCAAGGTAGAAAATTCTAAAATTTTCGAAAATCGATTTTAACTCGAAACCTGTAACTTTTCGGCGAACATATGTTGCGTTCATTTGATAGGGCCTGACCTAAGGTATCAGCCACCACAGTTTGTCGGATTATTTACCGGACACCCTGTATGTGTGCGGACGATTGGGTAAATTTAATTACATACTAAAATGCTCGGGATTCACAGAAACATATATTTTACCATACTAAATATTAGTATTTTTCGTCACTTGCCAATTTACAAAAACATAAAACTGTATATTTTTTTTAAATACTCCCTAACAAAATTATTTATGTATTTTTCTAAAATAGCTTGCTATACCAATACATGTATACTTATTCCTATAATCATCTATTAGATTGCGTTTTGTTTTTTTATTGATTTAACTTGCTCAACACTTTTGCAAATTGAAAGTAGGTTCACTGAAACAAAATCTCGGTATCTATATTTAAAACAATTACTATTTCTATAAAATATATATATAGCAATGTGATAAATATTAATTTGCATACAAAATTAAACAACTGGTGCTCAATTTTCAAGCGAAAATAGTGTTGTAATAAGATATGATTTGACTGTCTTCTGCCTAACAAATAGTATGTAATTAGGAATATGGCGTATAGTTTGTACCTAAGAGTGAATATTACGATTTTGTATTTAATTATAATTTATACAGCCACTTCATGTTTTATTTCATCTCATCTTTTCATTCCACACATTTACATTTAGATTTCATCTTACACAACTCTTTTTGTGATCATGTTCACTAAACCTTTTTCATGCATAATAATTATCATATATTATTTTCACACTTCTTCTCAAAACTTGGCAGAATTGCACGAAAATAGTACTAAAAATAAATGGATAAAACATTCATATGTTTTATTTTTGTTTATATTTATTTATTTTACGTGTAACTTAACCTATAGAAAAACCTTTTCAAAAATAAAAATTCCCAATATTTTATATTAAATATTTATTTACATTTCGAATATTGCAGCGATATGAAACTCTCAGACACTGTACAAAAATACTCGACACTCCAATAACTAAGTAACAGTCTGAAACGGAATGTGAAGCTTGGAACCCTCGTGGACAAAAACGTGAAACAATACAATAAGTTATAATATAAACTGTAATGTGTTGTGCAAACTATATGCGTTCGTATGTAGGCATACAATTATATTTAAGAACCAGATATTGCAATTTACAGTATAAAAAGACGCGTGCTATGCATACATAAGATAACTATTTGTTGTGTATTTACCTCGCAATCTTCAAGGTACGATACAAATGATCTTATTTGGATTTCGAGCTTTTATTTCAATTAATTATGACCACACGAAATAGAAAATAGACTAGTAAATAAATATATATTCTGTTCTGCATACAAAATATTTTTATGAATTTGATAAATGATTGTAAAGAATATGTATTTTTGGATGTTTATAGGTAGATAATGCGAGTTAAAACAACAATATTCAGAAACAGTCAAAGAAAATATTAAAAAATATATGCAATATTTTGTATGCTGCAGACAGAATGTATCATATTTAACCAACCATTGTGGGTCTTAATAATAGAAAATAAATAATATATTAAGCAGACACAGTAAGCTATAACTTTTCCATTTATAAACTGTCTTCCAATAAGTAGGCATATCCCAATGTGTACTGTACAATCTAAATAATTCGAATGTTCACAAAACTAGCAATAACAACAAATAAAATAATAATTACGATCTACGCAAATAACGGTGAATAAAACATTTTCATTGACAAAATGAACAAAAACATCACACACACAACACTCAAGTCACATCACTATTCTGACAGATTGTATTAATAGATTACAATGTGAATACTTTCAAGCAATAATGTAGTAATGTACCAGAAGGCTATATCTGTCGACATCAGCTTACTTGATTATCGATAAAAAGCGTTCAGGAGGTGGTTCATGGTGTTTAATTTATTTAGCACAAGTTGTTGTAGTGTACACCGACAAGCAAGCAAATTTTAGCAATATAAACATTGAAGTCCCTAAAAGTTTAATCAATCAGATATGCAGATTATAATCTAAGATGCCAAAGATTGTCGACTATTTCTTGAAAGTACTCGCATTGTTAAAGAATAAAATACACACCTTTAGTGTTATTACATCAGCTATTCCATATCTTTACAGTCCACCTTACTTCAAAGATTCAAGCCATAATACTAAACAATACTTGAAATTGACACGACTTAGTAACCAATGTTTTATTTGTTAACTGAATGTAGGAGGTACAACTAACAAGATTATTTTAAATCAAACTTTTAGATGTGTGATTTCTGTAGTTTTGTCAGGATCATTATTTTCAGAAATATGTGTTCAACGGAATCGCCATATAATATAATCTTTTCAATATTTATTACTAGGGTTGCCCTGTCAAGGATTTTTATATGATGGCAACAAAATTAAAAATCAATTAAGTCAAATATACCATGATAATATTCAACAAAGTAATCAGTTACTAAGCCGTCATAACATAAATAATAAAGGATTGGAAATAAATCATTATGCACCATACGACGCACGCGCGCACCTTACATCTATCATAGCCTAGATTCGATATTCGTTACTTATACCATAACATTGCAGTGGTAACAGGCAGTTTAGTTGAAATAACCTTAATCTTCATAAGTAGGTACAGATAGTGGTATAAATTAAATACACTGGATAAAGCGAGATTTGTTAAAATAATGTTTTATGCTATCAAGTAATTACACTCATTATGCAGTGTAGTCATACTTAGGTGGTATTTTGGATTAGCCTAATTTATCCCATTGCTCGACAATTTTGTACATAGTTTCATACGCAAACCAACCCTCGCAATATGACTCTTAACTACTTTAAGTAAGACAGCGTCTCAAAAATCAAGCATACTTTAAAATAAAATTATGATTGTATTTTCTGCAATTTGTTCCCTATTTGTTTGACCAATAGTAGGTAACATTATTCTAACAAAACTCGCCTATAAACTTTCTTTAGTTATAAGAAACATCTAAAAAATAATTTCTAAATCCATATAATAATTTAGTGTAATAGACATAGTAAATCTGAGACAGAAACAGAATGAATAGTAAAATATGGTGAGCTTTATAAATATATCGTCGGATATAAAACGTTACAAAATACAGATCTCTTACTATCGTCATTGTTGTACATGGGGAGAGGGGAAGACTGATGGGAATGTATTTACTATTTTTGGTGCAGAAGAGCCGAATCATAAAGCAAATGCCTCACAAAAATGACTTCGTACCTTGTCATTCGAATAAGTACTTTATGTGACTGACATAAAGTACATTTTACATCAAGATCAACACTTTTTGATGTATTAACTTTAGTTGGAAACACATAACACAACCTTGTGCTTGAATATTACATGTTCACCCAACCAATTAAGCTTTAAGTCTTGGTTTTAAGCATTCTGTAATAAATACAGAGTCAAATATTCTTGAAAACATTGATGATAGATTTAAGCGACTCTTACTGCATCAAACTGTAAGAATTCAGACTGATTTTGGATAATAGACAAAGATTGAGCTACAATGTCAAACCATTTTAGCACAAAAGGATACGCTAGTGGCGACATCTAGAAAACTACAGATTTCAGTCGCTTTAGCAACCCAGTCTTGCCTATTCAAACCAGAAGGATAAATCTACTAAAAAGAACATTATAATACATTATAATGACTATAGACACATCCTTTATTTCTTCAAAAATAATAAATGAGTTTTCATAATTATTGTATGGAATGGAAAATTGACTATTGCATTGCATATCTTGTCCAATTTAACGAAATTAAATTGTACTTTAAGAACAATTTTGTTTATTTTATTTTAATATTTTATTATATAGATATGTAATTGTAATAATTACGAATCCTATCACAATGTATTATGAATAATGTTTTGTATTATTTTTACAATATATATTACACAGTCTCCTCACTTACACTAATTTACAATAGTTCTACAAGTTGCAACTGGGGTGATCGACAATAATTTTAATTGCTTTTAAATTTTAAAAAAAAGTTAATTGAAATATTTACTCATGTAATGATAAGAGTAATAAATTAATATTAGCATATTTCACGACGAGATTTTTCCATTTAAACTGAACTCGGGACAATCATCATTACATTATCTATCAGAATTTGCCCATTCTTCAGTCTTTGGCAATCGATATATTTCTGAATTACTTTTCTATTGAATTTAGATAACACCCCAGTTGTCATTAAAAGCTGCCCAACACGCTTTAAACAAGATATTAAAACACAAATCAATAAATAAGTGATAAGTTTGAAAGAATATGACTACGACTAACACACGAAGACTAAATCGATAGACCCTTCGCCCTGAGTCATGAGGCAGATTATAAATACTGTGTGTATGGAAAACTAACTATATGGTTCAATATCCTAGGGACCCTAAAAAGGCTATAGAAAGTCGGGAAAACGCTTACAATCCAATCGGAATAGAAAGATAAAGGTATTTCTTAAATATTTAGAATAGCGCCATCTAGCGAAAAATAAACGCTTTACTTAAAAGAGAGGAAATAGAATCATAAATGAGGAAAGTTTGATAAGTAGAATAATTCGAGAACGAAATTAATTTACATGTCCCACAACTTAATTTATAAATAATGTACTAAATATGCACGATAGATAAAGAAAAGTAGATATATTTATTTATTTGGCTAAGTGTTGAACATGCTTAGGAAAATAGCAATAAGTTATAATGCTTAATCATAATTCACAATAAACAAGAATTACATAAAGATTCTACAGAAGTTCTAATCTTCTAATCGATTACCAAAACGATTTATCGATAATCGGATAAAATCGTGTAGACGTAATTAAAACATCTGTAGGCACCTATACAAGAAAATATATCGAAAAAAGGAATCGTTTATTATACAACTTACACGACAACTACCATTATAATAAAGTATACAAACTTGATATTTTGGTACTGAATTTACATAATCTATTTTGTTCCAATCAAAATTCACTATATTACAGAAACAATGCGCTGTAACTGGTCGATTATCGCATCACCACTAAGCCCACCAATCAGGATCGTCAACTACGTACGGTCCCACCACACTTGCCCAATAAGAAACTACGTAAATTCATTACCAAAAACTACTATCAACATTATACAGCCTTATTGCAACCTCGTCAATAACTTAAATCAGCATTCTCCACCACATATTAAACTATCAACAGTTTCACTTACTTACATTATGACGTCACTTTACACGAAATGTCACTGTCTTTGAGAAGTGCTGGTATATTGCTTGTCCGACGAGATCCGCTTATATTAAAGGTCTACACTATTCACTCGGTCATTGGTCGTGCGTCGTTCGAACGCTCACTATCACAGCACTGTACTCGCGTACCTACTGTCAAAAGCACTCACTTTACAGAGTATTGAACAGATCCCTAGCGTTATTCTTGGAATAACGCCTGTAGGAACAGTCGCTGAATCAGCTGCCACTGGAAATAAACAACTTTTCGTTAAAAATGGGCAATAGAATAGATTGGTTAAAAATATGTTCATATACACCTTATTTGGAGCCTCTGTCAGGTACCAAATAAACAACAGCTTTGGTATAAAACAATATTTTCAAGTACTCTTCCATAACATATAGCAGTAATAATGTCAATAAAAAAATGTGATATTTTGTATCATATTTTCTACCACACGTAGCATTTTATTTCATGAATGTACTTTATTTGTATAGACTAAACTTGCCTTGTTCTTATTTTTTATAAATACCCCTAATACTTCCAACGTGCACAAAATTGCTTCAAAATAGCTTCTTCTATACATACAGCTCAAAAAATATAAGTCATCATTATTACCTTCTGTTAGGCAAGCCCCGCCGCCTAGCGGTCTGGCGCTGGTGCTCGAACTCGAAGTCCTCCTCGGTGAGGGAGAGCCGCGGCATGTGGTACATCAGGTAGTCCTCGCCCAGCACGGCTTCCGGCGGGTGTCGGAGTACCTCCAGCGTCTCGCACAGCCCGCACGCTCGCTTGCGGACCTTGGCTGGGCCGAGCGCGCCCGCTAGGATTACTAGGGCCGCTTTGAATAGGACCTGTAAGTGGAAATTGATGGTCACGTCAGCAACATTCTCTACTCAGCGAGATTTTTGAGCTTGTTTTTTAAATGACCTTGGAAAAAAGCTCTTACCTCCAAAAACCATTAAATTGAACAAAATTAAGTTTAGAAAAATGAAATATGATATGGGTAAATAATTTTATGGAAGAGGCTATACAGGTGCTGAAGTATCTGAAAACAAAACTGGTGACCCGCTTTTTTTTTAGGTTAAATTTAACTTTTCCTCTATTCTATCCCCCTTGAAGAAGATCTAAGTAAGTTGTAGTGGTTATACCTTAACGCCTTCGCAGAGGAAGCAGTCCCAGACCCTGAGCAGGCTGTCCCAGGGCAGCGTGCGGGTGAGCGCGCAGAGGAACCACTCGGTGGCGTACAGCACCGGCTCCACCTTGTGCTTCACCAGGTGCCGGTGCACGGCGGGCGCGGTGCGCCGGAGCAGGGCGTGCAGGATGTCGCCGTCGCGTTGGAGGACCTGTCAGAACAAATGCGATTTAAGCTTCGTTTGTGCCTGAAACTACACAGACAACCCTCATATCAGCCATGTGTCTCGATAGTTATAACACATGAAAATACATTTTTTTTGGTCCCACTGGAATCTGGTATACGCTTATATTTAAAATGGATGGACAAACCGCCCAGAGTAGATCTTATTTCTACTAGAATGTAAGGGAACTGGCATGATTGTCTAGAAACCTGTGACAGGTTTCTAGACAATCATGCCAGTTCCTACAGAGAAAGACCTAGGTCTTTCTCTGACAGGAGAGGAACACAAGAAAATGTAGATGGTTCTTACCTCAAGTCCAGGGTTATAGTACCCGCTGAGGTACTTGTCGCTGATGCTGACGAGGCACCAGAAGGCCTGCACGGCGGGCATGTGCATCAGCAGGAAGGCGGCCACCGGCGCCTGCGCCTGGAAGTAGCCCACCTTCGGGTTCAGCACCGAGTACGCCTTCAGCACCGAGAACAGCTCCTGTTGTCTGTGTGACAAGGAATATCTTATTAATTACTCATCTCAAAAACATTAGAAATCGGTTTTTCGAATCCAAGGTATTTTTAAACCCCTTCGCAAACAAAGTGTTATAACTTTGACGTGTCTGCGTGTATCATAGTAGCTTCTTAACGAATAGACAGTTTATGATGCAGTTTGATGTGGTAGAAATGGTTCGTCTTCTCTTTGATTTTTTGGTTATAGGTACAGACGTTCAGTTAAATTAATCCAGACCTAGAAAATAATTTTAGCCCGTTCGGGGTTCCCAATTATCTAAGTTCCGGCCACGTTCACATAGTAAACATATTCGGCTCACTGTTAAGAGCTCATAAACATGATTTATTGTAAAGATAAGCCATCTAAAAGGATGGTAGCAAGGTTAAACCAGGTTTCGCCGGACATACTTAAACATCATCAGTAGAGACTTTCTAACCACTAAAGCGATTTCAATTATGTCGGTCGTCGTTAACAACAAAACATGGTATCCACAAATATGTACTGCGGTAAACTTTAAACGCATTCTAGCCTGGTAGCCTTTAACTGGAAAGGAAAAGTAATATTATAACGGGGATTAGCGCGTACATGCATAAATACCTTTAGGGCTTGACGTTTCGACCGGGTTACACCGGCCGTGGTCGCAAGCAGACTGATGCATGTACGCGCTAATCCCCGTTATAATATTACTATAAACATGCAGCGCGATAGTTTAAAAGTTTATATAAGGAAAAGTAACCCGATGGTTTCAGAAAATAAGAATCTTACATTTCGTATTAAAAATCTATGACAATTTTCCCAAAAAAAAAAGGTAAATTAATAATGCTAAAAGAAAAAAAATATATTTTACTAGCTGTGCCCCGCGGTTTCACCCGCGTGAATCCATAGGTCCCGCTCCCGGTGCCTTTATATTATTGGAGGCGTAGATAAATCCAACAAATCACTATCATTTTTTTTTCATAAAAACCTTCTCTTGACAATAACAAATACAACAAAAAAAGAAAAGGCGAAATCGGTCCAGGCGTTATTGAGTTATGCGCTTACCAACACATTTAGCGATTCATTTTTATATATAAGATAAGCTATTCCAAATTAGTAACACCTAATTAATTGTTCTTGGATGTCTACAACACAATATTTTTCCTTAAATGGACTTCAATAAACATATTCCCGAAATTATTAATATTACCTAGTAGCGTCAGGTTCGGTTATAAAACTTCATCCCAATGACGTCATTTAGATATCAGTTAGTTACTCATTACATTGTGGACAGTCCCCAACCACAAGCGTGGGTGAACAATGTGATAACATTCACATTAAATAAATTATTACTAGGTTTAATGTAAAATACCCAAAGGATTTAATTTTGCTAAACTTTGGACACAATTATATTTTATTATGTAGAGTTTTGCAAAAATAGGAAACAAACGGTTTCAATCCAACTCCCTGGCATTTTGACCATCATCAGTTCCAATAATAAACTTACATTTTCTTACAAGTAATAGTCGTGAATTACTACTAAAAAATAAATAATCTAAGACACCCTGACATATGTAAGAAAATTGCAAATAATTTTCGAAATACACAACAGATCTTCATAAATCGCAGCACTTGTGTTACGATTGCTAAATCGCTATTATTACAGTTATTCGATAATAACCTATAACAATATTATTGTTTACCAAAGAATGGGCAGGCATCCAATTTGATAGTGCATTGATGCAGTTGGCAACTAAATGAAATGAGAGAAATTGTAAACAAACATGACTCGCTTCAGAATATATTAATAATCTACGCTGACATAGAAACAAATTATTTGCGATTAATTATTACCTCTTAATTACATCATTGATGTTTAAATGAATTATGGTCAGCTTTCGATTTCAAATAATAATAATAATAATAACAACTCATCGGAAGCACCACCCTAGGTCGGTAGGTAGGTAGGTAGTGTGCAAAGAATGACTCTCCCAAGGGATGAGGGCGGACGAGGTGTTATAGATATTGTTAACTTGCATAACAAACAGATTTCAACACTCAGAAGTTATTTTTATGAATACTCAGATCGCTCTTCACTCCATGAAATAGTTATACTGGCAGACAAGCACCTGACACCACTTAATCTTATAGACAGAAACATACAACGTAATGAAAGGATCACTGACATGAAGGACAAGATCGCATTATGGCAGCAGAAGTCACTACACGGGAGACATCGCCACGACCTGCAGCAACCACATGTCGACAAAGTTATGTCGAACGCATGGTTGCGGCGTGGCGAGCTCTTCCCAGAGACGGAAGCTTTCATGATAGCGATCCAGGACCAAGTCATTGATACCCGAAACTACCAGAAACATATAATACGCAGCCGTAACTTCCCCACAGATCTATGTAGACATTGTCATGCTTGCTCGGAAATCATACAGCATATAACATCTGCATGTAGGTCCCTGGCCCAAAGTTGCCATTATACATCAACATCTAGCCCATACACATAAATCTATTCCTAAAAAAGATCCTTATTATAAATACAAGCCAGACGCCATACTAGAAAACCGTAATTGTAAAATTTATTGGGATCGAACCATTATCACAGATAAAACCATCCATTTCAGTAGACCTGACATAACATTGCGTAATAGAATTAATAAAACCGTATACCTCATCGATATTGCTGTTCCAAATACGCACAACTTACAGTCCACAATATCAGAAAAGCTATCGAAGTATCAAGATTTGGCTATTGAATTAAAACGCCAGTGGCACGCGGAAACTATCCACGTAATCCCTATAGATGTTTCTGCGACAGGTATCATCCCCAAAAGTCTGCAGCGCTGCCTTGACGTTTTAGATATTCCTAAGCACACACTCAACACGATACAGAAAGCGGTCTTATTGAACACCTGTCGACTGACCCGCAAGTTCCTGATGACATCGTCTGTCTCCTCGGGCTACACAACAAATACTTAACGTTCATTTGAACTTGGCTACGGCCCGTGTGAATCGACTTAATCTACCCCTTCAGAAGGGAGAAAACAATCAATAAAGAGATAATAATAATAATAATATTCCTGGACAATTCACACACGGTAATCTGATCCCAAGCTAAGCTCTAAGAGAGCTTGTGTTATGGTGACCAGATAACTGATATACATACTTATATATTTCTAAATACATACATATTATAGATAAATTACACCCAGACCAGCACAAATGATCGTGCTCATCACACCAACATTTGTCCTGAGTGGGAATCGAACCCACGACCTCCGGTATAGCAGTCAGAGTCACTAACCACTAGACCAACAGGCCCGTCAGGCAAATGCAAGCAAAGATATTGAATTTTCCGTGGTTAATCATAAGTCAGTTCATGGTTTATTGACAAAGGTTTTATTATTATAGAAGGTAAATGTTTATGTCTAGTAGCATCCTGCCCAGGACTCGTCGATGTAAATATCAATTCCTGATATAATCCATGTTCATAAATAGAGTGTAGTTAGCACCAGAGCTTGGTATACCGATAGTTTCTGACGTAGGTAGCCGGGTAAAAAAAGACCTGAGTACTGTAGTAATTGCAAGAGTTTTTAAAACTCCGCCATAAAACAACAATACAATATGAAGTCAGCGGGCGATAATCCAGCATTTAGGGACTCAGTTATAACGTCCAAAATCTGGAAATATACGCTGTCGACTGCAATATTACAGAGTAGATGATTTTCTTTCCTCTCACTTAACAATGCGACCAAAACCTTCAGTGAAGATTTAACTTGTTAATATAAACTATTTACTCTTTTCGCCGAATTACCGAAGCACCTACTGGAATTCCCCATTTCAAGGCTTTTTTTGTTTACATTCTTCACTTACCCGAGTCCTTCTTCCCGGATAAACATCTCGTGGTAGGGGAACTGGCGGTGCAGGTCCTTCCTGATGTCCTCCATGCACTTGGGGTCGCCGGGGGCTTGGAGCAGCTCCTCATACTCGTTGGGATGCTTCTCTAGAAGCAGCTGGCCGCCGCATAGGTATAGCCAGGCTTTAGGTCGCACTGATGCAGGGATACCTGGAAAAAGGATATTCAATTAATGGTACGACATCTAACTGGGTACCTAAAGGCTGTTCTTGCTTCATCTGAAACTACCTAGGCAAAGACCGTACAGAAAAGAAACGACTGAAAGGCAGGATCATCATGTGTATCTGCTATTGCAATAAATTTAAGCGATGAGGAATATAAAGATCTATGTCCATTAAAAAACTGCTATGATTGGTTTTTGGAATGACTCTTTCCACTTAAATGTACCTAACGAAATTATACCTCATATATTATTTAACTGCAAAATGAATATCTAAATATTAGAAACCATAAATGGGCTTAGCAAATCGGTCTGTAAAATGTAACAACGCTTCGGACAGCAAGCCCATATACATCGAGTTGACAAATGTAACGCACGTAGCGAGGGTAACAACCTCACTCGATTTATCCAGAATCCTGATCTTTGACCTAACACGGAGATGTACGTGAACTACGTGACTTTCAATTGGATCGATTCCAAACTGATGGATTTGACACATTAAGATCTAACTTGTTTTGAAAAATATTTTTTATATAAAGAGAGAGTAATTTTGAATACAGGTGTTCAGCTGAATCCGGTAAGATTGGAAGCCAACACCAACATAGCTTGGGAAAGCTAGACAGAAAAAGAAGTGAATCATTTTTACTTTATACGGTTATATAAACCTGAACGATTTATTTTTGGCCATCTATTTTATTTCTGTGTTACGTTTTTGTCTTTCTTTGGTTTTAGGGTAAACCTTCTCGAAGACTTTATTTTCAGTTCAATTGCTATTCTATTTTGTTCTGAACTAATCTGAACGTAGGAAGCGAGTAGTAAGTCTAGCATCAGTCTATCAGTATCAGTATGTGTTACCTTTTCGACACCTCTCCCTGACTTTCTTGTAGTTCTTGCTCATGAAGGCCTCCCAGTTGTTTAGCATGCGCAGCCATTTTTGTTCTCGCTTCAGTATTGTGCTCGGCGAAACAGTCCTTTTTCTGAAACAATATAGAGATAACATGAATTAAGTCATCATGACAAACGTCGGTAGCAGGTCAAAATTTCTGTGAAATCTACAGGAAATCCAAAATTTTGAAGTTGGAAACCAAGCTGAGAGTTATCCATAGTCTTTCAATGAAAATACCTCTTAACTATAATGGACAACATTTTAATGAAAGCTGGATTCGAAAATTACAGTAATTAGAAATCATCCACACGTTTTGTTTCTTTGTATAAAAAGAAAATGAGGGGTCGATTAATTACATTTTTACCATCTATATAAAATTCAATTCAAGATTGTTCGGTCTACTGAATTATTGGGGTAGTCCAAGGTTGAAGGTTGTTTATAAGCAGACCTTCAGAAAAATAAGTTATTTACGTAACACACTTTGACATTTCCAAGTATTTTGTTGCTACACCCAAAACGGGTACTGTAATCCTGTTATGTTCATGTTTTATATCTTTTGTTATTATTTTATATGAGTATATTATATCATGTCATGTGATATTAATAGAAATGATAAGAATCCTACTAGTTATACTACCACCGGATATAGTCTTAGTAATCAAATTAATCATAGTGTTTAAACTGTAGTGTCTAAACTATACTGAATTATCAGAGGATTCATAAGTCGATACTAGTTTTAACAACTTCCTTTTCATCCGTACATAGAAAAGTATTGGAAACATTTATTTAGTTTAACTGTACATTTCTATCAAGCACAATTTTATCTGCCTTAACTATGCGCCAGTTGGTAAAACCGTTCGAATTATGGTGAAGATGGAACAGCTAAGTGGCGGGCGAGAGCTTTCATTAAATAGTAGATTGCATTCTTGTGTTAGGCGCAATTTTATACTCTTCTAAAGTTGATAAAGATTCCTTATAGAAAAAATAAAGTGTATTAGAGCACTACATTTTTTTTTAATTGCCTACATGGGATCCCACTGCTGGGCAAAGGCCTCCCCCTCCGTCCTCCAAATCTGTCTATCCATTGCGATTTCTGGCCACGTGCGACCCGCATAACTGACTACATTACTTCGTAAATAATTTGGTAAAAAATTGTTTTGTGCCACAATTGAAAGACAACCTAAATATTGTCACCTGTATCGTCTATCAGCCATACAGGTGACAATATTTAGGTTTTCTTTAACGAATATATTTTGAAATTACACATATTATGAAGAAATTCCTTGCGTAATAGGGGTGTTTCAGCAACTGGAGAAAATATTGAAGCTACAACCTTTTTTAGTCTATAATTACAGACAATAATAGAAAGTAGAATAGGATACAATGACACAAACTGTTTCCGCAATCATGTTGTGTCTCTGGGATCCATTTCTTTCGATACAACAATGCTCGGATTCATAAGTTATGTGCAATAATTATCAATTGTTGCAGACTGTTACTTAATGAAGACGTAACTTTGATTTGTTGCTTTGATAAAACAGGCACACGTCATAATTAGTTCTTGTTGTATAAATCTACAAGATATCTTATACATATAGGGAGAGAAGCAACAGAACTCTAATAAACTGCTAAAGTTCCAAAATACCTGTCTTTCAACACATCACATAATATGAGGAAGGTTTTGAATTTTACATAGGTACTTAAGCTAAAAGGACTTGTAAACTTGAGGCTCCCCGACATCCTCGTAACGAAAACTTTGTACATTAATTTACTTGTTAACGTCTCGCTGTAGCACAAATACATCTTCATATCCCAAAAATCTTAAAGAAAACCAATCATTTTTATTCCTAGCTTAAAACCTACAAAACTACATATTATTATATCAAGGATACACATTGCCTATTATCCTCACCAAAAAAATCGAATACGTTCCCAGTTACCAAACCAATCGATTTAAAAACTTGTGGTATTTTTGAATGGCTAGTCGCATGCCAGCCAGCATTCAACATCGCCATAGAGGATATAAAAAAACGTCAATAGCTCATAGGGAACGAGCATCAGAATTAGTTGCGGTATGGTACGACGGACGAACGTTTTTTATTCTGACATTCATCTCCACACCTAAGAAAAGAATTTCAAAGGTATTTTTATGGGCATGAAACGCATTTAAATCAGATATACCGCGTGGAATCATCAATTTATTCATAGGTACGTAATATGTACAGCAATTAGGAAAAAAGGACGTCCCTCAGACAATTTGGAACGAGATGCGGAAGACGTGGGATTAAATTGGTTATTGCATCTTGGGAGAGGCCTATGTCGAGCATTGGATCTGCATGGGCTGGTTTTATAGAAGCTATAAGTGTCCTTCCTCCTTCTAAATTCAACTAGGTTTAGAGGTTGGCAGAAGTAGCGTCACGTCACATTTTACAAAACAATAAATTCCCGTGGGGACTATTCATTAGCTAGCATCATTGACCGCATATTTTCGTTGCACACCTTCATTTCAACAATTATTTATATCAATATAGCTTAGCTTAACGTTTATTTAGTGCATATATTTTTAAACATCTCGATAAGTAAATGATCTCGTAAAGTAATAGCTCAAACATGATAAAGATCTAACCGGCTTCACTGTTCACTGTTCAAAAGTAGAAATATTTTATGGAGCCTATTATAGTCTGCTGACAATTTTATTTCATAGAAACCTGATACACACATCAAATTTAATAATACTTCATACCTCCTCCGGAATAGAGGGAAGCTTTGCCTCTATATGCAAATAGGAGACCTATTCCTAGGCAATATAACGATAAAACAACGTCACGATTATTTGTTATGATTACTAGAATATGTCTTGCTAGTGCTAATTATAAACATTAGGAATTATGTCAATTACTTGCCTATCTTTAGTTAGTTAATGTGGAATGTGAACGTTAAATGTAATGGTATATATGTATAATATAATATGAGCGCTATTTGTGACTGGTGTTATGGCTAATATTGAGTTATTCAGATCGGTGCAAGAGTTTCGGAGCCATGTTGAAATTGTGAGAGATCTTTCTACAATAAAGTTTAAAAATTTTGCCTTTATTAACCTTTATTTAATTAGGAAGTTTGTACATCAAAATTTGCCTTTAAGAGTATAAAATAAAAATACAAAACTAAATATTATAACATAATATAACATATCATCACGCCTGTATCCTCGAAGGGTTAGGCAGAGGTGTACCAATGTACACCCAAAGTTCGCCGATATGTTTAGGTCCCATGTAATAGGGGGCGAGCCTATTGCCACTACTACAATAAATATTATAAATGTCAAAATTTACAGTTACCTAAAACTTTGGTTCTGTATATATTATCTTATCTAAGCGAATATATTTTTAACAACAGGGAAAAACAGTAGTAACCATTTTCAAAGAGCTGAAACAGACACGAGCATCACCATTTTTATAATTACTGTAAAACAAACAGCTAACGGTTATTTCAACTGCATTGAAATTAAAAAGCGTGGTATCTTTACTGCCTGTTTATCAAAATGAGTTCAGACAGGTGTTAAAACATATCAATTGGGTCGCTTAAGTGCACACATACTCTCATTAACTATAGTTACTTTTGTTAGTAAACGTCAAAGGCAATGTGACCACAAATTAAATAATCATACCATGTTCCGGCAGCAGAAAAAATGCGTTCCTGACAGGCGATGGTTAACAGGAAGATAGAACTTTGTAGCGAAGAATTTATTTAACATACTAACACTTGTTTTACCTATAAACGACTAATATCATTCAAAACTACTCATTATGCCAGGTTACAATTAATAATATAGCACGGTGTTTTGTTACCCCACACACATAAAGACCAAAAGAAATGTGTCAGAAAAGCATTCTGTCAGCGGCCGGACTTCATAGGCATCGTTTTTTGCAAACTTCAGTATTTTTTCGTGATTACAAACAGAAAAATAGACGCATCACGCCAATGACTCTAAAACCCCTGAAGTGACGTTTACAAATTAATCTAATTCTGAAAACTCGCAGCGCTTGGTTACAGCAGATTGCGCGCCGATGAATTTGCAAGTCGATTTAAATGAAGATTTTATGCAGCTCATTTAATATTACGAGCTAAATTTTTGGTTTGATTCTCGATATTTAAGGCATGAAGGATTTTATGGGATGGTGTTGTAGTGCATGGTAGGAGAGATCCTGTCCAGACTCCAGACCACGATTTACTGATGGGCAATAAATATTAACAACTAAACCAGAAAATTGTTGTGCTACAAAAATCGAAATCTAGATAAAGGAAATCTGTGTATTACACTCAAAAGAACTCTCAAGTCATTATTGTTTCTGTTGAAAAGTACAATAGACACAACCCTAACCAACCTACCGAAAATAAATGTTCACTCACTATGTTGGGTAAACACATAGGTAGGTACATTTTAAACAAGATAAATATGTAAAGGTTCGTAAAAAAACTATTTATTCATGGATGAACCCTGACCCGAATAAACTAGCATTAAATCCACAATAGAAGCTCGTGTGAAAATATTAACACAATCACAAAACACATCATCTTGCCGATAGTATGCCATCAGCCATGTAGATAATATTTACAGAAAATATTAGGAAGGCACCAAAAAAAAAAGAAGTTAAATAGCTTATACTTTTGAAAACATCATAGGGTCTGGATATTGCGATTAAAATAATGATACCTACATCCTCTAACGATCGCACTGCAGGGCAATGGTCGCTTAAAAAACAGAAACAACAATCAATCATCGTGCTTGTAAATTGCGGGATAACGAATCCAGATAAATAAAAAATATTTATTTACATGATAAAAATATTGCACAAATAAATCAGAATCTCATATAACAGTATTAGTCATTATACAGACAGAAATCTAATGCGATTGACGTACACGCGGACTGATTGTGACTAATGTACTGTGATTAATAACTACCATAATTCAGGATATTTACAGCATTGAAGGCAGAAGTATTCATAAATTATTCTTGAAATATTAAATATTAAGATAGATTTAATTCTTTAAGCTTCATCTACTTTAAAGATTTAGACAGCATTATACTATGTTGTCAGGATACAAATAAAACAGTCCATTAAGTATCGTTTGTATCAATAAAGACAAAGTTTTATATTATAACCCGCATAAATTGCAATACATTACACAAATCAAATTGTACGTTCCAGAAAATCGATTGAAACCAAAAAATAGCGCATGCATTGTTCGTGATAAAAAACTTATCATAGTATCAAAGCGACCAGTTTGATAAACAGATAACGTAACTAGGTCTCGTATAGTCGTTAAAACTTGTTTATAAACCTGCTTAGTACGAAATGCATCAATATTTGGCATACACTCATCTAAACTACAGATTACTATAAAACATTTGAGATAAACTAAAATAATATGCTTAGGCCCATCAATACTCAAGGTATGTTACCTTGAGTATTGATGGACCTATACTTTAAGCTTATTAAGTAGTATAGAAAATATATTAATCTTCCCACAATTTCCTATAATCTAAACACATAATCTATGTACTTGTACCTACTTGTGCGTTGATTTCTCGTTAATGATTACTTTCTCTTATCAGAAAAGTAAACGTATGTATTGACTCTTTGCTATCATAAAAAATACTTTGCAGACACCTGCATTATATTATGATGTTAGTTGACCAAAGAACGACAAAACGTCTGCTATCTCTAAGATACAAGCACAATAAGATGACTCATGAAAAATCTCACTCAGAATCAACTTCATCTCAAACAAGACCTACTTAATTACATTATTTCCAAATATGCCTTACAACATTAATTAATTCGGTATGTAAAGTAAAAATTAACCTACGCTGATTCCAAAACCATTTGGAGATTTTAGGGTATTATGCCTTATTTTTTTATTTTTAGCTCTCTATATCACAAGATTGTGTTTATTTTCACAATAATACTTGTAACCATTTGTCTTTCATTTGACCTCTAAATGACGTCACAACGTAGCCTGAACAGACTACTTCCTTCGTGCTTTACAAGATAAATAAAAAAAACTGTAGTCATACCGTCAGACGTCAGTGTCAAATGTGTCAATGCTAGTTATTACTTAATACGGTATATAACAGTATATAATAATATAATCCCCGCAAGTTCTGTGATCTGTAAGTTCTGTGATCGCGCGCTGCCATAATTTCTCTTTCTCTACGTTATTTCTTTGTACACGACAGACCTTGCTTTCCCGTTGGACTTTGATACTGCAACATTGATCGACCATTGCACGCTTTACGGAACTGCCTGCCTTTTGTTTGGATTAGTTAAATATGGATCAATTTGTACGCAGCGACTCCACTAACTTGCCCAAATTGGATAATGTTATGATCCTGGAGTTCATGATAAATATAACATCGCTGAATACCGAGGAACTAAATCTCTAATGTAACAATGTAACTACTAATGTACCTACCTATATTTATACCTTGCACCCATTAACATTAGTAATGACCCTAACTTAGACTAACTAATATATTTTTGGTGATCCAGGTCGTCTCGCGCTTCCTATGTGGACTCTGCTGTTGGCTATGTTGAAGTCAAAAGAGACTTATTAAAGTGTAGAGTAACTATTCAAGATTCAATTGAGATCCAAAAAGTATTACGAAAACTATCAATCAGCAAGAAAAATGGAAAAGTCTAATGCAAGGTAGAAAATTCAAAAATTTCCGAAAATCGATTGTAACTCGAAACCTGTAACTTTTCGGGGAACATATGTTGCGTTCATTTATAGGGCCTGACCTAAGGTATCAGCCACCACAGTTTGTCGGACTATTTACCGGACACCCTGTATATTTTATGGTGTAAAATAAGGTATTTTGTACTAACTGCTTGTAATTATGAATATATGTAATATTCAACAGTATTTACTGTTTAGTGCTTATTACAAATAAAACGATAATGTTACTTAATCAGTCTTTATTATTTCACTTTGTAAATTTATTAAACCACTTGCTATTAACACTACATTATCTAGGTATCCGACATGTTTGTAGCTGACTACTGAATGAGGTTTTAGAAATCGAAACTCCCTAACTCTTCTAATAACTCTTTCTATGTGCACCCTTAAACTTGCCACAACTTTACTTTGAATAACTTCTTCTTTCGTTGGTTTACTCGAGCATAAACACTTGGAGGGCGCAGAAGCTTTATGCCTTTCGCCATTAAATGAGATAAGATTTCTTTGAAACCCCTATCAGCCATAATGACTGCAGTCAGGTAAACATTCAATTAAGTCACTTTTTTCTACTAAAGCTTTATCTGATATTCTACCACCAAAACCCTTTGAGACATAAGACACAAACCCATTAGGGGTACAACCAATCAAATATTTTACCGTGTTAGCATTCTTGTATTGGGACCAAGTCTGTGCTTGACGTATGGGGTTATGTGGTTTTTTAATTTCTGTTTCAAATGCATCTAATATCATGCATACATTTGAGTATTTTTCGTTTCTGTCAAGTGACAACTGTTGTCACTGTCAAGTTGGAAGTAATCTATTTGTGTTTTTTGTATGTACTGAAAACGTGGCAAAGACTTAAAGCTATTCAGCCTATGAAATGACGTCATCACGAATAATACTATAAAATATTATTAAAAAAAACGGTTGCTTGAAAAAAAAAAAGCTTAAAATTAGTGGATTAAAATTGAATGTTTTACGAAATAAAAATATAAAAAAAATACCTGAAAAATACTTTACATACCGAATTGTAATTAGCAACTCTTTTACTACATACATAATAATAATAATCCAGCCTACAAACGTCCTACTGCTGGGCACAGGCCTCTTCCCATATAGGGAAGGCACGAGTATTGATCACCACGCTAGCTCTCTGCGGATTGGCGATTGCAGATCCCAAATTTTTTAATCCAGGTTTCCTTGCAATGATTTCCTTCATCGTTTGTCAGAAGTGTCTTACATACATAATTGAAATAATTCTAACGTCGCCTGTAGTTATGAACATATAGGATCTCTTACCAAGGATATAAACAAACTTTTACAGCATCATCATCCAATGTTACGAGTTTCTTCACGAGACGTTTTTCCGAACACCATGTAGGCGGAATCGCGGACTTCCACAGGTCTAATTAAGCTCGCCTTGGACAGAGGTCGGTAAACTGATGGTATTTGACCTCTCAATTGCTTGTGAAATTGCATTTACTTAGCATAACCAGGACGGCTGTAATTAAATGTTTCACGGTCATGGGGAACTGAAGCGAGACGTGAAAGGGTTATTAAAAATGCAGTTGTTATCTGATTAGCTTTGTATGTTAACGACTTGAGCAGTTGTTTGAAGTTGTTCGGAGCTTACAGATGGTTGTATCGAGTAAAATTCTGGTTGGAGACAAATTATGTATGCGGTAACCTTTTCGATGTTAGATTAAGAAAAAAAACATTTCATTCCCGTTGTTCAAAATTTCACAGAAGACTACGCTAGAATGAGGTTTTTGACCAGCCTTTACTTTCACCTTGACTAAAAAGAAGTTCGGTTCCAGAAATTTCGTTACTCAAACATGTCGAGTATAAATTTTTCACGACGCCTCCTAAAGGTCTAGACATTTTACGACAAGCTAAAGGGCAGACAACCCTACGGCTCAATAAGCAATATACATAACATTTCTAAGTACAGACTGATATGTGCGTCAATGTTCGATACCTTTATCACAGAAAAAAGTATGATGTCATATTGTTACGCGATACATGCAATGTGGCCGACTGGAGATTGTTAAACGATGACTAACAAGCACGAAATACTAATTATTAGCACTAACTAGGAAGCTCAAATACATAAAACCTGTTGAGAGGCTAATTTACAATTTGAAGGAGGCTGTAGAATATTTTGAACTTTAGTAAGAGTTGAAATGATCGAATTGATTCTTCACGCCTTATCGTTACTTTAAACAACGGGGTATCTTCATTTTTGTTAGAATTTTATTTTATTTCTTAATTAACATCACAAGTATAAAACCGTTAAAATGTTTCAAAAATCTGAAAAATTAATGATCCTTTTATCGATTCGAAAAACAAAAGACTGCATCAACAGTCCCCATAGTATCAATAATCGGGAGCAAACCCCGAAATTCTTCAACAAAGTTACAAACCAGATCCAAAAACCACAGCATAGCGAACAATATGTCAAATAAAAAAGTTCAAGTAATACTAACTACAAGTTTATTTTTTAGTTGGTCTGTACAAGAATAGCGGCGGCATGATTCAGTTATGCACGGTAATCGAAGGCCGGAACGCGGTTACGACACCAGTGTTTCAAGCTCAATCAACTCTGCGACAGGGTAACGTTACGTGTATGCTGTTGTTGGTCCGAAATGGTCACCATTTTTGTGACCGACTATACACTGTAGGTACAAATGTTTTGCCGTGCCATTATTATTTGTGAACATATTTGAAGCCTACCCTTGTGTATCTACATTATAGAATGCTGTAAGAGTGGAGTAGACATTTTAAAACTATTGTGCAAAAAGCAACCCATTTTAACTTACTACTTCTCTGTGGATTCCACATATTACAAATAATTAATTTTAGTAGCATGAAATGAGGAAAATATTAACACTACAGCAATAACACTGTCGACAAAATGTTTTGCATTATTGTAATTAGCCATGAGCCAAATAACTTTAAAATAAGCATAACTTTGATATCACATCTGCTCGACTGTTATCACAAATAAATAAATAAATGTGGACAACATCACATACATTGCTCTGAACCCAAAGTAAGTAGCTATTAAGCACTTGTGTTATGGAATTCAGAAACAACGAAGGTACCACAAATACCCAGACCCGAGACAATGTAGAAAACTGATTTTCTACAATGACCCGTCCGGGGATCGAACCCGGGACCTCAGAGCTAGCGACACCTTGAAAACCGGTGCGTACGCCACTCGACCACGGAGGTCGTCAAAAATATAAATACTACGAGCTAGATGGTTTTCATAAATCATTGTTAATACAAAACTATCATTTCCAGAGAAAGAGAAAAGTGTTGTTTTCCATTATTTAGTCGGTAAGAACAAACCTCAAAACTTCAAAATTGTATCCCAGACCCCAATCAAAAATACGGTATTCTACGTCATTTATTACAGAACCATACAAAATGAGAAAACGAGGAAATGAGAACATGGTGTGTATGTAACATTCTCGTAAAATTACTCCACGTATCGTACGTATCGTGCGGTAATCAGTGTAATGAACCCATTACTCTTATTGTTTTATGGTAACAGAGATACTCCCCGACAGATTCGTATTGTGTTCAGCCCATTTCATTAATGCATCTGAAACCACGCAATTTCTAGAGGTAGTACCCGTTTTGTTACTGTTATATCATTTGCTAATGTATTAAGGAATTAGTGTTATTTTCCAGGGGTATTAGATGTATAATAAACAGATACATATTATCTTTATCTTTATCATAGTTTTTTTAAACTACTTGGTGAAATTTCGTACCTTTTTCTTCCTGAAAATGGTTTTTAGCAATTATTATATCCGTTATTTGTCCCAAATGGAAGAATTCGGGCATCTTCTTCAAAGGAAAAAGCTTTCCAAATTACTTCCCAATCAATTTAGCTGAGATAGACGTTACCAGATTTCTTAAAAACGCATTTATCGAATGGGTTATTTCATTGGAAAACCGATTCTTTTTTAGACACGAGTGATGTGACTGTCATCAAAGACTATTTTCGGCGAACTGTTCATCCGTTAAATGAATTTTTCGTAGAACCGTCCATTGGTGAAGGATTTATTCGGTAAACCATACATCCGGGGATGGGTAAAAGGAAATATTATCGTTTTAAGCTCAATATAACGCGAAAGAATTCATTATTTACTTCCTATTCAGACCGGTTATTTATTGATTTAGTTTATTAAGAAGCTCAAGGCCGGCCGTAGGTCAACAAATCATATCAATGACAATAATAAGATAGAGAAACAAGTGTGATTGAACTATGTCGTACATCAATTTACTGAATAACTCTATGTGACAATTACAAGTAGCTCTAGCAACTATTTCTAAACTAGTTTTTGGATTGCTCGTAAATATAAAATTTCGTAGTGATACAAGCGTGTGGTATACATAAATAATTCGTGTAAACGTTGTAATATATCTCCATATGCACGCAATATAAATGACATCTACACCACATTCCTATTTGCTTTTGCATTTTCTTCATCAATATTCACAGTTACGAGAAACAAAAGAGGATTAATATCTGTAATCACCTTCGCGAGCATTTAAGAATAATATTTCTTCTGAAAATATACTCATATCGTCAAGTACGCTGCACACAGAACATAATAAATAACATTTAAAAGTGTGGGAAGTTATTAATTTCCTTATTCACATAGACCGTTAAATAATGTTGAGAAAGATCAGGGGCAGAACCCTCGGCAGAATCTTCCATAATTTGCAAGGCTTGGATGACATCAATTAATTTCTTCCAAATTCAAGCTAAGGATTCCTAATCGTTTACACAAAAAGTTAAAAAAAAGAACCGACTTCGAGGAAGTTTATATGATAAAAATAATTTCGTTAGTGAAAAACGAAAGAATTCTACGCGTTCGCGCATTTAATCCCGATACTTGTAAAAAGATATAGTCTAACCAGAAGAACAAGGCAATCAGTTTAGCATACTTAACATATAAAGCAAGCAATACTCAGGTGTTTCGTAACAAAATAGCTGGTGTAATGAGGTTCATTACACCAGCTATTTGGCGGCTACGGTCCCCGACCACGTAGGTCGATCTGATTGTATGCATCCGTGTTATACAACAATATACAGCTACATGTAACGTGGAAAATTATTATCACATCAGATACCAAAAGGAGGTACGTAGGTCCCGGCTGTCATACATAGATCTTTGGCAGTCGTTAAGCCAATTCTGAACACCAGTCTTACTATGGGATACTGTATCCCAGTAAAATTGATTAAAAATTAAAAAACGGTATTCCGCTGAATCCGGTAAGACAGGTAGCCGACCTCAACATAGTTGGGAAAAGGCTCGGGAGATGATGATCAGATACGAAAAGGAATAAATTCTTATATTAAGAGCATAGGAATTATGTTTTCTTCTACTGCTACAGGTTTTGAAATGAATGTTTTGTTGTATGACATTGCAAAGAAATCAAACAAACAATAGCCTGATAACAGAATTTTGCTTTAACTATCTGAGATAAGGACAAAACAACAGGTGCATGAGTTTCATAATGATCAACAACTCAAAGTATAACTTCGAGATTTCCAAGGCAATTTTTTTACTAGTACCTTACCTGTACAATGGGAACTGTCCGTCATTTCACTATAAATCGGCCGCGGAGACTATGTGTTCCTGACACATGTCAGTTGGTCTCGATTTGTATGAGGAAATAAAAAACGAAATTTTTTCATTGTAACCTGATATAAAGATAAAGTTTTAAATGATATCATTTGTTCATAGGACCAAAAAGTGATAGTTTTTAATTGGTGTAAATTCTTCGCACGCCTCTCTCAACGGCCATGCTGTACAGGCATAATCGATCATCAAACTTCAAAATAATAAATCTAGAGAATATAAAGCCTTAATATTTTCACATGCCGTTAAGATTCAATGTCACGTAATGCTCGTAACATTAGCGGCCACAGCACCCGGCCTCGCTGGATCCAATCTGATTGTGAACATCCGCCACACAATTTTATTTATATCTGCGTCTGGATTTTGGCGTTCATTGCTTTAGCAATATGGCTACATTTGGTTGTGAAATTGAAGTCTTCTACTGCTTTTTAAACGAATGTTGGGGTCGACTTCCAGTCTTGCCGCTATAAAATTTCATTCATAAAGGGAATTCTTATTTCCGACTCATTCCTGTCCTTGAACGAGATGTTATTTTAAAATTATACCTACAGCAAGACATATATACAATTTATACAGCATATACGTCGTCAGCAAATCTCATCTAGTTGATAACATTACTATACGTGCTAACTGTTCTAGTAAATTTCAAAGCCAAGATTTTTAACTTCCGTTAGTCACGTTTGCAGATCATCACGAACTTTAAATACTTTAGTTATTTATTATATTTATTGCATAAACATACAACTGACATACAGAGCATACAGGTTAAATTACAAGAATTTTGGGATATCTGAATGAGAGCTACAGAATCAGAAAATAAAACACAAAGTAGAAAATCAGATAGACTCCATGTATTTACTAGACCTCTTCCGATCATAACATAATATACCATAACGCCTGTATCCCGAAGGGTTAGGCAGAGGTGTACCAATATACTCTTCCGATCAAACTATTTATATAAAAAAGGAGCATAGCAACTGAAAATTTCAAGGCCACCATTACAATAGATGTACTATTGTAATGGTGGCCTTGAAATTTTCAAACACCAGAACAGACGCTAATTAATTTCAAATTGGTAAATCCATTACCAGCATTCCTCATGATTAGTTGTTTAAATAATTTAGAGTTGCTAATCACACGGCTGCTTTAATTAAAACTTCACATGGTAGTGTCAGAATCTCATGGTCGATGTGTAGACAATACTGGGGTTATTTACTTGTAATAGAGCAAGAAGTATGCGTATAATATTTAATGTAAATTTTATGTGACATCAAAAATGGTTGGGAATAACAAGCGATGAAGCTAATGGCTATGTTCTTTTTACCCGACTGTGGCGAAGCCAAAAAAGGTTAGGTTTTTTCCTGCATTTTTCATCTGGTAGAGAAAATAGACTAGCCATGTTTCCCCTTTTCTTTTTGTCTGGTGAATGTCCTTTAATATTTTTTACTCTTAACTACACTAGTTTCAAAATAACTACAATGAAATAAAATGACGAAGACTAGCTAGTACATTTTAAAACAGGTAGCAACTACAGACATGGTTCTCTAAAAAGTGTAAGTGCATTGTATAATATTATTCATTACTGTGTTAATCGGTAAGTAAAAGTATTACAAGCGTCCCAGTTCATTAGCCACAATCATTTACGTCAGAACCGAGTTTTTTGGTAAAACACTGAATATTACATAAATGTTTTAAAATCATTGTAATAAGGATTTACGTCATCCGACTAAATTCGCAAGTTTCAAGTTCATTTAATGGTCAATGCTTAGTGATTTCATAACTATGTATATAGCCAGATTGTATCCTAAATTATCCCGTATTTATTTAGAAGATTTTTTTTTAGGATTCATCCAAACATACTTTACTCACTCTCAGTTCTTTTATAATAGGTACAAAAGCCGTTTATTTATTTAATTTAAGCAATAAAGGTATCTATCTTATCAACGTATACTACAGAGAATAAAGAAAGTACTAAATGAATACAAAGCCACCTAATTACACAACAACTAGCACTTACTCTAATTGTCACAACTAAAAGCAATACCGTGTCATGTAAAAAAACTTCCGACACTTCGCGTTTCTCCACAAAAAGGTGTAACTGAAGTAACCGCGAAATCAGGTGCAAAGTAATCATGTAACTTGTCCGCAACACTGAATATGAACGTGGAGATAAAAGTCGTAAAGAGTACGTGAAGAAATCTGAGATAATGAGAAATTCCAAAGTAGGTATACAGCCTTTATATTGAGTTCTACATTACTAGGCCTAGGTATTATCATGTGAAGATTTCTTCGCGATAGGTTTTTTGTGTTTCGTAGATATGTGTAAAAATACATTTAACTCCTTTATATGTATATCTATAAAACATGTGTGTAAGTGGTGAATGTTAAGAATTCTGTCTTGTTATTTTTAGGCTAGTTGCACATTGGGAAGATTGCTTATCTTCCATGCTCATTTTTCCCGTGCATATTACATTCCTTAAGAGAGATATTATGTAATTACTATATCATCCCATGTACCTATACCGAATTTAACATATTTTTTTTGGTAGCCCTACAATTAACTCCAGTACCACTGAGTAGAGAAACATTTTTATTGAGGAATTTGCTTAACAATTCATTCATCGCGAATCGAGGGGTTAATGTTAATTCGTCACAATGTCGTATCGAATATTGGAAAAACCCTATTACTTCTGAGTCACAAATTCTTACATAAATGTATTTTTAATCGCAGTAAATTAAACCAGCTGATCAGAAAACGTAGTCAAGTTTACTAGATATTTATACAAGGTGTAAAATAATATTGATCATAGCCTCAGACACCCCAATTAGATTATTAAATTATAATATCCTTATGTGGCCTATAATTTAATTTAGACGAACCAAACCTATAAATTTTTCATCTAATAGATACCCGAGTTTACGTTGAACGTTTGGTCGTATTAACCTACGCACGCACACAGGCGCGCTCACTCGATTGTTCGTCAGCTGTTTAGGCACTAGTTCATTGATCGAACATTCTAACTAAACTCAAATTTTCTCTAATATCTAACTACTGTTCACACTAAGCTGGATATTATCATGGTATAAGTTATTGACAGTTTTCTAACTAGTAAAATAGGTTTCTATGTTTTCGTCACACATCCAGACTGATCGGACGTTTCGATGATTCGATGTTTGGTGTGTGTGTTAAGAAGTAAATTAAACATAATAAATTAGACATAATAACGGTATGTTACTTTAAATCGGTGTGCGACTTTCAACCGTTTGAGATGTAGGTACTTATCGTCAATAACGTAGCGTGGAGGGGTTGCGCCCGAGTCGCCGTACCTATTACACTCGTAGGTAATTAAACGCGGCATAAAAGGGAATTAGAACAAAGTTGTAGGTACTTACAAAACTGAACATTATGTAGAAACACTAACTTTCTTTGTTTCTTCGTCACATTCACAACAATGGTTCAATAATCTGCCGTATTTTTCGATTCACTTTAGGTCTTACCGGCTTTTTCAAGGTATTTTAGTTAGTTTAGTACTCGAGTATCTCTGTTCACTGTCACAAACGCGAGTTTTATTTTACTTTTGAGGTCAACGACAGTTGTTACCTAATTTTAATAGCGATTTTATAACAGCCACAAATAAAAATCCTCTGGCGTCCACTCCCCTTATCTGAGAGACCACTGCACGGGTCCCCAGCTACCTATCCATCAGGTGCAATACTTCACGTCAAGGTCACAAGTCACAACATAAATAACAAAACATTCACAGCACGCTGTCGGCGGATGACTAATCGTCTTTGATGTTAGGCGGGCGGTTGCCGCTCTTGGCGCTGCAGCAGCACGAGCGGCCGCGGCGCGTGCGGCGCTCATTGGTCAGAGGGTGGCGGGAAATGTTTGCGTCTCACTCGCATGCATTATGTTTACATTAGCAAATGACGTACAATATTTTTTAGGGATTTCGCGTCTTTTTGACACAAAAATGTAAAATGCCGACTACAAAGTCGGAAGTACATTTAGATAAGCTTTATTTCGTTGCAGTAAGTTCCAAATTTCTTTGAATATTTATTATTCGCGTTCTAACAATTTAAATATTTAAAATGTTTTATGGTTTATGTGTGCGTAAGAAAACTAGCGACGTACGAGAAATACAAATTGGACTTTATTCCTTTGACTTAAGGTTCAAATTACTTTAAACTAAAGATTAAATTAATTTGTTATGTTTCTAATTCAACACTTGTGAAGGGAGTTTTCCTGAAAAATTAACATGATTTTTTTTTTTCGGAATTCGATTAAGATGCCTATTCTGAATCGACTACTTCCTTAACTAGCGTTTATTGTATTACACCTTGTATATTTTCTTGATCATGATTCTACAAACCTCATTTAACTGAGCTAAGTATTACATAAGGAATGTAATCGCGATTACGGTGTCAAGGGGTTCTGTCGTCATGCTTATATTAAATGTAGGCGAGTACACCGTGAATCAACGGAGGCGATAAAATCAATTAATAAATCCAAATATGTGCGCAGGATAATGTACAAGGTATGTAAGAACACCATTGAACACCATTGAATACTATTGAATATTATTGCAACTCATGTGAGCCAGGTATAATAAACACTACCAAACAGAATACCACGGAAATGTTTAATATCAATGTGTCTCAGGAAAACAATTGACTGTATTGAACCCGAAAACACATTTAATCAAAAATAAATAGGAAAAGAAACATCATAAAAAACGAAAATAAGGAGGACGACAAACACTTTTACGAATACCAGGCTATCTGAAGGGAAAACACTGCTTTTCAAGATTTCGTTCCTAATAACTTATAAATATAAATACGTATGCTGTAGACATTAGTACCCGTATTATGAGTTGTAGGATGTACAAGAAAGGGAAATATTTAGCCTACACGTTTTCTGATATAGCTGTGATATCACTGGCATAAGGAAGCCGCGTAACCTTAGACAATGCTTCCTTTACATGTCTATAAATTGACGATTACGTACTTATTGTCTTTCTAAAAGGGGTCCTGTAGTAATATCCGGGGAATCTCCGATTATTTTTGTTACAATTACAATACATCAAAACGTATTTTCTTAACTTTATTACAAGATTATAGTAGGCTCTCCTTCTACATTAAAGGAAATAATCCTGATTAATTCATTTTCTTTCATTGCAACACAAATGGACTTTATGTAACTGACCGCCTGTCCAAAAGCTTTTAACTTCATTGATTTAAAAATAAACTAAACAAGTATTGACGTGTGAAAAGGGGATTTCCAAATTCAAAACACGAATTTGTCACGCAACTCTCGATGAAAACCATAAAAGCCCGGTTAAACTTTTTTCGAATTTGATAGGAGTCATAGATAAAATCGGAACGTTTTTTTTATTTGGCAAAGGAAATTGTTGTTTTCCGTGGATACGTCATGAATATAGTGTCTCTTGACATGTTTATTCAGGTGGCTGTATTATGAGGTATTTGAAGGTGAATATCGTTATTGAGTCATAATGTTTACTATTTTCAGTATTTAAATTGCTATAAATCGTCTTTATAACTTCAGACTTCTTGCTTAATTTTTTTGTGTGGCTGTATACAAAAGTTGTTCATGACGAACATATATAAATATATATAAATGTAGAAACTCTGTATAGGTAGGTAGTACCTAGTACTAGTAGTACCTAGTAGGTACCTATACAGAGTTTCTACATTTATCGTGAAATAAAATAACCATTTACTGATTCAAGACCTTTATTTCGATTTTAAACTAAAATACTACGCTACTACTACACTTAAAATTATAGCGATGTTTTTAGACTACATAATCACATAATTAGTCCGAATACCAAACGAGACGTTACGAGCAACCTTCTAGGCTCCAATTACAGTTGTTAACACTATAAGCATAGTTTAAGGGCACCACTTAACATGAAATAGACCATTATATACGGACAAGATGCTAAAATGACAATAACAAGTACAATAACCTTTTAAAATACCTATTCAAATCTATGGAAAATACAACTTCATAAATAATGGACAAATTCATGTTAAAAACTTATCTACAGGAAAACTATCTTTGTGAGTACACTAGAATCTAATTAGACTGGTATGATAAATCAGAATTAAACAGGAAAATACTTCAACCATTGACAAACAGACATTTGTAGACATTGTCTCAAAAAAGTATAACAATTTGGAAAAAACTGTTTAATTGTAAAACAGTGCTAGTAATTCAGATTCTTCTTCCCGCATATTGTGTTTTTAAACTGTAGCCGTGAAGATTATTCTACATTAGATTTCCGTATACCACTAGGAAGGACATAATAATATCTGGGTGCCGCCGTCATCAAGTGTGATAAAAATAATATTGCATCCTGTCTTCTAAAATCACTCCTCTAGTGAGATCACGAGACTTCAAAACGTCCCAGTCGTATTCCAATTCACCACACGTTGCTCACGCAGACAGCGCCCTTATTTCAATGCAGTAAGGTTTATTTTTGCGTTTTAGTAAACTGTTGTACAATTGACCTCACTATAAGTATGATTCATACTTATTCAATTAGTTCCCTATTACACCTTCGAGAAACGCGATCCAGCAATAACCCTTAACCGCTTAGTTCCGGAACGAGCAAGGTCGATAAGAACCGAATATTTTTTAATAAATTATCCTTCAACGTGAATTGTTATATCAATACCAATTTAATAATAAATAATAAATTATTTTATTAAAATAATATCGATAACCTCTGCTCTATCATCTCATCCATGAGGATAGTTACAGTAGAACAAGAAATATGTGGAGACATATCCGCAAATTTTGTATTAAGAAATATCAAGTAACTCTAAAAAAGAACTCTTGAAAATAGTAAAACCCACAAAGACAGTGTATATTTTGACCAGCAGGCAGGTAGAGAATAACGTAACAGACATTCTTGTTACTTTTTTTTTTCAACACGTCACTTTCACTTGACAACATCTCTTCCAAGATAACCAACTAAAATATACTTGTACAGATAACAAACTGAAAACTATACAGTTGATATGTCTATGTTCCTTTTATCGTTCACCCTGCACTTTTAACCTAGTTAAAGATAAGAATTTCTAGTTCCATCGGCTGTGACCTCCGTGCCACATTCTACATAACCTACTTCAAAAGCCCTCAACTTTCAAGGAATGATAAGAAGGCTGAATATTTTTTTCAAAGTGCCTGTATTTTTTGTTGGGAAGCTCGGTGAGCTATGCTTACTGCCATACAAAAATAAAACTATAAATAAATCACGTCCAAAAGTGTCCCAATTATATCCTCTGTAGCAGAGATAGGATGTTATGACAAAATTAGGATATATCGATACTAGAAGAAATAAGGTAAAGGGAAAACTAGAATTGAAATAAATAACTAGGTAACCAAATACATACAGACAGGTCTTGAGAAAACTTTGACTGAAAGGAGAGATACTAAATCCATCAAACGAATATAAAATGGCAACTCCACGGATGCGTAAAACTTAAAAATTAGCGTGATCACATAAGTCCGTACTATTTATCAACTTATTTATCATTCGGTCACAGAGAGACGCGGTAAGTGCTGACAATAACTAATTATATAATAATAATATATATAATAATCCAGCCTATAAACGTCCCACTGCTGGGCACAGGCCTCTTCCTATATAGAGAAGGCACGAACATTGATCACCACGCTTGCTCACTGCGGATTGGCGATTTCAGATCCCAAATTTTGGAATCCAGGTTTCCTCACGATGTTTTCCTTCACCGTATGTCAGAAGTGTCTTAGAATAATTAAGAATGTACATATAACTTTGAAAAGTTACATTGGTACTTGCCCGGGTTCGAACCTGCAACCTCGTGCATACAAATCCGTTCATTGAACCGCTAGGCCACCACGACATCTATACAATAACTAATTAAGTAAATAATATTATAGTACATGTATTTATTTATAGTCTGGCCGTGGTTTTGTATCTATAATCATTGATAGGGTACATACTACACATATGGAATATTTATAGGGTGTTAGTACCTACTTCATTTTCATATTAAAGTCTTTTTAATTGATTTCATGAATGCGTTATAATAATCATCATCAGATTGAATTCCTAGATAAAACTTCGAAGTAATTAATATTAAGTTACGTTTGGAAAAAGTTATTCAAAAACTCTAAACGCTACGGAATACCAAACAAGGCCAAGCTAATTAGGGAGGAAATATGAGCATATTTGATGAAAAACTGCTATTGCGTGAGCGAGCGTTACTTAATTATTTCCACTTATTAATACTAAAGCAATTTTGTATTATTACAGGGCAAAATGAAACTCTTTCTAATACTGTCTGGTCTCATCTCGATCAGAGCCGGTGTCATTAAAGAAGAACAAACAGACTGTCCCGGAGTCAAAATAAATGGAGTTTATTACGAGTCTGAAACTCTTCGGGAAGGCCTCGATAGACCTTACCTTTTAGCAGTAGACTACAGCACCAACAACCTTTACTTCAGTTACAATGTTAAAGCTAACGATGATGAGTTCAGATCTGCAAGACTTAATCTAAACACCAAAGAGTTCGCCAACATCGAAGGTGTTACCAACGGCTTCGCTCAAACTGTAGACCAAGAAACACACGACATCTACATCGGTGGTAGTGACGGTATATATAAATACGACTACGGTAACAACAAGGCTGAAATAATCGGAGAAAAGGACGCCAACATATGGACCCTGTATTTCAAAGAAGTGTTGTACTATTCAGTGTTCCCCAATCAATTCTTATACACGCTGGTGGATGGAGAACCTAGAAGGTTCACAGATTTGGAAGACACGAAAGTCGATCATTTCGTTATTGACAGTGACAACGATATGTTCTACACTAATTCCACTGGATTATACTCGCAAAAGAAAGGGACGAAAGATGCTGTTCTCTATGCTAAAGCTTCAGAATTGAAGAGTTTGAGGAGTTTGACGACAGATCTCAAAGGGAATGTTTACACTTGCCTCGAAGACGGTATTTATGCTGTAAAAAAATCAAGTAAATCTTTGGAGAAGATTGTCAGTGTTTACGACGGTTTCGGACTCGCCTTTGATAACGATAACAACATTGTGTACTCCGATGCTGTTAGTCTTGTTAGACTTAAAATTAACAGACATAAAAAATGTTAATCAGTTATAAAATAAATGTTTTTTACCTGACGTTGTTTTGTATACTTTCACTTACACAATACCTATTTTGTACAAGACGAGTTAGACTAAATATTTGAAGAAGTGACTATCTAGAGCACATTCTACACCAAATACTTTGATAATAGCGTTTCAGCACGCATAAAACGAGTATTTATTATTTCAAAATGTAAAGAATTTTTACGACTCGATTGGCGAATTGTCTGTAGCTTGATTATCTAGTCGGAATTCGAGTCCCGCACCGAACAATATCGTGGTATGTGATTCTACACCCACGAAACAGGAAAAGCCTTGGTGTGGCGACATCGTATTCTTGTCGTTCAATCTCAATAATATACGGACTTTTACAAGTCTCCATAAGGTAGCAAACTTTGAGGTCGTATTAAGAAGTTTTAGGACCGTTATTGTTTTATTGAGTTACATCACCACCTCTTCTCCACAGCGGTTCTATATTATGATGTTTAGCAGTTGTTAATAAAGTCTAGTAGGTTCTGAGAAATTCGTTTACGTTTTGAACAAAAACTGACGTTTGTGATGCTGGCTCGTGCTCATAGCTAATAGTCCATGATTTGATGACCTTAATCACGTACCTAGTGTGATAGTATTCTGTAACCGTAATGAACTGCACTTTCAAATGAGCATCCACGTTTCTCCACTTTCATCGATTCTCTAAGTAGGTCCTACTTAACGTCGGTCATAATCGGTTGCTCGCAAAAAAACTATTAATTGATGCAAAATATCATTAACTACCTAATCATATTTTAGAACTGAAAAATCATAGTACGTTCAGAAAAATGGACCATCAGCATTTTAATACAATTCCTTATTTTTATTACGATTGTTGTATATAATCCAGTCTATAAACGTCCCATTGTTGGGCACAGACCCCTTCCCATATAGGGAAGGCACGAGCATTGATCACCACGCTTGCTCTCTGCGGATTGGCGATTTCAGATCCCTAATTTTGGAGTCCAGGTTTCCTCACGATGTTTTCCTTCACCGTTTGTCAGAAGAGTCTTAGAATAATTAAGAAAGTACATATAACTTTGAAAAAGCCACATTGTACACAAACAGAATATGAACGATTAACTTGTAATTAAATTCTAAATTAAAGTAAAAGTAGATGAGAAAATTAAGTTAATAAATACCATTCATTCGTTTTCCTTGTCGCTGTATATTTCGCAAGTCACGAATAAAATTTCTTCGCGATAGCCTTGACTTGTCCATTGTGAATTCGAAATCGCGAGTTTTGAAGACTGATGTTATCGTATTACAATTATTGTTTTATTTTCGACCTTTAGCTTACGTATATCGTATCGTATTCATATGGAATTCCAAAATTGTTTATTTTTTAGTTCATGTAATCTAATAAGTTACAGTAAACAAGTACATAAAATGAAACATGTACATAAATTGAAGGGTGAAAGATTGAATAAATTTATTATATCTATGGAATAAATAAATATACCTACATATTTCTAGGATGGCAGTTGCCTCTCAGAGAAATGTATTATACCTAGATTGATTACGATTAAGTATGAAAATAAGAACTATGGAAGCTTCTTTTTTTGTATAATTACTGTAATATTTTGTTAAGACTATAATAATGTACATTCATATTGATATAGGGTGTGATGAAAACACGTAATACGTTCGACAGAAGAATTCTAATACATGACGCGATTGACGGTTTTAGAAAATCCGAACTTTGAACAAAATTTGTGTGTCCGCTCGTATGTTTACCAAACACGTGTTAAAACGGATTGTTTGTCAACTTCGTGAATTATTTACAGGACATTATAGTGAGTTAGATATTCGCCATATCGCTCGAAGAACCGATAACCGCTGGGGAAGAAAGGTTCTCGAGTGGCGACCACGAACCGGAAGACGAAGCGTTGCCAGGGCTCCCACCAGGTGGACTGAAAATATCGTCAAAGTTGCGGTCACCTGGTGGATGCAATTGGCGAGTTGTCGTTCATTGTAGCTTTCTAGGGGGGAGGCCTAAGTTCAGCAGTGGACGTCACCCGGCTGATGATGATGAGATATTTGTGAATCGAAATCATTTTGAGTAGTGGTCATGTTATAGGATTTGATGACTTTTTAGCAGCATATACTTTATTTTTAGTATTGTATTCGTAGGTACTTTATCTATCATCATCATCATGTCACGTGTGCCCGGAATCACAGACGGCTAGGGATAGGCCTCCCCTTTTTTCTGCTTTATCTATTAGTTATGGATTTGCTATACCAATCTTGTTCCATTACGCCAGCTTCCATTTTACATAGTAATTTCTACGGATAAAAACCCCAATTCAATGAGAAATATTATTACAAACTGTTCGATTTCTGGACATGTAACAAACAGAGAAACTGCAAAATTGGATTGGAAAAAAAAAAGTTTGAAATTTCGAAGTTTTTCACAATTTCTTCGTAATGAAAGTGACATTATTAGATGAAATCATGAAACGATAAATGTTCAATACAATAATACATCATTCGCGCGTGCCTCTACGTGCACGATAACAATTTATATTGCCTTCGGAACTGCCAACTTTCCTGAGATAGCTATCGCGGAACAATAGTAACGAATTAGAACACTTTTTTTGCTAATTTAATTTATAGTTCACAGGTTTGTTAGTCAAAGAAAAAAGTAGACAGGTACAAGCTAACGTTACGACATACCGACACAATATCTGGGAAGTTTTGAAATAAACACTTCCTTTCCTTTTCAACGTATTATTTGTGCGGGTACACGCGACGGGCTAAAAGTATTTGATTATAGATCCAAAGCGAATTTATTCCTAAAAATTGGTAACAAATTTTCGTAAAACATTTTTGTTTAGTACTAGCTGTTGGCCGCGGCTTCGCCCGTGGGATGCCGGTTTTGTTGTCTTTGTTTTTTTGCCTTAGGATCTACACTTACATCAAACTATTTTTTCACAAAATTGGTGTAGCTATTTACCCCTTATAATATAACATTCCGAAAAACTTTTACGTTATTATTCGTATGGAATATGCTTGACTAAATATGACATATATGATACAAATTAAATAAAATAATCCAATTCTGTTATAGCCATTTTAAATTTAGCATTTACTGCAGTTATATCAGACTATCTTTCGAAAGTGTTTGTAGAATCTTTTGCTCTCAGATTATGATAAAATATAATGTAGGCAACTAAAGAGTACAATAGTGGCTAGACTACTAATTAGTAACTAAAACATGAATACCTAAAAAGTGTAATAAACAACAAAGTCAAACTTAATGAAACTTAATGATCATATTATTCTAGTAGGCACTAATTAAAATACTTGTTACCTTACCATTCTCACTTTATTAGTGCTCACTGTAATTAAGTAGAGTAGAATTTAATTAATTTGAATTATTTTCACCATATTACAAAACCATTGGTATGTTTGGAGGTCAAACAATCGGATTATTGTAATATTATTTTTGTTTACTTTTATACTGTTGAAAATAAAATTAGCTATTGCAGAAATTACTTGAATGTAAATAAATATGTTTTTAATGTGGAGTAGGAGTTATGCTTATGACACTGCAACTAAGATTTCAACAACCCACAAAACATAATCCACAGTAATATTGTAAAGTTATTAAGTATGGCAACAAAACAATACATTAAGTGCTAATAATAATACCAGCCTATAAATATCAAACTGCGGGACACGGATCTCTTCCCATATTATCTGTAGAAGGAATAAACATGTGTATTTCGCTACGTACCTAATATTCTAACTTTTGTACCACATTTTTGGCCAATAAAGATATTTGATTTGATTTGTACAAGCATCAATCACCATGCTTGTCTAAGTGGTAAAAGACTGTTAAATGCAAGTGAAACCATGGGCATAGCTATACTTCTGTACTAATATTATAAAGAGGAAAGATTTGATTGTTTGTTTGAATTGAATAGGCTCCGAAACTACTTGACCGATTTGAAAAATTCTTTCACTGTTGTGAAGCTACACTATCTGCAGTTAACATAGGCTATATTAAATTTTCAAAAAAGTTAGGGTTCCATAGGTTATAGGTATTAATGCGGGTGAAACCGTGGGGCACAGCTAGTATGGAATAAAGAGTTTCAGCCATAACATGATTATGATTAACACATAGATATTACAAATCTGGTTTATATGAATGTGCATCCTTAATGACTCACACTTTTGTTACATGATAGCGGGGCGTTAGCTATTGGTATTGCAGAAATATCCAATGTTTATAACAAAGGTTAAATAACAGTTTAAATGGCTGCCTGGTCAAAGTTGGCCTATGTTATAATGCCATATGTTTTGTATGTAGTCTTTTACTTACAGTGACAATAAAGAATAAATTAATTGATGAAATTAATAACTTCATGTGAGTTCTATTGGTAGAAGACCTATAAGATTAAGTATCTATTGTTTAAGAACAGACTTGTATGCAAAATTGGTAATGTAATACTAAATATGATGATAAATTTATTCAATAAACTGAATTTGATGCAGTGATGTTACTATTCATTGAATTTAATTAGTATATAAAACCAATAAGAAGATACAGTGAAAAATTACTTGTATCCCTAAATATAACATTAACTATTAAGAAGAATTTGGAACATAATTTTAAAGTTTTTTATAGTAGGTAGGTCTTCAACATAATTTGTTACAGATAATGATTATGTTCAAACAACAAAACATATTGTTTTAGCACTGTAAATGTATTTATGTCCTAAAAATATAGTAAACAATGTTCTTGACCGAATTATCCGAATAATTATCTGATAAACAAATCCAGTGAGCATCCATTTAATTATTATAATATTTATTTATATACAGAATACTGACTTATACATAAACAAAATAGTTTATTATGTGGGAAGGATTGTCTGATATACTTACGGTTCTGGACTGTACTGAGCACCTCCAAAGAAGCCGTGCCTATCCGGCTGCGTGGTCACCGACGAACATATCGATGTTGTGTCTCCCTGCTCACTCCTATCACCCCCAGCACTTTTCACACTCTTCTGCAGCGACATCTTAACAACAATCCACAATATCCTAACTTCTACCAACTACCATCACTCGTACCGAACAACCACCACAGCCGACTCCGGAGTGGGCGTACAAATTAATTACAAAACATGTAACTGTCCCGCACGCTCACGCCCGTCGACAATCACAAAACTTCACTGAACAATTAGCACAGAGAAACGGCCACTGTGCACATACTCCGGCGACCGCCACATACCCGAAGACAGAGAATATGGTAACAAAACGTGCTTAGAATAAATACAAACTAATACTTTTTCTTATCAAAACTCAACGTGTGGGTGGGCGAGTGAAGTGAATACAATATGTACGTCATTTTTAGTGATGTAGTACAATGTTTGCATTACCACAAACAATCAATGCCCTTTCAAATTGTCGGTTTTCCTTTTATTACTAAAATTATCTGTTTTTAGTCACTGTTGTTCATAATAAATAAAAGTTTAGGAATGATTTGGTAGGACTTAAATAAAAAATAATTAAGATAAGCAGCATATTTGTACATAATTTATAAATACGTATTTTTTTAAATTTTTGTGTGTATTCAAAAATATGATTTACTTAAATTAGGTATTAAAGAATCCATATGATCGAAGCGCGGTGTCATATCTCATAATTTTTTCATGAACTTACTCACTATTTTAAATCTGCTTTTAAAAATATATCCAATATTAAGGCAATTATTAAATATAACTCTTGAAACTGATTAATTAGCAGAACCAGAATTAGTTGATCAAGAAGCACATAGGTACCTAGCTAAGGGATTATTACATTTATAGAATTCATAAAAAAGTGTAAAAATAAAATCAATGAAATAAAAACCGAATACGGATATGTGACAGACCTATAAACCCGGATACATTATTGTCCAGAGTTGACATGTTGACACATCGACGTATGATATGCATAGACTGCTACTATCGCTAGGTTCCCCTTGTGCCAAGCGAGAGCAGTTTTTAGTCTGATCCTAGTACATTTCGTTTTTCATTTAAGTTAATTTTCGCGCAACGAGAATTATATATAAGAAAATATCGATGGTTTTGACATTGTTAGGATAATATAAGTGTTCTAGATAGATTTTTTAAAACGGCAAGCTCCATCTTCATACATAATTCACGACAACACTTGTTCACACTAGTGCTTACAGTTTAAACTCTGATAGGCTCACTCTATAGTTTCAAATGCAACCTCGTTGTGTTGACATCTTTTAGTCAATGACACTGACATTCATAGAGAAATCTGCAACGAGGTTGGATTGACTAGAGCCAGTCTAACGTTCTTTGATCCGAGAGCACGTCTGTGATCACCCGCCAATTTCAATGTCACGTCCAATTAGTGTCAAAACTGAGCGCGCCGCGTTTGAATCTCCCGGTATAAGTGACAAACATTTAAATCAAAAATGGTGAATTGCGTGGTGCTCAGTTGTAATAAACGATTAAAGAAGAAACAATAAACAAAACAGTGACATTTCTATTCATCGGTTAGTAGTATGTTTATAGAAATTAACCTTTTTTTGTAATTATTTAGTAGGGCGAACCAGGGGGTGCGGGGGTTCGCGAGGGGGGGAATCCGCTTCGGTCCCCCCCCTCAAAAATTCTCCGCGACCGGCTAGTGCGAGGCAGTTCCGTTAGATTTTTCGATAGTTACTTTTTGTCTCAAGTATTTTGATTAAAATTAAGTTTGTGTTCCTTGAATTGATTTATTTATTTAATAAAAAATTGTTTACCAACAGATTCTGTATATTCATGACATCATAAGTAAGATAAATAAATAAAATATACTTTTGCGAATTACGAGTTAACCAGCATTAACAAAAAATGTGATAACAGGATAATTTAAATATGAGTAAAATTAGAATAATAAGAACAAAATCTGATTGACAAACAATATTGTTCAAAAGTTTTTAGAATTCTACAAAGAGCTTTTGGAATTAATAAGTTTTATGTTTCTGATTGGTAAGTATGCTTGAATGGACTTTTTAGGTAACTTATAATTAATTAATTTGATGCTGGTAACTAAAAATTAAACTTTATGAATTAATGTAGCCTACACTAATTCATAAAGTTGAATTTTTAGTTAATTTGTTTTTTTTTTAATTATCTCAGATCCTTTAAATGACTTTGTTAATATTCACACCTATCGATAATTTACTATGAACGTCTGTTGTCGCACGGACATCCCTAAGCGAGCGGGAACGCACAGATTAAAAAGTGCTTTCGTTTGTACCAATAGAAAAGTAGCGATAGTAGCAGTCTATCTGAATCCTACGTCGATGGAAATCTGACATTCATTACTGACAGAACGAGTCCAAATTTGAAGTGGACTATTTACATTTAGGTTATAAAAACGGAGAAATCTAAGTAAATATTATAAAAGTAACTTAGAGGAGAGAAAAAAAATGAACAATCTAAGAAGGTTACTGATAACCCCGGGTTTGACTCGGCTTAGTTCTTCAGCTCCAGCATTCGTGAACAGAAACCCGCGGAACTTGGAAAGGATACGAATTGCCCGCAAACCTGATGGATATCATCTAGATGCACCAGGCAGGAAGTTCTGGCATAAGTTAGTACTACATAATGATTTAATATATACAAATAATGTGTCATATTAAACATAAATTCCTATAATTTCTGAAGTCTATTTTGAAACTTGTGATATTTTTTACACATATTCTGTTGCATTCAATTCCAGGTTAACTTTAACAGCAAGCAATCGTACAGTCACAGCTCAAGTCATACATTACATGAACGGTACTGTAGTAGAAGCTAAGACTTCAGAATGGGCACTCCGCAAACAACTATATAGTATCAATGACACCTGTGCTTACATAAATTTAGGAAAAGTTTTTGCGCAACGGTGTCTTGAGAGTGGGATCACTGAAATGGCGTGTGACATGAAGCCAGTTAAAGGCGGGAAAGTAGATATGTTTTTGACAGAAGTTGTCAATGGTGGTGTAAAGTTGGAAGAACCTGAAGTATATAAAAATCCTCATCCGTGGGATCAACACCGACCGGAAAAGCCTTGGGTAGTGGCTGAAGAGGAATAGTTTGTAGTGATAATAGTTTTGTAGTCAGTAGTCCAATAAATAATTTAAGTACTATTATATTATTTTTGTTTTAATTTTATATATTTTTTTATGAGTTTAATTAATGTATGTATAATTAGTTGGCAAGTCACTAATACGCCGCAGCCAGATGATCAGTGCTGTTAAATGGACTGGCCCGGCTATGTTATTTTTTTACAGTATGGTGCAGTATATCAGTTTTCGGTATAATAACTTCATGCATTAAAAACGTAGGTTCATTCATAAATAAATAAAGATTATTATTCTATTCTGGGAACTAAATGCAGCCTCATCTTTGGTGTAGTTTTTTTTTAGATCTAAAAACAGCCAGTCATTTTTAAACAGATTCCTTTCTTCTTCAGTGCAAAAATATTTGACACATTGCCATTTGTATTTGTCCATTTGTCAAATAATGTGATAAATGTCATTAAAACCTAAACAGTATACTATTCTTTCTATAGCCTTTATAGTAATAGCAGCAATTGTAATTATTAAAATGGTTTTGTAAAAGTTCTGCAAATTCTAACTACAAGCCTAGTGATACTACTTACTTATTAGTTTACTTGTTTGAGGGAAAGCTACCAAACTATGAAACCTCAAATGAGGCTCAAAGATGTAAGTTTGATAAAGAATCTGGACTGCTTGTAAGTATTCTATCATAGTTCTTTCATTTAATCATCTTGGTTCTTTATTCTAGGAGTCCAGAAGAAAGTATGTCTTCCAAGGCATGGATGAAATAATGTAAACAAACAGCATGACCAAGTGCATTATCGCATGCATACAAACATGAACACCCACCTAACTTTATTCTACCTCGATATGAAGATGAGAAGGATTTAGTATTTCTAAAAAAAATGTTTCGTATGTATTTACTAAAATGCAGTCCAAATAAAGTACCTATATATACCTATACAATTTAATTTCATTGAATCCTAATATCACAGGGCCATTTTACATCTGGGGCCCAAGTCTGCTATTCACACTCGGATCAATGTCTTCATAGTGTCATGCCAGCAGATCCATTTTAGGAAAATTGGTATTCTACTAAATGTCAAAACGTAAGAATTGGCCATTGGGACGATTCGGTTCAATGTTCAAAGACTGACCAATCGTCAAATCGTATGAAAATGATTATTGTTTATAAAAAAATCTAAAGGGATAAGTAAAGAACAGAAGCCATCCAATAAGTCAGTAATGCTTAGCCAGTCCACATAAAAACATTTTTGATTCCTAAACGTAATATTTCATCTATGAATTTTAACGTAATCCTGTAATTTCTGAACGTAAATGTTTCTTTCAATTGTGCAAAAAATAAAGCATTCGCTGGCTAAAAACTTTTTACTCTGGTGGCGTGAATTATAAATATTGTGATTAGCATATATACAAAAAAATATATAATAAATATTTTAAGACTATAATTTAATCAAGTGCGATGAAATTAGGTGAAACAAACTGAAATTATTTTAAAAGAAGGTCAACGTGTGCTTGTAGGAAAATGGCGGAAAGAATCATGGCGTCCATTTCTTTTGACATCGTAATGAGAACTCTATGTTTATCTCTTTCCGACTCGTAGGACTTCTCATTAAACACTGGGCACGCGTAGTGATCAATATGTCCACGTGATCTGTCGTCAGTCGCGACTCGCGTAATTGCAAATGCAAAATGTACAGGAAAGAAACGTTTGTGTTACAATGAAATCGTAAATATTTTGTTATTTTAAGTTGTAGTGTTGTAGTTTTAAAATGCCTGCGTCTATTGGTGTCAATTTACGTGTAACTGGCCACTGCAGCCAAGGCGGGAGAAAGTATATGGAAGACTTGTTTTCCGTTGCTTATCAACAAACTGAGGACGAGAGGGATTTGGAGTATGCTTTCTTCGGGATATATGATGGACACGGCGGGAGTGAAGCCGCAGCATTTGCTAAAGAGCATTTGATGGACTCTATAGTGAAGCAGAGACAGTTCTGGTCAGACAATGATGAGGATGTACTCAAAGCAATCAGAAATGGTTACATGTTGACCCACTTGAACATGTGGAAAGAGTTAGGTAAACATCGAATTTCAAGTTTTTATCTTAGTCGATTATTTATTATGATGTATTTACTTAAATTCTTCTTTGTCTAGGTCCAAGGAGAGTTCTTAGTGACTGTACGAAATGTTTTGCTTGACCTTGTTGAAGTTATTCATATTTTTTCTTGAGTGGTTTGACATTGAGTTTACAGAAGTTTTTCGAATGGTCATTATCGTCGTTAACAGGCCTGTTACTTTGTTAGGTTTGGTAAAAAAATGTTGTACCTATACCTATGCAAAATTTTGGGAATCCCACTCACTTTGCCAAGTGAAAGCAGTTTTACCAGTTCGAGTTTTTATATTGGCTCAAGTTTCCACTTACGAAAAAGTTATGTATAAGGTCATTATACATAGTAAATATAACAAGACACATAGCTGTTCTGTTTGTTACATTCTCATAAACATGAACTATGAAGAAATATGATAACTTGAAGTATTGCCGAAACTTATCTATACTTAGTACTACCTAATTACATTAACTTGTCAGCAAAATAAACAGTGTAAATTCTGCTGTCTGACAAGTCGTGATGAATAGTATTTACTGACATGTTATTATAAAAAGAGACAAAAACAAAAAAACTGACTTGTAGTATTAAAGATATTTTTTATATAAAAATAACTCATTTTAAGAACATTCTAGAAAATAATACAAAAAACTTGAATATTGCCACCTCTATCTCAAATATCTTTTTGTTGGTCTATTGCTAACGCTTCTCAGTTTCAGGAGTTTATAGATGGGAAGGTATTATAAAGTTGCTGTATAAACTTCTGAGTGGTGACCAACTGGGTGGCTATATTGAAAACCTATTTAAACCAAGCTTTTAGTTTAGATGTCATAGAGAGTTAAGTTGCACTGTAGTTGTAGTTGTTGATAGAATATAAGGGGAAGTATATGTTTTAAATATAGTCAATATACTTGAAAAATATTATTTTTCTACTGCTTTAATTTGTTGAATGTTAATTATAGTCTGCCCTGAATTGGCTGACTATTCTATATGGAGCGACTGCCCAAAGTATTGACATACAAAATTCTTACTTTAGTCCAGTGTAGAAAAGTATATGTAGAATTATGGAAACGACTGTTTATCCTTCTATTATCTTTCTTATAAGCTTTTTATGAAATTTGCCTCTTGTGTATGTTATTAAACAACTTGATTGTCTATAAATTCAAAAAAAATCATGAATTGATATTTTACAAAAGTTTTATTTTAATTATTTTAAGCTTATTTACTGAAAAGTATTTGACATAAACATTAAAGTATATTTTTTATTTCTAAAGTTTTATCAAATCGGTTTTAAAAAGTGGCAATTTTTTTATTAATCTAACAAAATCATACAAGTCATCCAGACTGTCACTTGCTAGCACAGCCAATTAAAAAAAAAGATAAGTTAAATAAAATACTCCATGTCACTTAAACCAGCTTTAAAAAGAACTTACTTAATATAAAGCAAAACCTAAAAAGTTTTCAGACAATGAGGTGTTCATAATTAACATTTAACATGTCTAGCCACTTTTATTTATAATTAGGCACAAACAATAACACTCCCAAACTGTTACTTCACAGACAAAGAAACAATACATATTTAAATAACAAATAATCTGTTACCTGCTATTAACCTACTTATCCTTATTTAATGCTGTTATGACTGTATTTATTTATAAAGTCATACCACAAATAAAAATATAGTGGGACGTTTATTCATTTATGTGTATAAATTTTCCACCGGGGCATAGGTTTCATGCAGGGAAGGAACAAGCATTGATCATCAAGCTTGCTCACAGTACAAAGTGTGTGTTGTTACTAGGAACAGTTTTCCTTTGCTATTCTACAAAAGAAAACTGAATTAGTACTAGGAAATGAACTAAACTATACATTACAATGATTATAAAGACAATTCTGTACAGTTACAATATTTACATTTCCATTGGACCTATGTATAATAACACACCATTGTTGCAAAAACTAAACACATTGTTACTATATTACAGAAAAATGGCCAAAAACCGTAACTGGGTTACCAAGCACGGCGGGTACAACAGCAAGCATAGCTTTTATACGCCGTGGTAAAATATATATTGGACATGTCGGAGACTCTGCTATTGTACTTGGTTACCAAAAAGATGGTAAGTAACTTGACATACTACAGATTGAATTGTATATAGATAAAACATACCTGTATTTAAATAGATTTTTGTGTGTATATTAATATTTTAATCTAATTGTTTTTGTCTGCTACTCAGTGGAACCTGCTGTGTATTTTAGTAAACTATCTACTCTCTGCATATTTAGCTGTTTTCATTAATATCTTTTGTGTGATAGATTTGTATGGGAGGAATTTATTTGCGAACTATAACTCTATGTTTTCTTTTAAGATTGCGAGGAGTGGGCTGCCAAACCATTAACGTCAGACCACAAACCGGAATCAACAATTGAAATTGAACGCATACAAAGATGTGGAGGCAAAGTGGTCTCCAAAGCTGGAGTACCGCGTGTTGTGTGGAACAGACCCCGTCTGGGACACAAGGGACCAATCAAGAAGAACACGCCAATGGATGAGATACCATTCTTAGCTGTAGCACGGTCGCTTGGCGACCTGTGGAGTTATAATCCACATAACGATGAGTTTATAGTCAGCCCCGACCCTGATGTCGGCGTGTTGACTATTGACCCATCTAAATTTCGGTAAGTTGACAATAAAAAATTAATTAGTCAACATGACATTTATATTCTGTCAAAAATGTGTCTGATGATCAAATAACTTTTTACAGGTGCCTTATATTCGGCACGGACGGTTTATGGAATATGATCTCCCCTGAGGGGGCGGTCAGTCTAGTGCAGGCGACGGAGAGGCACAACGAAGCCGCGCTTGTCGGAGGCAGCGGGAGTCAGCCTAGGGACTGGCTGAACCCGTCCAAAAGTCTAGTGGATCATGCTCTCGAAAGGTAATATAGCATTATAAAAATTTATTTTACTGTTTTAAGAAATATATAATTGCAAGTATTAAATAACTATTTTTCTATTTTCCAGGTGGTCAAATACAAGAATGCGAGCCGACAACACGTCCGTGGTGACGTTGATGCTGGACCCGCCCGGTCCGCCGCGCGCCACCGTGCTGCGCTCCCGCAGCAGCGCGCAGCGGCCGCAGCCCGCCGCGCCGCCCGCGCCCGCCGCGCGCAGCGACGAGCCGCGCGCCGACGCCGCCGCCGAGCCCGACGCGCGCCCCGTGCCGCAGAACGGCCTCACCATCATGACGCGCTACTCGGACGGCGAGCGCGCCGCCGCGCCCCCGCCCGCGCCAGACGCGCCCCTCCCGCCCTGCGCCACGCTCGACGCGCGCCTGCCCACCCCGCCCGAAGCGCCGCGCGACCCGCCCGACGCCGAGGACGCCGACGCCATCCTCAACTACGGCAACCCCGCCGAGTCCTACTTCATGGCGCGACTCCTCAATCGGACACGCGTCGTCAATACCCTCTCGGCGGTTCACGAGGAGATCGCCGGCGCCGCTGCGCAACGGGAACCTTCAGAACCTCGCGAGACGACACCAGCGCCGGCGACTGAAGTGCCGGACGTCGATGCTGAAACGGACGCGTCCACCGCCGCTCGTCCTCCACTGCCACCCCGAGCTGCAGCCGCCGAGCCCGTCGTACCAACTACTGAGCCTGCTCATTCCGATGATGACGTCGGTATTCAGATCAACGAAGTGTCGTCTAGTTCCCCAACGGAGGGCCCGCCGAGACCGCGCGGTCGTCGGCCCCGCAATGACGCCCGGCGCGAGCCCCCGGCTGCTGCACCCGACCGCGTGCTGCGCTCGCACCATGACGCCGAGCCGCCGCAGCGCCCGCACACGCGCCAGGCCGCCACGCGGGCGCGACCCGCTGCTCCGGCACCCTCACCAGCGCTCGACCGCGTCGTCATCCTCACGAGGAGAGCTCCGGCAGCGCCGCCCGCACCTCCGCCGCCTCCTCGCGAGCGACCCGCGCCCGCCGACCCGAAACCCTCTGGTCGGCGCGTCGCCCCCGCCCCGGCTCCCGCTCCGACCGAACCCGTTGTCGCCGACGAGGACCCGAAGCGGAGCGGAACCCGCGCCACGCGCTCGCAAGGCGCGGCGGGTGTCACGCCACTAGCTCAGAAGATAACTCGCAGCATTGGGATGTATGCGCGCGAGCTGCGCGGTGCAGCTGCAGCGGCAGCGGCCGCGGCGGGCGCGCGGGCGGGAAACTCGGCGCGCGCCCCGGGCCCGGCGCGGCGGGCCACGGCGGCGCGCCGCCCGCCCCCCGACCGCTCGAAGGAGAACCTCGGCGCCGCGAGGGCCCGCGCCCGCGCCCGCGCCGCGCCCGCCGCCTCGCCGCCGCAGCCCTCGCCGCCGCGCCCGCGCACGCGCCGCGCGGATAGCGCGCACGACGAGGTGCACTCCACCACGGGCGAGCCGCGCGCGCCGCCGCCGCCCGACGCCTGCGCCGGCGCGCCAGCGCCCGCCCGCCCGCGCGCTCTGCGCTCCCGCAACGACGCCGCGTCTCCACCGCGCCCGCGCGACCAGCCCGCCTGCAAGCGCGCGCGCTGCGACGACGGCGCTGGCGGTGGCGGCGGCAAGACAGCCCGCCTGGCGCCAGAGCGGTGCGCGCGGGCGCTGGGCAAGCGCGCGACGGGTCCGTGGGCGCCGGCGCTGGCGCTGCGCAACCGCCTGCGCCGGCGCTTGGCCAAGTAGCGGCCGTGCCGCGCTCCGCATCCAAAGATGACTGCGTCGTATACGGTTGATTTTCTGTTGTTGTTTTTTTATTTTTATCGCCGTCTCGTGGCGGACGGCGGCTAGGCAGTAGGTAGTTCCGGCGGCACTGTCCGAGGACGGCTCGCGGCGGCCGCGGCTCTGCTGCGGGGCCGCGGCCACCGTCGACGTTAAACAATAGTACAAAGGTATATTCTATATTTAACGTGTAAGTTTACCGCGTGGACCAGGAGGATTTTACTAGCCCTAGTAGATATTTATTTTCTCTATATTTATAGCTTCTATCGTAATATGCATTTAACCGTAGGCGAAATGTGAATCTGATTTTGATTGTTGTGCCGTTGAGTCAGAGGCTACGTAGTAACGTTCAGATAGATGACCTGCCTTATAAAGCGAGAGTACAACATGTTAATGTTTTTATAGATATTTTATAACAGGGACACGTTTTGGAAATCAAGTTTTATTCCACAAGCCTTCACACATTGGAGCCATGATATCGTAACGATTTAAGTTGTAAGCATGTGGCACTTTAGCTTTAGACTGCAGTATTTGCTCTATAGTGATAACTGTTTATTCACAAGATTTTAGAGACATGTAAATTTTGACAACTTGTTAACATACTGATAGTATTCATATATATTATATTAAATCTTTATTATATTACCTAATCGGAACTATACCAAGAGTGCTTTCTCGAAATATAAAGTTAATTAAGAGTGCTAATTCCTAACTATTATGAAGAATGTACAGTAAAATGTTTGTACAGATAACACCAAAATTATTTGTTTAGATTGTGCTAATATGTATTTTATATAAACCTAGCTAGATATTGGAGAAGTTATTCTTTTAGGAAAAGAATTGTTTTATGTACTTCCTAATGAAGCTTTATTGATTTTAGGACTTCATACTGAATGTTGTTACATTGTGCCGAAATAGTTAATTGTGACAGGGCTCGCGCGAGCGTAGGTAACTTTGTTTACTTGAGGAACATATCTATAGTATAGACATAGTTATACAATACACAAAAGTGAAACTCAACATATTTTTCAGTTAAGGATAAGTTTTTGGTGCATGAACCATTGTTAGTTAATCCATTCATCGATCTCCTTGTAGTTATCCATTTGTTAATATATCTTACTCTATCCACCTCCACTTTAAATTTATTAACTATCGAAATAATGTGATTATGAGACCATTGATTTATTTAAAAACCAAAAAGGTTTTGCATGAATGCAACTTTGTTGACACTGTGAAATGTTATAAAGTGTTTTTTTTTAACAGCAACAAAAGATGATTTGAATAGATGTACCTAAGAATGGACTGAAGATGTAATGTTAAGTTAAAGAGTCCAAGTTATGTACATATTAATATAATAAAAGAAAAATATGTAATAATAATGTGCCTCATTTGTTACCGATTTAACAAATACATAGGTAAAAGTGTTCTTTCATATATTGAGATATGTATTTTTATTGAAAATAAAATTTATGCATTGTAATTTAGCTGTAAAAGAGGATTTAATATAATTTGTTAAGCTAATTGTGTAAAGATTTTAAAGATTGGCAGTCTGTCGCTTATATCGTGAAATCAAGGAAATGTATAGTTTAGTTGACATGTTTTGTTTGAGTGCTGAGTGTAAGAGACAGAGTGTCAACAGTATAAAGGATTGGTGGCAGTGTTGTAACACGGAGGGTAATATTGCCTTGAGCAGTGCCGTAGCCACGGGCTATGGCAAGTAAATCGATAACAATATAGATTGAGATGCTAAAAACAAATTTTATTACTATACATAACTGAGAGTAAAAGGATTATTGTAGATTTTATTTTTTGATTTAAATAAAGTTTGTATGAAATAGAAATTGTATTTTATTTATAACCACCATAAAAAGAGTTAAGCTAAAGACCAGAAGAGAAATGTACCGAAAAAAATGTTTTTTGCAAAAAAAAATAAAACCCAAAGAAACTTAAAACCACTAAAAAGTTAAAAATAATACTGTAACCTACCCATATTAATAAACCGTAACCAAACTGCGACTAACCTATAAAAAAAATGGAGAATTGAGAACCTCCTCCTTTTTTAGAAGTTGGTCAAAAATTAATATTGACAGACCATTCAAAATGATGTTCAAATTGGAGTATTGAAATTAAATTGGGCTTAAATTTTGTTAACTGTTAATTCTACCAGCCACTTCAAAGGTGGTTTTTGAAGCTTTTCTAAAAAATAAACTTTAATAACATTGTCAAATTTTTAGTCCCTTAGGCGCAGTGGTTAATTGATGGGGCTTTTGTTTTATTGGTCGAAGATTCGATGCCTTCACTATGTACCTAGGTAAAAGAGTCTGTTTAAATTATTAGAAATATCTAGAGGCAAATGAAATATTTTATTTCCTATAATAAATAGCAGTAACATATATTACTTTATTCGGATTTATACTTTATAATATATGTTATTAAATGGGTATTCGATAAGTATGAAGAAAACATTCTGAGCAAAATATTCTTACACTCAACCGGCAAATATAATATCAAAATAATGATAGCTACGTTCCAAATAACTGTTTCGTAGCCCAGGTAGTTTTTACGCGGCGACCGACGAATGCGGAAGTTATCGGTCCAGATGCACGTCCCCTACATGAATGGCCACCAACCCGCCCTATTTTTATTCACACCGTTGTCAAGCCGCGCGGTCCCGCTCACCCTACTCTCAACTCGGCTAGGTTATAGTTTGGGCGCGCGCTCTAGCGTCCTGCTGTGCTCCCTACTCGCCGGTCGCCGTCAGTAACGCGACGAACGTAATAAGTGTCGCATCTGTTTATTTACCGCAATCCGGTTAAAATGTGACTTTTCGCAACGAATCGCAGGAAAACATCGCCGCAGTATTATTTACAAGTGGCGCCTAACGTAATAAATTTGTATGTGTATAACTTTGATTATATAATGTCTAGATGGACTGTCAAGTGCGCGCAGACGTGTCAAAATATAACAACCAAAAGTGGTTGTTAAGTACTTTCCCGCCACCAGTACAGATCGTGCCGCTTTCGTGACACTACGTTTTACGCGCTCTAAGGAATAACCACAAAACCCCGATAAAATGACAGTATGTGCTTCTAAAGTGTGCTGGAATTAAAAAGGAAGGCTAAAAAATACCAACACACATCACCTATCACTAAAACTACTACACACTATTTAAAGAAACTTTTTAATTAATTTTATTTTTATGATTGTTAAAATCACGCCATATTTTATCAGTGTTGCCAGTTTCTGTTTTTCATTCTCCCATTTTTGTGGGTAATTTTGTTGATTTATCGTTACGTTTATAAAATAGCGCTGATGTACTTTTTCAAATAAAAAATTAAATAAAAAGTTAAAAAATAAATAACTCAATTTTAAAGTACCTATACCTCATTATGTTTTAATATTGTACCAAATACTGACTTAGTTGATTTAATACTCGATTCAAACACACAACTCTAAATTTCTTTTTTTTGTTGATTTAAAAAGTAAATACTTAATAAAAATATTTTTTTATTATTTTTAAAATAAACTTAAACTGAATAATACCACATAAATACCAACATATTACTAAAATAAGTAAATATTTTATTATAATTAATTCGTCTTTATTTAATGTGATTTATGGGAGAATTTGTAATAGCTGGTATCACTATTTACGCACACAGAGACATTGACGTATAGTGTAAAACGACGCCTGCACGCACACATACCCAAATGGCGTCCTAGTTGTCTTTGGCATGAATGTAGGGCGACGCTCCATCTAGACATTATATAATCAAAGGTGTATAAACAGTGTGTAAAAACGTAGTATTGACGTGAAAAAACGCGGGAATCTGTATCCTATCGGCAGTGCAATGCGTTTAGTTTATCGATCGTGTTGTTGTGTTCGCTACTGCATTGGTGCATTCGAAATAAACTTAAATGTACTTAGTTGTTTACGTCTGTCCCAGCTTTCTCGTATTTTACTTTGTAAATACGCAGAAGCGGCGCTATTATTAGCACAGGGGTTATTAGTTATCGATCGGAGATGACATTATAAACACTTGGTGGGATCAGGGTCACCAAGGGTTGACAATACAAATGTCGCTGGTTTTCGAAATTTCGATCACGTTCTCAACCGGATCCGAATAAATAATCATTGTTAATAGTATAAAAAATAGCGAACTCGCATTCCTTATGTTACCTAACAAGCTCTACTAGTTTTTTTATGTTATGTATCTACTGGAGCATATTTCGGCAAATTGTTATTTGCTGATTTACTGGTCGTATTTTATGCGAACATTGTAATAACTTTTATTCGATGTGATTAAAAGAGTAGATTTGCAGGCTAGCTTTGAACTTATCAAAACAAGGCGAACTATGTGCAAAAATATGTTGGTAACTCCTAAACCTAAACAGATACTGCAAGCCCACCTCCCTCTCGACACTACCGCTCCCTTTATATTTGTAGTTAGGTACCTATATGCCTAGGCAGTCTAAGATTACATAGGCATAGAATCCAGCAGGAACTGTCGCACAATGCTTCAGTCATGTTACTTCACGGTCTAGATAACTCATATGACGCAAACGAAACCCTACACGCTCTGAACATTGTCTGCAAGAAACCAAAGCTCAAACTAGTTTGAAAAACACTATTTTCATTTACCTATACATTTTCTTAGTCATAACTAATATTACAGATAATTAATTGCATAATTAGGTCACGTTAGATAATTATAATCAATATCGTGTAGTTATGTATTGTGTGTATTGCATAGCAAATAATGCTGGTGCATGCTTAATTACATTTAAATTTAAATAATTGTGGGCGCTGTGGTTTGAATATAATGTTTATGTTATTTACCGAAACATTCAAATAACGAAGTCCTAATCAGAAACGAAATGAAACTTACTAAAGTTTCAGTAAATCTGAAACTCCATCTTAGATTATCCTATTCGTGCTTTTAAAAAGTAAGGGGCAAAATGAAAATTATTTTCAGTCGCCCCTTGTAAAGTACCAGGAAAACCTAGAAGTCTGAAAAAAAAACACATTATTATGAATGCATAGATCTATCGAACTATTCAAAACTTTTCATTATGGTTTCATTATGGTCCTTTTTTTAAAAGAGTAACCTATGGAGAACCGAGCAACTAGAATCAGTAGTTTTAGCGTAACGTTTCTTAAGCGCCTTGTTTTTGGTTTACAAGAAATAAAAATATTTTGATTTTGATTTTTGGTTTTCCTCACTGGAGATACATACATTTTACTATTGCCATACAACGTCAAATTTCTGTCTGTCCCTATTTACGTATATTACTATTACTTTATAAATGTATTCGATTTTATCCTTGGCTGAAAATAAATTCGTTTTTGTGGTAACAGAATGTGTTTACATCCCTGTCCCTACGTTAGCTTGTTTTGTTCTATATTTATCTACGGGACTTTCCTATTATGTAATAATATAATTTGTATAGTTTTACCGCTTCTGTTGTTGTTGCAAAATATAATTATTAAATAAAGTATTTGAGTATATTCAGAAACGATCTATCCAACGCTTTTAGGTAGGTACTTAACAGTTACCGACACTAGATTTTTTCCAAATAACGGATCAAATAATATGATAGAAGTAGAGATTTTGTAGCGATTCAAAAAAATATCGGTCGGTCGGTATTCGGTAGCTGTTAACTAAAAACAAAATAAAGTTTAGGAAACAGCGGCGTTAATGATGACAATTATAATTAAAGTATGGCCTCATTACCAGACATAACACTGTTTGAGGAAAACGATGGATGATCAACAGAATATCAGTAAAAACTACGACCAAATTGCAAAAGTCCAATTTATAGCTCAAATTGCCAAAAAAAACGGTTTATTCCATGGTTTATTTTGTTTTACTATTCAATAAATAAGAAAAGAAAGTAACGTTTTCTTGCTTAAGCCTATTTCTGTTCCAAACGATTCGCGAACGACACAAAGACAATTTGTGTGTTGACTGTAAGAATGGGTTTCCCGACTATTACCTACCTACCCTATGATTTCATAGCACCTCCCCGCAAGATATCGATCCAAGGAGGTGGGGTTTACGTTAGGTCATAAGCCCGAAGAAAATGCTACACGTATGTCAGATGTATTCAGGCTTTAGATTTGAACTTCCAAAGAAGCTTTGTCTGTATTTTTTCTAAAAACTTAGATTGTAAGTCAACAATTTGATAATGAAATTATAAGTAGCTACTTAGGTATATTAAGCTAGTTCAAGAAATCTATGTATTTATTGAATAGATTTTTAGGTAATATCTTTCTAGTTTTTTATCATACAAAATCCTAATTCCATTGCCAGGTACAGCCTTTTTCTACCCTTTCTAGTACTACTACCATAAAAAGATGTAAATTCAAGCATTTGAGCCAAAAACAAAAAACAATCAACATGACTAGTCCTTTATTTATGAGCAATCTGTTTTGTTAGGCCTTGAGCTAATTACATAGAGAGCGTTCATTTGCATCCTAATTTCAGACTAGTCTTGCATTAGAGTAGTGAATAAGCGCCTATCACGAATCTACGGGTTTGGTATAAATTGCCTTATATCATGTAGGTAGCTGTACGAGTATACTTAACTCTGGGCCAACCCCTTCCATTGTTTTTGGGAGTTTGCTAAATAAGCATAGATAGTATTTGGAATAATTAAACGTCGTCGGGAAGACATAACTTTTTTGTAGAAAAAAAAAGACATTTCAGTCTAAGGCCTACTTTGTTCTGTGCAAAGGTATTTTCCTATTCTTCCAGTCAAAGCTACTAATTGCCCCAAAAAATAATGCCGAGTTAAATGTCACATTAATAAATGGTGGATGCAATGATATTCTAATAAACTTATTTTTTTTAAATTTATTAGAATATCATTGGGTGGAAGTATTACTAATTACAATTTATCTAAACCAACATGATAACGCATGTTTATTGTCATTATCGTTATGTCCTTCAACTTTAAAAAAGCTTCCGGTTTTGACAGTTCATTGAATTGCTATTGTACACGTCATGACCAAATATTGGAACGGCCGTTGAATACCAATATAATGTTTCTCAGTAAGGTAGTATTCAGTATAATCTGACAGTATTGAATGTAATGGTTGCCTACTTAGAGTATACATAAACTAGAGTGAGCCTATCAGAGTTTGAACGTCAGCACTAGTGTGAAATGGTTTTGTCGTGAATTATGTAAGAAGATGGAGCTTGCCGTTTTAAAAAATCTATTTAAAACACTAATTTTATCCTAAGAATGTCAAAACCATCGATATTCTCGTATATAAGTTTCTCGTTGCGCGAAAATTAACTTAAATGAAAAACTAAATGTACTAACTAGGTTCAGACTAAAAACTGCTCTCACTTGGCACAAGGGGAAACTAGCGATAGTAGCAGTCTATGCATATTGTACGTCAATGGTTGCCTATTACAAAGCCTAGACGAATTGAACTGATAAAATATATCGTGTTTTTTTTTATGGAGGGTCAGGAACATGTACTATTTTTTGGTTAACATAGGGTTCTCATTTAATTATATTAGGTACAAAAACTAAAATTGAAATTACAGAGTATTCTGCAGATTTTTTGTGCGACAAAACATATTTTCAAACCTGTGAAAGTTAATCTTATCTGCAATAGCATAGATTTATTGGGAGCTATATTAGATCTAACAGTAATAAAGAAACTTAACGACAAAGAAAACGGACACCAACTACGCTTTAACAGTTTCAATTACTTTTTATTTCGTTAATATAACAATCTTACATTTTAGCTCTATAAAAAGTTAAAGAAAGTCGGCCATTACAAATAGTTATTGTTTTTGTCCAATACAGCTGTGACTACTAGATTTCTTTCGGCGACGCTCATTATGTTATAGCAACCATAATTTTACTGGAAAGTGGACTTTTCGATCTGGCGGGCGAAAGCTTACGAGTGTATGGAGCTATGGTGACTATGTTCGATGGTGTTGTGGTCAGTTGAACCCTGGTTTGCAAACAAATAATATGAAAATTATAACGTTGTAATTATTTACGTGTAACGTACGTTTTCATGGTTTAGTATGTAGTAAGCGGATCTTTGCATGTCTTTGTATAGTTACGATCCGCTTTTCTGAACTCGAGGAAAAATAACGTTTCAAAAATAACTTTTCCCGTCATTATATTACTACTAAGAGAATCTAGAGTAAAAGTTGGTAACAAAAATACCTCTAGGTCTACGAACTAGTCCTTCTATTGCGTAAAAGGCTACTGAAATAAAGGCCATCGTGATTAAAAAAAAAACCCGCTACATTTTTAGGAGATAAAGTAGGTATAATAGTGATATACTTATATAGAAATATGATTGTTGTCTAAATTAAAGTTAAAAACAATCCAGTTATTTATCCTCTATTTACAGTACCGTGTGGTTTCCCTATAAATAGAAAACATGGCAGTTTACCCGCCACGGTGTTTAGTGCAGCCAGCGATTCAAAGATAGATACACCATAGTGAGCACATTATACCTCTGGTGTCTGAACACGTACATAAATGCAATTACTCGTAATTAAATGAAAGTAAAGAGTTCACTTTACTTTTACTATGTCCATTTGTAGTGCGAATGCTACTGAATAGGCCGTATGTCAAGGAACAAGTGCTTTTGCAAAAAAAAAGTTAAAGTTCGGCGCGGAAATTAGAAGTTCTCTTTTTGAAATTGGTTTTGCGTCTTTTGTTTCTTGCAAAAAAAGAACACAAAACCATTTTTAACAAGTTTATAATTATTAAATTAATCAGGTATCTATTTATCTTAAACAGAAACCGTGTGCCTTCAGTGTGAAAAATAAAGATTAGTTTGTGTTAACTGTTCAAGTGACCGCCAGTGACTGTTCCAAAGATTCCTCTGTGATAACAAAAGTGATCTAATAAATGTGTAACATTGACTTTTTGTCTTCCCGCCAAAGGATTTTTATAACCATGGGTAAGTTGAGACACTTTTTTTTTATAAAGTTTCGTACTTTTTGTTAAATAGCCAGTTCCTTCGCGGTTTTATATCAGACCGCGTAAAAACAGTTTTAATTGAGAACTGCTAGATCTAATTGAATTACGTACGGCCGTAGTTGTCTCGTTTACCTTCCTATATCTAGTGAATGCTATGTACTAATGGCAATACGAAGTTTTAGAACTTTTATAGTTTAGCTGTCCCAAAAGTATTCGGTGAAAAATGTAACGAATAATATCAAATAACGGGAACAAAACATATTTTTACAGATGGCAACAATAAATCAAGGCTCTTAGGAACTACAATGAGATGATAAGATTCGCAAATGAAGTTTGTATATTAAGTTAATTGACCTTTCGGTCCTAAGGTTTCCCCATAAAAGGAGATACCATTTTGGAACTTTATGTGCGACCCAAGTAATGTAATTTGTAGATAATAATTAATACTAACAAGTTTTGGCTCAACTAGAGCAATTTTTATATATTGCTTATGTAACTGAGGGAAATGTTGGAAAGGTGTACCGTTCATGCAACGTTTGACAACAAAACCACATGAATATCCGTAGGCTTTATAAACATTTGAGGTGTCTGACCTCTTTAGTTGAATCCAAAACCAGGCCACTGCGTCAAACGGAATAGCAAAGCTCTGCTTTACTTAAAACATGTGATAGAACTGTTACCATAGTCATTGCGTATTGCCTCGATAGGCCGCGAAGCCATAGTTAACGGTAGGCGCAAATCTATTCGTTCTACGTATAATACTAAAGCAAAAATGAGGAAAGGAATTTAGATTCACGATCGCTCGAAAGTCCGGCTAGGTACGTACTATTCACCAAAGGTTTGCCTGTGATGGGACAAATTTTCGATATAAGTGCACATAACGCAATATTCTAGAATTTTCTCGGACTATCCAATTTATGACAATTTGTCATATAACAACAGACATTCCCTTTTCTCAATTTGCCCATTCGATGCAAACTGTATAATGTTTTGATTCACAACTGCGCCTGATTGCATTGCACATTGTAACGATTGCGACAAAAAGATGCAATGAAGCGTAAACTGCGCCGAAATGAACAACAATGGTTATGGAATAACAGAAAAGCAAGCAGACAATCTAATGCTTACGGAACGGTTTTGATACTATTCGGTTTTCCGGTGGATATCCTCATGGACTTCCTTTCCATCCACTGATTCTGGGAAAGGTGTGATTCTAGGATGGGCATGACGAATTGCCGACCAAAGCCATCGGATCTCTTTTACTAAAAACTATACATGGCTGGTACATTTATTAGCTTTTTATTGATCTCTACACAATGGGCCCGTATTAAGATGAGGTTCCCGTATACGCAGCAACCAACTATCATAATTCACTTTAGTTTCACTACTGGGCTAATAAAAAGTGTGCTAAGCTAATGCCTTCAAACAAAATTCATGATACATAATACATTTGACAGACCACCGGCACAAAAAGGACGTCACTACTTCCGTGCAAAACCGTCGCAATTTTTTTTTGTGTTTTACGACCTTCCGTCAGTAGTAAATAAGAATGAGTTAATACCTAATGACGGTGGCTCAAGGACGTGCAGTTGACTCACGTGGATTGTCTGCAATCACAATTCACAGTTGTGCTTGATAATGTAGGCGCGGTATTCTGATGGGTAGGCCTTGTGTTGCATAATGTCGCTTTTATTGTTGTCGAATTCGAATGAGGGATTTTATGTGGCGAGCTTAGATGAAATCCCAGAAATAATTGATAATATAGTACTTCTACTATCTTCTTTACCTAGTCATGAAAGTAAATTCTTCGGAAGAAATTTGCTTTTATATTTTTCGATTTACAGCTGCTGTTGTGTCGTAGACATTTTCAATTTTGGTCAAGAAATATTAATTTACAATTTACATATAGGCACCTAGCGGTGTTTCGTTGTTTTGCACCAATATCAATGAGTGCAGATTTCGATTACAGACGAGAGGTCTGTGATCGAAATCTGCTCTCATTATTTGTCGCGCTATTTTACATCCTGACCTCTTCAAGCAAACCTACTGCAGGATACTGTTTGCACTAGCTTAACATTGATATCCGATATCATTAGTACACTATACAAGATACAATCTGGCAAACGCCACCAGAATACCCCAGCTGACTGGTGCGAAGCCCACGTGCTGTGCTGACCCGAATGTCCCGCCGACGCACCGCCTCACACCTTTACGACATTCCCCGCCGAGCGCCGAGCCGTACCTAGTACCCTAGTACTTTGTTTACTTAGACTGTGTACGGAATATCACTGAATATAGGATCCGTTTCAAAAGGATCGGCGATATCCCTTCTTCGAAAGTCCAGTCTCATCATATATTTTGTATGTATCTGACCCAATATTTGGTAGATAAGTCAAGTTACCGAGTAAAGCGATAGTTGATGCAGTTACTTATGACAAAATTAGGAGCTTAGAAAAGCTAGAAGGCTTTGTATATTATTATGTGCGTATTTTGGTATGACCGAATGTGAGAATTGAGTGGAAGCTTCAAGTGGCCCAGAAAAATAAATACTAATTGAAACATAAATAAAAAAAAAAGTATTTCTGGAATAAATTAATCAACAGAATACCTTCGTTTTGGTTTCAAACCAAAACGTCTTCCATGCTATGCATAACAAATCTTGAACGTGTGTACACGTGATATTGTTTTTTATTTACATTTGCAAGAAAATTCAAAAACACAATCGAATTCGTCCAAAAAACAAACATTTCATTTACTAACAAACATTTAACTTAGTGCAGATGGAAAATATTCAGTAATTCTAGGAATCTATAATAGAATATGAATAATATATGTACCTATTACTTGTATTAAATCACCATTTTCTATAATAGGTATTAGGTACTAATTAATTAGTTCACACTACTAGCCGTGACCTTAGATATAGGTAATCTAAATGCATAACTTATGTCATCATGAATGAATATCATGTCACCGGATGCAGAGTAACTTGTCAAGCTTTTTATTATTTTGGTATTAAAATGCAGTTTTTTTCTCGACTCCCACGTGTGAATTTATTTATTGTTTCATGTACAGTTGCGAACACAATAGTCACACCTATTTGTATTGAGCTTCCTTATATTCTCTCTTGATTTAGTTTGTTTTAAAGATTTGTGTAAAAACTAGGATTTCAGAGCTATTCTTTTTATTGTAGGTAACTCTTAATTTAAAAGCACACATTTGTTTCATTAAAATATGTTTAGTTTGAACTGAGTTCAACTTTGATGTAAAATATGGTGTATTATGTTTATACATAAATTTTCTTTCCATTTAACGAGAGGTCATAAGCAAACGTGCATAAAATTTTAATCATATAAAACATCGATTGCGTTTGACTGTACCATCTGTCTAGATCATGTCAAATTAGCACAAATCTAAGGAAATGTTGTGGGCTGGGCTTTTTGCTATTTGTGAATTTATGAATGAATAGTATTGCATATACTTATACATCAGACAGAATAGCTTTTGTCTATGTTTAGCATACAACCATACTTGATGTTAATGCGAAAACAGCTCTATGTGTGTCGTATTATATTTCAGAAATATGTTTACGGAATGAGATATTTTTAGTAAACCTTTTAATATTGCAATGAATGCAATAGAAAAATTTATATTATTGTCAGCTGCATTTTCTTTTCCTCACCTTCGGTAAAACGCTTTAAAATAAAAATATGAGGTAAAAATATAAACGCTTAGTAATTCCACATTAGGTTATAATTTTCTTAGTACGTAGGTGTCGTAGGTACATAGTAAAACATCTAATAAGTAGTATTGTATAGTAGTGTCATACCTTTGTAAATAATCCGTCCCTATATTATTTATGTCAGTTCATTAGTCAAGTTTTTGTGAGCTTATTCTTCTAATATCGCACTAATAGCGGGCTGCCTTGAACTTGTTTTATAATGATATTGTTATTTAGCTGTCACCGGCCGGTAGGGTGACCATTAAATATGTCCTTCATAAAGCTGTTTATTATGATTTATAGCGTGTAATGGTTCAAGTTCAATTTTAATGATCGTTTAGCATGCCTCGTTGTTGGTATTCAATATTCTTTTAAGGCTTTTTTGTCTATGAAATAAGTTTTGTTTAAAACTGTTTGATTTTTATTCTGTAGTCTTAAAATGTACGGGAAAATCTACTAGCTTTGATAGAGCGTTATTGGGCAACGAAAACAAATGCTATTTATAAACTAAATTGTACGTCCAATCCACAGCATGAATCCTTGTTTTTCTTAATCCTTTAGGGCAGCGTTTATTTACGTAGATTCTAAAATAAATCCATCTCCCCTTTCCCGCTTTCAACAAGAAAAATAAACAAACCATGGTTACTATAGCAACGTCCCACGCGGTATGAATTACACCAGTCGTTATTATTCAACTAATGTTATGATTAATTGATTCGCTCCATCATTACGATATGTTTGTTCTTGTCACGCATGCACAATACGAAACAACTTTTACTGCTCCAATAATATGGTGCAAATTACAAAAAATGGGACTACCTGGTGTACTTAGTGGTATACACGAATCGATTTTCTGCACGACTTAATTTTAGTTTTTCTAAATGTTTAGAGGATTACTACGAGATCATTAAATACAGGTATTTAAGATTAATTACACGAAGGCCAACCGTGGAACCATTAAGCTTTCAGCAAATGTGCAGTTTTGAATACACACTATGCAGAAAGAGAAAGCCTAGCGTATTAAGAGTATTCTCTGAAAAACTTCAAATTAAGGTCTCGTAGATAAAAGTACTACAGATTTGTGTCAAGCTTACTTTAAAGCTTAGACCATACTTGCTTGCATCTAAATAACCCCTATTCTGCATCTATTAGTAGCAGAAACAGTTTTTATGGTCTACCATCAGCTAACAGTCTGGCCACACGACACCGACAGTCCAGCTAACCTAGGCATTATAGCGGATCTTTACAGTTGTTAGCACTACCGGCTAGTTAATTCACTTAGTTATGCTCCAGTGAATGGTTGAATCCAGTACCTACTATTATACGGGACTGTGTTATCACAGGTTAGGTGACTAACGCTGTGTTTATTGATGTCTGTAATTAGTAGGAAAAGTTTGTCTTGTATTCTGACGACGAGGAAGGGGTCTTTCAACCTGTTTTCAGTGTCATTCAAAGGACAAGGGTTAGAGAGGCTTATCCGATTGTATACAAATAATTACACAGTAATTATGCAAAAATAAATATGTTTTTCGTCTTGTGTTGTATGCCCAAGCAAAGTTAATATACAATATACCTCAAACCTAAGCAACAGATGGTTATAGTAGAGCTGTAGGCGTTGTTCTAGCTTTAATTAGACTGCAACTAATAGGTGCAAGTGTGCTCTAACACTTATTATTAAACACTGGAACAAATTCATAAACGACATTGACCGAGTTACCCAAAATTCTGTATCATACGTGCGATTTTTCGCGTCTGTGTCGGCGCCTATTCGCCCACACGAATATTATAATAATGTAATAAATAATTAGGTAATTTTTATCCTTATTTGTATTATAGGTAGCAAACATCTAGGAGTATAATGATCTAATTCTAAACTCGAGATATAATAGGCCAATGTTCATACAATGATCAGATCTGCAATCTGACTTCCAAAAGAGTTACTGTCAGCGCTAATAGAGTTATAAAAGGCTTCCAAACATCGACGTATGATATGCATAGACTGCTACTATCGCTAGTTTCCCCTTGTGCCAAGCGAGAGCAGTTTTTAGTCTGAACCTAGTAAGTACATTTCGTTTGTCATTTAAGTTAATTTTCGCGCTACGAGAAACTTATATAAGAAAATATCGATGGTTTTGACATTGTTAGGATAATATTAGTGTTTTTGATAGATTTTTTAAAACGGCAAGCTCCATCTTTATACATAATTCACGACAACACTTGTTCACACCAGTGCTTACGGTTTAAATCCTGATAGGCTCACTCTATAGTTTCAGATGTATACTCTAAGCTTCCAAAGCAGTAAAAACGTCAATTTGTCCTGATCGAAAACGCAATGAAGTGTCGTAATGAGAATTAGTCACTGCCTACAGTTTCACAACACCGTTTAATTAAAAAGTAATATATTTAGCGACGGAGGACATTAATCACTTAATTTACGATAGCAACTTAAAATTATTATATCCTGCGATTGGTTTGAATCTTTTACTTAACACAGGATGTGCAGTTGTGTAAGTTTAATTTAACGAATGTTATTAAAGTCTCGTTATGGGGACAGTCTGAAGGTTTGCAGACCGGCTTGCTAATACAAGGTTGCCGGCTCAATATCTTGCAGATAACAATAAGTAATTTTAAGTTATATTTCTTCTTCAAAGTTTCTTTATCTTTTTATAAAAACATATGTTTATTTTTACTTAGGGAAACCTTTAAAAGGCGTTTTGTCGATTGGTTATAATATGCCGGGTGGTGTGATTTTTACCTCGGGAAAACCACCCTGTTGATCACAATAAGCACATAGAATCGTTTTTTTTCTGAATTTAGAGCACATGGTGAAAAACAGCTTCAACTTTCTAAATACCAGATTCATTAAAGCCCTATTCTGACCGTACTTAATTGGAGTAAATCGAAGTGTGAATGAAACTACAAATGAATAGGTTGAAAATGTGAAAGGGCAATATTTGCAGCGTTTGTGGCTCTTGATATATGATGGCCAAAGGCCCACAGCTGACAATGGTATAGCGGTGCGTTGGTGGTAGTTACGACACTCACACATTGTTATCCTGATAGCTAAGGTACCTTGCGTTGCGCAAATAAACACTATTGATGAATATGTGGGCTGGATTTTCGTATACATCTCTTATCGGTAAACGAAACTAATCTGCTTTAAAATTGTTGTGTAAGGAATGAATGAGTGGTGTTTCGAAAGTAGCCTTTTGTTTAAGATGGACCAGTTAAGAAAAACCTTCTTAAATAAACATGTAGTAAGAAGCTCATCAATTTGTTTCGGTTTTATCGAGGTACTTATTTAGGCCAAAATGTATGCACATTGTCATAATAGCCGTCTATGGATACGGTTGTGATAATCAGTCACAGAAAAATCTATATCCGTACTACAAGTAGACCCCTATACGGAATAAATAAAACTCTAAAATAGCCTTTATTGAAAAAGTGTTTAACCAATTACATTTTTGAAGCCATATGTATGCAACTAAACCGCAAAACAACAACAAAAATATACAAATAAAATACCGCGAATTCGGTGTTATCATGACACCCACTCCTTGACTCAATTCACGAGCTCCGTCACTCATTTAGTGAGTAGCCCAGCAGACAGGCGAGCGCGCGAATCAACGAATACACGAAATAAAATCACGTGACAAAAAAATCTATTTACTTCAAAAAAAAATACATTCGCGTCTTATCACTGCCATAATAAAGCATTAAATTTTAGTCTGTGTGCATCGGCGATAAAAGACGCACGTGTTTTTGAATGAAACGTTTATGTCCGATAACGGTTCGCGGTTCCATTTAATTGTTTAAATAATCTGTAAAATCTTTTAATGTGTGCTGTGATTTGTGTTGTGTTGTATGGATTGAAGTGCCATTAACGGCACTAACAGGTTTGTCATCTTATCTTATTTATTGTTTAATTAAATAATTTAATAGGCAACAAATTATCTCATATAAAAGATAATTAATTTTGGATAGGTTCTAGATTAGAAATACAGTCTTCATTTACAAAAAAAAGAATGAATAAAAAGTTCGTAAAGTCGATGTCCTGGCGTATTTTAATTAAATTCGAACCGCACCTACAAATTAAACACTATTAATGACTAGAAACTGTCATATTTTGTTGTTTATTTTAGGAATTTATAATGTTTTGTCACATTAGGTTTAAACTTTATATGGTGGGCCAATTAATCAAATGCCAAGATTTCAGATACTTATACGAAATCCGGTTTACTCCATAAACGATTTTATAAAGTCATTAAAATATTTGAGACTAATTAAGAATGTGGGACAAATAAATTAGATATAAGATTCAAATTAAGTGGGTAAATTAATTTAAGCCTTTTTTATAATCCTTAACGCATTTAAATAGAAATGGTGTATTTTTTCTACTGCAATTTTGAAACAATACAAACAACTAATTCCTAAAATGCTTTTATCAGGTTATTCATACGAATGAAATTCTTCAAAATTCCGAAAACAACCTAAGCAAAGCAATATCTTCGAGCGAAGCTGCAACCAAAAGCTAGTTCTGCCGTAATGACCGTGCTTTTCAAATTGATTCGTCTCGGCACATCTTCGCCGTAAACAATTGCTGGTGAGCCTAATAGGTGTACCGTAATACCGCTATAAAGCATTACTATCCGAAGATCTATGCTCACTTGATTGGAAGGTGTATGAAGTCATAGGTTTTCCTCAGGCTTTTTATGAGAACTTTGAATTTAACGCCAACACATCTCGAATTTCGTGGTAGCGCCAATTTGAACCAACTGGGTCTTCAAATTGAAGACGATGTGGTTATTTTAATGATAATATTTTTGAATCAGGGATCTCCATGACTAATGCAGATAATTAACGCTGTGAAGAAACAATCATAATGAAATCTGAATATAATATTGAAATACTTTGTCAACTCCACCAGGATGATTTTGGGTTAGAAGTAGGGACATATTCTCGAGTACAAAAGTACCAGGTTCTATCTACTAAATATGCCCCTTATAGAGACTAAACCCTAACACGTAAATGTTTATGAATAAACCTTAATTATCTTTTTGCTGACCGTTAATTTATTAGCGGGTCATCGACCATTCACCCTGCAGTTGATCCGTGATTCAACCACAGGTAGATTTGTCTCATTGCGTGACATCACAAGCCTTACCATACAAATATTCTTTAAATAAATATTTATATAACATGTCGCACCATGTTTAGTACAGTCGCCTAGTCGTCACTAAACGTGTCTTACAGTAGCGATAACTCAATTAGTGTGGTTCTCGCCTCCACCTTATATTATTTAATAGTGATTGAAAAAGTATGTCAGACGGCTTAGTTCAAAGGAATAACCCTTCGCTCTAACTTGGCTAAAGGTTTATTGAGTAAACTGTTATGTGTTATTGAAATAAGTAACATTTTCCGCCGTGACTTCAAGGAATTTTCTGAGAAAACATCAATCAATCGTTTAGTGTAATGATTTTACCTCTCTATTTCTTTAAAGCTTATTTTAGAAGAATCTTGGATTTCAGAATGGAAATTAAACTTAATCAAGTTGATTTCTGAAATTAACCTAAAGGCATATACTTGAAAACAACTTGGATATTATGTCTCTAGCACCAATCAAGTACCAAACAAAATACTTAGTACAGGCATATGTTACCACATAATGTGTACATTTGGAGTCAGTCTGAGCGGTCCAGCAAGGATAAACATAGATTTACATGTAACTAGTTCTAATTGTAGCCTGTATAAAGTTTACTGACTCGGTGTGTAGGTAAATAGACATGTGCCGTCACAAGTCTCACAATATCATTCGAGGTAAGTTGATAACGTTTGATAAGCATGTTGACGATGCCCGATGATACATTTTTATACGAAGTTCGTCTTTATATTATTTATAAAACCCTTTTTCTAGATCTTCAAGGTCTATTGCTCTCGAAATTATATCTAAAAGAATAAGGAACAGATTTTGAAGAGTCTAATGCGCAGAATGTATGTCTTTCAGGCCAATGTTTTTGATATCATCTTGTCAAGAATTTCTTAACAAAAAATCTCTGATAAAATTGCTCAAAACATGTACGATAATTATCGCACTTTCAACAATCTGTATAAAGTCCCACAAATACAATCTTATATATAAAAATGAATCGCTAAATGTGTTGGTAAGCGCATAACTCAATAACGCCGGGACCGATTTCGCTAATTCTTTTTTTGTTGTGTTAGTTATTATCAGGAGAAGGTTTTTATGAAAAAAAAATAGAAATGCGCAAAAAAAAAAGGAATCCTGATATTTGTTACGATAGTGATTTAGGCACCGGGAACGAGACCTATGGATTCACGCGGGTGAAACCGCGGGGCACAGCTAGTAATTATTAAAATCACATATCTTCTAAAGTTGCATACAGCTGTTATGTTTCTTCATCTACTTATTTTCAAAATATCTCTCGGCTCTACTCTAGTTTTTAATATTGCGTTACGTACACCTAATAAAAAATAACGCAAAAATTATATACATATTTTCATATCCAAAAAACGTTTGGCAACATCTACAGTTCTGATTATTCACTCAGTTAATGTAATTCCCAGACACAATATGTATGACAGTGATATCTCTGACTAACCAACCAGTGATAATAAAGGCGATTGTGTTGATGTAAAACATAGTTATGTTTATTTTATATTCCTAAGGATACAAGAAATTAGTCCTCTCATAGATCATATTGAATATCATCCGGCGAACTCTCTTTCGTAATCGTGGAACAATCTTTGTGGCAGTTGGCAAATGGAAAATGATGAAGGGATTTTAATATCTTATACCTATCTTCTGATGTAAAATTTAAGTCTGCAGTCTGTAATAACCTAGTGAGTAATTATATTTTCGAGCCGTTTGGGGTTGAAACGCTCGGGTCGTGGGGTCCGAGCGCACGAAATCTTTTTAAAAAACTTTCTAAGCATTTGGTAGACTCTACTCGTGATCAGAGGGCTGGTTTGTTCCTTGCACAGAGAATCGGCATAGCTATTCAACGTGGCAATGCTGCCAGCCTTCTGGGCACGTTCCCCTCCATTGACAAGGATGACGATGAGTTTTTGATGTTAGTTTTATTTACTTGTATAAGTTTTAATTTTAGTATAGTTAGAGTTTGTTCTTATATTAGATTTAATTGTATATACTAAAGTCTGCAATGTTACGTACTTCCGAAAGTAATATCTGCCCTGTGAACAAAAATAATACACGCATTGAACAAAACCACACCAAAATTAAATCATATTTCCAACAATATTATGGTTATGACAAATCAAACCACAGAGCGTTATCAATAAACTACAGCAATTTTGACACGAAAGGACATTGTGTCCTTAATATTTAGATAGTTAAGCATCACAACACAATTGACTGGATGGAGTTATAGATTCGATTGATATTATCTTTTAATGGAGTGTTTGTCAATCGTGCGCCTGTGCAGCCAGCAGTGCCGATCAATGGATTAGACCAGTTCGCCAGGTGGCGGCATTGGCATTTACATTGTTAGATCTTGTTTAGTAAATTGTTGGTTTTAGGGATTAGCTCTAGCAATTACTGGTAGGTTTAACTTGAGATAAATCAGCTCGTGAATGCTTAGAGTTCACAGTTTAGCTGATTGTGAGGTGACACTTACATTCTGTAGATTTTGAGGTACTTTAGCAATCACTCTTATCAATCTATTGTACAGAAAAATACATGTTATGTAGATGATACAAAGACAAATCAAATTCGTTTTACAATTTTTAGGACGCGACAGAAAAAAGCTAATCACACCAACATAAAATCAATCGATTTACACGTACATACATGAATTAACTAAAAATGCAACTCTACCGGTTGGTCCTTGCGCAGCGATGGTTGCGTAGGCGCAGGTTTAGTAACCACTGTTCTAGATATCGATCGCGACATCTCACTGACATTCATGAGTTCGGCTCAGTATCGTTTTGATTGGCATATCCTTCCGCTCAGGTGGCAGTCGAGGCTTGTGACGTCATAACCGGTCCTGTGGGGTCCCGATCTTGCAGTACTGTTATTTAAATTTAGGTCAGGGTCGGGTAGGGAACGCGTGGAAGCAATGTTTTCTTTTTTAGGTAGTTCAATAAGGCTTTCAAAGCTTTCATAATTGTGAAAAGGAATATTAAATTAAAAGTTACTAAGATGTAAAATAAAAAGTCCTTTGTCTTTCTCGTAGATAGATTGTACGAATATTACAGGTCTGTACTATAACTAGTGCATTGATCTCTCTATTTGCTAATACTTAGTGCAAAATATTTCAACTAAATGGTTACTTGAAATAACAACATTATTATCATATTGTAAGTGCAAATAAATGTTGTGATTACAATATATTATTTAGATTTTGTTCTATTACGGCCATATAACGAAACTTTACTGATGTTTTGAATGTTAAAATATGCATGTATGTTATAACAAGGTTATCGGTGTCAATCCTTTGCTCTTAGGTGTGGCTGGCCTAAGAACCGCTACTACTAATACATTAGTAACTAAATGGGTATCATATCTTCATTTGTGATTGTTTTTAGAAGAAAAGAGCTACTTACTACATTCGTTCAACCTACTAAAGTAGTATAGTAGTTTTGCAAATATAGGAAATAAGATAAAATGTAAAGACAAGAAAATAAATATGTTTTTTATATTTAAAAAATGTATGTATTTCCTTAAACAAGATTATATTTCGTAGCAGTAGTATCATAAGTAAACAATATTATGTGACATATTGTTCTCTCTCATTTAATTCTTCTGAAAATATGCGGTTCGTGTACCTAATATTTGTTCATCTTCATAGCGCCTCTATTACATTTTCCTTAATATATAAAGAAGTATGGCTCTACCTTCTTATCTTTAGCAATCATAAGATTTCTGCTATCAAACATTTAAGATATTAGTAAGAATATAAATAACTGGATTTGTTTTCCTGCATGGTCTTTTTTAACCCACTAAATCAATCAAGGTTGATTTTTATGTAGTTTTAAAGCCGTTGATGGCCAAAAAATCCTACTTAAATCAGTATTCAAGCCTTAAGATGATTTTAATAACACTTTAGTAGTTTACGTCATTTTTATAACTAGTTTTACATTATTCGAATCATGCAGTCTTGAATGTCACGGTGCAAAAAACGTAACATCTATTAGTAAGCCTATTTCGTAATCTGTCGACGTGTTGTCATTTAATACCTTTTATATAACTTTATTAGTCTGTTTGTGTTGTTGTTTTAGATATGTAGCGATAGAAGTAGCTATAGTAGCCTCAGTCAATGAACTAGGATGCGGTATCATCTATTCTTGGGGCAATTCACTTTCCTATTATAGTTGCAAAGACAATAAACCGAGTATTTCATAAAACATGTTTACATTTCCATTTTACAGATATAGTCGTTATTATGTACGGTTCTTATTTTTAGGAACAAATTTTACATCCTGTGTGCCAATATTTCTTGCGGCCGCTCATTTAGGCGATTAATAATGGGACCAAAGTTCAGATGGGGACAATTAAGGGGATTCATTGAAGCGCCTAATTTGTCCTTGACTTGGATTACTCGCTGTAACATTCAAAAGACTTTAAGAGTAATCTAGTAATAGATTAATTAATCATTCTGTCATCATTACTACCGCAACCTTATCTTATTTCGTGCGTCTATTCAAAATATGGAATCTGCGTTATCTTAGATAAGATAGTGTTTTAGAGCAAGGTTAGACCTTTGTAATGTTACGTACGATCTCGTTTACATGACAAACTAACCGAATTACATGGCACACACATGCAATGCAAAATTAAATAACTTTTCATTATGCGGAAATTTTAAACGTTTCCTCTAAGATTATGCTGATATAATGGTATGTAACAAATTTGTTGTTGGTTTGTGCCGATTTCAAGTTCAGTGACTAACCCCAGAGCTTTGGTTTGGAATATTAGGAAGCATTTAAATGATATTACGTCACTGGAACTAGCGCGTATATACATAAACGTGTATATAACCATTTAGGGCTGGGTGTTACCCGGTCGAAACGTCAAGCCCTAAATGGTATTTAAGCATATACGTGCTAATTTCCTGTAACATAATATTACTATAAACTAATATACATCTAGATGATATTTAATTTATTTTCTGTGGCTACAACAATGCACAATTTGAGGCATCATAGTGACTTTTAAACTATCTACTATATAAATAATATACTAGATAGTATAATAGATAGTTTTAAAAGTCAGCATTAAAATGAGGTAGAATTTGGGACTGATGCCTCAAATTGTGCATTGCTGTACTGTAGCTTCAAGAAATAAAAGAACAAAGCAAGGATTTACGAATATCTATGTGTCTTTGTTTGCAATAGCACTGCATCGGGAAAAAACATTATTCTTACTTTGAAATATTAAGAGTTACGTGGTTTGTTATTCATTCGACGATCGAAATCCCCGCGATTATTATAATTGGTCTTGAACATGATATCACGATTTGCCGTGAAAGGGTTCAATGACTGCATATTTTTATTCATAATTAAGGGTGCAGTGTGGGTTTTTTAGTATGGTGCAAGTTATAAGCGAAGTTATTTAAAGTTGAAAATTATAATATGCATAAAATCTGGATAACAAAAAAAAACATCGTTTTTCTATAGATACTTTTAACTGGAGAACCCGATAATACTGTTCGTGTCTGTCTCCGAGCTATTTCAGAGCTATTTCAGAGCTATTTATAAGTTATTTAAAACTAAATAACCATAAGTTAATATGTGGAAAATGTGGTGGTTATTACATTGATTTTGTTTTATATAACTTACTGATAAGTATTATATGTAATGTAATATCGTTTTTTTTTCCCAAATAAGATAAAATAAAATAAAATACTAGTATTGTCCCACATCGATTATTAAGTTATTTGATTACTTCCGCGAACTTAAGGTCTATCGTTAATAGTAAAGTTATGACATTTTGACCGCATAAAGTTGTGGAATGTGTCGCTTGAGTGAGCTTCATGTCTTCCCATAAGTGTCGTTTTACCGATAATATCAAAGTACGGACAGTAGCATCTAACTGTACTATACGACTGGAATGTTCCTAGAAACTCGAATATATCTCAAATTGCACAAGATTCCTTTTAAACACCTGTAGATTATGTATGGAAATACGTTGAAAATACTGGTGTCATTTTATTTTATGTTACCTGCAAACATTGGTTCATAGATTGTTATAAGATGTTACAATATTTTAGCGATAAGATCGGCAAATGTTTGCACGGTTCTTGATAATGGTAGACTAATTCACAAATAGAAGAGCTTAGGACTCTATAATTAGGAGTACTATTTAGCTCTATTTCAGTCATTGCGAGGAACGTAATTGATGATGTAACACGTAAGTAAATAAGGAAAATAACACAAAAATATAAAGTATCTATCTGCTCAGAGTATAAGACGAAAGTATTACAAGTAACACAGAAAATTGTTACAGTAAAAAAAATATGCTTTTAGCACAGGAATACTTTTGAATGATTTTAGAGTGACAGATGGTGATAGGAAATCTCTCGACAAAGTCTGATTTTGATATTAAAACACTCACGTATTTACCCCTTTCAATAATTATTATCAGAACAAAATTCTTCAAAAAATAATACTATTAAATTATAATAAAACTGTACCACACGCATTGCATATTCGCACACCTTAAAATATCATTTCATTAAGCTGTAGGTGTTTATCTGTTGAATGGACAGACTAATTGTCGACAAGTTTGCCGGCAATAAGGTCAGCCGTGGGAACAAACAGAATAATATTTATCACTTAATGATATTCGAATGGTATAATAATTTAAAATGCCGAGAGGTCTATGGGCACCTGTAAGGACTTTTGTGGGTGTTTATTTATTTTTTGTAGGTGGTCCTTTGCCGAAAGGATTTTAGTAAATTGTGTTAAGATTAAGACCAAATTAAGAAAACTTGTCAAATGTGTTTACGTTAACGTAGAGACATCAAAATCTCTTCTGAATTCAGACGCACGCCTTGAAATTTTCTATAATTTTCTCGCGACATTCTTCCTATAATATGAATATCTCATTAGAATCTCATGGTCAAAGCTAGCCTTTGTTTTCTATTTCCTATAGATAATACATTAAGAACTTAGATGTACCGAAAGGACACTGGCATCATAAAATCGCCAAAAAAGGTCGTATGCGAAGGATGACATTTTTCAAATTTTGACGGCCATAATCGATTGTATCTTCAACGGAATTACAGTCTATTTATTGTGAATTGCTATAATTTGCATTAATTGAAGCGAATATGTATACTAATTATCACAGGACGCGAGAATACAAGTTTATAATGGTAAATCCTATCAATCAACTATCTAGTTTGATAAGAAATTGTTTTAGCGATAACGATGCTAATGCAGTAGCTGCAAGTAATTTTAAGGATCAAGACGCAATTTTTTGGTCTTAGAAATGATAAAAAGCAATAGTGTAAGTGTTAGAAGTCGGTTTAAAGTTTTAGTTCGGAAGTTTAACGGTTAAGCTAGGATATCCCGTTGAGTGTATTTGTACAGAAATATAATTAGCCACAAAACAAGCCACGGAATTTTTTGATTAGTGGGGTTTGAATAAAATTTGTTTGTCTAATTATGTCAGCATGGTGAGCAAAGTTGATCTCCCCTAAAAAGGAAATGGTGTACATAACAACCTATTCTAATTTTGCTTTTGTGTACTGTAGAATAATTGTACATCTATTGTTGTTTCAGATCGAGGAGGTTATGCAGCAGAAGGCGCCCGGGGTGCCTAGTAACTTAAAACTCCAGTAAGTACTTAAGATGATAGATACTACCTACAGTATCTACAGAGTATATCCTCACGCTCATGATGATTGTATGGTTCTTCTACTATTGTTATTCCTAAAACCGTCCTCGCAGTGTACATGCAGCGCCATCTTTCGGCATAACGTTACATTACGTAGTTATAAGACAAGAATTACTTGTAGAGGGCGCTGTAGCGTAGATTGTATACGCTATTTTCGTCAATGTAAGCAGTGGGGATATAGCTCAGTGGTAGAGCATTCGACTGCAGATCGAGAGGTCCCCGGTTCAAACCCGGGTGTCCCCTGAAAACTCCTTTTTGATTTTCCTTTTTTTTTCTTACAGAATACCACAACAAACTTCGTCACAAGTATTACGAAGCAAGAACTTTACAGCAAATTTCTTCAAAACTACTTTTAGCTATCGAAGCAAGGCGTTAACGCCTACTTCTTCACAAACCGTCGACAAAACTATCAAAATAGGCAGCGCGGAGACTAAGCCTATAACTAGAAACCGGCCTAGGACAGGTAAAATAGCAGTAAATTGTATATTAATGTTCTACTGTATACCTTCAGGTTTAGATTATGTATTCTAATCTGCATTATATTTTTAGCGCCGATTACTGAGTCTTCGATTAAAGTAAAAGCTAAAAAGACCGTCGATCGTATCAAACCGTCGTTACGACCGATTGATAGACAAACCTCCGAACCTGAGAGACCCCTCAGGACTAAACCCACGACACCTGACCCAGGTGGACCGAAACCCACTAAAGAAAGTGGGAAAAAGAATGATTCGAAAAGCACAAATGTAATCCTACAAATTGTGAAGAAGTCGGCAAAGCCTCCGGCGCCGAAACTTCCTGACAGCATTCTACCACCGACTTTAAGGCCGAAAACCGATAGAAACTTGAAACTAACGAAAAATATAAACAACAATGACGTTTGGGCCGATCCTTACGATATCAAAATTATCCAGAGGAAAATACCTCCAGTGCCAGTAAGGTAAGCTAGTTTTTACTTTTCAGATGCCTTATTTACTTATCGAATAACAAAGTTTCATTTCGAATTTACGCGGCAAAGCGAAACGTCAACAACCATAACTAATCCAAAAACGTTTTTAATGCAAAGGCCTATAGTATATTTTCAAACAACGTACTTTGACGTCTCAAGTTGATTCACGCACGTGACGAAAGGTATTTTTTGTCGGTATAGCCATCTCACTCTTGTATAACCCTTCCTCTTTCGTATCGCTAGTGTTGGAAAGAATAGGGTGTACTATCGCTGTTTTCTTCACACGCGTTAAATGTATTCATGTGCGTATAACATGATCAATGTCGGGTGATAGTTCGATGTTCGTTGGTTCAAACTGTGGCTGATGTCTTGAATTGGTTAGGGCTATAGAAAGAAATGGAAGAACGGTTGGCCGGTTGTTTGAGCTCGGTAACTAGCAAGTGGCTCAACAGGCAAGTTTGTTTGGTGCGACGGGCCACGGACGTCGTCCCGTTGCCGTTGGCCGGGTGCTCTTTTTTCGAACTTTTTTTGTGTTGCTGACAAACAAAACGAACTTTTTATGAGTTTGATCATGGTGGTTATTATTGTGCTTCTGTGATATGTGGAATTTGTGATTGGAATTAGTTGTGTGCATTGGTGTTTTCAATCGGCGTCTACGTCGGCTGTATACAAAGCTAAACAAAAATTGTACTTATTCAACCGAGTGTCTTATTGCTCCCGCTTTCTCGTAATGGACAATCTGCCACAGGCTGAGCCATTAATGACATGTTTGACAGACGATGTACCTTAAGAGAAATCCGTTGATTTCTCATTTGTGGTTTTGATTCTGTTCTAAACTGTTTTGTTTCAAGTTATGAGCATGTAACTTGAAACTAATTTTATAATCAGATTTTAAAACTTCCCATGCTGGCGGGTAATTAGCATGTTAATCGTGCACTTAAGGGGAATCAGGTTAAGTGATGTGGGCTGGTTTTAATTTCAAAGAATTCTAAATACCTAACTATAATTCTATCCTTTTACCTGAACCCCCGAAGGATGATGAATATCAATTATTTGCCTCTTGCCACTACAAATGAAGCGATCGTAAATGGATGATAACATTTACATAAACGATGTAACATGTATGTATACATCTTACATAAATGCACTTACAACCTAATACATATTTATGTTGCACCTATTTGTTGCTAAAGTATTTGAATACAATATCCGTTTTATCTTATTCCAAATACTTTTCCTAAAAACTCCCTTAAACTTATGTTAAAAATCTTTGATGTTACTTTAATTAGGTTTCATGCGAGAAGTTTGAACATAAAAGCTCCTGACTTTTAGTTTTATAAGTCCTAATAACTTTGACATTTGAAAATGTCAGTATCCGTGGGGCAATGAGCTCATGATACTTCATACTGGAGGTACCTACTTCAAACTTATTTGAGTCAGCAAAAATGTCGCTGAGTAAATAATTCATGGGGATCATGTTTAGGGACTTCAGTTTCCATTCCATCAATTCTTGTATTAAGCTGTCTTATTAAATGATCTTCGCTATAATTTCTTCATTAAATGACAAAGCAGAAATAGAGATGCTACTTCAAGTATTAAATTCTACTCTTGTAACTTATGTTTAGTTAAATTACTTCGTTTAAAAGCTGTTGTTACTACAGAAGTAACCATCGACAATTTAAGCCACTCATTACTAAAAATAGTATTGGTACAATTTAATGATGGAGACAACTATGTGGTACGTAGGCGCAAGGCTGCATATTCACATGTTTGAACAAGTTGTTACTCAATACCAACTGGTATTACGCTGCATAGTCTTACTGCCGAAGATCTCCGAACAAAAGATGAACAATTGAACAGAAACAATAAGAATACCCCATTTGTTACGTTTTGTTGCATAAAACTCGAAAAGTCGAGTAACGGAACTTATTTGAATAATAACTAAAGATACAGAATGACTGCAGTATGGCTTCCGTCATATAACAATAAATAATTTACTAATTGAAGGCAAAAAGCAATCTCTAACATCACAAGGGTCTAACATCTCAAAGGTCACAAGTGAGTGTACAGAAACATTTGAAATGAAATTATCAGAAATGCATACAGGAAAAGATCTACGACCGAAAATATATGGCGCCACTAAGCAATAAAAAGTGATTGGATGTCATTTTGATCTCCATTAGAATATTAAATAATCAATGTACAATCTGAAAGTTGATTGACAGCTAGAATTGGGCACAATAAACTGTGATTAGTCTACAGAAATTTTATTCTAATTTTCGACGACAATCAGCTAAAAATTCTAATACTATAAGAGTTATCAAGAGAGGCCTCTAAATTAGTTTCGATAAGATACAATATAAATCAGGAGTCGTTTTAAATTGTTTGCCGGATCTTAAAATATTTGAATTGCTTGAATAAGGAAGTTAAAGACAATTTTTGGCTGTTTATCCTACTCTAACGGATGACATCAATTTGAGGAGTATTATCTGTTTGTTTGTCAAATTACAATAGCCTATATTTGTGACTCCTTCCACTCTATCATATCTTATTATTGATAGTCTCCAATTCAACGGTTGTTCTCAATTATGAGCGGCTTCGACCAGTGTCTGATAGACACAAAATAATATCCATAAACTTTCTAAGTAAGCTTCGTATTCGTATTCACATGAGCACACACCAAACTATTTACTTAACGATACAATGTTCTCTGTTTATGTAACTGATTCAAAGAGTACATTGTAAGCAGTATTACAAAAATACATTTGTTTGGAAGCCACGTATTGCGATAAATATTTTGCAAACATCGACAGACTTGAATATTTTGTTAATTATGGCTGATACACTTTCAGGCATAGCCAGACATTTGTTTGCTTCAAACAAAAGTAAATAGTTCCCTAATGCGTAATAATTAATCTGTTCGTCGTTATGTATTCTATATTTAAAGAGTTTAAAATCTTCTGGATAAAATTATCATATTCATTAACCAAGGTCTGCGACGCGACGGGTACGACATGTCAAGGGATCTCGTCCTACGCCCAAATTAGGCGCCGCCTATCTGAAAGTCGACTTTAAGAATCAATTACTTGATTGTATTTAACGACGGTGTCCTTGCGACAAAGATCTAAATAAAACAAGACTGCAATTTTAGCGTATAAGGAAAAATCTTTTTTAGTCTTAATATAGACGCAAATTAGTACTTTAAAACTCGGAACGTGACGTCAGACTAAACAATACCACAATAACCAACACCGTTCCCTTTTTCGTGCGTACAATGATTATATTATTTGCCGACGTCTGCGTCACTTTTGACCAATAAGGTGGATGCGATTAGTATTTACACAAGTGTTACTCAAGGATTTGACATTGTTCGTTAATGAATTATGTGTATGATATTTGCTGCAGAATTAACGACTTACTAACTTTTAGGTAATAAAGGTCAGACATCTCTCTTATCCATGTGGCGAACAGATGATTGTTCGTTGAGTGTTCCTTTTGCTTTCGGCTTATTAATGTTTCAAGATGGCGTTAATCTTTCATGTTTCTTTATTACGATCTAAATATTTCCTTCTATTTATTTTACGATACACTTCATACTTATTTATGGCACAAACTTATTTATTGACCAGTTTCCTGTTAGCCGAATTGTTAATTTTCCTCTTAAGATGTATTTAACGATGTTTTGTTGATTCATATTCAAATTGATGCATAAGAACTTAATTATTGACCGCTTACATTTAGTAGTGATCTAATGAAACTCGTGCATTGCAATTTAAGTAATGAAAGACACGGCGCCACGTTGCCGCTGGCTACAGGGGATGGCCCTTTCAAACAGTCTGCATTATATCAGCAATTAGTTCGTCTAGCGACAATTTATACTCGAGTGCGTCACACTAACCATTAAGCACTGATTGAAGTTAGAGAATGTGCACTTTGCTATCGTGTACCGCTTCTCAATACGAAAGCAACTAAATAAATTCAAATCCATTGGAAGCAATTGAAGACCTGCCAGCATTAAAAGAACTAGATGACAACGAGGAAAAAAGAGGAAAGAAGGAAATTTCAAACAAAAATTATGAATATAGATATTTTTAGTACTGTCTGTAAAATGAAATCCTCTTGTCAGTTGCAAGTAGTAAAAAAGCACCTCTATATAAAAACCATTCCACGCAGACATTAAATTTCAAATGAAGCGCACTCGAGTCTGCAACTATGCTCTCAAACATTCGGCCTTAGTACTCAGCTATGCAGTTATTACTTGCAAACAGGTTTTGAATTTAAGAGAAAGTATCTCACAGTGTAATCCCGAGATATTCTTTAATGGAAGAGTCGAAAGCACATGGCTTTAAATAATTGTATCCATTGTTCTCTTGCTGCGGCGGTTATTTGGAGAATCGGTTAACAATTTCAAAAATAATGAAGCAAGTAAGACAAGTTTGTTATACGGAAAGCTTGATTGAAAAAAAAGGTTTATAAATCCCATAGGGTAGATGAAGAGTCATTGGAATAGATCTCCTAGAATCCGTTTGAGTGTCGAATTCTTTTCGACTTGGATAATTGGCCAATGAATCCAATTTATGTATCGCTAGACCGAGCAGCGTTTTATTGACGTTGTTTTTTATACCCTCGGCTGGAATTCCCCGAAGATAGGACTTGTTTTATTGGATTTAAAGTTGAACAAACTTTTCGATCTTCAATTCCATGTAGGTTCCTAAGATTGTTTTTCGGGAATTGTGTACATATGAGTCGCCAATCAAAACAATTTCAATGCCAAACAAAAACTTCTATAAATGGAAAGATAACACAATAGTACTCAATCATTGTAAACGTCAATCTAGAACATTTTATAATTTGTTACATAAACCTCATATTTGTAGCCATGTCGGGACATTTATGAGATTCCAAACTAGTTTCAATCTATTAAAATTGATGAGTGTATTCAAATATGGCCGTAGGTACTGCTATAGGAAAGCGACCTTTCTGGGTCACGGTTCAAATACCGGTCGTCAATCTTTCATCGTGCACAAATTGCATTTCTCTTTCAAGTAATGTTTCATTATCACTTACCGCGTTAGACGTTTATTCATGTTTTTATACTTTAGCTATGTCTCGAATGCTTATTTTGATCGCAGACGGTCGTGCTTTCGTCTTTGTATTTGTCACTTTCTCTTCATTTCTGTTTGAGGATGAGTATCTATTTTAATGACCATTTTCTGTAGCTAAAGGGGACTTGAAATAAGGTGTATGAATCTTGTTTAGTTCAGAATTTATATCTCTAGTTTGTCTTTTCTAGTGATATTTTATTTGAAAGATGGATTTATGAGTATAGCTCGATTCATTTATCATGTTTTAGAAATGCGTTTATAGTATGTTACTACCTACTAGGTCAGTTTTGATAAAGTAATACTAAACATCAAAACTTATTTACGTGAGCGAAGTCACGAACACACAGGTTGTAATGAATGGAGTTTATACTGACGAAACAATAAATAAGACCTTACAAGACGCCGTCTGTCTTTAACAATGTTTCTCACGCAAATTAATTATTAATATCCTTCAGAATACCTATTCTTCTGACTATCTATGACATCTCTTATATTCTATAGTCTGTTTTGTAAGCAAATATTTAATTATAGCCACGTAGCTACAGTTAATAATATAATGGAAATTTCCTGTCGCTGATCTTAGTAAAACACGTACATTAAGGTGTGTCTTTTTTTTAATCTTGTTCGTTTTTATTTTTTTAATAATATCTTACGTTATTTGCTATAGTGAAAAATGCCTTTTTAAGTTTTCTGATCATCGTTCTCCTTACCTTACCTTATTTTTAGTTCGTGTATTTGATGCCGACAAACATGCTTCGTATTTTGTGTTACTGATATTACTTTACCAACTTAACATTTACAGAGAGTGATTGCAATATTTGTCAGTATTATTTACAAGGTAACACCTATCGAATTCCAAAATATATTTATCCAAGCATGTTTCGATTGAGTATATAAAAATCACATCCATAAAAAGTCGTTAATATTCAAAACGAATTCAAACATCAGGCGATCTCGGTCCTTTTTAGACATAGTTACATAATTAAGCCTTAAACGTTTTACATCCAATTTGGAAACCTAAACGAGTGCGAACGAAACGAGATTATAATTTACGGTATTGGCAGCTTCCATATTGGCGTAGCGACCTCCCTAGGCCGCCGCGGCCATGGCTGGTCGTTCACCCGCCATCCTAGCCACGAGGAATGCTGCTCAATAGACACTGGAAAAAAAAACTTGTATCTCACCGCCTTTTGGGTTGTAAAACCTTTTTAGAACTAACACAAAAAGTTGTTTGACGGACGTTGACTTTTTTGTCAAGATGACCGTATTTCTAAAGTCAAAAATGGGTCAGTCTATTCAGGTAAGGCTTGCGGTTAGGTATTCAGCTTCGACTTTTGAAATATTTAAAATTTTGGTTAAAAATGTCAGTCAAAACAAGAATTTATAATAGCCGTTATGACCTTAATTAAATATTAGTGCCGGAAAATATAAATCAGCGGAAACTAAAAAAATGTCTCAACTATTTTTGAGTAATCCCCACATAATTAAGCAACAGTTCCAAAATCTATTTCTATACTCTTTATATAATGCAAAACTTTATGTTCATTTTAAAAGACGATACGATTAAATATAAACGGAAAGAAAAAATCCCATCTCAACCACTTTAGGGACGATATAATCTTCAATTCAACACGAAATTCAACACGAAATGGAAAACTTATCGATTAAATGACCAACAAAGTGTTGTTGGTCATTTAATCGATAAGTTTTCCATTTCGTGTGTCCGTTGCACTTACATTACGACCGCATTACTCATACTGTTTAAATCCAGTATCAATGAAGGGAATTCCAATTATTTCGTATTTCTGAGAATCGTCGCCAAATATAAATTGTTGTATAAGCAAGATTGCATTCAACCAGCCTTGTGCCTTTTGAATTGAGGTTCGCTTGCAAACATTCATTAACAAGTTTGTGTATAGTATAATTGAATACTTAAAAAGTAAGTTTTAACAAAATATACGTGACAAATACTTTCTTGGCATAATAATTAATCACGTCATGTACTTACTACTTACCTATCTAATAAAACTGAATTATGCAACTCAAGTTTTTCATTCAGGAGAAAACAACATAATTTTATCAATAGTTACTGTTATTGTCTAGACTACTATATTTAGAATACCGCTAACTTTAATTTATACCTAACGGGTGATAAAATATACGTTTTTACATACCCAAAGCATATGCTACGTGCTTATTAAAAATCGTCAAAGTAGTTATAAATCTAACATTGGCGCCATGTAGACAACCGCCTAATAAGGCAGTTAGAATGATCGCTGGCTAGTTGGTTCAATATTCGCCCGAGGTGTAGAGAAAGCGCATTCTTTTCAACACCTTGTCGAGGGAATGTAAATCAGAAGGTCTTATAAAACGTTTATGTACTACTGAGGGCTATTAGAAATTTACATTTGGACCCATAACTGATCCCTGTGGGACCCCTGTCTATATTTAAAAAGGATTTTTCTTTAGGCGTGATTTTTACCTTTGATTATGTATTTATTTCTTCTAAGAATAAATGTAATAACATTGGTTTAAGACTGTACTACAATATGTTTTTATGTGTACACGATCAAATATAATTACAAGTATAATTATAATTTAAAAGCAGCTCTCTCTTCAGTTACATCTTGATTGCAACTTGGTTACAATGCGCGTTACGGTTCACTTCGTCGATAAGTTACGGTATATGAGTCATGAGGGTATATTTACCGTCACAATTATATGTATCGGTTACATAACGTATCCGCTGAGAGAATACGTCCTTATCTCCGGCTCAGAAATCCGATGCCTAAGAGCGACGACCTCTTACAGCGTTCACTTGATTACTATATTGTAATGTTTATGAATGAATTAATAATCGATACCTAATTACAATTGCATACACGTGGATTATAACTATACACGCCATTTGTGTAATGCACATTGTTTTTGTTATTCTATTACAAGAAAACCAGTTAGTCTTTCAACTTGTTTTGTCATTTAATGCCAAAAGGATTATATCTTTGCAAAGTTCAATCAATAATTTAAAGTTCACCTTTGAATTTTGTTACTTCCTATTTCAATTAACTGTTACATTTCCTTTTTTAATAATGTTGACAGGAAGCATAATTATTTACCATTATTCATTGGCACTGCGCACATAAAGAACTTATAGCTAACATTACCCACTTTAAGTCCAGTACCGTTCCTAAATCGGCTAGTTGGCGTCCGCTAGCGAACACCGTCCACATACAAATCGACCATACATTTGCATATGTACTTATATACGGTGTAGCGTGTTCCAATTGAATTAGCTGAAGTAAATTGACACTGGGCTTGGCCCAAGCTCGGTTTGCGTATGGGCGTGGAGCTATATACCCACAACAATTACCATGATATTAATGATTGTATGACATTCTATTGTAGACCAAACAACTTTTGGAACTCATTGTTCCTTCATGTTGAGTTCAAAAGGAACTTATAATTGTAAAAAATCCGCAGGTTACTAGGTAGTATGATTCATGAGCAACCATCACATTAAAAATCTTATTGTAATCCTTCAAAAGAATAACAAAGGGACAATAAACGTGACGATTTTGAATAAAAGCAATTGAATATTCTCGTTGCAGTAGGAGAAAACAAAGGCAAGCCCTTCGCCGGTCCCCTATCTATTTGCATACAGGGGGACGGTGCATGTCCTGCTCCGAATAACTCGGATTATCGGATAACTGACTGCCGACTATAGGGGTAATTGTGTTTTAAATGTCGGGGAATTTATGGAGAATAGTTACGTTTCTATCTGTTTGCAGCGTTTAGAAGTGGACTTTGTGAGCAATTTAAGTCTTAGGGTGGATATTTTTGGCTTTAATCGTTAATGTTTAACGATGTCCTCATGGGTTATCCTTTCATTTCTATTTTACTATGCATCATAATTAAAATGTTTTTATTTATATTGCATAGTACGTCTATGATTCTAGTCCTATCTCTCGTTTTTTTTGTAGGAGATCTTTACCACATATTGGTCCTGCTTGTTACAATATGAATCTAAATACGTCTACTTTTGTACAATCAGTTTCACTAACATTCACGAGCATTTAGAAAACATGCACTACAATCAGTTCTAATTACTAAACGAGTACATATCAGCTACGATTGATGCATGCCATGCATATTAAGTTATTTACTCCACTGCATATTCTAGGTATTCGTTAATGAATACTGTGCGTGCTTCGCGATTAAGATTAGCTGACTCAACGATGCAACGTATTAATGTCTCTAGTAGAACCCTCCTTATTTATTGTAGTAAAATATTTTAATCCTTCTGCCAAGCCTTTCGAAGCAATGTTGATTTTGGCTTTCAGTTTTACCAGATTTAGCAGAATATCGTATTTAACATGGATTACTATAATATTTTATACATCTGCATTTATAGCATATGTAAAAGTGACGATTAATACACCCACGCCATTCTCGGTGGGATTATTTATTAATAGTATGTAGGTATTTAATATATGCTTACAATGTTGATTTTATATCGTACATTTGTCCTTGAAAGTTACTACAAGCGTAGGACGATAAGAAACTCGTAAATGTACGCAATTTTGATTACCAAAACTACATGTAATGAAAATCAAGGCCTTGTCAACATGTATTTATAATTTCCAGCCTATCTACACTATTATAAAATAGTTGTTAACCCACGTAACGTCTCACAGCTATATTAGTTCCTACAAGTTTTGCTAATACGGTTATCTTTATTACATTTTGATTAATTGCTATATTTATCTAATACCCTCATATTCAGATAAGGTGTATTGTTGGAAATTGTAAACATGAGCGACACCTTCTTATAAGTGATAGTTTCCTGTAAAGATACGAACATCTGTCGTCTCAAGCGATGCGCGGAAGCATCCGAGATTTTTTGTTCGTTGTCTAAAAACGTGTCGAGTGATATCCGTTACGAGGATCGTGGTTATTTGCTGATGCAACTATTTAACTTGAGACGTCTACGTATTGTTACCAATGCACTCAACTAATTCTCCAATAAATTGTTTATATTAGCAACATACAAACTGAATATAAAACGAAATGAAACCGAACTTATTCGATCAGTGAAACGACAACGAAAAATGATATAAGTAATTCAAGATGATGAAGTTCAAATCGTTGTTCCGTAGAGGACCAAGCCAGGGAAAGCAGGAGTCTACCCTCAAGGGTGCTCCCTCAGTTTCCAGTCTCGATTCCAAGCACCACAAAGTAGCTCCAGCACGCGACAAGACCTTGAAAATCTTTGGGTCAAAGGAGAAGTTACATAAAGCACATAAGAAGAAGGATTTGGGGAATAATAATGCTGTGTTAGAAGACCCAGAGTTGAGGGAAGGTTTGGAGTATGAAGATGGGCAGGCTCGTGTCCACGACTACGGCAGTGCTGAGGAGTTGGGATCGGTAGACGGGCGCGGCTCACAGGAGTGCGTCAGCCTGCCCGTTACTCTGAATGCAGATCACATGTCGGGCTTCCAGGAAGTGGAGCTCAGGCCTAGAGTACCATCTGAGGTCAGTAACTGTAATTTTATAACCTAGCTCGTTAACTAACTTTATAGTTTCAGTCTATTTCATGGTGGTACCATTAGCAGAAGTATTATGTCTATTTGCTGGTTTTTGACAAATGTAAACATGTAAATAAAATTTTCTGTGATATAAATTTGAAAACTTTAACTTTTTTTTATTCTATATATTAATAATTATTCTTGTATTAGTCTTAGCTTTAGTCATTATTTTGATTATTATGTTACTGTTTATATTTATGTAAATACTAATGTGATCAATTACTGAAGGGCAGGAAATAGGTCTTGGTGCCAATTCATGTTTGTGAGACTAATCAAAATCTGATTTTTTTAGGCATCGTTGGCATCTGGAGTCCGGGAGATCGAGTCTTTGAGACGGGAACTAGAAGCGACGGTCATGGAGCGCGCGCAGCTGCAGGCGAGGGTCGAGGAGTTGCTGGAGAAGGTGACGGAGGCCGACAGGATCCGGGCGGAACTGGACAGATTGAAGGTATGCTTCACCTGTTACATACATGGTACACTATTAAAGCTTAATGCATATAGCATAGAGTTCAGCACTTGCGGACTTACTGACCATCAAATTGTGTATAAATGTTTTTTCGAAGCCTGCAAAGTTTATAATTATAATTAAGTAATAAAATCTGTTACGAATTTTTCCATGAAATCCTCACTTTATATGGTCGACCGCGCAACAGAGGTAACGGCTCATTGACGGCAAACTTTTAAGTTTGAGCAGTAAGATGGAACGCCAATAGACTACGGGCCCATGAACAAAATCGATGGGTCATATGAACCACCAGGTGACGTATATAGGACGATAGAAGAGCATAAAATAATAAGATTCAGCACTATGCCGTCACTTGTGATCAGTCCAACTGGGTGCTGGTGAGCATTCAAAAGTGCAGCTAGAGTAAGTACATTTTGGTCATTTATTTCTGTACGGCATTGTTACCATCGAATAGATCCATGAAAAATAATAAGAAAGCGCGCAGTGCCGTACAAAAATGGTGGTCCAAATTTACTTTCTGTCAATTTCCAGGGTAAATTTGGTCATTTGATTCTGTACGGCGTCAGTTTCATACTGTTTCAATACAGCTTCTAATCCATTATGCCGCAACGCCGTACAAACGAACAAAAATCTTTGAACAAGGGGAAAAAATCGAGTGTTGCAACCCGCCTTCATTCCGTGGTCCGAGGGGTGATTTGAACAACATCAAATTATTTATTTTGAAAGTATATCATGCATAGATAATATTTTTTAGATAATGGATTAGAAGCTGTATTGAAACAGTATGAAACTGACGCCGTACAGAATCAAATGACCAAATTTACCCTGGAAATTGACAGAAAGTAAAACTAAAATACCAACTTTTTGGACCACCATTTTTGTACGGCACTGCGCGCTTTCTTATTATTTTTCATGGATCTATTCGATGGTAACAATGCCGTACAGAAATAAATGACCAAAATGTACTTACTCTAGCTGCACTTTTGAATGCTCACCAGCACCCAGTTGGACTGATCACAAGTGACGGCATAGTGCTGAATCTTATTATTTTATGCTCTTCTATCGTCCTATATACGTCACCTGGTGGTTCATATGACCCATCGATTTTGTTCATGGGCCCGTAGTCTAAACGCCACGGTTGACCGTTCCCGTAATGCATGGTCTAATTTCCATCTTTTCTTGGAATGCTTGGCCAAGAACGACGATGGGGAAATGTTGGGAATTTTTATTTCTTCTTCCTCCGAACCTTGATAAGACAGGAAGAGTTTAATCCGCCAAATAACAATTGTTAATGTATTTGCCTCAGAGCGTGGACGCCGAGCGCGAGTCAGCGCTGGAGCGGCTGGCGGACGAGAACGGTGCGTTGCGCGCGCGGCTGCGCGGCGTCGCGCACTCGCCGCTCTCCGACAGCGAGAAGCGGCAGCTGCTGCTCGCGCCCGCGCCGCGCCGCATGCACTCCTCCGCGCCCGCCTCTATCGCGCTCGCCAATGTAAGTAAACGTACTGACCACTCTTTGAATTTGAGTTCTCAGTGATTAATATACTTACACTACTATAAACAAGAAGTAAAGTCCTATGTTCAGCTACGAGTAAGATTAGCAATGCTATGCCATGAAATAGGCTTTTGTTAGTTTCGAAGTTTTAAGGACCTTACCACGCTCACTCTGTCAAGGGTGTAAGAATGGGAAGGGAAGAAAACACAACAGTTAAGCTTCATTGGTTTTAAAAATAACGTGACGTTATTTGAACTATATTATGTGGGTGTCTTTGAAAATAAAAAAGGTTACACACCCAGAGCTAGTTTTTTCAAATCGAAATATCTAAATTCTTATTTCAATGATGGTGTAAATACAAATTTTCTTCTTCGGAGAAATAATTCAGCTTTGGTACAGCAGACCTGCACAGACCCTATCATAGATATACCTTGCTTGACATTTCAAACTCTCGGTTCCAGGGCGAGGGTGACAGCGGCGACGCGAGCACGCCGGAATGGGACAAGCACTCGTCGTCGTCACTCAGCGAGGTGTCGGTCGCCTGCCTGCAGGACCGCATCCTGCAGATGGAGGAGCACCACTACAGGTAAAATAAACTAATCGAAGACGGGCTTCCAGGAACCGAAAATCTAGACTCTATAATGAGTACAATCATCTGTAGTGACATTTTTAGATCATATAGACATCTTCGTACTGCATAGAGATGAATTTCTCCTGATTAAAATAGCCAGTGAAAGGATAGTTGATGCTTATTTAATAGACCAAATAGAAAATTAGATAGACCAAAATGTTTTTATCGAGTTAGTTTTAGGTACAAACAATACAGGAGTTGACTATCAAAAATATATCACACTAAAACCTCCCTAATCTATGAGGAAGTAAATGATAAACCCAACTGACAGACACAGTTGGTTACACAACGATTAGCAAAATTCTATTCTATACAGTCTGACTGTCATTGATGGACGCGGTTTATATTTCCATTGTATTTACGACTCGATAGAAGGCCATAACTTATTGATATGTAAAGCATTTTAAGTCACTGTAATAGATCATTTTGTTGCACGAGCAACGTGCTATGCATTACCTAAGTTTTATGACGAAATTTCCGCTCTACAAATTACCTGTAGCTTAATTACTTGGGAATGGGGCTAAAACATTTAAGCGTCATAAAATATGCATAAAAATAATAATATGACTTTACTATATACAAAACTAGCTTCGGCTCTCGGTTTCGCCCGCGTTACTTCCTAGTCGCCGTTCCGGATTTTGTAGTTATTCTGCTATTCATGTCGACGAAGAAAACACTTAGAAAATAAAATTGGTCAACCCATTTTTGAGTTATGGTGTAACTAAATCGACCTTCCTTTAAATGTAAAGATGAGATCAAGACTGAAATAGTTACAAGGCTTATCGGAGAAATTTACTTAAATAAATTGACTGACAATTCGAACACAAGATTTTTTGCTCCTAATATTAGTTCAAATTCAACTTTACAATCACATAAATAATACTAAAACAGATACTTAAAACCCTGTATTATTCGATTCCAGTACAAGTGAAGAACTGCAAGCCACCCTAGCTGAACTAGCCGACCTACAGTCGCAGCTGGCCGACGCGCACGCTGACAACGAGCGGCTCGCTGACGAGAAGCAAGTGCTGCTGGAGTCGCTGTGCCGCCAGACTGAGAAGCTTGAGGACAGTCGCACCAAGGTGAGGGTATTACACAACTGCAAGCCACTCTAGCCGAGCTGGCAGACCTACTCGTACAAATAGACGGAATATATGACAGGAAAAGATGAAGTCGCACCAATTTTCCGACTTATATTGGCTCAGTTTGACACTATTGCGGTATCTACCTCTTTTTTGTTTATACACATCATTGGGTATATTATATGTATATCAGCCTGAAACCCAACTGCTCTACCTAACTTCTCCAAGATGCTAAAATTTCGGCACTTTTCGCACCATCTGATTCCTAAACAAATTGTCTTATGCAGAGTAGTTGCTAGCAGTTGTTACTGATCGCGTACCTTAAAAATGGCTCCCAAAATACCGTTTGAGTTTAGGTAAAAAAAACACCTGTGTCGCCATTTCCTGAAATATATTTGATACCATTTTTCTTTCCTTCAGGTGGACACTCTCCAAGAGCTTCTCCTACGAGAGGGCGTCGAACCCGAGACCCTGGTCTCCGGTGACACGGACCAGCAACTGTTCGCCGTGCTCAAGGTAAACCTGCCTTTGATACTACTCAATAAGAAAACCTCTCCCTAAGAAGAAAATCCTATTTATAAGTTTTTGTGTTTCAATTCTATGTTATTGTGATATGTCTTTGTATGTTGCTTATGGTGTGCAATAAAGACGTTGATTATTATTATGTGTATCTCTGTTTTTTATTCGGGCTAACAAAGGATGACTAATGTGGGAGAATAGTTCAGTTTTGTTGCTTAGGTGTTTTGTTGCTGAAAACATACATACAAATGCAACAACACAGTGACTGCTTTCTGACTATCCAGTCTAAATTCGCAGTACTAGTGAATGAAAATAAGCTGAAATATGGAAAAAATTATCAATTTTCAAAAACTAATATTTTCATACCATTTCTATATAAATGCCAACATAAGTTATAAGAGAACCATTAGTAACGCACACGATACATATCTTGGGATGCTTCAAAAATACTTGTTGTAAAACCTTGATACACAATATTGGAAATCACCAGTAAGCATGTGTCTAATCGCCTTATTTCATTCTCTGGATCTAGTTCATAATATTGAGGTGCTTATCAAATATCTATACGTGCCCGTCTTCTATAATAGCCTACACTAGACACACACGACTTTGGAATAAATGTAACATTATTCCCCATTGCAGCTATCACAAGAAGAGCGAAGGCACTTGATAACGAAGCAAGAACAGTTGGAAGCGGAGCTGAACCAAACCAAGTCAGCTCTGGAAGAAAAGACCAAAGAAAATGAAAGTCTCGCCGAGAGGATACGGTAAATATTTTAAATGATAATGCTTTATATAGGAATAATAGCTGTGCTCCGCGGTTTCGCCCGCGTGAATGACAATTCATACACTATCTTCATAAATTATAGCCTATGTGTTATTCCGATGTATAAACTACATTATTGTAAAGTTTCATTACAATACATTCAGTAGTTTTTGCGTGAAAGAGTAACAAACATTCACACATCCATTCTCACAAACTTTCACATTTATAATATTAGTAGGATTTTTTTAGTAGAATTGGCAATGGCGGGACGAACTCGGTTCCTTCGGGCGGAACTGGCCCGAAATTGCTTAATTAAGACAGGGATATGTGGAAAGAGGAAAGGATGGCCTTTGACCTGCATTAGGACACTACGGGCCTACGGGGTTTCAAAGTCTGGAAAATAGCCGTAGAAGCTATAGTTTACAGTAAGCTTGTCTCGCACATTGGATTTCAAATGCAAGAATAAAATATTCAGAAATTTAATGCACTCTATTTCTAGTTTTGACTTTGTTTTAAACTATGTTTTCCTTTGTGGCATTTTAATATAAAACGTATAAGGGAAAAACTACAATACAAATTACATTTATTCGCAAGAATTAAATTCCTTAGTGCGAAGTTCGCGCATATAATAATTTAATTGTAAGTCATTTTGATATTTGATGTCCAACAGTGTATTAGAAGCGAGCGTAGAGCGCGCGGAATCGGAGCGCACGCGCTGCTCGCACGAGGCGGACTCCGCGCAGGAGGTGGCCGCCACCAGACAACACCAGATCGCTACACTCACTGATCTCTTGGATGCTGCTAAAGCTAAGGTCATACTTATGTGGGATTATATGTAAATCAATACTTTTTTGGGCTTAAAAATTTAATTATTTAAGGCTGCAACTAGTTTGGTAAGGGGCCAAAATTGAACCTTGTGGAATGCTCGTTTGAAAAACTAAGTTTTTCTAGATAAATAATTTTCGTGTAGCTTTTTCAAAGTAATACATAATAGATTATGTAGGTTTTCAAATGTACCTTGCTATTTATATTAAAAGTGCGTAAAATAATAAAAAGACTTCAAGTTACCTTACTCAAAAGCTTGACTTAAATCAGTTTCAATTATGTCAGTAAAAAAATTCCTTTATATCTAATACCTGATTCATACATTTAAGAAACAATTCCATTAGATTACTTACATATCGTAAATTTAAGTAAAATTTATCGTTTCTGGGTTATCTAATTGGACATTAAACATGTAAATATATCCGTCTACTATGTCTTTTATGATCGAATTCGGTGGTAATGTGTGTATGTGGTGTATACAGTTGGAAGAGCGAGCGGGTGTGGCACAGGGCGCGGCGGAGGCGGAGGCGGCGGCGGCGGCGGCTGCGGCGGCGGCGCGGCGGGAGGCGGACGCCGCGGCCGCGCGCGCGCTCGCGCTGGCCGACCGCCTCGCGCATGCGCAGCGACAGCTCGACAGGGCCAACGCCGAGGCCAGGAAGCTGCATGATGATGCGCTTGTCAGTATCATCCACTCAAAGACACTGCCAGCAGAGTGGACACAATGTTTAGGGTGTCAATACTGATGAAAACAACTGCTTTTCGAGTATTTCATCAGATTGAAAAACTTTAGCAAAGTCATTTTTAACAGCGGACTACGCTACAACGGAATTTTGTCATAAATTAATACTTAATTAAAAAATATGAGGTTAATTAGTGAAGCGAAACTATGATCAAATTGAATACTGAATGCTACGCTATTGACAATGCCAATGTCGTGAGTGTTGAAGACGACTTAAGCCTATCTATAATAATTATTTTTTAAATGTATATTACAGGTGTCAAGAAACAACGCAAAGTCAACAATATCGGAATTAGAATTTCAAGTGGAGCAGCTCCGGCAGGAGAAGACGGCGATGCAGGGCGAGCTTAAGACCTTACAGGACACCATCGAGGAGCTCCAGATACAAGTAAGACCAAAACCTATAACTTATACCAGTCAAGATATTCCAAGGAATTTTTAGTTCTTAGTGCTACACAACGGTCTAATTGGGTACACAAAGAGAAAGTACAAACGATATAGGCGTCAACGCAGTTCGATCGAATTACCGAGGCCTTGTATTCAGATATCACTAAACTCTAGCAATGTATATAGACGCATCATAATGGCATTGAGGTTCCAAACACTGGGTCAAATGGATTGTTTGGATCACAGGAATCACAGAGGTCAATAGAAGTGGACAGATATAAACTAAGCTGTTTGGTATGTGGCGAGCAAGGTAATGACAGTTACCCAATGACCTTTGTTCCCCAGGTGCAGGTGGCATCAGACGAGAAGTTGTCAGTAATGTCCCGGGCGGGCGAGGCTCTGGCGCGAGCTGCCGACCTCGAGCGACAGCTGCAAGACGCTCGGGCACGACATGCACAGCTCACACGCGACCGCGAGAGAGACGTGAGTATACACCTAGTTATTACGATATAATCCTACTGGCTGAAGAACCTGGCTAATAATCTTGCTAAACAACCTGGTAAAGCAGTCAAAACCTGCGCTCAGGCTAAGTGTTGACTCCAACAAACAATAGGCTTTGCAAATGACTTGAAACTATCCTAAATGCTATTTTAAGGGAACCAATCACGTTGTGATAAAATGTAAAGGAGACGATTTACTATGTAAGAGCCTCTTAAGTCAAAATACATTTTTTTAAATACCTAATCACTAAGAACCCCTTTTTCATATCCTAAAGAAATAAATAAACCTTCAAGCTACATAAAACACGCTGTCATTTTTTTATTGTCCTATGCCTTAAAAGCTCCTCAAACCTCAAAACTTTACACTATGTTATTTTTTTGTGATAATGAATTACGAAAAATATTTCCAAAACAGGAAACCGAATGGAAGCAATTCCAAAGCGACCTTCTTATGACGGTTCGCGTCGCCAACGACTTCAAAACGGAAGCCCAGAGAGAACTAGAGCGACTCGTCTCCGAGAACAAAGTGGCCAGAGACAGGATACGCCTGCTGGAAGACCAGATGCACTCGCTCAAGGGTGAGTAGACCAATAGACCGAATAGACGAGACAGGCCGAGATGAGTAGACCGTAGTAGAACGAATGGTAGGTTATACAGACCTAGCACGATTAAAACCTCGGCAAAGTTTTTCGCAATTTGAATTACTGGAGGTGTTTCTTTAAACCAAAACTCAAAAGACCTTTCAAATGTATCTAAATTTCACGATGATAAATCTTTTGTTCATCTATTTATTTTGGCCTTAGATTTTAACTAGCGTGTTTTATTTGTGGAATATTTCTAAATACATAACAGTTTTCCTTGTGTTGATTTTATCTAAATTTGTGTTTTCTTAATGTTATTGTGCACATTCAATTCTTACTATTGGTAACATTTTACGTTCCCCAATCAACGTAGTTAGTGTGTCTATATTTTTGTTTTACTTGATCTTCCATCCATGTTTTTTTTGGTTGTATATAACACAATTTACTTCATGAAATCTGATTTTATTTCCTTTTTATTTGAGCACTAGTCTTGCTCCGAATTGCGCAAGTTTGAGCTTTGCATGTCTGACAGGTAGATTTGAAAGTAGTTTGGAGAATGTTAACATTTATTATAGTCCTTGCTTTTTGTCTTGCAAATGCTCTAAATTAAGCACAAATTTATGGGTTAGCTTTTATTATTATAGTGATAGAGTACTCTATATCAATTTATAAACCAAAAATATTTTACAAATGTTTTCAGTTGTTCCTCCGTTGTCCAAGTTTCTCCCTTTTGTCCTAAAAATAACAAATTAAGATAAATGGACAGAAAATTTTTGTCTATTATATTACTTCAGCAGATTTAACCTGCATTATCATGCACTAATTATATGTAAAAAGCATTAATTACAACGTAGACGTTCATAGACTAACCGTTATTTACCATCATATGTTACAATTCCTAATTTCTAATTCACTATTTGATGTACCAACACAGGTGTTGACAGGTCAGAATCTGTGGATAGTGTTTATTCCGACGATAAACTAGAACCTATGGAATCCGATCATACCTCCGAAAGCGACGACTTAAGTCCTTCCAAAGAAGTATTCAAGAACATAAGAACTAGATACTTATCAAGAGTACATAGTGTTACTGATCCTCTAATGCTGGAGTCCAATTTAGTAAACCAAGCGTTTTTTAAGAACAACGCATTTGAACGGAAAATTGACTTAAAGGAATCGATACAAGAGGAATTTAAAATAGAAATCGATAACGTCACAACAGACGAAACGAACGATGATGGAAGTCAAAGAACTTCATCAGAAGAATTGCCGAATAAAATATTAGCAGACGTTGTCTTACCTCCTTTTGAACACAAGGAGCTAAAGAGACAAAATGCTATTGATCTTCCCGATGAAATGAACGAAACCCCAGTTGTAAAGTTACCAGACAATCTTGTCGATCTCAATTCTAGTTTTAGGTTAGTTAAATCAGATTCTAGTTATGAACCAGAAATAGAAGAAGACAGTGTTTTGAAAAGAAGTCTTTCAGGCACGTATAACGGTAAACCTAAAGCGTACAGTTTGGATAACCTGAATACTAACGATGATTATAAAACTGCATTAAATGAGGCTACAAGTATTGACTTTTTAAACCGCGGCAATGAAAGTAAATTGTCCTTTTTCACGGAAGGCTCTGACAGTGTATTTTTGTCACCTGTTGAGAAGAATAATAACTATATAGATAAAATATATGATGCGAATACCAAAAATGCGAAACAAGAATTGCCGGTTGTAAAAGCAGAAGAAATGCTCCCTTTTCCTTACCCAGATGATATTAAAAAAGCTCCGGCGCTTGATTTACTTCAGTCCTCAGAGAAAGAATTACCAAAAGATATGAATATCGACGTGACAGTTGAAAAAGATTTCAAAAAAGCTAATGACGATCTCAAGCTTACCTTCAAAGCGGCAATCGATAGAATTATGGGTAATAATAAATTGAAAAGGACGAGTTCATTACCAACATCAATTAAAATAACCGATGAACATAGTTACCCAGATCCTGATTTAGTTACTATAGATGAGACGGATAAAACTAACACTATGATTTCAATCCCTTCTGTCAAAGTAACGGATACTGAAACAGAGCCCAAAGAAGCTATTAATCCCAAAGAGAATGATAACGAAGAATCTAGAACTAGTAATGTAACAAGTCCTGATTCTGATAATAAAGATCAGTCAACAGATAATGTTGAAACTGTATCTTCAGAACCAAAAACAGAACAAATTGATGATAACGTAAGTTACCATTTGACAATTAATACACCTGATCTAGATGACAATGGCAATAGTAATATAGCAAAGATAGTTGCAACGCAGAGCAATCCTAACTTTATGTTCAACAATACTACAACAACGTTCAAAACTTTCTTAGCGCCGATCAATATAGGAAATATAACACCAACATCCCCTGTCATTATAAGTCCAGTGTTGATACAGCCAGTGTTCTTCAAACCTATTACTATGCAAGGACAACCTTTACAACAAATACAGGATGCTAAGAAAGGCACGGTTTATTATAGCGATATCGACCAAGTCGCTCATCAAAATCATGAGAATCGAGACCAAAATGAAGATGGAAATACAATTAGAAAAGGCGTCTATCAAAAGAATGCTAAAGCTAGACAACTTCCTTATTTAAATTGGAAAACTTTTGGGTCTAATGATAGTTTGACTGAAAGTAAATCGCCGTCGAAATCGTTAGATGTAAATAAACCCAGTGACAGTTCCCCAAAACCCTCAACTAATTCTTCACATTCTGTAGATATGGTACAAAAATCCCAAGTAAAATCGTCAGAAGCACCTAGAACTGTAGGGAAACTAGTGAAAACCCCACTATGGTTGGACAACCAATATTACCAACCCATGCAAAACGTTCCATTTGTAATAAATACCTCGCAAACCTTTCAACCCAATATAAAGGAGCACAGAAAAGAAGATATACAAACAACTTCTAGCAACATATCATCAGAGAACCGGACATATTCCGAACCGGAAAACGTTTATGAAGAAATAGGACCTGTCATCACTGAAGTCATCACCAAAGACAAGAATATAGCAGACGACGAAAAGATATCTAACAGAAACAACTCGTTATCCGATGAATTCGAGTTGAACAGGGAAGAACTTTTAAAAGTACCAAGACGAATCAAGAAACCAAAGACCAATGATAGGTTCGCGAAGTCAAAATCTGTTGATTTCTTAGACAGTCCTAACGCAGCAAAAGAAATGGCTAGTATAACCAAATCTATTATATCGTTATCTCGAGCGCCAAGTGCCAAAGATTTACCAAAGAGCCCAACTGGGTCTATTGTGGAGATTGTCCAAAGCTTAGAAAAGAAACCTCCTGCTTCTGATTTACGGAAAGATGTCGCGACGAGAAAACTGTCTCTTCAGCATCCGAATTCTCCAAGTATAGACACGAACACAGGTTCCTTGCCCCGAGAAAAGCCGTACTGGAAGACTTTGGAACACAAACGGTTGTCGCACCCCCTAAGGTCACTCAAAGATCCCCCGCCCCGAAGACCTCTACGTAAGTCAGCGCTTTTGTGACCGGAAACCTAAACGTCCGAGTGTGTGAACTTATATGTAAATAACTGTATCAATGTATGGAAACATGAAAGTGTCGTGTGTTTACTCATTTGGTGGCGGTTACATGGTGGTGGTTATGTACCATTTTGTCAAGCTTTTTCGCATCGTCAACTGTTTTTAAACTTTGTAGTGGTGCGGGACCTGCGACTATTTATCTTTAGATATTTTGTATTCAAACAAAGCAGTAGCTCTAATTAAATATTTAAAATCTACGATAAGTCGCGCAGGTCTTTTAAAAGCTTATTGTTTTGTCCATTCACTTTGTTATTACTCAAACAAGGGACGTATAACAGCGCATACAAAAAGCGGATAAATTGAATATGTGATTTCAATAGCCTCGGGGTTGCTTTCAGCTTTAGTTATGGCTACTGCCACGACAAGACTGGTATTTCGGGATTAGGGTTGTACAGTTTGAGCATGATATACGAAATGTCACCGTTTGTTTACGCATGGTTTGACGGCTTATAAGCACAGTTTTATGTAAGGGGATTGAGGTGGAAGTTATGGTATTTGCTGAATTCAGTACGCTTAATTTTTATTGTGTTATTTCTTAGTTTCAAAGTGGAAAATAAAATGCTACAGTAATTATTTTTACTATTAGCGTACCATTTGGTTTTGTTGACCATTGTTTACTCACCATAAGATCAGTCTGACTAGATCATCAAAGTAAAATCCCATCTCTCTTTTCTGTCTTTGACAGACCCTAGTCCCCTCCCGTTAGTTTCCAAACTGAATCAATATTAACTATTATGTAAGTTCAGTACGTAACGTCCATGATATGATCTCCAGCAATACCGCCGCGGTCAGAGGAGACGCCCCCGCCGCCGCCGCTGCTTACCAGCGCCTCGCTGCAAGACATCATGGCTACCGCTGCCTCGCATAGAAGAACCAAGGGTAAGCATGTTTCACTATAGTAACTTAACCAACAATTAGATCTCGGAGTTGAAGTGAATATAAAATTGTCCAGTTTCCTGCCACTTTTTTTCTTAACGCTAACTAGTGAAATCCCTATTTTCATGTTGTTCGACCTTTGAGATCTGTTTCACTACGTTCTTTGTACATAATCTTAAAGAAACTGAGGTTTGATTTTGTTATAAAACTCGTTCAAGGTAAATTACGCTCGTATTTATTTGAGCCAATGATAATTGCAGGTGTAAGTCGTCAAGACTCCCGTTTATCAGTTAAATCTCTCATTGAAAGCATAGAGAACGCAGCGAAGGCGGCCAAGCAGTCGCCGGCGTCCACGCCAGTTGGGGAGTGGCCTCAGGTAATAAACACAGTTTTTATGATTTTTTAACCAATATTCAGATAAATATTTTATTTATTAATATTATTACCTAGTGCCAAGGAATCTCAATATTTTTTTGATTTAGAAAAGCAATATCGATTTTTCATGTTTGGAATTTGCAAATTTAAACTTGATCCCAAATTTTCCATGGGCGGCTCAGTGGTAATTAGTAAAATTACTCTTACGCCTATTCACCTTGATCAGCTCCTCAAGCGAAGAAACATTTCTTACAAGCTTTAATAAATCACATCCATATATTTAATGTTACTTTAGCGATTTCTGTCAACATTAAAGCAGTCACCTGCCTTCAGACATGTCATGGTAAAACTATCTACAACCACAATTATCCCAAACAGCAAACCACAGCCTGCGTTACCACCACAACCAGTACCATCAAGAACGGTATAGCAGACAGCACCACCACCACCAACGGGGTCACCACATACTGCAAGCCGCCCGCGCGCGGCAACCGAGCGTCGCCCGCGGCCAACGGTTAGTACAACATCATGTATTATAATATTGTAGACTTGTATTACCATCATGTTGGGTAACTTTGACCCACTTTATGCGATTTTTTTTAAATTACGTATAGAATTCTTAACCAAACTACTGTGAAATAAATGTTTTTAGTGGCTTTTCAATGCCTATTTTTAAGAAATAAAAAAATGAAATCTTTTTTTTTAACTACAGCTTCATAATCATTGAAAATTCGACGAGGCAAAGTTATACGGTGACTTGGGTAACATTACCTCACACATTTAATGATACGGATTTTGCTGTTTTAAATTAGGTTTTGTTACATTTGGTGAGTCTTAAGCCTCTTTTTATGCCATAATATGAAACAAACTAACATTAGAAACAATTTTTATTTTTTTTCTCAAAGGTTTACGGTTGAAAACATGAAAAATAAAGTACGCAGTTAGGGAAATCACTAGTTTTTAAAAGGAGACGGGTTTTTAGAACTTATTAAGATCTTATCAGTCTTGTAAGTCTTTTAAATTGTTTATTAATAACAAAACTAAGTTATCAAATCCTAATCAATTATAAAAACTAACATAAAAATCCAAAATGAAAATAACAAAATCAGCTCTTTACCAGCCTTACTCTCCCCATTCCATACAAAGAAAATCATCATCAATGATAAAAAAAATCTTTCTTTTGGTCACTTTAGTAGTAGGAAAATATTTCACGACATTTTTTGGGAAACAGCGTATAATATCAGGCTTATTAGGCAGCTTTCAACCCTCCATCGCCTTTTGCATGAGCGATATTTTAAGCTTTTTACCATCGAAATGTATAATAATGATGTAATGTATTTAAATTTTTTTACCTACTTTTTTCGCGCTATCTTAATGTAAGTTTACGTTTAAAAAAAAATTATTTAAGTTTCCCCAGTACTTTAGTGGAGTTAGTTCAAACTATCAGTGTAACTTTGACCCGAGTCAAAGTTACCCGGATTTGATAGTTCTAAAGGACCTTATGAACAATTTTGCTAATATTAACAATATTCATAAAAATATTGCGAACATTTTAATTGTATTTAAGTTTTTAAGCTTTAATTTACTGTCTGAACTGAAACTCACCTTTATTAAGCGTCTAAGAATCGCAAAACAACAAAGTCTTTTGAGCACTTTTAAAAAGACGTTGCGCACAGCCCGCCGTTTTTATTTTATATCTATGGATTTTTAACATTTATCAAATAATGACATTAGACGGGTTTTAACGAAGTCCTTTATGTATCTAATAAAAAATATTTCTTTGCGTAAAGTTTTGTACAGAGCCAGAAAAAAAAATATTAATCGGAATTGGAAGTGGTGAGTCAAAGTTGTACTGAAAGCTTAAATTACCCAGATTGACCGTACTTGCTTATTGTTATATTATTAGGTTGTACGGTGAAGTGTGTGTTGTGGTGCATCTTGTTTTGGATCTAAAATAGAATTACCTACGATCCAGAATAAGCAATCGTTACTTACGTGTTTTTTTTATGAATTATACCAAATCAGGGCTATTATATTATTAATGGTAGCTTGGTGTACTGTAATACAATTCTCATCAATTTAAAGTAAGTTTAAGTAACTGGTATAATTAATGTTGTTGGATCCCAAAACAGATGTGTCATGACTAACAAGAAGACTTTAAATATACTATTATAGGTATTTATTTTATTTAGATATAGACAGAAAATATAAAAAATATGCATGGTAAAAAACTTATAATTGATGCTGCATGAGTTTAATTAAATATATAATTTATTAATTGACTTGTATATACAATGCCAAGTTCTACTAAAACCGACATTACGATGAATTATTATTTTGCCTTCCAAGATTTCTTGCTTTGATAAATGAAATAATGAAATGGCTTCAACTATTACATATGACGAACGTATTATTAATTAATGTAATATCTTCAAACCAAAAAAGGCTAATACCAAAAAGTATTTCGAGTCGTCCCCGGCTACATATAATCGCATGAAAGTGGCTTATTTATTTCCAGCATGGCAGCATGACCGCGGCGCATAGCCCAACCCTTGCTATTAACTTATATGTTGTGTGCGGCATTACTAATTTATTTATTAAATACTATAGTACATCATGCATGCCTCTAGACTTTTATTTATTTTCCTCTCGATTGTTTCGACATTCAGTGTTATTGCAAAAAGGTTCAAAATCTTCTATTTAGTGATTATGTGTTACTGTCAACTTATCGTTGCTTAAGTTGAAAGTAACTGATTTAAACACTGTATAGAGAAATGTACCGAAATGTAGTAACACTCAAAACAATAACATTGCCTCCTTTGTCTAATGTGATGATTGTTTAAGAGGTTTCTTACAATCGAGTTAAGGGATTCCTAAGTACTGATATAAGTAAGCACCTCTTAGTGCTTACTTATATCGATAAAAGCAATCCCTTAAGTAACCATTAACATTTGTGGTAGAACGTACCTAATGGCAACTTATAATTGCACTCAAAACATTACAATTTATTAATAATGTATTGTATTAGACAAAGGAATACAAACACAATCAATATAAAACATTTACATTTCTGGGAACAAAAAAACAAAGGGAAATTGGTATAAACTATAATATAAGTCCATATATCTATTGGAGAGGGTTCTTGTGGGATCACACTTGGGGACGGTGCCACCTCGCAATGTTTGTGTTTACTACGAAATATGCACACTCGCTGACTGTGTCAATATTTCCCTCATGTACCCTACCATCGACGGTTTTGTGATATTTCTCAGAATTAAAAAATCTCGTTTTTACATCCCCAATATATTTTAAGTACAATATCTATTCCATATCATATCATAGCTTTGAAAGACAATTTATTTAATTATATAAATACAAAAAGAAATGGAGCGACTTCCACCTCTTTAAAACAAACTATCTAAAGCATTAACACCTCATAATAGTTCAGTAGTCTTTAACAAGTCATGGAATTAGAATCTTTTTAGTATTAAAAAGAACCGACTTCAAAGTTCACAACTTACTTATACTTTGACCTTTTGAGGTTCCTAAAAGTAAATAAAGAACTCACTAAAAAAGGCAAAGAAAATTATAATCCGTCAATGAATAACTCAGCCTATCGCAGCTATTAACTCAGCCTATAACTACGGCCCTGCGCAAACCATAAGCTCTCCTAAGTAAAAAATATACTAAAGTTTGAATTCCCCTCTTTTGAAGTCGGTTAAACCCCCTAACACCATGAACGTAGTAGAGTACCATATCACAAAGCGGTCGCTGTGCTTGCGTTGACGTTGTGCTAACCGCGGGGCAGAGGCGGCGGCGGCGCAGGCCAACATGCCCGACGAGCAGCGCGCGCTGCACTCGCTGCAGCAGAAGGCCATGGAGTCCTTCGTCAGGCGGAACAGCTATGGAGACATATGTGAGTACACCTCTTGTTAACCATTGTTCTTTTATCCTTAGTGACACTACACTCACTGTGTATGGCGTTGCAGAGGTCAGTGAAATTTCTACCATCGTTAAAGCTGATAGAATACGGAAGTGATAAGTGCCTTATCAAAAATCAGTATCATTGAAACGATTTCCATTATCGTTAGCGAATGTAGAAGTCCCTTGTCCAAGGGGTGATGTGCTAGATGTGCTGAAAATATGAACTAGTAAATTTCGGTTTATTTTTCTACGTCGTTGATAGGTTTGCTTTCTTGTTCAGATAAATAAACAGCTATTTACATCAAGCAATAACTAGCAGTAAATAAGTTTGTACGAAACTTAAGACGAATTAAGAACAAAATATTCATTATATTAGAAATTCTATTGCTGTCTTAAGATTCCTGTTGCTGACTTTATGAATACATTACTTAGTACCTACGACAGTCTTCATACAAGTAGGTAGGTACCACGCTTAGCTTCTACATGTCTGCATGATAAGTGTCGCAATATTAAACATCACGTGTCCATTAACTCACACACTATTTCACCCTCCCGAAACCAAAAACATTTCGGAAACTTCACCAACTTTATATCATCTGTTACATTACATTTTGTTTGAAACCAGGTGAGAGAAAGGATCCGTTGAACGCGTTGCAAGTCAAGAATGGCGGCTCGAAACGCAATGCACTGCTCAAGTGGTGCCAGCAGAAGACTATAGGATACAACAACATTGATATCACTAACTTCAGGTAAGTGTTATGTGGCAGATTACAGCCAAATATAGTTATATTTTCACACGAATAGTCGAGTATTCCGATTCTCATTGTTGTTCATCGCAAATGGCCCTAACATGAAACCCTGCGGAACTCCCCATAAACTTCCTGTCTCTAGGAAAGAAGATAAGGCATGCCAATTTTCTCCCTCGCCTTTTACAAAAACATTAATCCAATCTGGTTAATTAATCCATTAATCAATTCTGGTGGTCCTGAGAAATAGACTTAATATCGCGAACCAAGCTGTATGCCTAACTTGTCAACACTCGGACCTCTACCGTCTATCAACCCTCAACTTTATGAAACTATGTGTGAGCCTATCAGAGTTTAAACCGTAAGCACTAGTGTGAACAAGTGTTGTCGTCAATTATGTATGAAGGTGGAGCCAGCCGTTTTAAAAAATCTATCTAAAACACTAATATTCTTATTGTTTCTCGTTGCGCGAAAATTAACTTAAATGAAAAACGAAATGTACTAGGATCAGACTAAAAACTGCTCTCGCTTGGCACAACTATTGCTAGGGAACCTAGCGATAGTAGCAGTCTATGCATATAGTACGTTGATGACCCTTAAGCATATATCTCTATAACCTCTACCCCCCCAGTTCGTCCTGGAACGACGGCATGGCGCTGTGCGCGCTCCTGCACTCGTACCTGGGCGAGGCGCGCATCTCGTACGCGAGCCTCTCGCCGCACGACAAGCGCACCAACTTCTCCGTCGCCTTCGCCGCTGCAGAGTCCGTCGGTATACCTACTACGCTGGTAAGTGTTCTTGTTAACTATTTGTCTACTTTACAATGTAAATTGAATAACAATTTTAATAGGCAAAAAAGCTTTAGTAGAATTAAACCTCAGTCAAAAATCTAGGTACGTTACCCCCGCAAGACAGGAGACATTTTTCAATAGTTAACGTTGTTAGAAATCGCTCATTAGCATGGAAATGAAATACTGTGAATGGTCACCCGGATCAGGGTGGAGGCGTAACGTAACTAGACTCTCACTGAGGCTTACATCATAGTAAGTTTTCATTTATAGTTATTATATTTCAAAGTGAGGAAGATTATTCAGACAAGACATGTTTAAAAAAACTGTTTTCCCGTAAATGTAGGTTAGTTAACGGGAATGGAAAGGGCAATATTAACTGACTTAATATCTTTACAGAACATTCAAGACATGATTCAGCAGGAGAGACCTGACTGGCAGCAAGTGATGGCTTACGTCACCAGCATTTACAAACACTTTGAGACGTAGACATGCCAATGTCAACCTTAATATAAGGTTATAGAGAACAAAATCAGATCACAAGACCACAGTGGTGACATCTGTCTACGGTTTACCCGTCTAGCCAATAGATGGCGCTCACAGATACTTTATTTAGAAGGAAAGAGGTTCGATGTGATCAAACATTATAATAGCACTAGACATACTGTATGAGAAATTAAAGGTCATAATATTACTCAAGATAGTGAACAAATAATACTTTACGTATATTCCAATGAAGTTAACAAAACATGTAGTGGTAAATATTTTCTCTAAATATATTCCAAAAATCTCAGCCTTTAACATTATGATCAAAAGTTAAGCTAGAATTTATTGAACAATGCAATTATTGACATACAATGCTAAAAGCCTCGACATTATAAAATTAGCTAGTTTGCTTGAGTATAAGAAAGATAACTTTTATGGTGGTGAAAAATTGCCTTATATATTTTTGGACTGGTAATTCTTATGGAACAATGGATTAGGCCTTTTTGTGAAGGATAGTCAAAAAGTAAACTAGCATTTAAGCGATGGGAAAATGTGACTTATGATTAGGTGAATACAGATCTCATTTGAATGCATTCATTACTAAATTCAAGATAGTTTGATACTTAAGATATTGAGATGTTGATATCACAAGTGTTTATAAGACTTCTGATCTTATTAGTTAGGCCAAACAGTGTGAACAAAAGTGAAATGTATTTGCTCTAGAATAAGGTTCAATATCGACCACTTCTTAATGCTAAGGTATTAGTGATATAAAATGCCTTGTTTCGGCCTTAGGTGTGAAGCCGTCTTTCCAAAATAAAGACTGATTTGTAACATTGTTAGGAAGGTAACAACTTGAATGATATGATATGAAAGACATTTATAAAGAAATAAAAAACTCAGTTTCAAAAATCTAATGTTCTTTCTGAGATTCACGTTGAATCTAGGATTTGTCAAAAACTTGATATTTTTGGATCGATCACCGTAAGTTAATAATTACTGATAATATATATTGGAATGAAGGCCTTAATATTTGGATATTAAAATTAAATCTCATCTTTTGAATAGTCAGCTAGCCAGCATTTAAAATCTACATTCTTACTAAAAACTTAAGGATTAATAAGTAAATTGTATGTTCTTCTAATAAAGCTACAGCAGTACATTAAGTATTTGTTCATCATTATCAGACATTCCATACGATTTGTCTTTTGCCTTGAATGTGTATTGTCTTATATTCTAAGATTTGAAATGATATGGCCTTGAATTTAACATAATTATGTATTTTATTATAAGCATAGCTAGGCTTTACCGACCATCATTATATATTATTATATAAGGCCCGCCTTAACGTAGAGCGAAAGTGCATTTATGGAATTGAAGCATGTATTATTATATTATCTATACAACTTACTCAAAATAATGTAATACTATGTAATACCAAAAATATGATATTCTCATAAAATTATACGACGCATGAAGTTTCGTCAACAGCATGGTTAGCCAATAGGATTGAAGCGATGTGCGCATGCGTGTGTTTACGAATTTCTATTGGTTGGTTTTTAAACCCGTTTTAACGGGTAAGTATGGAGATTTTTTATGATTTGAATTAATTTAGTATCTGTAAATAGTATGTTACAGATACATTTGAGTAGGTACTTACTTTAAAGTGACATTTACCCAGAGATAATTGGAGTTACAATCATGATTGATTTTGATAGTAAATTATTTAGCATTTGATTTTGAATGATGTTGTATGAAAGTTTTGTGTATGTGTTTGTTTTCGAATGTTTATTGTATTGATGGCATGAATGAATCCGAGATCAAACGCACTGGATGAAACTTGATTAAATAATAAGTTTATATTTATTACGAGGCTGTTTCATTTAGCGTGGGTTTGTTTGAAGGTATCGGTCAATGTTAGATATTAAACTACTTTTGTGAACTCTTTGTCCCGTATTAAAAGACACAACCTTAATATAACATCCCGTTTATTGGCAACGTAATAAGCAAAATTATCAATTAAACAACCACTACTAGGAATTCTGTGTGAAGAAAAGTGTCTGATTATTTTCTAAGATGTTGTTTTTAATGGTCACAAATAGTTTCCTTTAATAATAACCCGATTGTTTGTATTCCTGAGTTGTTTTCAATATAATATGGGAGAAAGTGATTTAGATATAATTTAGGTAACATGCGCGCTGTGTTACGTTTCTGACTTGGTTGTTGATGCTTAGTAGTTTAATTATTACGTATTTTGAGATAAAAACAATGTATTTTTGTAAATATAGCTTTTAAATAAAGTTCCTGATTTATTATATGCTATTGTTTCCATTCTATATAATTAATTCCCTGAGTACAAAGTTTTTTTTTGGTAAGGTTGGTGGAATATTTAGTTAAGGTCATAATGTATAACCCTGTGGAACCCCATCATAGATACCACTGAAATCAGATGAAAAATTCTGTGCATTAGAATTTTTAATTGTCTTTGTTGTATATAACTACATATTTTAATCTCTAGAAAAAAAATATTGACAGCGTTTAGCCCACACTGATTTAAAGTAACTTGCTACAGTGTCGGAAGCCTTTCATCAATATTGAGGTAAACTGGTTTCGGATAGATAAGGCACGCATAGGGGTAAACTAAAACGCAGAACACAAGTTAAAAAATATATTACTTAAAATAACGAACAACAAATTAACAATATCACATTAATTAGCCGAAGTAAATGAAAAAAAAAATAACTTTTATAAATATATTGACGTGATATCATAATAATATACTTAAATTCTAAAGTAGGTAGACATAATTTTTATACAAGTTAATATCAGTCAAATTAAATTGAGGTTATAAAGAAATATTGCTATAAATTGTCTGGAAGACTGGATATTATAGTAGTTTAATTACATAATGTACTGTGCAGGTGTGTGTTGTTCTACCATTCTAAGACGCCGGGAATGTATTTCTCGATGAGGCTCTCGTAGTATGGCCATAACGCCTCGATGTCGGGGATGCCGGCGCTCTTCGTGTACAAGTCGTATTTGCTGTGAGTAAAATATTGTTAATATAATAATATAAACTACAATTACTGATTTTAAATTGTAAGGTAAGTTTACATTATTTATTTTCCTGTAGTTTTTATTATTCTTCATGTTTATTATGAAGTTGGTTTTAACAAAATCAAGGTCACATTCAAGACCAAGTCTGCCCGATTTTTATGTGATGAAAATTGTGGCCTACTGGTTTCCATACTACTGCTGTCAAAATATAAAAGGTGTAATTACATAAAGTGTTTTTAGCATTAATTATTATTTTATTGTTTCTTGCAGTTTCGTTCCAAGTTACATTCTAGGGTTTTTCTCAAATTTCAAAACCTTTTATATTTTGACAACTTTATTTCGTTACTTGCATACTGATTAAAACGCGGTTCATGCGGTGGAAAAGTACGCCATTTTGGTTTTATACAAAATTATAATTTAATTAACTGTTCAATGGCGGTTTAATTGTATTGTTAAACAAAAACGTTGATGACAACTCTTATAGAGCATGTTTCAAGTTTGATACGTGAGTTTGAACAATCATAGTAAAAGTGGTTTAGATAATGAAATTAGAAACTTACTTGAATTCGAGGACGTTCTTCATGATCTCATCGTCACCCTCTTTAAGTAGGTGCTTGTAGTCACCGCCCGCGTGCCAAGGGTACAGCGAGTGATATCTGTACATAAAATAAACAATTGGCTTAGAAATTATTTAAGTAAGTAATTATAACTTATTACAAATTATCTAACTAAATATGACTTAATTTCGAAGGATTATAGCAGTTACAGAAAAGGACGCTAGGGAAACTAGACAGCCAGACGACACCCTTTTATGTCATAATGAACTTTATCTATTGCAAAGAAAAGATTTCTGAAGGCTTATTTCTTACCTGATCATGAGAAGACCCTCCTTAGGGAACTTGGACTTGTTGTGGACAAGGACCCTGTAGAGGTACTCGTCGTGTCCCCACGAGATCGTCAGCTCTTCCAAGCCGCAGTTAGGCTTGTACATACCGCACTCGGTGCTAAAAGGAAAAAAATAATATGTCAATAGTGCAAAAATGAAAGCAAAAAACGAATAGTAAAAGGAGAATGCCCAAAGACAGGCCCACCTTGTGGCGTTGTTGAAACAAACTTTATGCTATACAAAATTAATATCTATTTTTTTATGTACTTGTGTTTTTCATTAGCATTTATTTTGCGCTAGCATTGAAAAACGTAATAAATATTTATTTAATTGAATCTCAGTACCTACATCCGCACATTTGTACTATTACACACAAAGAAAAATAAACTAATAATTAGGGTAGATTTATCTTTTAAAATAATTAACCGATTTTTCGTAAACATTGTATTATAGTCTTCCGTATTTACTTCTGTTACATGACGTGTTAAGTATTTGTATCGAGTTGAGCATTTACGTTCCTCAAGTGGTTTTGTTGTGAGATATCGGACTTTTATTTTGTTGTTAAGTGAGCGAATTGACTCTAGTTTTAACGAGAAAATGTCTACACCGGGTCGATATCGGACTTACTGACCCTTCTCTCGCAGGTGCGTAAATTGTTTATTTTTTTTAATTAAGCTGTATATTAGGATTACTTAGTTATAATTTGATTCGACGACACCATACACTTGGTGGCGGACATGTTTATTAAAATGAAAATTTTTGTAAGGGTGGGAGCCATAAGCATTAACCACAATATCAATTCAAATAGTATATCTATTTTGAAGTTGATAAACCTTAAAGATTTTTTTTATAACCTCAAATTCAGCAACCTTAAAAGAGGATTTCTCTTGAACCAGGGTGAATAAATAAAATTTCGAAATTTTGCATAATATGAAACGAAATGTATTTATTTATCTACAAAACAAAATGAAAATCACCCTGACACGACAATCTTTTATGGGGGCCTAAACCTCCTAACAAAATGGGCTATGCCCTTTTTGGTTCCATTTTGGTTGAATGAAATTCAAATGGAGCCATTTATAACACGAAAAGAAAAAGTCGCAGATAATAAAGACACAGAAATAGTAGGTCTTTAGAAAAACACATGTTATCAAATTAACTAATTTGTGCGGCAAACAAAAATTGATACTATCAAAATAATATACATATTAAACCATCACAAGATTATGTTTTCATAATTGATCTTACAGTATTTTAATTAATGCTATTCTGCTAAACTCACTTGTATTTAGGGTTGTATGTGTCAGGGTTGTCCTTAAAGCTGTCGTCACCATAGACTATGGATGGGCCCCACTTGCAGCCCACAGGGAACGTGTCGCCGACCACGCACCATTGCGGCTCGCCGTAGAAAGCCATCACCTTCACAAAGAAACAAATAATAAATTATTTTAGCCCATCGCCTGGTTAGAAATAATTATGAAATTGTTGAATTCGGATTGTTGTAAGTTGATGAGCTTTTTACCATCCAAAATCATCTTAATTTTTTTCGATCGAAGCATACATCGCGGTTTTATTTAATTTTATATATCCAACAAATGAATTGATTTGTTAGCTAAAAAAATAATAAGAAGCTTGTAGTCCAGTCAACAAAGAGATTGTAGAGTGCGTGAGCAAGGCCCTAAGCAATGACTTCAGAAAATTGTTCAGGGTGCTTAGTCAGTTAACTGACTAAAAGTCCTCACGTCTAGGGGGTGAGGCGGAGTGGGGGGAGGGGTATAAAGTTCCCATTTTTCAGTTTTTCGCTAATATCTTTTAAACGGTGCGTCATGGAGATAAGAAGTCTTCTACGCAATGAAAGCTTCTAAAATTATGTACAACTTTTATCTTATGCACTTTTTCAAATTCCTACCTATTTTCGAACTACACATTCCCGAAGAGTGAAAATTGAAAAAAACTTCTTCGATTGATTACTACTTTTTGTATACTACTTCCTTCACTTTAATTAGGGATCTAGACACGCGGCAGCAAGTCAAGCCAAGTTCTAGTAAAAAAACTGGCTAACCAGCACCAAGTGTATCATTACACGAACCACTTGGTGCCACTTTTGACCCTTCTATAACTCAAAACCTCTTTAACGTAAACACATGAAACTAAGTGTGTTTAATGATATCCATAAGGACATCCAGGAGCCCAAATTTCATGAAGCTAGCTCAAACGGTTTTTAAGATATGAAAGTCAAAAAGTCATAAACTATTCCAATATATTTATTACTATTTTTGCTAAATATAGTAATACATGCATTGGAATAGTTTCAAATATCTGCTTGTAACGGTTCCAACGCTACAATTTTTTTTTATTTTTTTTTTGTATGGAGACACCCCTATTTTGTTACTTTTTTTTTGTTTTTAGATTTTTTCCTACTTTTATACACAATTACCAAGCTGGATGCCAAATTTCATTCTTCTAGGACATCTGGAAGTAGGTTAGGTTTAGGTACTATATTATTATGTCAGTCAGTCAGTGCTAAAATTTACGAATTTTTTAAATCATATCTTAACAACCGTTTGAGCTAGCGTCATGAAATTTGGGCTTCTAGATGTCCTTATATATATTATTAAACACACTTAGTTATATGTGTTTAAGTTAAAGAAGTTTTGAGTTATAGAAGGGTTAAAAGTGGCACCAAGTGGTTCGTGTAATGATCCACTTGGTGCTGGTTAGCCAGTTTTTTTACTAGAACTTGGCTTGACTTGCTGCCGCGTGTCTAGATCCCCAAATAACGTGAAGGAAGTAGTATACAAAAAGTAGTAATCAATCGAAGAAGTTTTTTTAAATTTTCACTCTTCCGGAATGTGTAGTTCGAAAATAGTTAGGAATTTGAAAAAGTGCATAAGATAAAAGTTGTACATAATTTTAGAAGCTTTCATTGCGTAGAAGACTTCTTATCTCCATGACGCACCGTTTTAAAGATATTAGCGAAAAACTGAAAAATGGGAACTTTAAACCCCTCCCCCCACTCCGCCTCACCCCCTAGACGTCAGGACTTTTAGTATGTCAATTGTCTAAGCACCCTAAACAATTTTCTGAAGAAATTGCTTAGGGCCTTGCTCACGCACTCTACAACGCCTTATGGGTGATTTATTGACTGAACTATTGGTATCAACTGAAAGTAGTTTTTGTCGCAATGTAGGTATATGTATATCTTTCTCATAAACCTCACAATTCATTAGCTGTTTATAGTTAAGCAACCGTTTTCTTAATTAACAGATAGTGGAACTTATCGTTAATTAATTTTTAAATTAAACTTATCGTTTTTGACTTATTCATTGAAACGTATGAAAAAACAGCTAAATGAAAAATAAATGATGTACAATCGGTAAACATGTAGCAAGCCGATGTACTCTTGGAGCTACCTTTCCAAGGTCATGTATGAGTCCGATGAGATGGAACCAGTCCTGGTCAGGGTGTTCCTCGCGGATCCTCTCAGCGGTCTGGAAGGCGTGCACGATGTTCGGCAGGTCGGTGTCAGGGTCGGACTCGTCCACCAGCTCGTTCAACTTGATGAGTGCGTCCTTCACCGTCATTTTGAAGTGGTTGAATTGGAGCCAGTCGGCCATGCGACCTTAAATATAGAAATAGGGTTGTATTCAAATAATGTTACAATTATTTTGATTTGTTTTTCTTTATTTGTATTAAATTAATTTAAAATACATTAACGTAGATCTACGAAGTTGCATATTCATGTGCAATTCAAGAATTCTGCTTGCCTTGGAATCAAACTCGAGCTTTTTACCGCTGCGTCTATGATTATATATTATGATATTTTTTTAAGTAAATTATTAAAACTGATTAAAAACCGCGACCTAAATATGATTAATTACTAAAAAAAATATCATACCTTTAACAAAATCCACGGTCTGTTTCGTGTGCATCTCATAATAGGTCCTCCTAACCCTTTCCTTGATGGGATCCGTTTCATCGACATCGTAGTTCCTGAAGGCATCCACCGGCTTGCCATCATACACCTTCTCCGGCCGCAGCAGCAGCGAGGGGTCTATCATGGAGACAGGGGAGTCCTGTGGACCAGGCTTCATTGTATTGCAGGCCACACGTGCCAGGGTCAAATGAGGACTAAGAATAAGTTCTGATATATGTTCCGTAACGATCCGCTTCCCTTCTCGTTTGAGTTGATGGTAAGCGCTTGATATATGGTCCATTTTTTTTATTAATACTAGCAATTCGTCCGGGTTTGTGCGGGTAGACAAACAAAAAATTATGAAATCCGTTGGATAGTTTTTGAGTTTTAGTGTTCAGACAGTCATACGCGGCGGGGGAAATTAATTGATAGTGAAATATAAAATGTATTGATTGTATATTCTTTACTAAATATAAACTATGTTGTTTATTTTTTAATGACGTAAAATACTCGTACGATATAATGGTGAAGGAATCCAGAGATGGGAAACTCATCGCTGTTAAAGAAATCGTAGGTTTATGTTATTAGGATTTTGGTTTTTGTTTATTATTTGGACCTACCTTTTCGAATGGGACCTGCTATTAAATAGCATTAACTAGGCGCATTGTTTATGTAAATAATTAGATACTAAATTCGAAAATATGTAGCATACTTATTTAGCACAATGTTCAGACATTAATCTTGAAGATTCAGTGCGATTAAACCATTATACTTAAATTAACTGTTAAGTTGTGTGTTTATACGAGTAGCATGCGCTTCGTTGCACAAAACAAAACCTAAAATTATATTTCGTAATTTGCCGTCAAAAAAAAAATAGTTTTTCAAAAAAAGTTCACTCACTGGTTTCGTCTTCATGTTGTCGCGGCTATTCTCAACTTCACAGTGAGTGCTGTAGATATTCTGAGCACAACTTAAATGTTAATTGATAACAGATAGATAAGTTCAAAGGGTAAGTCAGGCTATCGGCTTTAGCGTAATGTGATAAAAAATCTCGCGAAAATATTACGTACTAACGATGTCATTACAAATTAATTTAATTATGTAAACATTTCATTATTTTTGACTGTTATTGGGGGTCCGCAAATATTTAGTAATGCCCATCGTCAGATATTCAGTTAATCAATTATTAGGTATGCAAAACATATATTTTTTTCGGATTTAGTAAAGGTACACAATTCAAAAGTACACAAGACGGTTTAGTATTAATCTTGAAAAAAAATTGTATAAAATATTCAAATTCAAATTAATTCATGAATTATAAGACTTTGTTTACCTACTCGCATACCAAATAATGTATATAAAATTACATTGACGCTCTACGGTAGGTAACTCTATTCCTCCCAACAATTATAAATGGCCTGAATATGTTAATTGATGAAAAAGTGTAAAAATATATTTTTAAATAGTTTATAAAAGGCAAATGATATGGATCGACGCCTAAGAATTGTAACAATAAACCTTATTCTTATACACGTGCTAGCATAAACGATGTTTCCCAATTGTTCACTATACATTGCTTGTGATTTAAGAACATTAGTTTAGTCTATCAGATGTTTTACTTCAATGGATTATAAAGTAATAGTTCTGGTCGGGTTTGATAGTGGGTTGGTGCACAAAGCACTGTTGTGTTGAGCTTCCTTTAGCCAATTGTGGACATTAAAGAGGGATATTGTTTTGCGTGTATTTAGGACATACGCAATTACAAGGTCAAGGTTTGTTTTGGTTAAGACGTAGTATTTGATCGTCATTCATATAAATCTAGGACTACGAGAATTATAGGACAAACCGTTTAATTTGCATATTTCTATTTCCTGGCAAAAATATTTGTAATTTTCATTTATTACACCATTTAACATCTAAGACTATCTATCTAGACTAATAATAAATTGGTTAAAGTTTATTTAATTAATTACCATATAGTTCTAATTTTGCTCCCTTATGAGCAAAAGCGCACTGCTGTTTCCCTGTTGACCGTCAAGTATAAAAAACATTCTGTCTCATTCTCAATTTTTATTTCATCCTTGTCTACCTAAAATGTACATTTCACCTCCTATTTGTACTCATACAGGTAATCGTCTTGTGGTACATACAAATGTTACGGACACATCAATTGACGTAAGGTCATAAAAAGAGTCGCCTCGACCTTAATAGTATAACCCATCAGATAAATAAGGAAGTCATCCAGCAAATCTAAAAATAGGACACCGTGTATGCTGCAAATAGAAAAAGGTACGTAGAAGAAATATCTTTCTAACATCAAATTTACTACTGAAGAGATACCTAATTATAATTGATTTCACTGAAATGTAAATAGGGACTTACATTAAAAAGTAAAAATACTGGACTGATGCTAATTTATGTGTATATATGCTTGCCTACGTCCGTGTGTCACTGTGGGGTTCCAACTGAAAACCAGGGGGCCGAGTCTGCTATTTACAATGGCTCCAATCGTCTGAGTGGGTGGCGTTAGTAAGTCCATTTTAGGATAATTGGCATTCTACTAAACACCAAAACGTCAACATTGGCCGCCCCAATGACCAATTTTGACGTTAAAATGATGTTTTACCTACGTAATTATCCTAAAATGGACCTACTAACGCCACCCACTCAGACGATTGGAGCCATTGTAAATAGCAGACTCGGCCCCCAGCGCATGGTGTACTACATCTAGCATATGCTGAGTTGGTGACCTTTTTGGTACTACTTGTATGTATGTTTTATGCTCGACAACACTGCTGAAATTGTGTATTTGTACTTTGTATTATTATCGTTTTATTTTTTTATTTACCTTGTTTTTTTGTGTTGCTTGTTTTGTTTATTTCTTTGTGTTGTCTTGTGTTCTGTATTAAATTCTTTCTAATGAAATCGGGGCCATCTCTGTGGTAAGGTTGCCTACAAAAGGTTTGTTTTTAATTTGATCCACGATTGGCATAAATATGAAATCAAAAATAATACAGGCGAAATGATAAAATTCTTGTTTTGAAGTTGGTTGAAAATTCTAAGTTCATGTGCTACAGAACCCTACATTATTTTGATATATAATCCATGAACTCTATATAAAGTAAATATTATGCTTATGTCTCTCCTGCGACGTTAGTTAGTGAAAAAAAAAACATAGCAGATTGCTATGTCATGGGGCGATATAATAAAAAATAAGATTGTTGGGATCGTTCTCCTTCATGCGCGTGTAAGTGTCTAACATAACTAACATACACTTCTAGATATTCCGCATAGCTTATTGTCACATAAACGAAATGTCAATTATTATTATAAGGTCCACCAGACAGAATCCCAGCCTTATGTAGATATTAAGTAGCTCTAGAGATATCTAGGGCTACTTCTATTCTAGAAAGTCTTGTCTTCGGGATGAGGGACACTAAATTGAAAAGATCCAATGCATTTTGATTGTTTTATTCGGTATATTATAAATAATACAATAAATTATTAACCAATATGTTTACCAAACCAGTACATGATTATAAAATACTTTATAAGTAGGTATGTCTTATTGTCATTTCATACCGTACCAAATATAAATAAATTATAAAAATATGTAATCTGTATGTTATATAATGATTGTTGTGTCGGGGCGTGTTGTGTCTCGGTAGAACAATTGAGTGCGTCATCACACAGAACGTGTAGGTAGATTGTAATCCTAGTCGCACGCTATTTCTGAAACGTTGATCAACACAAAAAAAAGTTACAATCAACTGTCAAAAGCGCATTGTGTTAAGCGCTGTGATTGGCTGTTTGTCTTTTGATCTACCAATCAAAGTCGTGATCAGTTGATTTGACAACAAATTAACCGATCAGACTTTAAGAAAACGGGGCTAATGTTGTTCGACACCCTCGCGACACGACACACCACGACACAACATTATTAGAGCGTGACGATTAGTGAGTGGTGGTGAGTGGTGATCACCACTCACAGACGCCGGGGATGTACTTCTCGATCAGCTTCTCGTAGTAGGGCCACAGAGCCTCGATGTCGGGCACCTTAGTACTCTTCGTGTACAGGTCGTATTTACTGGGGAAAGAATATTTTAAGTCAGTAAAAGAATAATATTTTGAATTATTATCCACATGCATTAAAAAATAAAAAAGTTGCTACCTTCTTGTCAGGTACGCTAACACGAACCACACATTCGATTTTATGTTATTTAAAATCTAGCATATTTAGAGAACATAGGCTATTTTTTATAAAAGTTGATCCAGTGGTCAGCTGTTAATAGTGTATTAATTACGACTACCCGTTAGCTGGTTCAAAATTTTTATGTAATTTTTTCTCAAAGCCAAAACTTGGTGGGCCTTTAAAATTTAATGTTGAATGGATTGCACACATATTCATGCTCAGATTCAGAATGAACCCTATTTTGTACACAAAAAGAGTTATAATACGTTGTATATCAATAAGACTCACTTGAACTCGAGCACCCACTGCAGGATCTGCTCGTCCTTGTCGTTGGTGAGGTGGCGGTAGTCGCCGCCGGCGTGCCACGGGTACAGCGAGTGGTATCTATAGCAGAATAGTCTTATATATTCTCAAGTAATTGAGACACTCAACCGATTGCGAACCCAGGTAGGTTAATAAACAAAATCTAGCCAAATGGGGGATCATAGACCCTTCCGCTATCCGGTGTGAGTGCGGCCGTTCCGACCAGACAATGCCACACCTGCTAGAGTGCCCAAAATGTCCGGACACCTGCACTTTGGAGGACTTGAACCTCGCCAATGACGCTGCAGTTAGTGTGGCCAACTACTGGGCGCAGCGTATTTAAATTTAAATAAACAGAAAAGAAGAAGAAGTCGTAATGGGGTACAGGGTTACCCGGTAAAATAGTTTGTGGATGTCAGATTGCCAGTCGCTTCATGTAAAATGCGGTATTCAGCTGAATCCGGTAAGACTAGAAGCTCACCTCACCATAGTTTAGGAAAAAGGCAAGTTAAATGACGAATTGAAAAATAGAAATATTAAAAAAATGGTGTAGCTTAACCCTGATATAATTACAGTTAATTTTATTTCTAATAAAATTTTGTGTGTGTACTTTTAGAATATATGCTATAATTTTACGTAGACTGATTTGTTTGTAAAAAGTAGGTACTCCTGTTTGCGCGAAGTGATTATTTGTTAGCTAAAAAAGTATCAGTTACTACGGTCGAAAGTAGAACTGACAACTGAACTATATTGTATGCAAGAAACAATTTTATTCACTTAATAAAGTTCACGTTGTAGCAGTCATGCACTAGAATAGTAAAACCGATATCCACACGTGACTGATGCTTATATGACCCGATAACTTTCTTCTATCTATATGTCAACTATGACTATTAAATCTTGAATTGCATACATACACAGCTATTCATCTAGATTATAACCCTGATCGCCATTAAAAAAGGTCACTTAATCAAAGCGAGCAATTCATTGCCATTCTCGATGCATAAAATATTTTCCCTAATAATGCTGTGGCAACGACAACCTATTCACGTTTTATTTTCCATTTACTTACAAATTGCTGTTTGAGTGGGCTGAATGTAATCAGGGTTTAAATCTCCTTCCAGACCTTACTACCCAAACAACTTTTTAGCATCAGGATGGGAGAACGTATATTATATGAACGGGCTGTAACCAAAATCAACCCTATATCACAAAGGGTGTTTTCTGTGTCTCATTATCTCACCTCTGAAACATGTGACTTAAGTGTCATCATGTTAGAGAAGCACACAGAGGCGAATCAAAGAGGAACAAACCAGATCGACTCACTATTGGTGTACATAAATCTATTGATACTGTTTTTCTTTAGGCCACCCATTTTAATTTATCACCCATTAAGTCTCTTAAGTTTACCTGATCATGTAGAGTCCCTTCTCGGGGATCTTGCTCTTGTTGTGCTTGAGGAACTGGTACATGTACTCGTCGTGGCTCCACGAGATCTCCAGCGCGTCCAGCCCGCAGTGCGGCTTGTACATGCCGTATTCCGTGCTAAGAAAAAACGGACCGGTGGAAATATTAATATCGGCGGAAACTGTTAGGAAATAACGGTGGTCTGGTGGAGTGTGGGATATGAAAGCATAAGGTTTTAGGTAAATAGGAAGGATGTAAAGCATTTCACCTGTTATCCTATAATTAAGTGTATGTATTACAGAAGTTATAAGCATAATCTTACAAATGTAGGCCTAATTACGTCATGGAAAAATTTTGTTAGCGTATGCTCAGTGTTCAATCTAGCTAAATCTGTTTTCAGTTTTAATTATTGTCGTAAAAATTAAGTAACTGTTTCAGATCATACTTGTATTTAGGGTTGTAAGTATCGGGGTTGTCCTTGAAGCTCTCCGGCCCGTAGACGATGGAGTTGGCCCACTTGCAGCCCACCGGGAACGTGTCGCCGACCACGCACCATTGCGGCTCGCCGTAGAAAGCCATCACCTACACATAGACAATGTAATAAATAATAGCCTGTCTTGTGGACTGTGGCCAACACTAATAGATTTTTATAGTAATAAGTTAATGCCTTTATTCACTCGAAATCTCTCTTAAATGGATTCGAGAAGCTGAGGCTAGAACTAAGTAGCGTGCAATTGGAGAGGCCTATGTCCAGCAGTGGACTGCTATAGGTCCTGCGCCACTTTACGCCCATCGGTATGCATTTTGACCCACTACTGGGCAAACATTGGTTCTTGCCCAGCTATGTAAGGATTTATAAAGGGACTTGTCTTTGTTCAGATGTAGGTATAGCATAAAAAAAATATAAGCAATTAAAAATATCGTAAATAATATGGGTGAACAGAAACATTTCCAGCAAGGGGCATTAATATCAATAGATCAACAATTAAGAGTTCAAGTCATAAAAAAGAGGTTATCAGTCGAGAATAAATTAATATTTTGAGACTAGGTTTACACTTAACTTCGTCTGCATTTTTACAAATAAATATGATATGAAAACAGACGAAAAATTTAATTAAAAAAAAACGGAAATGGTCGAAACTACTTATTCAGTAATTTACCTACTCTCAGTGAAACATCATGGTAAATAAAGTAGTTAATTTTTAAATTCTAACATTATGAATGAACAGCATATTATATATTCCTTTTTTGCTTACATTATTTCATAGTTTACTAGTATGTACCATATATGATACTTAGTTAAATTACACCCTTTCTAATCAGTTCTCTGCTACTAATTAGTAGGTACTCGCCAAGGCCGTCTCAAGGTTCATCACGCGTGCTCATTGTGAGATACATTGATAGATATATGTGTTAATAGATACATTTCCATTAAATGTACTATTACCAGATTTCTTTTACCATTAGTTATTTAGAATTATAAGCGTTTCTGTTATAAAAATTTTAGCCGTCGATGTAACGCTACGAAGTTTATTTCGAGACCGTTATTTTTTGCCAATATGAATAACGATCAAGTTCTCGGGTCCCGTCTATATATTTATTGCATACATTGATCTTTATTATAACATAAAGTATAAATAGCTGTTCTTGCAAATGGTACATGGAATTAAATGAGCAAAGATTTTCAAATTGTACTGGTAATAGATTAGTGATTGTTTTGTACATACCTTGCCCAGGTCATGGATGAGTCCAGTGAGATGGAACCAGTCGTCATCGGGGTGGTCCTCGCGGATCCTCTCGGCGGTCTGGAAGGCGTGCACGATGTTGGGCAGGCTGGTGTCGGGGTCGGACTCGTCCACCAGCTCGTTCAGCTTGATCAGAGCGTCCTTGATGGTACTCTTGAAGGTATTGAACTTCAACCATTTTTCTTTCTTTTCTGTGGAGGAGAGTTAGGTTTTAGGAGTGAAAACGGTTCAGTAAGGAGTATTTATGTGATTAATCTGTAACAATTTTGCCAGGTTTTATTTCTAACTTTTTGAAACGTTTAAAATACATATCAGTAAGGTCCCTGAGTGGTTAAGCGGCGTTCCACACCGTATTTCAAGGTATCGTGAGCTCAGAGGTCCCGTCTTCGATTTCCGGTCTGGTACAAAACGACTTTTCTACTTTATACCTTCGTTGTTTTCGATTCCATTTCATAAGAGCTTTAGCTGCTTACACTTATTTAATTTTTTTATTTTGTTCTTTTTCGTCACGCGACCCAGTAGCTATAATTAACATTTCTTCGTGTACTTACGTCTGACGAGGTCGACGGTGACATTGGTGTGCATGTCATAGTAGGTCTTGCGGACTCGCTCCCGGATCGGATCCGTGTCGTCCACGGTGTAGTCCCGGAACGCTTCTATCGGCTTGTCGTTAAACACTGGCTCCGGACGCAGCAGCTGCGAGGGGTCGTTTAAGATAACGTCGCCTTTCTGTTAAGAAGATAGAAATACAGGTTGGACAGATAGGTTCTAAAGTGACTAAATATAATTATTTGTTTGTTTACACATTTAACGTTTGGTCGCCATGTGCAATTTGCACGGGACAACCAATGATTCATGAGTGCTTGTTTCTGCGCGGCCATGACTGGACTTCTAACCATGGACATAGGTCTATCCGTGTGAGTGAGTTTTATTTCAAAAACGTTTGTCGTGAAAAATATTAGTTCGTGAGCATTATAAATTTATCTTTACGACGGTAAAATTATACTCTAGGCTAGTGCAAACAAAAGTAGTATACAAACATAGTAATAAAATAACACATTGTTTAATGAAAACAAACCCAATAGCCTTGTATTACCCCGTAGAGAAGGAGAAGGGTTTTAGTGGTTCGATAGGTAGTCACCTAATTTAAATATTGGTTAAGGTATTCTACAAATCGGTTTATTATGCCTAGCCAGTTCCTCAAGATATGTTGAGGTCAGTTTTCAGGCTCAGCTTATCCAGCTATTTGAGAATATGGGTAGTGTAAATAGTTGTATTTTGACAATAGCTAATTAATTAGACTTAAACATTTAAAAACAGGATTATGGTAGCACTTATTAAATTTGTTAATTATAATTTATTTACCTGAGATGCCATTGTGCTTCTGTCTCCTCAACTCTGACTGGAGATAAGGATATGACACACAAATAGATCATCAAGTTATTTTATAGAGAGCTGTGAGCATCTTGAGTAGTCGCTATCTGATAAATGAGCTTAGTCTATTCAGATAATACTAATTCTTTAATAGGCTATAACTGTTCTACATCGGGAAGTACTTGTTGTATTTATTTTCCATTTTTTTTCCTTTGAAACATGATCGCAGTGTGTTTGGCCTTTTAGGAACGAAGCTGATGATGATAATATCTTAGACACGCAATAATTACCCGTGTTGACAAACACCCTTAATAAAGTAACAGCGCTATTATCGCCAACGAACTGTTGAAAATGACGTAACAGGAATTACCTTATACTGGGGGTAGATGTAAAATGATATTCTCACGCATGATGACACTCCTCCTTGCGGCCGCGGCCGGTGTAGCTCGCTGGATGCCCCATGATTCCGTTGGCGTTACTTTCCGTTACACCACTTTATTACAAACATGCGAAAACGCGGCACTGAAGTAGCAGAAACAAGAAAACTAGAAAAGTTTAGTTTTTACTATCTATGTGTGGTCATACCTACGCAAGCAAGGTAAGATCATTTTTATTTTATTGTTCTATTTTGGACAACATTTGTTTATCAATCAATAGAAAAGTGAGTTTTGATTGAATCCCGGTTCTAGTAATTTTTTTGTATGTGACTCACGTACGTTACGATTACGAGTACGTTGGGACACACATACCTACAAATTGACCAAACAGAACAAACGGCCAATTAGATAAATTAAATATATTTACGGTTTCAAAACAAACAGATAGTGTGGAAGATTGCAGATTATTGTTTTTAGAGTAATCTCCTGTACCGACAACAAAACATTTATCTTACAACAAGCAGTCAAATTATATTTACTTTTATCTGTTAGGTAATGACATATCGTAGGAGTTAACAAGTGTTAAGATACAAAATTACCTCTATCACTTTGACCTTTAGACACAAGAAGATGATAAGTAATTTGGCGATGTCCGTGGTCGAGTGGCGTATGTACATCGCTTTCAAGGTATCGCTCTGGGGTCCCGGGTTCAATACCCGGACAGGGCAATGCAGAAATCCACTTTAGTACATTGTTTCGGGTGCGTGTTTAATAACACAACTGCTGTAGCTACTTACTTGGGTTCCGACTGATTTAGGAATGTGATGTGGTCCGCATTTATTTACTTAGGTACCATTACTTGTTCACTGGGCTCAAATGACCGCGCTTGGTGTTGGTTGCCACAACTTGGCCCCGACAAACAGTAGAGTTTTGCGATCGCGGTCGACGTGATTGCAGCCACCTTCCATCCAGTGTGGTTATTTCTGTTCAAAGGACTATCAACTATTCTTCATCGTCTGCTTAGAGCCTTGTCTTAAACTTACATTGTAAATATCTCCACCTATTTGTATTATTCAACTATAATAAATACATTAATAAAAAAGCCGAGCTAAAAGGTACTTGACTGCATTAAAAAAATATCGAATACTTAGATATATCTAGAAAATTACTTCCTTAGTTTATTTTCCTGGGGTTACCTCATTAAATTATCAAGTACCTACTTGGGAAGGGTCCTGAAGGGTCCCAAGTAGGTACTTGAGATGATTTGATACTTGAGACGTCTTGTTATTTCTGGAATGATAATATTATTACTAATATTCTATGAGTGACATCATAGAATATTCATTATCGGGAACCGCTATCCGGCCCGAACCAAGTTTGATCATCTGTTACTATTATAAATCCGAAACCGCACTTTTATGCAAAATTACACTGGTTGATCTTCGGCGAGTGTTTTAATCACCGAGCGAGTATCGCTCAGCTAGTAAAATTGTATAGTTCTACTCGCCGCAGAAAACAAATGCTGAGAGAGTTCTCGCCGGTAATGTGAACAGTCGGCGAGTAACTATTTGTATATCCATCTCCTTCATTTACTCGGGATCTATATCTTGCTATACGTTTCTTGAGCGATTTTATAGTCGATAGTTACTCGCTTCTCGCCCGTAAGTCGGACAACTGCCTAAATATATAATGTACCTGTAAAAGACGACCTCCGTGGTCGAGTGGCGTACGCACCGGTTTCAAGGTGTCGCTAGCTCTGAGGTCCCGGGTTCGATCCCCGGCCGGGTCAATGTAGAAATCAACTTTTCTACATTGCCTCGGGTCTGGGTGTTTGTGGTACCTTCGTTGTTTCTGAATTCCATAACACAAGTGCTTAATAGCTACTTACTTTGGGTTCAGAGCAATGTATGTGATGTTGTCCGCATTTATTTATTTATTATTTATTTATCGAAGAAACTCTATTTTCAACCTTGTAAGGTAAGTCCCTATTTAACTATTGCTTCATGGCTTTGTTTACTGATACTTATGCACATGTGTATTTTATTTTTTCAGCAATCACAAACGATTTAAAATACGTTCATGCCTTTACGGAAACAGTGATCGTCGCACAGTAAAGAAGATTGTGAAGAAATATCTACAACGATCATCTGAGACTACACTATTAAAAAGGTAGGTAATGGTCATTATCATTCAATTCGGTTTTAGAGAATTAAATATCCACTAATAAAATCCAGATTTTTTTATGATAACGATCTTATGTATAGTTTTGTAATTTTTTGCTTGTTTTAGTTCTATTTAGTTTATAATTCTTCTTATTTCTTGTTAGGCTTAGTTTCTATATTATTGTTTATATTTAAAGTTTATCATCTGGTTCCTTGGTGATCATAGATAGGTGCCACCAAGAGGCTAGTGAGATAATAACATTAGATTGTTTGTTTATCAGACATTATCAAAACTTTTTGATCCGCGAATTTACAAGGATACGAGATGATTGACAATGGTGTTAATAATGACATAGATACTCTTTAATGTTGACTGGTATCTCCGACAAACAAGATAACACTTTATGTCACCATTGTCAAGGTTCAAAATGGCGTTTCTTTTGATAAATGACATGTGAGTTTTTCACTAAACACTTGTGACTCGACAATATTTTTGTTGGAATATTTTGGTTTTAGGGTTTTTGGTCTTGCAATATCTGTGACAATTCAACGGTAGCTAATCCTTGTTCTTAGTTGGTGAGCGAGTTGACCTTTGCGTTCATAACAAGAGATATCAGATAGGGATTTAAAAAAACATGCGTAAGTAACTGATCTAGTCCGACGTACTCATGTATTTAGTTTAGACTTTCATGCAGGTCGGACATAAAAGATTTGGACGGAACGCGTACCAAATATCTCATCCCCGAAGCCACTTGAATTACTCTAACCAATGTCCGTCAATATTTGAAAAAGAAACCTGACTAGACGATGAGCAATTTGTCCACCGAAAATTTCTGTCTGTCTGTCTGCTCTTGGCTGGTGGTTGTCGTGCTCGACTTGTCCACGGCAACCAGTAGCCAAATGTGGTCATTTCAGCTAGCGGACCAATGGGGTGGACGACTGGGTATGAAAAACCGAAATGTTTTTACGTAGTCCACCAGTAAGATAAAAAAAAACTTTGGAAACGTTCCTTTTTTACTAAAAAAAAGCTAAATAGTTCAAGTGAATCAAAGTACACTATTAACTGTCACTAATAATGTCATACTATCACACAAAATGTATCAACAAAATATTTTAAGCGACATTTCAAATCAAGGTATCGCCGTGATATTTATTTTATATTTTATTATATTTCTTATTTATCTGTAAGACAGTCATTAGCAAAAGCATGTCATCGACCCCTTGTTCATCTCTGCGCATTGAACGTTATAGAACAATTACATTAAAATTAAACATTTGTTAAATTTCAAATAAAACAACAATAAATAAGAAACTATATTTATTTAATATCTATTGTACATAATCTTTACATAAGGCTTGTTTTGGAGCATGGCCGCAACACAAGGTACCAAGTTCAATATTATTGCTGACAAATGACGTCACATTCCATTATTTACAAAAATCTGAATAATTTTATATATTTAGACGAATTTTAATATTTATTTTTAAGTTGTTACGGTTTATTTTAGCTTGTAACCGATTAGATTAATAAGTACACAGGTACTATTGTCTAAATATGATAAAATTATTTAGATTTTTGAAATTATTTTTGTAGTAAAAGTACACGTTTTCTTTGATCTTTAGAAACTTTAACCACAGTAAGCTGCACTAAATAAGAAACTGTGCCAACATAGTTATGTTTCTCCTACAGTTATGCTTGCTATACTTTACATTTCTCATGGCTACACAGCGAAACCTGACAGCCGTATTATGAAGTATACATTATTTTGGATAGACAAAGCACATCACTGAAAACAAACAACATACAAAAATGAACCTTTTAACTTTGATATAAAGATGCTTGCCTGTTACCACTAATACACGGTGGATTGTTTTCCGCAATTTAAAAATAAAAAAACTTTTATAACCCTACATTAAATTGCACAATTGCTGTACATGCTTTATATGCTCTATATGTTTATCATTAGCATATTAACGGTTTTAAACTTCATAATACGGTCCCACATCTAATGAAGTCTCACATTGATGTATTTTAAACTACGTCCGAAATAAGTTACATATCTGTCTGTTTTTATAAAGATAGGTAGAACCTTCACATAACATGTCAAAATTCTATCTGCTAAAGAAAACTAGAGGTAGGATATATATTTCGACCGACAATAAACAGATTGGCAGCGATAAGTTAAAATATTTGTTTAATACTAACAGTCAAGTTAAAATATAGTACATTTATGTATATCCACAAATACGACAGTAACACGAGTTAATATTGAATTGTACATCAAAAATGCTTGAAACTACTTACAGACACCGAATACAGTTATAAACATCATTATATTATACATAGCTGAAGGATATGAAGTAATGACAGATTATTTAAAATAATTACCTTGAATTTAAAAAGCCTCTTTTAGAAGCTGATCCCTCGATTGAAAATATGTTAGTCGCTAGTAGATTATTTGGCAAAGGAGGCTACGAGGAATCAAACAACAAACAGGTCAATCCATATATTTCTACTAATCACAGGCCAACATGTTTCTGTTGTCGAGAATAACAGATACACCTGAAGCCACACTAGATTCCAGCGCATCTTTGTTTCCCAGTTGGTTGCCGTGGGCAAGACCGAGGCAACCTATTGACATTTGAGCAACCAACAGTCAAGTGTTGTCAGTATTGTCTGTTTTCATTACTTATTCCATTACATATACAAATGCCGCGTTTGATTTTAGGTATAAACAAACTATTTTACATGATTCATGGAAATTAAAACCACTTAAGTTCATTCTTTAAATTAAATATTCATAGTTTCATACATATTGCATTTCTTCAAAATATTTACATTTCAAAACATTATTATTCAAAAGTATAAAATTATTAAATAAAACAACGTAAACTCGATTACCGTCTCACAGTAAACATTGTTTTATTTAATAAAAACTACATATTATTATCTAAAAGTATTGAAATCCTTTGGGAAGTTACAAGTAGAATGTATTTAAGATTGATAATATAAATTGTATAAACAGCCAAGAAATATTACATTGGATAGTGGAAGTTTTAAAAATTTATAAAACAGCACTATGTCTATTGACTATATTAAAATAATAAAGCTGAAGAGTTTTTGTTTGGACACGCTAATCTCTAAAACTACCAGTCAGATATGATTTTTTTTTTGCATTTGATAGCCCATATCTCGAGAAAGGTACATTACGTTATTTGCCTTTCTAGAAAACCTATTGAAACTGCGGGACGTACGCTACATTTTGACGCTATAATAGATATTTTAGAGAAACATTTCATATTTTTTCATTTACATAACTAGACTTGTAAGAAGGGATATTGTAGCATTACTTAAAACTACTTCTAACATTCTGCTTTTTTATGCAAGTAAGGCCTGGTTTAGACGATGCGAGGAATATCGTGCGAGTTGCTGTACACTGCGGCACTTGCACTGTATGTTGTTGTAAGTGATCGATTATAGACGGCAATGTACTGCAACTTGTACGATTTTTCTCGTATAATCTAAACCAGTCATAATAATAGTAATAGTACATGTATTTTAAATCGATATAAAATTGTAGCATGTTTACATACGATTTTTTTACAACAAAGTATTATATGAATATTATTTTATATTGGTGTTGAAATCAGGTATTCCCCTAAGATTAAACCTATTTACTGTAAATGTATATTTAATAAATAAATATGTTTATTTATTGTAAATATTATGTTTGATATATCTTGACTATAATATATTAATGTTTTACTTGTTTGCCATGTAGAAGGCACCTTGTTGGTTTGCTATATTCACTATTTATATGCCGCGGTAGGACTTGTTGGTTTTGAGCGATTTAAAAGTTATAGATGTTTAAAAATTGTGTGTAATGTTAAACAGTGCTTTTGCAATACCCGTTTTTGAAATCTTGATTTTAGTATTAAAATCGTTTGAGACTTTCGTGATCGTTGTGAAAGGATGATCAAATTCATCCGTTGTCAAATCAACTGACACTCCGTAACAATAGAGTTCGACAGCTGCTCAACAAATTAGTGTTGATTAGTGTTTCAGAAACCAAAGGATATTTGATTGTATCACCAAAAGACTAACTATTTATCGATAAACTCATTTAATATTCACAGCTTTTTGTAAATGGAGTTCACTGTTCATTCTGTTAAGACAAGGTATAGACATGTTTAACATTACACACAGTTTTGTGGCAAGTAAAAGTTTACAATCGAATTCAAGAACAACATTTTTGAGAGAGACGCCTAAACAGCTATTTTACATACTATAAGAGAAATTTGGAAAATACAGTAGATTAAGAAATTATCTAAAATGGAAGCAGAAAAAGTTATAATTACAGATCTATTTTATTTAGCTCGATGATAATTAACCTATTTATAATAATAATAATCCTGTAATTATGTATCAAAAATATAGAAATGTAATGAAAAGTTATTTAAATCTGGATTTTATATTAATGCACATTGTTTCATGAAAATGTCATTCAGGGTAGATTCCATCTTTATGTAATAATTATTTGTAGCACGTCAGCGTTTGAAGGACCCTGGTTGAGTCAGAATCTAGTCGGCTTGTCCGAAACTATTCGGGGTTTTCCCGAAAACTTCTGGTAAGTAAACCACTGAATTTATTAAAATGTGTGGTAAGTTATGCATGTTTTATCTCTTGTTTTAATTGCAAATTACATTTATCTAACAATCTCATTTTGCAACTTATATTTTGTGGATCCCTTGTTTATTTTTGGAATTCCCAGTAAACTTGAAAGATGACAATACCAATATATAAAAGAAAGAATATTTCGGATAAGCATTTGTTAAGATTGACTAGTAATTCTCTTCACCCCTATAAATTAAGTATGCGTGTGATGCGAGTATATTATTATGTTACCCATAGGTAAAATGTTTCTATAAACCCTAGAATTTCATAGTTAAAAACCAAGTTTCATCATTGTTTTCAAACGAAAACCATTGTAAAAGAAACCTGTCAGAGTATTTTTCTTTGACATGTTGTAAAATATCCCTTTTTCATATGTTAAAATTATCAAATCTATTAAAATCATGAACTTAAATATCAATATAGTACCTCAACGATCATTCCCGCTAGAGGACTTGGAATCTCCTTCGCTGTCGCTCGACCACTCCCCTTCACTGTACTCTCTCTCCTTCTTCCTCCTTCCCCTTGCCTCGTCTTCGGAGGAGTCTTGGCGGAGGAAGGTGAGCTGCGTGGCTTCCACATCGAGGCCTAGCTCCTTGGTGGGGGAGGATGTGCGGAGTTCCTTCAGAGTGTTGGTGAGGTCTATGTTGACGGGCGCTGGTGGCTCTTCCAATACCTCGTCGGTTTCACGTCTCCGTTTCCTCTTGGTTTTGGAACTGTGTTTCCTTTCCTTCTTGCGTTTCTTCTTTCTTGAACTATTGATAAAAAGGGTTTGTTTTATTGGATGCAAATTATTATAATTTACGAAAAGATACGTATTTTTTTAATATATTATGTAGGTTATAATGTATTTTGTGTATGTTAAGTGTGTATAAAAACATTTTGAGGAAGATATTTATCATAAGGCTACTTACTTGTCATAATCCGATTCATCATTTTCTTCTGAAGACCTGGCAAAATCAGAAACGGCAATTTCAGTACATTTTCACTATTAATTTCGTGTGATACGAAAAAACTTAAGAAATAAATAAAATATATTAAGTTACAGTTAGTAGATTCAGAGACACGATTCGGTTCAAAGTGCCAGGTTCAATATTTTTACTGCAAAACTTATTTTCCTATAGTACAGTAGCATTACTCTAGTCATATTTTATATGTATTGCATTTTATGTCGGAATTTAGTTTCATTTAACTGTGTATTCGACTTACTTGTACTTTCTGCGTTTGCTCTTTCTGTGCGATTCATTTTCATAGTCTGAAACAAGTTATTGAATAAATTAAAGATTTTATAAGAAATCAAAGTCACTTATTTCTGTTAACTGTTTATGTATGCATAGTAGGAATGTGTGTCAGACTAGTAAATGTCAAACATACCAATAACCTTAATTGAGTATATATAAGGAACTACAATAGAGTGAGCCTATCAGAGTTTGAACGTAAGCACTTGTGTGAAATGGTTTTGTCGTGAATTATGTATGAAGATGGAGCTTGCCGTTTTAAAAAATCTATCTAAAACACTAATATTATCCTAACAATCTCAAATCCATCGATATTTTCGTATATAAGTTTCTCGTTGCGCGAAAATTGACTTAAATGAAAAACGAAATGTACTAGGTTCAGACTAAAAACTGCTCTCGCTTGGCACAAGGGGAAACTAGCGATAGTAGCAGTCTATGTAAATAGTACGTCAATGTCAATAACACATCAAAATATGAGTACACACCTCTCCTATCCCGGTGGCGTCGTTTGTCACGTCTGCGTCTCTTCTCTTCTTCTTCTGCCTTCTTCTTTCTTAATGATTCTAGGGTGTCCACCTGTAGTAAAATATTTTTATATTTGAAGTTTCTTTAGTGCCAGTATCATATACATACAAAAAAATCGATTGGTAATGTAAATTATAAAAAGTTTAGTACATATTTGTGCATGTTAGTCGGTTTGTTTATGTGTGAATCTGCCTGTGTGTTGTAGCTTATTACCAACACATTTTATGTCTCAGTTAAAATTCTTTTTTCACGATTCTAGCGAACGAATAGGTTATGTCTTGACGAAGCTCTTTTCATTTACAGACCCACCCTGCCTATACGATATATTATACATGCTCTTACATATTTATATCAGTAAGTTCTAACTTTAGTACTCTGTATAATAAAAAAATATGCTTTATAATTACAAAATCTATGTGTTCTTTTTTTTTCAAGACTTTTAAAGTTACTTTATAACACACCATCCCTTTCTATCTGGAATAGTTTATACCATGCAAGAGACATTTCTTGCATCATCTAAAGGTTGCCCAGCAGTAGGATACACAATAGTACGTACCAAAGCGCTGGCGAGCGGTGGCGAGGTGGGGAATGCGATCCGTTCCAATTAGGCATGGTTTATATACCATGCGAGAGACTTTCCTCGCATCATCTAAAGGTAAAGGTTCCTTGCCCAGCAGTGGGCTACACAGCAGTACGTACCATAGCGCTAGCGAGCGAGGAGGTGGGCAGTGCGGCGGCGGCGGGGTCGACGCCCACCTTCTTGAGGAACTCGGCCGCTCGCCGCCGCCGCGCCTGCTGCTTCGCGCGCTCGCCCTCCGTCTCGCCCTCTACTGAACACACAACACTACCTATATTAATATGGACATAAGAACACCTTGGGATAGGTCACACACAGAGCCTGTACAACACTGCCAATCAACTGATAAGCCACGTCTATACCAGCCGAGCACGGCTCGCGATTACTCGCGAAGCAACGTCTCCAATGCCTGGGTCGGTGAACGGCAATCTTCGGGTATCTTATACAAAGCTCTGATAGTCTAACTACCAGTTACAAATTTACGAGTTATGTTACCGGATATGCAGCAAAATACTGATATTTTATGTTTTTATATTTATTGTATTTGACTGAGACACGTCTTAAGTACAAAGTTATCCCTATGCAGGTTTTAAACTGAAGCCCATGGAAGCATTAAGTCTAAACTAAAATAATATTTAACTAACACTATAACAAGAGTAAAGAACATATATTTCGTATACACAAAATGTAGTAATATTTTGAACTACCAAATAATGTATTGAGCACTGAATCTCACCTTTAGAATCCGACTGATCTCCCGTCAAATCGATCAAATCATCAGAATTATCCTCCAACGATATAATTTCATTCTCCAACTCTTCGGCCTTGTACTTATTCTTCTTGCTCTCCTTCTCAATCTCCCGTTCCCTCTTCTTTTCTCTATCTACACTTCTCCTCTCACTCCTACGTGAGTCTCTACTCTCAGACTTAGATCGGTAATCCTTCTTTCTATCTCTATGTTTCTTCTTGTCTCTTCTGTGAGGACTTGCTCGTCTATAAGGGCTATCTTTTCTATGGGGACTGTCCTTTTCCCTTTTTGAAGGGCTCACTTTTTCCCTTTTAGCGGGACTTTCTTTGTCCCTTTTAATTGGACTCTCCCTTTTCTTTAAAGGAGTTTCCGTCTCCCGTTTAAGGGGACTAAGATTCTCCTTTCTTTGTGGACTATCAACCTCCATTCTGACGGGACTTTCTTTTTCATTCTCTATTTTTTCCACTTTCTCGACGATAGCATTTTGGACCTGTATGGTGACCGAATTCAGTGGTTTTGGGCTGATTTCCGGTGCGACCATTACTACTGGTTCTAATTTAGGGATTTCTTTGACTTCCGGTACAGTGGGAGTTAGAACCTGTGGTGTGGGTTTAAGAACTTGTGTGATAGGTTCAGTTGTCTTTACTGGTATATCATTGTGTGCTTGTCCGTCTATCTTGTATACCACTATGGGAGGTATGTGGTTGGCGGGGAATGTCTGAGGGAGGGTCCTCGGAGGGTCTTTGACCTCTTCCTGTTTGTCTGTCTGCTTGTCTTGCTTCTCGGAATCCTCGTCGGAACTTGATTCGTACGGTAGCGCCGGTTTCGGAAGAATTGGGTCCGGTTCCTTTAGTTTCTTTATGGAGAATGATACAGGTGCTGAAAAAAGGGGATAAGATTTAGTAGGTACTAACTTTAGGTACTTCATTTTTACTACTTACCTATCTAACGATTCACATATATATTTTCCTATTGTGTCTACGTGCGGGACAGAAAAGTTGTTATACTTATTCAAATCGATAAACTGTACTTTAAAATATGACTATTAATTTCACATAATTCAAAGGAGATTATTATAAGATTAAAATACAAAAGTAATTTTTAAATATTATTCCTTGTATTTTAAGACACAAAATTTCTAATATTATATGTTCGACGCATCCTAAAGATATCCTAGACAACATTTTAGTTCAAAAGTCTAAAGACTACTTCTCAAACGTATCTCTACTTGTATAAAACTCACCAGAAGTCTTCTTCTTCTTCTCTTTCCCATTAACATCGATGCCTCTCTTCTGCTGCATCAGTCTCTTATAATAAGTATGGTAGAGGTTCTCGGGCTCCAGGAACGTGAACCGCGGGTCGTTTTTCGCGCGCACTATATCAGCGAACTCGTCGCCATTCCGTGCGACGTACGCCGCCATCTTGTCGATGACTATTTGTACGTCTTCCGGTGGTGTCAGTATTACGGGTTTGTCTTTACTGTCCGTTGATGAGCTGTCGTCGAAATCTGGTAGGAATAGAATATTTAAATTATACATTTGATTGATGTATTGTTATATTTTAGGATTTTTGTTATGGAAGGTTTTGTATTGGGCTAGCTACTACAGTACGGCCGCTGAGAATGCTTTCTTGATAGGTGGTGGTAACAGAAAGGTTTATCTTGAATATGGCAAAGAATTTACTACGAATAAGTTACTATAACTTAATTGTATATATATATGATTATTCCAAGTTCCAGTGAATAATTTAACAAGGTTTTTTTCCCCATACAAATCAAGACCAGCTGACATGACATGTGTTAGGAACGCATTCACTCAGCGGCCGTAGTTAAAGGAGTCCTCTGACACCAAAGTTAGTGATTGACAAGAAAGACAGTGATGATTATATATTACTAGTCATATAATAACATGATTTTATGTGATCAAATACATGACTAAGGTATTATGTATCCATGGATAAATAATTGGTTTCATCTCACGCATTTCCCGTAGACATCCGACTTGTTTCAGTCTCATTTGAAGAATAATACATGAAAACAGCCTCAAAATTATAAAGAAATAATAATGTTATACAAAAACTATATTGGCGCTGATTGCATAAGCAAATTAATCAAAATTAGAGCTTAATAATTATCTATTACTAAGATACAGCATGAAAAAATACTGCAATAGGCGAGTACTAACTTAGACGTGACAAACTAGTTTTCGCCGCATCATTGTGCTTTTAGTACACAGCATTTTGCGTGTCGGCTAATTTGTATGAGAATTTTAGTGTAGACAAAATATACGTAACAAGTGAAAAATATACCCAAGGCCTAAAATAAGTTTAATCAGTAATTTAACAGACTCGGCTCTATTGTTAATCTAAACTCACCAGACACATCAGAATCGGAGTCAGTATTGTAGTTCTTCATGAGACTGAGTCCCGTAGACTTGAGTGTGGGCGGCTCCGGCTTGAGCGGCTTGGCGGGTTCCGCCGCGTACGGGTAGTACGCCGGGGGCTGGTACGCCGCCACCGGGATAGTGGGGTCCACTGGAATAGAGGGGTGATGGTCAATCAACGAGCTCCGTGGCTGAACGGCGTGTACGCCGGTTTTTAAGGACCCGGGTTCGATCCATGAAGTGGTGCCTATTGTGTCGGGACTTATGCGCAACATAAAAGCTTTAGCTACTTATTGTAGGTTCTGAATGATGTTTGTGATGTTGGCATTTCTTAAGGTTTTTGCCCTGGATGTCGCCCTTGCCGCGCTTCTTGCTGAGCAGCTAGTGTGTGGCAGGCTGTAGTTACCATGGTTACCGTCCGGGCCCTGCGTGTACATGACGGGCGGGCGGTATATCTGCGCGGCGGGGCGCGGCGGCTCGGTGCCGGGCATCTTGCTGAGCAGCTAGTGTGTGGCAGGCTGTAGTTACCATGGTTACCGTCCGGGCCCTGCGTGTACATGACGGGCGGGCGGTATATCTGCGCGGCGGGGCGCGGCGGCTCGGTGCCGGGCATCTTGCTGAGCAGCTAGTGTGTGGCAGGCTGTAGTTACCATGGTTACCGTCCGGGCCCTGCGTGTACATGACGGGCGGGCGGTATATCTGCGCGGCGGGGCGCGGCGGCTCGGTGCCGGGCATCTTGCTGAGCAGCTAGTGTGTGGCAGGCTGTAGTTACCATGGTTACCGTCCGGGCCCTGCGTGTACATGACGGGCGGGCGGTATATCTGCGCGGCGGGGCGCGGCGGCTCGGTGCCGGGCATCTTGCTGAGCAGCTAGTGTGTGGCAGGCTGTAGTTACCATGGTTACCGTCCGGGCCCTGCGTGTACATGACGGGCGGGCGGTATATCTGCGCGGCGGGGCGCGGCGGCTCGGTGCCGGGCATCTTGCTGAGCAGCTAGTGTGTGGCAGGCTGTAGTTACCATGGTTACCGTCCGGGCCCTGCGTGTACATGACGGGCGGGCGGTATATCTGCGCGGCGGGGCGCGGCGGCTCGGTGCCGGGCATCTTGCTGAGCAGCTAGTGTGTGGCAGGCTGTAGTTACCATGGTTACCGTCCGGGCCCTGCGTGTACATGACGGGCGGGCGGTATATCTGCGCGGCGGGGCGCGGCGGCTCGGTGCCGGGCATCTTGCTGAGCAGCTAGTGTGTGGCAGGCTGTAGTTACCATGGTTACCGTCCGGGCCCTGCGTGTACATGACGGGCGGGCGGTATATCTGCGCGGCGGGGCGCGGCGGCTCGGTGCCGGGCATCTTGCTGAGCAGCTAGTGTGTGGCAGGCTGTAGTTACCATGGTTACCGTCCGGGCCCTGCGTGTACATGACGGGCGGGCGGTATATCTGCGCGGCGGGGCGCGGCGGCTCGGTGCCGGGCATCTTGCTGAGCAGCTAGTGTGTGGCAGGCTGTAGTTACCATGGTTACCGTCCGGGCCCTGCGTGTACATGACGGGCGGGCGGTATATCTGCGCGGCGGGGCGCGGCGGCTCGGTGCCGGGCATCTTGCTGAGCAGCTAGTGTGTGGCAGGCTGTAGTTACCATGGTTACCGTCCGGGCCCTGCGTGTACATGACGGGCGGGCGGTATATCTGCGCGGCGGGGCGCGGCGGCTCGGTGCCGGGCGGCGGCACGTCACCGCGCCCGGCTCCCTCGCTGTCGCCCTCGCCACGCATCTTGCTGATCAGCATCGTGTAGTCGCAGTCCGCTGACGGCTTGTAGTGGATGCTTGGTATTGCCGGCGCCTGGGACAGAATAATTCTTTTAAAACTAGAAACATAACAAACATTTCTAGACATTAAATGACCTTTTAAACTGTGCTTTTACTTAACGCTTCCAATAGAATAGGGCTGACCCAACGGTGCACGCGAGGGACACGAATGAAACGCGCGCACCGCGTTCTACCATCGGGCAGCGTGTGCATAGCGCGACACCTACGCGCGCAATACCTTCGCCGCGCACTCTCATGATAGACGCGAGCGCAGGGCTGGCACTGTTCACACGCCGCATGGGGAAACGCTACGCTGTTGCGGTACAGTCGCGGCGTACGCATCGCTCAGACGCATCGCGCTTCCCAATGTAGGTGATGCCTTAAGTGAGTATTTTATCCTCTAGTTCAAAGCACTCATCATCTTCTCAGTCTAAAGACGACCACTGCTGGAAAATGCCCTCCCCAATTATCTCCACACAGACAGGTCCTACACTTTTACGCATCCAGCCTTAATCGTCACAAACACATATTATACAAACCAAAATTTATAAAAAAAAAACTTACAGATTCGATGACAGTCGCCGCCAAACTTGGATGTAGATACTCTTCATTTTCTGGTGGTTTTTCTGCAACAAATATACATTAGTTAGTAAGTATAGTAGTTTCGTGATACTATATAATCGTGTTACGATATACTGTTTTGTATTTACTTTTTATACGAGATGTTCTAGGCAAAATGATGTTTACCTAATTATTATTTTTAGTCTATTTTAGAACAGTTACAAGAATATTATAATTACAATAATCAGTTAAATTCCAAACACAAACCTTCAACAACTTCAACTTTCTTCTCTGGCCACTTCCCAGCCTTAACGAGTGAAATAAGCGCAGTATAGTATGCGTGCAACAAAGACTCCCTGTTCAGGAACTTGAACTGTGGGTTGTCTCCCTGCTTGGCCTTTATCAAGATCTCCATCTGAGCGCCCTGCGATGCTATGAACTTGGCTGTCTTCTCTATTATAGCATTCTGTTTCAGGGTTTCCGGCTGTAGGGGAAATTTTGTTGTTTTAGAAATAGATTGCATGATTTATATACTGTTGTTTTTTTTTTGTAGAATTATAATATATTCGATTATTATTTATGTTCGCCCAATTTTCTGGTAAATGTAATGCATTCTCATAGATATTTGTACTAAATCCCTTATTTATGAAAGTGTATAAACAAGTACTTGATAACATGCTTTCTAAATGTTTGTATTATCAACACTGCTTTCTGTTACGTTCAGTACCTACATTTCAACATTTATCTTTATAGCTATGATTTCTTCTAACTGTAACTGGTATATTCATAAAACTGTTTACTGTGGCCTTTTATTTTGATTTGTAATAGCCAAGAATCATATAGGATAGGACACTAGATGACTGTGTGTCTTAATGTAGAATATATGTAATTGATCTTATTCAAGTACAATCTAAACTACCTCACTGCAAGTAACAGTGAAAGCAAAACTCAAAATAATTTTATTGGCAGTCTTTAATACAAGTCAACTCACAAACACAGTATCGGTAGGAAGGAGTGCTCTGAATGCTGGAGCTGGTGTGAACGGTTCCTCGTCGACCTCTGGTTGTTGCTGCGGAGGCTCAGGTTCTGCAGGTGTGTCATAGTTGAACCCCACTTGACCGTAGCCGGCTGCGTGTAGGCGTTTTAACTCCTCCTCTGGAAATTGTATGTTTATGTTGATATTTTGCTGAAGTGGTAAGTATGAATAGGCCCATTTTTTGCGGTTTCTCATTTTCAAATGGTATCTTACTATGTACTCAAGCCATTAAATGTGTGCTTACATTTATTTACAGTTGAATACTTCATGAAGTCAAGTTGTGTGTCTCACCTTTGTACATTTCCTCTTCATCTTCATCAGTGTGGAGAGCACGGTACCTCTCCTCGTCACATAGCTGTTCCACGTCCAGCTCACCCCTCGTCAGTTCCACACGGAAGTCGTAGCCTCCCGGAGGTGCCTCAAACGTAGACAGGTCGTGCAGAGCTCCCCTTGCATCATACCTGTTCAGATAAATACTTGTATTAATTACTTGCGAAAGTAGAATCATACAAGCCAGTTTTGAATACCCATTTTGCGGTGGGATAAAATGGGGTTAATATGTGCACGTAAATCAATTGTACCCGTAAATTATCAAAGAGAGGAGCTGATCACAAGTGATATATACAGTGATACATATTACTTAAGAAAACATACATAATACAAAACCAGCTTCTATCTTAAAACACACATTTTTATTCTATTAATGATTTAGTATTTGTACAGAATAAAAATTTATATAAACAACTAAGATGACATTCTTTTACTATACATTTCTTCTTACTAATTTCCATGTTAGTCAAAGCCAATTATTGTAACAAACAAGTTGAAAATTTTGAATATTATACAATGGTAACAAAATAGTACCTTAAAGTATAAACCTAGCGCCTCTCCTATGACTATAACTATCATTAAAATAAATCCGAAATCAACACATTGCGCAGTTAAAAACATAGAAACGATATTCTTTAGGTAATATTGAAATGTCTTAGAATTGGAGTCATCTCTCATCTGTGTTGTTTAACACCCGGGCTTTAAACATAGTATTTATACATACTCAAGTGAACCGTTGCAGGTTATACATACCACCGGTGCGTGTCACCATAACATTACACGACGCTGCGAGCACCCGAAGCGCCCGACGCTCGGTCTTCGCAAACACCGAACTTCGTACAAACATCCTCTGCGAAATACTTAAAGATCTTCCGAAAATTTATTTTTTTCTGATATACAACTATCATTGTAGGTTTATAGCGCCACAGTTAGCAGTCTTATAGTAAAAAACTGGTCGAACCTGTCGATTTTCAACGTTTCATCCCCCATCCACGGAATGAGGTGTTTGCCTTGGTCAATGTGAAGGGCTTTATCATCGTCCCTGAACAATTTGCACGAGTAGCCGAACACGAAAAGATCTTCTTTCTTCTCCTTGAAATCACTCTTTCTTAGTATACCGGAGTCACTCTGACCACCAGTCCACTTTATAGACATTTTAAAAACAAAAATCGAAAAGCAGTAAAAACTCAGAACGTATGCTGAAGTCGCACCATGATAGAATCGTTCAAAAACCAAACTATTACGTTTGTGTGCTCCATGAGTTATTTTCTATTATTTCCACAAGTTATTAGTGAATTAAACTAATTTAATAACTGTATTAAAATATTCAATAAATTATTTACAAATCAAGATAGATAGTGGCTTAAATAAAGTATAGAGCTTCATAATCAAGTTACAATTTTTTTTACATAATTTTAAGATTTGGTTTTTGAACATAAGAAAGTTTTGAACGGATGTGGTTTAAAAATTTTACGTTCAGAAATACAAAATTCTTCTGATAAACAAAACTAACTTGCAATTTCAGCAAAATAAAAATCATGTTGTTATAGAATATGTGGGTCTATTTTAAATAGATTTTCAATTCGTTCTAATAGAATAAGATGCAAAGTAAATAAAAATATGACCCTCGCTCCACACTCCTAAACATACTATCTGTACAAAGTAATCAAAATAACGCTTGCTTCTTCTATTGCCAATCACAAAACGAATAAGTTTTATTAATACACACAAATTAAAACACTAGTAAACTAAAAATTAATGGTAAATAATTATATTGTATAAACTCTTTATTTTATCGAATTTTACTGGTTATCTATAATTTTAACATGCATGGTCCATATATTTCGGACCACAAAGAACGCCGTTTTCCTAAAAAAAACTAAACAATGGCAACTGGATATAATACGAACAAGTTAAGAGTGTTATAGATCACTCGATAATGCGTTGCAGCATAGCATATTAAATATGGTCGAGTTATATACGTTTCAAAAGGCATATGGCGGACGTTTTATATATTTTTGCATCGAAAACTGATAAAATCTTTTAGTTATGAGTATCTTGTGACCGCTAGAGCGTATTTGTTAAAAATTAGATGATAAACGTTAGTTTTTAATGTGTAAATAAGTCTATTATATCTAGAGTCTTATAAATATTGATAGTATTTTCGTGCGTGGACGTTTTGATCCGTATTGTTGAAAAACGAAAAGTCTGTGATATAAACAATACATAGGTGATAGATTAATTTCCTGAACAATTTTGTATATATTGTAAAGTTGTTATAGTATTTTAGCAAAAGTAATATATTGCGAGAAGACTGAGTAACTTGAGTGGAGGATTTGCGAGCTATGTCAGCTGTGAACCTATTGTCTTCGTTGAGGGAGAAACCGACCGACGAAAACCCGGATGATGGCTCGAACCACGAAGGTAATTCTAAGATACATTCGTAGTAATACATAGATTGTCATTATACCTTCACTAGTGCAATATCTTGCGTCAATAAGTTCTCTGCAGTTTTCAAAACATTGACCCTAATTTCTTCAGTTTTCTTAGGTTTGTATAATGATTTGCAGTTATAGTTATCAGTAGAAAGTTGATAAACCTCATTTAATAGTCAGCTCATTGTATTGAAGGATATAAGTAAAGAAATTCGCAGGTTTTTATGTAGGTCACAAGCTTAGTAAGATGAGTTGAATGGAGTACTGCAGTTATCCTGAGCATGTATGCTTGTGACCTAATGTAAAAATGTAACTGTTTACAACCTTATTAGCTTTTTAGTGTAGTAGTCATCATTCTTATTGCATGTTTTCATTATTTTGTTTGACTATTCCTTCATTGAATTAATGAACAATGGTTTTTTAATGAGATATACACCTGTAACTCAAGCTATTATCAATAATATGATCAACATAAATAATATACTTCATGGTGACAAAGTACTTATGAAGGTAAGTGATTGAAATTATGGTAAACATTGTGTAATTGTTTATTTACTTGATTATTCTAATTAGACTTAAGTATGTATGAGTATTTTCTATAGTTATTGGTTATTTGAATATATGCTGCTAAAAAAATCTATATGTTAACTGTCTGACAGCCATAAAGCAATTTTGCATTGTTTTTACAACAAGAATTAATAAAAGTAAATATTAGTATTGAAACAATTAATTAAATTCAAAGTCATTGAACTTTGAAGACACACACTGACAACTATTTAAAACACTAAAATGCATAGATATAAGGTTTAAATACAGAAAATTATAATACATTGTACACACTCGGTGAAACAACATAAAAATCCAACATATTTTTCAGCTAGTAACACGCTTGAATTGAAATGTTATTACTGGTACTGTTATGTGCTAAATGTTAACTGTTTTTTATTAGCAAAACAACATTTTTACGGCGTTTAAATCAACAAAAAGAATTAATAAATAAAGATTAGGGACAAAAAGAATTCTTTGTTTTTATCATAGCATCTGTCTTTGTATGCTAATTCCATACTGAACCAACAAAAACATGAGTAGCATTGTTATTTACTAGCTGTTTGGCCAAACTATAAAATACTATGTCTTTTTCAGTATTATTCCTTAAATATATCTGTTATAAAATCTAGACATGGTATAGGATGCCCCACTTCCCGATGAACTAATAACTTAAACAGTAGCGGGGTAGGACTAGACGGGGAATGTGAAAGTCCACATATGTGGTGCAAATTGGGAGATATCTATATCCTGTAGAGAAAATGTGCTTAATTGATTGATTAATATCTTCTCATGAGTTCAAAGCTCTGCTAACAAAATAGCAAAATATAAAAGCAAAAATTCTTAATTGACAGTAGTTTTTAATGTTTATCTTTTATTATCTCTGAATAAAAACAAACAGATTGTATTGTTTTTGCATCCAGGGGTACAGATTAATATTATCACTGATAAGCTTAAGCATAAATGATTAATGCTTTTTGAGTTGTCAGCATGTTATTTAATTATGTAGGCCTACTGCAGCACTTTTCTATATACTACAGATATTATAGATTGAGAGATATTTCACATTAAATACTAGAATTGCGAGAGACTATATAAAACATCCGGAAGCTTGGATCAAGCTAGACAGAGGTTGATCAATCATCGTGACGAAACCCAAAGAATACATTTATATTTGCAAATCTGAAATTATTGTTATGTGGTAATGTGGTAAACAATATTTTGTCATTTCCATTCTGATTGCACAGAGGTCTTTGACTAGCATTGATAGATGTACATCTTACATCACAATTTAAATGTTGTTTCACTTATTAATTTTCCATGTGAAATGCTTTGATGTTTTTATTCCTATCTAAAAATGTTCATCATAGTTTATGTAAGGTGAAATATCTCGTAAGTGCCTGACACAAAAATACAGGGCTCGCAAATTAATCTAAAAATCTGTAATCCGCACCACAAGAGACGTAGTATTTACCGCTCGTAAAGTGAAACATGCACTTGGAAGTTTGTAAGCTCTCGTTATAATTACAGACTATTTATAATACGTTTATTATAGTAAAGTCGAACAGTTATTGGCCCGTTGACACAACGTATTTATCACGCTTCGTAACCTGCGTTAGCAAGTAAACAATGCGACGCAGCGAAACGCTCTAAAAAAATAGTAACCTTTTTTTATTGGCAATGGTTTTTTAGCTACGGTCTACAAGTTATTGTCATCGTATTGATCGAAAAGTATTTAAAAAAACATACTTTTAACTGCAAGCGATTATTCATGTTTTTAAAACAATTTTCTCAAGTTTACTCAAGGAAGCATAAATATCTGAACTTGTAGGGCTTGTAATGTGCTAAACGAGTTGTTACACCCTAAGACGGGTAGCCTGTCATCGCGTATTAAATATTCATGTTGGTACGTCGATGCACTTAGTGCATGTTGTTTTCAAGCAATTCGCTATGTAACAAGACATTATTAACCCTTCAATCTTTCGAATATCCAAGTAACCGTGACGCAGAACGCAACCAGTTACAAAAATAGAATAACAAACATGATGCATAATATAATTAAAACTTCAATTATACTCATCCAATAAATAACCAGACAAAACCAATATTAATCTTAATATTTTACAAACCGAAACTACATGCCAATAAATCTAAGCTGGTGTAAAAGTTTGCCAAAATATGACATTTATAATTGCCTAGAAGTTTTATTCGGAAAGTACCTTGAGGAAATGAAACGAATTTTTAATGCAATTTCTACCCTCATATTTATTGCGAAAGTTTTATGTGGTTTGTGTTGAAGTTGTATAAAATTACATTAGGAATGACTGAGCATGTTTTAAAAGTAAGGGTTGGGTGTCAATTTATTCAGTTTACATAGGTTTTTGGGCCATCTGAATAGCTCAAACCACATGTCTGTATGATGAAGTATCTAATCCATCTGTCCTCTTATTTTTCTTCTGTCATTTGGACTAATCATAGCTCCAAAAGTTGCAATTCGATCCCTAGGAAATGTTATTAATTATTGGCCATATGTTTCCCAGGGGTTTACTTTTCGGCTAAGAAATACAGCGATGTACATACTTAGGAAAATTCTTCACGTGATCGCTAAAACTATAAAACACTTACTACTACTAAACTTGGTATACAACCAGAATCATAGACATAGGGACATAGGGTAGCATGGAAAGTATGCTTGCCATTTTGTTACAGATGTAAACATGTTGTAGGTTATTTTGTTACCTTGTTGGCACAATAATTCTTACTATAATGTACATACATACATACATATAATCACGCCTCTTTCCCTTGTAGGGGTAGGCAGAGACCACTTCTTTCCACTTGCTACGATGCTTGCACACTTGTTTCTTAACAATATATTTGACTTAATTCTTGTTTGTTGCGAATTCACAAAAGACAACTATACAATTAATGGGAATGGATAAGATAGACCTAGGACTCGTAGTAGCACTAGTTTTTGTCTCAATAACTGACATCCAGTAAGGCGAAGATGCAGCGAAATGCAGTTTGATCACTTCATAATATTTCTATTACAATTTTTATCGGATTACACGAATACGTACGATTTTTTCATATTCGTGCCTTTCGGTCATTATGTTCCGATATTTAAGAAAGCCATGTATTAAGCCAAGGTCAACCTATATCGCCCTTAATGAGACGTACGAGAATAATATGTTTGTAGTTAAATAAAATATTTGTATGAGTCCACTAGGGCATAGGCTTCTCCTATTTGTATAATTTCCTAATAAAAATAAGAAGTCTTATTGTTTTACCAAAAACAAAGGTTAGGGTTTCCTTAATCCTAAAAATCCCACTATATTTTTGAAGGAAAACGGTACATAGCCTTTCCCTTATATTTCGCACCGATTCGCTTCACATTTAACCTTCGTTCCGTTAATAAATCGCACCCTAAACAGTGATTGCGCAACTCCATCCCCAGTGCGGCCCTAACATTTTGCATGCAATAATAATACGCGCAGGGACGATCAAGGTCAACAGTGCTCCCCTACTGTTTGTATACAACATAGCTGCGTATGCAACTGCGAGCTGCAACGGCTTATTGATGCACACTCAATATTTTGACCCATATATGCAATCTGCATTTAAATATCTCCTTGCAGATTCAATTTTGAGATAGGATTTTTCATCGCATTTCACGATACCGATAAAAAAAACTATTTTTGACAGTGTTATCTGTTGTGTATTTAATATATTCATTCGCAATACATTTGTGCAATGGTCCCTACTTTTACAAAAGTATTGATCAGTTGAAAAAATGGCGTAGTATTTTGCTTCGTATCTAGATGACCACTTCGAAAAGGGAATTTAAATAAAGTAATGTCACTATGAATAAACTGATTCCGACGGATTTTGTATTTACATAAATAAAACAGTTTCCATACACTTAGAATTTGAGAAGGGAAGAGAATATATCAATCAATAAACAAGAATTACAAGTAGGCAGTAAATCGTCAGCCGTCCAATATTAAGAATAATCTGACGTTATTGATTTAATGTGTAACCTCATCGCTACATGATCAGAATAAAATAAAAACAACGGAATCACTTGCTTATCGGTCGTGCAATTGTAGAAGATAACAGTTTTTATCAACAGTAAGCGAATGTTTTAGCAAATTGACATGTGTATGAGATCTTGATTGAAATAAACTTGTAGAAACAATATTTACATAATTTACACACATAAAGTCAGGCCCGTTTAGAAGGGTGGGTAGAAAAAACCAATTTCTTGTAATTCCATGACAATACTTTCTCGAATATCTATTTATAGGTAGTTGTAGTTTCGTTGTTATCATATAAGGTTAAAAACACTTGCTTTGGCAACATCGAAAGAATTTCGGGTATCGGGTACCGACAAATGAAACAGTCAAAACCCATCTTTTATATTATTGTCTATAATATGCTAACATACCGTCAGAGGTACCTACTTTCGCTTTTAAAATATCGATCTACATCTATTATAATACGGCTATCATATTTAGTTGCTACTTGCACATTATTCAGTATTTTCAGTGGGTCGTAAAATAACATGCTCCATAAATTGCATCTCAGAGGTAATAGTGAGTCCAGTGCGTTGGTACTGACGTCACGCCTGTCGAGTGTCGCTCGTATACGTAAGCTAACACAAAGGTGCTATACATTGTTTAGCTGGTAATCAGTATAGTTCCTATTCACTCGTAACCTAGTCCAAACCTGAAACAATCAATATCAGATAAATGAGATCCCATTGTGCAGTTTCGGAAATAATCTTCAAATTTTTATTAAAATTCCTAGTTATTCTGAAAGTATTTGCCTAAAACAATAAATAAATATTATGGTAAATTCTTTCCCTACCCTAAAACTACAAAAACAGAAGCCCCGCGATATATTTCGGCAATACAGGAGAATTTCTGAATCTGCAGTGCCAAAGGTTGGAATTGTAGGCCATGCAAATACGTGTTGTGTACAAAGATTGAACTCGAATGCAGCTTCTAACGTAGAAATAAAATGTTTATCAGAGACCTAGGAACTTTATATTTACAAAAAAAAATATAATCGGCCTGATTTTTTTTCGCAAATTTTCATAGAAGCGTCCTGCTAATTATGAAGTCATAAAACAGGCGATATCGGTCGAGCGTAATGATGCACCCTCATATACTTACAATAGTTTTTTGTATTTATACCAAGAGGTCAATTTTACACGATTACGTTTCATCAGAAAATCTTTCATAGGTTCCAAAACATATCTTCGTAACAAAAATTACGTGTCTTTAATTACCGTCATGCTTCTATACAATTGTCTTTTCGAGGTAACTCGCGGTACTCGCAAAATGTTGTTTCCGCTACATAACAGTGCATGTACGACGTAGGTATATGTGCAAGCCGCATTGCAGACGCTCTGCAGGATATTTAACGCTTTACCCGTACGAAAATGGAAGCGAATTTATCAAAGTTAATTAATACCGAGCCCGAATATCGCAATATCATAAATTTTATTGAAAAGGCACTTGAATCTTGAATAATATCAATTGCGTATTGTATTTACAATTATGTTTTGTTTTTACGTTATTACTTTTCATATTTGATCTTATGACGTCAGGATTTATAACGAAGCATTATAATGTTCTAGAACACCTTTTGTAAACATAATGATTTGTGAGGTAGATTTACATTACGGAAATTTAGTGCGAAGTAAAAATGTTGAGGCTACCCTCAACATCAGAATTAAGTTTGATGTTTCGAGCCGCCTTGATCCAGATCAGTCTTTGAGACGAGTTTGTGGCGTGGTTTTGTGCATCTCATTGTCTTGTCCCTTTCTACGTTAGTAGGAAATAATATATCGGTATAGCGTAGTTGACTCTGGTTTCGTGCAACCGTCTCCCTGACCAATTCTAGTTATATAGTGCTTATTTTATAATTTAATGTTTTAGTTATTAAGTATTTATTTTTATTACTTTATACAATCGTTATTCCGTGTTTTTCTTGGTAGGCTAAGTTTTCGTTAGGTTTGATATAGGACGCCATTTTGTAGTGTCGCGTCATCAATACAGTTATGGTAGTTAAGGTTATTAAGGAGGTGTTAGCGCCTGTCGGTGAGGTGCTTAAGAAAGGGCGTCGCAGGAAGCGTAGGGCCGGCAGTAGGGCGGCCAGGCGTCGCTCGCGGCTCACCTCGGCCTCGGCCGCCGCGGTCGCGTCCCTCATCCCGGAGAAGACCGCCCAGGCCGCGTGCGCGGTACATGCGTTTCTTCTCAAGTATCAGACCGCTATTAGAATGATTCCCGCGCAACTGCCTCCGAAGGTACACGCTGGTCCGCCTAGTAAGAGGGTGAAGAGAGTATCCTGGCGTAAGTAACCCTCACTCATAACTCATAATAACCTCTATATTTCGCCAACATTTGTTGAGGAACTATTAACGTTGCCGAGATCTTGATTAAAATGTATCAAAGCAATACGATTAGTCCTAGTTGATCGCATCGGGAAGCGAAGCAGCGTGGTCGGATGCCAACATCCCGCCCTCACATGTCTGTGACCGTAGTTTAGCCGATACAGTTAGGCATTTCGAACATTTTCTAGTCTACTATACTATTAGAAGTAACGATTGGGAAATTTGATTACTCATATATAACGCTTATCGACTGATATTGTCATCACGTGTTATCGCGTATTTTTTACGCTTAATTTGTTTTTCTTAACATGATGTTACAAGATTTTAATTAATTTTTTGACTTCAGTGGTGTAAATGTATAAAAATGTAGAGATTTCGAAGGATATTTGAGTGTTTTATAAACATTATCTTTGTGCAATGTACCCGCAGTACGTACGTTCTTATTTGGCCGAGTTAAAAGTTATTGCTCGTTTTGCGCAAAATAATGTTGGTAGGATAATTAAATTCATTATTCTATCCGGTAGGTACGTTTAAGTTACTAAAGTTTATATTTAAATGTGCATTATTTTAAAGATATTTAATTTTATTATTATTTTGGTATTTTGTCAAGGTAGATGTTATTTAAGCATAGAATGCATGATTTTACTCCTCTTCTTTTTTAGTTTAATTTTAGAAGCTTCGTATGATAACTATATGCTTTTGTTAAGTTTTCAAATTATCTGGTCTGTTAATGATGTACTTACTGAGTGTATATATCTAACACGGATATCACTTATTTTGCAAAAGCTTAGCCAGCAAATTTTGCACAATTATTGCAATCAGATTGATAGTAACCTAATACTAATAAGCTATTACTCAGCAATAATTGCACACAATCTGCCAATTGCTGTCACTTTAGCAAGTATTAAAGGCGCGTCGGTCTCGTTAGTGTCGCTTACAACAATTGCACAAGAAAGTATTTACGTGCAGTGAAATGTGTTGGTCTTAGCGACGCCGTTATATTTAGACGATTGTTGTCGTCTATTTGAGTACGTACGTAGCCCAGCTGACTGGCGACATCCCAAGCCTTAACGTTGTACTATTTACTTTTTGTTAGAGCTATCGTTTTAAAGGATTAGATGTTGCACTTGCATGTGCTTAAATGATCTTATACTAAGGATGTTTAATTGAGATATTTTAAATGTTTTTGAGCAGGAAGTAAGAAAATAATCTCTCGCAATTACATACATAATAGGAACCTACTTGAATATTAACCGTTATAAAACTCATAAATAATATTGATAAAACGCAAATCAGTCAAAAATACTAAGTACTACAAGAATACGAAACTTAACCTTATGTAAACATTTCCCAATCCGGTTTTTGTCATATGAAAATTTAGGTACATTATAACTATTTTGCCCATTTTCAGGAAGGATAATAATAGCAGACGTCTTACAAGAAAACTGACCATTTTTTATACTAATTGGTGGTATTATTTTGTATAGGTGAGGACAACGGCGTGTCTACCGGCGGCGGCGGCGGCGACCCCGCCGTGCTGGCGGTGGGCCCCGCCCGCAAGCCGCTGCAGTACACGCGCGAGCAGCTCGTGCGCCTGCGGAACTCGCCACTCGTCAAGCGCAACCTCGAGAACGCGTTCGCTGGCTGCGAGGCGCTGGCACTGTGAGTTTGTTTGATTTTGGGTTTGTACGGACTTGGCGTGAAAAGTTCGGAAGCGATTTAAAAAATTCTTGGGCTTAAAGTAAGCTTCATAATTGTTGAGTAATATCGATCTTATAACTTATTTGTAAAATAAAGTTTTTCAGGGTTTTAACATAAATTAATAATGTTATTTATTTCACCAGGGTACTGAAGAGACGTTCTGATTCGCCGAATGAGGAAGACCGAGGCGCGAGAGGCGACGCGCCCAATGAGAACCATAAGGTAATTTATTCATCAACATACGCAACTTAGTGTGTCCAGGTTTTGTAATTGATTTTTTATTTTTTCTGGCTATATTAGTCAGTTTTTTTAATTACAATTTTATTCTTGACTGCAATGTTTTTAAACTTCAGTTTATGAGCATAAGGAACACTTACGTGGATTGTTACATATATTCAGTATGTTCTCTAAGTTATTTGAAAGTGACACTATATTTTTGTTGTTGACAGGGCGTGTACGGGCGCGACCGCGACCGCGACCGCGAGCGGCGCTCGGCCGACCCCCGGGAGCGCGTCCGCAAGGAGAGCGAGCCGAGCAGCGGCATCGTGCTGTCGCCGCAGCGGCGCTCGTTCACGTCGGGCTGCGGGGCGCCGGCCGCCGCGCCCGCCGCGCCCGCGCCGCACCTCGCGCGCACGCGCCCCGAGTCCCCGCTCGCCGCCGCCGTGCCCGCCGCGCCCGCTGCGCCGCCCGCTAAGCCCGAACAAGGTATGGACTACAACTATATCGACTTTTTGTCTAGATGATAATAAATCACTATAACCGACCATAAAGTAAGGCATGCTGCAGGAGCTTCGTTTTTTGGGCACTTTACACACAAAAACCTGGTACAGTGGTGTAAAATGTTGAACCAACTTTAATAGGACTGATGATAGTTCGAATTTAGAAAAAAATGCGGTCGTTTTTTCCGGCACCCCTGAACATTAGACTAAGTAACATTAAATGGCGGTGCTTTGTCTCATATTTAATGCGCTTATGATATGCGTGAAGTATGCAACAAGTAGGTTTAGATAATTTTAACGTTGACGAAAATATGAGGAAATAGTTAAACTGCTAGGTTATGTTCCCATAGGCGGTCGGCGCATAGGTTCGGGTCGCATCATGGTTCGCGACGTGCCGCCGCCGGCGTGGGAGGAGGGCGAGTACCGCGGCGCCGAGCCCTACCGCCCGCCGCGCGAACGCGAGCGCGAGCGCGAAAGGGAACACACCAGGCCCAACAACGAAAGGTATGTGTTTACACTCATTTTAGGTACAATATTAATGTAAGGTTTTTATGTGTCTTGACAAATTATCATTATGAGCCTAAAAAGTCCCACTTCTGGACAAAGGTCTCCCCACTCTTCTTCTGGCAAATATCAAATTATATAACTCGTACAGGACCGCGTACTTGACGGGTATAGTGAAAACTCGTGTACTTAGGTGATCTTTACTATATGTAGTCAGTACTATGGAATAATTCCTTCACTTAACATAGGATAAAAGTATACCAGAAATTCAACATCTCATGATAATTCAACATCTCATCATCTCATCTTATGTTAAGCTACAATTTTATTACAACTTATACAGCCACTTATTTCTAAGCAAATCATTGGCTTAAAAGTTCTTTACGGCCATATAACACAACATTCAATATATAAAGAAACGTTTCTAAACTTGTTCCTAACATCCGCTGTAATAGTCTCTTACTATTTACAAATTAATGTGATTGTTCGAAACATGTTTATATCTCGAATCGGCCCAGATCATATTGACAGAGACAGGTGATGAACGTCTTTAAGCCTTGGCGTGCATTGTACAATCTCTGACTACATTTTCCCCTTTATATTTTTAATGTTTTACTGAATAGTCTTGTTGAATATTCCCATGAGAACGCCTTAGTCTGCTTATTCGTAGAGTATCAATTGGATATTGAAGGCGTCACTTAAATTTATAACCTGCTAAAATTTCAGAAAGACATTTATTCTTATTGCTTTTTGATCAGGATTTTAAATGTCTATTACTTAAAAAGAAGCTAAATTTTGCTTAGGATTACTGGCCCTGACTGCTAAACGTCGTGGGTTCGATTCCCGCCCAAGACAAATCTTTGTGTGAAAAAGACGATCATATATTGTTCATAGTATTTAAAATATAAGTATGTACATCAGTTGTCTGCTTACTATAGCACAAACTCTGCTTAGTTTAAGATAAGATGAACATGTGTATTTGTCCCGGTTTATTTTTGTTATAATTAAATACAACATATCATCACGCCCGTATCCCCGAAGGGGTAGGCAGAGGCGTACCAATGTACACCCACAGTTCGCCGATATATTTTAGGTCCCATGTAATAGGGGGCGAGCCTATTGCCACTAACCGGGCACAAATCCAAACTCCGACCTGCTACTGAGAATTTCATAGAAAAACCCAATAGCACCTTGGTCGACCCGGGATCGAACCCAAGACCTCTACCGTAGCAGGCGCGCTTAGCACCACTAGGCCAACGAGGCAGTTTAAGTATAATTAAATACGTGAGCGAGTATAAACAATGTGCTTTTTCTGTTTTAGTGTGTTCAACAACAGGTTCGAGAGGCGCTCATTCGGCCGAGACTCCTACTCCTCTGACATTAAGAGGGAACGGGACGATCGATTCATCAATGAGAACAAGATGCGAGACAGGTATGCAAAGTACTGTATATTCCACAATTATTACTTTTTACTATAAACCTTAATATTACCATATAAAAGCTTCTGAAACTCGTGTAGGCTGCAGCATACATAAATTGCTTAACAAAAGTAGTGCCATTATTGAATAAATAACGTAAAAGTTCAATATTAGTTAATAAGAGTTTTATTTCTGATATTTTAGTACAATTCTAAACTGATTACGTACTGGCCTTATGTACTCATTTTGTATTATACTTGCTTATGTAATAATTAGTAATCAGAGAAAGGAAAATCCTTCAAGAGTTCATATTTAATCACGGCTACGAATCAATTATGTTCAATATTAGCTTAACAACAATTTTTCGATATTTGAGAATAAATTTAAAACTTTTTCCTTTAAAAAAATAAATAAAAACGATTTATTTTAGACCCACGAGCCTATAGACCCTTGTAAGACCTTTCCTTGTGTACTTATCTTGTGTTTCCCTTGCAGAGAGGACAACCGGAGGTCTGGTGGTCGCTACTCTAATCGACGACACGACAAGGATGAAGAACCCGAATGGTGAGCCTTACACATTACTCTTGCATTTTACAAGGTGTGTAGTAATTACTACTCATGCCTACAGTTGTATCGAGGAAATAATGTATGAAGGGAATAATAAAAGTCGATGTAGCGAAACAAGTGTATAACCAATGATATTCTAATAAACAGATATGTTATAAGCGTGCAATCGTGAAGACTCGAAAATGTCCTAATTGGGACGTATTGCCTTTCAACAATAACACTATTTGTCTCTTTTTTTCTTATGGGTTTTATCGCGCTATCTCTTTTGTATAATTTTGACTTATAGTGACATGTATGTCAGCTGCCGCTGCTGCGCGGAACACTTTTTTCGATTGTTTTGTATGTGTATAACATATCTGTTTATTAGAATATTATTGTGTATAACGATCGTAACACGTGGAAAGAAGTGGTCCCTGCCTGCCCCTATGGGAAACTGGCGTGATTCAATATATGTATGTAAAGAAGAAAGAAAACATTTGTTGGTGTGTGGATGAGTGACCAATGACCATTTGTAAACAAACAGAGACCCCTTCGCAACTTTGCTAGCACGTGTAGCCGTATGTCCCGACTGTAATATTTTTAATCTTTGGCAGTCGTTGAATAGTTTTAATTGTGAAAACCAGTCTACCTACCATCGGATATTGTGTTTACAGCTAATTGGGCTGTATATGTATATGTAAAATACAGTATTCCGCTGAATTCAGTAACACTTGAAGCTTACCCCAACTTAGCTTGAAAATAGCCTAGGCAGAAGATTTCACAAAATTTGAATCACTTTTATACCTATAACCTAGGAAAATGAACAACGTCCAGTATGTAAAATATAAGCATTTATACATCTTATTAATACCAGTTTGTTTACATTACCAGGTTTAGTGGAGGGCCCACATCTCAGTTGGAGACGATCGAACTGCGCGGCTTCGACGACCCGCCCAAGAAGAACGGCACTGCGAACAATAAAGAGACTGAGGTAAATATTATACATTATTATATTATATATTAAACTAATTTGGACCTTATTGTATAGGTGCTAACAAACTTTTTACTTTTACTATTATATTTGTAAATAAATAACATTTAAATAGTGTTAATTTTATATAATTTATGCTAAAGCCAAAATAGTTATGATATTTTTAATTTAAGAAGGTACTGTTTTAAAAAAAACTTTTTATCAAATGGATAAAGTGGCAGTCACGAGATGCATGACTTATCTTAGATAGGCAACCATTTCCCTGTCCTGTGAGTCACATATGAACATATCCATTGTTGAACTCTTGTGTCGACTGGGCCGGGACGGTGGGACAGTTAAATTGGAAACCTTTTTGTATAATTAACATGCATTTTAGTGGTTCTTGTGCTAATTTAGTACCACTTAAAACATAAAAATAGTATTGTTGTCTGATCTGTATGTGTTATTATTTGTTGATGTCTACGTAGTATGACTGTGTAACTGTATTTACCAGTCATATTATAAAACAGTCACTAGAATATTATTTGTTTTTCAAGTAATATCTTGAACAAATAGCGACAATGTTTAATCAGTTATAAAATAACAACTGCTACTCTTTATATAACTTAAAAATAGATTAAGGATAACTATATCATCTACCCTGCAAAGCGACATAGGAACTTAGAATCATTCTAAACACCATAAAATTGTCAGAAGTGGAACAACAGCGGCGGCTCGCGCTCGCCCGCGCCGGAGCGGTGGCGCGAGACATCGTCGCCGATCGCGCAGCCCAACAACGACTCGGCTAACACCAGCAATGTACGTTTACATTACTTATGTGTTGAATTCAAATATATTATACCTTCATATGTTTCTGGGTGCCGTGATGAAGCCTGCTACTTGATTTGACAACTATAGAAATATTTATGTGTGATAGTTAATTAAAAAAATACTTTTTACAGATTTTGTCGAGGCTCATTTTAGCTTTTTAGCAAAAGTGTCGAAGCTCTGGGATCAACATAGCCAATGTCTAAAAAAAATATATTCAGTTTGTAAATTATTAAGATAAAAATCTTGCGTTAATTTAAATGATACTTAAATGGCAAGTCAAGTTGCGGGTATGCTGTAAGATCATAGTACATAATTGTTTTGAAAGGTTGATCCTTTTGAATCTGAAGTAGTATTTAGTGATTGGATGTTGATCTGTTGTTGACAACCAATCATAATACACGATTTCATAGATTATTAATATGTTGCATCACATCCGCCTTCCTGAAACAAGTGTCTGTGTTGTGTTTGTTTATCATCACAGTATTATCATAATATATCATTATTTAGTATTTATTTCTGTAGTAATGTTTAAAATTATCAATTTATTATTTAGTTAATATATGGTTTTAATAATATATTTTGTAATGTATAACTTTATTTTACTATTTTTAGAGTATAATTTAAGTATGTCATATTAATAACTGTACTTTACTTTAGCATACATTTATTGTAGTTTATATATTACCATGCTGTGTACCATTCTCTGCTTGTTATTTTTACTAGCTTTTATCAAGCTTCTTATCATTGTGATGTTTTCAGTTTAAATCATACCTCATTTGTTACTTTTTTTTCTGTATACCAATTTATTTCAATAGTATAATCTGTTTAGTATGGTCCTTAGCTATAAAATGGGGCCTTATATGTTACATAGGATATATGTAGGTGGCTTTTCGCCATTTACTGTATACAAGTTTCTTATCTAAATATTTGTATGTTTGTCCTTTAGGATAAGGACTCCGGCGTGGAGTCGAAGAGCGAGGAGCCGCAGCAGAACAACGAGCAGCCGGAGTTCAATCTGGACGAGTTCCTCAAGTTCGACTCCATACCTGATGTGCTCACTGTGAGGATAACAACGTTTTATATTATTATTATCCTACCTACCTTTATCTTCATTCTTATCGATGCGTTTTTGCGTTAGGTTTGAGCAGCCAAAAACTTAGGTAATTCAATTGGTGAGCCTCTTTGGTCGTATCCTACCTGTAGGCAGACGTCATCCTGGCGTTTAAGAGAATTTTAGTATTCTGATTCAGTAACATATTGACGACAGTGCCACCTTCCTTGTCTAATAGTGTTTTCAAACCATTCAGCATCCCAATAAAATAAACACTGAAAATTGTATCCGAACTAGTTTTACCGTTCAGGAGGAGTTATGTTACAAACACGTATACTGCGCGAAAGTAACATGACTCAAATTTTATGAATTCTTTGCCACTTGTACGCTTCACGCCTTTTCCATACATATACCCTTTCGGTATAACCAACACAATACAATTGATCTTAAGACACTGCTTAGTTCCAAAAATATTAATAATGTTATTATTTATTTCCTACTGTTGTTATAAAATATGAGTTGTCCTCAGAATGGCGGAGGCGAGTCGGAGGGCGGCAGTCGGTTCAGCCGGTGGTTCCGTCGCGAGAGCCCCACCAACGATGCCAAGCACTACGAGCGGCTGCTGCATAATATGGTGGACGGTAAGCAAAACATTATTATTATATAAAAAACACTTAGGGATAGAGGTCTAGTAATGGCAAGGTTATTTTTGACACCAAAACTCTATAGGAGAGGTAAAATATGATATTTCAGATACAAAAGCGAAGACAATAAAGAATAATTTTCAGTGCACTATTTACTAAGCTATCTACAATAGTACAGGTCGCTGACCTTTCCGCTGCTAGCGCATATATAATTCGCAAATAAACAGCTCGTGCCATCTGTAGATGCCAGCGTCTGCTGCTATGCTGTGTATTGACAGACCGCCAATTATGAAACATGTCTTATCAATTATCATTGTCTATACCTTGGCCGCTGAACATAGACTTAAGATTTACTATGGAGCGCCAGTATCGCTAGTTTTTATTTTGCCAATCGAAAGTACATTTTGAGCTGTCAATACTCCCTTGCTTAGGGATGTTCCGTGCTACGATACACGCTGAAATAATGATATAAAAATGATATTACCGCTGAAAGTCAAGACTAATTGACTTGTTTCAGAAAGGCATTGCGCCTTCCTGAAACATGTCATGTCTTGACTAGTAAAGGGAACTTCGTTCTGTCATTTGGAGATCAAAAATGGGGTTACCTGGAAAGTTTTCCGGGAGTGTCGAAATTGGTGATTTTATAGATTACGACGTGCTCTTTACGAATTTTCACTTGCCACCCCGTATCTTTGCCGCTCGCTCCACCGTATTGGAAAAATGGCGCTCAAAATTGTTTTTTGACAATAACTCCTTACTACGCGCCCAGTTGCCAGGGTATAGCATACAGTGTACATTTAGTAAATAAGAGTATTATTTTTTCTACTTGAAAAGTTTTCTATAGCTTGAAGGTTGCAAACCTTCAAGAAGTTGAGGCTTAGACAAGAGAGGAAGATGTATCCTATTTTTGTATCCCTTAGTAAGACTGGTTTTCAGGATTGACTTAACGACTGCTAAAGATTAATGTATGGCAGTCCGGGCCAACGGCTTAACGTGCTATCCGGGGCATAAAGAGGTCTCGGTACAACCGCAGAGAGCGCTGCTTAATCTATTTTGTCGGTCGTACGGCTTGCACTTAGCCACAAGTCCCTCGAGAGTGTGTGAGCCTATATAGCCATCTAAAATGTTGTTGTTTCTGTAGAGTTGGACAACGGTCGCACGGATGGAGTGCCGGCGGGCGAGGCGCACGTGTTCGCGCCCATCGCGCCGGCACAGCGCGCGCCGCCGCCCGCAGCACCACCCGCCTCGCTGTTCGAGCTGCTGCTGCGCGCCAACGCCAACCACGAGCACCGCCCCGGTATGGACACACGCTCACAACATACACAGACACGCGCGCACGTACACACAAATACAATATCAAACACCTGCGCGCCCACACTAGGCATACACAATATACTCCATCAAGATCTCTTTACTCATGTAATGTGCTGAGCAGAGTATACCTTATGTGCGCCAGACAAAATGATCCGCCATCTCGTAGGACGTAGACCGCAATGTCAAAGCTACACTAGTGTTACGTTGAATTGGACGACAACCAGTCATATCTGTCCGGCATGCAAATTATTCGTCGTTCCTTCACCGCTAAAAGATATTTCCAAACCAACCGATATTGTCCGTCTGATCAACATCATATCAATATAAACTACTTGACTACATTGAATACAATAAAACTTTACGTATAAATGTATTGTTGCAGAGGTGAACCACGTGGGCGGCAAGGTTCACAGCCTGGAGGAGTTAGAAGCGCGGCTGCGGCCACAGCACACGCAGCATCACAATGTACCTGATCACGATCTCACTGCCTTCAAACGTCTTGTGAGTATACATCATCATTATCTTCCCTGTTCCCTGTGTATCTTTAGGATAAGCGTAATAAATAAGTACGTAGCTATATGATACCTAACTCAATAATATGTTAATTATGAGGTCTGGATTTTTATCCAGCACTAATTCTTTAATCAAAAGAGGTTTTTTTAAGTGTATTTTTCTAGTATCTTATATATAAGGTGTTTCCGAAATATCTGCATCGGCTTTAATAGGAGGTAGTATTGTGTTTATAGATTACAATAGTGAAGAAATTTCGTACCCCCGAACAGTCAATAAAATTTTAGAGATTAAAATAGTTAAATGAAAATTAACTCTATTCTGCATAAAGTGTTTCACAAATTACGCGCAATGTGACGGTTCGTCAATGAAAACAACTGCTATCTCTTTCAATCATTTCTGTGAATAAGAACTGTAATCAGCTGACTAGTTCGTCACTACAAAATCTACTAGGTACACAATAATACGCAGGCATACAAGTGTTTTAAAAGTACTTACCAGTAACCGCATTCTTCAAAAACACTGACGTAGGTAAATAAGATGATAAACTTCCCATCACACTTGAAACAGGCTTTGGACTGACAAGTTAGTGTAATAGGTATAGCACGCGTAACAGTTTTGTTGATAAGTAGGTAGGGAGTGCGTAAATAACTGTAAATACGATGCAGTTGTTGTAAATAAAATGATTAACTTTTAAACACGCCAAGTTACTGTAACTTATCATTATTCGATATTAATCTTACTAAAGTACGCGCCAAATAAACCTGCTTCTACTAATGTATCCCAATATTTAAAAACGATACGAAAAAAATGTATAGGCATATTCCTTGATGCATGGACTGTCTTGCGATAAAGCGCCTTTTACCACGAAACACTTGTTTCGATCGTGTTAACGATACGTATCGTTTTTTTAATATTGGGATACATTAGTAGAAGGAGGTGAACAAACTTTGTTGCAGGTTTAATTGTCGCGTACTTTAGTTAGATTAATATCGAATAACGATAAGTTACAGTAACTTGGCGTGTTTAAAAGTTAATCATTTTATTTACAACAACTGCACCGTATTTACAGTTATTTACACACTTCCTACCTACTTATCTACAAAACTGTTACACAAGTCCGCCTTCGCGTTGCACACATGTCTCTTCACTTTAGTTAATGTGTCCGATTCACTTTTCACTTGCCTAAATGCGCGTTTGATCTCGTCAGTCCACATAATGTTACGGCGTTCTTGCACTCTTGTGAAGTGGTAAGGATGGAGCCCTTCACGATTTAAAAGTCGCCACACGTAATTGTCGCTCACGTCGAAGACTCGAGCAGCATCCCTGGTGCTCGCAAGAGGATGACGCTGGAAGAAGTCTAACACTTTCTCTTCGAGTTCGGCCGAGTATGAAGGCCTGCCTGCGTCAAGGGATTTTTAATCAAAGCGCGCGCGAAATCCTTGTCGCTAACCACTAAACTAACGTTCCGGAACGCGCGGGAGGCGAGGCGAGACTGGCGACTGGCGGGCGGCGGTCGCTAGGCGCGTGCGACGAGCGGGGTAGCGGGTGAGGGTGGGGGCGCGCGGGGCAGGGCTTTGTAGACTGAGCGGCGCCGGCCGGCGCGTACGGCGGCATGCTTTGATAGGAATGGCAACAGCGCATGAATTCGGTGCGGAGCGGCAACAGCTTATGACACGGGATGGTTTATACTAATAAGTCAATTCAAATTTATACGATATTTATTTTTGTATGAAATAAAAAATGATAAATTACCAATAATTTATCTTTACTATTGTAATCTATAAACACAATACTACCTCTTATTAAAGCCGATGCAGATATTTCGGAAACACCTTATATATATATATTTTTTTTTTGTGTCTCTTTAACTCCGTTTACATTCAGCCCATTTCCTCGGCAACTTGAATGAAATAGGAAATAACGTCGATAGGTGAATGTGTAAAGAAGTCGCTTACCGTTCACACTATTTCCTCGACGTTTCTACAGGAATATATTTCCGGTAGGGCGAGTGTCAACGTCCTGATGTAAATGGTTGTTTAGTTTATTATTAATTTTGGAGCTGGCAATATGCAATAAATAATGCCATAGAAAGAAAGAAAAGAGAAAGGTGCTAACAGTACCTATTCAATAGTGTTATTCATTCTGCTGTTTCGGTGTATAACTATTATCATTTTGTATTATGGCAAAACAATATTCTTATGAACGAGAAAGTCATACATTGTCATTTTAAGTTATTTAAGATTCAACTTTATTTCAAGATTTTCCAGCAGGTTTCTTTGTACATGCTATGTTTTACACAGTACGTGATATACTTACGTGTTGTGTTATCCCAGTTGGCGCAGGTGTCGGGCGGGCACGCGGTGGCGGCGGCCCCCGAGCCCGCGCCGCGACAGCCCATGCCGCAGCCCATGAGTCTGCTGCAGGTACGCAATACTTATAACTATTTAACATTGTATTTGTAGATGATGGCTTGCTGTCTGAAATTTTCCAATATCTCACACTGAGCAGTTTTATTATTTTTTTGCGGAGGATTCATCTGACTTTTAAAAGACGATTTCCTCTAACTTTTTCCATTGTAATTTGTTTCCACCACCACTATAAATCGCCTCTAGTGGCCGGTTTCTATATTTAAGAAATTATTTGTACTTACAGATGATTTAATTTTTGAAAGAAAATGAATCGGTTTCGAATTCTTGGATATAAAAACTAGACAAATGAGTTCAGCCTTGATAAGTTGTATTCAAACGACGAACTAACTAAAATATTGATGATATCAGAATTAAAATCACCATTGCTATCATACAGATGTTAAACAAAAGTATGGAGCAGCAGCAAAAGCAGCAGCAGCAGCAGCAACAACAACAACAGCAGCAGCAGCAGCAGCAACAACAACAGCAGCAGCAACAACAGCAGCAACAGCAACAACAACAGCAGCAGCAGCAACAACAGCCGCACATACCGCAGGAGCTCCTATACAAGCTCTTGCAAGTGCAGGTAAATATTTACTTCCAAATTAGGTAGTGTAAATATGTCCATGTAAACTTTGAAGTAATGGAGTATACTAACCTACTAAAAAAATGTTTTTGATAAAAATATGGATTGAGTTTATCCTCGCCTCTCCAGAAAAAATATCATAGTGGACAACGTTTTCTGGATATAAATGACCTTATTTGAAAGTGACCTAATTGACAAATATAAATTACTTGAGGCGTTCCTTTATCTCACATGATATTACATATTTAGGTTGAAGATTTTAAAATAATGGCAATCAAGTATGCGGTTATTATTTTATAAATCCTAGTACTATAATATGATTACAATGTGTTTGTGTTTCTGTCAGCAACACCAGCAGCAGCAGCAACAGCAGGCTGCGGCGTCTGGCGGCGGCGAGATGGGCGGGCTGGGCCCGGCTGACAGGGAGCTGTTACAGCGACCAGAGGCTCAGGCCATCGTGCGCGGTCAGTACCTCTACATCTTATGACGCCACTATCCTTTCTGAGGTCACACTCACTGATCAACGTACTCTCAATGCACGGGCTGTCACCAATTCACGTGCATGCCGAGTCGCGATATTTGAACGTAGTCGAAACAAAATTAGTATGACTGCTTCAAGTTGTAGCTACCGACTTGATGCAGACCAACGGGCAACTATATTTTAAGCAATACTGCCTTTGTCCTATAATATTCAATTAGGTAAATTATTCCAATACATAAGTATTTTATGCTACCACGATACGTATAAATTATACGCTATTAAAATTGATCTAATGAAAACTAGCTTCGAAACGTTTCATAAACTGAACTTGTCGAGTGTCGGAGACGCTCGACTAGTCTCATCAGCCCCGAAACTATATTAATCCTTGTGACCCAAAAAGGTCTTAAAGTATACAGTAAATAATGTAAATATCGTAAGCTGGATACTACATAATAGCTCGTCTGTCTTGCCACTAACTAAGTTATCATAACAAATCGTTGAATCCTGTGTATGTACCAGGTTTGAAGACCGGCGAGATAACGGCGCAGCACCTGATGCAGCAGCTGAGCAACCCCGGCCTGCAGAGCCGCCACCGCGAGGTGCTGCTCACCATCCTGCGCCTGCACCAGCACCAGAGACAGGTCAGCATTACTTACGGAAAACATTAACAACAATTTTCAAATGGATTCTATTTGAAACAATATTTAGACATAAGGAAATGTATTTCAAATTCACATCTCTTGCAGTGAAAGTTACCTATCTATATGTTATTTAATTAAATTCAGAATTATTTGATGACAACAACAACGACAAACAATAACGCCTCTATTTACAATACATAACGATAACAATGTACGGAAATCATGTGGATAAAATTCAATTAACATATTCTCTGGTTTTTACGACTTAAAAAAATTTTGGAACTAAATAAATATCATAAGATCTTCTCATCTTTAAGGTTCTCTAAATATTTAGAAAAAGTGTCAGGTCACAGGCTCTCAGGTGTGACCCAGTGGTCACACTGATCATCACTCGCTTATTATACCTTTTACCACACAGATCAGAGACAGTATTGTATAGTCAGATACAGTACAGTAGAGACAGTTTTTTTTTTGTAAAATTATATATAACTAACATATGTATTGTGGTCAGATGGGAGAGTCCCCGCTGCCGGGCCCCCCGCACCTCGTGGTGCCCCCGCACCACCAGCCGCTGCGACTGTCGCCGCTGCCGCACCAAGGTCAGTCACTCTTCAATATGCTGTACTAAATGTTACACGAAGTTTTATTACTAATCTAACTTACGGACGCGGTTTTCCGACTGTTATGAATTATAACTGGCCTTTGAAACACTGGTCGACATCTTTTTTATCACGTTAGTTACTTAAAATAATTTTAATCACGTTCGCACAAATTCGCGAATACATGAGTGCGAATTAGCATGCTAAGATTTTGCGCTATGCATGCTTCTATGGATATAAGAATGTTGCTAGCAGAATCTTTGTGAATTAATGTAACGTGGCGTCTCATATGCCTGCAACCTCTTGTAAATATATGAATTTTATAAAAAAATTGAATGTGAGTTACCAACATCAGCCTGCTCTAAGATGCGACTAAAGGTTTTATGTTGATAGGCCAATCAGAAGCCAGGGTTTGGCTTTATCTAACTAATATTGTAACCGTATATTAACGTGTCGTTTCTCTCACGGACGCAGCGTTCTGTGTGTCGCCTATAATGGCCACCAGTCCGAACACGCTAGCCGTACACCATCCAGGTAGTATATGTTTCATTTCGATAGATATAAACAATATTTTGTACCAGGAAATAAACTGTTCAATATTAAGATGCTAAACGTTAGAGCGTCATAATATTATTGGTTCAAACATAACTGCATCGGAGCATTTGTATGACGGTTGAGTACCTCATCAATCTACGAATATGCATAAGGTACTCTAATCATCTATTTACTGCTTATGATACTTGTATGACGTTTGTGAAGTGCGGTATATGCTATGTAACAAAACCACACATGTCGCTGTCGTATGAACTTGTTACTGACGGCGTCTTACCTCGTGTTCAGAGCTCCGTTAAGTTTTACCCCTACTATACTTAAAAAACGACGCTTTATCCCCTATGTAATTGTTATATGCATCTAAAATTAATGAATGAACTCTTCTGGCAGGCGTGCCGGGCCGTATACCTTCGCCACGCGAGTTAGCCGCACACACGCAGTCCATAATGCAGAACGCGCTCATCAAGAAGAAGCTGGAGGAGCAGCGTGAGAACTACCGCCGCCGCCAGGAGATGCAGCAGCCCAAGCAGTCCACGCCCATCTCCTTCACGCCCACGTCGGTACGTAAGCAGACACACACGATCGCACTCACAATTACAAGCTCACACATACACAAACAAATACACAGTCATATATATACCGTGCAGGAATTTGGGGGATTCCAAAGGAAACTCAATAATTGTGTACTTAATATATTTATGTTGCTTCAGACACGTACAAGGTTATGTATGGAAGAATTCTAAATGGTAAATGACCCACAGATACAAAAAAGCTTAAAAACTAATTACGCCTAATTGGCGGGACGCGTTGCGTTGCTCTTAGGAAGAGTGCAGGCGCTGCGCTCGAACATATACAATCAATCCCCACAAACACACTACACCCACACATGCACACAATAGCAGTACTGGGTTCCAACTAGTTCCACCACAAATGTGACGTTGCTGCTAACTATTGTAGCGGGACTGGACCAGAAACATGTGCTGATTGCCATCGGCACTATGAACAAGGGCCACATTCTATTATGCCCAATAGACGAAGGCCGTGAGAAGGACTCAGGTGTAGAGTGAGGGATAAAATAGGCGCCTATTATACGATGTACCTAAACTTGTCAGCGCTAATAATTATAGAAAGATGAAAGAAAGATCCTTGGCCTATTAGTGGGACCACAGTCTCATTGTATGTCAAAGGCCTTCCTAGACCTAAAATTAACAATGATACATAAAATTATGCGTGTTTTGGTCATAAATTGTCGTATAAGAGGAGATTAAATGATACGATTGTAATGTTTTCTTTCATGTTAAGGTATTACGTAAGATGACAGCGGAGAAAGAGTCAGACGCGCCCAGTCCAAAGCAGAATCAGTGGTCGCAGCCGCCCAAGGTCCCGCAGGGCAGGCCCATAGTCAAGGTGAGATATAAAACGTCCTGGCATCCCAATCACTCACTTTAATATTATGATCACGCATTTCTCATATTAATCACCAAAAAAAAAAAGAAAATAAATTCATGAATTTCAAATAACAACGTGGTTTCCAAATCCCCTTTACTGTACTACTCTACTTATTTCTCTAGACAATTTGTAATATTTGTCATTTAACGAAGAATCTTTTGTTTTCAGTCACTCTTTCTCTACTGTGACTTTAATGATAAAGATAATCCATAAAAGGGTCTATAAATTTATATTTAAATATATATCCCATAAATATATGTTAAAACTAACATGCTCAGTTATGGTTGATTGTATCACTGTTTCTAAGCCCCACCATTTAGCAGAGTAACAAGATGTTATATATTTTCAGGGTAACCAAAGCGGCACGGCACCCACGATCGGTTACGCATCACCGAATGATTACCAACAGCATTATATGAATCAACAGCAGGTAAGATCTTTATCATTTATTCCCTTCTGCTCTACTGTCTTACAGTGAATTCACACCAATGATCGACGTTTATGTAAAGTTTAGTAGCACATAATGCGCAAGCATTATTGAAATTTCCCATCCCTAGACCAAGCTGGCCCGAACCGGCCAAACTAGCAATAAAAATATGTCCCTAAATGATAAAAACTTAGATCCAGCCATCCCTTGTTGTTTTGCTTTATTAAGATTGTTAGCAACGCACTAAGTCGAGGTCCGAACCCCTCAGGGGGTGCCCTTAGTAGACGTTGCTAACGTAGTTAGTTTTTCCTATTGCTCTGGCTGGAGGCCTTAAGGTCCTCGCCAAAAGTCCGGTGAAGCAGTCAAAGCCTGCGCTCAGGCTAACTGCAAAGATATATACCAAAAAACAATAATATTGAAATAAATTACAAATTGACATTATAGAACAGACATCATTTAATCAAGGTAAGAATTTGAATAGTGTATAACATATTAGGATTGTTTATAATATATATAGGATAATAATATTGCTGTGTGTTGTATTACAGCAAATGCTCGGTGGAGTTCGTCCCTTCCCTCATCCCCAACAGAGGCAACAAGTACCTAATTCAGTAAGTTTTATACACCATACCTCCAAAATGACTTGCATTTTCTTAAATATTTGTCACATCCTAGCCCTCTTACGCACTTGCGCTTAACCGCGGGGGCGGCTAGCCGCATTTCCAGTTTAATATGCAACCGCTTGTGATTGTACGCACTTAATTGCAAGCGGTTGCATATTAAACTGGAAATGCGGCTAGCCGCCCCCGCGGTTAACCGCAAGTGCGTAAGGGGGCTAAGTCTTTTGAAAGCAGTGTTGGAACATGTCTTAGTTATTTTCATAAGTTTTTTTTACGAACACCAGCCACAAGTTTATATTTTCTGAGTTTACCGTGTAATTTGTTAGAAAAAGTGTTATAGTATCTTATAGTGTATCTAAATATATGTATTTTTGTTTATAGTATAACAACATGAACAACATGGCTCGCGGCATGGCCGGCGGCACCTCTCTACACAAGCTGCTCATCCAGTCGCACCAAAGGAGTCTTAATGGTGAGCTATTATTAGGATTTACAAATTAAGGTACTATTCAAACTTGGATACCTAGCTAGTTTCTTGAGTGTATTGACCCGTACAGATGTAAAAAACATGTCGCTCGTAACCTGTGCATGTTTTGTATTTAATTGGTATATGCGTAAACTAAAAAAAGAAGAAAACAGTTATGCAGTTAATTTCCGCAATGACTCTTAAGTAGTTATTTTATTCCTCTGACTTGCGTTGTGATAGATGTTTCATGAAATATATCATTAACTAACTGAATGCCTTGGCACCCACAACGCTATGTGTTTACAGTAATATAATTCACGGGCATACATAAGCGCGTACATGCACAAATACCTTTTCTGGGCTTGAATTTTCTATCCTGTTTCTCCGGAAGTGGTCGCAAGCTGACTGACATTATATATATATTATATAGATAGTTTAAAAGTGAGTATGTGTGTTGCGTTGCATAGAGCTGGGAGGCGCGGGCGGCACGGGCGGCGGCGACAACCAGCTGGCGCGCTGGTTCTCGCCCGAGCTGCTGGCGCGCGCCTCGGCCGGCAAGCTGCCCTCCGTGCACGTGCCCAACGCGCTCTCGCTCGAGGACCTGGAGCGCCACCACCAGCCCTCCGCGCCCGTGCACAACTGAACACCTCCAGCACCACCACCAACAACAACAACACCACCACCGACGACGAACCACTGCTCATTCGCGATCCCTCTGATACCAATTGTATGAAATTGTCAAACTCCATTTAGAATAATATAGTATTAAATCTACTCCCTTTGTATAAAAGCCGTGGTAAAACCCTGTAAGAGAGCAATATAGACTCCAGTTTATGCGCAAAAATAGCGTAAATTAATGACGTAACGCGTAAACATTGCAATGTATTGTTATTAAAATTATTTATATTTCTGTGCAAATGTCCATGGTTATATTTGAGGTTTGTAGGTCTGAACATTTGTTTTGGTCGGTAACGATTTGTCGTAAATTGCAATATACTTGAGACAGTGAAACAAAGATAATAACATATTGTACCTTAACTTAAATGTATTGATGAGTCGCATTAAATATGAGAGGCAATTTGTAGATAGAGACTAAGATTTCGCGTACCTACAGTTATAATCTCAAGACATCGAAATACATTGATAACTTACAAGCACGGACGATATATGAAAATGTAGGAAATAGTAAGTTAATGTATAACGTAAGACCGGATTCTGCCTGTTTAATACTTTGTTGAAATTGATTAAAACGTCCGCGACTTGTATTTTAATCGTTATGTTCTAGAAATCTCAAATGAATATAGTGTTTCAAAAACAAGCATAAGATATCAATGTTCCCTTGATGAAAGATTATATTTATACACCAAGGTGATACAGCCGACGATGGGTAACAATTTTGATGTATTCATTTGTGTAGCCAGTTTTGACCGATAGTCATTATTTCAGCCCGCCGTCGGCTCCCCTGACTTCCATTGACTACATTACGTTGGAGTGGTCACTCCTTCCATGGCGATCATGGACGCGAGCGCTGAACGCAAGAAACAATACGGCCAAATTGGAAAGTAACCTCATTTGATCTGGTTTTCTTGTTTTCGGTGCTAGGTTAGGTCACTTGAGATGTAAGCGAGTGAGATCGGATGAATGTGTGAGTGTGTGTCTATACGTATGTCTACGGTTGTGTTTGTAAGCATTTTTGTTACTACGTCGTTTATGTGAGGAGAAGGATTTTTGTTGATAAAATAATAATAGAAGTATTGTCATTCCCCGCGTCTGTACTCAGCGAGACCGAGGGACAGACATAGGTAGGGCGACCGTTTTAGTTCCGAATCGCGATTTCATTTTGTAATACGATTTTGGAATTTGGCACAAGTGTACAAACAAAAAAAAATACATTTGTGTTTTAAATTCCCCGAATATATTTTTTTATGAATTTTACGATTCGCGTGCGATTTTAGCGATTCTTTTTTCATCATTGAGACCTGAGCTAGATGCATGTCAATTATAATTTCAGATAGCCGCGCGGTACGAGCGTACACACCGGGATTGTTACGATCCCGGCTGTGTACGTCTGAGTACGCCCTTACGACAAATGTAGAGTATTACCGTCCAGAAAGCGTATGTCAATCTCTTTGTTCGAAACTCAGCAATTATACTACGTACATAACGCCTATGCCTTTTAATTCTATAGTATTATAAACCCATTGTTTTAGACCCGCGACATGATTGTTCAGAGTGGACAAATTAACTAAAGTATAGGTGCATGTTTTAAAGTTACTAATGTGAAATGTTTATTTAAATATGGACTGGTATTTTGGACGAGGGGCGTATTTAGGATAGATGTTCATGATCTGTTCTCCTCACAATTATGTGTAAATGGTAGGTTCAAATTTGCCAATAAATTGTTTGATTTTTAACACATGAAATAACCGCTAAGTGAAATAAAAAAATCGATCACCGTTTTCCTGGTTATATATCTGTTATGTTATACATGAGGGGCTTGATTGGGCATCTTGTTGAATACGTCCCTCGATCAAACAGTCATCCCCTGTATAGTTGTAGTTGTCCAGATATAGAACGGTCCATCTGAACGTAAACATGGTCGCATAGCGCAGGTTTCAAAACATTTTGATGACATTTTGAGACGGATTTGAAGATATAATACTCTAATCATGAATTGATATGATTTTTATTTGTGAGAGGACGTGGTACCGTTAGTGGAGCATGAGATGCGACACTGGCGGTACCAAGGTACCAAGTTAGTGGTTTTAGTGGCGAAATTTCAGTTAAACGGGAGCCGTGGCGACTTGCACGGTGGCACGCTGCGGTGCCGTCGCTTACTTATAACAACAAAATAAGTAAGCTTTAATTTATTGAATAAAGAAAAAATTTAAAGTTCATGACTTGTTTTATTGTTTGTAAAAACCCTGTTAACATTTTTGGTGCAAAACTGTTATTATTTTGTTTGGCCCAAAAAAAAAAAGAGTTATCAAATCAAGGATGTGTCGTTCCATCTAAGCGTAGATTGTATTTGGAATTTATTTCCAAAAAAAGCAAGTTACCATCAAACCATTTTGTGAAAGATAGGATGTTCCTTATTAATTACAAAATAAAAAAAATACATTGTTTAAGTCTTTAATTTTATTTATTATGTTTTAGTACATGTGTTTTCCTGTAAATAACAGTTTTCGTTGTTGATTTTTCCGGGGTTCCGCTTCGTTATTCTGCTGACCTTTGTATGTACACAACTACGATACTTCAGTTGCTTATCGAACGCAAAACTAGAAAACTAAACGATATTATAATTACAAGCATTCTGGCTATAACGTTTGCGTGGCATGGTGCGGTATAAAAATACTGTTTCTTTAGTGGTATTGATTTAAAAAATATTCGCATAAACAATAATTATTATGTTGATTTCACTTAACAAGCAAAATTAAAATGTAAACCCTACTTCATATAATTAAATGAACTTCATTACATGAGAAGGAGGACAAAATTAAAAACCAATTTAATAAAAATCAAAAGGTTAGCTAAATTGCAATGCAGGTATCACTTCAAAACAGAAAATTAATAAAAACACCGATATCATTACGTTATTTCTTCAATATCTAAAAACGCTACTCCTAAAAGCACATTAATCTGAAAATTCACATTCAAAATCACATAATATGATACTTAAATATACCGGGATGTTTGATTACATTATTGTGCACTAATTACAGGTTCGTGGCAGACTTCACGGGATGAAAAATAAAATAAAAAAAGCGGTACGTGTATTCTCAACGTTGGCTGGGAGTGTACTAAACCGGGCAGCGGGCTTGGCTGCTAGCCCGGCCTCAGCTCGTCGCTATCTCGCGAATCACGATTTCGTCACAGACATGCGCAGTAAGCTGTAGCCGCGTACCGTTCGTTGGATCAATATAAATAACCTTGATACATGTAGTTGAACACTGAATAATAGATACAAGTTTAGCAAGCACGTTGAGCACTCATTTAAAACTGCCGTCTACAGGAGTCTTAATAATGTTATGTTATTTTTGACTGCCTTTTTTGCGCATTGGATTAGTGATATTGACCTCGTTTTTTTGATTAATTAAGTCTCTTAATTTATGTACGACACAATTTAAAGTTCGGACTAACTCCCGACCATCCTGTTAATTTATGCGGTCTCATTTGCATCGTTTCTGGGTTATTTGTAAGAGATTTCAATTCGACTATTTGTTTTGTACCTATGTATGTTGTACGATATCTTTTGAATTCGATTGATTTCAGGTCAGAGAGTAATCCAAGAAAGGGTTCATCAAAATTGACTCAGCAGAATCAATTTGGAAAAAATACCAGGAATTCCAAAACAAAAATGTGTAATTTGTTTTTTCCTCCAATTGCTTCTTTATCATTGCAGTCGGTTTTTTACTTAGTTCTGCTTAGTTCTGCCATTTATATGGAAAATTCACTTGAGTCTTTTTGGCATAAAATATGCCTTGCGGTAATTTCTGTTAATGTGCAACTATTTCTATCTTATTTCATGGAATATAGGAAACTTTACCGTTCCAAGGCATTCATTACATATTTCGGAGAAGTCGATTATACCTGCGGGTCGTTCAAATGATTTTCTTGGAAAGCGGAAACTAATTCTGGGCGTTACAATCCATTGCTGTTTCAGTTACCTACTTAGGTTTAGATTATGGGCGGAACCCATATTGTTATTCCACTTTAGAGTACATCGAAGTTAGATCCCTTCTTCTTCGGAAATAAAGTATTTCCTTCAGACACAAGAACTGTAAGTGAACATTTTTGTGATTTTTATTTCGTCTGATGCCTAATATTGCACATAAATCGAATGCCAAGCACCTATTAATATATTTTTAATGAATTTGCCTTTTCTTGTTTTTATTGTCATCATAGCAAAACGAGTTGGTCAAGACGATTATTGGTATTAAATGTGTTGACCTGTTGCTTTCAAACTACTTTTAGAATTAATTCATTGTAAGAATCTACTTACATACAGTGAATCCACGAGATCTACGGTTTTTTTTAAAGTTCAATGATTTTGGCTTTATACCTATGCGCAATAACTAAATACTGAATATTCTAGTAGGTATGTGTAATTATTTGGCAGTTTCTATTTTTCGCCTCTACTACGCGATTATGATATCATGCTCAATTTATCCACGCCCACTTGTATTTATTCGTAATCCGCTTATTCAAGTAAACTTAATTTGTAGCCTCTAAAATGCCATGCGGAAACAGATTTTTTTGTTCCAAACTCTTGACTCTACAATAAAGGACTGTAACTAGCAAGAAAAGCAGCCAAATGATACATGCGATAGAAGGCTTGAGTCTAAACTTCAATTTTGTACATTAAGCCAGATTAAAATGAGATCGGCCAGCTTTGTGTGTGTTGAATACAGTGGCCTTTTTTGTCTAAGTGGTGAAAATCATGAATTCACCCTACGACGTGGAGATATTTCGGACTTCCACGAGATAAAAACACCACAGTCGACGGGCTATCATCAAAGCATACTCGACGCGGCTTCGGTCGGTTAAAATAATGGCCTAGCAGCCTTTGTTCTCCCAATAATAATGATTTTTCAATTTAAACTGTTATGCTTGTTACGTTTATGTCTGAATTCCTTCAATGATTAAAGTTACAGATATTGTTGCAGCAAAACGAATGCAAAATATTCGATCAATTAATTTATTTTCGTTGTACCATAATATACTTATACCCACCCGTTTGTTGTGTTTTTGAAGTAATATTTATCATACTTCCCTTTCATATCGGTAGATAAAACATTCCATTTCTTGAACCTAAAATACATCACACAGCCTTCCTTGAATCTTAGAATAAATATTTTTGGTATAAAAAATAAGAATGAAGATCTACATCATCACGAATACTAACCAATGCAGAGAAACAGGCGAATTGAACTGGACACTACATCCCTATCCTTTATATTTTTATTACTTGATATAATTTTATTAATGCGAAAGTAACTACCAATCTGTTACTTTATAGGGCTAAATAGCTAACTTAAACTTGCGTCAGGTTCAAGCCCGGATTCTGATCCCAAGAAAGGACAAAGACTACTGCCGCGATAACCGATACCCCTGTAACTTTCTACTAGGAGAACCTCACTAATTTTATACTTTATTTATTATTTATTATAGCGGCAACAGAAACACTGATGGTATTTCCAACTCTAGCTATAACGATTCCTGAGACCACTGATATACAAACGGACAGCGGAGGGTTAGTAATAGGGTCCTATAGGCACCCTTCGGGAACGGAATCATAAATACTTTTCTATTATCCTTTTGAATGACTAAAATAGCCTTGTCAGGTAAAAATTGGACCCAAGTTTTTATTGTATTCGAAACCGTTGACCCAAGAACGAATCTACTATAATGATGACTATTATTGTAACGACTGCCTATCTATTGTGATTCATTTTGCAATTGTGCTGGTAAAACGTAAGATGTCTGGTAACGGTAAGAGTTATTATCCTTTTAATTCCTATCGTTACGAAAAACGAAAACGAAATCCACTCTTATTTTTCTTCCTAGCTATGTTGGAGTCGGCTTCCAGTCTTAGCCGATTCATCTGAATTTTACGAGCGGTCTACCTGACCTCCAAAATACAAAACCACCTGGACCCATGGATTACCTACAGTAAAACTTTGTCTTGAAAATTGACAATTTATTTTGCTTACTTTGCTAATTAATTATTACTTTGTAGTGGTATCGACATTTCTTAGACATTATAATAACAATAAACAATAAGATCAAACGATAACATGTAAGTAATTAGTTGTTAAAATCATGTAAGTAATCGAATGTTTGAACAAAATATTCTTTGATATAAGTAATTTCTTCTAGGGGACCACAAGTAGGTGTTTAGTATATGGAACACAACTAATTATCACTGATATCAACGCACAACACATGTAAAAGAAAAACGATAAGAATCTCTTAATGTGAGCCTCCGCGTATCTAGTTGTTCTGGCCGAGTGGTTCGACGAAATTGGAATATTCATACATAGATTTAGGTTACTTTGTATCATGCTAAGTAGGTACATATAAATAATATATTTTATACCACCTAACTTATGCGTTAGATAGTTAGTTATCTAAAAACTTATTTTAGGGCCAATTATCACTAAAAATCACAATGTTTTCCCAATATTTTCACGCGAAAGCACTAAAACGACAATTTGTTTTATATCACTTGACAGATGTGATGACATAAGCTAACCAATGCGACTTTCTATACAACTACGCAGTTTTGATACTATTAGTAGCGACTAATTGACTGGTTACAAAACAAATACGTCACAAAAAAACTCGCGAATGTTCGAAAACGTGACACGAACTCTCAGTTTGCACAAAACATCAGGACGACGTGGCGGGAAGAAGAAATCCAACAAAGGATCAACGGATCAATGTGAGCGAGCGTCCGACACACCCGCTGAGCCACAACGACGCTCGTCCGTCGAATGAAATGACTTACATTTCGTACGCGTTCGTTTGGTGGAGCCCTAGTCGACACGGAGGGGCGTGGGTCGCTGTTCATGCGCCATACTAACCCGCCAGCAGTCGCCATCCGCGCCCGAGAGAGACGAACAAATTGAACAAAGAGAAACAGGAATCATACACTAGTCAAGTATTGATGCATATTGCATTTACACTAAAATGCACGTTTCCCGAACGAGTGCACGATAAAGGAGTCTAAGTTGTTGATTTAATTATTGTATTTTTCAAAGGTTAGTGCTTCTTTGAATACGTAATTTAACCTGATACGCGGTGTTAATAACACATGCATGATGGCGTCGTGAACGTTTCGTATTGATTTAAGATCTATAAGGTTAAATGAGGGAGCCAGTGCATGTCGTTATAAGTGCTAGCACCGAGTGAAAAAATATACTATGAAAATAAACGTTGTGATTGCCCTAGAAATAGGTAAAGTAGTGTTGTAGGCTATTAAAACTCATCAATCTTATGTAAGTATTGATTAGCTCGAGCATATGCTAGGTATAAGTAGGCATCTAGGCACCTATTGTACTTATAACATGTTGATTTATGTTGTGATATATCAGGTATCAGATAACTTACTGTTACCTAATGTATGTTTTTTGCTATTTGTTAGCTGCTCAAGTGGATCAAGATTGGCCATCGGGCCTATATTAAAAATGTCTTCGATTAAAAGGTATGTCGCAGATAAATTAATAAGATTTTTTTATTAGACTATAGTTTTCTAATTACTTACCTATAGTTTGATACATTTGTATAAACAAACATACTGCATATTTTTTTATTGAAAAGTTGATGATTCGAAAAATACAATTTCCGGTTATGGATCAAACTACAAATGAAATAAAGAAAAAATAATTTATATTAAGTACATATTTTTCTTAAAAAAATTATAGTAAGAGCTTTTGGGATTAACACTCATTTTTCATTAAATAGTATGAAGTACTTAAGTATGAAGAAATATAAGATCATTGTATTGATATTCAAGAGCTTAGATAGCGCGTGCCGCCATTTTGTTTCGACCGAGTTCATTTCTTTCGACGCTACGGCGCGAAGGGGACGTTGCTTTACGTTACTAGAATCACGAGAGGTTTTGCGCACGACGCTGGTGAATGATGTCAATGGCGGACATATTATTGCGCAAAAATAAAATGTGTGTCTGTTAAAATGTGCGTGCGATGTTGCACATTTGCAACATAATTAAACCGTCCAGATTGATGTGTGTTCTATAATTTGCGTACTTTGAAATAGTTTGATTAGAAGGTAGGTCATTGCTCTTTATTTTGATCGTGTGGAAATTTCCGTTTGAATGACTTCTTACTTTTGTAGCTACCTATTTAAATTGTGCATATCAAATAAATTACGTACTTACGTATTTGTTGTGATACAAAACTACGTTTTGTTTTTCCTATTGTTTTGAACTTATGCGTCGATGCATGAAATCTTCCTACTTATTTTTAATCATTAGTAATAAATAGCATGATACATTCTGATTTTAGTAACATGTGATAATGATTATTTCAGATGTTATTTATTATCTCTATACATGTAGAAGTTAGTGTTGCCAATCGTAATCGTGTCTTTTCTTAAGTTTTGCGTTTCTTTCTACTCAGAAAAAATTCAACGGCTTTATGTTGTTATATTTAATTGTTATTTTATGTTTGTAGTACATTTGCATGATAGTTTCTGAAATACCTTCAAAAAAAAATGACGAGGTACTGCCTCCTTTCTAACTAGCAGTGTTGGTCGTAATCTTGTATTTTTTTCCATGTTGTCCTATTTCGTGATTTGGGTACTTCCTTTTTATTGGCGATGTCATTGACGAATTCTTTATCTTAATAACGACTGAATAATTATAACTTTTTATACTATAATTATATTATTTTTTTAATGTTTTATACAAGAGATGGTAAATAGTTTGGATCACTTGACGTGGTTATGCCGAAGTGGCAAAATTAGCTGGAGCAACTAGTGACGTGCTTTGTTTTGTGAGATGGAACAAAATGTAGGTATTTGTCCTACATAGGTATAATGATGATAAAACTACAACTGAACAAGAACTTAAAATGCTTTGATTTTACAATAATTAAAATGCTTTGATTTTACACTGACTAAAATCAACTGATTTTAATTTGAGACCATCGCGACTCTACTTAAGCTTGATTTTAATTTTGTTTTTTAGTTAGTACGTGTGTAGTATCATGAGTAGCTAGAAAAAAAATGCCTAATAATAATTATTAAGTCTGCGGAAAGAGAACCGTCGTAGGATTGAGGGCGCTACTGAGATAAATTACATTTGACACTGTTTTAAAAACTGATGCCTCAGCATACTGAGACTATAAAATCTATACATATTTATAAAATAATGTCAGAATATAATATTTTCGAATATAGTCTTTATCATTATTTTATGTAATTACTGTAATGTTATCATAATATTAGTTCCATTTCACGCCACGACAATAATTCTCTTTCCGCACAGACTACGCTTCTGTCGTTATTGTAAAAGTATTTCTGAACGATGAGTATCTGTGATACATAGGTACTCAAATGTCCTTTTTGATTGCAAGTTGGTTTTTTGTAGTATTTTGAAAACTGCATAAAATTCGAACTAAAGATTTTAACTTTTTCAGTCACCTGCGTTTGGAGACATATGAAGATAAATGTGTCCACATTGAAAAATAAATATCGTTTGCACTGCCGCTTAGTGTACCAAACCGAGTTTAAGGGTGTGAGCGCACGTGTCTTGAGTTTGGGGTAGTGGTGACAAACAGACTATCCGAACCTAAGAAGTGTCTTATTGTGAACAAGATTGTGCCCCACATTTGTGTCAGAATAATTGTTGTGCTAACATATGTTTGTTTGAAAAGGCTAGTTAGAAAAAGGGTAATTAAATGTTTTAGACCAGTAGAAATAGAATAAAATATGTATGGCATCTAATATGCCATTATATCATCAGAATTTAATATGTAGGTAACGAATACTAAATAAATGGTTATGTTTCGCATCGATTTACGTCATGATTGCCACCACATCCGTGCCGTGCTGGAATCGGGCACTCAAATCGGACCGCGGTATACTTCAGAGTCGTCCACCGCATATGACTAAATTACTACGATCATTGTTTCTTTTAACAATACCTGTGACTCTTTGTGTTTATTATGATGATAGTGATATCGTTGACACTTTAGCAGTTGCTAGTTCGCGCGTATTATCAATGTAGAATTAAGTTTCACATTCACATTCGCTCGAATATATTGACGTGGCATTCGTGCTTTTCAAGCAGTCTTGGTCGCATAAGTTGAGTTTGTTTAGAATGTGGTGTCTTGTCCAGTGAAGCCAAACATTCTGAAAATGTACGAAAGTGAACGATCAGTAAAAAATATTTATAAAAGGTGTTTACAGGAGTTCCTGATCTATCCATTGTACGAACTAATGGTTCTACTTTCGTAGAACTTTGTTAGTTTCAAATACAATTTGAATAAACTATTAGCTGCCGTCCACATCTGACGAACGAGAATTGCACCTTTATACGGACAGTTCGCGAGCATGGTGGAATGCACTAGTGTTAACAACGCCGTCCTCCAGACGTGCGCGCCGCTCGCGAGCGGTTGTTCGTGTAATGCTCGTTCGGTGCGCGTTCGTCAGATCGGGACGCTTTATTAATGAAGTCTACAAATTGTTGTGTACTCTAGAGAGTTTTACTTGTTTCATTAATTAGTTATCCACAATGACATCATACATAACCGTGGCCGCCTTCAATTCGATACGATTATTCAGAATGTGCTTGTGGCCCATTGCCCGTGTGGTAGTCCTTGAATGTTGAGCTAAACAGCTCGTCAATTGGGTTTCAGATATAGACAGGTGAACATACGTTTAGTTTTACAAAGATTTCCTTTGTTTTAGTAATCTTCACGACTTTGATGTCGCCACTTCTAATAAGCCACGCCTTAGACCTTGATTTAAACTTAGGCGGTAGGCAGTTCTGCGACTCGACATGTTACGACAGAACACGTTTTGTTTGATTTTATAGTGGATGCTTAACTCATTTCTATCGGAAAGTTTTTGTTACTATAATTTACGGGCACAACTTCACCACCTCATCACCACAAAAACCAGTTTCTTTTGTATGGTAAGCATTTACCTCATCTGTTGTATGTCGCAACAAGTCTTTTGAAAAGTGTGAATTCAATTGTGTTTATCACAGTTTACTATTCAACGATTCTTAGATTGAATGATAATTATTTATTACTATTAGCCTTAACAAGACCGAATGTAAATTCGTCATGGTAATTAAGGCATCTTTAACGCTCGTGCAGACGACGTCGCGGTGGCACCGCCGAAAAAATGCACAAGGGACGATTCCGCCGTCGCTCTGTAGTTTCTTTTTCATTTTGTTACACTTTTACTGGCTGCCGAAGACCATGGCTAGCAATGGACTACAGTTAAGCTTATATTGAAATAAAAACAAAAGACGGAGGCGCGGCAAGGGCGAGATCGCGTGCGGCAGCGGTGCGACTGCTGCACGCCGTCTAAACGAACGCTTACGTGTTGTATATCTTTTGTTTTAAACAACTTTTTGTATCATTGTTACATTGTTTTAAAGGAACTTTGTGTGTCTTTTGTTACGTATGTATTAAAGAACTTTGTGAGTTAGCAATGAAACGTACCTGGAATGTGAGTTAAGCTTGCCTCCGTGTCTCGAATATCACGGCCAGGTATGCACAAAATGTTAGTAACTAAGAATGTTCTGTGTGTGTTATGTATCTTTTGCCAGAATTCACGTATTACTGTGTAAATAAGTAGTTTATAACTACTTTTACAGAGTTTCTCGTATACATATATCAAGCATTGTATAAGCGTTCTTTCTGTTTGCAGCTTGCTACGTTTTTTTAATTAAACAAACTAAAACGAGCTTATAGATTCTAATGTTAAAACTAAGTAATAACAAGTTCATTGGCATACAGCTGTCTTACATTTGTAGACAATTACGAAGTAACAATACTATATTCGTGCCTTTATTGTTTCAACATTCAAATGTTCGTTGATCTTAAAACGTCGTGTATGTGAATTGAAAAATTTAATGTATTTCTATTGGTCAAATATTGTGTTGTTTGCCAGGTGCAATTCTGCTGTGGAAATGATTGCCCAATTCTCCTGTAATTATACTCAGTCTTTCACTGAGAACTTTCATTTAATAAATCTTATATCGTGTTTTGTCGACGATAGAGATAACTGGCTCACTTATCGATTGCATTCTGTTGTGATTGATCGAATTTACTGTCCTTGTAAAATGTTATCCCATTAAAGCGAATTTTAAAATGCTTTAGCGTGTTTCAATCTTAATTAAATTTTGCATAGAACTGTTTCTGTGCAAGAATTAAATTATGTAACGTTTTTATTTATTTCTTCCCTATTTATCATGTCTTCTTGGCTTATAGCAGATTTCTTTCTATTCCCACATTTACTGAGAATGCCCAAAAAAGAAGCTAACAGATTTAGACGTTTCTATACCGATATGTAAAGTTTTGGTTTTAGTGTGTGCGTTATTGTATAAATAATACTGAAATTATTTTTCAGCTTCAGAGATGGATTTGGATTACGACGGGAAGTTCGAGGAAATGAAGAAGTACATACCGTTTTTGGACAACATGATAGAAAGACTGGAGGCTACCAGCAGTCCGCATTCCATAAATCCTCGACAAGCTCAGCTCGATAAGATTCGATCTCTGAGAGATTTGCTTTTAAACAGAAAGAAAAGGTTTTAACATATTTTTATAAACTTTTTCAATGGCTTAGTATAGATTTATGTAAATATGTTGTATAAATTACGCTTTTATATTAACTCAATTCAACAAGCATATTAAATTTGGAGTATTTTGGATAAGTGTTGAGATCAATGAACATAAAGTTTATTGTATGAACAATTCTTTTCATTTCCTTGTTTTTTCTAGAATGAAAATGGCGAACTTGAAGAAATGTGAACAAGTTTTAGTGAACTTGTACGCCAAAGTAGAACAGGTTAGTTTTTGACGGTATTTTATCGTTGCTGACACTAATACTTTAAATAACTATTAATACTATATATTTATTACAGAGAGAAGCAAACGCGGCTGGTTTAATGGGACTCGATCCTGTATTTTCTATAGACGCTCCGACGGAACAAGAAAAGTCAGCCTTGGAGGCTGTTAGAAATAAGCTTAAAACCGTAGTTCAACGGGAACAAGAGGAGGTACTGGACACACTGCCTGAAATTTTAAGAGGTAACGAACTCGAAGATGTCCACACATCGGGTTCTAAGGAACCGGCACTCTTTCAGAGAAGGCCACACAAAGCTTCGTTATCCCCCACACGTGCCACGGCCAATAAAACAAGTGAGGAAAAGGTTTCTCCATCAAGCTCGAAACGAAATTATACACGAGTGTTGGTATCTCCCGAAAGTAGCTCGAAGCGATGGTCCACATCTGAAACAGCAACAGAAGAAAAACCGCTTTTTAGCAGACGATCACCCCGTAGATCTCCGAGACGGCACTCTCCTTCTTACCATAAAAGAGAAAGAAAAAAGTCTTCAAAAGAGTCTAGCACACCACGCAAAGCTAAAGACTTAAACATTACATTAAATGTGCCTGAAGACAGTTTGAGCTCTCTGAATACTAAAGACATATTTACTAGAATAATAAACTGTCGTGATACTGATGTAGACATTGATACCCTACGAGAGCTGCGTAAGCAAATTCTCACCGAACTTCAAAAGACTGGAGCAAGAGAAGACATATCCGACTTAATTCTTAAATCGTATAAAAAGAAAAAACAACCAAAGAAAGAAGAAGTAGAAGAGGGAGAACTATCTGATAGTGAGAGTGAAGTGATCGAAAACATATATGGTAATTTAGTTCTTAAAGATCAAAACGAGTCTAAAAGCGGATCTGACAAAAATACACCACGAAAGATTCAAATATGCCTTGTAATTAATTCTGATAAAGAAAATCCTGATGCTAATGCAGAATTGACCAAGAAACCAGAATTTTTAGAATTAGAAATGTTCAACAAAGAAAGTAAAAAGGATAAAGAAGTAAATTCTGCAAAAAATGTCAGCTCAGCTAACAGCGTAAACGTCGAAATAAAAACTGGTACAGATAGTAAAGATAATCTTCAGTATACTTCTACCAAATACAGTAATAAACCCAGTGTTATTAAAGAGGACGCAAAAAACAATTCTAAGAAAGAACAAACTAAATTACATTCTCATAAAGATGATGTTAAAAGTTCTAATAACAGTGGGCAAAGTAACACGAAAAGTGATAAAACTCAAAGTAAAAACAGTAAAGAGGTAGTTAAAGAAAAGAATGATCTCGAGGTAATAACTGTTGATGATGATAATCAGTGTACTACCAATGTAAAACAAAATTTGACTGACCAACAATCTAAACAGAATGTCTCACAAGACCGTCAAAATCAGAATGTAGACATAGAAATTGTAACCCAAGAATCGGTTCAAAATAAAGCAAACTTTTATAAACCTATAAATAGTGAAACAAAGACAGATGCCATATTTTCAAAAGCCGTAACTTCTACCGAGAATAATGTTGAGGAGAATATAGAAATACCATTATTAAATGAACCAACTGTTCATTCAAGACCAACTGATAATAAAGTTTCGGAGATAGATATTTTACAAGCTCTTAAAAATGAAATCTTGAGCGAATCAATAACTCTTCCTGGCTCTGAAGCTACACCACTTTTGCACCAACCAAAACTTACAAAAGTAGCAAATACCATGGAGATATTGCCTAAAAAACGAATATCTATTGAAAAATACAAAGCAAAGGTTGTTACAACACCAAAGTTACATTTAGATGAGAGTATCTCTGCCAAAGAAGAGCATATTAGAAAGACAAGTCTAAAATTAACTGAAAAAGAGTGTGAAAGATTCAATATACCTACATTATCATATGATGAAGACAGCTCAAGTGGTGATGGTGATATTTTGCCTAAAAAAGTGTACAGTGCTCTTGCTCCTAAATCACCAGATCATGATGATTTAAGTAATATTGGATCAGTTCCTCCTGTCATCATACCTGCAGATCCTGTCAAAGCAGTGCCGGTTCAAAAAGTTGACGTAGACATGAGAACTTTGCCAATTTTAGCAAAAAGTAATGATACGACAGCATTTGGAACTGTATCCCTAAACCAAGAATCAGCGGTTGATAAAAAAAGTAATAATACAAAATTAGATCAGGGCAGAACTTTAAACAAACCATTAATTGACCCACGTAAGAGACGCGATTCAACAAATGTTCAACCTAGTAATCAATATTCTAGTCCTCATGGCAATATAGACAGAACATCTAGGTCAATATATCCTAATAAAACTCCAAGTCCCGCTAGTAATTTGACACCGAACGCTAGAAACGTAAATGAAATGACTCCGAGCCACCAACAATCTTTTGAAACTGACCCATCGAATAACAAACATGTTTATGTTCCATCATTTTCTGCTTTTGAATCTCGCGATAGTGAAAACTCAGTCGCCAGAGAATCGCGTTGGGATAGAGTCGAGCAACCTATTGAAAGAAAATCTCGCTTTGACGACCACGGAGACGCTAGTTGGAGTTCAAGTGACGTGTCTCAAAGTACACGTTATAGCGACTCATTTACGGGCGACAAGCACAAAGGTCAAAGACATGACAGATATAGTATTGATAGTCGAGACTCTTATATGAATAAAAGAGTAGAGTGCTCTCAGACTTCTACCACATCATTCGGGAGGTCTGACTTACCGATGTCTTCGCCTTCATATGGTAGACAAGACAAACCGATGACCCCGCTACATCCGTTTGGACGATCTGACTGCTCTTCGACATCAAACCTTCCTTATGGCTTATTAGACTGTCCTTCTACACCAAGCCATCCTTTTGGAAGAAGTGAATGCCCATCAACTCCTAGCCATCCGTTTGGAAGAAGTGATTGCCCATCTACTCCAAGTCACCCATTCGGACGAAGTGAGTGTCCGCCTACACCAAGTCACCCATTTGGACGAAGCGAGTGCCCGCCTACGCCAAGTCACCCATTTGGGCGAAGCGAGTGCCCGCCTACGCCAAGTCACCCATTTGGACGGAGCGAGTGCCCACCTACGCCAAGTCACCCATTTGGGCGAAGCGAGTGCCCGCCTACGCCAAGTCATCCATTCGGAAGAAGTGAATGCCCCAGTACTCCAACACACTCATTTGGTGTCAGCGAATGTCCACCTTCAATAAATTTATTTGGTAGAATTGATTGTCAACCTACGCCAAATCATCCGTTTGGGATACGAGAACGTACGCAGACACCCAGTCAGCCATTTAGTCGATCGGAAACAACGACTAATCAGTTCATCAGATCAGAACAAAATACTCCAAAGTATACTAAAGATCCAAGACTTGTTAGAAAAGACTATGATGCTAACACACATTACGAAGATAGAGATCGTGCATCTTATAAAGATCGCGAATACTACCGCGACAATTCTTATAAAACACATAAATCGTTTAGTGGATCCGATACCTATCATGCCCATGAGAGAGAACGAGGTAGAAATAGCAAATATAGATATTATGCTCCTGATCTGAGTACTCGTCAATTACAGCACGACCAGCCAAGAAATGATCATAGAACTATAGTTTCAATGCCCAAGGGTTCTGAAAATGATCCAAGACAAAGAGGGCGATTTAATAACGAAACCAGAGGCAGAGAAGATTTTAGATATAGGCATGGTAACCAACGAGAAAGAAGTGTTGGGCGTGAAAGAAGTGTAGGGCGCGAAACGCATGAAAGAAGCGTTGGTCGAAATGTGCGAACAGAAGATACCTTTACTCGAAACATATCGAGAGCACAAAGCGTCGGAAGGAATTCATCTATAGATCAAGAAAACAAAAGCCGTTCAGTTCAAGCTCATACTGCTCGCTCATTTACTATTGACACTAGTGTTAACGCAACGTTTCAAAAATTCTTGGAACGCGGCAAGGGTATACAGCTGCTAGAGCAGAATTTTGATGATAGACGACGAAGGGCAGCGAGTGTAGGGCGATCCTTAGTTCAAAAGCCTAAGGAACGCAGTTTTACTAAAGAGCTATCGCCAAGTACTGAGATTTCTAAAAAAAGAGATCAATTTAGAAGGGCGTCAAGTGTCGGAAGAGATCTTGCTCACAATGCTGCAGAAAATAAGAGCTTCCAAGAAATTAAGGCTGATTTTAAAACATACAGGTTTCCTGCTAATGCATTTTGTAAATTTGACACTGCCAAAATACGACAAATTGATACCAAACCAAAACCTTCTGCTGACCATTTAAATCGCAGTAGAAAAGACTTTTATGATAAGCAAAAAGAAGAAAAGCGTGGGTATGATTCATTAAAACTAAGTAACATGAAATATTCTCCACGAAAGAATAATAGAGATCCAAGAATGCGTAGAGACTACGAGACTAATACTAAAAGTACTGGCGACGAAAAGTACTACCGTAGTAACGATCCTCGCTCTCGGAAAAGTGGAATTGTTTACTCCAATGACAATATTGTTAAGGGAGCTATTCTTACATCCGGTTATGGAGTAAAAAATTACAAGATTCCGAAAATAAAACGTGCTGAGGAGCCACAGCCTCCAAAAGAGGAATTACCTGTCAAAGTAGTTGAAAAGGAGAAAAGTGTCGAGAAAAATAATCAAAAGCTAAAAGAAACGATGATGGAACAAGGAAATAAAGATAAAAATAAAGAAATCAAACAGAAAAATGCTGCTGGAGTCGCGTTGGAGAAGGTTAAAGAACCTATAAAAGACATTAAAAGTAAAGATATACTAAAAGAAAAACCTAAAGATAAGGATGTGGTATCTGATTCCGAGACTGACAAACAAAAGAAACAACAAAAAAATGACAGCTCATCAGATGAGCATATTGAGAAAAGACAAACAAGGTCAAGTAGAAGAATTGTTGAAGCAAAATCTGTACCGGAAAGCTTTACGAAACCGAAGAAGAATAAGAAACTTGTCATTGAAGACTCTGATTCCGAATTGGAAATAGATGAAACAGTTAACACCATGGACGATACGAGTGTTTCGGAGACCAGCACCCCTGTCAGTCCAGTAAAATTGAACGACAAAACCGTTTTTATGAAGCCGAGCGCCGTAGATATTGATACAAACTTTGGTTTAGAGGAACTAGAAATGTTTTCGGATAACGTTGTTTCGGACCCTGTCATCGATAATATTAATGCGCTAATTGCTGACCTAGACAACGATCTCGATACATCGAAGAATGAAACGGGTAATAACTTTACAAAGGAAATTACTCTCGAGAATATGATGCAGAATATTTCTTCGCCTCAAGAAGACAGTGCTAGCAGAAGCGCAGAAGAATTTACAAAAGCGTTTCAGCCTGTTGAAACTACCCCAAAATCATCTGAGGAAAATTCACAAGAAAGCATTTCGACAGATGTAGGCAGTCTCGATAAAGATATTAAAAGTGCTGATTTGGGCGATGATAAATCAACAGAAGAGGAAGGCGATTCAAAATCCGATGAACCTGAAAATAAAATTGGTGAAAACGTAACTATAAACGAACCTGAAAAAATCGTATCTGAAGATAACGTTGCGCCCGTACAGCCTGTAGTTTCTAATTCAGAGAAGCAATTAACCGTGGAAAAACAGAATGAGGACACTGTTTCTACTAGCGAATCTAATAAAGATGCTAATACAGCAAAAATAGAAGAGCAAGATGTAGATGGCTGTTCGACACCCGACAGTACTATAAACACTGATGATGTTCAAGATAAACCTACAAAAGAAGATGTGCCTGACAGTACTAATGAAGTGCAAAGCGAAACCAATGTGACATCCTCTGATTCTACTGAACCTAAACCTAGCTCGTCGCAGCCAGAAGGAACAGACTTGGATTCTATTGGAAGCTTGCTTTCAATTTTGCAGAATAAATCCAAAATAAAAGATCTTCTTAGTATGTTAAGTGATCAATCGGGTGACAATGAAAAAATTAAGAAAAAACTCGAGAAACTGAGTGAAATAGTATCAGATGATGAAAATGACAGCCAGCCAAATGAAGAACCAAGCAATAGTGAAGCTGTAATTCCTAAAATATCAGAAACTAAAGAATCAGAAAAAGTAGACATTGCTAAAGAAGAGGAAAAGCCAATAGTAGATGACGAGGGTGATAAAAAAAGTGAAATAGATTGTGATGCTGACAAAACTGAAGATTTTCATGACATGGAAGAAGAGCCGGTGACTGAAAATAAACCTAAAAAGAAAGTGCCCGGTAGAAAAGGTAAGTTTGCAAGAAAATATAAAGCTAGAATGGCGAAAGTAGCTGCCGCATCAGCAGCAAAACGAGTCACTCGAGCAACGGCAACGACTAGTGAAACAAAACCAAAACCTAAGAAACCACCACGCGAGTTAATGCAACTGCATGAGGACATAAGAGAAATGTTTATCAAGGAGGATATTTTAAATACTACTTCAGGCATAAGAATGTGTCGATTAGCAAAATTAGTAGATGAAACTAAAACAACTCAGAAGGAAGAAATAGTTCTTCCCGAAGCAGAACCCATAGTTGTATTAGAAAAGTTTAAAAATACTGCAGACAAAATCAACGAGCAACCTGAAAAAGTAAGGAAAAAGCCTGGTCCTAAGCCAAAACCTAAAGCAAGTGCTCCTGAAAGTTCACCTGAAACAGAAAAGGTAGTTAAACAGAAACCTGGGCCTAAATCGAAAACAAGAGCTAGCAAAGAAGCAGACCCATATGATTTTGACACAGACTCGGTTGCTGACACAAACACTGAAAAAGCTAGTGACGACGAGTCTGAGACAAGCAGCGATTCCGAACTCGGATCCATAGCATCAGCCAAGAGCATTAGCGGTAGTAATGAATTACTTACAGACATAAAAAAGAAACCTAAACGAAAACGGCCAAGGCGTGGCTGGCAAGATGGGGTTATAAAGCCAAAACATAAAAAGAAAAAAGTGGAAACAAAAGAACAGCTTTCAGAAAGCCCAAAAGATACCCAAAAGATAGATATAGTACCAGCCGCAAAGCCAAGTTTTGTTCCCGATCTAAACTGTTTCACGGATAGAAGTTACTGTTTTCGTAAGAATGAATTTAACTATTCGTGCCGTTTATGTGCGTATGATGGTAGAGACATTGTTCATCATTATAAGAACGAACATCCTCACGTAGAGATTCCGCTATCTAGAATAGCACCGCAAGTAGCCAAAGAAGCTATTGAACAGTGTAAAGACCTTGATTTCAAAATTGTTGGAAAGATACCTTCATCTAAATACGTCTGTGCGTTCTGTTTCAAAGAGTTTCCAAACAATAGCTCAGTTTTAGAAACATTCTTTTGGCATGTTGTGAGTATGCACACTGGCGAATATAAGTATGACTGTTCTATATGTGTTAACGAAAGCCGATGTGCGTCCAGTTTGGATATCCCACCACCACCACCAGATCCGGTCGGCCAACTTATTGGCTACATCTGCAGGAAATGCAACTTTATACAATTGTCCCTAGAAAATTTAAAGACCCACGTTATTGTACGACATAACGATGAACAAACAGCCGTATACACGATCAATTTAGCGGCTATGTCGAAAAAGGATTTCAAAGAATTCTTGCGTCGGTGCAATGCAGCGGAAGTAAATAAATTACAGGTTACAAAACAACTTCAAGAAACAACAGTCAAAAAGATAAACGTCGTAACCGAATCTGGTTCGCCTCAGTCCAAGCCTATCGCTGCCCTTACCAATATCCAGTCCAAGATAACTTTTGAAGCTGATGACACTGCTAGTGAAATCTCTGCTCGCACACAAAGCCTAGGTTCCAGTCAGCCTGAAATTAAAATTGAACGTTTGGAGACCGATAATACGGATGAAATTCTCCATAGCGAGCCTCAGTCTGACCATAATGAAATTAATAGACCTGCGGAAGTCGAAGGATTACAACCTATCCAAACATCTAGTTTAGAAATACCTACCTCACAAACTAGTGTATCTTCAATGGTTGACGACGAATCCAGTCAAGCGTCTGACGATATTATTGACTGTCCACATTTCAAGATCAACATCACTGCATCAGGCGCAAAGGAATACATTTGTTGCATCAATGGAAAGGATAACCACTTTAAGACGACTCTACTGATCTCCATGAAAAAACATGTTCAAATGAAGCACTCTGAAAATTGGGACGGATACTGTTTTGTTTGCAAAGTTATAGTAACACCACAAGGAGCTCACCCCTTCAAAGACTGTTTGCAACACTATCTGGACAAACATATTGATAACTTCCCTGTTTACCAAGAAGAAACTGCTCAGACTCCGGTAACAAACAGTCCGGTTCACACTAAAAGTTACATTAACGTTCGACCTTTGTCGCAATTGATATCACCTGAAATTGCTGAGAAAGAATGTCCGACGCTCCCGGTTATCCAGAATGTTATAAGCTTGGGTCCGCAACCAGTTGAAGCTCCCCGACCGAACCCGTCTTATCCAGCAGTTATACAAGAGAAGAAGCCTTCCGAAGTTCCCTTCAGATATGAGGAAATACAAGCTGAAGTGATGTCAAAGAAGCACCGCGTAGTGCTCGAAACAATGATGGCTCGAGAAAAGTTGATTAACGTTTACAAATGCGCGGGTCGATTCTGTTCGTTTTCATCTGATTCGGCGGAAGACTCGTTATTACATGCGTCCACGCATCAGCGGATCGGAGGCATTGATGCGTTGAACTGTTGCTATTGTGACTTCGACGCGATGGGGAATGCTATTGACTTGGTGATGCACGTGTTTCGCATGCACGGGCACTGCCAGTTCGCGTGCGGGCAGTGCTTCTACCGCGCGGCGGCCAGCCAGTCGGTGGGAGTGCATATGTCCCGGGTGCATGGCGTCAACTTAGCCGCGGCGGCCGTGCTGCGGGCGACCGCTGTCAAACCCAACACTGTTGCCGAACCTTTGATGACACGAGAACAAGCTGTGCCATATTACATCTGCAAACATGGTTAGTATCTATTTCAACTATATTAATGAATATGAATTAGTAGTAACCGAGCTAATCATCGAAAACAACAGTATATTTAGTGTAGGATGACATAAATCTATTAGTTAATCTAGATTTTTAAAGTAACTCAATAAACACGTAACAAAACAGTATTATCATGAGTATAATGTCAAATATACATAATTGCGAGGAAAGCGATAAATTTTAAATAGTAGATCGATAGTTTTTAATTAAATGGCATAAAAAAAGGCTTTATTACATAGGTAAAAGAGTTAATTATATAAAGAGAAACAGACTCTTCTCCACCACACTTTATCTTAGAATGCTGTATTAAGACTATTGAACAATAGAGATAATTTTAATAATCTTCTTTATCTACCTAATGTTCTTCTTCTTCTCTCTGTCTACGTCACAAAGAAATCATTAATATATATTTTATTATTATATTTCCAGTGGAATCAGATGACGTGTGCAAGTTCCGTACCTACACCCCGGATAAGTTCTGCGAACATTTGCAGCAGAGACACGCCGACGCCACTGCACACCCTTGTTATGTAAGTATATTATAAAATCAGTACATACTGAAATATACATAAAGAAATACATTACATTTTCCATGTAAATGCATGTACATGAAGTATATTTCATTAAATGAGTGTATATTGCTTGATTTCATCATCATCGTCATTAGCCATCTCCAATTGTACGCAGCTTTGTTCTATTCTTGCTTGTTACATTAAAAAAGTTTCTAAACAAACTGAAATACATATTGACATATAAATTATGCAAAAAATGCACGTGTCGTCAAGTTGAATTAACTACATTTACTTACATAAATAATATTGCTTGTAAAGCTAAAATAACCAACAATAAATAAATACATTTAATTGCTTTAAATTTTATTTGCCTTTCTTGAAGCTGTATTTGACTTAGGACTTGTCTAATTTTCACACTATTTCTCTCCAATCTAATAACAAAACTTCATTTTCTTTCAGCTATGTCCCACAGAAGCTCCAACCGCATCGGAATTGGTTCAGCACATGAAGTCCCACGGCTTGAAGCTGTACCAGTGCACGTGGTGCGTGTTCGGCGCTAACAACGAGATGGAGTTGTTGGCTCATTACTCTATGACACACCCGACGAAGCTGCCGCAGACCTACGTCAGGATTATTACGAATAAGGTATGTATAAATAATAATATAATATAAAAAATAACATATTCTGAAGGGGAATTGTCTGGTTTGTGAAAGCCAAGTTTCTATTCTGTATGATTTTATGGCAATCGGTAATACGAAACGTACAAATATAGTAGATCACAGCAATTTCTTGAGATTAATTACTAAAAAAAACTTGAGTTTATTAACTATTTTGAACTGCCATATAAAACCCAAAGGCTGTTGTGATAAAATACTACTACTACTAATACTATCTTTTGCTATCAATACCTACAAAAAAGACAAAAAAATAATTAAATATTTAATTTTAATTACAGGAGGGTTCCAGCGAATTAAGGGTTCTACCATTAGCCTTCTTGAACAAGCTGAAGGTAGCCACAGAAGATGTCAGTCCGACAGTAGCCAAGGAGAACCCAGCTCGCGAGGCAGAACGATCTCTAGACCTCGAGAAACTAATAGGACTTACCATGATGACCGAACCTATAATCAATGAAACTGTACCGTTAGAAACCATGGACAGTCTAGAGACTGCAGCACTACCGGATCAAACGCTACACTCAGTCACATCCCTAATTAATCCACAAATAGATGTTAGTCCTATTGTACCAGAAATCAGTCAAGTCACAGGAAAGGTAGAGACTGTAGTCAATATAGAGGCGGTACCTATTGCTACAGTAGATCCGCTGCCTCAAGTAGTCCCAGTGATTGTGTCGGTCAAAACAGAACCTGTAGATAAGCCCAAGCCCATGCCGAGCGAGATCGTTGTGTTGGATAGTGACGATGAAGATACCCCAGTTCCTAAAGAAACTAACGAAAGCATCGAGACCGTAGACCTCTCTGATCAAGATTCCGCAAGCCCTCAAAAACAACCTGTAAGTAAATGGAAACGTCAAGATCAGCAAAAAGTGTGCCCCAAATGTGTGACCGTTTGCAGAACTCGGAATGGATTGAAGAAGCATTTGTATTACTGTTATCGCAATAAGGACGAACCCTGCAAATGTCCACATTGCCACTACTATGCCAAAGACAGGGAGGACATCATACGACATTATGACACCAGTCATAATGAGAAAGATACTTACATGTGTGGCATATGTAACCTCACCCTCTTCTCAGTAACTCTCGTCAAAAGACACATGAAGAATATACACAAAGAAAAGGATTTTGTAATATCGTCCAATTTACAAATGGGAGCTTTCTGCTACACTGTTAATGTTGCTCCGCAAGAGTTAGTGAAAAAGAAGCAGGCAGCCGCAACTGACACAGCAAAACGACGCTTCTGGCCGCATGAAATTAACCAGTTACCAATAAACCCTATTCTAGACCAGTTAGTTTATTGCGAGCAGTGCGGGTTCAGTACTAAGGTGCGGTTGAACATGTTCCGTCACCTGCAGCTGCACGCGCAGCAGCAGCCGGTCGCGCAGACGGCGCCCGTCAACCCCGTGCCGCACCTGCACAGCAACGAGAAGCACTTCGACAAGATGGTGAACCTGGCCTCCAGCTCCTCCAGCGTGGCTCGCAAGGGCCCCGGGCCCCCGCCGCCCGAGCGCCCCGCCGCCGCCAGCTTCGTGGCTGTCCGCATGCCCGCAGAGACCGCCGCTAGGTATCCGAAACAAATATCCGCGAGAGAACGCAACACCTGCGGAGCTATCGGCTGCACCTACATCTCCGTCGACGAGGCCATGCTCAAGCGTCACTGGGAAGCGCTACACTCCGGAAATACTAACTTCCGCTGCGTACACTGCCCCCAGACGCAAACCCTCGACACTTCGCGGCCGCTGACCGCCCCTCGAGTACTATCTCATTTAAGGATGCACGACGGCACGCTGTACGCCTGTTCAAAGTGCCACTATTATCACTACAAGCGTGACTTCTTAGAGAGACATCTAACGGAGACTCACCAGAACACAGGCGAGCTGCTGATCGTGCGGGAGGAGGCCAAGCCCGCGGCCAGCGCGCCCCCGCCCGCCGCCGCGCCCCCCGCGCCCCCCGCGCCCACCATGGACCTCAAGCCCTGGCAGTGCGGCTTCTGCAAGTTCAAGAGCATGCTGCGACCCGAAGTCATCGACCACTGTTTCAACATCCACCAGTCTAAGATGCAGTTCAGATGCGCATACTGTCCGTACCGAGCATCTGCGATAGAGAATGTTAACAATCATTTGGCGCACTCACACGCTAACGAGCCCGAAGAAGTTATATATTATTACTACCGGGAGGGATCTTTACCCGACGAGGACGGGGTCTCGAGGTGGATGAAACAGCGGCAGAAGATGGGCTCCAACGTGGCCGAGATCAAGACTGAGGAGCGAGCCTCGCCAATCCAGCCACCTCTGACACCAGTCACCATCGACCTGAACTTAGTGAAGACTGAGGTGGAGTGCGAGCCTAGTCCAGGAGCTGTGGAGACGATAGAAGACTTATGTAAGAGATTCGGCCAGTTCTGCGACCCGAATGGAATCAAGTACAAGTGCCCGTTATGCAACGTTGTCATGGAGGACACGAGGGAAGCCATGCAGTCGCACTTGTATGAAGAACTTAAATATAGAAAGTAAGTACATAACTAAAGGTAAGCCTTTGTAACCAAAATAATGAATATCATTAACTTTCTTGTACTGAACGGTTGTTACTAGTCTAACCGTTAATTAACAGACTCGACATATTATTTTTTCTAAATTATATTAATAGGCAGAATTATGCTATTACGTATTTTAAAAGGCATTGACTATATTCAATATAGTCAATGCTGAAAAGAAACATTCTAGTAAAGCAATAATCTAAACAATATTAAATTATTTTTCCAGGTGGGGTTGCGGTCTCTGCACCTACAAAGCTTTCCACAAAGCGGGGCTCAGCGACCACATGACGTCAGAGCATCGGCGCCAATCTGACCACATACAACTGCCCACCAACACCAGCATAGAAACCTGGGTCACTGCCCAACTCGACCACCAAGCAACCATCATAGACAAGCACAAGACCAACTTGGCTAAACAAAAGATAGTCGTAGAACGAGCCGTACCCGGACCGTCAACCGCACCTGCTAAGGTCACTGAACTTCAAAAGACATTCACAGTGGCCGATTTGGAAAATGCTTTCGGTTCTCTGGGGACCTCTAAGAATATGATGTACTGTTGCCCCAAATGTGGAATTTTGCAAAAGGATGAAGCGCAAATGCGTGATCATTTGGAAACTGAGTTGAATAAAATAAGGTAAGTGATTTATTTAAAAGTTTGCTTTGCTTATTTATTGTCTTATATTGCTTTGAATACGTTATTGTGATATAAATAGATTAGATGAAATTTTAGTAAAACGTGTTAACTATTTCTAAATATAATTTATTTAATTATAGGTGGGGTTGCAACAACTGTCCTGAGAAGTTCCAGACATACCACGAGGCTCAATTCCACTGCAAAACCCACGATGTCCCATCCAACCCTAAGGAGGCGATACGCGCGCCAGCCATGCGGGCCGCGTGGGTGTCCGCCATACTACAAACACAGAGGGACCAACTCAGAACCGCTCCCACACCTTACGTCACTGACACATACTCCCCAGAGAGCGTAGAACCGGAAAACTCCCTTCTCGTTGTACGCTACGAAGAGAGAGTCCCTACTCCCGATCAGACGAGGAGAAAGAGACCTGTAGCTGTAAATGATAGTGATGATGAACGACTGGTCATCGACGAGCCGGCGCGGAAGAAGCCCAACTTGCGGGCCTGCATGTACTGCGACTTCAAGGTCAAACACCAAGGCGTCTGGCGAGAACACATCCTAAAGCACTTCAATCTTAAACCTTACACGTGCTACTACTGCGAATTCAGCAGCTACAGGCAAAGCGTCGTAAACCATACTGAAAGAATGCATCCGAACCAACCGATGCGCTTGAAACTCACAGAAATGCCTACTGAGGGACCTATAATAAACTCTCCAAAGAAAAAACCATTAGATGACGACCCATCCAAAGTAATATGCTTGATCTGTGAAAAGTCGTTCTCTGAAACAGAGGCTGAAGCTCACTTACATGACAAAATTAAACCAGAATTTGCAAAGAAGGGAGATGTAGTTGTGAAGTGCTGTATCTGCCTACATCTGCGCCTTGATGTTAAATCATTACAGGATCATCATAATAAAGCACATCCCAACCAACAAGTGAACTACGCATTGTTCAAACTACACTTCGACACAAGAGAAACACATAACTGCGATCATTGTAACTCAGGATTTAAATACTTAAGAGATCTAAAATCTCACCATAATGCCGTGCACGCTACACACCCACTGAGATACACTACAACGCCATACATGCCGCAAACTGAGTCTGGAAGCAGACAGTCGTTAACAAAGAGATTAGCCAGGAAATCTACTACTAAACTGCCTGGAAACAAGTCTGTAGCCAAGAAATCGACGACTAAACTACCCTATAGTGATTCTAGCAGTTCCGACGAAGAATATTCTTATTATAACACTCGGCCGGAATCCCTGGAAAAGTACGCTAACGTGACTACGCTTATGTCATTCTGTAACAGAATGGTTCCTTTTACTTTAAAGAAGTTAAGTGAAATAATTAACATTGAACCCAAAGTGATGGTAGAAGACATTAAAAACTCTAACCCCAGTGATATGACACGCTAAAGTGAACCTTTGTGGTATTTTGGACGAACAATATTAATAAATAGATTTAAGTTAGGATTATGATTATCGGTCGGATGTTAGTAGTTTATCATCGCTTGGCGATTTAAAACGCTTATATTGTTAGAATAAAGACTATTTACATCGTAATTATTACGATTTGCATGTTTCATGTTGCATTGCAGGTAAAGCAAGTGCATAAGACTATACTGTGTTTGTGAAGTGCGTACATCTGTGGACAGATAATTAAGAGTGAAAAGGCCAAACTAGAATATCCTTTTTTACTTATGTAAATTGATGTATACATAGCTTGCAATAGAGTAAACTGTATTTACTTGAGGTACCATTAGAAATTAGAAGTATAAAGAAATTAATAGACACATTTACACACTATTTACTTCAAACTTAGTGGCACACATTTAGTAGCTTATAAGCAGTTAAAATAGCCCTTTTAGCCTCTTTTTCTATTGAAAAAATACGACTTAACATTTTGCGGACTAAAAGATAACTATATCAAACATTAATTAGTATGGAAATCTGTGATTTACGATACATTCTTGTAAGATTTATATTTTTAGTAATATTTAGGGTATGTATAAAATGATTTTGAGCATTTATTAAGCGGTTGAGTTCCTTTTTTGTTTTCTTTGGGCCGTGGAGTTGACGGAAAAGTATTTCATGTATTTACCATGAGGGCGGCATCACACGTTGTTTCCAATTCTCTTACCAACAAAATGGACGGATAGTGAGCGTTGTGTCTCAGATTCCTTTGGGCTAACGCGTGAAGCCAGCCAGAAGCTCATAAATATAAATTGCCTAAGTATGATCACGTAAAATAATCCTTGTAGTGTTACCTGTATTATTCTTATAAGTATTAAGTAATATCATATTTTTAGAACCTTTTTAATAAGTCTTAGAGCCTGCGCAAACGATGAACAATGGCGGATAAAAATATGTCTGCATTTCGCTCATTTTTCTTTCCCATATTGGTGATATTGGATATTGTGCGCAAATTTGAACCTTATTTTCGTACCAATAAATGCGCACCACAAAAATTCTGTCCGCTACCGTCCGTCGTTTACGCAGGTCTTTAGGTACTTAGATTATGTAAAAGATAGCAATTTTCTAATTTGGATTAGATTGTATAAAGTTGTAATTAAGATTTTTGTAATTTGTAAGTCAAATCCACGGCCCCAACAGAGCCACAATTAAAATATTCTTCCAATTACTATTATTGATTCTATTCTGTAATTCAAAAACTTTTTTTTTCGTGAAATTTGACTATTTCACTGGAAAACGATAAGATAATTATGCATATACCTTGTGTGATTTTTGATGATCATTAAAATACTTGATTTGCCAAATGATAATAATTCAGAAAATAAAGGTTTTTTTTTAATACACAAGACTTTTGAATTTTAGTGTAAAATAGAAAACTATTAAAATGAAGAATGCTATCTGGGACAATACCCTATGACTACATTGCTGCAAATCAAGCGGTTGAGTAGAGCGCATATTTTGTTTAAATGCAGGTTCTGATGAGTTGAATGTAGAGTTTTTTTAGTAAGTATTCCATAGTGATGTTCCCTGAAAACTTGGCAAGCAGAAAAAAAAAATACTCTTGATGACGAAAGAAAAGCGACAGCAATGGTAAGTAAGATTTTCGTATACCTATATAGGGTTTAGTCTCATAAAGTTCAAGTTTCAAAATAACATATTTATGGTAACAAAAAGTTCAAATCTCATATGATCCCGAAACCTCTCAAGTTGCAAAAGATCTACAAAAAAAAAATATTTTTTTTTTATTCGAACTATGACTATTTACGGTGAACCGCGCATCACTTTTATTTTTCGCCTGGTTCAAATGAACGAATGAAGTACATTACTAACACGCCATTTCTGAGCTGGCAATATAATTAATTTTAAACAAGATCCCTCAAAGATTTAGTTTTACAAGCGATTCTACCGCATCATAAATGGCCTTTTGCCTGAATAATTATAAAATAAGGTCTAAGTTACCATGTCTTCTTACGACTTACTAAATTGCTTTGTTTGACCCGTGTCCGCCAAATGGTTCTGCTACGCGCTATGTAGACTAAGAAGGTTTCTGTTTCTTTCGAGGAAGACCAATAACATAAGTTAAGTATAATTTTTTTGTAGAATTTCTAAGCTATTGAAATTAAAAATCGGAGTAATGTTGTGCAGTGCGCATATAGTGCATCTTATCGTTAGAGTAGTTAATAGTGCCATCTATCGTATCATTGGATAACTGTGTTGACTTAGTTGTTAAAGTCCTACAATAGATGGCGTTGGGGGCTACGAATTTAAGCAGAAGCTAACTTTTCACTTTCATATCGACCTGAGTTTTAGATTTGTTTACTGAAAAGATCAAGAATGAGTAAAAGTTTGGGAAACCAAAAGATAACATTTTAGGTTATGGCGTAGATTAAAATGGGTTTTTGTCCTGGGACCATTTGGTATCTCGATCAGCGTTTAAATGATGTTCATAGTTAGGTTAGTAAATTATAAAAGTAATGATAGTAATAAAGTAATATAAGGAAGAATAAATGAAACTTTTGTTGATTATACAAACTGTACCTGCTCAACATTTAGTGCGCCAGAAAATACAAAAGATCATGAATTAAAAAAATTGTTACATAGGTTGTTACCGAGGCACATACTTACCAACTTCATATTTTCTTACAAATAAATGCTATCCATCTTTTTAATGATCACCATCTTCATTGTGTACTTACAGATATAGGTGAGTCATGATAGATTCAAATTAAAAAAAACACAAAATGCTGCAGTGTAATCTAGTTTGTAAGAGATCCAGAAACCGAAATCTAATTTAAAACACTTTTTTTAATAATTTAATATGTTTGTATACAAAAAATTAATCTGTTTCAACGGTGTTCAGGTTATCAGCAACCGCTTACGCATAGACTCGGTTATCTTTAACAAAAAATAGGACCACCTGCCACCTGCAACCGATTTAACTGATTTAAAGTTTACATACCTAACTGATGTAATCACAGATAATTTACAAAAGAAAATCTTGTAAAATATTCCATAAATAAAGTCAAAATAACTCTAGGGCTTGACGTTTCGACCGGGTTACATCGGCCGTGGTCGCAAGCAGACCCTAATCCCCGTTCTATAATATTACTACAAACATGCGGCGCGATGGTTTAAAAGTTATTAAAGTCAAAATGCTAGTTCCTGGGATTAGGTCATTCACACAAAGACCGCATAGTTTTATCAATTGATAGGAACACGTGGTGATAAGTAACCGATTGATTATAGTAATATAGAGGTATAAATATCTTAAATGGTTTACATTTATTTAGTCAATAGTAAAGTATTAGTAGAAATGTTCCGTTTAGTGGTACTGTTCTGTGCTGTAGCTCTTGTGAAGGGCCAGACCACACAGGTGCTTCAATGTGAGTATTTCTAAGGATATTTATATATATGATCTTCTAAATAAGACGTTATTAGTGAAAGTTTGTCTAACTGTTATAGTAAAATTGGTGCTAAAATTATAATGTATTTAGACAGGTCCACATATTACTGTATGATAATAATAATATAATAATAATATAATCATTTATTTTCTCTACACAAGTTACTTACACTAGGCTTAACATTAGGTAAAATACGAACGAGGAGCTAACATTGTAAGAGACTGGTGCCTGAAGTAGGTTTCATTAGAACCTGTAATATGAAAATACGTACGACGTACTCCTAAAATAATGATTATTAAGATCTACTGGTCAATTTTGCAATGACCATTGAAGAAAGCACTTTCTTTCCTAATATCGGACACAAGTTTTGTCAGGCAAATATTTTAAGTATTATCTACACTACTTCTGTTATTAGCGATTTCCTAGTGCCATTCATTCTGTGCAGCCACTTTATTTCTAGTTTATTAATATTGATTGTTTTTATGTATTCTTCGTCAGGTACTCAACATGGCGGAGATTTACCCATCAACGCATACATCGAGGGTTGTAACCAGCCCCCCTGCGACCTGCCACAGCTTGAAGATGCTGTCATCAACATCATATTCCAAGCACGTTAGTATCTCAGTAAATATCTACTTATTTACCAGCTACTAGTTTGAGTTAAAGATTATCCCTCACTTTTGCTCTTTGCCTTCTGATGTTAACGGTAAAGTCCGGGGAAGGCAGACAAAGCCTGCGCTCAGGTTAAGTGCATAGAAGGCTTCACAAAAAAAGCTATTATCCTTCTATTGGCAACACACTGCAAAAAATAGTAAGAACAAAAGAATGCCAGATATGCGATGCTAGCATAATCCCAGTTATGTTGGGTTAGGCTTCCATTCTGCAAAATCCAAAAAACAAAAGTAATTTTGAGTTCGATTGGTGTTTTTTAAACACGATTTTTTTATTTTCCGGTTCCTATTTCGATACTTGAGCACAATAGTTTATGTTTCATCTTTAAGTGCAGATTTCCAAAATTCCGCTCAAAATTAGTTTTTCTCTCCTCTTCTTTAATTTAAGTGGGGCAGCTCCTTCCATTTCCTCCTATCGAGGTATAGCTATATCAGTCAAATTAAAGAGAAGGTTTTGACGCATAAGGAAGTTCAGGAATTGGCACTCGATAGGAGTTTTACTCATTCATCACATAATTTTAGCTAAGTTTGAGCTAAAATTTTGTAAACTTACTCTATACCAGGAGTACTCTTCACCCCTTTTGGAAAGATATACCCTATCGGTAACACCCTACATCATCTCCTCTTGTAGCTTACACCATGTACTCCATGAAGACCTTAGCCACAGCATACCTGGGCTCCATCTTCGGGATACCGTACCCGCTGGGTTCCAACGGTGAGACCTGCAACTTCCTCCAGAACACCTACTGCCCCGTCATGAAGGGAGAGGTGGTGCAGTACGTCCTCAGAATGTTTATTCAATCGACCTTCCCTGTGGTAAGTGATCATTATTATTGGATACATGTTAAAGTTAAAAATTACTGACTTCAATGAAATTGAAGTCAGTAATTTTTGACTGCCTCGTTGGGTTAGTGGTGCTAAGCGCGACTGCTACTTTAGAGGTCTTGGGTTCGATTCTTAAGTCGACCAAGGTGTTATTGGGTTTTTCTATAAAATTCTTAGTGGCATGTCGGAGTTTGGATTTGTGCCCGGTTAGTGGCAATAGGCTCGCCCCCTATTACATGGGACTTAAAAACATATCGGCGAACTGTGGGTGTACATTGGTACACCTCTGCTTACCCCTTCGGGGATACAGGCGTGACGATATGTTATGTTTCAATGAAATTTTTATGGGGTCACTCTACGGTAACCCCAGTGGATGACACAACCAAAAGGATCTACAAATGCCGTAGATAATAGCCTTTTAAATATAAAAAACAAAACATATTACCGAATTGAGAACCTTCTCTTAAAAAAGTATTTTTGTAACACAATATAACATATTTTATGTTAATTTTATCTTTAAACATTAAATTATTAAGATTTTAAGTTATAAATCATCTTTATGAGTATGCTCCAAACACTTTTTCCTAAGGCAACCTTACTACGGTATTTTTTCAACTTTTTTTTTACATTATCATTTTATATTCTGGTACTAATTAACATTTATATTTCAGGGAGTCCAACCAGAGATCGAGTTTAGGATAGTGGATGACGCAAACAAACCGATCGTCTGCATTCGCGTGCCGATCAGGATCGCTCCACCAAACAACAGGATCGCTGATAGCAGCCAGGCAACGCACAACTCTACCATGATTCGGAAACTATTCGGAAAGATCTAAATAAATGTTAAATAAGGATTTACTGTTTTATTTCCAGCATCTTAAAAATCAATAGATTGTTTATATACACTTTATTAAGTTTGAAATGTCTGTCTATCTGTGGGAACGTAGTTTCTAAACGAATAGACCTATCGTGATGCGTTTTTTTTTGTATGAAGGATGACACATTTATTTATTTACTAGCTGTACCCCGCGGTTTCACCCGCGTTAATACCTCTTAATATTACCGGGATAAAAAGCAACGTATATGTTAATCCAGGGTATAACCTATCTAGCGGTTTTTGCGTGAAAGAGTAACAAACATCCACACATCCATTCTCACAAACTTTCACATTTATAATATTAGTAGGATTTAATGATTTACACGGATTGAAGCCAATTACATAAAGCTGATATGATCAAGATGATTCTTAGCTATAAATTATGAAAATCATTTGCAAGTCAAAGATAATCTATAAGCAATTTTTCTAAGCATGTAATTATATTTTCTAATTTATATTATTGTTATTTTTCCTACAATTAATAAATTCCATTCTGTTTTATAACTTGGAGTCTTTCTGGGGGCCGAGTCTGCTATTTACAATGGCTCCAATCGTCTGAGTGGGTGGCAGGTCCATTTTAGGATAATTACGTAGGTAAAACATAATTTTAACGACAAAATTGGCCATTGGGGCGGCCAATGTTGACGTTTTGGTGTTTAGTAGAATGCCAATTATCCTAAAATGGACTTACTAACGCCACCCACTCAGACGATTGGAGCCATTGTAAATAGCAGACTCGGCCCCCTGATCGATTGACCTGTGATATTTACTTAGCCATGATTGCCGTCATGTAATATAACCTGTCTAAAACAATATAACTCACTATAACACTACAGTCGGTAGCACTTCTCGACAGCAAATCAGGCGTTATCATAAATATCTTTGATTTAATCGTAGAGTGTGAACACCTGAGCGTTATCATAATAAGCTAATTATGAGTTATACAATTAGCTCGTACGATTTGATTAGTCTAATCAGTAAGAACGAGAACATTGTTGCAGGATTTATTTTTGTAACAAATACCAAATTCTTAAATACTTTAAAACCATAAGAATTCGTTATATATAGCTAGTAAAAATACGAATAAAATAGAACAAAACTGCTTTCCAGTTATGAGTAAGAAAGCTTTAAATCGTTGATTTACATATTATATACTACGCAATGTATGTAATTTAATAGGTTTAGTCTAGGAATGACTGATTCGCGAAATGACTACATGGTCTATAATTGACCAATTCTTGAAATGTACAATTCTTGAAATGACTGATTCTGCAAATGACTGATTCTATAAAAGACCGATTCTTTTAAAGACCGATACTATAAATGACCTATTCTTCAAATGACTGATTTTCCAATACTATGAATGTTTGTGAATATCGTAAATAAAATGCTGTATACGCTTTTCCAGATAGCTAGACTAGCCATATTGCCATAGTGCATGAACAGTATCACTGAAATAGTTGCAGTGCAGCGCGCTCAAAGCACATCGTTCATTGTTTTCTGAGAGGGACAGCGCGTACGCAGTCCCTCACTACCAAAAATTACGCGTCCGAGTTATCCACATTAGGGATAATCGCAAGGGTCAACCCGCCCGCAGTGCAATGGGAAGGCCTCGCCCTGGGAGAACCGCCTTCATGATCACGGTTTCTCCTACGCCAGGTAAGTATGAATTCTCTAAGTCCGCCTCGGGTAGTCGTTCACTCGCCGAAAATCTTAACACCGCCATTCAGAAAACGGGTGTCAAAGCACAACGCCATCTATCGGGCGAGGGTGAAGTTACGCGTCTACTAAAGCGTGTCACTTGGGACGAATTAGAGGGGTGGCACACAATGGCAACAGTGTTCAATAGAAAGAAAAAAAATATACCATGATTTCAAATGCGAAATATTTTGGGTATTTTGATGCTCAGTTTGTAAAACTATGTGGTTGACCTTCATGCAATCCTAATAAAATGATCAATTTGTACATTACGGGGCTCAGCTACTTAATAAATAAGAAAAACGATGTTTTTTAACAATTCTCTTTATTGTCACGTAGTTACATTCATGATTGGCACGGTACCAGCATTTTAAGCTTGATCGGTGAGTGTGGCGTTAGTGCCTCTGCTGTTGATTGGCTCAACAATCCTGATTGGCACCCGGATGCAGGCCACGGCGGTATTTGAATCATCCATTATCCTAAACTCGATGTCCACTTGAGCTCCCTGAAATATTATGACAAATTACTTACAGAATTTGAACTCTATAATAATAAAAGTCAATATCTAGAACGAAAATTTTGAATAATATAGTTGTAGATCAATGTCAATAATGATAATGTCTTGGAATACACACGGCCATCTGAACACAAACTAGGCAGTGCCTCAAGGGGCATGCAAACTAGACACACAAATATGTTTAAAAATATATATTATTATATTCATATTATAAATACACTGAAAAAATGCTCGAGCATAAGCTCTTCGCACCCACTTGCCCCCCGCATGTGATCATCACACCACCTTTGCGGCGGTTGATCTCAACAGCGATGTCCATCATCAATCATTGCTCATAAGCTTTTTTTACGAATAAAATAAAAAAATATAGCTATAGGATTTCCTATACTAGCGCTTTTTGAATGTTGTCTTGCTAGCGCCTGTACAACGTCAACTGGACGCCAAGCGCTGAGCAGCAAGACAACGAACCTTGAAAGACGATAATATGGGTGTTCCCTTAGTTCCACTTACCAATGGGAAGATCGTCATAATGTACATTCTGAGTTGGTACTGAATAACTTCGCCTCTTATGACTGGGCAGTAGGTGTTGGTAAGGAAGTTGCAAGTTTCAGCATTAGCCCCGAGAGGATAAAATATGGGAAATGTAGAGGGAGGTTGGAACGCCGTCGCTAGAGTCCGCATCGAATGCATGGTGTAAGCTGAAACAGACAAGTTTTCGATAATCTTTTGACCTTGCTTAGGACAGGGGTGCGTGTAAAAGGAGACCTCTGCCGTCGTACTGCAGGATTGGGACGATACGAAATTAGATTAGCATAACATACCATCACGCCTGTATCCCCGAAGGGTTAGGCAGAGGTGTACCAATGTACACCCACAGTTCGCCGATATGTTTAGGTCCCATGTAATAGAGGGCGAGTCTATTGCCACTAACCGGGCACAAATCCAAACTCCGACCTGCTACTGAGAATTTCATAGAAAAACCCAATAACACCTTAGTCGACTCGGGAATCGAACCCAAGACCTCTAGCGTAGCAGTCGCGCTTACAACCACTAGGCCAACGAGGTAGTCTGAATTAGATTAGACGGTGCACAAGCTCATTAATGGGACTTGAAACATCCATGACATGTAAAAATATCCATTATTTTCTCGCCATTTGGTGCTGGAACCTATTTTGGCCATAGAGAGTGGTGGGTTAAAAAACGTTCCAGTGTTCTTGTTATTGTGCCTAATTTTCGTATGCAGATGAAAACGGTCACTTGGAATAGTACAATGACAACAGTGGCAAGCAGGTGTACATTAGTCATTAAATTAAAGTTATCTGAATACGAAAGGCACAATAACAAGTACACTGAAACGTTTTTAACCCACCACTCACTGAACTAAAATAGCGGACTCTGGCCCCTGGACTGTTGGTTGGCCTGTCCGACCCAGGTACCTTTTTCTGGCAATCAAGACTAGAGCAAAACTTACGAGCTCTGAAAATGATGTTGATGATAGCATCTTGCAGTTGTGGCAGGTTGCAAGGAGGCTGGATACATCCCTCGATGTAGGCGTTGATCGGCAATGGACCGTTGTGATAAAAACCTGCCAAATATACTTACATCAATCACATTTATCTTATATTATTTAATAAACACGTTAGAAAAGAATACATACAATATCGTCATACTTCACAACAATTTGTTGGCTAATAGAGCTCTTTCGTAACAATATTATTTAGTTATTGTGTAGTTACATTTATAATATTTACTTATACTATAGTGGTCTTATAATCGTCTTACCATATACAGTTCAAACTCAAACTTAAAATCTTTATTTGCATGCTGTTGTTTCTGTTGTGCCTAATATATTTCCTCAATTTCTATATTTAATTTGTCTCTTCCTAATCTATAAATATTTTAATAATCTGTGTTAATCACATGGATTTATTTCACAATGATTTCGCCGTTTCTTATTAGAATGTTGATAAGAATACTTTGTACTTGGTACCATTTTAGAAAAAAGTAGTCAGCTAACACTTATTCATATATAACTACACTTTCTCTAGAATGATAAATTATTACTTTCATGTTTATTTTTGTCAATATTTTTTAAGTTTTATTATTGGCTTTGCACTCTTCCTTTAAAGTCACGTACACACACAGACACTCTACAGGCATAGGCCTTATTATATCTTACATATTTTAGTGTCTTATCTTCTCTACTATATAAAAATAAGTAAGGTTTTCCTTCCTGACGCTATAATTCCAGAACGCACGAACCGATTTCCACGGTTTTGCATTCGTTAGAAAGGTCTCGGGCTCCGTGAGGTTTATAGCAAAGAAAAATCAGGAAAAAATTCAACAGAAAAGCGGGAAAATCTTTTTTACTCTATATGTATAAAACTATTTTTAATATTGTAGGTATGTATTATGTTGTTATTTACTCACATTGCTGAACCTGTGTGGTCTGCCCTTTAACAAGAGCCACAGCACATAATAATAACACAAATCGTAACATCGTAATATTCTCTTAATGACTGAAATATTATCTCTAAAACCTTTGTTTTATACTTTAAATAACTGTTACCTATCTAAAAATGCCTTAATCTATATTCTTGTGATAAATGACAATTACGTTATTGATTCATAATTAGGTATCTTTCAATTAAAACATGACTTGCAGTTCTGTTTTAGCATTGTTAGTACATATGTATATTATGTGTATAGTACATCCAGGGTGCCAAACCTGCCTCGATTTAGCTATTAAAGAGTTGCTTGAACTGACTGAATGACCTGCTTCATTTGGTCATTTTTACGATGATTGGCATTCTGCTAACTGTCATTACGATCATTAATTGGTCATTACGATCATTCTCTTCGAGAGTTTAATGAAATTTTAATGTAGGCTTATTTGAATACGAAATATGTATGTCATATGTAATACCCAAAATGTAATGAATGAATAAATGAATATGAATATGAAAATTACTTACTTTACATGTACACTGATCGACCACTGACTTGCATTTAAAATAGCTGAATCGAGGACCAGGTCCCTTACTAAGTTTCCGGTTTATGTCCGACCGTCTGTCTGTTAGCTGACTGTCTCATGGACCCTATAATCTCTCTTATCGGTATCAATATAATTTTTGAAATCCCGGCGACTTTGAGAAAAAAAGTAACAATTATAAAAAAAATAAATCGGAATTGAGAACCTCCTCCTTTTTTTGAAGTTGGTTGAAAGTGGTCTTTGGGTCCCGCTGTACCAGTGACGCCGATGTACGTGTCCAGGGTGCATTACTACAAAGGCCGTGGAGATTGTAGAGTACATCAAGATCAACAAAGTGGATTTTGAGGGTTGTGAAGTGGGAATATCGTCACAACGTGAATTTTAATTCCTTTGTGGTGAGTGCCGACTGAGGATCTTTTAGATTTTACATCTCCGGAGTTTTGGCCAAAAGGCGTTATTTTCCAACGATTTCGCGGCCGGATACCCGATACATCGTGTATAATCTTAGTTTTTCAGTTCATATAGTTTTATTGTTTATGTATCAATGATATTTTAATAAACAGATATGTTATACACATACAAAACAATCGAAAAAAGTGTTCCGCGCAGCGCGGCAGCTAGCGAAAGAGATAGCGCGATAAACCCATAAGAAAAAAAGAGACAAATAGTGTTGTTGTTAATGGCAATACGTCCCAATTAGGACGATATCTGTTTATTAGAATATCATTGTTATGTATAGTATTTGCATTTTGTTATTTTTGTAAAAAATATTGTATTTTATTATGGGCCTTTGCTACCTGAAGTAAATAAATAAAAAACGAGTATTTCTCAACAAATTCTTTAATATCATGTATTAAGGAATACTTAAGATGAGCACCTTAAGCTTGATCAATGACAGTGGTGTTGGTACCGCCTCTGCTGTTGACGGGCTCTACAATCCTGATGGGCACTCGAATGCAAACCACGTTGTTATTGGAATCATCCGCTATCCTAAACTCAACGTCCACTTGAGCTCCCTGCAATATAATAACAAATTATTATAATAATCCAGCCTATAAACGTCCCACAGCTGGGCACAGGCCTCTTCCCATATAGAGAAGGCACGAGCATTGATCACCACGCTTGCTCACCGCGGATTGGCGATTTCAGACCCCAAATTTTGGAATCCAGGTTTCTTCACGATGTTTTCCTTCACCGTTTTTCAGAAATGTCTTAGAATAATTAAGAAAGTACATATAACTTTGAAAAGTTACATTGGTACTTGCCCGGGTTCGAACCTGCAACCTTGTGCATACAAATTATTACCAGAAACAAATCTACAAAATAACTAAAGTGGAGTAGAAAAAGGGTGGGGAAGATCAAAGTAGTGGACAAGATGGAATATATATTTAAAATCCATATTATATGACGTGCGTTCAATACACACAGAATCAGACAGGCATTCGATATTTATGTGTCTGCAATCGAAGTTTTGTAACATATCATCATCACGCCTGTATCGAAGGGGTAGGCAGAGGTGTACTAATGTATACCCACAGTTCCAGTTCCACAGTCCCATGTAATAGGGGGCGAACCTATTGCCACTTACCGGGCACAAATCCACATTCCGACCTGCTACTGAGAATTTCATAGAAAAACCCAAGCCGAAGTTAGATCGAAATAATTTTTTTCATACTTTTTATTTTTGAGTCATGGCACCCTATGTACCAAATATTATTTGTTATTATTTCAAAAACATGTACTTTAATAAGGGACCTTTCCTGTCAAACTATAATAAATTATTTCTAATGTTTTTGTTTTATTGCGTGAAGTTAGGCCTTCCATGTTGCTACTAAACTATTTCCCTGTCACATGAGTCACATATGAGCATTTTCATCGTTAAACTATTATGTCTACTGGCGGGACAGTTAAGTTGTTAATAATTATTGTATTACTTACCAATGGGAATCTATCTAGAATGTACATCCTGAGTTGGTATTGTATAACCTCGCCGGTAACGACAGGGCAGTAGGTGTTGGTCAGGAAGTTGCAAGTGACGCCATTGGCGCCGAGGGGATACGGTATGGCGGTTGTAGATTGAAGGTAAAACGCGTTCGCCGATGTTCGCATCCTATGCATGGTGTAAGCTGAAACAAACGAGATTACGGTTACTTTTTGTGATGGTGTCTAACAAGATAGGGCTTAGGGGGATTTATTTCGATGAAGCCCCCTTAAAATCTCGCCTTCGGTAGAATTGTAGCCTTTGGTCAGACTTTGAGCCCGCATTCCTCCAAATGCAATTTTATGACCGGTTAAATTATGTAATTAATATTATTTTACGGGAATTAGCGCTTACATGGCAGAGTCTGCTTCTAAAACGGCCGGCGTATTCTGATCAAAACGTTAAGCCCTAAAAGCATGTACCATTTAAGCATTGTACGCGCTGATTTACGATATCTTAACATGAAACGCGAAACTTTACAAGTTAGTGGGCAAGTTATACCGGTCACAAACCACTAGGAGTCAAGTGGCCCAGTGAAGTAGTAACCCGTGGGATCCATGTATATCATTTGGGCCTAAAACTAGTCTTTAATTCGATATTCTCAGGCTTATTATATCTTACGAAAGTGTTATTATATACTGTGAAGGTTGGTATAGCAATCAGTTTCGGTCGACGGCTACTCTTCATATCAGCGCCTATAATTTTTAAATAACTTACAGACCAATACATTGCTAATTCAAATTAAATTTGGTTTAACGGAAAAGCGACTTAGTTTTCTTCAAAAAAAAAATTGTCACTTGAAAGAACTAACTGGAATTTGTGGCAGTCTTTCTTTGTGACTGCAAAATGGATAAAATTTGTGCATCAGCATTAAATTTGAATTAGCGTGAATTCAAGTTTAAATTCATTTAATAGTTATCTGCCGCGTCTCTGACTTAAATCTCAATATTGATTTCCAAATCATAAACATTATTTTCAGTCTGTAAATTTGTATTTGCTCCGTGGTCTGGAAGCTCTGGTTGCAATAAACGTAGTTTCTACATTTTGTGCATTTACGTGCATTACGTGCATTTACCTTCATGGTTTGAAGGTGAACCGGGTCCGGTAGCATGAAAACAAATGAATCAACCAAAGAATCTACAAGGGAAAAATCTAAAAAAAGAATCTACAAAATTCAAGGTTGCTGGAGATTTTGTTAAAGTTACAACCGATGATTTTCATTGGTTCCGAGTTCGGTAAAGAATTTATCTATACTAATATTATAAAGAGGAAAGATTTGATTGTTTGTTTGAATTGAATAGGCTCCGAAACTACTTGACCGATTTGAAAAATTCTTTCACTGTTGGGGAGCTACACTATCTTCAGTTAACATAGGCTATATTAAATTTTCAAAAAAGTTATGGATATAGGTATTAACGCGGGTGAAACCGCGAGGCACGGCTAGTTTCGTATACAAACAAATACATTTCTTTTAAAATAAGATATTGACAATTAATAATTCATAATAAGTTCGCGTGCGTGGCCACGTTTGGAGCAGGCAGCATGCTGGATAATTTCTGACAGAATTTTAATAGGCGTTTTCCCGTACACATATACCAGCAACCTTTTTAAGGTATATATAATAAAAAAACTTACGAGCTCTGAATATGATGTTGATGATAGCGTCCTGCTGCTGCGGCAGGTTGCAGGGAGGCTGGATGCAGCCCTCGATGTATGTGTTGATCGGCAATGGACCATTGTGATGCGTACCTGTTAAATATAATTTATTCCGTCAATCACGTTTTATAATTTATTTCTTGTAATGTTACAAATACTTGCAGAAATATTTTGTAGCTTTGATTAATCGCGTGCATATTTTTTTTATAATACCTTAACCAGTTTTCCTTGTAAAATTGGTAAGAATACTTTTGCTGTACGTAAAAATAATTTTTTTTTATAAATAATTTACATTTAATACCAACTTCTTTGACGCCTGTTAGATTTATTTATGTAAGTTTTAATTTTAGATAGTTAGAGTTTGTTCTTATATTAGATTTAATTGTGTAGATATCAATAAAAATACCAACTTTCAACACTTTAATTAAATATTCTTTTATCCTCTAGATTTTATTTTCAATATTTTCAAAAAAATTATTTTCACCTTTTAAAGCCACATATATACACATAGGCTAAATAGCCATATATAAGAAGTATTTAGCACTGTGTAAATATTTTAAATATTAAATTTATTTATTATGTATATACTCACATTGCTGAACTTGTGTGGTCCGCCCTTTAACAAGAGACACAGCACAGAGTAATATCACAAATCGTATCATTGTAAGTATCTCTTACTAACTGAAACAATCTCTCTACTTGCGTTCTATTTATACTCAAAATTATGTTATTTATCAGTGCTATCCCCAAAATGCTTTTATCTATCTTCAGGTGTTAATTGTCAATTACAATTATGATTCATAATTAGGTATCTCTTAAGGAAAACATCCTATCTATTTACATTTGTAAACGTGTTTTTCGTTTTTAGGGTTCCGTACCAAGTGAGTGTTTTTTTGAGATCTTTGCTTGAGCGCAGGCTTTGACTGCTTCACCGGACTTTTGGCGAGGACCTTGCCTCCAGCCAGAGCAATAGGAAAAACTAACTACGTTAGCAACGTCTACTAAGGGCACCCCCTGCGGGGTTCGTCTTGACTTAGTGCGTTGCTAACAATCTTAATAAAGAAAAACAAGAAGGGATGGCTGTATCTTAATATTAATTATTTAAGGACATATTCTTACTAACAGTATCCTATTACTAAGCTACTGATGTCTTTCCATCCGTCTTTCGTCAGCCGTCTGTATCTCATAAACCGTAACTGGTAGACAGGTGAAAGTTGTAACTGTGTGTAAATCAAACTAATTTGTATTTTAAATTAAATTGAATCAAAAAGGACATCGCTATTCGAACCTTTTTTTTTCATCTTTTTGTGAAATAGTCAACCAGTGGTCCATTCGCTTGAGATAATCGATTTTGTTATAAAATTAAATTAAAATTAAAATTTCTTTATTTCAGTAAATCTTTACAAATAAGTTACCGGGGCTTCCCAGAAAGTAATCAAAAGATACTTGTGTTGGGAAAACCTCGCTCTTCCCATGTGGACATACTTAACTTAGATTTACATAATTTCAATTTAACTTATTACTATTTTCTAAATACAGAAATAAAAGCATACTTGTCGAGTGGTTGTGTGTCTGTAGTGAGTAATTAGTAAGTTGTAGTGTGTATGTACGATGTTATAATATTTGGAATCCTTATTTTCGTCTATAATATCATAGTTTTGGATTTATTCGTAGAAGTGGTAGAAGTGTAATTTACGTTATTTTTACCACCAGGGGCCCAAGTCTGCTATTTACACTCGGTTCAATGTCTTCATAGTGGCGTGCCAGCAGAGCCATTTTCGGAAAATTGGTATTCTACTAAATGTCAAAACGTAAAAATTGGCCATTGGGACGATTGATCATACGATTTGACGATTGGTCATAGTCTTTGAACATTTAACCGAATCGTCCCAATGGCCATTTTTACGTTTTGACATTTAGTAGAATACCAATTTTCCTAAAATGGATCTGCTGGCATGACACTATGAAGACATTGAACCAAGTGTAAATAGCAGACTTGGGCCCCAGCACGCATACATTTCGTTGATGACTAAAGCTTAAAGTAACTGCGAGATAAGAGGCAGGTGTCCGATGACACATGTGTTTGGGCTAATTCTGCCACTTCTAATTACTTTCTAATATTGGACTTTGAACTTATCACGCTTAGAATTTTCATTTCAGTAACTAAATATTTACCATCAGTAGTGATGATACATCCTTATTAGTAAGTCATCATCATCTCCCGAGCCTAGGCTACGAGTCATACCGGATTCAGCTGAATACCGTATTTTACACGGAGCCACTGCCTATCTGACCTCCACAACCCATTTCACTGGGAAACACAGTCTCCCATAGTGAGACTAGTTGTCAGAATTGACTTAACAACTGCCAAAGATCTATGTATGACAGCCGGAACCTACTGTTTAACGTGCTTTCCGAAACACGGAATAAAATAAGTAATGCCATTCAATTAATTTATAGAAGTTTAGATTACTCTCATACATTCTTCTCATTCGTCCCCTTTTACTATGAATAACCTACTTGATTTTTCCCGTAATAGGGAATCAGGCACGAAGGTTTTTGTAATTTAGAGCGGTGACCATGTTGGCACAGAAAAATGTTCCTAGAGTTACTCTACCCTGAGCAAGAGGAACCGGAAAAGGAAGGAAAAGAAGAAGGACCCTTACTTCCTGAAACCTTTGCTTTTTTTTTGCAGGAATGGTGACTGGTCTTTTCTTCATACAGACCCTCTCGCTTGGTCTCTCGTGAATTATTTAGGTCGTAACGTGTTTGATTAGACGTTACATTTAAAAACACGTATGACTCTCATATAATGTTAATTGAGGACGCTGTTTTCAAAGGCGCAGTGTAAAGATACCGTTTACTATGTACTAGGAGCCTGTCTATCAAGAGTGTCTTCTGTAAAGCTATTTTCACTATTAGTCTAGCCTGACAAACTTTTTTTATAAAAAATTAATACAATTTAAAAAAGTAATTATTTTTTTATTACCGTATCATCAAGGATATTAATATCATCATTTAGATACTGATTTATCTACGACACTACGAGAGGGTGTAATTCGAGTGTGGTTTGAAATAAAACAAGAAAACCTTTAATATAATAATAGAATAAATAATAGATAAGAACCCTAGTTTCGATCCTATGCTAATTCAAAGGTGATATTTGTAAAACATTTTTATAGATATTTTCTTAGTTATATCTAGCACAGCAGTGACGAATATGATTTCATTAATGTTTAAAACGCAAATATCAGCAAGCGTTCATTCTCTACGTAAGAAGCCTTATGTGAAAGAGTTAGTGGCTAATATATTACTTCAAGTCAACTCTGGACTTGCAATGGTGGGAAAAGGCCTTTCCCAGTAGTGGGACAGTGTAGGGTAAAAATGGGCTGCACCGCTTGAAACTGGTAAAGACTCGATAACGTTAGAGAGGCGAGATAAATCTTTGATATACTTTATTAATTTATATTAAAAGTGTTATTTTGTTTTATTGATTGATGTCCGATATTTTTGGTTGCGGGATTTCATTACCACTGGAAACATTGGGTTTGAAAAGATTTATTATGTTGACATAGACTTAAAAATCATTGTCCATGAATAAATTAAGTAATTGTTAATAAATAAAACTTCAAATGTTACTATTAATGAATTCTTTATTGCCATGTACTCATGTATAGTATTATAAACTGCACAGTTATTTAAGCTTTACCAATGAGTGTAGCGTTGGTACCTCCTCTGTTGAGTTCCTCTACGATCCTGATTGACACTCGAATGCAGACCACGGGGTTATTCTGTGCGTCCATTATCCTGAACTCAATGTCTGGTTGGACTCCCTGAAATATAATAAAATTAATTACTACCAGAAATTGCAAATGTTTAAAGGCGACTCAAAGCTCTGAAAAGAGGAAGCGGTTTTCGGGGATACACGTGTCTTTTGTTTTTGTTAGTAAAATAGATGACATTTGTTATAAGGAAAGCTGTGTAGGAAGTATGATACAAATATTAAATCATCAGTAGCTAATATGTTAGAAAAAGATTCCTTTCATACACGGGAATCAGTCCACGGGATACATAACAAATTGGTCTTACAGTACTACCTTTTTCCAACATGCTATGTATCTAAGGGCTCACACACAACAACAACAGAACAACAGGACTTCTAGTTAAATAAAGTTTAAAATGGAACGCGAGCTCGGAAATATTTGCGATGCGATACGAATTCGCTGTTATGTGTGGAAGCCCTTATCTTCAAACAGAATAGTAACATTAATTTTGAAAATGACTTTTTCTTACCACTTGAAAGAATGGTTGGATGTACATTCTGAGCTGATATTGTATAACTTCGTCTTTCACGACAGGGCAGTAGGTGTTGGTCAAGAAGTTGCAAGTTACGGCATTTGCGAGGAGCGGGTAAGGAATGGGGGCTGGAGATAGAAAGGCCGTCGCTAATGTTGTCATCGAATGCATGGTGTAAGCTGAAATGTTCAAAATAAATTAGTTTATTTTTTTGAGACGTTAGCTTGCGGGATGTAGGAGCGTTATGAGTTTATGACTGAGGGGGATTGGGTTTGGAAAATAGTCGACTATCTCCGATGTATAAAATTATTTTGATTGAAAATTTTTTTGAATTGCCTCGTTGGCCTAGTGGCGCTAAGTGCCACTGCTCCGCTAGAGGTCTTGGGTTCAATTTCCAGGTCGACCAAGGTGTTATTGGGTTTTTCTATGAAATTCTCAGTAGCAGGTCGGAGTTTGGATTTGTGCCCGGTTAGTGGCAATAGGCTCGCCCCCTATTACATGAACCTAAACATATCGGCGAACTGTGGGTGTACATTGGTACATCTCTGCCTACCCCTTCGGGGATACAGGCGTGATGATATGTTATGTAATGAAAAAAAAAATTGTTTTTTATTGAAATGAACATGTAAGGCATTTTTTAAAAGACCATAAAACCTTTAGTGTTTCAGAGTGCCAGTCGCTTTTTAGCCGATTCTGTAATCAAAAAACATTTTATTTGTACCGTGTTCGATTTTACCGGGAAACCTGGCTAAAGTCGACTATGTAATCTACATTTATCAGATAAACTATATATGCCAAAAACTACGAACGAGCTCTGAATATGATGTTGATGACAGCATCCTGTTTTTGTGGTAATTCGCAGGGAGGCTGGATGCAGCCCTCGACGTAAGTGTTGATCGGCAACGGACCGTTGTGAAAAATACCTGAAAAAAAAACAAAATTTAGATTTTGGATTTTTAAATTAACATTCATTCAGATGGCACTCGTGACGCGTCAGGGCAGTTGACGGCTTGAGCAGTTCGTGTACATTCAACTGCAAAAATAACATATTTTTGCCCTTGATATTTTTAAACAAAGGTGAGAATTTCGAGTTGAAACTCAAAAATAAAAACATATGCTTGATTAAGTAACTGATTTCAATCATTTCTTCATAACCCGTTTTAAAATAGCAATCTAGAATTGAAGAGAAAATTAGTTAAGAATTGGAGTGCCGAAATATTATTTTGCTCGTGACTGTACTGGCTGGCTAGTTTTCATTGGATTTGGACCCCCCCTTTTTATTTATCATCATTTAAATGAGTCACCGTTTTAATCACATGCATTTTCCTTATCTTATTATAAATGTTTCCGTACTGTATGTTGATAAGAAGACTCACGTGCTGAAATGAGAAACTTTTTTGGATCTCTTTTCAACCCCCATTTAGCGCACGATGCGGTTTTTTTTGTAATAAAAGCTTTTGTGATCTTCTGTCATCTTCTATATTTTTTTGCAGATCTAACACTTATCCAACTGAATTTTGTGCATAACGTTCTACTGCTGGGTACAGGATCCCGAGATATTAACGTCAGAATTGGCCATTGGGACGGCCAATTTTGACGTTTTGACATTTAGTAGAATGCCAATTATCCTAAAATGGACCTACTAACGCCATTCACTCAGACGATTGAAGCAATTGTCAATAGTAGACTCGGGCCCCAGGCCTCTTTTCATACAGAAAAAGATCGAACATGATCATCACGCTTGCTCACTGCAGGTAGCAATTTCAGATTCCAATTATTGAAATCCATGGTTCCTCACGACGTTTTCTGTCACCGTCTATGGTTCAAACCTGCAACCTGTTGCAGAAAAATCCGTTCTCTAAACCGTTTAACCACAACAACTTTTTTATGGAGGTCTACTAACTGGGTACTTACATTGTTGAACCTGTGTGGTCTGCCCTTTAACAAGAGCCACAGCACATAACACTACTACAACTCGTAACATTGTAAATCTCTCAAATGAGGCACTAAACTACTTACCATATATTTATACTCAAAATAGTTATCTAACGTTATCCCCGTAATGCCTTAATCAATGACTTTTGATAATAGTTTTGGAATTACTGTTATGAGTCATAGATAGTAAGATCTTAAATACATTTTGTCTGACTGGGGGGCAGGACCAATTTATTTATTTTTTCTTTTTATTGTGAGTTTTTTTACGTTTTTTAATATTATGAATTCTTAAGTTGTGGCGCTGGGCAAGGCGCATCCTGGCATCCCGGGACGAAATTTGAGAGGGAACTGCCCTTCGTGGTGTTCACCTGTAAAAAATAAAGGCATTGCGAAGACACAGTTGTCATTTAAAGCTATGATAATTTGATCTATTGATGGTGCCAACATTTATCGGACGTCGTACAGTAAACGCAAATGAATATTCATTTGGTTACATTTAATTATTTTTTCTTTAATTCTACTAGGTTTGTTTCCTAAAACATATTATGAACTAATAAGTCAAAACGTTTCTCAAATCATATACATATTTTTCCTTTTGAGTTTTAACATTATTTTCTCTGAATTTTCTTGAGTATACATATAAAATAATAATATGCTTGTGGCTCTACATGTTTAGAATTTCATCACTGAATTCAAAATACTCACGCTGGCCATAAATTGGTGTAGAATCCGTTGTCACAAGATTCACAGACCCCATACGTTATGGTTCTCATTAGTTGTGAAGAAAATTCTGCAACCTGCATATGTCGAGGTTAAATAAAATCATGTAGGTGTATGCTGAGCTTAGGGTATAGTCACACACACGGGCTTGTTATAGTCACAACCCGGATTCGAGCTGCAAACTGCATTTTTCATAGTGCGGCGGATATCTACAAAATGTACAATTGCAATCTACTCGGTTGTTGCCTTTTAGCTTTAGCAGCCCTTGTGTGGCGATCTTAGATTTATTTTATTTTGTTCGATAGTAATAATTTAATGATTTTTGATCGTTTAAATAAAAATTGAAACTAGCCTTATGAGATTCAACCATACCAATGAAGGATAAAAAAATTAGGTTGCCTAAAAAAGCTTTAATTATTGTTTTCATAATAATGTTGCCTTAATACGTTTAGGTAATTTATTATTATCCAAATTTAATCCAAAATGCTGACGCGTACGATGATGCCAGGTTCGATCTTCAACGCGGAATCCTACTAATATTATAAATGTGAAAGTTTGTGAGAATGGATGTCTGGATGTTTGTTACTCTTTCACGCAAAAACTACAGAACGGATTTTAATGAAACTTAACAATAATGTAGCTGATACATCGGCATAACACATAGGCTATAACTTATAAAGATAGTGTATGTATTGTCATTCACGCGGGTGAAACCGTGGGGCACAGCTAGTCTTTTATAATTTCTGGGTGTACTCTGAGTAAATAGGTAAGTAAGTACAAAATTATTTAGAGTAGTCATACCAAAGGATCTCTTCTTGGTTGTGTCGGATTGCATTTCGTTATCTTTGAATGAAGCAACAGTGAGTTGAATTTATTCTTTTGTGATCTAAAATGTTTTGCGCCAATCAGCCAAGTTTGCTATAAGCGTTAACACTGATCATCTGAAGTGTATATATATATATATTATAATAGGTCTGTATTCTGGTGTATTGAAATTAAATTTCATTTCCATACATTTAATGTCATTGAAGCTATTTTCTATTATCGCAGCATGGTAAAATTCCACTTGACGAAAGGGGCGCACAAGTTGGGAATTCGATCAGGAGGATATCGTTATAAAAAATGTTTTCAGTTTACCAATATAATTGTATATTGCAGTTACAATGCAAGCTCCTAATACAACACTTTATATATTAAATAATAATTTGTATTTATTTTCTCTTCACAGAAGTTAAAATGAATTTACATGTACAGCAAAGTAATAATAATGCCAAAAACAATTGCCAACTTTGCGAGAGACTGGTGCCTGGTGTATAATAGGTTTATGGAACAGCATAACCTGTATAACAAGTCACCAGGACCCTCCTGCAGCTAAAATCATTATATGTATTTAAGCTGCATCGGATTTCCCGAAGTCAGGTGAAGTGATCCTGATTGGTACCCGAAGACACGCCAATGGGTTGTTCTGTTCATCCACAATACTGAACTCCATGTCGACCTGCGTTCCCTGAAACAAAAACATATTTATTAAATGTCAATAAATCTAATACAAGAACAAACTCTAAGTACACTAAAATTAAATCTTACATGAATAAATAAAACTAGACCGCGTCAAAAAACTTATCGTCATCCTTGTCGAGAGGAAGTTTTGTCTAAGAAGTAGATTTGTTAATACAATATGAACTTTGAAATATCTAGAAAATTGGTCAGAATAACGCAATGGGGATTTTTTTATAAATATGTCACATAGATAGTTACTTTAAAAATAACGGTACGCTTAATGTGCATGAAGTGCGAAAGCATGACGTAATCAATCAACCCTCCTAAACTTACATTATTTTTAAACCTATATTTTTTTAAACATCTAAACGGCGTTGTACTACATAGATTTCGTATTTTTATACCCAGTCATCTACCCAAATGTCAATCTTCGATAGGTTTAAGTTGTGTTGCTAAGCACAAATCTCGAGGGCAGCTGAACCGATTCCGCTAATTCTTTATTATAATATTCTTTGAATTTACGGAGAGAATAAGAAAGTAAAATTTTAAGATTCGACTGGTAGCCGGGTTTAGCTAGTTTAATACATTAATACGTCGGGTTGTTTACAACATTAAATCATAAAACTGGATAACTATAAAACAATCGGGAACGGTACCTAGGTATTGTCGAATGAAACCGGGGCACAGCTAGTAGGTTATTAAGTAACAGTGCTAATGATGATGACAATATGCTGTTTTCTACTTACCACAGGGAAGTAAGGTGCAACGAACATCTGGATAACATACTCCAGGTTCTGTCCCGGCTGCGTGGGGCATTGGCCGTTGGTCAAGAAGTTGCAGGTCGCTGCCTTCTCCTCGAGAGAATAGGCGATAGGCAAACTCATCCCACCAAAATTATAAAACGCTGTAGTTAATGTTCTCATAGACTCGACGGCGTTCGCTGAAACAAAGAAGATACGGATTAAATAGATGAGAAGAAGTGTTTTAGTAAAGATACACAATCCAATAGTGGATTGATATGGTTTTTTTCCGACTTCTCCCGAAGACGTTTTCGGAGAACATTTGCGTATTTAAGTCAACATTTTTGCATATTGAAAGGAGGTATTTATTGTCTATCAAGAGGAAGCTTGTCCTTATTCCTCTGTACCCTTTGACCTATTTACTAGTACAATTGTAAGTATGCTTACGTGTCGCGAAGTTGATGGCCAGGGTGACATCATCCAACTGCGGGAGCACACATGGCGCTCGGATGCAGCCCTCGATGGAGGCGGACAGCGGCAACGGGGCCGCACTGTTAGCACCTGCAAACGAAACAATTTTGTTTTTAGACACAACACTTCATACAAATTTTATAGATACAGACCGCGAACGAGATGGCCGGACGAAGTAGACGCCGTCCTTGGGAATCAGTAGAAAGGTGCAAAATACCAAGACCGATAAAAGGAACGTCCGAAGGTTTTTGCCAAGCAGTGGGATAAAACTTGAGAACGGCTGCAGGGATTTGGTTAATTTTGGTATTGAATTATTTGTGGAAATCCAGAGAAAGTTTAAAAAGAGAAAAATATAAAAAAAATTGCGAAATCGAGGCGCTTCGAAGTCAGCTGGGTCAGTAAAACTATATTATGTGTATATAATGCATATAAACCTTCTTCTAAAATAACAGTTTATTGCAGAAAACTGCATTCAAAGTTAAGTCGTTACAAGATCGAAGCGACTACACAGCGGAAGGGAAATCACAGTATATTTTGCAAAGATTAGAGGTACTTACATTGCCGATAAACCTGAGAGGTCTCCCCTGCAACGAGAGCCACAGCACAGAAAAATACCACAAATCGGAACATCTTTGTTTCTGTCTAATTACTGACTGAAGTAATGAATACATACATACAGTATTTATATCTAAAAGATATTAACTTATCTTTGGCAATCATCCCTGCGTCCAAATCAATGTTGTTATTACTTGATAACGTATTTTATAATTTAAATGTTGTGATTCATGTTAATTGTCATTTTATCTTACAGGTGTTGAAGAATTATTATATAAGTATTAATTAGCTTTCTTAGCTTGTGAACTTTGTACTTTAAGCAACTGAGTCATTCTATTCAAGAATTTTACAACATTATTTATTATTATTATTTATTTATTCTTAAACATGTTGGTAAGAAAACTTATAAACTAAGCCCCACAAAACCGTAGTAATGGTTTGACTGTGCAATCACGACTTTTTAACCGACGAAAACAGAGGAGGTTCTCAATTCGACGCGTATATATTTTTTTTTTATGTATGATCACGCATATCTTTTTACTGAGTAGTCCGATTTTGATAATTCTTTTTTTATTGGAAAGGGTATACACCAAAGTTGATCCCATATAAATTTGAAAAAAGAATTCCCACCCTAAGGGTGGAAAAACAGGGGTTAATTGATTGTTCACGCACTGATCGTAATGTATTACCACGCGTAACTTTTTACAGAGTAGTTATATTTTGATAATTCTTTTTTTATTGAGTAGGCTATACCTAGAAGTTGGTCCCATATAAATTTGGAAAACATATTCCAATCCTAAGGGTAGAAAAACAGCGATATATTGATTGTTCACTAACTGATTTTAATATATGACCACGCGTAACTTATTACAAAACAGTCTGATTTTGATAAATCTTTTTTTATTAGATAGGGGGTTATACCTTGAAGCTGGTCCCATATAATTTTACTCAAAGGTTGGGAAAATAGGGGTGATTTATTGTTCACTCACAAATTTGAATACTAAAATAAGGTAGTTAGCTATTTTAAAAATAATAAATAATTCAGCATGTAGCAATTAGTATACACCGTGAAAATTGAATCGTTGTTTTCCCGCGGCAGGACGATTACCCATCAGTAGTACTATCGAAATACAAAGTTTAACTTAAAAAACATAATGTTTTTTTTTCGCATCATTAAAAAAGTATTCATAAACTCGAAAGAGCGATAATCAATAGTAGTTCACTCACTAGAGATAACGTAAGCACCTGTAGGTAACACGAAACGCACACGCCGCCGCCACATGTTGTCGGCAAACTTACAAAGAAAGAATCAATAATAAATGTTCAGAGCAAAATAAGCTCTCGGTCATGGTGATACGGTATAAATTAGCTTGCATGCACGCGGCAAGCGCCGAAACACAATAGAATGCCGCCAAATGTTGCGCTCTGTGCCTACGGCTTAGTTAGTGTTCTGTGCGCGAACATCGATGACGTCAAGTGATGAATGTGCGATGAAAGTGCTCAACACAGAAGGACTGTATCCTTATCATTTTTTTTTCGTGGCGGGCCACACCCTTGGCCACCGAGGAGCCCGGCCTTGACTCCCTTGGACTTTTATTTGTGGTAGAGTCTGAGCTCAAGAACTTGGTGTATCGTGAGGAACACCAAACACGCGACTCTTTGATAAGTGCGATAGTGGACGCTATTAATATCGTGAGACGTGACAGAGACACTTTAATGAAACTGAAAGACAATCAGTTAAAACGTGCTCGTTTGTGCATTGAACGTAGTGGTTTACATTTCGAACAATTACTCCGCTACCGTTAAGTGTAAGTACTCGTACTTTGTAAATAAACATTTAAAAGTAGGTTAGGTAATCAAAATCATTGTAAATAAGTCGATTCCATTTTTAAATACCTACGCCTTAAATACTTAATTATCAAATTCCGACTTTTTTTAAAGATACCTATTTTGATTTTTTAAGTATTTATGACGATCCTAAGCCCGTAAAAGTTTGAAGCGAAAATTTGAATTACTTATTGGTTTTGTGTTTTATTAAATCACGAGTAGCGATCAGCTGATTTACACGCGAAGTGCAACGACCGCGCGGCGTTCGGGGTAACCGCGCGCCCGCCCGCGTAGGTATAAGGCGATGTATTACTACTGATTCAAGTCACTTTCGAGTTTTGTTTATAACAATTGTTAATCCGCCATTTATTGAGTCTAATTTTTTTTACATATATTAATCGATTGTATGACCGATACAAACTCATTTCGCTTCGGGAAAACAACGACTTGATATTCACCCTGTATAATTTAATAGCCACAAAAAAATATAAAATAAAAACTTTTTAACAAAAAAAATAAACCGCCGAAAACACTGAAAAGCAAAAAATAAGAAACCGTTTTTTTATTTAATCTTAATAACTAAGTTCTTAAACGAATGTGAGTATACCTAAATAATTTGAGGCGGCGCCAAACTATCAATTAACAAAGATCACAAAATATCTTAAAAATAAAGAGACAACCAAATCAAAAACGCTACATACTATAATTATATTCTTTACTTACCACCTACTAATTCCATTGTGGAAAGCAAATAAAAGTTTTGAGTTCGAGTTTGAATCAACTTAACAATGCAATGAAATTTCCAGCGATAAACATTAAAATTTCTAAAAAAATTAAGTACCTATATATCGTAATTAATTAATTTGCCTGTTTGGCGCCGACTCGAAATTATTTAGGTATACTCACATTCGTTTAAGAACTTAGTTATTAAGATTAAATAAAAAAAAGGTTTCTTATTTTTTGCTTTTCAGTGTTTTCGGCGGTTTAATTTTTTTGTTAAAAAGTTTTTAAACTTTTCCATAGGAGACTTATTGACTTTTTTAAGACTTTTGCCTTGTTATATGTATTTACAGTATATGTAGTAGTACAATAGTGATTACATATATGATGCACTCTCTATCCCTTTTCTCACATAGTTCGGCGCAGAGAGACGGTAATCTGACACGACCGGCTAGAGGCAAATTCAGGCTTTGCGTGCTTTTCTGGACAGGAATTGGATTCGGCAAGAAATAACTGTATTATTAATTATTTACATCAAGAGGACTTTGAACCGTTTTGGTCAGTGACAGCGACGCACAATGTTACATCATTATAAACTTTTTAATGTACTGAGTACCAGGCAAAATTTTGAAGGGATCCTCTATCCCTTCACCGTTTTTTGTGCAGGTGTTAGTGTGTTTCATTTTGAAAAAATATATTGAGATAATACTGTATTACATAATAATAAATGCTCCAAGATTCTGATCCACGTCATGCATTTTTATGAATCAATGAATCATAGAATTTACTGGAATATGATTTATCCAGTTTTTTTGTAAGATAAGGATCCAGGTGTTCAAATGTTTTCCGTTCCACACCTGAAGATTATAAGCACCTGATTTATACACGACTGTTTAGAATAAAACATATTATCGGATTAATTATGCATGAATCAAAATAGTTTTTTAGCCTTAAGGAAAACAGTTCAATTCTGAATTTTACTTGCAGATACCATTTATCTGACATATAAATGCATCTTCATATTAATACATAATAAATGTATTAACTTTTAAGTACATCAAAACAGTTCTTTTAGGTATTTCTTATTTTACAATATTTTTTAATGAATAGGCCAAATTGCTAAACGTAAAAAAAAACAATATTAAATCCAAAGAAACCTTACCTAATAAAAAAATTTTATCTTTTGTTTTTCTTTCTTTTAATGTACATAATATAGTTAAGTTTTAATATGATAATAACGGATGAAAACAAAAAAAAACTGAAGAACATTATGCTTATCTTCAAAGGGCACTCACTTTGCAATAACATCACTTAACATGCACCTAAAACAAAAAAAAATGAAAATTACCCACATAAAAATCCCACACTCAAAATAAAGTTAAAATTTTATAGTTCCTGAATTGGCAACATAGCCGACAATCAGGCAGTGTCTCGCATACTGGCAACTCTCGTAAACCAATTATGAAGTTGCCAGTATTGCCGGAAAGGGTTGCTAGTGTAAATTAACATTTCGCACATATTTCTGTGCGTCAGAAGTGGCTCATTTAACTCGTTTTGTAACTTTCTGATGGTATTTTATTTGGGTAAAGTTTTGTGAGTTGTGAGTTAACATGGATAAAATAGGCTTGAGGACTATAATTTCTTATGTTGAATTTAGTTTTGTAGTTTAGTGCTTGATAAACAGAACAATATAGTCAAAACACATTATAGAACAACCCATAAAAAGTATATGACAATGTATGGGATTCATTAACCGAAGAAGACTAATTAGCCGACTTCAAAAGGGGGACGTTCTCAGTGAAATTGCATGTTTTTGGTATTTTTTTTACATGTTAGTAGTCTCCGGCAATATTTTTTTGTCATAGGTAATAAAAAAAATGCAGCGAGGTTTATTAATTTATTTGTGATTATTATCATTATTTCAATGTGTCGTTCTCATCAAAAATAACTAGGTATCCAATAGTTAGGTATTTCATATTTCATAGGATAAAGAATAAATTTATATTAGATCTTACCTTCCCAAAACTTACCTGACCTATATACAATTTTTTTACAAAGCTTAAAGACTTTCGCCTGGTATATCGTATAGAGCGGTTAATCCTAATCTTTACGATCTATTCGTGACACAAGTGGGTGTGCCACTCTATAGTGCTCCATCGTGTTATAAGCTGTTCAGGGTTATACTAAAACTACTTTTTACGGATTTTTTCGCGGTTTGTATTTAGATTTTAGGTCCCGACGTTTCGACACCTTTGCAGGTATCATGGTCACGGGCAGACTGAGATGGCGTTCGTCTTGACAGTGGATGTTGCTCGTTCTACCTTCATATTTTAACTAATTATTTGAGTTCCGACCTACGCAATATGAGCTCACTGTGTCTTGATGTCTTGCAGCGCTGCTCTTGGGTTTGGCCTTGAGTTTATGTATTATTGGGTCCCAAGTAGGTGATATCTTCCAGCCATCTTCTCTATTGAAATTAGGGTGTTTTTTAATCTCAATAGCCTCGCGAAACATCCTAGGTAGGAATTTGGGTTCTTTAGCGAGTATCTGTGGTTGGTCAAATCTAATATAATGGCTGGAGCCTTCAGCATGTTCGGCGACTGCAGACTTCGTTGAGCGGCGGTGTTTTACGTCAGCGATGTGTTCTTTAACGCGGGTCCCTATGCTTCGTTTTGTTTGACCGATGTAAGAGAGGCCGCAGTCACAATCTAGTTTATAAACTCCTGCATCTTGTAGAGGTATGTGACACTTGACGGGTGGTAAGGACTGACTAATCTTCTTGGGCGGCTTGAAGTATGTTTTTATTGAAGCTCGTTTTAGGATGTAGCCAATCTTGTCTGTGACACCTCTGACGTATGGTAGTACAGCAGGTAAACGATCAACTGTGGCTGGCTTCACTCGGTTTCTGTGACGGGGCCGTGGAATTTGGAGCTTGTTGTCTCGCAGTACTTGCTTGACATGTTGAAGCTCAGCGGCAAGGTGTCTGTCATCACAGAGTCCGCGTGCTCTCTGAAACAAGGATTTTCCCACGGTAGCTAACTGTTTAGGGTGGTGGTGAGATTCACCGTTTAGGTACCTATCTGTATGGGTCTTTTTGCGATACACAGTGTGACTTATTGTCTGATCAGGATTACGTTTGACTAATATGTCTAAGAAGGCAAGAGATTTATTATCCTCCAACTCCATAGTGAATTGAATTTTGTTATTGATGGAGTTGAGATGTTTTAAGAATGCATTTACTTGATTAGATGGTAAAATTGTGAAAGTGTCATCTACGTACCGTTTATAAACGGTAACGGTACGTAGAAAAATAAATCTCTTGCCTTCTTAGACATATTAGTCAAACGTAATCCTGATCAGACAATAAGTCACACTGTGTATCGCAAAAAGACCCATACAGATAGGTACCTAAACGGTGAATCTCACCACCACCCTAAACAGTTAGCTACCGTGGGAAAATCCTTGTTTCAGAGAGCACGCGGACTCTGTGATGACAGACACCTTGCCGCTGAGCTTCAACATGTCAAGCAAGTACTGCGAGACAACAAGCTCCAAATTCCACGGCCCCGTCACAGAAACCGAGTGAAGCCAGCCACAGTTGATCGTTTACCTGCTGTACTACCATACGTCAGAGGTGTCACAGACAAGATTGGCTACATCCTAAAACGAGCTTCAATAAAAACATACTTCAAGCCGCCCAAGAAGATTAGTCAGTCCTTACCACCCGTCAAGTGTCACATACCTCTACAAGATGCAGGAGTTTATAAACTAGATTGTGACTGCGGCCTCTCTTACATCGGTCAAACAAAACGAAGCATAGGGACCCGCGTTAAAGAACACATCGCTGACGTAAAACACCGCCGCTCAACGAAGTCTGCAGTCGCCGAACATGCTGAAGGCTCCAGCCATTATATTAGATTTGACCAACCACAGATACTCGCTAAAGAACCCAAATTCCTACCTAGGATGTTTCGCGAGGCTATTGAGATTAAAAAACACCCTAATTTCAATAGAGAAGATGGCTGGAAGATATCACCTACTTGGGACCCAATAATACATAAACTCAAGGCCAAACCCAAGAGCAGCGCTGCAAGACATCAAGACACAGTGAGCTCATATTGCGTAGGTCGGAACTCAAATAATTAGTTAAAATATGAAGGTAGAACGAGCAACATCCACTGTCAAGACGAACGCCATCTCAGTCTGCCCGTGACCATGATACCTGCAAAGGTGTCGAAACGTCGGGACCTAAAATCTAAATACAAACCGCGAAAAAATCCGTAAAAAGTAGTTTTATTTCAATGTCTAACATTCGCGTAAACCTAAGAAACCAATATAGGGTTATACTAACTAAAAAGATTTTATAGTTTCCATTTTTCTTAAACAAAACCTGAGAAACCAATGAAGTTTTAGTTATTGACATAATATATTTGATAAGTTAGGGAATTTAATTTATTAACTTAAAAGATGTAAGTATAGATGTGATCATATGGCAGAGGTTTTTAAATTATGAAGCATGCATGCATAAAACAAATAACACATACTTTACTCTTTTGTGTTTTGTTTTTACATCATCAACCGAAGATATCGGTTTGATAATCGTAGCAACTGTAGAAACGACACATAAATATCGTTAGAAAGATTAAATTCTGTTAGGTGCCAACATCATTTTCCGAAGGAAAACTGGTACTATATAACATATTAAAAAAAATGTAACAAAAAACTGAAATAAAAAAACTGAAATAAAATTTAGCTAATTCTAGATTTTTACGTTCGGTTATCAGGTATTACAAAATCATAAGCTATCAAAATGAATCGAAGTGCAAAGTAATAAAATATATCTTTTTTCCTTGATCCGGTATTATACAATTAAATTATACCTACCTAGATTTAATTTAAATGATTTTTTATCTTTAAATCATGAATGGTAAATTTTATAAAGTAATTATTTGATAAGTTTAATCAAGTCCACCTGCTGACCAAACAATTAAAGATAATAAATGTATGAGTAATCACTTAAAAAGATAATCACTGAAAGAAAATATGCCTTTTAAAAACAACATGATTAATTAATAATCGCAGACAAATATTTACAAACACAGAATTTCGCTATTGTAACATAGAATAGGATAGATGACTAGTTAGAAAAGTCGAAATTTTTTTTGACAATTTTTTTTCTGACCTGGACATAAACAAAATATAATAAAATCGTATTTTAGATAAACCGCTTTAAAGTTCAGGAGTGGGGGATTGTGACGTCACGGCTAGGTACAATTTCAGCTTGGACGTGACGTCAAGCAAGAATTATAAAATAAAAACGTAGTAATTCTTTGTTTACGGGACAAAACTATAAATACGTGTCTAATATTTTTTTAATATCTAAAAGATGGACATAAAATTAAATATTAGTCATCATCCCCATTTATAAATTTGTGGATAGGTACTTAACCGTAAAACAAGATGAACTAAATTATACTGAAATTGTAACACAGCCAAAAGATTTTTATTTAATTTTCACTTATAGTAGCACTGTTATGACATTTTTATTCACGTCTTCAGTATATTGTATTTCAATATCGCGACGAATACGAACTGCCTCGGGACACGCGTCGTATCTGCTACACTGAGCCCCGTAGACACTCTGTCTGGTCACTACTAGATTCAGCTATTTTTAAAGCATGTAAGTGGTCGGTCAGTGTACTTGTCATTGAACCTAATTTTCGTATTCAGATAAGCCTACAATAAAATAACATTCAATAATGATCGTAATGACCAATTAATGATCGTAATGACAGTTTGCAGAATGCCACTACTACAACTAGAAAATATCATTACTAGTGTAATTTGTTGAAGTTTCTTTGTCCGCTATTCTCTAAGACTTACATTTTGGAATCGTGCATCTAAAAATTTTTATGTATCAACTCAACTTTTCTTAAGCGCGTGTTTACTTTTGTATTTTATCCACTATATTTATATCCTTTATTACGTAGAACATAGACTTTACAACTAAAATAAACGAAATTATTTAACTATACTTACTCATCATCATCATCATCAATTTAAGAACCATGCTCTTGTCGGTGGAGCTCTTTCCACTTACCCTGTCCTGTGCTAATTCTTGAACTTCTTTGTACGTCATGACCTCTACCTTCTCTTTTATTTGAACGATTACTTACTACTAACTTATTAATAATTGTACACCACCTAACCTAGACACAGCTTCACCAGCACGCAAACATTTATCTTTCCTTCTATAAATACCTCTTTATCTTATTACACATACTCGATACATTTCTCATAAAAAAACTATCCGCAAAATAGTTTAACCCCCGTGGTAGCAACCCTATTCGTAAGTAAGGCGGGATAATCTGCGTCATCCATCATAATTCAGGCTCGATACAGATCGCCAGAACATTGATAACATGGAGGCGTGCGGAGGCCCTTATCGGAATAGCTTATGTCACACCTTCTGTGATAGTAAAATGAAGGGGACGATGTGAAAAAATGATTTTGTGTATCTATTGATATAACTAGAAATTTTTTTCTTTACCGATTTGTAGGTCGTTGTAAATGACATCATCTTCATCGTCAGCCGGAAAACGACCACTGTTGAAGAAAGGCCTCCCCCCTAGAACGCCACAATGAACGCCAACTCGCCAATTGCATCCACCGGGTGCCCGCAACTTTGACGATATTAGGACGATAATAAATGACATAATATTAGTGGATAACTTTGTATACTTACATAAAATTAGACCAGAAAACCATACCTATTTTATTTGATAAAAACGTTTAACATACATAACATACCATCACGCCTGTATCTCCGAAGGGGTAGGCAGAGGTGTACCAATGTACACCCACAGTTCGCCGATATGTTTAGGTCCCATGTAATAGGGGGCGAGCCTATTGCCACTAACCGGGCGCAAATCCAAACTCCGACCTGCTACTGAGAATTTCATAGAAAAACCCAGTAACACCTTGGTCGACTCGGGAATCGAACCCAAGACCTTTAGCGTAGCAGTCACGCTTAGCACCACTAGGCCAACGAGGCAGTGTCTTTGCTAGAAGTAAATAGTCTTGAAAGATCATTTAAAGTGTTGTTAAAAGATGTTTTTATAAAAGCATTGTGAGAAGTGCGTTATTAAAACTTTTATAATTTTCTCGGTTTTTCTTAGTCAGGTTTCTTTTAGTTTCTTAATAAATATTTTTATCGCAATTTATTTTTTTAAGGCGTCGTAGCCTGTATTGTGTTTAATAGAAGGTTTAATAGTCTATGTTAGAATGTTTGCTGGTTTGTGTATTGACTAGTTATTATGTGACTAAAAACACTGAAAGCCAAACGACATGAATCAATTCAGCTCCAATTGACGTGCAAAAAATAATGAAATAAATCTAGGTCTAAACTGTCAAACATCAATCTCAATTGTTGCCATCCTACTCTGTTTTAAATTGATAGTATGAGAGGAGACATCTACATCATCACAATTTGACATTTTCTTTACATACATACATACATACATATCATCACGCCTATATCCCCGAAGGGTTAGGCAGAGGTGCACCAATGTACACCCACAGTTCGCCGATATGTTTAGGTCCCATGTAATAGGGGGCGAGCCTATTGCCACTAACCGGGCACTAATCCAAACTCCGACCTGCTACTGAGAATTTCATGGAAAAATCCAATAACACTTTGGTCGACTTGGGAATCGAACCCAAGACAAGCAGTCGCGCTTAGCACCACTAGGCCAACGAGGCAGTTAGCTTCTTTACATTACCTAACTTTATCTTTTATGTTATTGTACTTAGTAATATAAACAAAACCGAAACATAATAAAGCTGTTATTATTTCAAGCATGTCATCTTAACTGTTAAAAGTAAAACAGTAATAAATCAACTATCTTAAAAAAACACCTTAAAATACTACAGCCAAAACTATCAAAACGAAATTACTTACAGCCACACCATCCGTTAACGAAATATTTTCAGCAATTTCCACCTTATTCTGGCAACACTGAACGGCTGACCGGCCGCCATTTTACCTGATTCGGAATAATGCTACCAATTTCCCGCCACTTCGGGCCCAGATTTGGGATAAGAAAAGCACCGTTTAGTTTGAAATATCGTCTCTTAACCCTGTAAATGCTGTTGAGAATGGGATTGTCAAAAGCGTGTGTACGTGATAAAGAACTTATGATACGGGGTTGTTACGCCTGTTTTAAGAGAGCTTGAGTACTAGAGGGTTAGTTTTCAAACGACAAAGCAAGAAGGACTCTTGAAGTACTCATGTTTTTTTCTGCATTGACTGAAACCACCGAATTGAGCGCTGAAATGGCGATTGAAAAAGTATTATGAGTAACAGACCGTACTGTATTTAAAAAAATGACAAGAATTTAGCAATCGTAATTTTCGAAAGGAAAAAAAAACATCTGTTTCAATAAAATAAAAGTTTCTGTTTACCAAAATAACCTTCCAAGCAATAGAAGTAAAAACTTCGTCAAAGCAACGTTGTTTTATAGAGTCCTGTAAACTGGGATTCAATTTACTTTTTTCTAAAAAAATACTCGGAAAGCCAAGCCTAGTGCGGGTGACATGTATTTTCCATTTGACGCCTCTAACACTTTGGTGCTATCTATTTTACTTCATTCATCAGAATCCCGCCGACTGCAGGAGCTATTAAATTGACGAATTTCTGTGTCATAGGCTTAATGAATATATAATGAGGAGTTTCGTGGAACCAATACATCATAATCAACCTGTATCCTTCTTTGACTGAAAGAACAGATAAAATTGGGTTAAGTTTGCTGCTGCAAAAAGTTACGGTCACATAACCGTTCAAAAATTAAACATCAATAAAAGTATTTGGCATGTGTTTAATACATCAATAAACGATTATTTTTTTCTCAGTAGCTATCTCGTTATTTATTAAATTTTATTGTTAATTACCTATACTATGAACCCCATGCATCCGAAATTCTAATATACGACAGGACTGTAAATTGGTGAAATCTCTCTTCTTAAATATGTAGAGTCAATTCGGCAGCAAATGCTTCTCATAAAGAGAAGGTCTACAGATCTATAGTTTGTGTAGTTTGTGCAGCACAAAATCGAATCCAAAATATATCCATCTTTGTGTACTTGGTGCTTTAACAGACTAAATTCATGTAACAGCACGCTCACAGACCATTTAACCGAAATCTAATTACGAACTGACATATTTTGACTAATCTGAATTGAATAGTTCGTATTTCGTGTACACATACACTGTACACTACTAAATGCAAAACGATTGTAATTGAATATCAATTTGTAAATAGTGACGGACATTTTGGCGGGAACAGCCAGTGACAGCTGCGGCCGCGGTCCGATGCGTTCAGGAATTTACGCGCGAATGACACAGATCCGATGAAATAGATGAATAATTGTGGTGATGTTTATCGATTGATTAATAATCGGATACATGTGTGTATGTGTAATGAATAAATAACAACCAAGAGGAAATTGTTGTTTTTGAAAGTTTTTTTTAAATGATTTGATTAAACTTATCTGTGTGTAAAGTTTGACCAGCATCGGAAGACGTTTTTGTTGGCTATTTAATGTGAAATTGAATAATTATTTTTATGCTCACAGGATCTTTCGTAATAGGTCGGGAATTATTAGAAATCACATTCATAAAGAATTGAATGTAAGCAAATCTATTGACACTCGGTAGAGTGTAGAATCAAAGTGAAATTACATAACATATGGTTTAATGTTTACCTACACGATTTCATATTTCCCAATGTCTGCACATTGAAACAAATTCCACACATGTATTTTTAATTTATATTTCTGCAGTGTGGTATTCAGATGTCGGCTATTTTGGAACGCTTGGCGATTGACAGCTGCCCGCCACGAATGGATGCGTTCGCGAATAACCAAACGGATGAGAAATTTACGCGGCATGAGCACCGCAATACTGCTATAAAATGGCCCCAGGGATGAATTTAAAGTGGACGGCAGGTACATCATGAATTAAATTAACTTTTTGTAGTAAAAACCTAAGAAAATGTATTTTTAAAGTTGTAAAAATAAGAAACAGTTATCATGAGCTAGGTACTGTTATTATTGCTTTAATTTCACGGTTAATAACAAAACATACGAGAAAACTAGTTTTGCATCTTAACAGAATTTTAATTTTATGTTTGTTAATTCTATTGACTCTTATAGTCCTAAACAGCATATCTGTCATTACTATCAATACACCAAACAAAACCGTAGTTTGGCAAAAATGTTTGCAAACTGTCCGATTTTTCTGTTTATTTTATACAAATACATCCCTGTGTTGTCACATTCAGCTGAAATATTGACAGAAACAATAAATTTATATCCAATTACACTTTTTCCGAGCTTTGTTTGTTTCCATAAAGTTTGCCGTCAACGTCGAAGCGAAAATTAGATTAAAATAACTAAAATATTGATATTCAACGGCCATATTTTAGTCTGACGATGTTTTTGCTAAAATATACTCGTATTGCGTTTAAATATTTAATTTTATAGAGCAAAAAATATAACGCCTTTATGTTTTTCAGACATATAGGACAGTGATAAACTGATAACAGATACTTGCATTATTCAATGTATTTTGGTAACACACTATTCGGTAATGTTCTTTTCAGTAAATCGTCAAACTACATGGGACTTAACTAGATAGCCAATATACACCTTAGTTGTAGTTAACTCATTCTTAATCCAATATACAAATATGATGTTTATAGATGTTCAGCCAACAACAAAACCTCGAAAAGAGCAACCACACGCTACCAAAATAGTAGAGTTGAATTACCAATGAGAGAAGCCGAAACTCAGTAAAAAAACATTATAAGCATTTGGAAAACGAACTCCAACTGGCAGTGACGTTGAAATGTGAACGGAAAACTTTCTCCACGCTTTTATTTTTCACAAAAGTCCAAAGCAAAAAGTGTATGAAACTCGTGTTTGTGGAAATTTTATTTTCAACTACGGTAATACGTTTCGGACAAATCTAAGTTTTGTTATGTTGTTGCTTTCAGATTAAATCGAGCAGGCATTGTGATCGCAATTTTTATTAACTAAAAGGATGGAGCTACTTTAATTGTATTGCAGGCATTTTCATTTTTGTAAAAAGGAAGAAAGCCATTACAAGCTGTCAAAGCTAATGATAGAAAAATATGTCGTCTTAAAAAAATCGTTCTTTATGTACATTGTCTTGTAAAAATATAACATCAATAAAATAAGACATGTACGACACTTATTGGTTCGATTTTTTTGAAGAAGTTTCATGCAATAATCGAATGTTTACATTACAGTTAGTGTATAACAGTTCTGTCACTACATAAACCTAAATTTGTTTTACTATGCACCTGATAGAATAAAAGACTTGAATATTCCCTACAATTACCCCTAACATCTATTTTTAATCTGTATGGTACTAGATACTATAATTAATTATCTCCAAGGCAAACAGTGTATTATCCTATGTAAATTCTTGGCTCGAAGTGGGAAAGTCAACAGTATTTCCCGAGAGAATAAAAGTGACTTTATTGATGTTTGTCCTACATAAATATGTTTTTAACTAACGGAAAATACTTTGTTCGACCATGGGAATACAGGCAAATAAGGAAAAACTAAGGAATTACCAATGATATTCTAATAAACAGATATGTTATAAGCGTGCAATCGTGAAGACTCGAAAACGTCCTAATTGGGACGTATTGCCATTAACAACAACACTATTTGTCTCTTTTTTTCTTATGGGTTTTATTGCGCTATCTCTTTTGCTCTGCCGCTGCTGCGCGGAACACTTTTTTAACGATTGTTTTGTATGCGTATAACATATCTGTTTATTAAAATATTATTGGGAATTACATAAAGATTATGTATCTAATTTGTTAAACATTTAAATAATCAGCGCAGGTTGGTCAGAAGTGTTTAAAGTATTTTTTTTTGTGATTACTGTCAATAATTACATAATGGTATATCACAGTACGATCATTCAGTGATCTATACAATAGGTACTTTATGTATTTGTGGCCTTTTGGCCTAGAACAACATATTTCTTTAAGGGGATTTTCACGAATCTGCCTTTAGCTGATATTGAATTTGTGCAATGGCCTATTACCTAATATTTTACTATTTATACTGTCATGCGTTGATCTTTGTCAGTCGTTAAGTCAATTCGGACAACCAATCTTACTATGGGATACAATTTTACCCAGTAAAATAGGTTGTGTAGGTCAGAAAGGCAGTCACTCCATGTAAAATACAGTATTCAGCTGAATCCGGTAAGACTGTCAGCCGACCCCAACATAGTTGGGAAAAGTCTCGGGAATTGTTGATGACACTATGTTTTTTGAGAAATTTACGCTTATAAATTACAGTAGATACGTACATATAAAAACGCATGGTACCTCCATGCGTTTCCTTCATAAAACTTTATTTCATACACATTGTATACACCCCAGCATTTTCCCCGTACATGTGTATATATCTGATTTATTTAAAACGTAGTGGTCTGTGTGGGACGTAGTGACGTTATGAGCCCCGCGGGTCGGAGTTTGGGACCTCAGTGATTTGTGGCCCCGTCGCCTGTTTCTGTCGTGGTCAGGTTTAAGAAGCTATTGGACTGTAGTTTGTTTGTGCTTTGCTTTTCGTATAAATAATTGCTTTAGGTACATCAAAATAATATATGTTTCTAGTAGTTACACTTTTAAAACTACATGGTTATTTATTTAATCTTCGACGGGCAATAAGGACAGAGGGAGATATGTCTGCCATACCGGCTTTTTTCTAAAATAGGTTGGGTTCTTAAACTTCATTAGCATCTTTTGCCACAGAATTTCCTAAATTGGAGATAAAAATAAAAATTACTACACCATTTTCGTCGTTATTATTGGTGGCCTTTTGTTTTGATAATTTGGCAGCAACTGTGACGAAATTTTTTTTTAGGTTCTGTATTCTATTTTCTTTACATTACCTGATGTAATTAGATATCAATACCTAACAAGACCTCCATGGATCGGACAGGTTTTTCCTTACACGCTGTATAGTAGTACAGTATAGTATAAAAACATGGCAATCAAGCAATAAGCTATCTACAATATCAGTTTATACCCCCGGGGTCCCGTAATGATATTTTACTTATTCAAAATATGTTCGCATCAATATTCAGGCCGTGTCGGATACGTGATGGGCCTGTTGAATGACTTTGATTGATAATACTACCTTCTATCCGGTTTGCTAATAATCTGGCTAGTTTAGGAAAGTATAGAATAGTTATGGGGTAATAGTATTAGTGGAGATGTGAGCCAAAATCTAGCTATCTGGAGATTCCCTAAAGATTAATTTTTATTTTTGAAGAAAAAGTTGTAGTAGTACGTAATGTCTGATGTGGCTGCTATTTATTAAAAAAAAAAGTTTTGTTTTAAGTTCGAATGTTACGCATTTTGGTTATCCTTGAGTAAAAACTAATAAATTACATATTAGTTAAAACTAATAGATACACTGTTACTTGTCTATTTGAAACTTTGTTTACCTATTTGAATGAAAAATATTGAACTTGGGGCTTTAAGTTTCGATTAGGGAAATTCGTAAAACTTATTAAATATTGTTTCTTACGAATTGAATTCCTTTGTAACATAACATAAAATAATTAATTTGCTTAGTTAATTGAGACAACTTTGAACCGTTAAATGCCTAACTTTACTCCAAAATATCTACCGCAAATGTGCGAAACGAAGTTTTAATTTGTTCCTTGTTTTCATTGTCTCAGCTATTTGTAAAAGCTTTTACTGAATGTTGGAAATTATTAAATCGTTCTAGTGTTGAAGTTTGACAATTGTTAGGAACACAATGGACATTTAAACGGTTATTAAAAGTGTTTTGTAAATGATAATAATAACCATATTCTGGGAAAACTCACATTCGGCTATCTAATCCCAAGCTAAGCAGAGCTTGTGTTATGGTAACCAGACAACTGATAAACATACTTATATATTTCTTAGTACATACATATTATAGATAAATTACACCCAGACACAGAAAAAATGATGCTCATCACACAAACATTCTGTTCTGGGTAAGAATCGAGCCCACGACCTCCAGTATAGTAGGCTCCACTAACCACTCAATATTCACACCTAACTCTTTATGAAGGTCACTATTAAAGCCGACGTTAAATAATCCTATCCTACTCTTCTTCGCTATCTACCCCTAAAATGCTTAAATGAATCGCAAAGAGCGTTTCCTCGGTAGCGATATATCAGTAATATTAAAACGCGTCATACTCGCCGAGTGACGAAGTTGTTCGCTCCAGACATTTGTGTACGACCACGGATGACGGATTTTTATTCGTATTTCAACAACAATGCATTGTTAGATGTACTTGCGTTTAAGGAGCCTGACACACCGAAGTGTAAGATCGGCTGTTGAACTTCTTTATGGTATTACAGCTTACATGCGGACATGTGATAGAAACGATACAAACTAAATATTACAGCTTTTACTTAATATGTTTTATTATATAAATTGACATATTAATTATATCAGTATTTTTCGTATAACTTGTTGTTGACAGGTCAATAGTGATCTAAACTGAAACAAGTCTATGCCAGCCTAAAAAAACCCACTGCTGGACACAGGCTACATAACTATAGAGAAAAATTGGTGATCTCAGATAAAAGTGTGCCAGAACGCAATTGTAGCATAAAATATTAAAAAGTAATGCTACATAGCTACTCATAAGCTTTAATGCTCGCATCGGTGTCACAAATAAATATGATGCATTTTCACAAAAGGCGGACATTTCCCTCTTTGGACGGCCAACCCTGTGCATTGGAGCGTGATGATATCCCCCCCCTATCCCCCCTCTTTGACGAACACAATACCAGCAATTCTTTTGATTAAACGTGTGTCTCATTACCTTTTTATTATCGTACCTGTATTTTGGGTGATCAGAACAAAATATTTGGTGGAAATTGCATGAAAATTGCTGTTAAAGACAAAAATAGAATGTGTTTTCTAGTAAAAAAATATAAAAAAATCCTAGCTTCTTCTAAAAATCTGTGGTGGTTTTAGGTGGTTTTGACCAGTGATAATGTTTCAACTAAGGTGGAGTAACTTGGACAATTCATGTGGCTTTCGATAAGATACATTGGCACTCCTTACTTTCCTGGATCGTAAAGCAAAGGGTAGCATAGTTTAATAAACTCTTTATTCACTTTAAAGTACCTACTTAATGTGTGTTTTGTTTGAAAAATTATTTATTTCAGGTAGACAGTGTTTCGCATTCTTTGTCTTCAAACCTACGAACAGATGTTACTTCGGACGGAATTAAATAAATAAATGTGGACAACATCACATACATTGCCCTGAACCCAAAGTAAGTTCCTATAGCACTTGTGTTATGGAATTCAGAAGCAACGAAGGTACGAGGAATTATTTAAAGATTTGTCTGTTATGTGTTTATTTTCTACATTTAAGAGACACATTTTAAATGTATTCTTCGTTACTGTTTGTATTTAGTTATTGAGTTTTCGAAGATTCACATAGGCATACAGAATCAAATAAGTTAAAAAAAAACATCAGTAAAATTGTACACATGGACTACACAACCAAATAACTTACATTCACTACCGTACATAATGCATAGAGAAATCAGTGAGAAAAAGTTCACCCGTATCTTAGGCGACTATTACCCCGTAAGACCTCTTACGCACTTGCGGTTAACCCCGGGGGCGGCTAGCCGCGCGGTTAGCCGCATTCCCAGTTTTTATATGCAACCGCTTGTGATTTTTCGCACTTAACCGCCAAGCGGTTGCATATTAAATTGAACCGCGCGGCAAGCCGCCCCCGCGGTTAACCGCAAGTGCGTAAGAGGGCTAAGTCTTCATGGTATAACATTTCATAGTCGTGAAGATAGCAATCTCATCATTCGTCAAGAGAATGACGAGAAATAAGCGCGGGCACACATCTGCATGTATCTATAGTACGGTCAATGTTACTTGGCGCGTCTAAAAAGCGACAAAACGTTGTTCTAGCGAGATGCAAATATACAAGGTGCGGTGTGTGTGACAGGGATGGTGATATATTGTATCTCTTTCTAGATGTACCAAGTTACTTCGGCCGCATTGTACGAGACTACCACATTTTAGAGCGGGAAATTTTTCTCCATTTTACAAAATGTTAGGTTAAGTTGTGAAAATAATTGTTTTGTTGTATTTTGGATACTTTTGTGTACTGTTTTAAATTAATGTAGTAATTATAGCGCCCTTGAACTTATATTCCAGAGATATATTTATTATAGTTCCTTTTTGCCTAGACAGGTATTGAGATACATAGATACATACATATAATCACGCCCCTTTCCCTTGTAGGGGCATGCAGAGACCACTTCTTTTCATTTGCTAAGATCCCTACACACTTGTTTCGCGATGTCCACTTTCATTATTCCCTTCATATATGCTGAACAAAGGTATTGAGTTAGTGCTTAGAAATTTGGGTTTAGATGGATAGTTGTGTATTTGTGTGTTGTGATTTTCGTGCAGGTTATTAAATAGTGCTTATCTTTACATTAAAGGTGAAACGCTTATTGCCAAAACCTCGTGTAATAAAAAAAAGCTGACTTAATTTAAAATACTAGACGAACATTTGTGAGTGAAGGCACCAAAGTTAGAGTTGTAATTACTTAATAACATTTATTCAAATTATTAAAGTAATATGAAAGTTTTCTAAATGAACTTCTTAATTAAATATCTTAGAGCATTGAGCTACAGTTTCTGCGCTTTCAAAGCAAAGGGGAGGATTCTAAAGGGTCTCAATGGAGGATTTCTTATTTTTAATTGCGTTCTTTCAAAGGTTGTTACTAGTTTTTGCATTGAAGATTTTAACGGTTACTTTATACCTAATTAAAATGATATTTCTTAGGTACTGAGCCCAGTATGTCGTAGTTTTTGTTTTCATTAATTTATAGGGATGAACACACATAGTAAGTTGTAGGTGATAATTTATAGGTGTGTTTTAATTTTCTAAATCTACTGTAATGTAACTTGTACTCTTAAAATGTAAATCATTGTCACATAATTGTAACACAGAATCATAGTCATAATACTATTTTTTTATTACAATAAATAGATATACAAATATGTGGTACCTACAACCAACGTAAGCCTTTTATACTGTGCCAAATACCAAACAATCTTAGTAAATATCTGGCGACACGACATTCCACACATAAATTCTGGACCTCCACAGCTTATGTTAACGACTTGAAACCGACCATTACTCCGAGCGACCACCGCCACTAGGTGGCAGCACTGAGCTATAGGTGGCGCCACTGAGATAGGTGGCGCCACTGAGCCACTCGAGGTTTAGCCTATGATAACTTGGATACTGCAAAGCTCTTCGCTCTAACGAATGATGTAGGTTTCAAGAGGTATACATTTTGTAGTAGATATCATTTTAAATATTATTTTATGGCTAATATACAGGCAATTTTATAATGATTTTTGTAGAATATTACTTTGGTAAAGGACCTATAAAGTCTCAAAATTGGCAGAAGTTAAACCATTACACAATATATTTTTGTTTATTGTAGTTTTTTCAGCTATGCGGGTGGTAAAAGGTTATCGAGTTTTACATTTCATGCATCCCTTACTGCAGAAATACCACAATGCAATGGTAAAAAACTTTATGATAAAAAATTTAATTGAACCGTCCAAAAGTAGTTAGTAAGTCTATTTATTAGAAATCTTAGTTAGGACATTATTATAAAATTTTATTCCTGAAATTAAAATGCAGAATTTTTTTCTCTGTAATTCTAATTTTACTCTAATAATATATTTCCTACTTAGGCAAATATTTCGGCAGCTATATTTTTAATTGAAATAAGTAGTGTCCGAATAGAACTGCACATTGGCAGTGACTGCAAGTGACCTGTGAAACGACTGCAAAGGAACGAGAACTGAAAACAAACTTTCTGTCAAACGAATGTAAACCTTATAACCATAGCAATAAGAGTAGTAGCTTATTAGCTGGATGTTGGATTTACTAGAAGTGTTAATCGGAATAGTGTTTAGTTTTATAATAAGTTGGGTAATAAGGTGTTTTACGTCAGTACTGACCTCATTTTTTTTTTAAGATTTGATGCAGAGACTTATAATGAAAATCTTAGCAGAATGCCCATACCTTCATGCATTGTTTAGTTGAATTCATTTTGTAGATTCTAGTAGTTATATAATACATAAATCATGTATGATAGCCAAAACCGCATAATTTTAAGGTAAAAGTTAACACTATAGTTACTAAAATACCAAATAGGTATTCTGTGAAAAGCTAGTGCAAAAATAAATCTCTATTCTTGATTAAAATAGACAAAGCATGTAAAAGTGCCCTGGGCGTATTTGTAAACCCTGCGAATAGTCAACAAAAATGACAAATAAAGCGAATAACAAACAGAGGCCAAACAAGCTTTTATTAAAAACACTGTGAAATAAATACTTTTTGTGAAAATGTAAGCTGAGATCACCCTAGATTTTTAAGACCAAAAAAATGGACCAAACATACAAAATAAGTATACATGTATAAGTTTTAATTTTAGTATAGTTAGAGTTTGTTCTTATATTAGATTTAATTGTGTATAATTAAATAAATCATAAAATAAACATAAAAAAGTATAAATGTGGGAAAATAAATATGATCGCTCATAATAATATGCCTTAATATATTGCTCTGTGTGCCCCCCTCGACTTTATATGCGTTATTTAATTTTGGTAAATTATTCCCGGTTCCTGAAACTTAGCGAGATTTTCTTTTTTAAACCGACTTCAATAAAGGTTAAGGTAGTCAATTCTCCTGTCATTTTATGTTTGTTATCGCAGATTTTCGAGTGGGTGAATCGATTTTGAAGATTATTTTTTTATTTGAAAGGGCTTCCCATGTGGTCCCATTTTTATAATGTCCCGTCATGATAGTGGGCTCCATAAGAAAACCATATATAATTATTTTGATGTCGGCTTTTTTTGTAAGAATTATTATATTATTATCTATCAGTCTATCAAAAGTAGTTCTTGGTGTGAAAAGATTTATGCTGCTGAGTCTTTGCAAAACAAGTGGTACATCTGAACTGGCCTTCCAGTAAATTCCATGATCTTCGTCATTGCTTCGTACGAGTTCCAGGTTTCATTTGACTTTTTACTTGAACGTTGAGTTGTATTTCCCGGGGCAGTCGCAGTTAACCACTGCTGAATGAAATTGCACCGGAATGAATGCATTTTTAAATCATTATTCATGTTGTTTGCATTATTTCTTCATAGTTTCTTCTTTGCGTATGGTTGCGTGGTTGTATGTTTTCCTTAATTATATTTGCAGAATCTATATGCTGGGCTTGTAATTTTTTTTTAAAGTATATTCCTAAATATCACAGATATTTACCATAAAAAACAAAGTAAATTTAAATACAAATTACAAGACATTTATAATCACATTGAATTTCGTCAATCATCAAATCAATTGAATATTGTATTGGATCACTCTGTAATTATAGTACGTAAATAAGTACATAAATCAAATATAAATTTAACTTATCAAGAAAGGTAATGCTCTTTTACTTTTTTCTTAAATAAAGAGATAGTGTGTGAGTTCATGGTACGTGCGTAATAGCTCGTTAATCTAATAATGTTCCGAAAATGATCTATCTTTTAATCATCCAATTCACTCCAGGTGTTGTATTTAAGGCTGTTTTATTAAACACCTGAGAATTATCTTATTTAAATAACATCAAAGAAATCCTTATGCAACAAAAGTAATGATGATTCATAAGCATGTGATCTCTTTATGTGATTCCTAAATTAGGGGTCCGACAATTATCTATGTTACTTACTATCAATACATATCACTATCTACTAAAACATGACCACGTTTAAATCTGGCATTTAGATATAATAATTATCTTGACCAAGATAGGCTAAAACATTTTTTTTAATTTTTTTAAATTCATCTCCAGAGTCTGAGCGAAAAAATATTTAGATGGTAAGGGTGACCTTTGCCCTGCATTGGGACAGTACGGGCTAAATATAAATGTAACAATTTTGGTAGAAGTCAAATACTTAAAGCCATTGTATATTTGTCTACAAGAAAAATAAAAATTAAATATATCTCCCTATGGCTTGAGATACCTCCTTACAATTACGGAAGTAACTTACTATAAAACACTTAAAACACCTGTCAGATAAAAAGATTATTTTAATTGTTGTGATTTATATTATCATATGAATCAGAACATTATAATTCACCTAAGTAATTGTAATATTATCAAGCACCAAAACAACGATTTAAGGATGATATGTTTAGATAAGTGATGCTCTTTTACATATAAATACAGTATCTATGTATATTCATTACTTCAGCCAGTAATTAGACAGAAACAAAGATGTTCCGGTTTTTGGTATTGTTCTGCGCTTTGATAGCTCTTGCTAAAGGAGATACATCGGTTTATAGACAATGTGCAGTCGCGATAAAAACGGTGAGTAACCACACACTTGGGACAGCCCGAGAGGCTGGACGATGACACAAACGATGTTCAGGAAGTGCAGCAGTAACAAACTAAAACACGTGCACGTACCTTGGTCTGCTATGTCTGCTGCCGATGACCCGCCTGCGTTCTGATTTCACCACAGTTGTTGCTGAAGGTCACGAACTGCTCGGAATAGGGATTCCTAGCAGAATATCGATCGAGTTGACGCGTTTAAAGGGTTTTTCTTGAGATAGGTCGCGGAGCGCGCGCGCGTGCAAGATGGTGAGAATACGAATCTAGTTAGTTAGTGGGGCGGCGGTTCGTCCGTTAGCGGTTGTGACGTCATGACAGTTGCAGCAGGAGCACCAATCGGGTAACGAGTACGGCACGTATGACAACCGTCAAAACAGTTGTGATTGCCACTGCTGAAAATCGATAAGAACATCGTGTGTGTCCGTGGTACATTCTAAACGATCTGATTTTAAGAATCTGTATGATGACGAAACATTCCGCCCACCAAAATACCTATGGTATTTTCGAAGATACGAAATATAAATAGAAAAGTTAGGAAGAAAACGTTAAACCTTAATAGCCACTGAACTATGAATCTAATCAACCTAACCTACGGTGCTTAATAATCTTAAGTTAAATAATACGTTAATCCTCTATGGGTAGAGGACAGAGTTTGACCAGCGGTCGCTTAACAGAATTGCTGGTAGCGGTTTTAAGAATTGCAACTCTAACTACTCCGTCAGAGCCCACACCTAATGGTTTTGAGTTCTTGGTCCATTTGGCGCGTTGGGTGCGTGAATTTAAAACCGCCTCGATTTGTACGAATAAAGTAGAAAGTTCTTCAAATGCTAGAACCTGATCACCGACTATGCGATACAAATGATGACGTTCTGAATTGTTAAGAAACGCACTACGGTTAGCAATAGTCGGGTTTCGAGAATTTTGAAGAAAGCGATAGATGTACGCAAAGGTACGAACGATTTTTTCTAACGATGAAAAACGATTTAATAAATTGTCGATAATTGAAACTTGTTGTTCCCGAGGATGCACGGTCGATACTAACACAGGAGATTTACGAGTCTCGGCCTCAACAACCTTCTTCTCGTCATTAGTAACGCTGTCAATACAAGATGGCCATGTCTCGTGCGGCTCGGATAACCATCGTGGCCCCGCCCACCATAACGAGTTGTGAAGAAGTTCACTTGGAAATTGGCCTCGCGAACAAACATCTGCAGGATTGTCTGCAGAGGACACGTGATGCCAATATTCAATAGCTGTTATTTCTTGAATATGACTCACGCGATTGGCAACGAAGGTAGACCAACGACATGAGGGTGAACGCAACCAAGAGAGTGTAACGGTGGAATCGGACCACAAAAAGACAGCTGAAATAGGAATACGAGACAGATAAGTTTCTGTAACGAATTTGTACAGATCTGAAAGCAAAACTGCAGCGCAGAGTTCGATACGTGGCAATGACGTACGTTTTAATGGCACCACGCGAGCTTTCGAACAAACGAGATGAACGTAAGAATTGTTATCTACGTCTGTTACTCGTAAATAAATGACCGCGCCATATGCAGTTTCCGAACTGTCGCAGAACCCGTGTAGCTCGTAGGATTGTGAATCAGTACGAGTGATTCTACGCGAAATTTTTAGATGGTGCAACTGAGAAAGTTGCTCCTGATATTTGTTCCATGTACTGATGACCTCGTCAGGGGGAACGTCATCCCACCCGGCACCGATAATCCAAAGCTTTTGGATTAAGCTTTTAACGTGTATTGTCAAGGGGGATAAGAATCCTAACGGGTCGAAGATTCTAGCGAGTTCACTAAGAATAGACCGTTTGGTACATGGCCGATGTGAAGATTGAACTTCAAAAAGAAACGAATCAGTTGAGGGATCCCATTTGAGTCCCAACACTTTGAAAGAAGCCGGTTCAGCTTTATCTAACGATATAGAATCAGTGAGGCAATCTTCAGGTTGAAGATCCGATAAAAGACGATTGTCATTTGACACCCACTTCCGAAGATGGAAACCTCCCTTTTTAAAGAGAGCGATTAGTTGTGTTTTTGTTCTTTGTGCAGTGGCGAAGTCCGGACTACCGGTGACGACATCATCGATGTAGGTGTCCGACAAGATTACACTCCTGGCGATCGGGTAAGAATCCCCCTCATCATCAGCAAGCTGTCGCAAAGTACGGCAAGCGAGATAGGGGGATGAGGAGATGCCATACGTGACCGTATTCAGGCGAAACTCTGAAAGAGGCTCGCTAGGCGAAGCTCTCCAGAGAATTCGCTGATAGTCACGATGGCCATCGAAGAGTGTAATCTGTCGGTACATCTGACGCACATCTGCCATGAAAACGACGTCGTGTTCACGAAAGCGTAAGAGAATTTCCAAAATGTTTGATTGTAATTTTGGACCGATGTGTTGACTTTCGTTTAACGATCGAGAACGTGCATCTTTTGCAGAGGCGTCAAATACGACACGAAGGCGAGTCGTGGTGCTATCAGGACGTATGACGCAGTGATGGGGAATATAGTATTTCCCATTCCCCACTTCATCTGGAGAGACTAATGACATATGGCCCGCAGATATATAGTCGGACATAAAATCACAATATTGACGATGACATTCGGGGTCACGTGACAGTCGACGTTCAATCGCATAGAAGCGACGCAAAGCAATGTCACGTGAACCAGTGAACATAGGCTCGGACTCGTCCCTGAATGGCAACTGCACGATGTACCGCCCAGATGAGTCACGAGAATGAGTTGTGATAGAGTGTTGTTCACATGCTATCTCATCTGGGGTAAGGGATGCTGCGGGTGGTAATACATCTAAACAAGTTTTACCGAGCAATAGCCATCCAAAGACTGAGTCGAAGGCGGTAGGTTGATGTGATTTTCCTTTAATATTACGATTACGAAGCGATTCCGCAAATACGTCCGCACCGAACAGTAGGTCAATCCGGCCAGGAATGTCAAAACCGGGATCGGCTAACGATAGTGAATTGATATGAGACCAACCCGATGTATTTAATTTAGCTATTGGTTGGTCCCCGCAAATTTTCGACATTACGTGCATATTTAAATTAAATAAAACTTGATCACCAGTCCCAATGGAGCAATTAATGTCTCCTAAGATTGAAGCCGGGGCTTCACCGATTCCACTTATAGTTGTGGTAGGACTGGATAGTTTTAAATTTAATTTTTTAGCAGCTGAGTCAGTAATCAGATTAATCTGACTCCCGGAATCGAAAAGAGCGCGAAAAGACACGAACTTGCCGTCCGCATCCCGTACCTGCACAATGGCAGTTGCTAACAAAACAGTTGTGTCATTATTATTAGAAAATAATGAAGAGGTTGGGTTCGACTCGACCGGTTTATCTTTATGAAGTAAAGTGTGATGTTTATGATTACACTTACGACATTTAAAAATAGAAGTACAACCTTTTAATTGATGTGAGGCTCGAAGACAATTGAAACACCAATTACTTTTGCTTGCGATAGATATCCGCTCATCTACGGGTTTATTTAGAAAACTTTGACATGATGAGATTGAGTGAGTGTCACCACAAAACGCGCACTTAACTGGTTGTGACGTAGCAGGGCCACGGCTTGTAGTACTTGCTGTGGCAACTTGAGGTTTATCAGTACTGCCCACAAGCGCATGAGACACGTTTGCCCGTTTATTTGTTTGAAAGGATATTACAGATCGTTGTTGTGGCTTACTCGAAGGTTTATTATTAGCATCACAAAAATGAGAATCACGTAAAAGCGCTTCACATTTCAAGTGTAAGAAAGACTTCAACTGTGAATATGGAGGAAACTCAATATCAGGATATTTTTCCTCGAAATCGCAACGCAAGTTTGAGTCTATCTTAGAGAGAAGGTGGTAGACTAAAACAAAATCCCATCGGTCCTCAGGTAAAATAATTTTCTTTAAAATAATTAAATTTTCCTCAAACAGGTCCAATGATTTCCTAAACTCATTACCGTCAGTCGTATTGAAATTAATATTTAAAAGGTCCTTCCATGATGTAAAAGCTAAAGGTCGTTTATTTTGATAGCGAGTAACAAGGGCCTGGTAGGCATCGTGGTAATGCTCACAAGTTAATGGGAATGCCTTGATAACAGATAATGCATCGCCGGTCAACGATGAGAATAAATAATGAAATTTTTCAGTATCGGTAAGATTACTAGAATTATGAATCAATGCATTAAAAGTGTCGTGATATTCAGGCCATTTCTTGATGTCACCACTGAAAGTTGGAAGAACAATTTTCGGTAAACGGATATTCGAAGATGAAGAACTTTGTTTATTATTTACTTGAGGTTCACTTTTAGTTAAACTACGATGAATAGATAATATTTCAAAATATTTATCGTCAAATGTATCCTGGAGCGAATTATCTGCATGATCCGGATCATCTAACAGCTCCAAAATAATCTGATGAGCACTCTCAAAGCTATCTAAAATATGTTTAAGTTCCTGATAATAAGAAAGAAATAAATTCCGTTGTGAGTCATCACTTATTGCTAATGAACCTATTTCCAATGCCTTATCCAACCGCTTCATAGCTAAAGTACGCTTTCTACGTAACTGTGATAAATCTTGAACTGTATATTCATCGTCCGTAGAGTGAGATTTCGATTTCTTAAAGCAACTTTGTTTACGAGACGAATGTTTACCTAACAATAATGACATGATGAAAACTATTTTATTAAACGATTAGCAAGATCGGTAACCGATAACGAATAGTCGGCGATACAAGATTCCAACAGATGAGCGCTACCTGCTTATAAAGATGTAAACACGATAAGAACACGAGTACTTACGCTAACCGGTAGTATTGTTAATGTGTATGTGTATATATATTATATATACAGATTATAGACTGAGTAAAACGCGCAACATAAATCCTTTGTTCAATTTTATCTGTTAAGTTGATTAAGTGTTGAATTTAACGGATGTAGGCTTCGTAATACCTATTGACACAATTTTTCTTTTATGCAATAGGAAAGAATGTAGCTAGTATAGTCTTGCCTTGGTTTTACGATAATCTCAAGAAGAGGATTATCGCGTTTCCCGAAGGCGGAACGTGTTGGTTGCGTTTCCGAACGCAAGCCGCTGACGACTCGAGACTACTAGCACGGTACGTTTAAATAATTTCGTTACACCTACCTACGAACAAAAAATGTTACACGAACAAAGGAATTTATTATGATCGATATTTACGATACGATATACCTAAAATAGTTGACATAGGCCGAAAATTATAATATTAAGCACCGAAGGAAGATAGATTGCCTAATATTGAGATCCTACAGTAACTATTAAGGTCCAACTGGGTTGAAAATTAAATCGTATAATGGCGGGTCCCGGGTTTCGGCACCATAAAAATGTGCAGTCGCGATAAAAACGGTGAGTAACCACACACTTGGGACAGCCCGAGAGGCTGGACGATGACACAAACGATGTTCAGGAAGTGCAGCAGTAACAAACTAAAACACGTGCACGTACCTTGGTCTGCTATGTCTGCTGCCGATGACCCGCCTGCGTTCTGATTTCACCACAGTTGTTGCTGAAGGTCACGAACTGCTCGGAATAGGGATTCCTAGCAGAATATCGATCGAGTTGACGCGTTTAAAGGGTTTTCTTGGGATAGATCGCGGAGCGCGCGCGCGTGCAAGATGGTGAGAATACGAATCTAGTTAGTTAGTGGGGCGGCGGTTCGTCCGTTAGCGGTTGTGACGTCATGACAGTTGCAGCAGGAGCACCAATCGGGTAACGAGTACGGCACGTATGACAACCGTCAAAACAGTTGTGATTGCCACTGCTGAAAATCGATAAGAACATCGTGTGTGTCCGTGGTACATTCTAAACGATCTGATTTTAAGAATCTGTATGATGACGAAACAGACAATGTAAGTTTTTACTGTCCTTTTTGTTCTGATTTTAATATTAGTACAACTTACGAATCAGAACCAACAAGACAATAGTCATACTACGGTATAAACCCTCCTTGTCACACTGAGGACTATTTGTCACGCACCTTATCAAATAAATTGGGAATTGAAATACACTGGAAAACAGATACTGGAATAGCAGTCTCTATTTGAATTCTGAATAAAGGTCATCATCATTATTATCACCCACAGGCCTTGTCCTCACTGCTGGGCATAGGTCTGTCCTTTCTGGTGCCATTCCGTAAGGTCCTGTGCCAGCCTCATCCGGTTCAATCCGAGTAAAGCTCATGCTATGTTAACTTGCTGTTCCTACTATTTATTACATTATATTTGACGACCTCTATTCCTATGACGACCTTCTTGGTCGAGTGGCGTACGCACCGGTTTTCAAGGTGTCGCTAGCTCTGAGGTCCTGGGTTCGATCCCCGGACGGGTCAATGCAGAAAGTCACTTTTCTACTTTGTCTCGGGTCTGAGTGTTTGTAGTACCTTCGTTGTTTCTGTATTCCATAACACAAGTGCTTAATAGCTACTTACTTTGGGTTCAGAGCAATGTATGTGATGTTGTCCGCATTTATTTATTATTATTTAATTATATTTAGCCTGTCTGCTGGGCAAAGGCGTCTCTTTCGCCATCTCTTGCGCGGTCTCTTCTACTGATTTGATGATAATGTTGTGTTTGCAGGTTTTCACACCGCGGGTCAGTTGCCGCTGTCTGCCGACATCAACGGTTGCCAGCACGCGCCGTGCCAGGCGCCGCAGCTGTCAGAGTTCACCATGGCCATTAACTTCACAACACGTTAGTATATATGTTATGGACCAGGTGATTAATACGGGCATTCTTCATATTGCGCGAGCATTATGAATAATGTCTAGCTTTATCGGGCTAAGTGATTAATTACTATCTTAACTTTATTATTTATCACATTGCATGGTCATTATTATATTGCTACATGATAGTTGGGCAATTTGATAATAAAGCTATATTTAACGCGGTGCGAGGGCGGGGAGGGTGGTACTCATGCTGTGACACGCTTTGACCAATTAGAGACCGCCATTGGGCTCGTGCGGCGGACTTCAAACGGACTTAGTTTTGCATCGTAAAGCGTGTACGGATGTGAATAAGTTTTACTTGAGTTAATAAAATCAATTGCTTGGTTAGGTTCGACTTTGTGACAGAGATCAATAGGTTAGGTTAGGTTAGATATCTTTCGGCCCATAGTGTTGCTTGACGAGGCGGGCAAACTGTTCGAGCGGATTATCGCGGATCGCCTCGTCAGCCACTTGTGCAGAGAGGGGCCGGACCTGGACGAGAACCAGTTCGGTTTTCGTCGGGGGCGCTCCACCATAGACGCAATCATGCGCGTGAGGGCCCTGGCGGAGGAGACGGTGTCCCGGGGTGGGGTGGTGTTGGCGGTGTCTTTAGACATCTCCAACGCATTCAACACCCTACCCTGGAGCTGCATTCGGGAGGCGCTGAAATACCATCGCGTGCCTCCCTACCTCCGCCGTACAGTAGGGGCTTATCTTGAGGACAGATGCGTCACCTATCGGGGACGTGACGGTGCTACTCGGCACTTCATGTCGTGCGGTGTTCCACAGGGATCGGTCTTGGGACCGCTCCTGTGGAACATCGGATACGACTGGGTGCTGAGAGGTGAGCTCCCGTCGGGTGCAGACCTGACGTGTTATGCGGACGACACGCTTGTCACTGCCCGGGGGAGCTCACTTAGGGAAGCGACGTTGATGGCCACGGCTGCGGTGTCACAGGTGGTGAACCGCATCCGGCGCCTGGGCCTGGAGGTGGCCCTAAACAAGTCGGAGGCCATAGTGTTTCATGGCCCCCGACGGGCGCCGGCGCCGGGATCACACATTGTGTGTGTCATGAAGTACCTGGGATTGGTGCTCGACAGCCGGTGGGAATTCGGGCCTCACTTCCGGCGGCTAGCGCCCAAGCTGATGGGCGCGGCGGGCGCGCTTTCAACGTTGCTTCCCAACATGGGGGGCCCGAGCGCCGCCTGTAGGCGGTTGTACGTGGGAATCGTGCGGTCTATAGCCCTTTACGGGGCTCCCATCTGGGCGTTAGACCTGACGGCCAGCACTCTCGCCATTCTGCGAAAGCCGCAGAGGGCGATGGCCGTCAGAGTCGCTCGCGGGTACCACACGATTTCCTACGAGGCGGCTTGTGTCCTGGCCGGATCCCCGCCCTGGGACCTGGAGGCGAAAGTACTCGCGTCATTGTACCGATGGCGCGAGGAAGAGCGGGCGCGGGGCTCGACGCCGGTGCAGCGGCAGATCGAGCTGCGCCGAGAAGAGCTCCGTCAGGTCGTGGTGGCGGAATGGCGGCAAAGGCTTCTGCGCCCTGCCGCCGGCCTCGCTACCGTCGAGGCGATCCGGCCAGTACTCGACGACTGGCTCGGGAGAAGGCACGGTTCCCTGTCGTTCAGGGTGACGCAGGTGCTGTCGGGGCATGGGTGCTTCGGCAAGTACCTGTGTCGCATGGGCAGGGAGCCGGACGCTCGGTGCCACCACTGCGTCCATTGCGGGGAGGACACGGCGCAACACACGCTCGCTGAGTGTGTAGCTTGGGAGGAGCAGCGCCGTGTCCTCACAAATGAAGTAGGAGGCGATCTGTCGCTGCCGGCCGTAGTGCAGAGTATGGTCGGTAGCGCAGAGTCGTGGGACGCGGTGGTGTCCTTCTGCGAGGACGTGATGTCGCAGAAGGAGACTGCGGAACGGGAGAGGGAGATCTCGTCTCTCTTCCCCGGCCGCAGAAGGCGCACCGGGCGCAGGAGAAGGGCGGACAACGCCCTTTTCCGCCCCCCATGAATGGGTCCAGGGGCGAGGGACTTGGGGAAGTCCCCGCCCCCTAACCGCTGGACCCGAGGCGTAGGCGCGCGCGGGTGTCGGCGCGCGCCTCCGAGGCGGAGCACGGGGTAGTCTTACACCTCACTACCCCGTGCACGAGATGAGGCCCGGACAACCGGGCCAGCACCAGCGTGGGGCTGCGGAAGAATCTGGATTCCCGCGGCCCCACGTGCACGTGCGAGGAGGAGACACCGGGGGGTTTTAGCCGGTAAGAGTCCGGCATGCCCCTCCGCCTCTCCCCAGGCGGAGGAAGTCCATGAGGATTTCCCCCCGAAAAAAAAAAAAAAAAAAAAGGTTAGATATCTTGACCTTGCAACAGAGCGAGCGAAGCGAGCGACGATGTATGTAATTCAAAATTAGTCATACATAACGATTGTGTGCTTTTTTTTCCAAACCACCCCTACAAAAAAGACAAACTTTTTAATATTAAGTTAAATGACAATAACAATAAAAAAAATTGTAATTAAATATGTTTGTATTACTCTGCCCAAAAGGTGATAGGCAATATGTATAGTGCCCGGTCAATTTGATTATTTAAATAATTATTGTCAAAATGCTCTCTCATATTGGGCATTTTTCATAAAGACCGGGCATTATGTATACTGCTCAATTTTTAATAATAAATAAATAAATAAATAAATACAAAATGAACGAGTCAGAAGAATTAGGATAAGCTGTCTTATCGAATGCATCTAATTATTTGCTATGGCTCCCTTCAAAAAAAGAAAAGGTTGGCTAACCTCCTTTGTCTCTTTCCGCAGGTTTGAGTTGATAGTTATTCTTGCGACCCCTTTTTGGATGCAAATATCCTCATTAAAAGTTTATCGAAAGAAAGCAAAAAACATATTCTTAATCCACTTGCTGGATTAACTAAGCATTTATATTTCTAAAATCATTATTTTCTTTATACGTTGGGAAACTAAGGTCTTCTGAACTGATCTTCTTTGTTTCAGCGTACACCGTATACTCTATGAGAACTCGGGCCACAGTGATCTTTGGTAATTTAGTAGCTGGGCCCTACCCCCTGAGGCCAAACTCATTGGCCTGCAACTTCCTCACCGGCATCCAATGCCCCACACAGCCGGGACAGAACCTGGAATATGTGCTCCGGACGTTCGTTCCAGCTTTGATGCCCTCGGTAAGTCAAAAAGTCGTGACTGTCTATTAATTTCTTCAGCATAGTACCTAGTAGTAGTAGTGCTTTTAGAAATGTAGAATCACAGTGTTTTCGTATAATTGTAAATGTACCTAGTTTGTATGAGAAAGTCCCTTTTCACATTTTTTTTAATATTCTGATATTTTAGTAACTAAGCTTAAACATAGATTTACCATAAGGTAGTTGTTTGTGTAATTTTAAGTATTCAGCTTGACGCACTATGCCTTGAGGAAAAAGGCGTGATTTTAATTGTATTCAATCTACTTATTTACGGGATGTTCCAGTAAGTGGTATTATGTGTTTTCTTAACATTTTAGGGAGCAACATTCGACGTGGAGTTCAGTATTGTGGATGAGCAGAAAAAGTCATTGATGTGTCTTCGCGTACCAATTTGGATCGCAGAGCCAGAGTTTAAGTAAAACCATCGCTTGAATGATGTGTAAAGTACATAGTCACTTTACTATGGAAAAAAAATTGTTTTGAATTAAAAATTGCAAATAGAATTCTTAGTTTTCTTTTTAGTCTTCAAAAGTTGTCCTGAGAGAATTTGAGGTAAGTGCCTATCTTAATGCAGCTTTTTCGTAGTCTGTAGATCAAGGATTAGGAATAAAACTTACGAAGATAATTAAATGTCATTTATTAGATAGAAAAGGAAATATAACCATAGTAATTACATTTAAAAATGATTTGTTTACGAAACCGCTAATTCTTAATTCGGAAAAACAGAAGCTTTTCTTCAATAATAATTTAAGAAAACAAAAATTCAGGTGATTTAAACTCAGCACATAGATTGAATCAACTACAAACCAAGGCATTTAAAATATAAAGATAGCAAAGAAAAGTAATAATTAAAGATAATTCACATTGTTATTAATTGAAGTAAATATAATCTTGCTAGGGATCCTTGCTTCATAGTTATCGTGGATCAAAATGTAGGCAAACGGCAAGGTTGGCTCGAATCCGCTTTCCATATAAGTCTCTGTTAGAGATGATAGCCTAGGTAATATAGGAGATGTTTGTACTTCTTTATCAAGTCTCAGATTTTCTGTAGATTCTACAGCTTGTAGAAGTTCCTGGAACCATGGGGAAAATTTTTATTTTATTCTTTTGCAGAGCATTTACCTCATGTAGTATATTATATGCTAAGTTCAATACTAAATTCATTACAACTTTTAGGTGAAAATTTGTCAAGGACAAGTCCTTTTAAGACACGGTTTTCCAATTTTATTGAGACCTAGCATTTTTCGTGTTTAGTATACTCAATAATTTATTTCAGTTAGTCTTAACATATTATGGTACTTCCTAGTTACTGAAACTTTTTTCTGGAAATGAAATTTGCTACTGCATCCGTGTACTTCTAAGTTTCTATAGTTTATTCTCAAAAATATTTATATGTAAATCTATTGTTTAAAATAAAGTAACTCAATGTTACTTTTTGGAAACTATTACTTTAACTACTTGATTTAAATCAAACTTACCTCCCTATTTTCTTGTTCTTCACTGCTATATGTAAACTGATCGAAACTGATATCACAGTTAGATTTAGAACATTGTTCAGTGACGTCACAGACTTTTTCTTCACTCACAGTTGAAGATCTGCTCAGAGTGTACCTTTGAGTCGCTTTGGTAAGAGAATCAATGCGGCTACGTTTGATTGGAGATAATGACGAATCTAGAAATATGTACTAGAAATATAGCATCGCGTTGATAGCAATTGTGTCGAACCATCAATTTTCTACGAATATTTTTCATTGTCTATAGCGTTTATAAGCTCTTCCATTGTAAAGTTATAAGGACAATTAATGTGAGACATTGTCTGTAGGACGATACTACACTTACTTAGGTACTCCTCGATTAGAAACTTTTCGTGATGTATTAGAGTCTACTCTTGTTAATGAATGACCAAAAGTTTTAATTATTGAACGCTGGACTGGACTTGGGCAGATAATGTAAAAGCGTCTAGTTCTGATAACATTGGGTCGATTTTTTACCGGACCTAAAACTTCCTTTCTGTACTTAATCCGGAAATTAAGCCGGAACCCCACCGCTGCGCAGGCTGTGCACGGATGCGTGGCTCACCTCTGCTGCGTGGGCTCATTAGTTCGGCGGCGTCGGCCTCCGTTTCCACTGCGGCGCACGGACACGGATGTGTCGCTCACACAGCTCATAGCTATGCGTGGGGTACAGTCACGAGCAAAAATATGTAACATAATAATATGCGAAATTGTTAAACGAAATTAGTGAGATTTTTTGTCGAATCTCTTCTGCCATCTAGCAATCAATGCATACTGACAGATGACTCTTGAAAATAAAATAGTTCAAATATTTTTTTTAATAAAAAAAATATTTTACTTAAAGTCAATATATTATTTTTATAATATAGACAATAGCTCTTCCAAGTAACAATATAATTTAGCTATTGTGTAGTAACATCTGTTTTACTTATTTGTATTATAAATTACTTAGTTCTTACACAAATTATACTTATCACAACTTAAATGTATGTATAAATACTAGGAACATTAATTGTACCTCTTATTTATAGTTGCTTATTCTTATAATAATTTCTTAACAATATTATTTGTGTACATATTTTTGCTCGAGACTGTACATAGTCGTGGGTCGCAGAGAAATGGCCGACCCACGCAGCTCGGATGCGTCGCACGGCCGTGGGTTGAGCTACGTTCGTGTGTTTATGACGTCATTTGCTGCGTAGCATGTCCGTGCGCTGCGGTGGAAACGCTCTCATACATTTTGTACTAAAGCGAAGCTGAACACACGTGCACAGCCTCTCCGTGCGCCGCTGTGGGGTTCCGGCTTTAAAAGTGGAAAGATATAGTAAATAAAATTATAGTGAACACTGAGTTCTTTAAAGAGAGTAAACCTTTAAGTAAATTGCGAAACATTTTTGTTAAATTAGTCGGATCGCTTCTAAATTATTGGTTTTAGTTTTTGTAATCAATATTGTGATACGAGTACTTACCAAATAAAACAGTAGCTTGTCGCCTCATTTCTTCTGGAGGCGTAGCCGACTCAGAAGAATCAGTTTCTGAGGAACCTAGGATAATATGAAAAGGGGTTTGTGACCTTTAACTAGCTTAGAGATAATGACAAATAGTTTTGGAAGAACGATTTTATTTTTTATGTAGATACACGAAGGTGCAACAAAAAAAAAACAAATTGCGTAAATTTCTTATATGTTTGAAAACTAGCACTACACATACAGTTTAATTGTGATCGATTAAACATTTTATAATCTACTTTAAATTATTTACGTTACATTTAAATAACATTGACGTAAAATATCATAGATATAAATCTCTTGAAACCATGAGCAAAAATTATCCTCGCGTATTTCTAACTAGTCAGTTAAATATTTGTAATCACCACCTATGACTTGCAGACACAACCTAAACATTAGTGTTTAACGAGACTTTACAAACGTACCAGCAATGAATACCGGAATCCGAGTTCGAATACGTTGTTGAAGTTAAACTTTATTTGTTGGCTACGGTTCGAAAGTTTCTGTTTTATGTTGTTTTAAGCTGGCCAGTCAGTTGTAAAGATTACAGCCGGTTTGAAGTGTTATGTCCTATCGTTTAGTCCCTTCCCTTTCTAAGTACATACACCTACATCAATCTTTGAAGTGAAGTCCATCGTTATGACCGACAGCTGTTTTACTTGATGGTGGTGAGACGTGAAATTTAAGTTTTTGGGAGTTGTGTCAAACTGAACAAGTGATTCGGACGGTTACGTTTACCAACTGGTGGCCAAGAATTGTGAAGAGCAGGTGTTTTGAAGAACATGGCAGGAAAAGGATGGACGCGAGTAGCAAGTCAAAGGAGGGTGGTAATAACAAAGGCAGGCCTATTCACAGCGGTGGGTTATACGAGGATATGAATATATTAAGTATGCCAAGAGTTATATTGAGTCAAGATATTTTTTGAGCTGATAGAAGTTTACGAGTGTAACTGTTTGTGGTAATCGGAAGCATGAGTCTTGTAGAGAATCTAAGACTTTTATTATTACATACACAGAAATAGACTTATTTAGTAACAATATCTTCTAGACAACTCTTATAAAACCAAGATAATCATCAATTACTGAGTTATAAGAACTGTGTTCAATCTTTTCATTATTTTTAGGGCCAGAAATAAATAAATAATTCTCCAAACAGAAGAACGACAAGCTCAAATTCCTATTGAGAATAAATTTCATCAAAAACCAATCAAGCCCAACTAAAAAGTGGAAGTTTATTGGGTCACTTTGTACAGAGCAGCTAACTTGACTTGCCTTCCATACTAGCTGCATAGATTTATATGTATTTAATTGTTTTGTTTATTTAGATTTTATTGTTAACTTTTAGACTGATTTGTATGTTCCTAAATATTTTTAAGATTTTGTTGTTTTTATTTTAATTTTTGTTATGTGTAATATGGGTGTATACCTGAAATAAACGATTATTATTATTATTATTATTATTGTACACAGTATTTCGTTACAGGGGAACCTAATAAAACTCAGTCGCTTTGCAATCTACCTGGCGTGATATACCCAAGAGGATGTTTCCATTTTATTCAGATGTAGAGTATAACACTATTTTGTATTGTATTGTGTATAACTTGCTTGGTATTTTAAAAGGTTTTAAATTGCCAGATATTTATATGACTTGTATCAGCTAGTAACAAATTCTACACATATTTGGCAATTTCGTCTGCGTAGATGATTATAACCAATTCTATGGAGCTTACTTTTTAAAAACAATAATATTTAAGTATATTTATTTCCAACTATATACTCCACATAGATTGTGAAAGTTACTGTCTGCCGTCTGTTATGTTTTCATGATTAAACTGCTGAACTCTTTTGCTTACACGACTTCGGTGGATTTTTGTATGGATTTCGCTTGAATTAAGAAAGAATAAAATATATTTTTTTAGTGATAACTGTATTCTAGGACGAAAAAAATAAGGTATATCTTACTTGTATTTATGGAGTGTGGTCTTTTACGACGCCAAATATCTTCATCCAGTTTATTGATATCTGAAAACGTACACACAATTTTAACACATATTTAGAATTAAACACAGTGTGAATCACATAACATAAATTGCATTACATTAGTTCACCTCATTAGCTGTTAACAATAACAATAAAGTAATAATTAGCTGCTATCAAATGAACCCCTAATTTAGAAGGTAGCACATTTTATAGATTGCTCAAATAATAATGTCAGGCGCTAGGTACTGACTAGCTCAATACATAAAAGTTTCATTCGTCATTTTAGTACCTAAATTATAAAAAGAGCAATGAGCAAGATTTATAATTATTTTTACAAGCTTGTAGTGTCCTACTGCAGCGCAAAGGCCTCTTCATCCCTCTTTCCTCTTATCCCTGTCTAAGGCTTTAAGGGTATGCTCCGCGCGAAACAGTAGAGGTCGTCCTGTCTCCCGTTATCTCCTCCTAAGTCTGCCGCGAGGTCCTTTTTCGCCTAATAAATTTCTTCATATAAAAATAATTTTCATGTCTAACTTCAACACAATAGCTTATATATTTATATAGCAATAATTATATAGGTCAGTACCTAAGTGAGTAAATGCAGAAAAAAGGTATCTTACCTTCAAATAACTCATGTACACCACATTTATATAGTTTAGCTGCTCCACCAATGAGGTTGGAAGACGCTCGAAGGGAGAGCCTTTTACGGGGCTCTTCAGCATCACTATTAACTAGAGAGTCTAACTCATTACTAAAAATAAAAGAAAACGCACATTACTAAGTTAATAGGTAAGCGAAAACAGAAAAAAAAACACATAGCAGGTAGGTAAATTGAATGTTCGCCGTCATGAAAATTTGTTTTATTAATGCGATGTTATGAACCTTCGATTACCTATAATTATTATGGCATTCGATGTAACATAGTTCACCGATATTCAGAACGTAAGATCATTATTGCTTATATTCAGCATGCTAAGAATCAACAGTTCTTAATAGCTTTACTTTTATATTTATTCATTTTGAAAATAAGTGTATTCAAAATTAAATCAAATTTTATTTGAAAAATAATGATAAAACACAAATTTGTAGAACATGAAAATGAATGAGGTAGCAGTTAGAACAAATGAGTAATCTTACCATATTTCTGGTAAGCTAAAATCTGCGGCATTTCCCGTCGACATGTTATTTGCGATTTTCCACACACTGCCTAATTTATCACCATTCATAACACTTTTATCATAAAACATTGTTAAATTGCAAATTATTTAGAAGATAGACATTAACGAGAAAAAAGCGCGGCATAAAATTACCCACTTCTTTAAATACTGCATGCAAGCAATAGATTTTACTATACAGCCTATGTTTAAAGAGTCTTTAATAGTTATTATTATCTCTAGGTTTTAAATTAATTTTGAATATTTGTTTAGTGGTTTAATTCCCAACGATTCGATTTTAAATCGTTTCATTTTATGAGTTTAATAATTATTAAAGTAATGATATTTAAAATCTATTTCGCTGCATAATATACTGGCCATTATCGCTCAAAATAATTTAAAACGCCATTAGACTTTTATTTTTAATGTTTTTTTTTCTGTATTTGCTATTCAGCCTGGCTCGTGTGTCAAATAAAATATTTTTAGAAAATTGTTTTGTGACAGATAACAAATACATACATATTTTTCTTTAGCTATAATAATAGTTTCTAATATCTGAGTACTCCAGTTTTTTACTTATAAACATAATATTACGTTAAGTCTTATTTATAGTATACAAAGAAAACGTGTATGGCATAGAAAAGTTAAGTTTTCTTTTTCTTTCATTGAAATGTATGTGCATATTTTTATTTTATTATCTGTAGTAAATAAAGAGCGCGGCATTTTTATCGTTTCGCTTCGTGCTTATAAATTGTGATGAAGATATTTTAAAGTATTTTTATACCTGTATTATGTCAGTGTATTTACTTGTGTGATGTTCAGAATAAGTTGTAAATTATGGTGTATTTATGGCGTACGTTAAATGTAGTAACAGTTCTCTCGGTAGGGGATACTTAACACATGTTACAGTTTTATTTTTATTGCTGTTTAGAAATAGCGCTCAGAAACTATTCTTCTATTTTATATTAAAACATTGTTTTTTTAAGGCTGCTTTGTTGTCTAGTATTGTATATTAAAAGCACATTAACAATAAAATCTAACAGAAAAAAAAAATGAAAAAAAAGTTGCCTAAAAGAAAAAAAACTTAGCACGCGTGTTATAAAAAAAGGAAACGTATTCTTCATCACTTGTAAAACTTTCCAATTTCCCATTGATCATCAATCTGATAAAATTAGTCTTAACTCGAAGGTACAATAAATATTGTTGTAGATTAAATCTAGAACAAATAGGTGTCTATTAGCAAGTAAGTGCAGTGCAACCGGGAAGATAGATGTATTGTACTCGTTTTATTGTCTAATGCAATCCTTTTACCTTTTACTAACAATTTTCAGGTACAACCAACATTTATTGTACTCTTGCAGCTATTTATAAATGTGTTGTTTATTTTTGTGTTTAGATAACAGTAGTAGTATCTCAGTAGTACAGGATACAGCACTTACTTATACATATAAGAAATAAATGAGTTGCGTTTTTTAAATGAATACGAAAATTGCGGCTTAAATTAATATTGTGACTGATTATGTGTTCTATTTATGTTCTTAATTACAAAAATAAGTATTTGACGCGTTTGATATGTATTTTTTTATCATTAAAATGTATATTTTTATGGTACGTGAAGAAGAAACTCGTAACATCAATATTATGATTACTACTACTATCAATATTGATTAAGGTACCTATTAAATGTCATTCTCATATTGTTTTTCTTGTCATTCCCACATTTTGTCCCGCCGATTACTCTATTTTCTCTTTTACACGTGTAACATTATGAACTACATTTCAGCAATATAGATTTTCCGTCGCGAATGATTCTTATCGATACCGAAACTGTCTCGAAGGTGCGTACTAATCTATTTGCGAAGAGGGCAACTCGCAATATGGGTTACCATATTGCAATAGTACAGTGTAGACTAGAAAAGTGGGTTCTTTGAAAAGATGGTATTTTTTTCTTGCTATTTATAGCATTATTAGAATTTTTCTTGGTGTTGGCAGAGATGTTTAGATACGCGTATCATAATTTTTACTACTACCTGATAATAGATAATTATTGCTTGTCTTATTGTAGATACATTTGTAATCTTATTTTGATATTTGATTATTCGCTAGCAGTTTAACAATAGTCAGGTTCTAAATATATTTTATTGATCATGTGTATTTATGTAACTTTTCTTATTTATGAATGTAAGAAATATAAAATATTCTTTGTATGTTGGATGATTGGATCTTATCCGATCTAATAGATCATATCCTTTATATTCATTTTTTTTTTATTTATATTGTATATACTTTTGCGCTGATAAAAAAGGGTTAGTTAGACTTCGATTCAACTTTTGTATCAACTATTTAGTTTAATATTAGATGCAAAGTGTAATAGTTTTAAGTTTCCAGAGCTGTATTTTGAGACAATAACATTATTATTATTATTTTTTGCGAAAACTTCTAGTAGTGGTTACATACAGAAGATCGAATGAAGTATTTAATGCGAATACATAAAAACTATTTACCGTAATTATGAAAACAAGACAAGTAAAATATATATATTTTTTTATTGTATCTCCGAAATAGTTTTGATAATTACAAATATGTATTGTACCGGCAGTAATTGGGGTGATCAATCCCGTCAGATGGCGTGCTCATCCGGCAGCCACAATCTTATCGCGAGTCGTTCACCCCCGCCTGTATAGTTGTGTGTTAGGGTGGCCGCAGATTAGAGACAGTCGCGCGATTCCAAGATGCTGTCTGATTTTTTGGGTGGGTTTCAACTGTTTTAGGAATACTGTTTAAATAAATCGCTGCGTATGTTAAGTTTTGTGGTAGCGACTAGAGGGCATAATGTTTGGCCGCCTTTATAGAAGATCATAATTTGGGTCCTTCTTGTGTATTGAGTACGTTTTATTGGCTAGCGTGTACCGATGTATCGTGTTTATCCAAATGCTTGTATCATACAATTATATATATAATTATGCCAATTACTAATATTTTATTTGCTATAGGTATGTTAATGTTTAATATGACGTGTGAATAATGAATGAAATACTTTCGTCATGTTTTAGTTTGAAATGAAAAGCATCAGATAAATTCCTGTCTATTTATAAAATGTAAGTCGAACTTATAAAATGTACTTATCCTTTTCTTCATTTAAATGAAACATATTTTTTATTTTGAAATAACTAAATAAGAATCACCTGCGGCACATAATAACCGCACGAAAACCGCGCGTTTTTATCGCATCTGAAGCAGCGTCTCTCGAACGTAAATTCGGCAGCGCGGCATCTCATACCTCCCCCGTGTGTCGAGCCGGGAGGACGTAGCGCGGCATCACGCGACTCGCGGATTGTGTGACTGTGGTTTGTGAACGAAATGTAAGTTTACATTTATTTTATATTTTTAAAAAATATTTTAAATTAAACAAAATTAATTTCTATTAAATAATACAAGTTAAAATTAAAATTGGTATTAAATATTTTGAATTGAGAATGTTAAAAGTTTAATTTTGTATTGTATTTTCGAACGAATTTTAGAAGTGATTATCGTGCGGTTCTTTTTTTAAATCTATGGTTGTTACTTTTTAAACTTTTTTGGACTAAGTAAATTTAATACCTATCTTTGTATTTTTACAGTTTTTTGTTTAGGAAATTAAGACTTTCAGACTTTAATGAAAACTAATCAAAATATAATTAGTCCTATATAACAAAATGCGTATATTAAATTAACCCTTTTATAAACTACTCAGACATTTTTCAGTTAACTGTAGGTGTAACCCTTGACCTATGATATTTTTAGAAACATTTATTAATAGGGTCTTAGAATGTCTTTTAATGCTTTCTATTTGACAACGAAACGAATACAAATAATAAGAAATTTCTCTCGTTTTCTTTACCAGTTCAATTTATATAAAAAAAAATATTTTCTTGTACATCCCGTTTTGCAAATAAATCTCAATAGTTGTTAGATTCTGTTTACAGTAATGAATAAGACTGACTGCAGTTCTCAGGAAAACTTAATTAGAAAATGTAGAGAGTATTTCCTAGCAGTATTTCATAAATAATAGAGTAAAACAAACGGTCCCTATCTCAGCCTTCTGAAGCGCACTCATACTTAGAACAAACTCGCGTTCATTAACAGAAACAAGAATTATTTTTTCACCATAAAGTTCTGCTTGTATTATTTACTGCGTTATTTGAAATAGAAGTAGAAAATAATTGAGTGTCTTTGGTTTTTTGGTCTATCAGAACTTATTTTACTTTACACTTTAGTTTGTGTTATATTCTTTTTGGGTAATTTCAAACCGAATTGGTACATAAGCTTAAATACACATTGTTTTATTTCATAGTATCATTCAGAACAAATTAACAACAAATAAATCCTTAATATTACCTCAACCAATTCTAGATTAAAATAAATCTTTTTACAAAACCGTAACATTTAAAAATTAAAACACAATCAAAATTCAAAACGTAATTCTTAATTCTATTTAAATTATAAGCACAAGTGACGTCATTACATCGTTCTTTCATCCAGCCGAGCGTTGGCTAGCCAAAGCGTTGAAGTCAATGGCTAGCTTGTTAGGAACGCAACGCAAAACCTTTGACTGCCTTTGACATTTATATCGACGACTAAACTTATAGAAATTGATTTCAATTTAAAATCGAGCGGACTCGATTATAAACGATTTTTGAAATAAGAATTCGTAATTTAAATATTGGTCTGTTGTGGCTGGCCGTAATGAGTCTGTGGGTTTTCGAATATTTATATTTTTACATAAGTATTTATTTTGATAGTCATTCTGATTTATTTTTTGTTAATTGACCACCTTTAACATTATGCTCCTGCATGTTCATTTAACTGAACGAAATACTACATGAAAATCTACCGTAAAGTTTTTGAATCATGAACGATGAACAATTTTCACATATCTTTAGAAACCTTTTTTTATATTATTCACCAAGCTTTTTATTTAATTTAATCATCATTCCAATTGAATTATTTTCGTATCTAAAATTTTTGTTTTGAATAGATACTTGTAACTGACACTTTTAATTATTATAAACAAAGATGGAGGTTTGCATTGTATTTCATCTTAATTTTAAACGAGTTCATTACTCAAATTGTTTTCTCTTGAGGATTGGCTGTCGTTAATTTCATTCAGCCTTAACAGACTTTGATAGCAATCTGATTGTGTACTTTTAATATTCTATCGATAAAGGGTTTGTTTATAAGACGGAATAATATAATAAATTTTGGTTTATTTAATTTATTTAAGCATTAAATTGGTATGTGAAACAACATATTTATTTATAGTATCATATGGCATTTCTTTACAAATGTTTCAGTGGGAATTGATTCATTTATTTCTTTTAACGGAAGCTACTTATTTACATATAAAAGTTGTATAGCTAAATCTTCGACTTATTTCAAATAACTCGACGCCATACAGAACAACCTGTCCCATTCAAATTGTCCAAATAGTTCCATATTCAAAACAGAAAGGCGCTTCATTTTTCTAAAATTCAAGCACAATGCCACCTCTTTACAGAACAATAGACAAGCGGACAAACAAAAGGTGTCAACGCGGGGTTTTTACGGACCTTTCTTTGGCAATGACTAGACAGACCCGTGTTGTGGGCGGGCCGCTGTGTCGCCCTTTCTAAATAATTGTTTGGTTATCAAATGCTTGTGTTGTTGGCATGAATTAGTTGTAACAATACATTCATGGGGTTGTCTTTTGAATAGGTTTGTTTATTTTATGGGCTCTTGAGTTTAGTCAAGAAGTTCCGCAAAATAAGTTTCGTTACCACAGATTAAAAATGTAGCAGAGAGGGCGCCTTAAATTACGTTTTCGACAAACTAAGATAATAAAAACGTTTTCCGAACAGTCTGTATAAAATAAAATGTCAACAACCTTTTATCATCGAGTATATTTATAGGTGACCTTTGAAATAAATAAATTTGTATGAACCTCAGAATATTCCCAGCTGTTTTCATCACACGCCGTTTGATGTTTATAGGTTAATATTGTGCCTTCGAGTGTGTAATTAAAATACATAATTATCGTGTATGTTTCGGGAATAAATTGCTATTTGGTTTATTGAATTCTTTTCTACCGCGATATACGTTCATAATTTATTAAATAGATCGATTTGACCTTTATTTTACCATTGCGTATTAGAAAAGCATAGTATATTAAATACCTTATATACCAAGTATTTTTATAAGTTCAGTTATATGGCTTTAGTTACGTTTTCAGAAAGTTGTACGGTTTCTCTTTGGCCAGCATTGCCAGCAAAATGTCAAATCAAGTTACTGTCTGTCGTAAGTTCATGGTTCTTTGAAAGCTTTTCCGTAACTTTTTGGGGTTAAAGCGGAATATGTGAAGCAGGTTTTTTCATGTTTTATTTAATAATAATAATATTTCCTGGACAATTCACACACGGTAATCTGATCCCAAGCTAAGCTCAATCTTTGTGTGATGAGCACGATCATTTGTTCGGTGTCTGGGTGTAATTTATCTATAGTATGTATGAATTTAGAAACATATAAGTATGTTTATCAGTTGTCTGACTACCATAACACAAGCTCTCTTTGAGCTTAGCTTGGGTTCAGATTACCGTGTGTGAATTGTCCAGGAAATATTATTATTATTATTTTATAAAATGATTTTGTAAATATCCACCGCATTAACCAACAACACATCTTACCTTAGAAACACAGACAGTTTTGTATGCAAACGCTAAAAAGTTGTATAATTTTTCTTCCATATACATTGTATAAAGACAAGTTAAATTGTTTACCTCCACATATCGGTTTGGCACAATATCGGAGAATCTGAATTGGATGCTGAAGGCATATCGTGTAGCTGAAGGCTGTGTTGAAACATGACAAGCTGGCAAGTGACACTGACGGGTAGCTTGTCTTATGTCTTGATGTCATACCAAGTTGCATAAGGAAATTCAGTTTCGGATTCTAAAAATGGCATTTTAGTCTGTGAAGGGAAGAAAAATAAAATGTAAAAATGTGCACAATGGTTTTGTAGGTTTGTTAAATAGTTGTGTTACACCATATTTTTTTAAAGGTGATTTTTAATTAAGGATACAGATTTAACCGTTGTTGCATATACTGAATTTAACGCTTTTCCCTAAGTGATAATGTCACAAGTTTTTTAAAGCTCTACGAGCATGAAATCTTTATACTCTTTAAAAAATCCTGTAAGATTCCAAACCAAAAAGGTTATTTGTAAAGTCCCCAACATAATTTGTTAACCGCTACTTAAATATTCAACATCAAGATCTTTAACTCGACACTAAGTAACTCATACAAGTGTGAAACGAGACAGATTAATTACGTAATAAGCATTAAGTTTACTCAAAATTGTTTTATGTTACTTTGGTAATGTATGGAGATAATCTTTATTTACTTGAAACATTTGTAGAGAGAATAAAGTGTATTGTTACAAAGCTTTTGAGTGAGCTTTAGGCAATGTATCACTTTCAAGGACGATTTAAGTTTTACTTGTAGGTTTTATATACTCGTAAGTATTTTAGACTAATTTACAAGTAGGTACAGTAGATTTATGTAAGTATTTCAGACTAATAAACTGGTACACTAGCGTTTGACTCCGGTGTTTCCCACATGGATATTTTTAATTATAGATACAACTTTACTATGATAGTCAGAAATAAAGAACCTATCTATTAATCAATGTATTTTTTTAATTAGTATTTAAATAAATAAAAAATAAAAGTAATAATAGCCATTCTTACATACATTACCTTTAAACAACTTCACTTTTTTATTTATTCGTGTATTTTTTATTTAAATAGTTTCAAAGCGTTGTATTTATTTATTTAAAATAAACACACCAACAGCACAGTCACTAACAAATAAAATAACATAACATCTGAAGTCGACATTTCAGTAACCATGCAAATAACTATCTATATAATTATCTACTTATCGAGTCATTATAGGACATTATCGTTCTTCCTTAGATATGAATTCCAGTTTCACAATAGATGATCTAATAGCAAAATAATGCAGGAAATGAATGCCGTGACCTCATAATGCTCTTGGCATACCAGTTTTTAATTCACTTAATGCATTCGGGGTTGCATACTTTAGAAACTAGTAGTTTTCTGTTAGAAACGTGCAATTACTATTTTTTTTTGTATTGGCATGTACCTACGTTTCATAAAAGATTTTGACATGGAAATTACATTGAGATGAGTGTTCTTAAAACTCATAAAACATGTTTTAGTTTTATGTATGAAAAACCCACAGCATGCACGAAATACTATGTACAAATCAAAGCTTTAGTAAAAAAAATGGTTCACTTAAAAAAAAAATACAGCCGAATTGAGAAACTCCTCCTTTTTTTGAAGTCGGTTGAAACGAACTGTCGAATTAATAAGCCCATTGTACTGTTAAAAATACTACCAAATAGTCTGTCCCATTAAAAGGTTATTTAGCTAAAGTAATAATAAACTTTTATAGGGTAAAAGAAAACTGCCTTTTCAGGAATTTTAAATAATTTTTTTTATAGACTCTTAAAAATGGGTTTCATTTAAGTGAAATAGCAAATCTAGAGAATATGAATATCGTTTGTATTTATAACCTTTTTTAAGATACCTAGCTCCTAAATAGATTATTTTTTAAACGTTTTTTTAACTGTTTTTTAAGTTAATATTCTCGGTATCTATAAGAATATTTATGAGAAATATTAAAATTTTCAAGACCTGAACGGTTCTAGACTTAATCGCCTGATAATCGAGAGCTTTTGCCTAAATCTACATTTTTGTTTAGCAGGAGACTAGGTAAAATATTTTTAGCTTCAATCGAATAATGTATTATGGACTAAAAGTTTGTCTGGTATTATTTTGACATGACAGACTATTCGCATTGTGTAAATTGATATTTAATTGAATTTGATTAAGTTTTTATGTACATTCCGATTCACATGTAAATAAATATAATGAAATAAGGAAATAACTAAAAATTTATCGTAAAACCTAAGACATATTTACGTCCTAGGTGACCTAAATATTTAAATATCCTAACTTACCTATCTACTGCGTTAAAGATAGATCTGTATAATAATATTGGGCACAAACATGTCTCATACTTCCTGAACTATCGCATAAGGATAACTCCTGAAAAAATAGTTTAAGTGGACAGTAAATATGTAATAAAAGCAGAATATCCAATCTAAAACAAAACGAAACATTATCCAAAACATTAATCATTCCTCAGAGTTCATTACTCTTAAGAAAAATCGTTCATTAACAGATAATTTAATTAAAATAAACCGGGTTGTTTATCTAAGGGCAGGGGTTACACTGGAGCAACTGTGTTGCCACACTCTAAGCTTCCGATAGTTAAAATGAAATATCGGACGCCATTTTGATTCTCTTTCATTTTGTCCAAGGAAGTGTTTTGTTTTAATTGTTGCTGCTGTACTTTGTTTGATAGACTAAAATAATAATTAACTTAACACGATTCCCCACGACATTGGATTTTAAATTTTAGGACCAAGAGCTAAGGTTGATTTTGTTTTGAGGAATTGAATTTTAAGATTTTTTCTACAATATTCTTATTTACAATTCAATACTTAAATCTTATACAAGAACGAACGCTTACAACTATACTAAAATTAAATCTTATATAAATAAATAAATAAATTTAAAGTTTTTGGATTTGTAACTTTGTATTAATCCCAGTGTCTCTGTATACCTACGCAAATGACAACTAACAAATGTTTATGGATCTTATAATTTTATCGACTAGTGTAGGGATCGATTCATTTTTAAACCCCAATATTTATGGATCTTATAATTTTTTCGACTAGTATGGGTATCGATTCATTTTAAACCCCTTTTCAAAATTGATCTTTAATATCTATGATAAATAAAACTAAATATTCAATAAACGTAATTTTATCAAATATAAAACTGTACAGAATAAACCGCTAAAGAGTTCCGCCAAAATATTTCAACGATGAGATTGCTTCATTACGTTTTCATGCGCTTAAACATTGCGATAAGATCTGTGATTGAAGCGTATTTCGTTCACTCATTCGTTCCTGTATGCTGTGATATAAAAATAAATCTTAACACTCACCTATACCAGTTTCTTAAAGATTTTCTGTTGTTCAGTATTAGATTATAGATATAGAATTATAATTGGTTTATACCGTTCTTTTCAAATAAATAAACATGTTTCACATGAGGCTACAAAAAACAAGCATAAAACAGACCGTATATAAACGCGAAAATGCTTTATTTACCTATCAAAATATACTCGTACATTACAATTACCTATTAACTACATAAAAATAACACACCATTATTTAAAAACCAGTTCTAAACTGTAAGCTTATAATCACTTAATTCAGTTTATAAACCAGATTAGTTACAAACCATGAATATAAAACAGGATAATCGCTGTACAATTGAAAATAATGTGAAAACGAATGCAATAATAACAGATTCAAGCCGTGAATGGTAATCCAAAGGTATCCGGTATTGCCCGTTGAATCCGCCTAAATTATGCCCGCAATATCGAACTATGCTACCGTACTTAACCAGCCATACTGGGCCTCGATTCCGCTATTTAAGAGTTGCTTGAATTGACCGAATGACCTGCTTCATTTGGTCATTTTTACTATAATTGACATTCTGCTAACTGTCATTACGATCATTAATTGGTCTTGGTAGATCTACGATCTTTATTTCGATTCTACGATTAATACGAAAATTAGACACAATGATGGTACACTGACCGACCACTGACCGATCACATTTAAAATAGCTGAATCGAAGCCCTGATATATCGATACATCGGTAATGCCGATTACACATCGAATATTCCATGGAATCGGATCCAACCTTTGTATTCAATCGAGTGTTCTGTTTTTAATTATTGTCGAAAAAGGAACGAACTGGTCAATATTGTTGATGTTTCTTTCTGTGTCAGTTTATTTGGATCCGAGTGTTGACGTGTCGGTCTGTCTCATGAGGTCCGAGATGGGAAGATAGATTTTGATATGTGGTACTTTTTGATAGCTGATGAATAATGTGATAAAATTGAGTTTTGTTTGTTGAAAACCTTCGTATTTCTACAATTTTATACGCAAGGTGATACTTTTTATGAGTGACATAGGTTTGTTTATTCATCAAGTAATTTACAATTATCTTTATACACTAAAAAAATCCGCACTAAACCGTTTTTACGTTTCCTCTGTGGATTAGAAGACAATAATATTACAAAATGCGTGCAGTATGGTCAACGGATTTTGAACTATATTAAGATAATATTCCCTTTCAATAAATTTTAAGGTCGATTTGAGGAAAAATGATATCAATATCAGTTTTGTATAAACCTGTTATTTATGAATTGATAAATTAAAAGCTGGCTGCATTCTTGTGATATGAAGAGTCTTGTTTAAATATAATAACTCATGTAAAAGAATTAATAACGTTCCAGTGAACTGGAAAGGTAATTACATCGACTGCGGTCGCTTCTTTAATGTGGGACCCGAAATTTAAGTTAATAATATTGTCATTTTATTCATGAAATTATATTTTCGAACAAAAAATGTATGCGTGAATGTTTTAAGGCTGTTCGAATCACATATCATAATGTTTGATACTTTTTCACTCGACAAATTTTGCACTTTTAGACTAGATTTCACAATAAATTAGGACGCCTTATTGTAATTGACTCTGTATCGTTATGAAATCATCGAAATTTAAGTTAATAATATTGACATTATGTTTATGAAATATAATTTTCGAGCAAAAAATGTATGCGTAAATGTTTAAGGATACGATCACACTTAAATTGGTATGTTATATTATATTAGTTACTTTTTCACTCAAACATTTGGATACTTTATGGACCTGAATTAGGACTTCACTAATTGATTATTTATCGTAATGAATCAAATTTCATTTTATTAAGATTTCATATAGATTAGGAATCTTGACTAATTGATTCTTCATCGTAATGCCCCTAGATTTTATTAAGTCTTAGAAACATATTTGCAATGGATGATTCAGTATTTCCTTTAGTGCAAGACTTTTAGTCTACACGAGTCTCTTTCAAAAGCTAGTATTCTTCGTCTTTAACAACACAAAAGTCTTTTAAAAGCTAGTATTATTCACGGAAATACTTTTACGACTTCCACTTATAATATCCGTAGAAAAACTTGGTATAAAAGGAAGAGGGAACGCGTGCTATAAATGGGGGTCCACCAGCCACCTATACGTTGCCGTAATCCTCGCAAATACAGCTGAACCTCATTTAAGAGGCTTAACTGAACATATAAGTATATGTATAGTGTATGTAGCTATGTGGACAATTGGCCAAACGTGGATCCAATGGGGGTCTGTATTTTATTGAAGGTGCTACTTAGATTTCGGTGTTAGTGGAGGAAGAAAGGGTATTTTTAGACGAAAATTACAGACGGTAGGCAGAAGTCTGTTTTTAAATGTCATTTGCAAAATCCTTTACTCTTTAGTAAATGATTATGTTAAGACGATAAATGTGTCTTGTAATATCGAGGTTATTAAGTGAAAGAAAAAGCTTACATAGTACAACAAAAGTAACTAGATCTTCCCTTCAGCCTGTGCTTTCCCACTGATAATGTATTTATCCCTTTTTTAACCTAGTCTCATTAAAAGTTTGCAGTTTGAAAACTGAAAATCCATCAGGTATCTGTTTGGTATACCTTACGTAGGTATACCAAACACTATTTTATTTATTGCATTACTATTATAAACAAAGAAAATAATCTCCACCTAAAATCTTACCACAAAACATAACCCTACAGAACCACACGGTACAAAAATACCCGGTTTTTCCTCCCTAAATAACGGTAAAAGGTCGAGTAGCCGGCACTCAAAGGGTTGAGAAGAAAGCCACCAATAAACGTAGTTACCGTAATTGCTTTAGTCTTTCCTTGGAACGTGTGTCCTCGATTCAGCTATTTTAAATGCATGTCAGTGGTCGGTCAGTGTACTTGTCATTGTGCCTAACTGCTAAGATCTCTAGCAAAAACTATCTAAGCCTAGATAATGATTGGTAAAGAGCGACCAATCATTCATCTAAGTATTCGTAATTAAACAGTTTCGTATTCAGATAAGCCTACAATAAAATCTCATTGAACTCTCAAAGAGAATGATTGTAATGAAAGTTAGCAGAATGCTGATTATCGTAAAAAGACCAAATTTTAATAAAGCAGGTCATTCGGTCAATTCAAGCAACCCTGAAATAGCTGAATCGAGGCCCTTGTTTATATTATGTATGCTGAGTATAACCGTATTCGGCTGTCGTGTTTTATTTTCATTAGTGTAAGGACTGTATGGCCATTTACTATGGCGTATTTTATTGAAGTGTCGGTTTAGTTAAAATGACTATTGATAATTTTTTTCATGGAAAGCTAAGTAGTAGAGGCAAAGTAATATTAAAATGAAAATTATCAATGCGCGATGTGCTACGGGTTAGATCATTGCATGGGACAACTGGGAACTTGCAGACTGGGTGTTGTTTTTGTATGTAGAATATTAAATACAGCAGATGATTATGATTGAGAGGATGACTTAGCATTTAATTGATTTGGTTAGTAATTTACGAGTATATAAGTTTTGCTTCCTTTGTCTCTTCTTTTGTTTCTGTATTACTTGTATATAGTTCTTATTGCGGTGATTTAAATAGTGTGAATTAAACGAAGCTTCGTATTTCAAAGATACCCTTAAACACACAAGTAGAGACTACTAACTCTACTAAGCGTGTCTTAAACCAGAGACGTGTTGTAAAACCGCACATTTGTGAACAATGTGGGTTCCTCTCAAGACTTACCTTGTAAACACATAATTACTTGTTACTAGGCAGATTTATTTAAACTATTATTTAAAGAAAATGTATGACAAAGTCTCTTAAAGCTCAAATTGTTGTATAACTATTTACATCTTCATCATCAGCCAGAAGGCGTCCACTGCTGAACAAAGCCCTCCCCCCTTTTACCCCTTACCCTTTCCCCCCACTATTTACATATTATGCTTAAATAAAGATTTCCTTATTTGAACATCATAGCTATAATTGATCTAAATATAAATTGTAGCTGTCTGAGTCCGAATTTGATTAAAATGTAAAAATAGTTTTATACGAAAAAGATCTCTTTTTCATCGTACAGACAAAAACTGTAAGTCATTTATTAATTTAATTTAAGACTGTCTCATTTATTTATAGGCCATCCATTTATAGTCTATTAGACCTACCTTCGCAAAAACAGAATTGTTCTTCACTTTATTCCTATTTATGACTAAAATTTGCCTCTATAAGAAATCTCGTTACAATTTAGAGACAATGAACTGTAAAAAGAATTGACCTACTGCACTATCGGCTTCGCAGTTTACAAAGTGACAAAGGTCAGACGTACGTCGGATAAAAATGTGATTCATTATTGTTTATGTCTTCTTTTAAGTCGCCTTATTTAGATAGGAGATAGTGTACTCGTAGTATCATTCAGTAGTTTGGGAAAGAGTTGAACAAAAGACTTAAACTATCTTGCAGGACGCCTTAAGGTCCTCGCCAGAAGTCGGGTGAAGCAGTCAGGCTAAATGCAAAGATCTGTAAAAAACTTAAGCTATCTAAGCTTAGATAATTGATTGGTCGAGAGCGAAACCAATCATGTATAGTTTTCTAATTAAACAATTTTATAAAAATAAACGATTGAATAATAAATCATAAATCAATAAGATTACAATAATTATCCAACATTTGCGTTAAGTTCAGAAAGCAATATGAAAATACATTACTTGAAATAAGTATTCATTTCACTAGACATTTCTTCCTGAACAAATTGGTCAAGATTCTTCATAACCTACTTGTAATTCTAATCTATACACATATTAATCTAGAAAATGATCTTAGACACTAATACCTCACCACACTAAGTATTAAGAAGATTTGTCATCCTACATTACTTGCGGAGGTTAAGTCCCTAACACGATAAGACGTCAAGTCTCTATTTAAGCTTATCAGTCTTCCTAGAACGCTGTAAATAAGCTATCGATAGACGTGTTACTCGAATCATGACTCAGTTTATAGGTTATGTACTAAGATGGTAACATAAATACAAAGTAATTCTCGATAAAGCAGACGAGTAATGGAATGAAGCTTGCGGAAACAAGAATAAAATAAAAAATTACGTGAAATTGTGGAATGACGACCAACGATTAAGTATTGAGTAAAAAAATGACGTGACGACACGAAGAAATCAATTGAAAACGCGAATGTTAGACATTGAAAAAAAATTCTTTTTTTTACGTATTTTTACGCGGTTTATATTGAGATTTTAAGTCCCGACGTTTCGACACCTTTGCAGGTATCATGGTCACGGGCAGAAAAAATCCGTAAAAAGTAGTTTTATTTAAATGTCTAACATTCGCGTTAACCTAAGAAACCAATAAATGTGTGTAAGTTTATTTTTCTATTGAGAGAGAACAAAATTTAATTATAAGTTGACAACTACTTCAGTACAACGTTTCGTTTTTGTTCCATGAAAAGTGTCAGTCTTTATATTTATAAGGTCATTTTTATTAAGTGCTTGTTAAAACTAAATCTAATAAGTAATATGTTTAGTATCAGTTGAAAGTTCATCAAACTAGCAATATACAACAAAAACAATAGAATGTACTTGATAGTGTCAACGGTCAACCTCTCACACTTAGATACCGTAATGATATCTTTGTGTTAAAGTACATTGGTGAGAAAAGCTTGTAATAATACGAAAGATAAATAAAATAATATAATATGGGTATTATTGCCACATAATAGACAAACGTTAGACAGAACGTAAGCAAAAAAAAAGTGATCAGTTAGGGAAAGCAGCAGCATATTTGAAAAAAAAATCTAAAATACTGTCTAATTAAATAATAATTCATAATAATATTATGACTTAAAAATAAAACAAAATATTCAGAACTAAATTCGAATGTTGAATATAGGGAGGAGGATTTCGCGGGTATTATTTGAATTTACAATTCGAAAATATAGAACGTTATAAATTGCATCCTGTTTGATTTTGTTCTCAAATTATATTTAATATTATCTATCAGTCTTAACTCCATTCTTATATTTTTTTATTGGCTTGTGGTATTCTTTGTCGATCGGAATGAGCAGATTGTTATTCTGTTTCAGACTTTATAATAAGATTCAAATAATACTATATTTAAACCTCATTCATATTTTAATATCGTAAACATGTTTAATGTTTTAATTAAAATTATTCGGTTCATATCACGGAATGTTTTTCATTGTAAAATGTATTCGCATTTAACCACCCGATGAATGTGTTTACTGCGAACTCTCTGCTACAATGTTTCATTAAAAGAAATCGGATATTACAAATGAAAGTAAAAAAAATAATTCGCAATTGTCTTTCAGAAAATAAATAAATAAGGTGTATTTTTAATCAACTACATTAATAAGTTAACTTCAACATCACTAAAACATCGATTGTAAGCTCAAAGGCCAACACTACCGTTCGAAATTCAAATCCCGTAACGCTCATGTCAAACGAGTAGGTTGGCTTTACGCGGGAATTTTATTAGGGTGTGTGTCCATTAGGCCCGTGCCTGTAATGGAGATACCTTTATGACTCACTGGTTCAAAGGAGTTTTATAGCTCCACTTATACTCATTTATGTGTAGGTAATTAAGATTTCTGGGGCGATGTAGGACCGACTTTTTTATTGTTACGAAATTTTATAGTCAAAGAACAAAAATGTTTACAATTAGGTACTGTGTTTTAAGATAGGTACCTCTCTAGGATCTTAAAAGAATTTTGAGACCACTTAAAGGCTTATGATATTTAACTCTGAGAAAAAGTAAGAGCAAATAAATTCTGTATTTTAGTGGTTAGGTGGTTTCATAGTTTCCATTATAAAAAATGCGACATCGGCTTTGTTACAGAGTAAAGCAAATTCTGTATTTTAGTGGCTTCCTGGTTCCCGTTATGTCTTTAAAATGCGACATTGGCTTAATAAAGCAACATCAAATAAACAGTTATAATAGTAGATATACAAAAAACAAAAGAATTTGGTGCTATATGCGTACATCATCGACGTATGATATGCATAGACTGCTACTATCGCTAGGTTCCCCTTGTGCCAAGCGAGAGCAGTTTTTAGTCTGATCCTAGTACATTTAGTTTTTCATTTAAGTTAATTTTCGCGCAACGAGAAACTTATGTTATGTTGTTTGGATAATATTAGTGTTTTAGATAGATTTTTTAAAACGACAAGCTCCATCTTCATACATAATTCACGACAACACTTGTTCACTCTAGTGCGTACGGTTTAAACTCTGATAGGCTCACTCTATAGTTTCAAATGCAACCTCGTTGGCGTACATACATATACATTGTCACTAACCTACTAAACAAATTCACAAAAGAGGTTCTACAACTTTAAAGAACCAAATCCGACAAACGGTTTAAAATAATTCAACCCTAAATCCTCATAATTGAATACGTAATGCATAAATAACTTTATCCTAACTTCGTTACCAGTTGTTAGGCCATTAACATACAAATCGTATGCACATAGCCTAATTACTTTTAAAAGTTATAATTAATTTTTAAGGAATTCTCAGAGATTAGTTGTTTTATAGAAGGGTCTTTGGGTGATTTCTGATTGTAGAGTTTTGTGTCCCTTTTAAGGATGACCAGATGCGTGCATGATATATGTTTGTGTAATTATATTGGCTTGTAATTGTCCTTTTATATATGGGAAAAGGCATTTGCCCTGCGGTGGAAATTATGTTTTGAAATATAATTATGTCGCACAGAGGGGAGTCAAGGACAAGGTATACAAAGGCAGTTGGTAGACGGTTTGTTGAAATAATTAAAATACCTAGATCAATGATATTTTAATAAACAGATATGTTATACACATACAAAACAATCGAAAAAAGTGTTCCGCGCTGCGCGGCAGCTAGCGAAAGAGATAGCGCGATAAAACCCATAAGAAAAAAAGAGACAAATAGTGTTGTTGTTAATGGCAATACGTCCCAATTAGGACGTTTTCGAGTCTTCACGATTGCACGCTTATAACATATCTGTTTATTAGAATATCATTGACCTAGATACAGAAATTTCTCATAAGTTTAGGTGAACGATAAAATATATAAAAATCATCGGACATTTATAGGATTATTTTGTATTTTTGCAGTACCAATTCTGTACCCCATTTACTGAAGACTTGACGTAAAAAATATAGTTTAGTCAGCTGTCTTTTACAGGAAACACACCATCTCTCTTATATTTCACTGAGAAAATATAACTAGTAATTTCCGGGTTTTTATTTGTCAAAAGAACTTGTTAGTAAGCGATTTGTTAAGCTCACAAAAGGGAAAATCAACGCAGAAACATAAAAATGTATGTCTTACAGCTTTTGGTAATTTGTACAGAAATTCCCGGTACTCGGTAGTGACAGGAAAGCAAATAAAAATATGTAACATGTTATTAAAGTATGGATTTTATGTATGTGTATTTTTACGATAAATATGATTTTTCGTCGAATTTTTGCCATCACGACATAACATTATCATTTAAGTTTACTATACCAACAATTTTTTACGGATTTTTTGGCAGATGCCTCGTATTTAAATATGTGATACGCAAAATATATACTTTTAACCTCTTTTATCCTAAATTATTGCAAAAAACTAGTGTTTTAAACTATAGAATTTACCTTATTTTTTTTTCTTAACCTATCCTATCCCACTGCTGGGCAAAGGCCTCCCCCAATTCCTTCCATACTACTTTACCTTGTCATTTAAATAAAAATAGGTAAAACAGTTATATAGGTAAATAGGAAGTACGTACCTAATTTCTACCACATTTATTTACACGAGCGCACAAAATTTGATATTGTATTATTTGTAAATGAACACAACATGTTTTGTGGGTTTCCTGCTGCGAGTAATATCAGGTTGGAAATCGCTGGAAGGCCATATTTAATTTGTAATTAGAATTCCGGGTTTATGGTCTTTACATTATTAAATCTTTGTGTGTGGAACACGGATTCAATTTTTTTATTTTTGTTCTTTTTTGGCCTGTTACTTTTGGAATGATAATTAATGACATGATTATTTCTGTGTATTAAATATATAATTTGAATGTTAGATTGGCAGTCAAAGGCCTGTCCATATAGGTTTTTTTATTCTTAGGTAGACGTCCCGTAGAAGGTTAATTTGGGCGTAGGTGACTTTATTTCAATTAAAGTATACGTGTAGTTGTAGTAGTGTAGTTGAATTTTGATCTCTTTCGTTGATTAAAAATCGTTTCCTATTAACTTCTTTGTATACTGAGCTGCATTGACAATTATTATGTCTATCATTGTATTGACAGTTGCAAAGTGATCTAATATGATTCGTCATTATTTTGTGTTTGTTAATCGTTTCATAAACGTCGAACTGATGTGATAGTTTATTGACTTGATTGATATCTTCTGCGGAATTTTATAATTGAGGATATTCACACAGCAAATAAGCTATATTTTTTTGAATTACTATTTTTCATCGAACTGACTAGCTAAATACTACCTACCTAAGATCATTTTGAGAACCAAAGGCCCAAGAAACACAGTATTGGTGGAATCAAAGAATAATACATAGCTCATGAAATTGTTTGTAGAAGTCAAATATACAAGCAAATAAAACAGACCATTTATTCATTTACTTTAGTAATGTTATTCAAATGTATACGGTTTAAGAAAAGGTTAGGGAAACGACAAACCCACCACCCAACAAAGAACCCACAATATTACATACTAGGCTTAAAATAAGCCGAAAACGGCCAAAATAAATGAATAATCCAACCAAATTCGACATTTTCCTAAACACTAATATTGCGGATAAAACGTTAAGTACTTGGATAACGTTCTAATCTCAGCCCCCAGAGAGTTGCGGTCTGACTCGAAACACAATCTTTGTAACGTATGGCGGACCAGGGAGTCACAATTTATTTACCAAGTAAACTGTTTTCATATTATCCGATATTATATCGGTATCGGACTCCGATATGTTGGGGGCTAGTAAATGTATGAAACATGTACCTATTCGCACTAGGTAGGGCGTTTCGAATAATTACAAGGTTCCGGTGAATTGTACAGCAATTAATACACCTCATACTATCTAACCGTAACCGCTTCGAAATTCTCGATTATTTACGATGTTTTTTTGGTCGAGAAAAAACTTTAGTCTTTAACCGATCTGCCGTTGCATATTCTCATAGTTTGGGTCGACGATATAACGCTTTTTTTTAGCGCTGCAGGGAAACTCATCAGTTTTAAAACAAATCGTTTTCATGAACGTGCTTGTCTTCCGGTAAAATATATGTCAATGCAACCTGTTTTTTACATCCGCTCCGATATCAGATATCGTATTCGACAGTTAAATAAATTTTATTCGCTGCTGTATCGTGTCGGTGTCCCATAGCGATATCGTATCGGATAATATGAAAACGCTTTAAGATAAATAACTGTATGTACTTGTATATGGATAGTTGCTGCAGGATTATGATTGCAGAGTTTGTCAAAAACTTACCGCAGTGTGGTCGGAAATTGTTTGTTTTGTCGGGAAAGGTTGACATCTGCGGTTGCGTGTTGATACAGTAAAATTTTCAGGGTTTCTTCGAATTTGATGATTTTTAAAAGATAATTACATATTGTAATACTATTCTTCTAATAATATATGTTTAAGCGGTGCCCAGCGGTTTCACCCGCGTTATAAGTCCCCATTCTCGTAAGACATCTTTTTTCTTGACTTTTCTGATGTTTTTTTAATTCTTGCCGTTATTGAGTTTTATATGGAGTAAATGACCCTACTTCGTTTTAAATAGGTACATATTTATATCCAATTCGGTAATCCCTAACACAAATTCGAATTTGATTGCACCCAATTAGTTCAGAATCGATTCAAAATAATTGACGTAGTTCCGAGATTCGCTTAAACCAATAGTTTCTACGAACTTGCGCATCCGTCACGGATTAACACTTCAAGCCATTAGATGCGCTTAAAACATTTAAACTTAGTATATGCACCCAGGTGAATTCAAACTAGCACCAAACGACAAACAAACTCCCAGAAACTAGCTAACCCAAACTAATACACATATTCAACATTCAAAATGAACTCCAAATTCAAATTTGACGTATCCAATGTCAACGGCGACCGGCCATTTATCTGAACTATAGAGTAGTTAGCATTAAAATTAATCGAGTCGCTCGATTCGATTGAATCGGTTTCTCGATTGCTTTGAAACTCGTATTCGATCATAGGTAACTTTGGTTGGGAGAAATTGCCGTTTTGGTAATTGGTACGTGTATTGAGTAATTTTGGGGCCCTATTCCGTTGAGACTAATACCCGTATGGGTGATTGCGAGTCTGTAATATCGAGTATAGAATCTACTTTGAATAATATAGGGTTGAAGGTAGCATTTAAAGCTAGAGTGGTGGTAATGGATTGAATATTGTGATTTTCAAGTCATTGGAAAATGATTTCTTGAGTACAAGTTAACCGTTAAAAGAGAGAGTGAATAGAAATCCTCTGTGTAACTTTGACCCGTCGTAAAGCTATTGATAGGTGATAGCTTTTCACTATTATACATGTATACATTTAATGATGATGAAAATCCGGAATCTTATTCAAAGTATCGTCAATGATAGGTCTTTCGTATGCGTTACAACGCCAGTCTCCGATTTGAATGTGGAGAATATGAAATCGCAGATTTACGGAAGTAGGTATTATTTACGTGTACGAAGGGCTTTATTTAGAGTTAAATATGTGGACACAAAAAAGAAGATAAACTTTCTAGTAATTATTTTGCCTTAACCATTTTATTTTATATACCATTAATTGAACTAAAACTTATTGCAATACTGGATGTAAACCTCTAAACGAGTATTATCTGATACAAACCAGTATAATTCTATATTCCAGCAAGTTCCAACAATAACCCGAAACTTTACATCTTAATATCGTAAATAAGATTCAATTTAGCATAACACATTAAAACTTGTGAGTAATCTTGAAGCAAATGGTGTGAAAAACAAAGTTATATACATGTTTATAACTACATAATTGGGTAATGATGTGTAATACACTTTATGTGTACTTGTTCTTATTTATTTATTTATTTATTTATTTCACAAAAAGAACGGCACATAATACCACTTACACTTTTGCTTAAACAGTTACATTTTAAAACTTACTATCAAACTAATATAAAAAAGGCACAATATTATAATTAATTATTTCATCCATTATTCAGCTCACAAAACTTCAGACATTCCAACATAAAGAATCGTCTAGCACTCGATACACTCGCAAACACGTCACACTCTGGTTTTGAATCCAGGAAACGGTTTAACAATTTCAAAATGCGTGGTACCGGGGAATTGGCTCTACTTACAGTCCTGCAGCTAGGTACTGCAAACAGTTGGTGCTTTCGATTTCTAAGGAAATTATCGGGGGCGAAGATTTGAAGGAGTGCATTGTGTAAATCCGGTGCGTTTATTTGGTTGTGAATGATTTTCATAAAAAATAATATTTGCTGCATAACACGACGTACTTGGAGAGAATTATATCCTAGACAGCCCAATAAAAACAACGTAGGGTATAGAAATGGATAAGCACCGTAAATGCGCTTGTAAAGGTTTCTTAAGAAAGCTTTTTGCACCTTCTCTAATAACAGGACGTATGTGACTTCGTGCGGATTCCAAACCGTAGCACTTGACTCCAGTTTGCTACGGACCAGAGTATTGTATAACAATTTGACTACATTGAGATTGTGGAATTCACGAGAATTACGGAGGACGAAACCGAGTCTGCGAAAAGATTCTTTTGCCACCGCAGTAATGTGGTCATGGAAGGTGAGCTTTTGGTCAAACAAGACGCCCAAATCTTTCATGTTGACACTCCTTTCGATGACAGTGTCACCAAGCTGATAATTAAAATGGATTGGCCGTCTCATTCGACCAAAAGTCACCACTCGACATTTACTTATATTAAATTCCATTTTGTTTGCCGCGCTCCACTCATTCAACGCATCAATATCCTGCTGTAGCGCAAGGGCATCAGCTTCAGATCTTATTTCGCAGAATATTTTTAAGTCATCTGCGTACAAAAGACATTTAGAATGTTTTAGAACTGAAGGTATATCATTAATCATGATTAAGAAAAGCAATGGACCGAGCACGGAGCCTTGACTCACGCCAGAACGAGTATGGTATGCACTGGATTCATATATTCCTAGGCGTACGAATTGTTGGCGGTCACGCAGGTAGTCGGCAATTAATCTTAAGAAGTTTAAGTTCAAGATTTTAGATAATCCAAGGTTTAGGTCTATTTACATGAGAAAAGAGGTTCTATATTTAATACTTGTGATCAGAGGGCTGGTTTGTTCCTTGCACAGAGAATCGGCATAGCCATTCAACGTGCCCTGGGCACGTTTCCCGCAATTGACAAGGATGACGATGATTTTTTGACTTGTGTTATTTTTATTTATTTAACTTTATCGATAATATTATATTAAATGTTTCAAGGGGAGCATACTACTGAAATTATCAATTTATCCTGTATTAGTCAAGTTCCTAAAATTTTACTTTGTTTACACACTGTTTTTTTTAGATTTTAAATAAAAATGGTCAGAGCAGATGGTAACAGGCACAGCCTTTACAAAACCCAATATTAAATTCGATGAAAAAATACTAATAAACTGATCAAAGGTAATCTGTGTACAGAACATGAATAATTCATTAATCATTATACCAATTTTTCATGATAAGCTTTTTGATTCGCTGTTTCAAGGTATCGTACTGCTTAGCATAATCCTATTACAAGTAAACATTCCATGGGTAATTTTGATTTGATGAAAATCTTCTAAATGTAAAGTAGCTTACATGGGGAAATTAGTAATAATACCTTTAAAACCTATATAAACATCACGCCTTATAAGAAATGTTATAGGTTTAAATAGAAGTAGATAGACCTATATACTCGATTGTGAAAAAGTATGACTATAATCAATTGACTGAAAATCATATGAACTATAATAAAAGTTAGGGTTATGTATGTTTAGTTACCCAACTGCACCGAAGCCTAAAAGGAGGTATTGGATACTATGCATAGAGATTAAAAAGAGGATCGCGAATACCAGTAAAAGTCCATTGCCGGGAGCGTAAGCAGATTTTTGTGCGGAATGTACCTAGTAGGTACGTTCGTTCACTGATTAAAGCATTTTCCGTGTAACGACAGATATTTATGCAGATAATTACAATGGTTCCGAAATTATTGGGATAAATTTAGAATTCGATATAGATTCATTAAAACGCGCTATGACAACGAAACTAGTTCACACTCGTACACGATTCATACTCCGATATGCGCGCTCTATAGTTTCTTATCTATCCTCTAAGATGTAAACAGACATGACTGATTGACAGCCAACACTCAGCTCAAACCATAGAGAATAGAAACACATTTAGATGCAATTCCTAAGAGATTGTTACACGGAAGTGTTTTTCAAAAAACTTTCCCCAGAGGTGTTAAATGGGGAACAGAACTTTATATGGGAAAATCTTAATACCCTGTGGACGTCTTCTTTAGGTACTGACAAAGCCTTGAAAGGTACCCCTTTTTATAGAACGCTTGTCAGCACTTAAATGAGAAGACACTACCATTTAGGCGTATTACATAAGAAAATCTGTTGTCTACTGTTCCTAATTATTTTGTCCCGGTGTAATAATTATTTTTCTCCTTTCATTTTTTATACCTATAAGTCGGTATCTCAGCATTTTTTTCTCATATTCTATTTAGAGTACATTCATGTATCTTTCTGTCTTCCTAGTCTGCTCGCTAGAGTATTAGTCTTCTTTGTTCTTTTGCCGGTATAAACATTCATTGTCATATAATTACACATACACATTTAGTTACATTACGTGATTTTTATTTCTCTATAACATGTTCGTTATTTCTCAATTCCTTTACTACTGCTGGTAGGTCCATTCAAAATACTAATTTCTTAGTCTATCAGCGTCACGCAATTTTTATTCTACAAAGTAAAAGCAACTCGTACAAAACCGCTTTTTCTCTTCCCATAGTCCATATCCCCTCAAAAACTTCGGAATGGTTTGATTAATAATTCAAAAAGGCCGTCAAGCTCATACCTACATATCTAACAAAATAAACTTCACCGTTTCAAGTAATTTGTTACTCGCTACATATGGGTCCAAGTTTGAGGTCTGCGGGAGACTAAGTATTTTCATTATTAACTTGCCCTACGAAGATTGGTAAAGAAAACTCCGGGTATTTAATTAAAATTTCCGAAGTTTCCGCGGATATTTCTTAGCCGTAAAACTAAGGTATTGGTTCATGTTTTGTTACGTCTCTTCTTTGTATATTTACTTATAAATACCTAGAATAATACAGTTTCTTGTTTTTTTTTTTAAACGAGTAACCTATGGAATTTCTTGCCGGCTCTTCTTCATAGGAAAGACACTTTGGAACCGAGCAACTAGAATCAGTAGAGTTAACTTAACGTTTCTTGAGCGCCTTTTTTTTGGTTTATAAGAAATAAAAACATTTTGTTTTTTGATTTTGATTTTTGAAACTGTGCTAAATGGTGTATCTCTTATTTCATCTCCATCTCCCTAGTCTTTTCCAAACTATGTTGGGGTCGGCTACCAGTCATACCGGAGTCTCAAATCCCTTATTTAAATTTTTATAATAATATAGTTTATTGGTACATTTTTCAGTGTCTTAATTACACATATTTCGCCTTACGCCAGAACCTTTGTGAGAGCTGTAGTGTTAACTAGGTTCAGGACCAGTATGACAGATCTTCAAGTCCTCCTTATATAGTAATATTATAGAACGGGGATTAAACGCGTACATGCACAAATACCTTTAGGGCTTGACGTTTCGGCCGGGTTACACAGGCTGTGGCCGCAAGCAGACTGGAGATGCGGTGTATCCTCCTTATGTGATTCATTAGACAATATTATCAGTTCTGTCAGATAAGATCTAAGGGTCTTCGTACACGAGGGAACGTAATTCGCTCATATCCACCCGACGACGTCTAATCATTTTCTACGTTGTTATACGAGTGAGCAAACTGTAAAGATTTTGTTGATGATAATACTATTGTTTTACTAATTCATATAATTGTGTTTTCATTGTTTGGAGATATTATCGGCAGTGTTTATCTCTTAGAAATTAATTGAACATTGTCCTTTAACTAAAAGGTTTACGTTTTAGAAATTAAATGAAGTGAGGTTTGTTATAGTTTACAGTTTTGAGATGATAACTGTCGGTTTATTGTCTTTAAACATAACAAATAAGATGGCGTCATGCTTGATTGAATGGATTAGCGTGTTAGAAGAGTTTTGTAGTTTAAAGTCAGTGATGGTATGGATATCCTTTGTAATGTAGCGAGGCATTAAGTGTTAGTTATTTAAAAAAGTATACTTGGAAATCGCCAACCTGCAAGTGATTGAAGTTATTAATACTCATGTTTACTCTACATAAGGCGGAACCTGTGCCCAGCTGTGCGTTAAACGCCTATATTATAAGTGGTACGTAATATCATCACCTCATTCACATTGAAGTCCACAAATGTTCCATATGACGATAAAGAAACCACGCATGTCCGTCCTTTAAATTGTCTACCCGTGGCCATTAAAACTGCAAATGCATCGAAAAGTAGGGAACTAAAATAAAAAATAAACCACAATTGACCATAAAAAGTAGTTTATTGCAAAAGCAAAGCTATATGGAAACTCCTATAAACCCGACAAAAAAGTATACAAACCTTAAAAAGCACAATTTCCTACTCCACTACTGGACATAGGCCTACCTCATGACGTCACAATCCACCATCCACGCCAGTCCGGCCCAGCTACCTTTTTTAAAAGCACATATTTGAACGGCCCGATACTACGCTGCCTATTTGACTAACAAATTCTCCTATTGTTTGCCGATTCAATTGTTTGGGCCACTTGTTAACGAAATGCCATTGCCTGCAGTATTTTTTTGCTTTTATTCTGACTAGAAATTAAATAACAGATTTTTTAGGTTATCGGATTAGTTTTGTTCTCTATTTTAGGAGAAAAAATACGATGATATAAGTATATTTTTTTGTTGTAGAATATAAACGACTAATTTGGTTTTACAAGAAATTATAAGCTTGAATTGTTTACCCCTTGTCACTCCAAATGCGTGCAATATAAATATTATATATAAAGTCTGCCTGTGACGTCACGTTCATTCGTAAGTTTGATTCCAGCAACTCTAAAAAAACCCAATAATGCTGCAGACTTTGCTTATATTCTATTATCATCTAATATTTACATCTACATCTACATATTTTCACGCCTGTATCCCCGAAGGGGTAGGCAGAGGTGTACCAATGTACACCCACAGTTCGCTGATATGTTTAGGTCCCATGTAATTGGGGGCGAGCCTATTGCCACTAACCGGGCCCAAATCCAAACTCCGACCTGCTACTGAGAATTTCATAGAAAAACCCAATAACACCTTGGTCACTTTGGGAATCGAACCCAAGACCTTTAGCGAAGCAGTCGCGCTTAGCACCACTAGGCCAAGGCAGCATCTTATATACATACAAAGTTGTATACAAATCTATTCAGGTTTCAAAGTAACTGTTAATTAAGCTTTCTAGTCATGATTATTAATTGTTGTAACTTTTTAACGCAGTAAGAAAGTTTTTACAAAGGAAATATTGCACAAAGAAGGCAACTAATAAAACTTGGCTGTAATGCAACTTTTAATATTGAACACATTTAAAGCGTAATAAATAAAGTATCAAACATTAAAAAATATTGATTAGAGAGTCATTGAACTTTGTTATCATAATATTTTGTAGTTTATTTATCTGTTTAAGGTCGAGTGTCAATGTATGTAAAGCATTTGAATATTGTTAGAAAAATGGAGAATATTATTATTTCATTTGACCCATAAAAACTAAAAAATACACAAAAAAAAGTACAAAGTCGGCCTACGTAGAAAAAAGTCGAGTACCAATTCCATTTTCAAATTCAAAAGAATTAAAAGAATACAACGGCCTAATGATGTCGTCAACAGCCAGTATTGTATAAAAAAAGTAAAGTGGGAACATTTAACCATGGAAAAAGGTCATTAAAAACCAGTAGTTACTTACATAGTTAACCACATCCCCTTAAGCTCGAGTTATCAGTTTTTAACGTCAAACTTGTTGGTTAAGTTCGTAGGGGTTAATAACCTTCTCCCGTATCCCGTGTTTATTTTTTTTATTTCTTCTGTCATGTTCTGTCGGGGTGTGTAAGGTAAAATTGTATACATGGTATACCTTTTGAATGCCGTGATATAAAATCGGAATATCATTTGCAACCTTTTTGCGGATGTTTATGTATTGCTGGATTTTAGTATTTATGTACACTATTGATAAGACAACATAAAGGATGTTTATAAAAAAGCAATTATCCATGCCATTAAGTAAACAATAACACGTGGCTACTGATCAGATATTTCGCCAACATTTTCGTAAGCCTCTTTAGCTCAGTGGTAGAGCACTGGTCTCGTAAACCAGGGGTCGTGAGTTCAAACCTCACAGGAGGCACTTCTCTTCTAAGGAATTTCTTTTGATTTAGTCTTTTTTAGTATATTTTTAAAGGTTTTATAGTTAATTTTTTAATTAATTCTGTTTCCAAGTAGCATAAAGATGCGGTATTTGAGTTTAGGTACTTAGTTTCATTAAATAAATGTGTACGTACAATGTTGTAATGTATTATATTTTTTGTTAGGATGTAAAATGTTTTTAAGGAATTATTTTTCAAGTAAAAAATGATATTTTGAATTGTCACTGTCTATGTTTATTAATGCTATGTAATAAGATTGTAAGTTAAATGTAACCTGAATAAAACAACAAATAAGTAACAACCAAAGAAATAAAAAAGCATGGCGACGATAAAAGTTTAACAAAAGGGAAAGTTAAGAAAAAGGAAAAAGAAGTTACGCTCGAGCGCAACCCTAACGATATTTAATTTTTTGTTACAGAACTGGCCGCTCGGAGAAATTCAAATTCGGAATGACATAACAACCCTGTTCCATATTCGAAAATTAAAAACATCTGAAAGTTTGTTTAGTTTCAACCTTTTTTTAAATTGATAAATCGATTAGTCGATTTTGTGAAGTTTAATTCAACTTAGTAAGTTTTGAAGTTGTCAAAATGCTGCGATATTGGTTGTGTTTCGCGAGTGCAGTGTGTCTGGCGGGTCATTGCGGGGCTAATTACTGTAGGGACGCCAATTTGTGTTGTCCGGGGAGGGATAGCTCGTGTGTCGTACAAAAAGCCCACCAGAACGCCATAATTGAAGACTTGACTGACAAGCCGTGCTACTGTGACCATGCCTGCTTGAAGCTAGGGGACTGTTGTCCTGATTTCCGGGAAACATGTGGAGGTAAGCTTTATATGGACTATTCACTTTAATTGACGTGGTTAACGGGAAAACTCGGAGTAATGGTGTAACGGTTTTATCGTATTTAGTCGATTTTATTTAAGTTGGAAAGGAAAAAAATACTCGTATTTAAGTACCTTTTATTTTCCCATTTAGTTCTAGTTAGTGTTTAGAATTTACTATAGAGAGTTATAGTGTTTTAATCTAAATGACACACCTCATTTTTTCCAGAAAAGTACACCTAATAGGTTAAATAAAACATATCTTCATATGACACAGTTAGTCATTTCTTTACCCAAAAAAATGCGTTAAACACAAAACAGATCCATAATTATTAATGTAGACTAATTAAGTGATTAATTATTTTAATGTAGGTTATTATTTTACGCCATTGTTTTTACCTAATTGTAATAATATGTAGCAACAAAACACAATAATGTCAGTTAGCCACAATTGTAATTAAACTTATTACTGTTTTAGGCAATTAGCCTTTAATCCTGATACTACATGACTACCTAATTAATCCTGAATGTTGTTAACTGCTATAAAGGGAAATTAATGTTTCCAACGGCTTTAAAAGATTACCTACTAAGCACAGTTTATATGATTTTGTAATGTTACGCTCTTTGGCAGGTTCAGAACATAATAATATATGTTATACAAACCTACAATTTTAGACTAATAAGTAGGTACTTATTGGGACTATTTTTCTACTTTAAACATGTTTTTTTTTAAATACAATAAGTATTCATACACAAACTACTATATGGCTACATCTATAATCAGTCTAAAATGTAAGTGAAAAATATTCGCTTTCTTAATGCTGCAACAGCACATTATTAAATAAACAAAAGCTATTTATCAAAAAAGAATAAAACAAATAACGGTTTTCATAATTTAAATTAATGTTCCAAATTCAAGCCACGAATTTGTGGGCAATCAGAACAACCAAACAGGTTGGTCCCCACAATCGAAATACAAAAATAACTGGCGAATCCCCGCGAGCCTTTTTAATCCTTCTTTTAATCCTTTTCATACTCTTATTCAGATCCAATTATGCGAAATTCTTCCAATGATTAATTTTTAATCTGTGCTCTCTTTAGAAGAGAGAATAAATCTCTGTCGAAAAATGTAAAATTATTATTTTTGCATGATACTGAGTGCCTTTGAATTTTATGAAAGAGGCGTTTTCATTATAGGAAAGGGAAAATGTGTGTATTCTTTAATGCACTTTTTGACTCCAAGGAAATCTAATATTTTTTTTGTTTGCATGGTGGAAACTAGCTACTTATATTAAAGTTTTTTATCATCCAACTTCAAACATTAGAAAACCTAGAAAATTGGCCAAACCATCAGCTGTAAGCGAGAATACAAAAAATGTGCCAACGATAATGATTAGGTACTGTAAAAACAAAAAAGTTGTTTTGAGTACGTTATTATCGATCACATTGTATGATAAATGGAGATACACAACCATTCATTATTTAGAACCAGGTGTTCTTATTGCAAAAATAAAAGCTTATAAGTTGTAATGGCCAATTTGAAAATACCTAGCTCTACAAAAAACGAATGGCATAAAATCGAATTACGTTTAATTACATGGGATTATTAGATTCTGGTTATTTAATAAGTAGTAAATACAGTCCTCGAATACAAATACTGCCTTATATTCTAACAAGCATTGATTGCTTTAAATGAACGTACAAAATATCAAATTCTGCCCTTTTCTTTAAAAAATCTCTTTACTCTTTAGTTGGGACTGCAAAAATGTTTGTTTCACTTTCATACACAATTAATCGTATCTAACGATTAAAAGGGCCTACGGTATCCAAATTTGTCGTTTGCCTTAAGGTTTTATTTTTGAATGTCGATAGTTGAAATTTCTGATGCAACCAGCCAGAAGTAAAAATTACCCTTAAAAAGCCAGTGTAAAATGTCTTGTTCCTTAGTTACCATAATGTAGCTATAATCCAGCCTATAATCGTCCCACTGCTGGGCACAGGCCTCTTCTCATATAGAGAAGGCATGAGCATTGATCACCACGCTTGCTCTCTGCGGATTGGCGATTTCAGATCCCAAATTTTGGAAAGGTTTCCTCACGATGTTTTCCTTCACCGTTTGTCAGAAGTGTCTTCTATTAGAATAATTAAGAAAGTACATATAACTTTGAAAAGGCCACATTGGTACTTGCCTGGGTTCGAACCTGCAACCTTGTGCATACAAATCCGTTTATTGAACCGTTAGGCCATCACGACATACCTAGGCTACCACGACATACTAATGTAGCTATAGGTAATATAAATCTATTTATAGTATAGTTTAGTCTCAAGATGGACGGAGATCAGGCTGAACTCCTAACTACGTTTGCTTCATTATGGCTGTCGCAGCCGCTGTCATTGTTGCAATGCTGACAAGATGGACGCGGGAATTTGATTCGATTCTCTTGTAATATTGTTTATATTTGCTTGTTACCAGAGAATATGGAATAAAGACGAAGAAAGGAATAGCGAAACCTATGGGAAAACTGTTAGTGTGTGTTCTAGTTGCTTCTTCACGTAGAAGATTAATGAGAAATGTGGCAAAACGAAGCTATAAATTATATACAAAAACCGAAATAAAGGATTTAGACACCACTAAATCGCACCTGATAAAAAAATAACACACAACTGGAGAGAAAAATATAAAAACGTGTTGATCATGGTTTTAAGAACTTTGAAAGAAATTCAAAATGAAAATAAACATAATTTTGACTTCCGTAAATAATGTTATAATTTATTTAATGACGTTAACGGGACTTTTAATCAACATACATTATGAACCAAAATCCTCTTAAAACCAAACAAACAACACTCATTTGCAACCAACCAGTATTTACAAAAAGTAAACATATCTGTAGAAAGCGTTCAAATCCATGTAAAAAAAATGTTTTTAATATTTAGCGAAGGTAATAACGGACTAATCCTCTGGTAATACAGTCTGAGCCCTGCGCCCTCCGCCCTTACAGACCTCCCTGTATAAATCCTGGTTTGCATACACCCTGTATTATGACGCCTGTGCCTTTGTAAGGGTTTGAAAAAAAGTAGAGTTCGTGTTCAGTCGTGGCGGGTCATGTAACTTCGTATATAAGAGTTTATTTGAATTTGGAATCGAGAAAAATATTTAGATATAACGATTTACTCAATTGATAATTTTATTTCTTACTGGAAAGGTTTGTAAATATTTTTTGATTAATAGGTACATCTAATTTTGCTATTATTTTACTATTTAAAATTACATATTGTATTGTATTATTTTAAATAGTTATTCTTATTTTGTTAGGTCAATACACAAGATTTAAAAGCCCAAAATAATATATGAATTAACCTTTGGAATTAACTAAGCAAAGCTATTCTAATGAAAACAAAAGGACGGCACACATTTCATTTCGCCACAATTCCACGTAAAGCATTAATTCCTTTAACAAATGGAGCACGAGTTTCATTACTGCTGCCAGATTAAATGTAATCACACTTTTAATATCTCAACTCGAATTTACTTTGAGGTTAGAATGTCACTTATACGTTTTCGGGATTGACTGTACAATGTACATATTTAAGGCAAAGGAAACATGTATTATGCCAAGGTATAATACAGATATTTAATGCAATATTTTTATTTCATGTAGGCAGTATTTTAAGGGTTATTGAGAGTCAGTCCGGAATAAGTAATTTAATTTTAATTCAACTTTTTAGGAAACGCTGAGTTCAATAATAATGTTGTTATTCGAATACCTACTCACTGATGCGCCCGATTTTCGAGATATTGGATAAACAATAAATTATTTACTTTTAACACAGCCATAAATTTTAAATATATCTTATTTTTATGTTTCCCCATAGTTACGACTTAAAAGTTTAAGTTATATTCCCTTGTACTCATTGTCTCAATAAATCAGTCTTTGTCATTTTACTATCGTACTAAATATCAAAACCTAAATCAAAACTCTCCGTAGTTTCTGTCTACCTAGTACCTTGTAGAGTACGAACGGTGTTTTGCACCATTTATTAGGGTCTGAAAGGCAAACGGTCGCACTCAATGAGTAATGTACCTCAGTAACACTTGTAACTATAACTAATGACCTAACTGCGGTTCTATTTTATTTGTTACCCTTTGTCGCTTTACCCCATTCATTAACTGACAACCTAACTGACTTTAGAATTCGACTCAAAAGACTTTGTATCAAAAACATTGGAGTATTCGAATAGAATTTGAAATTAATTTAACTTTCGAATATTAATTAATAATGTTGCTTTAAAGGTGGGAATTACAGAACAAACCTCTTTAGAATGTTAAATTGCCTTTAAATGATTAAAAGAATAAATATGCCTAGGATTGTTAGGTTTTTGGCTTTTAGAATAGCAAGCTGGTTATTTTTAAGTTTTAAGGACTGTCTTTATTATTTTAAGGGGTTAGGTACAAGACTTAAAGACCTTTCGACTTAAATAGTTAAGGGATAATCAGACTTAAGGGTTAATAAAAACGGTTTAAAATATCATTTGGATAGAACTGGGTAAATATGGTGATGGAAGATAGGAAATCATACCTATATTAAAAAATGCATATTATTAGGTATCCAACAACAAAACTTTTATAGTATACTCGACATGACGAAATTCAAATTAACAGGAATAAAATAAATATTCTGAAACCCCAAAAATATATGCAGTGACATTATCCTTAAATTATATAACTTTTCCTATTGTATAAAGCGGAAACAAAAATTTTACATGATTTTAAATGTATTTTATGAGTATGATATAATTGATTTATTATGTAAATGTAACAAGTTGGTTTTAATTAAATTACGTAGTCTGTCCACGCTGATGGATGGACGGGAAACACGGGTTTACATGAACGGTACACATATTTTATTATATTATAATTACTTATTTACATATTTTCAGTGTATTTTAAACACCAGAATTTTTAATATAGAACAGATAATTTTTAAAAACAAGAACATACCTTATAACCGCGCAAAATTTGTCCGAAATTGAAAGCTAAATAGTCTAAAGAACCTTATTTGGTAATACAGCCGATTACCAAAAATATTTCAATGGAATGAACTCTATCTTATTTCGCTATAAGATTTATTATGCCAGTATTATGTAGCCACTTTTGCAATTATAAATTAATAAACAAATCTAATGACTGTTTTCGTAAAAAGTACAATACAAGTGATACAAATTCGTTAGAGGAGAGTTGATCGCTTAGTCCATGAATATAAAACAACAGACACAAGTATAAAATAACAATAAGGATCTAAATAAAATCTTCCTCAAACTTATCATATGGCATCATATACTAAGAATCCCAGCCAGGAATGGGCTACAATAAGAAAACAAAACACTGCAGGCTCTGCTGGCACCTGACGTCATCAAACTAGTTTGCCTCCAATCTGGATGTGTCCGGCGCGTCATTTATTAACGTCAGGAGACGAACTACAAAAGAAGGAGAGTTTAATTGCTTATTTGTGTATCAAAAGGTAATAACTGGTGGATATAGTGGATGATAAATTAAACTTGACCTAAGTAAGGATCATATTAAATTACACGCCAAATTATACCTTTTGTAGGTATACCTAAATTATGTTCTAATATTACAAGAAATAAGACCTATTTATTACAAGAAAAATATTAGGAGATTATTTCATTGTTATTTATGGTGTCTTTTACTCCCAAAATATTTTATTCTGATTATCTAAATAAGGTTACAAACATGTTATCGAAAGTCTTACTACTACCAATGTGTGGTAAACCCAAGCTTTGTATGAAAAAAAATGCTGTTTTACGAAAATACAAAATATCTAAGACTCACTCTAAGATAAAACCTATCAAAAAACAATCACACTCCAATCTCATACATTCAGATAAGTGCCTATCACATCCTATTTGTACTTCATTCCCAAAACTTCCCAATATTCTTATCATTTTTCGTTCACTCACCTTGTCATCTAGGCCACGGTTCACCAGTTCACCTATAAAATGGCGGGACACTTTAATGGACATTTTCTATGTTTGACAGGCATCCTTGCCCGGGGCAGCATAAATAAATTCGCCTAAATCAACACTGGACGCGCGACGGATTTTACAAAACATTGTCCCGAAAAAAATTGAGTTTATTCACCCGTGGTTAGATTTTTGCAGTTTAGAAGAAACGTTCAGAAATATTGACAGGCTTTTTCTATTTCGTTCGATCAATTTTGTGGCTGTATGACAATGTTTCCTGTGCGTGATTGCATTAGTTTGTTTTTTTTTCGTTTGACATGTGCTGTCATTTGTTTCAATTCATTGCTTTTAAAGGCGTTATTTGTAAAGCTACATTAAAATTATTGTATTATACGAAGATAAAGATACAAAATTGACGTAATTATTTGAATACATTTTTGTATACCTACGTCATATTTTTCAGATCATATTAGGTAAACCAACTATAAAATATACTGTAATAAAAAATAGCATAAATATTCGTATAATACGAAATTTTTCATTGCGTACCTTCGTCACATTTACCCCCATTTACATCCATGATAGACGGACGCTATCACTCATTGGCATACTAGGCGACGCTCCCGGCTTCCCCCATTTTATTTACTCGACAAGCTATAAATAAGATGGTTCCGTACATATGTTCATACGGATCCCTTATTCATCATGGAGGGACACATCAGCATAATGTGTTTGGGGTTTGCTGTGTTATGGTAGAAGTAGGTATATTATGTGTATTCCATCATCCCTTATTTCTGTTTATGGTAAACAAAGGTTTATGGTGAACGGTGTGCTTTCCATATCGTCGGGGTATCAGCACAACATCCTGTAAAAACCTACAAAAACAAGTTATAATAGAATACATTTATGGGTTTCCGAATTAGGTACTTACTAAAAGCTTATTGAGAGAGTTAAAAGCAAACATTAAACAAAAGTATTTCAATCGATTAGTTCATCTAAACTTTTTAAAAACTACTTTTCGAAAAATATAACAGAATAACTAAGGTTAAACCCAAAGAAAATACACTTAATACTGGTATAAGTGGCCACTTGTATCAGTTTACAGGTTTTACCATAATAAATAAAACAAGCTACATAAATGCAAGTGACACTATTTTCCAAAGTATAAAAAAAAATGAAGAACCGATAATGCTTGTTCCTTAGAGATTCAAATATAACATCTCAAAATTTCAAGTATTTCTATTGATTTATGACAAAATTACAAGCTTTAGAACCTTTGAACCGCTCTCCTGAACGTAGGGTAGTATACGTAGGACCCGTCGTTATGTGCATATTTTCCGCCAACCATCTAGCGAGCAAAACCTTTTTCAAAATGGCCTATCAAAGAAATTTATATAAGTGCTGTGTTTTATTGCTAGGCAGTTGGTTAACCAACAACATTATATATGTTGCCATTCCATTCGTTAAAAGATTATCATAATATATTGAAAAGACTCTCAGTACTGGACGTGCTTGTTACCCCTTTACACTTCAGCCATAATTTCCGCATGCATTTTCGCTGTGATTTTAGTCATACCGTTAGGTAATCTATACCACCGTACTAAACAAACAGTGTCCCTGTCTCCGATAAGTAGACTCAGGAAAATGGGTCATCATTGTGCTTCAGGCAACGTAAAATTACCTGTGTTAGGTAAGTATTACGCTAGGCTATGTAACCAGAATGTTTGAGGCCTGTATCAAGCTAAAATGACACGAAAAAGGGAATATGTCCCTAAATAATAAAAAAACTTAGATCCAGCCATCCCTTGCTGTTTTGCTTTATTAAAATTGTTACCAACGCACTAAGTCGAGGTCCGAACCCCGCAGGGGGTGCCCTTAGTAGACGGTGCTAACGTAGTTAGTTTTTCCTATTGCTCTGGCTGGAGGCCTTAAGGTCCTCGGCAAAAGTCCGGTGAAGCAGTCAAAGCCTGCGCTCAGGCTAACTGCAAAGATCTCTAGCAAAAACAAAAAACACGAAAAAGAGGAGGCCTATGCCCACTAGTGGGAGGACAAGGGGCTTTGGATGATGATGATGATGATCAAGCTAAAATATCTACTGGATGGTTTCAGGAAGTTTGTAGATGGTAGGAAGATAGAGACTTTAAATAAAAGATGCTAATTTAATTAGATACGTACCTAATTGCTATACCTGTTTGTGGGTTTGCTGCCGTACTCAGACGTTAATGGTACATATAAGGGATACCTTAGTATCGCACTCGTAGTAGTTTAAGTAAATCAAGTCTTAGAACGTTGAAGAGGTTGAGTTCCGAAAGGTTATTAGCCATTTGAATGTTTTAAATCTTCATTTTTAACAAATGACGATCTGACACAGGTCTTGCTGAGTCTAAAAGATGGAGAACCGGATGATGTTTCTCAACTGGTCGACGCAAATGCCCAGCAGTGAACTGTAAGAGCCTTAATTGGATGTAAAAAGCCAAATACCCCGTTTTATCAAGGATTTCTCCCACACTTCCTAAATCTATTATATAAAAATGAATCGCTAAATGTGTTGGTAAGCGCATAACTCAATAACGCCTGGACCGATTTCGCTAATTATTTTTTTGTTGTATTTGTTATTGTCAAGAAGGTGGAGGTCATGACGTACAAAGAGGTTCAGGAATTGGCACAGGATAGATATAAATGGAAAGAGCTGCACCGACAAGAGCATGGCTCTTAAATTGATGATGATGATGATGTTATTGTCAAGAGAAGGTTTTTATGAAAAAAAAAATGATAGTGATTTGTTGGATTTATCTACGCCTCCAATAATATAAAGGCACCGGGAGCGGGACCTATGGATTCACGCGGGTGAAACCGCGGGGCACAGCTAGTCTTATATATAAAAATGAATCTCTAAATGTGTTGGTAAGCGCATAACTCAATAACGCCTGGACCGATTTCGCTAATTCTTTTTTTGTTGTGTTAGTTATTATCAGGAGAAGGTTCTTATGAAAAAAAAAATAGAAACGCGCAGAAAAAAAAGTAATCCTGATATATGTTACGATAGTGATTTAGTTGGATTAATCTGAGGCACCGGGAACGGGACCTAGGTATTCACGCGGGTGAAACCGCGGGGCATAGCTAGTCTTATATATAAAAATGAATCGCTAAATGTGTTGGTAAGCGCATAACTCAACAACGCCTGGACCGATTTCGCTAATTCTTTTTTTGTTGTATTTGTTATTGGCAAGAGAAGGTTTATATGAAAAAAATAAAATGATAGTGATTTGTTGGATTTATCTACGCCTCCAATAATATAAAGGCACCGGGAGCGGGACCTAGGTATTCACGCGGGTGAAACCGCGGGGCACAGCTAGTACTTAATAAATCTACTAGTAAATTGGATTGACGAGAGGTTTACAACCCCTAGTTCATTAAAATGACTGGCCGTTAACCCTATCTATGTTAATTAACGTCCGCGTACAAACCTCCATGTTATAACACAGTATATGTTAGAGTATACATAGGAAACTAGAGTGAGCCTATCAGAGTTTGAACGTATGCACTAGTGTGAAATGGTTATGTCGTGAATTATGTACGAAGATGGTGCTTGCCGTTTTACAAAATCTATCTTAAACACTAATATTATCCTAACAATGTCAAAACCATCGATATTTTCGTATATAAGTTTCTCGCGAAAATTAAGTTAAATCAGTAAACGAAAGTACTAGGTTCAGTAGTAGTACTAAAAACTGCTCTCGCTTGGCACAAGGGGAAACTAGCGATAGTAGCAGTCTATGTATATGTTTAGTCTATGCAGTATATAATATAGTTGTCAGTATAGTGTAGTGGCGAGATGATTTATTATATGTGATGGCGAATTACATAAGCTAGACTGCAGGTTGAAGTGTTATAAGACTAATATGTGGTAATATCTTATTTTATACGGAAACCTTTTATAAGTGAAAGTATTTATAATTAGCTTGTTGTTGGCACGTTTTTGTGATTGTCTATATTTGCAAGGAACAAAATTGGTGTGATGTAGGTTTTAGCGGATGAACGTTTATAAGCTAGGATTTTTGTAGACCTACCTTGTTTAATAATAAGTTTGGTATTTTTGTGGTGGGTCTTATTGTGCTCGTTGATTAAAACCCTTCTACGGTAATAATTTTGATCAAAACAGAAAAACATACATAAATTTCCTCGCTTCTTATAGACTGCTCTAGTCTACATTTGTCTATGAAGCCGCTTGAAATTTACCTAGAAATATTTTTACGAGTTCTCCCAAGTCATAAAAACTGTTGCAATAACCAACAAACATAATAACCTAAATACAACACATAATCATAAACAAAAAAAGAAAACTAACAAAATATAATAGCTTCACTTAACAACAAAAAAGAAAAAGAAAACGTAAAATATAGGGGGTCGTAACTACGTAGATATTTACATTTCTCATTTATTCCCAACTTCGCGATTATAAATATGCCGGCCGCAATATAAGGGTGTATATACAAAACAATTTCCCGAACAATTTTTTCCGGCTCGCCCTTAATTTGTGGCTCAAAGCCCGTCTTTATTTAACATTGCCCGTTTGTCTCGTATGCAAAGCGCCTTATAAAATTTTAGTAACGCAAGAATTTATTTTGAAGGCCCATGTGTTAAATATCTTTAGAATAATAATAGAAAGACTTTACGAGGAAAATAACGACAAAAGAGTTTGTAGCTTAAATTATGAGCATACTGATATAAGATGTTTGAAATATGTCTTGTTATGATAAAGAATCTGATTATGTGCCTGTTTAAGATGACGTGTTCAAGCGAGTTGTTGCTATGATGAAAATGGTAGGCGCTTGAAATATGTCAGGTAATTTTATAAGACGAGAATATTAGAATAATAAGGGCTTTTATTATTATATTTTGAAGATGAGTTCTATGTAGCTCTATCGCGTATTACCTCTACCAATGTAACCAACAGTAACCAAGATATTATTTTTTGTTTTTAATTAAAAAAGACTTCGATGTGTATTGTCTAAATTGACGAAACCTAAGTAATTCTTATGAATAATGTAGTTTGTCAACCATTTTTGATATTGAGTTCTAAGGTTTACGCGAATGTTAGACATTGAAATAAAACTACTTTTAACGATTTTATCGCGGTTTGTATTTGAATTTTAGTTCCCGACGTTTCGACACCTGACAACCATTTTTTACATAAATAAACTAAATGATTATAAACTAACATAGTAATCATTTATCAGTACACACAAGCATAGAATCACAGTATACACTCGTGTAGTGTCCATTACTCAGGTGCATTCTCGACTAATTTGGGACTAAGCTGAGGCGCTTACTCATGCCTCTCCACAGCGCTGCGGATGACGGTACAACGCTACCTTAGCTTAGGTGAAACGAGCTTATGAATATGCATGCTGCTAATAGATCTAGGTGTGTTGTTTGAAAAATGATGCCTATCATCTAGTCTGGTCCACGAGAATTATACTTATCGTTACCATCTTAAATCTCTTTGGGTGTAAGGAACATGGAATAAAATAGGAAGAAATAACAGTTTGCTGAGTGGGGATCAGGCCACCTCTGATATTTTAACTTGCAAGTATCGCAGCACCATTGGGCTCGAACAGTATTAAAAAATGTGTTAAATATTATTAATTACAAAGTAGTTTTTGGAATAGATCTAAGCAGTTAGCCTGAGAGAAAACTAAAACTGTTTCACCGGACTTCATTTACAAAGTAGAATAAGCAACAAAATTGTATCAAGCCTGGCCTATCAACGCACAGTTTTACACGATTCCGTATTAGCAATCACAGGAAAAGTAGAGCTTGAAAAACTCCAACGACATATCGCTCAACCTTAGTGCTCGTTACCCCAAATTGCCGACCCTTTGTTAATAAACCTGCAAAGTATATCAAATCAAATTACTTATGTAGAGTGCTTTATAAGGCTCATAATATCCTTTAAAAGTAACTCTTATGTGCCATCAGCGTGCCTCAATATAAATATAAACTTTTTTCTAAATATATCATTTATAAACGACTTATATTCTGTGTTGTTATTGGTAATATCTTTAAATAACCGTATCTTGAAACCGATAGAGCAATTTATTTTTTTAGTTCAATTAAGGTTTAGTAGTACCTGAGCCAGAATAATTGATCAATGCGTGGGGTTAGAAATATGTCTAGCAAGTCACATCGTTTATGAAATTTTAACTTTTGTTTTAAAAATCTTAGATTCTTAAACACATCTAACCGTCAGGCTTACTGTCGAAACAAAACGAGCTAAAATCTCAATACAAACCGCGATAAAACCCGTAAAAGTAGTTTTATTTCAACAACATTATCATCAGCTTGTCGATTCTGTAAAACTCACTCAACAACTCGCAACTCACTTCGATAATCACTTACACTTCGCATCACATTCCAAATGACCTTGATTTTGCATTCTGTTAACATCACTTAGGCGGTTGCGAAGTGAAGTGAGTTTCGAAGCGAGCAAAACTGCACTAGTGATTGCCACACTCAACAAAATTTAATTCGAGATTTATCGGTTTTTTTATTTTACTAGTTTTTGGCTCAGAATTTTAGCTATTTTGATATTTAAATCAAAATTTCTTATTTTAAGGAATTTAAGACGGCTAATAAGTAAACAATACAGAGAAAACTCTAAATTCGTGCCGTGAATATAATCTACATAATTAACGATAAAAATGACTGACAGTCAATATCATTATTAATCTGTGGTCAATATTTATATTATTAATCTTGTGAGTTGCGTTGTTTTGTTCGAGTTTGGTTTGATAATAATTGGAAAATAATCATGAAGTAAGTATATATTCCTTGTTGTATTAATTATAGAAGTGTTTATTTTGTTTTCTAATCTGGTTCTAATAATGTTTCAGTCCAAATGAGACACGTTCCTCTCACCCATCGTCGGCTCAGGTTGAAACTCTGGTAGAGTTTATGGAATAACAATATACAAAACTTAATGACTGCATAGTATACCTACAGACTAAAAGCAGAAAAAATAAAACATAAACATTCTTCTAAATATTAATTCTAATCGGAAAATAATACATTTCAAAGTCAAAGTCAAAGTCAAAAGTTTTATTGCATACTAAGTGTACATTAGATGTTATAAAAATATGTGGGACTTATTATTTAGTTGCCTTTTACAAGCATAGCAATATAATGAATACCTATTTTAAAAATCTAACACTCATTCTGAAACAATTAGCATCTAATAATTAATATATTTATCCTTTACAGTTTTAACTTTTTTTTTTGGTTTTATCTAATTTATTGACTCTATATAATTTCATACTTAATAACTAGCAAAAAACAAAGGGTATATTCTAGGTACTTATAGTTAGGTATTAGCTGACACACAGCTACAATAGGGATATAAAAGAATATATTTATATACATAGTTTATATATTCATATGTTGTAACTCTATTAATAATTATTTAGTAATTTATTGTTCCTATTTATATTTATAAAAATTTTTGTTTTCAAAATATTCCTTTATGGAGTAGTAACAATTCTGGATTAAATAATTTTTTAGTTTTCTCTGGAATGCTAATAAATATTCTTGATTTTTTATATCTATTGGTAGCTTGTTAAATATTTGAATTGCCATATAATATGGACTTTCATTTAACATTTTAATACGGGATTGTGGTAAACATAATTTATTTTTGTTACGGGTATTGATGTTATGAGTATCTTCTATTTTTTTAAATGTGTTAATATTTTTATAAACAAATGTGCATATATCTAGTATATATATTGATGGTAGCGTTAATAGTTTAAATTCCTTAAAGTATGGTTTACAGCTTTCTGTATTGTCTATTTGAGCTAGGATTCTAACAAGTTTCTTTTGTATTATAAACAGATCGATACAATTGACACTGTTTCCCCATAACATGACACCAATTTTACAAACACAATAGGTACCCATCAATATATTCAGGAATTACTTGTTGTTTCATTACCTACCTAGCTAGGCACCGTCACCAAAATAATATTAAATTGTATTAAGTATAGGTTAATAGTAGTTTAGGTTCGGTTTATTAATGTAGGTAGGTAATAAACTTCATTCACAGTTAAACTGCGTAAGCAGTTTTGTGGGGCAATGTAATGTAACCTAGTGTTAAGATTTGAAGAAAGTAAATAAATAAATCTAAATCTAAAATAGTATTATTTTTAACTTTTAGTGCTTTTATCCATTTTTGAAATCGTTTTTTTTTTTCAAAAAAGGTTTTTTCACTCGTTTACTAGATGCTTATTTTTGAATCGGGTTTGAGTGCGAAGTGAGCGTCGAAGTGACTTAGGAATTATCCTACAGAATACCAGATAAAACGTCATCTCATACATTATCTGTCAAAATCTCGTATTTGATTTAGTTCAACTCGCAAACACGATCGCAAGTGTGGCGCTAGTGCAGATTCGAATTATCAATCGAGTTACAGAATGCCAATCAAGAAACTCACTGCGGATTCAGATTCGAATTTTAGAATGAAGTCTTACAGAATCACACGGCAGCTCTTGTCCTCCCACAACTAGGCATAGGCCTCCCCTATTCCGTAAATTATTTAGTTAACTGTTAATAGTGATAGGTACTGAGCTACTAATAAATTTATAAAGAAATATGCCTCTGCCTCTCTATGAAAACTGCCTCGTTGGCCTAGTGGTGCTAAGCGCGCCTGCTACGCTAGAGGTCTTGGGTTCGATTCCCGAGTCGACCAAGGTGTTATTGGGTTTTTCTATGAAATTCTCAGTAGCAGGTCGGAGTTTGGATTTGTGCCCGGTTAGTGGCGATAGGCTCGCCCCCTATTACATGGGACCTAAACATATCGGTGAAATGTGGGGGTACAATTGGTACACCTCTGCCTACCCCTTCGGGGATACAGGCGTGATGATATGTTTAAGAAATATGAACATGAAACATATTCATAAAGCAACAATAAAGATATATGAGTGGGAACCTTTAAATTGCATTGAAGAGCATTCCGTGACCGGCAAAAGGTATTTCCAGTGATGCAAATATTTCATAGTGAACTAGAAGTACAGGTATTCCTGTGAATTTCTTTTGAATCAGTGTTGTGAACTCGCCCGGGATATTTCTCAGGAATTGTTGAATTCCTACAAAAGTTTCCTTGCTAAGTTTTCGCTTTGTAGAACTGAATTGTAGGAGCCTTTATTATACGCAATGTGTATTTCAAATTGCTAAGGTTTTGTCGTTTTTGTGTGTGGAATAACAGCTGTTTAAAATGTTCGGTATTACTTTTAAGAGATTAATTGGGTGTTAAATTAATTTTAATGGATCTGATTACTCGAATAATTTTAAGCAGATAATTAAATTTTCAATGTGCTCTTATAACTGGTAACATAATATCGCATATTGAAAAAGTGTAGAATTTAACTTATCTGCTTACCATTTTTTATTGTTTAAAAGTAGTGTTAAGTTAGTTTTCATTTCGAGACCATATCAAGCACTTCATAATTTGATTGGTTAAATACAAAAGCAAAGGGGTATGTCTTCATCTGTAGGTTCCCTTATTCCATTCGTAGTGCAATGTCAACAAGTCTCAGCACCTTTAATTAGCTTTGACGTCTGTCTTGACTAGATGCAGTGTCGCTACCCTTGTGAACCAAACGTTTGAACAGGGAACTGACTGATCAGGGAGCGACTTTGATATTCATTTGGAGGGTTGGAAGGGTTTGTAGGACTGTATGTACATTAAATATATCAGTGAGATAGGTTACGTATTGGTTTTATATTATGAAAATTTAATTAGCTTAATAAAAATAAAAATATGGACCAACTATCGCAATCTCTGTCACTTATATTTGGCACACAGAATTTGTATTTAATACCGACACTTAATATTACTAACTACTTTTAACTTACGAAAAGGGAAAATTGGAAATGAAAGAAAATAAAATTAAATCGAAAACTACTGAAATATTTTTAGTAGCCGAATGTTTATTATTTTATAATCAATCAGCCAATCATAGTCCACTGCTGGACATAGGCCTCTCCCAATTTGCGCCACAACACCCGGTCCTCCGCCTTCCGCATCCAGTCCCGTCCAGCGACCTTTCTCAGGTCATCGGTCGGTTATATTATAAGTTATACAGTAATTCAATAATTATAGACCAAACCGTATGTACCAGACTTCCTAATTAAATACTGTACAATGGACCGGACTTTACATTTCCGGGCCAATTGGTTCTTATGTTTGAGTAAATTTGAATTTTAGATAGCGAATGTTTCGGGTCTCCTGTTCTCCTCTATCGTATGCATATTGAGCTTAGATTGAAATTCAATTGTTTGTTCTACCCTTCAATTAAAGTTATTGAATACAGAACCCGTATTTAGATTCGTATGGTATGTTTCACTGAAAGATAATAATAATATTCCGGGATATCTCACACACGGTTGTCTGATCCCAAGCTAAGCAGAGCTTGTGTTATGGTAACCAGACAACTGATAAAAATACTTATATATTTCTAAATAAATACATATTATAGATAAATTACACCCAGATGTGAATTTACCTCTTTTTAGGCAACTAACATAGCCCCACCTCTTTTACTTAATAAAACTCTAATCGATTTATATCAATTATAATTGTAATCAATCGTCTTTCATACGATAAATAAATTACCACAATAATATAAACAACAAAAACAGCCTTATTTGGTATAGCTTTACTTACCCTAACTACGATTAATGATAGCAATATGTTATAATTAGCCGGTACTAGATAAATCCAAAAACTACAGATCCTAGCATTAGCGTAGGTTTCTTTTATTTAAGAAACAAGACACTTTATCACTTTAATCGGTAAAAAATCATAATTTTGAGTAAAATTCAACTATAAGTTAAATTTCTACTCTAAAAAGATGTATTCTACAATATAAATAATGGAATCTAAAAATACTTTTCAAAAACTCGTTGCTCTTTTGTTTAAACGTTGTAATATTTTTCTAGTATTTTAAACAATGGAATTCTTGGTACTATATCTTTAGAACAAGCTTGTATGAAAATGCTTGACTATGATGGATAGCTACGTCTACGGTCTACCCCATTGTATTTCAGACTGTAACGTCACAAAGTTTAATATAACTTCTACTGTAGAATAGTATTTTCATAAAATGTGGTAAATACATAGTATTGAATGTTTTTGAATTCATTTTGTGTTGGTTCGTCAAAATTTTGTCTAAAACTCAAAATTCTCTGTGCATGTTGAGTAAAAGTGCTTAATGTAGGAGAATGGGTTAAAATGTTAGTAGGTACTTACTACAGATCACCAAGAGTCTCTGTTACCTACAGTAAACGCTTTTAAGCATTGGGACACAAATCATTATCATCATCATCTCCCTGCCCTGTTCCCAAATATTTGGGGTAAGCGCAAAGCGTATTCAACTTCAATTCATCTCTACAACTCGTCATCTCCGCATTCACTCCTTTCTTTCTCATAATATCATCTTTCACACAATCCATTTTGGAACACAAAATGTTTACCCTTAATGTACTCTCCATAAATAGATTACACAAACAATATTACATTTAAATGTCCCGAAAAACGATTTGCCGCTAACCCCAACGAAATCGTTTATTTCATTAAAAAGGGTAATGTTTTTCTCGAATAACTTACGAAGACAATCTATCAATTCATTACGGACCCCGCCTTGTCATTACTCCCCTTCATTACCATATTTAAATAAAAAAAACTCTTGTCTCACTGCATTAACATCATCCTATACGCCCACAAAGTTTAACTTTTTCGTATTACGCTGGGGTGGAAAACGACAATACGAAAATTAAATTTTTAAAGGCCATTGTCGTATTTACAATTCAAATATTTCTTTTGTTGACGTACTTACCAGATAAAATGCTTTGTTTTCTATTTTTTATCTTGATCCCATTGATATTGTTCCCTTTGAGATGTTCTGGTGTTTTTGAAGAGCATTTTTCGGATAAAGGAACCAGGGAAGTGCGAATTTTGTTCTTAGAATTATGTGAATTAATTATTTTGGGTGGTTCGTGGTTATTTAGTCAAGAGTTTAGAATGATTTGCGTGTTTATCTTAAGGTTGTTTGACGACATCACAAAACAGTGAATTGAGCTCCTAAGGACTACTTCTTACTTTACATTGAGCAATGCGATAGAAAAGTAAGGATGTAATGGCTTTCAGACCTCGATTCAAATACCTGTGAATCAAAAGAACTACTAGAGAACGTTCTTGTGTGGATCTGAGTCATCACATTAATTAACGAGTACATCATTACCTTTAGCATAGAGTCGGATAAAGCAGTTTCCCCCTTAGATAGGACAGACAAGTCTGAAAATTCAGCCTACATTGAATGGTGTGATAGCATCGTAAGCTTGTTTTTAGTACTTTTACACTTCAACGCTGCTTTGTGCTATGAAAGAGTTTTTTGGAAAAGGGGAATTCAATTTTATGAATGGCACTAAAACTAGACAATATTGACAAAGTAATCAATGATTTGTGACACATCTGCTAGTAACAGATTTTTATGGAAGGTAGGGAAATGAGACATTTCAGACTAAATAAAAGCTGTATGAAATCTTGAAAAGCTCAAAAAAGCGTTCAGAGCTCTTAAGAAGGCATGGAATAACATATATGAAATAACCTGTATAATAGTTATACAGCTTATACTGTCAACATAATTTTGTTCATGTGAAGAGACGTTAAGCTCAAGTGGTCTTTAGTCATGAGCTTATTCCGCCGCTATGTGGCGCTTAAAAGTCCTTTCTAATAATAATACTTCACCTAATACCAACGTTAACTGTAAGTCCCATCTTCAAGACCCATAACATTAGAAATAAAAATGACGGCCCAACCATATGGGCATTTTATACGGTTTCATTGCACGTTATATTTTCATCTTATGGCTGTCTTTGGGTCCATGCGACAATGATACTCATTTGTTTTGATGTCCCTGAGAAAGGAATCCGAGTGGAGAGAGTGCTTCCAAATGTCCTTTACGTAAAGTTTTAGTAAGAAGCTATGTTTGAAATACATTTGTTTTGTTGAAGGTGAAAACACATTTCTAGTAACATTGTTCTGCGAAAATGAAATTGAGAATTTATGTGTACGTTCGGAAAATTCGATACATCGGTTTTCGATTTCAGAAAATTCTTGATTTATTGTGAATTTATTTATTCTGTAGGTGCCTCAAAATGTACAAAAATACAAATGAAACTCAGTACATATAAAATGAAATTTGCAAGCGCTTAGAAATTGGTATGTAGGAGTCGGTTAGTAATTCATTCCTCACGGCCAGGACGTGAGCTTGGACAAGGAAAGATTAAACGTCAGAGCGTTTTACAGTAAGAAGACATTTGAACTAGCTACTTTATAACTTACAAAGCTTTAAAAATCATGGCTTTTATTCCCGCTATTGTAGTTCTAGAAGAACTAGCTATTCTTTTGTTTAAACCGATTTACTTTTCGTTTACTTCCTAAATTCGAGCAATATATCTCCTTAAGAACCGATTCACATAATAGAAACTCTAAGCATCCAATTTAACGATCCCGAAACTCTGAAACTCGTCAATTAATCACCTATTCTTTGGCTGTTTACATAAAAAGTATCCTTTATTTACCCAACTGGGGGTTTTAACCGCTCTCGTCTCCCAGTTCTCACTAATTATTCAAGTTAATTGAAGTTTTGTCGGGCCCCCATTTTGCTTGAAGAGTTATGTGCCGCTTTCGACCCTAATTTGAGCCTAAATGAAAAAATACTTTTGGAATTAAACCGGTTACATATGGCAGGTAAATTAGTATACGTCATTGATAAAAATTCATGGTGCGTGCTGTAAATAAAAAAGGTATGTTGTCTGTATTATGAATATTTTGCTTTTTTCTGGTTGTATCATTTTTTGGGACATTAATTTGATTGATGGCGTTTTTTTGGCGTATTTATCGAGCCATAACCGCCGACTAATCGTAAGCGACCAAAACCAAATTTTACAGGAGAGGATTTTTTTTGATATTTCCGTCAGTAATTGGGTTATCAAAGTGAAATTCACTACAGAGTCATAATTTATGATGATATACAATATATTATCAAAAATATACTAATTATGTAAGATATTCATGGTGTTTTGGCGCTTACTATAATTTTGCCGTCACTTAATAAGACAAGACCTTACATCAAGGCGTTTGAGATAAATTATGCAACTTTAAAATAAGCTAATTTTATACATTTTTCAATTAATAATTGAAATGCTAGATAAGATTTTAAAAGGTAAACTTAAAATATGAATGAAGAAACTTTTTTTAAGTTTTTTTTATTTATTATATACTCAGTTTTACATTCTTTTAGTAATGTTGAGATCAAAATAATCACCTAAAATAAAAATAATGACATACTCATTGAAACAATAACATTAATAGACAAGATTCATGAAAATAAAACAAAAATTAAACAAAAATCTAAATCAGCCTAAACATTAACATCAAATCAACGAGATCAACTAAACCAACATAAATTAAATTAGCGAGATCAATGAAATCAACCTTAAATTCTTAACACTACAAAATCTATTGCGATGGAACTTTGTGTTTGGTTAGCTCGTAGAATTAAAAGTTACATTCCTAATGTTTTATAAATTTAACAAAAAATACATAGTTTAGTTACACAATATAGTTTTTAATATTAATACTGTAAGTGGAATTATTCCGTTGCTATTAACTTTAATAAAAAATAAATAAATAGTTTTCTTTGTTACAGTCTCGATTGAGGCGAATTATGCAAATAATAACTACTCTACCAGAAGAGAGCGTTAGTACTCCAGGTATGCAACAGGTGACTGTACTATTGGCGCATGTGCCATTAAAATCACCACATACCTTACCAGAAGGGACCTTCCATGTGCCAGAAGTTACTCAGCAGGATATAAATCATAGTAAAGGCCTGGTTGATTATAGTTATTCTAATAGTGAGGAATCGTACTCTCTCCTGGATTTAGATAGCTATAATTACTCAATACATAGCCCATTAGATATTGATCTTTTGGCTTTCGCAGATCAAACTTTTCCCATTGCTTGGACATAAAATGAAACCGAACCGCAGCCTAGTACAAGTTCACAACCTGAACAAGAAAATCATAACGCATCCGTTACGTTCCAAAACTTGTGTTCTACAGATAGCGAAGATTCATGGAAGCCACCATTATCAACGTCGTCTAAAAAAAATCGTCTTTCTGCTACAGTACACATTTTCCAGCTGTAGCAAAAAGACGATTTTTTTTAATTAAAAGCCTCTTTGGTAAAGGTCTTCTTTTTCTGTGTCCTCTTTTCCCAACAGTTGTTTCTTCTTCAATTTGTTGAAGTGTTCCTTCTAAATTACTAGAGTCACTCACTACACTCGCTCTATGAGTAATTATTGCAGACGACGTTGATAATGGTGGCTTCCATGAATCTTCGCTATCTGTAGAACACAAGTTTTGGAACGGTTTCATTTTAGGTACAAGCAATGGGAAAAGTTTGATCTGCGAAAGCCAAAAGATCAATATCTAATGGGCTATGTATTGAGTAATTATAGCTATCTAAATCCAGGAGAGAGTACGATTCCTCACTATTAGAATAACTATAATCAACCTGGCCTTTACTATGATTTATATCCTGCTGAGTAACTTCTGGCACATGGAAGGTCCCTTCTGGTAAGGTATGTGGTGATTTTAATGGCACATGCGCCAATAGTACAGTCACCTGTTGCATACCTGGAGTACTAACGCTCTCTTCTGGTAGAGTAGTTATTATTTGCATAATTCGCCTCAATCGAGACTGTAACAAAGAAAACTATTTTTTTTTTTTTTATTAAAGTTAATAGCAACGGAATAATTCCACTTACAGTATTAATATTAAAAACTATATTGTGTAACTAAACTATGTATTTTTTGTTAAATTTATAAAACATTAGGAATGTAACTTTTAATTCTACGAGCTAACCAAACACAAAGTTCCATCGCAATAGATTTAGTAGTGTTAAGGTTAAAACAAACATGCGGACTACATACAACTGAGCATTTACATTACCTACTTTGCATGGTCTTTTTGGCTTTAATTAATTGTCTAGTTGCTATCCATAGATACTTTGTTCAGTTGCTATTCTAAGTACCTATACCTATGATAATATTAAAAGAAACATATCTTCGCTGCTGGCGTCGACATTTTCGAGTTTTACTTAATTACATTTGATATCAGCACTAAATCACTTAATTTACTAACGATTTGCAGTATTAAACAAGAAACTGGTGCAGAGTGACAATAGTTCTTCAATTACTTTCGATGAAATGAACTTGTACCAACGTGTTTTTGTACTTTGTTTATAGTAAACGACACATTCATCATGCGCCATGTCGGTTACGATAACAAGTAGAGTCGGTTACGATATAAGTTTTAGATATTAAAGTAACTTACGATAAATATTGTAGATGTCGTTTAAGATAATAATTTTAAAACTTTACGGTTAAGATAAAAGTTGCTATTGATATACATCAGAAACTACTGTATTTAGGCGGGAACCTTCAATAGAGCAAGGTCCGTTACCGTTTAAAATGTCGATTACGATAAAAAAAACATTTTTGAAAAAATGTCGTTTACGATAAGTCGGCGGTAATGGCTCGTTATGATTACGTTGTTTTGATTGAAATTTTTTGGTGTTATTTTTTACATGTGTGTTCGGCCTTAAATAATGGATTGAAGGTGATGGTATTTTTGACGTGCTTTATCAATGATTTGCATTGTTCAACTTTAATTGTATAACCAATTTTCAGAACTTTTCTATAAGACCTAGTTTATTTAGAAAAATCATGCTCTTAATTTTAATCAACTTTATTCCGTAATCTCGAAAAACAATGTTCCATATTTTTATCATTATCTCATATATTTTGGACAAAGGCATCTCCTAAAAGCCTTTACTAAAATCGATATGTTTATCCATTCCGGCCGCGTCTTTCCCTTGCTGTAATCCTATTTGTTTGACGCTGTCCTATATTTCTAATTCCTGCCAACTTTGTCTGTTGTCGGGCAACTTAATGATGTTACTACATCTACATAAACTGGTAAACATAAATATTCGATACGTTTTGCTGAACTTGTATTATCGTAAATCCTATTGTCATTCAAATAATGTCTTGATTGTCCTTCTTTTCTAGGCATTGTTTGTTTAGTCTGTTTGTGTCGTTTAGAGAAAAAAACTGATTCACTTGACTTCCTCTTATTCTGAATTTCAAGAAATATATTTCTATTCATGTCCAGGGCCTCGATTCAGCTACATAAAAATTGCTTTAATTGACCGAATGACCCGCTACATTTGGCTATTTTTACGATAATTGGCATTGTGCTAACTATCATTACGATCAATTGGTAATTACGATCATTCTCTTTGAGAGTTCAATAAGATCTTATTTTAGGCTTATCTGAATACGAGAATCAGGCACAATGACAAGGTACACTGCATGCTAAATGACTGACTGCATGTTGTCCCGTTCCAAATTGGCATTATCCAGGAAAAATATAAAGTATTCAACCTAATACTCTTTGGTGATTTTCCTTACATGCTTACACATTCATGCTAAAGGCCTTTATCTTTCATTTCCTACCTTCAATTAACATACTCGCCCATACAATAAGATATTTTTCTTTAAAACACGTTCGTAATTGGTGTATCCGGTTGGACCTTCAGAAAAAGGGCTCCTTTTCCTATAGACATCGACCTCTAAAGGACACAATAAGCATTGTGTGCCCTTAGGTTCACCTTTGTCAAGACAGATATAAATTCTCTTTCAGATACATATAAATAAATAAAGTGGATGTGTCTTCTTGTAATTTCAAAATATTTTTTCTTCTATCGAAGGATTTTATAAAGATATTCAATAAATTCGGCAAGTATTCAGGATTGCAGCAAGAAATATTGATGACGATGAAATTGGGATCAAAATCCTTTTTTTGCTTATAAGAACGTTATTACACGGGACAACTGTGGGTCTCAGCTAGTGTTATTATAATTTCGATTTCAACGAAAATGTGTCTCACAAATATTTCGGCATTCTATTATTATTTTTAGCCCGAACTGTTTCTCTGTATAGGCTCATCCTATTTTACATGTTATTCGTTTTAGATAAAAATCGTAACACATCGAGTTCGTTGCCCTCCAACATTTTTCAAATAACAAGAAATAGAAAAACATTTAGCGATTATATTCCTCTTCGCACCTAATACCACTTCTAAAAATATATCTACAAACACTAACAACAACACAAACATTTAATCCATTAAGAAAAAATTTCGTTTAATTAAAATGTTTAATCTCAAGGCTCTAAGCGGAGTACACCCAAAGACATTACTTATTTACATAACTAATTGTCGAGTGTCGTTTTAATGCAAACCCCTACAAACCGTCTGATTGTCTCCTAGTTTGTACGGAAGTTAATTAGGAACGAGGATTGATGGCTAAGAGGAAGCTAGTTTGATTATTTGACTGTGTTTTCCTGTCTCTAAGGATGTATGTTTTATTTCTTTCAGAATATGTTGAACAAAATTTTGCGGGAATACGTGACCATTTTTATGAAAAATATTTTTCAATTGTTACCTTTGTTTTTACTAATAAATGGTTGCTATCAATTACTTTTTGAGCACTTATGCCGACCCCAACATACCTTGGAAAAAGGCTTGAAGGAAGACTTATTTATGTATTCTAAGACCCAAATATCTTCCAATCTGTGAATATATATTCTCTTCTTTTCAAATACGTACTTGACAAGTACTATACTACTATACACGGAATAGTTAATAGTACTCCAATATCTAGCGAATTTCTTGCAAGCAATAACGCACTATCCTTTACTGAGAATCCTACATTTGCTAGCATTTAATATTCCCTTTGCGATCTAAGACGAAAACATACGTCCAATAGAAATGGGGCATCCTAATCTCCGAGCAACTGTCGCCTTTGTACGCAAATCCTTAGGTCGGTTCAATCGCGCGTGTAAATGCATTGTAATCATCGTCAACTAGACTAATATGTAATCTGCCCGTGTTGGCGCAAGGCAAGCTCTTGAACCACCATTACGGTATTGATACTTAGATCTGTGTGTTGCAGTTAGATTGCGAACAGTACGTTTATGACATTCTAGGAATATTGTTAACTGTCCGCTTACATACATACATACAGGTAGGCAGAGACCACTTCTTCCCACTTGCTATGATCCTTACGTACTTATTTCGCTTGATCCACTGTCATTATTCCCTTCATACATGCTCTTCAGTTTCGGGTACTGTCCGCCTAGTGAATGATAACAATTTCTATAGACTAAAGTAACTTAAACTCGCAAGAAACCGCAAGGACTTTATTATCTCGCTGTTTATGCTAGCGAACCTCCGCCATGTCTTTGACTTTTTGTCCATTTGTGCAAAAGGCGACGCAAGTCTCCGATACCCGATGACTTTAGTATCCAACGACGCGTGTCTATGTACGAACCTCTATGGCTTGTATGGCGGCAGTTCAATGGATATCAAACTTGTGTTGTAATACAAAAGGGCTAGCCTGACTGACGTGTAAGACTTAGTAGCAGGAGTTCATAATGTCGACAGTTTACAATATTCCGAGAATTATCATATGTAACATGTTTCCAATCAAACAGTGACATGATATAATTATTATGTATTCTACACTGCATTGATTTTCCATACCTAATGCTGTTTGCAAGAGTAATCACTACATAGTATATTGGTCCATAAAATGTACTTATTACGCTGTTATGTATTTTCGTTTATCAAATGAGATTTTGTGATCTCATTATTTTCTTTAGTCTCATTTAATGGATTGCTGAACCGAAACGCTTTTATCATTATTTTATTATAGAAGAACGAAATTCCTAATTTGTATTAGATGATCGTCTTTTATTGCAATTACGAGTATTATAAAACCTGTATTCTCGTTCCTTTTTTCTTAAGAGTTCTTATACCTAACCATTACAATTTTCTTTTAGTTTTTATATAAATGTGTGCACATCTTTAAATATATGAAAGCAGCTACTAGTTTAAATACTTTATTATTGGATAGACGATAATTCTCACCTATGTTAATTTGTGGTTAGCATTTGTGAATTTAAAAGTTCAATAAGACTGTCTATCTACTTAATAAACTTCAGACAACTTTTCCGTGAAACTTGAAGCCGTATTTTATAGTTTAAACATCATCTTATCATCCCACTTTTCCTGCAACAAACCTATTTCGACAACATTATAATACGTCCTTTATATTCCGATTTGGGTCAGTTCGCCCAAACTACGGCAGAGTCCACAGTCACCATTGTTGGACGTATCAGAACAGTTTGCAAACAACTCATTTACTTACCTTTGCTCTAGACCTTTGCCTTTATTATGCCTTTGCATTAATAAGGCCACCTTTGTTAATTTTGTGGTTGTTTAATCAAGCTTTTGACCGTTGACCTTTTGGGTTTTTGGAAGGTGAGCCTACTTGGTGTTGGACAGCTTTTAGAAGTAGGTTTCTTAGATAAATGTCTTATTAAATGTCACGTGACAGTCTTTTCTTGCGTTGGTTACTACTTTTCAGTTAAAACTATACAACTTAAAATATTTGTAATAGGTACTTTGGGGGTTAGACAGGGTTTTCTTAACATACTGTATATGGATTTTAAAGAAGTCTCATGGTTTGGAATTCGGTTTTTTTTAACAGAAAATTATTTACCTACTTTTTTAATACAACTGCCAATCTTATACTTTTCTCAAGAATATTTCAATTAAATTAACAACACTTTCCATCTATCGCCTCATTGATGTATCAACACCATATAACATCCACATAGGCTACATTTGCCGTCAAATCATACCGTAGACACAAGTAGGTGCTCAATATTCAGGCAACTTCCTCGGGCTATTCCGACACATAATACACAGGATCTGTATCAATAGATTCTGTAGTAGATAGACTGGAAGTTATTATCTAGGTTATTAGAGATGTATTATGATAGGTAACTGTCATGGAACTAATAGTATAGTTAATAGACAACTAATAGTTAATAGACAAGACAAGTGATGAGCGTAGAGCTTAGAAAAAATGTATTGCTTTATCTGTTAGTAAGATGTGTTTTACCGAAATTTAAGGGTCTCTACTGTTTGTAAGAGTATTTTTCTTTAAAATTGTATGGTTTGCAAGATTAAAATAACATGAATAAGCAATGCAAAGCACAGCATTTCGATCGTGGATATCGTTTGCGTAGTGACCTAACCATTTAGTTATCTACGCAGTTATTGATTTTCTATTTACTTTCTAGCTAAATAGTCTTGGATATTTTAATTATACTTATATTTTTTTATCAAATTTACATCCATTACTTTGTTATTAATTTACAATTAGTATAAACTAATTGTGTTCTTAAGTAAATACTAGCTACAGAAAAACTGAACGTACAATTTAATTATCTGCACGTAGAAGCTTTCGATTTATAATCCCAAAATCTTTTTAGAATCATGTAATCATCTCGACAAATATGAGAATATACAGTTCTTTTAGATAATCTCTTTTTTAATATTTATCTTACATGCGTAGTTATTTGAGCAAGTCTAATAAGTATTTACAAACCTATTGGAGTTATATTTTCATGTTTATTTTCTAACTAGGTTACTGGGGTAGGCATTTCAGGTCAAGCAACTTTTTCTTTCGTTAGTATTTGAGTAATCACTTTAGGGCTTGTAAAACTGTGTTTCATTAAATTGTGTCTTATTGTGCGGGCTTAAGGTGCAATTTAGAGGACTTTGACAACTAATCTATTTAAATATGCCTTAAAAGTCTTGTCTTAACTATTGTACGTAGTGGGTCATTTAGGAATCAAATTGCCAATTAAATCCTACATTAAATTTTTAGTATATTAAGTGGTTTTGTTATATGGATAAGGTTAAATGGAGGGACAACTCAGCTTTTAGTTTAGGATGTTCTTAGACTGAGTTTTTCATAATAATTACAACAGGGAAAGCGAAATTTACAATTACATTATTTGGTCTCCGCTTAATCAGCAGCCTAGTAACACGTATAGAAAGGATAGTTAAATACAAAATAGTAAATAACTAGACCGTATATTTGGTCGAATTCCTACCCAATGAGCCACACACAGTTAGGTAGCTTTGCAATACATTAAGCACCTATCGCCGATCTGTTATTTGTGTTCCAATACAGTTGATTGTAATGTCTATTGAGTAGCCCAAAGTATATCGTGGTTTCTAATCAAAGATACTGTAACTTGCTTGGGATGTCAGTAATCAGTTGATTTGGGCTTTGGGGTGAAAAAATGTAAGGGTTTGCAAATAACTGGAAAAATTACATGATTAATTAAATATGTGCTCATAATTTTTCTATTTTCTGTTAGTCAATGCTGCATAGTACACACCCCTATCTCTCAAGGTTCATTCGACTATCGACGTCCCAAATTCGATTCCCGGATTTGTCAGTGTAGAAAACCACTTTTTTACAATTTACCGTTTCTGTGTGTTTTTATGGTACTTAAGCAAGTCTGCAGATATCTATAAAAAAGATATTTAGCCACTTACTTGTCCACAGTTATTTATTTATCATACTAGAAAATGTCTACATACCGAAACTATATATATTTTACAGTATTTGTATTAGAACCTACTTCTAAGTTTAGCGCGCCAAAAGGTAAATGCTGTACACGTTAAATGGAAACTGGCAACACTGCTTTCTATTCCGACCACAGATTAACAATAAAACGTGCTTTATGTTTGAACCAGGAAATTGAGTCGTCGCTCTCCAAACGACCACGTCTGGTATTCTTACGATCAATAAATCCGCAATAGACAGCCGCCAACGTACTTCCACTTGTACATGACAAATGGCCTCTTAAGGCCATTTTATAGGCCATTACACTCTATACTCATGTTTGAACATTTTCAGGCCTGACATTTTTGAATATATCACTTATTTAATAATGCAAAATTGTTTTATGGTCGTAAATCTTTCTTGATTTATTTGAGGCCCTTGGCCACAGTAAATGACGCGGCAAATTGGTGTTTTGCGTCGAATATGGGCTTACCGGGTTTTGGTTACTGAAGTCTGTTACGCGTAATTTATCGCCCACGGTATTGAGGAGTCGAGACCTTTGCCCTATCCAATATAGGCACGTAATTATTTATAGCTTTAACTCAATCTTGCTGTAATAGGTCAACGATTAATATACTAAGTTGACTATATTTGAGATTGAAGAAGAAACGCAGCAAAAAAAAAGTTATTTAATAAAAAATAATGTAAATTGGCTGATGTAAATGGCCGTAGATATAAAATTTTCGAAAGAAAAATAGAAATATGTTAATAGAGTCTTATATTAGGATGGCAAGCTTACCTGGAAATTTTCTTTCGCGATAACCTGTACCAGAAAAATAAAGGTATTTTCTCTAAGCCTACAATGTTCTTTAAATGAATCCTTAGTTCTCAAGACTAGACGATACAATAATTGTCTTTTCTCTTACCAAGATTCTGTCGAATTAATACCATTACCACCAGATCCGGAACCAGAGTAAAAACTTAAACTGAATGCCCTCGAGAAATCGAAGTGCAAAGTTCGGCTTTAAAACTTGTGCTGGCAAGTCGGGCCATTGGGACCCCGTCCCGTAACGGTGGGGCCACACTGGGGCCTCTAGCGTCAGCGATGAGCGACAAAAAACAAAACCACTAGATGAATATTTTTCTATTTCTACATAATAATAGTGTCATTTTAAATTACTGTAATTTTTGTATGCCGTTGTAATTTAATTAATAAATGAAACGGGGCTACGTTACTGTTTGTCTGGCCCGTTGGTCTAGTGCATCTAGTGACCCTGACTGCTATACCGAAGGATGTGGTTCGATTTCCACTAAGGACAAATATTTGATGAGCAAGATCATTTGTTCTGTGTCTGGGTGTAATTTATCTATAATATGTATGTATTTAGAAATATATGAGTAATAATATAATATAATAATCCAGCCTATATACGTCCCACTGCTGGGCACAGGCCTCTTCCCATATAGAGAAGGCACGAGCATTGATCACCACGCTTGCTCACTGCGGATTGGCGATTTCAGATCCCAATTTTGGAATCCAGGTTTCCTCACGATGTTTTCCTTCACCGTTTGTCAGAAGTGTCTTAGAATAATTAAGAAAGTACATATAACTTTGAAAAAGCCACATTGGTACTTGCCTGGGTTCGAACCTGCAACCTTGTGCATACAAATCTGTTCATAGAACCGCTAGGCCACCACGACATTTTAATATATGAGTATGTCTATCAATTGTATGGTTACCATAGAATCAAATGACCGTGTGTGAGTTATCCCAGGATATTGTTAAGAATATTGTTAAAGCAAGAGAGCCTGTGCAAGTGGCACGTGGCGCTCCAACATGGCCTACTACAACGGCAAATTCAGCGTCTATTTCTCCCGCCGCTAGTCGCCACGCTCCCCGCGGACTCTATTGCCTCACCGTAACGGTGGGATTTGCGGGTAGTACAATACTACACGGACATCAGAAATGTTAGGAGCGTGTTAGTAGCCGCAAAATGGCGGCTTGTACCCGATTTTGACGTTGGATTTGGAGATTCTGTATTCGATTTTGATAGTTGTAAGTTTTGATTGGGAATTCGTTATTAATCATGAGGATTATATTAGCATTGGAAAGGCTAAGTGAGTTTTATTATAGATTATTATTATAAGGGATAGTCGTTTTCAGTGAAAGTAAGCGTCCTAAACATTTCGGGCTATCACAAAGTTTTTTCGAGCGGGAAACATCATGCCCGGATAATTAGCTGATATGGACGTCATAATAAATAATAAGATCATCGTCATAAGAAATATAGATATTTTTCTTTAACTTAATCTCCATAGAAAGATTGATACGGGCAATCACAAAAAGAAGAAGTGGATTAACCATGTATTTAATCTTATTTACTAAAAAACATTAACCTTCTTAATAGGGATAATACGTGATGATTTATTGCATACAAAACTAGTAAAGACTAAAAAATAAAAGATATCGTATAATGTGCAACACCTACTTACATGCAATCTATTTTTTTTTTGGTAGTTCTTTGCAGTTAGCCTGAGCCCAGGCTTTGACTGCTTCTCCGGACTTTACTTGTAATCTACAATACCATTCAACAGATCGAGCCTTTGCCAATGCCCTACCCACTATAAATAAACCTCCATACATACATCCATCCATACACACACACACACATACATACATGCATAAGTACAGCAAATGTTGCCAACGTGAAAATTTCCCGTGTATATTCACGTACTATTTAACTGTGTTCTGTATTTCAGCGATTCCCTTTCAGTAGAGTGCATGTCTAAAGCTTTCCGTAATTCAAAGGTATAAAGAATTTACTAGTGGGTAAAGAATTCGATATTTCGTGTTGAGCGGGGATTTTATTGAAATGTTTATGAATAGATTATTTGTATAGAATTATAGATAGAATATTTATGTGGATAGGATAAGACTCTTCACATTTCTAAGTACTTATCTTATTTTATTTATTTAGGCACGAACTTAATACGAATAACTACAGAGTTTTTTTTTGTTATGCGTGCCAATCCTGAAACTAGCATTCGGATTTTAAAATGATTGCGGTTCCATGCGCGTACTTTCTCCCAAGGCACTGATAGTTTGTGGGCTAGTAGTTTTAGGGATTTGAGCGTTCAAACAAACACTAACGCTGTTATGTTATGGTGAAAACATATCCACAGATAAAATATTTTATCAACGTTTAAGGGGTCAAAAAGCTGTACCTTTATAAAATACAAAACAGTTAAGAACACGATTTTTCCGTACATTAAGGGCGTGCTTCACAATCCATATATTATTTATGAACTTGCCTGTACATCCATCGATATACCTACTACAGTTCACCCTAACACCCAGGTATTCACGCGAAGGGAGGCGTGATAATTGAACTATAAATAAGCCGTGCCGCAGAATGGACACCTGCGTATTGGGTATCGGCTATTTAGTGAAGCTGTGGGATAACCTTTAGGTAGTAAACGTGAAATATAGAGTCATATGTGTGTTACAATGATGTTTTGAAGAGGTCAAGTTTGGTTTGGATGGATAAAGATATTTCATACGAAAAAAACGTGTTAGAGTTAAGAGTGTTTAAGGTAGACTTTGCGAAATTTGAGTGAAATTAAATGCAGGTTTAGATCGATTCCAAAAATGTAACATTACGACCTCCGTGGTCGAGTGGCGTACGCACCGGTTTCAGGGTGTCGCTAGCTCTGAGGTCCCGGGTTCGATCCCCGGACGGGGCAATGTAGAAAATCACTTTTCTACATTGTCTCGGGTCTGGGTGTTTGTGGTACCTTCGTTGTAACCGAATTCCATAACACAAGTGCTTTAGCTACTTACTTTGGGTACTTACAATGTATGTGAAGTTGTCCGCATTTATTATTATTATTTATTACCTCATAACTTATATAAATGCAGTAACTTTCACGAAGTATGTACAATAAACAAATAAACACTATTTGATTTATAACTTTTGCTTCCTACAAAGGAACAATTACTTATTACAATTAAATTTTTAAATATTTTACGTCTCTTGAGTCAACAACGCCTAAAAACAAGGATCGAAAATCACTTGCATATTTTTTCCGTAAAATATCTGCTTAAAACATGGTGATGAAAAATTAAATGAAAATTACAAAAGCTATCATGAGGTTTTTACACTTTTTGCAACATTTTCCTGCTTTGAAAAAGTGCTCTAAAGCCTTTTTCGTGGGGTTGAGACTCGCTTAGGATTGATTTTATTAAAATATTTTGTTTTTCATAATAACAAAAATATTGGTTCCTTAAAATCTGAGAACAGAGGAAGGTGAAGGTGTTATTTGAATATCAAATTACGTGATTGCTTGTTTTTTACCGGAGTTACTACCCAAAAGGTGTATTTTTTTTTAAAGTTCTCAATATACCTTTTTTTTTATTGAATGCAACACACGATCTATTTTCATCAATGAAAATTAAATCAGTAAATAAGGAATCTTGAACATATTCTAACTTTACTTAAAGATTATATAAGAAGTCTCGAAGAGAATTAATATAAAATATAGTATTTATGTTAAATTATCGAAAACCTATCTTAATTCCTCACCTAACTACTACTAATTACTAACCTAACACGCTCTAAATAACACTATTAACATGAGTACACTTCTTTAATAAATATTCTATTTATTGTCCTCAGTGATAGACTGCGTGGTCTCCGGCTGGGGTCCGTGGTCTGACTGCGACACGAACTGCGGCTCCGGCAGCATGGTGAGGAGCCGGCGCGTGGTGCAGGCACCAGCTCATGGCGGCAGGCACTGCCCATCACTGGTCCAGCGTCGGGCCTGCCAGGAGCACACGGGCTGCTCTGAGGACAGCGATGTTCCACTTAGAGGTAAACCTATTCTGTTCTTCTCATGGTTGGCTCCGATCCAGCGCACTACTATATCATTAGTGTAGGGACAAGCTAGCCAGGAACATACGGAGTGCAGTGAAGACAGTGATGTACCACTGAGCGGTGAAAATATTCTGTCAGTCATGTGGTTCAGGCTCATGGGGGCAGACACTGACCGTGACTAGTGCAGCGTCGAGCCTGTTAGAAGCATACTGGGTGATCTGAAGACAGTAATGTTCCGTTGACAGGTGAGGCTCTACTGTCACGCGCGTGGTGCAGGCCCCAGCTCATGGTGGCTGGCATTGCCCGTCTCTAGTACAGTGTCGGGCGTGCCATGAGCACACGGTATTTTCAATGACTGTGTATGACCTTGAGAAGTTTGTCTACCTACGACAATTTTTTATAATCTATTATGAATATTCGAGATTCGAGAGTTAAAGTGAAAGAGCCTGTGATGCAAAATACCTTCTAAAATGTTCCTAAAATAAAACATCTAGTGAGGAGCCGAAGAAAAAGCGATTAACAATTTTCTATAAATAGGTATCCTTAAAAACCTTTACTTAATCATTCTATTTTTGTAAAACATTTCAAGACCTTTATTCTACAGTAAGAAATCATTAAATTTAGATTAAGTACTGGCACAATTAAGAAGAAAAAAAATTAGAACGGAATCTCAAATTAGATTACCAGAAATTCGTTATGCTATCTTTAAACTACGTTTTCTGTACAAAAAAAGTAAAGAATAACATAAAACCTTATTTCTTTTAAAACAGATGAGACTGCGATGCTGTTGCCGGGCGTGCTGTCAGTGAGCCGCCATTCTAACGAAACTGTTGACATCAGAAAGAACCTGCGTCTGCGCAACCCCGACGACCCTGAGTCTAACTCCCATAGAGAGTGAGTATACAAATAAATACTTGAATTTAAAATAACATAATGTTTTTATTTCGAAAGTTTTTTTTCATTTTTTGGAATTTACAAAATATATTGTGCAACGAATAAGCAAGAAAGAATGAAATCCTAATTCAACATTCTTTATTGCGAGATTGTTCATGAACTTCCGGACATTTGGCCATGCGTCCTGATTATTAATGCCATTAGAATGTATTGCATCACATGGTCTTCTCCTAAAACAATCAATTACACGTTAAAATTCGACTTTAATATCAACGAACTTAATGTAATGTTCCAAAATGTATGTGACACGCAAATTCAGTCGAAATTCTCAACTCATTTCCAAATGACTTCGTATTCAGAACACGTCACATGCACAAAGATTTGAACCGTATCTTTAATTTCCTGCCGAGAATCAATCTGTTACCCTTTGATACATCTTATAACATCCTTGTTTCCCTACCTTTTATTCTTTTCTCTTTTCTATTGTCCAGATACTGCGCGCAATTCGAGGTCACCAAAGTCTCCAAGTTCTGCCATTCAGATTCCGACTATAAGTCCTTGAGAGAAGGTATGTTTTACTTTGTTTAAAGTTAATGTAGAGGAAATTGAAAAGTAGGAAACCGATCTGAAATTTCCGGAGCTTGTATTGTGTAGAATGGATGTAAAACAGTTTTTGTGGAGTGCATTTGATCTTGTGAATTTAAAAGCTGGTTGAAAACTGAGCTTTGTTTAGTAAACGATTGAATATTGGAAAAGCGATTGCAACTGAGTTACATCAAATTATTTACAGGCTCAAAGATTTCCATGTGCTTGTAAAGTAATGAAAAAAATTAGGTCCTAATGTTACTATAACCTATTGAAGAATTATTGTTTAGTACATACTAAGTTTTGCCTGTGCTCCGCCTGCGAGCGAGTTCGCTAATCCATCAAAAATATGCTATGCATGCTTGTGCTCCAAGTCCCCATATCATCAAAATCAGTTTCAGGGGATTTTTCTTTTATTTTCTTACTTTTTAATATCAATTAGTTAAGCCTCAAACATTCCTAATTTCCGTATTTTTTTCTCAGGTAACACGGTATGTGTCCTATGCGAGACGGCCGCTCTTCGACGCGACTTAAAATGGCGGTGCAGTGGCCACGGCGTGCCCGGCCATGCGACCCGCTTCTACGCTCTAGTCGCCCCACACTGCCACGGCAAATGGGTGAAGGCTGCCCAAAACCCTGACAAAAGGAGCGACTGCTGTGCTGACCCTGATTTTATATTCGTTTAAATTAAAAATAAATTTAAGCCACTCAAACGAAACTTATGTCAAAGATTGTTTAAACGTCGCTCTGTTTCTTAATTACACCTTGACAGGCAGTATGAGACTTAACTGACACTTAATTTTGAGATAAGTTTGAGTACGGCAAATAGAAATAAACAATTAGCGATCAAAAGAGGTTTTAAGTTTTAGTATTCCCGAAATCTATTGACTATCGTTCAACATTGATGCTCAATTGCTTTTTGTGAAATGTCAAATTCAAATATTGTTCTTAAAAATAATAAGTCTGAGTTTACTCTTAAAATAGTGATGTAGAAGACTCATTGTTTTGTAGTTTTATGAATGAGTTTTCGTATTGTCGAATAAATAAGTTTGCATTTAATCGAAAATTTAAGATAACAAGTATTGTGTAAATACATTCAAATTGGTTAAAGTACAATGTAATCATTTTAATCTTAAAGAAAGTGCTTTAAATCTACGGATTAAAAGGTTGACTTAAAATATTTTTTCTTTTAGAATTATTAATTTGAAATCTACAGATGGTAAAAATATCGTAATACCAGATCAAGCCGAATCATTGTGGCTTTTTGTACTGATAGATGTGCACTGAATATTTTAAGAGGTAGTATCGATTAATTAGCGCCAAGAGAGGTGGAGCTGTCAAGTTAATCGATTGTCAAGTGCTGTACCTCATCTTTCCAATTAACTCAGTAAAGAATAAATCGACATTCTTTTACACTTAATTTTCTAAGACTTAAAGTTATTTTGTATCTTATAACTTTAGCGATAAGATTGATATTACTTAAAATAGTTTGTGAATACATATCTTAAACTTATGTAAATAATAATGTTAAATAAACTCATTATGAAATGACATTTTCTTTATTTTACACATTAATTAATTATGTTCCTATGTATCGTCACGTACTATTTCCTAAGGGGGGAGGGGTAAAGAGGGGGAGGGACTTTCCCCTAGACGAGTCTTATTACAAGTAAAGTCACGTACAAACGTAATCTTCTGTTTTATAAATACTTTCAATGAATAGTAACTCTTATTAGTATGCAGTTAAAGTTCCAATTTCTTTAAGATGTCGTGTCCCTTAATTTGAGTAGATCTGTCTTTGAAAGAATTAGTAAGTAAACATTTATTTTGTGTATTCAGGACTTTAGAGGAATTGGTAAGTAAATACTGTAATTTGTGTAAAGGATATTAGTGACTGTTGTTTTGAAATTTTATAATAATATTTATGATATTTCGGGACAACTCACAAGCTGTTATCTGATCCCAAGCTAAGCATAGCGTGTGTTAACCATAACACAAGCTCTGCTTAGCTTTAGTTAGGTTACCAAACCAGACAACTGACAAACATACTTATATATTTCTAATACATACATATCATAGGTTAATTACACCCAGACACCGAAAAAAATATCGTGCTTATCATACAAAGATTTGTCCTGGGTGAGAATCAAATCCACGACCTCTGGAGTAGCACTCACGGTCACTAACTACTAGACCAAGGGGCCAGTCCAAATTTAAGAATGGAAATTATTATTATTGAAAAGAAAAGTCAGTATGTGATTAATTTTATTCATAGTTTGTGGGTATGTTATTTAAATTAAATAGGGCGACAACGCTAAAATTATACATTCCCGATTCCTTGTATCAGGTATGTTTATACTCAAGGAAGTTTAGGAAGTACTTATATTAAACCCGAAACAATGAAAAAGGGTTTTCTCAATCCTACCTTAAGTTAGACGGACGGATATGTTCGGTAAATGGATCAAGAGAAGAAGGAAAAGGGTTTTTTAAGAATATGAGAAAATAATATTTGGACTTACAGGGTAGATAAATACTGTCCTTGAAGGTAGTTATGTGAATGGTTGATTTTATTTAAATAATTTATATGGAATGAAAGATAGGGATACGTAGAAATTTTTACAAAGGAGTTTTTGTGAATTTGAATTAAATTAACTTTGATTTTGTATTGCAATAGTTCTATATAGGAGGAGATAGTTTGCAAAGAGGAAATCCTTTTCTTGTTCATATTTTTTTCATTGGCTTTTGCGATACATTGAGGCAGCTTCGTCTTAAAATAGATAAAAACAGTAAAGTGTTCTTCAGCCAAATGTCCGATACATGAAGTTTAGAGTTAGTACTTGCAAAAGTGCAAACCTTTATTAGAATTTAGTACGACTATAAGAAAACGAGGGCTCGATTCCCGCCTTTAGAGACAGAGGGAATCTATTCAGAAAAAAATCTTCACGAAGGAAATATTACAGCATTTTCATAAAAGCAAATAAGTAGGTAGTTATATAGCTATATCATTTTGCTTAAAAACCTGAAAAGAGAACCACTTAACATTTTAATATAATACTTTTTCCAAAAAACCAAACCTTTTTGAGGAAGCTACATTTTAAGGCAGGCTCTATTTAGCCTTTTAATCCATCATCATTAATAACCTTATTTCATCGCAGCTGAGAAGAGCCTCAAAAACCCTCCATATTTTCCCGAAAAAAATAATATAAATAAAAATATATTAAAGGAAGAATTTGTTGCTTTTGTACTAATCAATTATTTGAAGACGCCACTCGGTCAGCACGCACCAATTGGCCTATTGTGGTCCATTTACGGCCTATTTTCTTTTATAAAGAATATTCAGTTTTCCGTTATGGAGAATATAGAAGAGCTATTGTTTGTTTATGATACGATGGCCGCTTGCAATATATCGAGTCCCGGCTGGACTAACTTCGGATAGTCAGTTTATTGCGTTTCACTCTGGCCTTTTATTTGAATGTGAAGGCTCTTGTTTTCAATTGTTTTCTAAATTTGTGTTGTTGAGAGCTTTTTCGAAAGCCAAGTAAAAGGAAAATTTATATTTTTTTTGTGTAACATGTGTCTAAATTGAGAAATATTAGGTAACATACAATTTTCTGTTTAAAAGAAGTCTTTGTGGAATGCTGATGTAAGTTATAATTTTGTGAATGAAGTACCTAACATAGTTTAAATTTCTCAAGTTTACTTCCTTACCATAAAAATACCTCTGACCTTCAATCGATAATTTAGGACATTACCCTCAGAAATTAAGCAGCCTTTAAAACTAGACACCTCATTCACTAAACGGAGCTTCCGAAAATATGAGCACAATACAAATTGGCACACCTACCCGAAAGCAATTAGTGCCAGTCATTTGCCCCCATTCTGCCTTCACTTGTGTTCAGTAAAACGTAGTTCAACTTCCTTGTAACTCGAACAAAATGGTGATTATTATCATTACCTTCTTAATTGGGTTAAGCGTTGGTGAGATAATGAGGTGTTTATTTAGTATGATGATGCTCTTTGGCTCATTTTGTAAAACAATAAAATAACAAAAAAAATGTGTCAATAAAATAATTAAAAGAAAAAAATGTCAAATCGCAAAACATTAGTATTATTTTTGAAAATTTCCGAAAATGAAAATGCAAGACAAAGGCCGTGGAAATACATATATGATATAATATATTTAATTAATTCAGTTACAACTGAAAACAGCTTAACCTGCTAAACAAAGCAAGTGAATTTTAAACCAAAATTAAAACTACTCGCCCCCGATAAAAATCACCTCCTATCAGATAACCTAAACTTTTAAACGGTCCAAAATCAGTACCCGTCATCAAAACTTAACCCTACGCCTAAAATTTAAAAATAATCTCATTATACCCTCTTATCTTCCGTTAAAGTCGTCTAACCCCACAATTACGCTGAAGAGCTTTCTAAAAATTTCTTAAAACCTTCCGAGCCCCGAATTTTCTTCGTCAAGTCTTATCAGGGCAAAATAAATGGAAGGTGTGCCAATATACATGCAAATTTGGCTGAGACGAACAAATTGTGTTAGGGGAACCTGGCTCGGATCGGACTGCAATTTACTTTGGACTTTGGACTTCAGCTGTTTACTGTGTGATTGTACTGGATTGTAAGGCTGTTCGCTGTCTGGTTAAAAAATTGGCGTGCTGTGTTTGTGAAGTAGTTTGTGTGGCCAAGAAAGAATAAATAAAAGGTAAGTGGGACAGTTTATATAATGTTAAACGGCTAATCCAGAATACAAATAACAAACCAAAGTACTAAAGGGAAATCATATGAATTATGCTGATTCTCCAATTTTTTTTTTTTTTTCGTTTTTATACATAGTAATAATATTACTACAATAATAGTATTAGTCATGCGACAACACAATGTGCACAAAGGGCCCATGTCATGGACCCTGCATAAAAACGTAATTTGTGCTTCTGGTTGTAATTTTTAGGAAAATTCTCTTTTAATTTCTTTACAAAGTAGGCATCCAAAGTATTCCACAAGCTACTTAAACAATAGAATGTGATGTAATATATGGTCGAGCCCCAAGATTATGCTAAATCATTATTAATGGCTGGCAACACACGGCGCCTGACGTATAGCTGTTAAATTAGTTATAATATGACGTAACAAGCCACACAACTTGTACGCGGTCTGTAGTGAGGTACCTAACTAGTGACGTCATAATAGAGCGGCAGTGAGGAAAGCTTTTGTTTTGAATAATTTGAGGCTTATTTTGAGATGTTGTAGTTGTTTATATAGGTAAAGGATTAGTTACCCTGTTTACACAATCATATTTAGGTATAACTAGCTCTGCTCACGATGTCGGAACTTATAACTCTTTTTAGTACGTGGCGCTTTTGGAGTATACCGATAAACATTTTTTTTCTTATTTATTCTAGTCACATTTAGTATGAGAGATATGAAAAATGTAGGACTAGGATTCGCTGAAGGATTGGATAGATTGAGATGGAGGTTTGCTCAACCGTAGGAACCTAAAAGAATAATAATGATAAACAATGTGCTTAGAGGGAAAATATTTGTAAAAAAATAAAATTACCCTTAAAAATGAACTTTTGACAGCAGCAGAAGCGGTATGGGAGATTTCAAAAGTAAGTCGTAGCTACATCAATTAATAATTTACAATTCAAAACCGGGACAATCTGTGACTTAATTCTAAAAACCACTACAATCTCATGACCACATTAGGAGCAAATTAAATTGCGTATGTACAAAGTAACGTGGCCTAAATTTACATTACTGGAGTGTTTGGGTCCTCCAGTAATGTTGTACAACCCCTGACGGACCGACGCGGTCAAAGGCCGGTAACACCAAGAATGTAGTGTTTTAAATAGATTTTACACGAAATTTACAACGTAAAATGTATTTTCGAAATATTTTGTCAAATACGTGTAGATATGTGTTTATTTCAGAAATTAACTTAAAATATTTACAATAATATAAAAACTAAGTATCTTTACTATTATAAATGTGAAAGTTTGTGAGAATGGATGTGTGGATGTTTGTTACTCTTTCACGCAAAAACTACTGAATGTATTTTAATGAAACTTTACAATAATGTAGCTTATACATAGGAATAAGGCAAAGGCTACAATTTACAAAGTCATTTACGCGGGTGAAACCGCGGGACACAGCTAGTACACAATAAATAGGAAAAAATATAAACGTCGAGACCTAAATCTAAAATTAAAACCGCGAAAAAATCCGTAAAAAGTAGTTTTATTCAAAAAATATAAACTAAATAAAAATAAAGATGTTATTTGGTTTCTTGCAAGTTTAGGGTTGAGGGCTAAAAATTACGTTACGATAATCGTATTAAATACAAATTTACGAAAGTGGAAGACACAAAAATTGAGATTATATCTAATGAATGTGACAATGGGTTCTGTAGCTGTTGATTTAGTGGATAAAATTGCTTTAAGGAGTTTTTTGCCTGAAGATTTTTTTCCGATTTGAGAATTTTGGATGTAGCCCACGTTTCGTGATTTAAAGCTTTCTATGTTTAAATATAAACCTACAGTACGGTTTATAACTAGTATTAAATAAATGAAGGTTGGTATATTATTCTTAAATTTTGGAACAGCCAATACTACTACTAATATACTGGTAATATTTAATAACTAAGTTGACTACTTAGGCACACATTTACCTAATATATTATGTGTATGTATACCTGTTAATATTCAAAAGTGCATAGCTAATATAAAATGACTTGAACATAATCAAGCTAAGAGCAGTTAAAATGGGGGCAATACAATTAGTCGCGCGTCTCAAAGTTTTGCTAAAGCTACAGCTAAAATATCAGGCGTCCTTTAGTCACTGAATTAAATAACTAACAACTGAACACTAAAGGACAGCCAGATCTGAATTGCATAATTTTATTTAAGTAAATTGTTGAGGAAATAGCGTTAACGAATAAAGATTGAAGAAGTTTTTCATTTTGGACAAAACGCTCTTTAAATAATCCTTACAAAAAAAAAACGACTTCAAAATAAGTCTCATTTGGTTTTCTGGATACATCACACTGAAATAACTGGACTTAATTAAAATGGGGCCATACGGGAAGCACCACCTTTCAAATAAAAATAATCATCAAGATCAGTTCACCCAGTCGAAAGTTCTGAGGAAAAAAAAAGTTAAGTCCGTTAGTGGGCATGGGTAGATTAAACGCTATATTTATTCTCCTGCTGCTTAGTAATTTCCCAAACACACTTGAAGTCTTTAAGTCTCTACAGATCCTCTTGAAAACCAGAACTTAAGACCTTTCCTGTAAATATTGTCAGAACTTTACATTGTTACAAAAAAACTTTTTGACCTACTTGTGATGTGGTCAAAAGTGAAACTAGTCAACTCCATAGAGAAATCAAGTTTGATCATAAAATAACTTTATTCTTTAAAGACAGAGATACCTATATAATTACAAAAAATGCTCTGAATCTTGTTCTCGCAAAGTTGTGCAGATGTACCTTTAGGGTTGTTATGTCGCGGTAACTAATATTTACGGGCCCTTATGGAGTTTGAGTTAACTTATGAAGCAAGAATATACATGTAGAAGGAGAATAAGGTTTTTAAAGTGCTAAGTAAGAATATTTGTAGGAAGTTGATGATCTCAATGAACAATTGTCTTATGTTCTTTTGTTTTTAAACGTATAAAACTTTTCATTAGTTGAAAAGCGCCTACAAAACTGAATTATATCGTAAATCTGTTAAATCATGTATGAAACCTATATACAATAAATTAGCTTTTGCCCACTTACCACCCGCGTGGGTGTCGGTAATTGTGGCTTTTGTAGCAATAACCTACACCCACGTCCTGACCAGTATTAACCTAGGTCTTTTCCTGGGACCCTTTCTCAATACCAAGTTTCATTAACATTGGTCCACTGGTTTAGCCGTGAAAATGTAACGGACAGACAGACGGACAGAGTTGTTAACACACTTTTAATACCTAGGTACTTGTATTGATAGGTTACTGAAATTCAAATTATTTGTATCCCATAAATTGTTGTGGACCCAACATATAAATAAAACATACCTAGCTATACTCTTGTTGGCATACATATTCTGCCTGGCAATCACAATAGGATTTCACATTTATCGCACGTTCGCTCTGTCAAACATTGTTGATTTATTGCAAACAACTTGATACAGCCATTTATTTGTTAGTTACGAATATTCTAACATTTACAGGTACATATATATGTTACGGTAAATGTGATTAATTGAAAATTATTATTAATTTTACAAAATTATTAATAATAATCACATGTTTTGGTAAATGTTAATAAACAATCGAAATTTATTACTTTTAGTAGTAATTATTAATAATTCTCGACACATATTGGTAAAAGTGATAAAATAAATAAAAACCCAATGTTTTTTGACCAGCAGGTATTTATTTATATTATTCACTCTTACCCTGACATATACACTGACTTATACATATACACTTGGTTAATGTTTCTTTAATTTATAAAAATATATGTGATGGGTACATACGTCGTCGCTCGCTTCGCTCGCTCTGTTGCAAGGTCACAATATCTAACCTAACCTAACCTATTGATCTCCGTCACAAAGTCGAACCTAACCAAGCATACTAAATAAACAGCCCCGCAACCCTTGGCCACTTATTACATTTATCACTACTAGGGTTAAATTATTAATAAAAACCGACAAATGTGATAAATTTATCACTTTTACCTCGACTTTCGGTAATTATTAATAATACTAGATAATTATTAATAATCTTCAATTAATCACTCTTACCGTGACATATATATATATGTTACGGTAAATGTGATTAATTGAAAATTATTAATAATTTTACAAAATTATTAATAATAATCACATGTTTTGGTAATTATTAATAATTCTCGACACATATTGGTAAAAGTGATAAAATAAATAAAAACCCAATGTTTTTTGACCAGCAGGTCAGTTTTTATATTATTCACTCTTACGGTGAATTTCCCAAATGCCTTATTTTTTTGTCTTCGTTGAAATTAGTATTTGATAAAAGGAATATAGTTCTGAATTAATTTTTTTAGTATTCAATAGGTAGTTATTGGGTTGTGGCAAAAATATGATTTGCCTAGGACTATTACAAAGGTAGAAATAAAATACATAAACCTCAATTTTTTTGCAAATCGGTGCTGTCCCACTACTTTTTTTGCAAACAAAACAGCTTATACACTAATAAAAATGAATAAATTAGCTATATAACTTATTCTATTTCATAGAATATTAGTTTTTTTATTAATATATAGCATATTTTATTACATAATTAACGATTATTATTACTGAGAGGCACAAACGTACTTGTCCTGAAAAATATTCTCATATCGCTGGACAAAAGTAATTCAAACATAACTTTACATCGACGAGTCGGACAGCATCCCCACCCCAATTGTATTTCCCTCGTTGGTGTGTGCTAGTGGGCAAGCAGGATAGAAGTGGGTTAAATCGCTGTATATGCCCACCAAAACTGTAAGAACGCCATTTCAGGTACTCCCGGACAATTATTTTATATAATCGGTGGTTGCATTTTTCTAATGTAATGAGTAGCTTTTTTATTGTTGTTTGGTTCTAACAGAGGTAGTAAGTGAATTAGCTTCATTGTCTGTTATTGAATTTATCCTAGATATTATGCATTTTTTATAATTTTCTAAAAAGTGTGTTTTTTCTCATGTCGCTGTTCTCATATCGCTGTAATCGGTGGTCTTTTTTACCACCGATGTGATAATTTACACCGAAATGATAAGAAAAAATCAATCGGTGTCATATATCTCATATCGGTGTTTTGATTCGTGATCAACGCACAGTTTTGTCACATCGGTGGATTGCTTTATCATATCGGTAGATCATTTTATCATCTCGGTGAGTCGTTATATCATATCGGTAGATCCCGTGTCATTTCGTTAAGTATACAAAGAAACAATGGCACATACAAACATACATACAGACACATACATATATACCTACATACAAACATTCGTACATACATACATACATACAAGGTAAGTTTACCTACATAGACTGCCAAAATCATTACCACGATACCACTGGGTAGTAGAAGATGTATAAATAAATGTATCATCAAGGGAGGTCTGTGTTCGGTAATACGTCCATAGGCTGAGATGATGATAGTGAGGTGGAGCAATTGAACGCATTAAAAGTTTCTATGGCAAAAAAAAATTAGTTAAAAAAATAGTTAGTACGTAATAATAAATAACAAAATAATTAATAGCTAAAAAGAAAACATAATAGTAGCTTAATTTTGTTTAAGAATGCCGAGGCCAAAATTAAAAGATGAGGAGAAGAACAGGTGGAATAGGTTGCTGGAAAGAATAAGCAAAGCTTAAATCAAAAGCAATTCTGTGTTAAGAGAGGGGGCATTTAAGAAAACGTTTAGCTAAACTTAGATATGAGATTTTTGTTTTTTTTTTCATATTTCATTTTAATAAAGACAATGATAATAAAAAAAAAACATTATTTTTAAATTTTAAGTACCTCTAGAAAACGTAAAAAGTAGGTACATAATTTCAAAAATACAATTTTTTTTTTATCTAAGAACTCAGTTCTCTTTGTGATCTACCCTAAGTTCAGATCTTCATTTCTAAGTCACCTTTAAGTACCTACTAACTATTTCCTTTTTGATGTTCAAAGGTGAATAGATTATCATATCGCTGGATAGGTTCATCATTTCGGTGGATACACTTATCATATCGGTGTACAAAAAAAATAATCGGTGCCGGTTTTTCACATCGGTGGAAACCAAATTTCAAACTGAATTTTCTCCTCAGTCTTAAATGATACGTTGATGATATTAAATTTGGGGATGTTTTGTATCCTAAAGATTACATAAAACCTGAAAAATCTACAAAAAAATAAAAATTCTAAAAGTTCACCGATATGATAAGAAAAATGGCATTTGTCGAAATTCACCCATAAACTTGGTTAATGTTTCTTTAATTTATAAAAATATATGTGATTATATCCTATTGATCTCTGTCACAAAGTCGAACCTAATCAAGCATACTAAATATTTTTTTTTTTTTTTGGTAGAGATCTTTGCAGTTAGCCTGAGCGCAGGCTTTGACTGCTTCACCGGACTTTTGGCGAGGACCTTAAGGCCTCCAGCCAGAGCAATAGGAAAAACTAACTACGTTAGCAACGTCTACTAAGGGCACCCCCTGCGGGGTTCGGACCTCGACTTAGTGCGTTGCTAACAATCTTAATAAAGCAAAACAGCAAGGGATGGCTGGATCAAAATTTTTAATTATCTAGGGACATATTTTTATTGCTAGTTTGGCCGGCTCAGGCCAGCTTGATCTAGGGACGGGAGGAACATACTAAATAATCAGCCCCGCAACCCTTGGCCACTTATTACATTTATCACTACTAGGGTTAAATTATTAATAAAAACCGACACATGTGATTAATTTATCACTTTTACCTCGACTTTCGGGAATTATTAATAATAATCGATAATTATTAATAATCTTCAATTAATCACATTTACCGTAACATATATATATATATAGAAATATAATATATAGAATATATTGATTTTGTTGATTTTGTACTTATTGGTTTGAAGTTTTGAGTTGGTTTCCAAAGTTCATAAGCTTCAGTCCCATGTGTGGTAGTAATTTGTAACAGTCGACTGGTAGTCGGTTTGTTTGATGATAAAATGGACTGGTTGAAATATAATTTTAAATTGGGTTGTTGTTTTTTTCAGTTTTTACAGATATTGGGAGGTTTAGGCCCCGTAAAAGATTGTCGTGTCAGGTTGAGGTCGTTTTGTTTTGTAGATAAATTAATTTTTAGTTTATTTTTCTTTGTATGCAAAAGTACAAATGTGCGGATGTGGGTACAATTAAATTAACTTTTAATACGTTTTTCAATGCTAGGGCAAGATAAATGCTCATTTTGCAAAAAAACAAATTTACATAAAAAAATAAGATATAAGTTTTGTATAAAATAAAGTTGAGACACGGCGCCACAAGGTGGGCCTGTCTTTGGGCATTCTCCTTTTTTTACTTTATTCGTATTTGTATTCATGCTGTTATTCGTAGAAAATCAAATCAATATCAAAATAATAGCACATGTCTAATTCTAGTCAAAATTTAATTTGCGTTACATTATTTTCACAGAATCAGCGGTCAAATAACCATTTAAGCTGTGTTTGGTATTTAAATGGACTGAATGGGAAAGCAAGTGACAAGTTCATTCGGACGATTCAATGATTAATGATTTTGATTCAGGCTGCGTCCCTAAGATTAAAATCTGTCGAATAGGGCCATGAAAACGACGGTGATTTAAAGATCAAGGTGTGAAAAATTGCTTGTTTGAATGTTTATAAAATGATCAGTGAATGTTTAATTAACGGTTTGGGTTCATTTGCGCTAGTTAACATTGTAGTAATTAAATGTATTGTTGGGTAGGTTTCACGTAACAAAAAGAGTTTTTTTTAGCTAATGTTCATTAATTCTGTCATGTATTCAATGCGCCACTTTATCTTTAATCTGCTTACATAATTTTGAATTTATTTTCAATATTTAAAAAAACCCATGTGTGTTTTGAAATAATACATGGATGTGGACATATTCTAAAAATATAAAATTATACAAAATCGCGTCTTTCGTAGCCCTATCGGGTAAACGGTTAATACTGATTTCAATCCTTGCTTTGATGGCGGCATATTATACCGCTTCATCTGAAAAGGATTACCAGACGATTGGAAATTAGCTTCTACTCTACTCTTCTAATCTATTTAATTTTACATTGTGACGTGTTTTCATATAAAAAATGCAATTTAGAAAAGTGAAATATTAAAAAGAGAAATTATCCAAAATTAAATAAAAACATTAGGTTTAAGCTAGTTTAAGTAGTCTGTATTTGGAAAATAATAACTACTAGATAGATAATAATTATGTCGAATAAAACCAAAAACAGGGATCAGGGTAGGGAGATGATGAAAACCACAAAGTATCATTAAAATCAATATATTAAACATTACCATATGTAACCCTTTTCTTATATGTCTATAAACAATAAATTATTACTTATAATAAGTTCGAATGCCTACGTTTACATAAACCCTACAAATCCCTCCTTCACGCTATATATTTATTATTAGAGTTACAAATTTACCGACTTTCCCCTTTAGCTCTACTTACTGAATATTTGTTTGGTACTGGTGTCTCAACGACGCTAATCTAACTAAATCTATCAGTTAATTAATTAAAAATAAAATTTAAAATACGGCCATAATTTTAAACACAACAATAAAAATAAATTAGAAATAAATTATTATCAACCAATCCCTAAATAAGTTAATACACAGTTTCACAAATCAGTTATGAATGTTCCGTTCGTTTTGTTTAGACTTGGACTTCCCTCGCGTTTTCAACGATGCTAGTGACTACGTTTTCTGTGGGTTTGCCCGTCTGTCCCTCATTTTCGAGAAGAGCCCTGTTGATGATGTTGGCACAGTCCTTGTTTTCGATGATGCTAACGTGGTTACCCTCTAGGTAATGTACGGTGACCGTGTTCTCAGTGAATTTCTCGAGACCGTAGTTTTCTTCAACGACTACGTAAGGCGGGTTCTCCTTGGGACGGAGAAGGATGATGGGGGACTGTAGTTTCTTGAAAGCCTTAGGGTTGAAGTCGAGGATGGTCTTGAGTCTGTCGAAGCTGACGCGAGCGATGGCACCGATGAACTTGTTGGAGTACTTGCTCTGGACCGGAGACATCTTGATCGTCAGCTCTACCCTTTCTTCGTAAGACTCGATTTCGGCGAGTTTTTCCATGAGGACCTTGGTGACGTCATTGTTGGGTTCGATGATGTCGATGGTGTGGCAGAGCAGGTTGTTCTGCAGCTGCAGGTCGTTCTTGAAGCTGATGGTCATGGTCAGGATGGCGTACAGGAAGTCAGGGGCGCCGTCCAAACAGAATACTGTTCCCTTGAAGCCTGCAAACATAAAGAGGTTAAAACTGTTGTTGTTGTAAACTTGTGTTGTTGTCGGATGGGGTTTTAAATCAGGATTTGGATATAGTCACGTGATATAAAAATTGGTAATTTAAGATATCATTGAAATAAATTGGTTACACATAGTTCAAATGTTTTATTAAAGGTTATGATTGGTTGACACTGTTAGAATGTCATTTGGTTCTACAGTAAAATTTAATCAAGCAAGGTTCGATAAAAAATTGCAGCTAATCACAATTTAGTAAATATTTGCATTGTGAGTTGTTAAGAGATTTTTAAGATATTTGTTAAATCTTACCTTCGCTCTCAAGTCTGGAAGCCAACTCCAAGATGAGGAGAGAACCGAAACTGTATCCGAGCAGCCAGAATGGAGCGCCAGGTGCCAACCTTGAGATGACCGACTGAAATGAAGAAGATAAGTTTTATACAATGTTTAACAGAAATAAGGAAGATCTTATAGCAAGAGAAAAGATCTATCCAAACAATTAGTTCTTTATGACCAAAGCCGTTAAGAAAAAATGCAAAATAAAACTTATTCCTATATTAATGAAATTAAATAGATAGATTATAAAATTCTCATTTAATACATACTTAATGGCTTTAGATTGGCCAAAACTATTCAACTTTCAATCTCTGAGCATCAGTACTGAACATATTAATCCATAGTCAAATTGTAAGTTATTTACAGCCCGAAACGTTAGCTAGACTTTCAGTCACGATTTAGCTTCCAATAGTAATAAAAACCAAAAAAGTGGTTGCTATGGTAACGCGTAGGTAGATGAAAGGCAACATAGTCTGCAGTAATAACATTTTGATAGAGACTTTTTATAGACATCTTCAGTATTTATTACGTTTTTACAACCGAATTCTATTGAGTTCGCAATTTATTGTAACTGCAAGTTATTATTTACTACCTGGCATATCTACGTTCACGTAAAAGATTTATCGTATTCATCCTTTTACTTTAGTCTATATGTGCTAAAATAATGTTCAGATAATATATAGGAATTTATAACAATGCCCGATTAATCTAATTTATAATGAAGAGAAGTAATGTTAAACTGTGTAATTAAGATTAAAAACTGTCATCCTTATCAAGAATCAATTTGTAGCGCTTTGTCTGACTGTGCATGTTACTGGTTAAGGACCAGGCAATATTCCTATATTAACCTATACTACAATTCTACGCTATGCTATAAAATTACCCTATTATTTCGACAGCATTGGTAAAACATTAAATTTTATACCTACCTAGGGTCTTTAGAGTTAATATATTTCAGATAATTTTCAGACTCTTTGAAATTCCTCTTAATGATTTTATCCCTCTCTCTCAAGATCCAGTCAATCATATTTCGTTCCTTTGAAATTCCTTTCAAAACATTATCCTCAAAACCCAGTGAATCATGTATATCCTCACCTGGTGCAGCCTGCTGACCATCTGGTCCATGTTCTCGCTCTTGTGCTCCACTCCGAGCTGCAGCACGCAGACCTTGATCTTGAGGCGGCGGCAGAGCGGCTCCAGCACTGCTGCACACCCTTCCAACCCTGGCAGCATGAACATCACGCGCTCCATCACGTGGATCGCTTCGTCACCCTGGTGGAGAAAGTTCAGAATGAGTCAGTGGAACAAGATTGGAAGTGGATTGAAATGGGGGGAATTGAAGAAAGTGGGAATTAATAGGCTTATTTGTTATTTTATTCCGAGATAAATGTTAGAAATCCAAAATGGAAGATTTCCTAAAAAACAGTCCTTAGTTTGTTGGCATATGTTTTAAAAGTTGCAAGTCCTAAATAACAATAAATAAGATGCTTAGGATGTATGAAAATGAGGAAAAAATGGTTATTTTGTATTTTATTATTATAAAAACAAGACGCGATTAACGACAATTATTAAAAATAAACATTAATATTTATTTTTGTGGTAAGTGTTTCATCATTCCAAAAATATATACCATCCTCAATTCATTTATCATCTTATAAATTTCAGCGCAGTGAATACAAATTTATGCTCCAAAGTGTAGAGTATTAAAAGTTTAAAAAGATATAAAAGTATCTGCCTCGTCCGATACCCATTTATCTTTCACGGCTTTTGCGAGTGCAATGTAGTTTCTTATTGAATGATCTATTCGATAAGTTTGTAGGCTAACTCCCAACTATTCAAAGATATATTTCTCAATACATTTTCTGAACGTCTCGAACTTCCTCGCTGGGAATTTAAAGAGCTTTTAAGATTATTTTAGAGTGATGTTTTCCTGTTTTTGATACTTGGTGCTTTTATATTTTTTGTTAGTTAAACATCGAATCCGAAGTACTTCTTATAGATACACGTTTTTGTCACCTTATTATTTAGCACTAGTCTAGTTGGCTAATTAAAATGATTTTTTTGTACTTTAGTAGAGTAAAAATAAAAAGTTACTGCCGATGCATTAAAATTGGTGTTACTTTTTATCATCAAATCATGTTGACTTGGACTTCCCCATAGCCAAAAATCTCAATAAATTTAAATAAAAGGCATACTACATTCAATGGATAGTTTTTGTGCCTACCTCGACTCCATCGCTGACCATGGTAGGCATGTAGATGAGCGGCTCGGACACGAGGTTCTCGTCTCCGAAGTTCCTCATGAGGACCCGGAGTCCCGCGCCACCCTCCGCGTTGACTGGACGTGTTGCTGCGGTGGATGCTGCTGCTTCACGCTGGGCGGTCAGTTCTACCAACCTGGGTAGTAAGAATAATATAAATATCTTGAAATAATTTCAACCTAGAAAAATATTAAGAACATCCTGTGAACACATGGAACAGCTATCCCAAAATAGGTAGAGCCTGTGTAATGGTAACTATAACACTTATGACGAAAATAAATATGTACCTAGATAAATTATAATTTCAATTGTCGTTTAGATTTAAACATAAGAAAAATAGTTTGATATAAATAATTAGAGTTGGCTTATTTCAATTAATACTAAGGAATCCTTTAAAACGATCTATGAAAGCTAACTTGCAAACAATATCAATAAAAAAATCCTAAAGTAACCACATGAGTCTCCGAGTGCGCCACATAGTTAAAAAAACATAGCTTTTGAATCCCAGTAGACATTGCATATTTAAAGAAAATAAAAAGCGCATTCTGCATTGTCATCAGAGGTAATCAAAAGAAAACAGGAATATGATGAGAAGCCATTGTGTGAGACCTCGTATATTTTATTCCGGAAATGGAACACACTGAACTGCAAACGTGTTTTGTGCTATTTTCTTTGGCTTTCATTTAGTTTCAAGCGGGTCGAGGTGAAGCTTGTCTTATGTATTCATGTTTTATTTTGTTGCAATTTTATAGCAAACTGGATGTTTTCTAAAGTAATGAGTGATGTGATCTAAGTAAAAATAAAAATAGGTGTTTAGCTTTCGTTAAGGCGTTTCTATACGTCTATTAAACATTTTTTGACATATTAAATTATTAACGGTCTGGCTTTATGGTAAAAATTTGTGACTTATTAAAATGATCCATGTTTTAATGTTGTTTCCGTATGCATACATATGCACTTCTAGTTGTACAGAAGCGCTTACATATAATTATACTAGCTGTGACTGATTCACCCGCATAATTCCCGTGCCATAAGATTAAGTTAGTGATCTGATGTTAATTCTGATATTAGGTACCTACAGAGAGAAAGCGAACAAATTCAAGATCATGAAAATATGTACAACCTTTCTCTAGATTTAAATGTTGTAACTAACCAGACTTTGTGCTATATATTAACGATGCATGATACCTATTTCGTCTCAAACCTATTTGATATTTGATATCATCATTTAAAGTTTTACCTAGCGAAGGTCAGTGTCCTGATATCCTGGGCGGTGAGGAAGATCTCGAACTCTCTCTCGAGGGTCTGTTTGATTTCCACAGCCATCATACTGTCCATGCCCAGCTCGGCGAGGGACACCTGCTGGGATACCGTCTTCAGGTCCTTGATACCTATGAGAAATAAGGATTTTAGTTATTGGGTTGTCAGGTTATTGAGAGGTTCCATGTTGATCCAATATTTATAGGTAGGTAGACTATTTTTGGCTAATCCGCAGATTCTGACATGAGTTAAACCATGTAAGTAACCTAAGTATTTACGTAATAGTCATGTGTTAAAATGTTTTTTGGAGGTCAGATAAGCAATCACTCCATGTAAAATATTGAATTCAGCTGAATCTTGTACGCCGCCAATGGCATAGAAAGTTTGAAAAAAGGCTAGGTGAAACATTCATGTAATATTAAAAGAAAACTTCAACATTACAATTTCATTCCGTAGTCGTTTTCTGTGTTCATTTAATTGGCTTATCCATTCTCTATAAAATGCGTCAATCTCATGTTCGTTGCAATATTCCTAAAATTTTGCACTCACCCATGATCTGCGCAACAGCATCCACAATGTTTCCACACCCGGAGCCGCCAGCCTTCTTCTCGGCCACCACTATGGAGGACACGATGGCTGCGTCCTGCTTCATGAACTTGTCCAGAGCAGACAGACAGGAGGAAATCCTCTGCTGAAGGGTGCCACCGATCTCTAACTGGACGTCGTCGTCTTGCATGTCCGCGACGAGACCCACCTGGTTAATAAAAAGGTTAGTTTTGTATTTTATTTTAGGAAGTTCGTTACAAAGCTTAGTTTAAATTGAGTGAGGCTGGAAGTTGACTAGAAACCAAAAAAAGATTCAGATGAGGATAGATTTGTTCATGAACGTTTCGTTACGGGTAAACCTGACCCACCATTTTGTTTAAATTTTGGGCTAGGATAGGCATCATCAAGACAAAGGGAAAAACAAATTCCGATATTTTGATAATTTTCTTGTTTATTTTAGACATAGAAATTTTCAACTTTAAAAACCACCTAGCTATGAACATGAAACCAAAAGTAAAATGCTTATAATTAATATTTCGTCTAACATCATTAAATTACATTTTCTGCTGAAAATGTATTTACATGTGAGAAAATTTTGCATGTAAACGATGCGATGCCACAATATTTTAGTCTGCCACACGCTGGTCGTTAGCAGCACAAACAATGTAAATTCATGTGCGCCTCATATTATATTAAATTAATATTATATCCACTTCAGTTAAACATTTTTGACGGACAATGTAATGATTTCGTAATATTAATATATATTAAAATGACCAATGAATATCTGACTGTATCCTACTAAAACTCTATATTCAAATAATATACAATATTTATTGAATTACACTCACATTTAATTTTAGTGTATTATTGAAGTTTCGATATACTTTCACTTGTTTTTCCACTCGATATGGAAGATAAAATATTTCGACAATACTTTCCCGACCTTTTGATTTTTAGGACCAGGTAACTAAATAATCTACTTGAAGTTGGTCTATCTAGTAAGACTAGAAGTTGATCGCATACCCTTAGATCTCAATTTAGAAAAAAATATCAGAAATTTTTGAAACTGAACTGCCTCGTTGGCCTAATGGTTCTAAGCGACTGCTACGCTAGAGGTCTTGGGTTCGATTCCCAAGTCGACCATGGTGTTATTCGACGGGTTTTCTATGAAATTCTCAGTAGCAGGTCGGAGTTTGGATTTGTGTCCGGATTTGGTAAGTGACAATAGGCTCGCCTCCTATTACATGGGACATAAACATTCCGGCGAACTGTGGATGTACATTGGTACACCTCTGCCTTACCCTTAAAGTCAGATAAAAAAAGCAAAGTGGATAGCATTATAGTGAACACTAAGATACTTACATCACCAATAGCGCCCCACTGCACAGCCAGGGCTGGGAGGCCGAGCTTCTTCCTCCATTCACAGATCCTCTCCATCACGGAGTTGGAGAGACCGTAGTTGGTCTGGCCAGCGTTACCGCGACCGCAAGATACGGATGAGAAGATTACGAAGTCCCTAGAGGAAAGGAATACAGTTAAATAAAAAGGAAGGAAAAAATTAGAAAAGTAGAACATAAATAAACACATACAACGAATTTAGTGTTCTTGCTAATTTCATTAAGATCTTAATTCAACCAAGTTATTGATTATACGACCGTATGTGATAATAACATGCTAATATTTTGTTAAAGAAACTAAGCACTTCTGCGGAGTTGGGACAGTATAGCTAAAAAAATCTACTCTTGGTCATTAGACATAAAATGAGGTCTGAAAATTTTGCTTTTCACAACATTTTCATGTTGTTTTAAAAAGTACACATAATTTCTTTGCGTGATCGAGCACGGTAAACAAAATTTGTATTCGATAATAATTGATCCCCTGGAGCGAAACATGCCTAAAACTTGCTCAATAAATTTTATCTTATATTTACAAGGAGGATTTAGAAAGATTTCAGTTGGGAAATTTTAAGATATTTCAATAATTATATAAATAAAAATGAAACATAAACTTCCAAGAATCCAGTCTATTATGTATTATTTTGATGATTATTAAGATTATTTTTTATTTTATCCCAACTTTCTAAAGATATTGTAAACCTATGTTTTTTTTCTGAATTAAGTGCTCCACTCTTCCAACCTTACCTTGATTATTTAACGATAAGATAAGCCACAATAATTTACAGGATGAAAATATTTTTTTTAAGTAGTTTTTGAAAGATATTTTAACTGTTATAAATTAATAAATAAAAATAATAGCTTACTTCAATCCCGGGCACAGCTTCCTCGACAGTTTATCCAAATTCATGGTAGCTGATGCCTTCGGTGCGAACGAGGTCTTGAAGGTCTCAGGAGTCTGGTTCTGGAAGATGGAGTCCTTGAGGACCACAGCTAAGTTGAAGATGGCATCGACATGGCCCATGGAGTTCGCCATCTTGAGCATCTCCTCACAGCCAGCTTCCGTCGTGATGTCGTGGGTCGAGATTTGGACGTTAGCACCGTATGATGCCCAGGCCCTGAGAAAAATAATATTATTTAGTACGTCGAATCTTGCAATCATTTGAGATAATCGTGCGATTTGCTGTACATTGCTGTGTATCGCTCGATCACTTATGACACCATAGCCGCGCGGTGTCGCAATGAACAGCTTCGTCTTAATCAGGCCTTAGTATTCATAATCTGCCTCTCCAAGCAGCGTTCTTAGGATTGAGACATGTAATTATAATATACATTTTTTACTGCCAAAAAAGTGACACGTAGGTACAAACATGTCTATTATATGAGGTAGTCTTCAGGAGATCTTTAAATCACCGTATGGATAAATAATATAATCATTAAATTCCATTTTTTCTACGAAATTCTGACATACCTTTCCTTTAAATAAAAATAAAAATTCAATGTCATAATTTCATAAAAAATACTTAATAAGCATAAGTTTTTAAGGGGAGACCTACCTAAGCCTAGACGACTGGTATCCGTTGGTGACTCCTCTGCGGGAGGTGAGCAGGATCTTGCGAGCGCCCCTCATGATGAGCCAGTCCGCCAGCTCCAGACCGAACCCACCCAGACCTCCCACCACCACGTACACGTGGCTCTCGTGGCAGATGTACCTGAAGATGGGAAAAGGTTTAGAGAAAGGAAAAAAGAAAAAATAGACACTGTACGGAAAAGTGACAGGAACGAAAAGAAAATTTTAATCATAGTTATGAATGTTTGGTTAACCCTTGGTAGAAACAAAGAAAACCTGATTAGAAAAAGGGCTGATCAATTTAATCCGTAGCCGAATCTACTAATGACAACTTTGATTGGTTGACCATAAGACTATATTTAATAAGTCACAGCGGTTGGTAAAGTTAGTGGTAAAATACAGAAGTATATACGAGTTATTTTTAGCTTACCTAGGCACAGCATCGATTGGCATGCTGACTGGTACGACAGGGCGGTTGGTGCGCTCTTCATCACGGATCTTGATGATAACCTGTACAAAACAAAACAAAATTGTAATAATGGAGACAGCAAAAAATACATTGCTTCGAGCCCAAAGTAAGTAGCTTAGTATAGCACTTTTGTTATGGAATTAGAGCTGGTGGCTCCTTGGAAACCCTTGTGTAAGCTACTTGACTAGGAAGTCGTCTATGAAAATGAATAAATAATCATAATGAACGATATAATTTAACCTGAGCACATATAATTTTGTAGAATTATAGCACCCGGTGAAGATGGATCATCAGGTAAGTAATTGACAGTGTATTGTAAATGTCTTACCTTTCCGATATGCTTTCCGGCGGCCATGTAACGGAAGGCGGTCTCCACCTCGTTGGACTCGAACGTGCAGTACGTCAGGGGGCGGACCGCGCCGTTGTCGATACCGGACAGAAGGAGGTCTTGCAGACGCTATTGAAAAAATTATATAATGATGACATAATTAGAAATGGGGTAACAAAAAAAACATGAGGAAAAAATACATTTACGGGTAGTAAAAAATTTTTATCCTACGACTTATCGTAGGATAAAAATTATGAAATTAAAATACAAGTAAGCATCTTCGTGACCATAATTTCCGATCTTAATCCCCAAAATAAACTTCAATTATTTAAATAACTAAGTTGGAATGAACTTTCAGATGATGTAAGTAATTAAAAAAATATGGTTATGTGATTTTCTTTAAGAGAGACCTTACAATAAGGAACACAGAACATAACAAAGAAGATCCGATTGGAACAGTTGTTATTTATTGCGGGAACAATTGCTTTCGGATTTTTTTACATATATATCGATAGATAATTAAACAAACCTTTCTGAACTCGTAGCTCTGGTCGAAGATGTAGTCCAACATGATGCCGTGGAAGGAGGTCTCCTTGAGGAAGAAGTACATGCCGATGGGCGTGTTGTTGCTGATGTCGAACTTGCCGATCTCGAGGAAGCGACCGCGGTACGCCAGGCAACGTACTGACGCCTGTTGGAAATTATGATGGTCAATTTTAGAACTTATTTTGAAGTACTTAAGAATCAGATTTCATTGCGAGCAAGTGTTGAGTGCTATGTATCATACCTGTAGTTTCTCATCTGACAGAGAGTTGAGCACAAGGTCGACACCTCTGCCGTTGGTCTCGCGTCTGATCATGTCCTCGAAGGAGGTGTCACGAGAGTTGCCGATATGGGAGTCTAAAATAAAGTAAATAGGTTAGAAAAGGTTAATATTAAATTAAAAAACCAGAGAGAGCAGTATAAAGCATTGGAATGTGCTCTTTATTTCAAGTACGCTAAAGTCCACAATTGCACGTGTAAAATGGAAAAAAAAAGTTAATTTTAGGCACTGGAAATGGTTAAAGACGAAGCCTTTTCAAAGATAAACTCTTCAAAATCTGCACTAATTCAACACACAGTTCTTTGTTCCAATCTAAAATATTTTTCGTAGCATACCTTTAAGCTGCGGGAAGAGCTTCTTAATGAAGGCTCTCTTCTCAGCGGTACCGACGGTGGTGAAGACCTCGCAGCCGTAGAACAGCGCCACATTGATGGCGGCCTGCCCGACGCCTCCGGATCCAGCGTGGATGAGGATGGACTCGCCGCGCTGGATCTGTCCGACTAGCACCTGGTGGAGGAAAAATAATTTTGTTTGGTGAGGATTTATATTAGCTAGGTGTCGGGATGTCTATGGCTGGTTAAGAAACCAATTTTTGCGATCCTGCTTAGTGAAGCAGATTTAACCCTCAGGACTGTACGTACTGAAATTATTTTTCAAAGTGCTAATTATGGGCTTCTATCTCCTATCTATCTTCTAAATTTAAAATTTCTTTACAAAAGTGGGCATTTACCCTTAAATAAAAGTTTTGTTAGAAACCTTGAAGATAAAAGCAAAACTGTTTTTGTTTTAAAATTAATTTGTTATAATGTAATAAAATCATATCATATTTATGTAAAACAAGAAGAAACAACAGCTAACCATGGAGTAGTAGACAGTTCCGTAGGCCACGGGGACGGTGGCGGCTTCCTCGAAGCTCCACTCGTCAGGGATGGCCCAGAGCAGGGCTCTGTCACCCTCCGCGAGGTTCGCCATACCACGGTTACGGATCATACCCATGACGCGGGAACCGCTGTAGAAGGGAGGTGGTTATAGAAAAACTTGGAAGAATAAATAGATATATGTATGTGACTGTGTTAGTAAGGAGAGGAGAACATAATTTTTGGATTTGAATACTTATTATTTTCTTTCTGGCATTGGCATGTCAAATCTCACTTTAAATTCATTCTCAATTATTTTTCTCAGTTCATGTAACAAAGTTACATTTAAAACTTAGATTAAACGAATTAACAATGTAGGTAAGTACGTTTTTCAAATGTGACAATGTATGTTAATTGTTTATTGTCTTTTATATTCAAATTAGCTATAGTATGTAAATTTTAGCTCATACCACACATGAACACACGTTATGTACTCATAACTTTCTCCGGGAATTCTTAGGTAACTTACTTGGGCGTCTTGCCGACAATCTCGAACCCTTGCACGCACTCCTGCGCAAGTCGTCCGCGAGCAACAGCATCCACAGTGACACGACCGGTCGCTGTCATGACGTCACGGAAGTTCAGGGCTGAGCAGTATACCTGGTTGGAAAATCATGTTTATAATATAGATATTTATTTTTCAATTTCGAGAAATAGGTGCCGAAAATGCGCCAAATGTGCTCTTTAAAATGAAAACGTCTAGGTATTGTGAAGCTGTAGTACATGCGTTATATAGAGTGGATATTACAAAGATTTAGAAAAAAGAAAATGTATTTGCCTAACCTTTCACTTAACTACGTTAAGGTCGGCTTCTAGTGTTTTCCGCAAACCTTGTGCACTAACTTCATTAACTAGAAAATACTTACGTTGATCAGCACTTTCTCAGGGTCCTGGAACTTGTGGTCGGTCCTGATGGGTCCTTCGACCCAGCTCAACGAGGACAAGTCTCCGATGGTCAGGGTGTTGACGTAAGCGTGGTTGGCGCGGACTGTGTCCAAGTCTCCAAGGAGGAGATGGCGGTAGGTACCCCATTGACCCTAGGGAAGAATAAGAACATGATATTATATTAACCTTTCACTTTACGAAGAGTGATTAAGTCTTGTTACCTACAATAAATTAGTTACGTGAGAATAAGATACAGCCCTCCTGATAATATTAAACAACCCCAAAATATTGATTTAACCCGATACGTTTACTTAACAATTTAACAGCGAAGGTTTTTAATTAACTTATCATCGCCGCCTTTATTTGAACTGGAGAAAACCTTTATACACAAAATATTGATGACAGAAATTTGAGACCCCAAAAATATCACCATTAATTTTAAGAATCAATGAAAATAGACCAAATTTTTATGAAATATGTAGTATACTTACGTCTTGGTAGACGTTGAGGGCCAAATCTTTGTCCAGTTGTTCTTCATAGAACTCCAAGTCAGGGTTGAATGGAGGTGCAGAAGGATCAGCGATCAGAAGACCGTACACGATCTCACCACCAGGCTCCCTTCTCAAACAGTTGACCAGACCAAGAAGACCGTTAATATGCTCATCTTGGGTATAAAGGACCACTTTATGTCCTTCTTTGATCTCGTCTTTAACTTTGTCGATCCAAGCGAAGGTTTGGTCGGCAGCGACAATTCGCACGAACTTCGCCGGTCGGGCACCAACGCGCTTCCTGAAGAGGACCAGGTATTCGGAGCCGTTGTCGTGGATGGTGATGATGTCGAACTTTCCGGAGAACTCCTTGGGGTCGGGGCGTTCCTTCTCGCGACTGATGATGAAGGCTTTGTCGCGGAGGGTTCCGACGGCTTGCTGGAGAACCTGGTAATCGAACATATATGTTTTAGTTACGCGAAAATAAATTAATTTATGATCTTTTATGACGGAGTATGGAAAAAAAAAAAATTGTGTGCAACTTTTTATAAAGACATGTACTTAACATATTTATTGGCAAAGATTATTCGCCCTTTATCTACTGCCGTTGGTAAACCAATAAGATTACCTTCTTAAGTTGGGATATGGTCTTCAAATTTTGTTCCTAAAAAAATAGGTAGTACATACGAGTATGTAAATTTTAATATAATCTATCAAAATGCTCTTACCTCAGGCCTGCCCAAAAGGTTAGCACCAATGAACAGGATGGTGTTGCTCTCTCCTGACACCTTCTTGTTTTCTACAGTGATGTTGGAAGGCATCTCAAGAGGCTCTTCGGAGATGAGTAGCAGCTCAGCCTGTACCAAAGGCAGGTCTCCGAGAACTTCACCGACTTGCTCCAAAAGAGGTTGTAAGTCGTTCTTCTTGTATTCCTCGTCGACTAACTCGATGCTCTTGACTTTGTAGGTCTGGATGTTTTCTAATACCAGTTGGATGTTGGCGCGGAGAATGTCTTCGGTCTGATGACATAATGATAAAATTAAATATTACATTTAATTAAAAAAAACATGAACAAAATGTGGATTAAAAAGAAAGACTTCGCAGGACTGTTGGAAGAAAATGCTTTAAGAAATACGCTGTATCTATGTACTTTTCTATCGATACCTTGCGTCCAATGCAGTCTTGTGTATGTACAGTAATTATATTATCAATAAAAAAAAAGTTACCTTCAGCTTAGACTTTCCGAAGTTAGCGAAGAATTCGTTCTTCTCAAGAACTGGTACTCCAAGAGGCAGTCTCTTGGTGATAGGAGTGGCATGGAGACCACGGACTTCAACACCACCGGCCCTTAAAATAAAATAATTATTAAAATAATAATCCAAAATAAAATAATTTTATGGAAGGAATACCGAAAATGAACCTTATGTTAAACCCGGAATAAAGATCATAATCGTTTGAATAAAACTACTTTTAACGGATTCTATGGCAGTAACGTTAAAAGTAGTTTTATTTCATCGTCTAACTTTCGCTTAACTCTCAAAAAGCCTCACAATTTATATTCAGAATAATAATGTTATAATGTTTATTTCTTCCATAGAGTAGAACAATACAACAAATTGGCAAGGCACAAACTAATCAGAGCTTAAATCTCGTGGCTCTGTTATAGTTAAACACAACCACTTATCACACATAAAACAAAAAAATAAATTATAATTAAATAAAATTAATGGACATTCAATTCAAAATGCTCTTATTATAAATTAGATGACAATAAATAGATTCATATTCAATATTAGTTTGGATATAACACAGAGGTTTATAACGAACTCAATCAGTATGAAACAAACAAATATGCGGTTGATTTCGATTCTCGGAACAATCTGCGTTGGATTTGATTATTGGAGTTTGATTTAGATGTGTTATAAAGCAAATAATTCAATTGTGTATTATATTAATATGTAACTAATATTTACTTGCACTTCTGTATTGTTTCAGCAAATAATATAATAAATGGTAAATAGAGAATTCAAACAAAATAAAGTGCTTACAAAGTTTAACCTTAATTGTCCTAAATTTAAAAAAAAACATACACGATTGCTTGGTTCCTCTCAACATTTGAGATTTTTTTTTAATTAGATTAGATTTTTTTTTTAGTTAGATATAACTTTTTTTATTTTTGATACAGAAATATTGTTTTTTTCTTCTTTTGCATACCTGTTTAAATATTGTTCTTGGCGCGATTGTATTGTTTATATGTGGAAACTGTTATGGATTATGTGTTGTTTATTGTGATTGTAATTGTTTATATATAGTATCTGTTCGTTTCCCTAATAAAATAAAATAAAAGTTCGTAAAACTTTACACTTGTTATGGAATTGAAACGACGCCATTTTGAAAAAATGCTGACGCAAGTAAAAAAGAATTTACAACAAATAGGAGTTATTTAGAAACAATGCCCCAAGAATTAAATCCCATTTTATTTGTTTGTCAAACTTGAGGTACGTTTTATCATCTCTAAAAGGGATTACTTTCAAAGTTATTTGCATCTTGAAATTCCTTCACGTAATTGTAATAAATCGGGTGGTATCTCTATAGCCCTTGCAAAGCCCGTTCCTAACTAAATTATAAATGTTAAAGTGTTTATAAACCGTTTATAACCCAGCATTAAATTGTGGATATTTGTTATATTTTGCTGAATTTGTATGTTATGTTTTATTAGGTTTGAATATGTTATTTATTGGATAAAGAGGAGGTAAGGGTAAAGTTATTGTGTGTGCAGGAACAGATACGTGAGACAAAATTATGTTTGCAGATAATATAAATGAACATACATCTAGTAGGTACTTGTAATGGGCAGCGTAAAATACTTCGGTTAAATAATTAAGGTATTCTGCTGTAGAAGATTTTATAAAGTAATAGATTTAAAAGAGTATTTGATATTAGCTTAAAAGCTGTAGGTAAAACTATTTAGAAAGATCGATTTCTTAAGACTGAAAGTAGTTAGCCATTAGATATTAAAATTTAACTTCATGAACAAAATAGCCTTGTATATTTAGAAGCTATTAGATATTTACAAATACATCATTCATAAATTACGAAATTCAGTACAGCTACTAATATTTAAATACCGGAGGTGAAATTTTCAGGTCTTTTGGGAGTAAGCTATATTCTAGAACAATTTACTGCCTAAATTTTGACTTTACCTACGTTTGTAAATATTTAATTTTTCATCCCATGAGAGTGAGGTTTAGTAAACAACTCGAGAAGAAATTGTACGTGATAGAAATGTTTTATACCTTGCTTTCGTTTTTAACTTTTAAACCACACTTTTGTACATGGTAACTAAAGACTCGTTTACACTACAGTAGGAACAAATCCTGGACACATATTTCCTGACTGTGCATACTATGATGCTAGTTCCTGTCGCAATAATATCCATATTCAATCACATAGACTCGGTTTGATACACTGATAACCGAATCCTTAAACGCAACTGAAAGATATCCTTAAAAAGCTATTCAACTGTTTATATAATTATGTACAAAGCTAATTAAAATTATTTAACCGCTAATCTTGCAATATTAGGCTGAAATATTGTTTAGAACTATCTAACTGTCACTACAAGTAAAAGTTTGACAGCATGACACTTACGGTGGCTTAGAGTTTAGTCAGCTAGGCACAGGCCTCTTCTCATATAAAGAAGGAACGAGCATTGATCACCACGCTTGCTCACTTGCCAATCAACCTTATTTAAATGAATGAATTTTAATCACGAGTCCATGCCTAAATTATGTGAACGAAGCATAAGAATGAGCCGAAAGCCTCCAACAATCGCCCAATAAAAGGTTGATTTAGTATATAATTAATTAAGTGTCGAGAAGGTAATTACTCGAACCCAAGGGGTATGAAAATTACAACGTATTTATCACGTTAACGGCGGTAGAAAGTGAAAACATGTTGAGGATGCAAGCGATGAGATCTTTATTGCTTAGCTTTGTCAAAATCTTTAAGCGCTTTACATTTTAATTTAGGGAAAGCTATCTTTCTTGTCACTTTTCTGGGCCAGTTGTGTGTAACGTTAGTTTTACTTATTGTATGTTCGTTTTTAATATCATAATTTAGCATTAACTAGACGGCAGTAAAAGTTTCTAAAACTCCATTTAAAATATTTTCCGAAAGATTATTTTAAGTTTATGATTATAAATGTGCCCGGTCAGTGGCAATTGGTTCGGCGAACTGTGGGTGTACATTGGTACACCTCTGCCTAACCCTTCGGGGATACAGGCGTGATGATATGTTATGTTGTGTTATGTATGATTATAAAAACTAAACTATCCTATTTTCGATCCTTACCATTTATCAAAGCTCAGCAAAATATAATGAATACTTGAACTTTGAGTTTCAGAATTAATAGTATTCGTAATTCTCTTGTATATTGAGATTAATTGTTGTTAACACAGATATTTTAGCCTAGTTTAGATAAATTTATTTGTTGCTTTCAAACTAGCATTGTTACAAATGTAAATAAATTCCACGAATTTCCAACAGGTAAATAAGTAGCTAAGTTAGTTATTTATATGTCGAATAAAATAGTATAATTATTCCATTAAGTGCATATACTGCGAATTACTAAATGAAGACTTCGAAATGAAGTTTAAAAAACATATATTTTTTTCTTCCGTTGTAAGCATCAGGTTACAGTCTCTCTCCCAATTTAAACATAATCTGGTATTCATATTTAACATAGATCGACTATTTGACCACGCTTAGGCAAACGTAGTGTAAGACGCCCCCCCGGCTAGATGGTCCGATGACCTTAAGAAGGCAGCTGGCAGTGACTGGATGCAAAGGGTGAGAGATTGTGCGCTGTGGCGCTCCTTGGGGGAAGCCTAGGTCCAGCAGTGGACTGCAACAGGCTGACATGATGACTATTCGACCTCCACAGTCCATGTATTCTACTGTTTTAAGACAAAATACTACCACTAAATAGATAAAAGACTTACCTAATAACATCAACATTCGGGTAAACTCTGATCTCGAACGAATTCTTGGTCGAATCCGGGTTCATTTTAGAAATAGCGTTGTAATGCATGTTGGCATCGATGGAGAGCTTCTCAATCCTGGTCGGAACGAACAGGCCCCTGGTGTCCTGGCCGATGATCTTCATCTGCAGCATGCAGTCCATGAAGGTCACCCAGTTGTTGACCCAGGAGAGACGGCCGCGGGTGCCCTCGACGTTGCAGCCGAGCACGCCACGGAAAAGACCGCTGGAGACAAAAAAGAAGGTTAAAATCCGGTATATATAGCAGAAATAGAAAGTAAAATTACTAGACCAATGATTACATTATTTTGAAGTAGTACCAAAATAGTGACTATTCAAAATGTTTTGGAGTAACCATGATGATGAATAACAATGTACAGGGCATATCAAAAGAGTATATACATCTAAGAGGGGTGAAGTGTACATCTGGTATAGAGTCGATTTACAAATTGATGATTCAGATGTTTTAGGCAGTGCAGGTCAAGACATTATTTCACTCCTTACCATGTTAGCGTGATGTTACGCGCTGTTAAAACTTGCCTTTATTTCTTAACACATTCTTTATGACAATTTTAAATAGGTGTATACGTAAAGTAAGCAATCAAACACAATCATCATCTAAATTTTTAGTACCTACTGAAGATACCTTTAAACATAATTCCATAAATAATTTATATTTATCTCGAGGAATAAATTTCAAAGTCGAAATAAGAATTACAAACAAAGACAATGCTCCAATTACTTATTTAAACTATTGCCCTCCGAGATATTAATTTATGAGTTTAAACGTTAAAATAAACGTTGTAACTTAAAAGATATTTCTTTATTTATTAATACACAATTAAATCTAATATAAGAACAAAAAAGATAAAAGATATTTCTTGTTTCTATCCGAATTTTAATTATAATTTGAAAGACGTCTTGTGGTCTTCTTAGTTTTACATTGAAAAGCCACGAAATAAGGATTTATAATATAAAATGAGTCTGTTTCAGGCCAATCTTAGTTTTTGTTAGAGCTAATATTTCGTTTGTTCATCATATCAAAAGTCATAATTGATAGACGTACCAAAATTGTACTGTCTGGTATAGAAAAAAAATGTTTTTCTTAGTATTTTTTTAATTATAAGTCCTATTTTATTTTCTATCCTCCAAGAAAGAGCTGTCAATTAAGTAATTTTTAATGAAAAGTAGACATTTAGGTACTTTATAATCCCTTCTTTAAGGTAACATGTTTCTTAGCTCTCAAAAATTAGATTTTAATCTGTAATAATAACTATTAAATTATATTCTTTTACTCGATCTTAGAAGATTTTTCTTCTCTAATCCGACATAACTCCATCTTTCAAAAAATTCCTCGTTTTTTTACATCTATTTCGATAATTCTCATTTTAAACCGCATGAAAAAAGGAGGAGGTATTCCATTCGACTGTACTTTTTTATGTTTTTTACCGCATTACTTTGACCGATTTTGATGATTCTTTTTTTATTTAAAGCTTGTGCTTCCCATGTGGTATTTTTACAATTAGGTCCCAATCTTTTGTAAGAGTTATTGATGGATATAAAATTACCTGTATTGGTATCCTCTAAGCCTGAGTTCCTTGTAGAAGTCCTTGGTGAGCATGTGCTTGATGTTGGGGCCGCTGACTTCGGGCAAGTTCGGCAACACTCGGTAGTCCTGGCCGACGTTCTTCTTCGCGTAGATGCGACCGGTCACGATGGATGCTCCACTCTCTACGATCTATGGAAATCATTATATTTAATCCAATATTCTGGAAAACTGACTTTAGGTTTAGGTGAAGAGAGATATTTTTTATATTGTTAGATAGTAGAATTTCACTATTATGTATCTGTGTCGGACTGGATGTCAAAGTTATTAAATGGAATGATGTGGCCAACTCAGAAAGAAAAAAAAATGTGATTAAACTATTAATTTACATGCTAAAGTAACTCTCTCTGTACGCTTTTTCAATTATACCACAGAACTGATTTTGAAAGACTTGGTAAAGAGTAAGCTTTAATCCCAAAAAAGGACATTGGCTACTTATTGTTGCGACACCCACACGGACAACTCCGCGGGCATCTAGTAGCACATAAGTCATTTGGTAAAAGTCCTTACCTCGAAGTTTCCACTGCCCTTCTGGATCATAATGATAAACTCCAGGTTTCCGTCCTTGGGAATGTTGGTGGCTCTCTGGAACCTGACGTTCTCGAAGACCACGGACACCTCAGTGTACAGCTCTCCCATCATCATACCGAGGGTCTCCCATACGAGCACCAGGTAGCCGGTAGCAGGGTATAAGTTACGACCTAGGAAGATAGTAATTTTATTAATAAATATGTGAAACATTATATACATTGCTTTAAACCCAAAGTAATTAGCACTTGTGCTATGGATTCAGAGATAAGGAAGGTATGTAAGCACTTAGATCAGAGAGTAAAGTAGTTTTTCGACATTGACTCATCTGGGCGAACTATTTTTAGATAAATATATTTCATTTTGAATAAAAATCTTGTTTTGGAAAATATTACTTACTGTCAACGACGTGTCCAGCCAAGTATTCGCAGTCCTCGTCCACGATGGACATCCTAACAGTTCTCTCTCCAGACTTCATCTTCTCTTGGGCCTTGTATGATGTTACATACCTGAAGAAACATACTACAGTTAAAAACTAAATACGAAACATATTTTGTCGGTGCTCAGAGCTTTGTGACGGGAAAATGATATCAAAATACTTTGTTTATCATTTAAAAGACTTTTTTATTTATTTTCAGACACAAAATCATAAAGAAACAACATAATATTAAAAAATCTCTGCGAGCAGACTCCTTAATTATAGTTAGATTCTCGTTCTATTTCAGTCCAAAATTCATACCAAAATAATCTAAAGTTCTCCGACTTAATAATATTTACATAAACGATACCGAAACTAATTTATTCTCTATTCCAAAACTATTAATTTTAGTTTAATATTCAGTGCTGCTAACAACAAGGTTCAAAGTCGGTTGTTTCTGAATCTGTCTAGATTTCTACAAGATTGCTTCGTGGAACAAACATACGGGTATTGTTTGTTTACTAATGTTTCTTGTTGATTTCAGTTCCAATGCTATCGGTGAAATGAAGGTCCTTTTGGGATCGGACTTTATTACTTTGGGGTATAACTTTGAACATTATTGAAATCTTTAACCAATAAAAAAATCGTAGTCTTGAAAATCAATTACGAATTTATTTGTGTGCATTATTGAAACTCTCTCCTCCTCCTCTCTCTCCTAAATTTTGCGTGCCCAACAGGGCCCACGATGTACTATATATTTTTTACTTACCACCTACTATACCATTGTGGAAAGCAAATAAAAGTTTTGAGTTTGAGTTCGAGTTTTGAGTTTGAAACATTTAACCAAAAAATATCTCAACATCTCGAAAATCAATTTTATTCGTGATGAGGAAAAGTCGTTTAAAATCCATTAAAATCAGTACAAAACGTTGCAATTCTTCAAAAGAATAATTTTATTTCGTTGTAAGAGAAACAGTGGGTCCGTGCTTCAGAAAGCCATTAATTTCTAACCAAAACCGCATTGCACCAGTTCACATCAATCATGGTAAAAATGAAACTGGTCACAGTTCTCTTTGAAAAATGTTTTCGCTAACGTGCCAGTATATTGAAGTCAATGTACAAAGTGGGTGGTATACATCACACTCGGGCGATTTGTTTGTGGCCACTTGAATGATGGCTGGCAATTAATAAACGACTCTCTTTATTGCATTTAAGTTTTGGCTGCGTTGCGAATGTGGCTTATTGGAGCTGGCGACATATGGATGGTTAACGGTTGGTGACTGAGACCAGAATTCATAAGATTCTACGATTTATTATGGTTTAAGAATATCGCAGTTAAGTATCTACTTTAGATTTGTGCAACTTAAATACCGATGGAATAAGAGATACCACAAAAAACTGCTTAAAAAATATCAGAATGTAAAGAGATAAAAATATGGATTATACTCATATTTCTATGTGAGCTTTCAAAAGTACATTGATTAAAGTTACTTTAGCAAATAAATATCTACATTCTTAATCAAATATGCATACATAAATGAGGTATAAAATAGTTACTTACCAATCTTCACTGTGTTCCCATTCAACCAGGTGGGAAAGCATGGGAGTACCCTGTGACACGGGGAATGGAATGTGCGGGTAGATGTTGGCCAGGTGCGGGTTCAGACCGGACTCGTACAGTCTGTAGAAATATACTGCATTAGCAATTGGAATAAAAACAACTATGGGCTATCCTTCATTAAACGTAAAGTCTAGACAAAAAGATCACATTTTATAAATAATGATCATGAAAAGACATATTTTTTAAGTAGACAAATAAAAATATAGGCAAAATAAATAAACATTACAGTAACTTTAATACATAAATATTATGTTATGAAATATTGGGTACTCTCTTTCAGGCCAATTTTCTACGAGCTGTTCTAAAAAACTATTGTATATCTAAAGGCATCACCTAAAATCTAGGAACACAAAAAAACGAAGGCGTTATTAATTTTTTATTTCCATTTCCAAAAAGAAGAGGCTTCTATGTTACGTTGCATGTGTGATATTCTTCTGTTAATAACAAACAGAAAAATATCATATTTAGCTATTTATAAGGCGTTCTGGTTAACATAAACCTTGACTTACTTCCCGACAGCCGTGAACAGCACTTGCACATTGTCCTTGTGGTTACGCTGGGTGAGCGCGATGTTGATGACATCCTTCTTCAGCGACCTTCGGAGGATAGCCTGCAGCAGGCCGTGTGGGGCCACCTCGATGGTGATGGCGTTGTGGTGGATCAGGCGGGCTGTCTCCTCGAACAGTACTGGACTCTGTGAGATACAGGTCAATGTGAGGATATTGTAACTGACTTCAGAAAAGGAGGAGGTTTTCAAGACCAAAAGAGAGAAGAAAAAATTGACATAGATAGGTTTGACCTCAAAAGTCCCATTTAAACATTGAATTCGGCTCTTTTTTACATATTTGTAATCAATGATGTAGTTTGATAATTTCGACCTATTTAATAATTATTATAACTATGACTTCGATCATGATTATTGGGATGACGTTTCTACTATTTTAGTTGAATTAAAAAATCTCTCGGTCCAGAAATCCGACATCCAATATTTAAACAAAACTTATTTTTCCAGACATATTTCAAAATATAATTCAAGTTAGTTTATTCGTGGTGGTATACACGTATGTAAAATAAAAGGGATATTTTATTATAATGCATCTTAACCGTTTTTTTGTAGTGATTTTGATTACATATTTCAAAACTCTTCTAAACCCTACCAACATCTAAGCTCAGAAACACTACTCACCAGTAAGTTGTTAGTGTGGTACTCAGCGGAAGACAGCGAAGCCTTCGCGTCCTTCCACTGCGCCTGAGGCACTGAGGTGGACACCCACTTCTCAGAGCGAGGCTTGGGCGAGGTGATGACTTGCTTCAGGTATTTCAATAGAGTTGGGCCTGAAACAAACAACAATGTTATATTAGCCTGTAACTAAAGATCTGTAGGGAAAATGCCCTGGCTCTGAGGTGATCGAATAAAAGGTTACGCAAGGTTTCGGTACCAGACGAGTTTATTCTTCAACGACGTTTGCCTATGTACAAATTATTATGATTTGTGTTTTATATATATGTATTATGGTTTGTGAAATCACAGACTCAGCTCGCATACTCGCTTAGAGATTATAATCGTCAGGAGACTTGCGTAGCCTTATGTGTAGGGCCTTATAGATGCATCGAGAAACAAAAAGAGCATTGATCACCATTCGACAACCCAATGAAATAAAAAAGGAATTTGGGTTGGATACGAAAGGGCCGGGTGTTGTGACCTAAATTGGGAGAGGCATATGTCTAGTAGTAGATATTAGTTCAATTGACTGATTAAGTGATCCCAAGCTTGCTCATTAAGAGTAGAGATTTTTCATTCATTAAATGGAGTTCAAAATAGACCTGTTAATTATTTATTATATGCTTTACTGAAAATGTAGACAAGAAATTGAATTCACAACTAAATTGTTTATGAAGACACTGAACATTTGTTTAAAATAAACTTATTATTTGCAACTTTGCGATTACAATACGGTTTGTAAATTCAAACTTATTTTAAGATGAAAATAACTTTGGAATTCTCAACTGAAATCTTAGTTACAAATTAAATTTGAATCAGAGAATCAACTTACTCGATTTATTTATGAAATTATTTAATATTTTCCAACGTTTTGGATCTTTGAGTAATCAAAAGGATTCATCGAATTATATAATGGGGGTTGTATTTTAAACTGCTTTTGGTACTCAGTTGTCAGATTGTATTACGGAAAATCGAATATTGAGAAATGAATTTTTTTCTTCTTCGTCTTATATTTTCCAGCCTCAGTTATTAATTGTTTGCGACTGTTTTAAACTTCGAATAATAAATAAAGTTCACACTTTTTGTTTTCTATATGGCGGTTTCATGAAGTTAGAAACGAATGATTTATATTTTTTTTAGGCATTGAGGATTAGATGAAGATATTTTTTAAGCGAATTGCAAATTTCCTCCGAAATTGAAACAATATGGGCCTATACTGCATTTTGTGTGACTTTGACGCTATGCATTATATTGTTCAACATACCGTAAAAGATCTAGACATCGTTCCTGGTTAGTCAGCGAATAAAGCAAGTTAGTCAATTTGTACTTTACTGGCAAAAAATTTAAATAAAATAAATTCTAAACCTACCAGCCTCAGAGATATAGCGCGAATGGTAAGCGATGTTTGAGCATGGGACCTCCTTAGCGAAGATGCCCTGTGACGTCAGCTTGGCTACGAAGGTTTTCATGACGTCAGCAGGACCTGAGATGGTGCTGGAGTCGGGGCCGTTGCGGCAGGCCACCTCGATCTCAGGGGGGCACATGGTCTTGATCTAAACGAAAAAGGTTGATATAATTAAAAAAAGTTACATCGGAACGTGGTAAATTGAAGTATTGTTTTTGTTGGAATAACAGGAAAATAAGTTATTTCTAAATATTCAGTACCAAACTAAAATATTGATATTTATTTTAGACATCTAAACTCCAAAGTTATTTAAGTTGCGCTAAGCTAGTTGTAAAACTCACTTGCGCTAGAGTTTAAAATAGCTTTATGTAGTCATCCCCGGATGCAATTTATTGAGAAGTCCAAAATATAACATATGCGAGTCTCTTTTTGATCAGGCGTCAACATAACAAATGCATTATCATTTTTATTATAATCCGTTTTGTTTATAGATCACCAAAATCTTTTAAATACGACTTGATTTTATGACATGATTTTACCATAAACCATAACACACAAGTAAGTAGTTTTGTTGAAATATTCATTCTTACTCATGTTCCTAGTAGTATCTTATTTACCTGGTTGTATCCAAGACCGACGGCCGCCATGGATCCCTTGATGAAGGGGGTCTCGATGGAGGCCAGCCCCCTACTGTAGGCAGACAAGATCATCTCCTCAGCCGTGAAGCAGCCGTCGGCGTAGGCGCAGCCCAGCTCGCCTACACTGTGACCTGTTGTGGACAAAATGGTTGTTTTTACTATTCAATGATATAAGGACTGTGTTATTGTCTTTTTTAATAGGTAGCTAAATATTCTCATTATGACTTTTTAGTCTATCATCTCTGCTATTTACGAGAATGTTTTTTGAAATGCCATCTGTTATGTACTTTGCCCTATTTGTTGCTACATCAAGAAGTTTATCTACTGACTTCACAATTATCCTGATTATCGCAAATAACGAATCACATAAAAAAGGCCTTATTGTACTACAATAACTAGCACAACATTAGATAACAAACATAATTTTCAAAATCATAGTAACACGATGAAGTTTAAAAATCTAAAAAAAACAGTACAAAAGATATTTGAAATCTGTAATGGAATTTTAACTTACCAATGATGTAGTCAGGTTCAATGCCAATGGTCTTCAGCACATCGGTGAGACCGATCTGTATGGCGGCGATGCCGATGAAGGAGTTCAGGATGTTGTCGTAGATCTTGGGGTCAGCATCCGTGATGATCTTGGTCAGGTTGATGCCTTTAGGTGCGAGGGCCTTGTGGCACCTGAGGGAAAGAAGTTAGGTTAGTTTGAGAAATGATGGCTGAATATGAGTGTTTTTCATTTCATCTACACAGTGATAAATAAACTAATACGTAGGTATTACACTTAAATACAAGTACATACACCTCCGCTTTGTTTTGTCTTATGATTGGTGGTCTTTAAGTACAAATTTTCTTCCCACCACTCTATATCCAAATTGACTTTTATATTAGCTTTGATATTGCTAATCTCTTCTAAGTCTTCCTTACGGATTAAGCGCATAAAATTAATATATTATTTAATGTATGAATTTCAGAAATCTAGTAGCATCTGCGCCATGCACTTTTATAGCAGGCAGCCATTGAGCAATCGCGGCAGCGTACTAAAAGGAGTTGCTTCTGACTGCTTCAATGGTAAGTCTTACTTTAAGAGCTCATAGTAACCGCACAGGTGAAGGTCTACTCACTTCTCGATAGCAGCAGCGAAGACCGGGATCCTCATGAGCTCCTTGCCCATGCCGGCCCACTGCGAGCCCATGCCGGAGTACACGAACCAGACTGGGCGGCGCACGCCAGAGAAGTATTCGATCTCGCGGGCGAGGGACACGCTCTTGGTGGGCTGGGATTCTGGAGACAAGAGAGAACTTGCTAATACAAAACCATACTATTCTTACTGGCTGTTAAGCTTTAAAGGCTGAACCGAGGACGTTTGACGGTGTGAGTTAAGTGTGGGCCCTAAAAAAGGACGTTTTGCCGTGACAACTGATAGATACGCGGGTGATGCTGCTGCAAAAGCTATTAGCTTTACAAAAAAGAATTTTGGTAGACTTAGAATGGTGAAGAATACTTTTAAAGTTGAGGAAGCCGAAAGTGCTTGCCTGATGTGGTATTTTGATCAGATGTTAGAGAAATATATAGCTTTCCTTAAAACGTATCATTAATATGGAACACAAATATATGAACATAATTTTTGATGAGGCATTTTTACAAAAACTAAGTGAGCTGTTTTTTTAACTACACGATTTTTTTTTTTTAGTAATTAAAAATTTATAGCTCGAAATACATAAAATAAGAAAGCGGAAACATCAAAGGCCTGTGATTGTTCCCAGAACGCTAAGAAAACGGGTAAAGTTATTTTTAATTAGGTCTTTAAAATTACTAGAATAGTCTGTCTTCATAAAATATGTAAATTGTACAGTGTACTCCCGTAAATTAATAGTAGAGCAAAAGTGTAAAAAGACTTGTTTATCCACACAGTAGGTAATTATTTCAAATAATAGGTGTATAACTTTACCTATGTCCAGCAGTAGCCGTCTATAGACTGAATTAGTAAATTAATGAATGAATCACAAAATATAACATTAAATTGACTTCCAAAAAGAAACTGAATAATAGATCCGTCATTAATTTGACCAGGTCTGAAGTTAAAATAGATCCGTCATTAATTTGACCAGGTCTGAAGTTTGGAAATAAAAGTTATTTGAAAAAAAACTACTTTTAACAGATTCTATCGTGGTATTCGCCTTCGCAAGTGTCATGTTCACGGGCTAGCTGTACTTGCCATGACACCTAGTAGTTAAAAGTATTTTTATTTCAATGTCTAACATTTTCGTAAAAGATATTTCTTTTCGACTTACCGAGCAAAGTGTATCCCCTAACAACATGTCCAGCGATATCATCATCATGAATAGCATGTAGCAGGCGCACCAGCTCAGCATCCACCGTCCTCGACTCCAGGTCATCCAGTATCCTGGCGACTGCTGACTCCGTGCGGCCTGACGCGCACACCAGGCGAGGGAGGTCGTCGAACGGCTTGCCGTTGTTCACCTAGTGGAGAGTCATGATGGTTAGATAGTTTTACTTCAACTGTACGACTCCAAAAAAGGAGGAGGTACTTAATTCGGATGTATTTTTCTTTTTTTTACGTTTGTTGCGACGGCACTTTTGACTGGGATTCTTTTTTCATAAAAAAAGTAAAAGACTAATTTTAAAGTTGTTTTTATATTGTTAGAATTATTATAGCAAGCGTCCGACACTGTAATGTTATTATGCAACCAATCTTACAAAAAAATTGGTTCTGCTTTTGTGCATTCCATAGTTAAACGCGTAATTAATTTGTTAAAATGTTTGCACCGAAAAACGTTTGATTTTATGTTATCAGGCTGTTTTTCATTTTCTCGAATCACTTTTGGTAACTAATATGGATGTTGACTGGGTATGAAAAGAAAAAAATAACAATATTCCCATTATTTTACTCCAGTCTCCAAGTAAATTGACGAAACTCGTAGGAAAGCCATTAAAAAGGTCGCGGCAAAGATCTTGTTAGTCTAATAATAGTAAAGGGCTCTTAGACTGTTTGGCTGAGTGGTTGGAGACTAAACTTCGTTAGACTTGTTGGAATATTTGGGTCTTTAAAATAATAACAACAATGGCTGTTAAAACATTCATGTGATAAGTTAGGACAAAATTAAATAAACAGATTTATTTAGGCTTTAAGCTTATTAAATCATATAGAAATTTTACTTTTCTCTATCAAACGGACGTTTAATATAAGACAGTTAATTATATTGCTGTCTCTATCACTTTAATGGTCACGATAGATGACATTTAAGAATGTCTTTAAATTAAGAAGTTTCAGTACATATATGGCGTACCTACATCTATCTAAGCCTTTGATTTTTATATACAGCAGAAACTTCTATCATTAAGAATCGCTTTAATATAATTTCATGATAGTTTCTTGGAACTGTCTTCCTTATCTACCTGTCCTCAACATCTGTGAATAAGATACAGATTGTTTCAGACTTTGGCAGGATACCATACGGCAATGCAGAGTGAATCGAAATTTTTACAGCTGTGCTTTTGAAAAAACAACCGTATAATGACGGGAGAAGGTACTATTTTGCACGCAAGTGCAGCTATATGGTGCATTGCTGGTAACTTGTGGCATTTATTTGAAGATTGGTTCTGTCATAAATATTATTTACGCGTTTAAAAATGTAGTAAAGTTTTTAACTGTCTGAAAAGTGAATTAAAATCACAATACATTATCTAGCACTCACTACGTAAATAAAATTTGCTACGCTCGTAGGCTAGATAAAATTGTAATATTTTTAAAAACAATAAGTAATATTTTTAGCCAAAAAATAATAAATAGTAAATATTGACTGCTCTATTCGGTACTCCAAATACTTATACAGATTAAATAATAAGTAAGTTTTAGTAGTAAATATTATAAACGTTATTTAATATAATTGTAATTTAATTAACCTCTAAATGTGTTCGTTTCAACCTTTTATGTTCAATTCGATGTCACGTAAAGTTTGTTTCAAAACAAACAACAAACTTCGCGCCAAAACCTTTTAGTTAAATATCCTTTTACAACAGTACACAACTCAAACTTAATTTATACAAGAAAACATAATAATTTTCACAATACGTAGATTTAAATTCATACTTTGTATCATGATTAGTAACTTAATACTAATGATTTTAATTTAAATTGAAACTTTTAAATATTTTTACATAAAATCATAAACTATAAATCTAAAATGACAGCTACATATATTAATAGGAGATAAAAGCAAAGGAATTTAGACATTCAGCCAACATAGTAAGTCGGAGGCAAAAGAATTCTTATTTAAATTGTGTAAAAACTATTTTTAGGTTTAAATAAATAATAAATCGTTAATGTAATTAGGCTTAGCTGTTGTTGTTACCTAACAATTATTTGTGTTGAAATGTACCGAAGTCTTATATTTTTATATAACCTTATGTAGCTTTTTTATACCGCCTTCACGCAAAATAATTTTACCAATAATCTTTAGCATGAAACCTCTAAAATGCCTTTTAAGCCCAAAATGATGAGATCCAAATAATAGAATTGTGGCTTCATTTTACTCGATGTAACATCAATGAAAACAATAGCCACAGATAATCAATAGATGGCAAAATTTGATATAACTTTGAGAAATTTTGAAAGTCGAAGGAGGCGAGTCTTTTATGGTCGGACTTCGTTAGTGCGGCTTCAAAGTAATTGATATCGGTCGTGATGGACAGAACAATTTGTTTTCGTAAATTAACAACGAGATTTTAAATAGAGAGGTTTTCGATCATGATGTTCGGTATTGGTATTTTGTTTTTGTTTTTTTTGGCTTATACCCAGAAAATATCAAATTTTGGTTTCTTTTTACTACAGTCCCAGGAGAAACATTAAGCTTAATTTAATTAAAACATATTTTCATTTCTCTGTCGACTGTCATTGTAATAACAGTTTTATTTATTTGGCCACTATCAGACAAAGGTCTTCTTTAACTAACTCGAGAATTTTCTGTTTGCAGTCGCTTTTCAAATGAGTTTGTCGACCGTATTTATAATTGTAAATTTATCATTTTACTAGACTGTAGTGGGTTTCAAAGAGGCTCCATAAAAGAAATAAGCTCAAAACCAGATAAAATATTCCAACTTTTTAGTATCTACTAACCTTATCCCTAGCGACATTCTTGAGCAGCGTATGAGCGTTAGCACCGCCGAACCCGAAGCTGTTGACTCCGGACATGCCCCTGGACCAGGGCTGCTTCTCCGTGACCACCTCCAGGCGCTTCTCAGCGAGGGCAGCGACGCCCTCACGAGCCACGTGGTAGTTTAGGTTCGGGGGGATGAAGCCGGTGCTGTAGGCGATGCACATCTAGAACAAAACATGGCGTTAGTATCATATCTTGGCACTAAATATGTGTTCAAAAAGAGGATTCCTTTCAATATTTCTAGGAAGTAATTTGTCTTGGTAATAAAAACATGTTAAAAAAGGGGATAAACATTGTAATATTTCCTTATCGGATACTGTAGTATACATGAAGCATTTTATAATTATGACATCTAGATAATCCATGTAATAATAGATAACTGATATTTATGTGTTGCATTATAAATCAAGTACAAAATAAGCTAAGTTTAATTTTCATTTCTTGCAGAAAAAATGGTCTAAATGCTAAAAAAAAATATTTTTGGTAGTGAGTTTTTCAACCCTATGTAATGAATGACATAACGTAAGTTGATGGCTTAGTAATTTAAATAGCTTTCGCAAAATCTTGTCTAAATAACTTTACATTGTTTAAAAGAAAATTCCTATTTCATTCCTATTTGTAAACTCCCATACCAGTGACAAATAACAAACTGTAGCACTGGATTGCCAAATCCGAGACCACTTCCAAAAACGATGTAAAGCAATACGTTCCTAAATCAGTTGCTTCCTTGAAGTAGCAAGCTGAGTTCATCTCAAGTCACTTGTATTAACGCAAGATGTTCTCAGAGACAGTATGGCGGGTGATAATAGATCGCATATTAATTTGCTCCGACGTATATCGTACTGAGAGATTAATGTATATTACGCTGCGTCGTTCCTTGAATTTAATGTTGCTAATTGTTTTGGTGTAGATTTTATTGGATGCATTCAGTTAGTCGTTTACTTAAGCATTAAAAAGCAATTATGGATGTATTTTTACCTAACTGTAAGGTCTGCATTTTTTAGTCTACCTATGTTTTACAAATAATAAAATTACTGTGATTGGATTATGTCACCATATATATTTTATCTAAGTAACAAATATTCTTCTTATAATATATTCGCCTTTTTTATTGGTTTAAAGAACGACAGTTTGCCCTGCAGTGGGACAATTCTGGCTCTAAATAAATAATAAATAATTTACAAAACAATAGGGTTTGAATTTTTGCAGATACTTTCAGAATCTTTCAAAAACATTTTAACTGCAAATTATAATTTAAAAATCCAATATTAATAATTAACTTGAACCAGAGTTAATTCTATTAAAACCTTCCTTGGATCCCCTCGGAATGGCGTTCAATTCCCAAGTTCCACTCTGCCGGTCTACTCAATCCTATCTCGAAAACTGTCGTGTCGTAATTAATGTTATCTTGTTTCACAAAGTTACAGTCTTCATAATATAATGTATGTATATCCTATTTACCCTTGACATTGTTTTACGAAATTACCATTTAGGGGAAGTAATTTGGAAAATAAATCGGGTAAATATAAGATTTGATCGTTAGAAATTATTTGATAGGTAAAGGAATGTCAATGGCACACCGGTATGTTTACAGATACGCCCTGTATTTGTACAGGTTGCTGACATTTGGAATCAGTTATTTTTCTTATTGTTTTTTTAGTGAAATATGATTTTGTTAACGCAATAATATTGCAATTGAAACTTAGTTATTCTCTTTAGATAAGTCCCAGACGACTCAAAAAGTATTTACTTTTCTTTTGAGGTCGACTTACTTAATAAAACATTTAGGTATCTAAGAACTAAATTGCCAACTACGATTTATGTTGCTCTATGCAATATTTTGTTATTGTTTTGTCTAACTTTTAAAAATTTTGCAAGCTGAACCTATCTTTTATTATTGTACATCCCTATTTTTCATTGATTACCCGAACTTGAAATAAAACAACGTTTTTACGGAGTTTGTCACGTGACTGTCTGCCCGTGACCCTGATACCTGCAAAGGTGTCGAAACGTCGGGACCTAAAATCTAAATAAACAGCAAAAAAATCCGTAAAAAAAGTAGTTTTATTTCAATGTTCGCCTAAACCTGTGAAACTAATATGTTACCCGAACTTTTTTTTATATACAGTTTTATTTAATTGTTACCTTAGCGATGGAGCAGAGACCGGAGGCAGGCTCGCTGTGTCCCAGGTTGGACTTGATGGAGCCGATCATGAGCGGCTCCTTGCGGCCCGTGCAGAAGATCTCGTCGATGGCCAGCAACTCTTCAGGGTCACCGACCTTCGTACCTGTACAAGGGAAAAGACGATCGTTCAATTATAAAAGTGGAATAGTAAGTTTGTTGCGCCATAAGGTAAACAGTAAAACATTTATTATTTAACAACGTAAGTAAGCAAAATGGAGTAGCCAAGTAAATATCGTAGCTTTAGTTGATTTAATCCATGTTAAACCAATCATATTTTTATTCATTTCTTACTTATTTATTCCTTGCTATGATTCATTTTAGTTAAACACAATTTGATGGTCATCACCTCAAATTTTTCGATGACTAAGCTCGTTGTAACAAGATTATCCTCCAAACCAATCGAATAACCAAATTTGAGCTGTCAACTAGCACAGCTATTCAGAATAAATTTGCCTTAATTACCACGTAGTACAATCATACATGGTGTCTATGTCCTGTGCAAATCCTAGGCCACAAAGCGAAGCCTAACACCAGTGCATCACGTTTGCATAGAATTTCAAACATTTTAGACTGTTTCGTTGCCAAATGTCGCAGTAGGCTCTTGACCTAACCCTTTTACTGCAAAACACGGTTCTCAATGGTTGAATTCTACTCGACCTGTATTGCAAGCTGTTTGCAAACTTTCGTGCAACTTTTTTGTGAAATTTTGTTTTTGCAATTCATCAAAATTTTCAATTCCTCTTATACTGGCTTTAAGCCTATTAGCTACAGCTGATGATGCTGTTTTACTGAAACCGACATTCCCTTTGGTTTTTTATCGTTTATTTAGATACTGCATTGTCTTTTCGTATTGATGCTAGATATAAGAAACAAAAATAAAGATAAGATGAGGCACATGGGTCCAGTATGTTGCAACCTTATAGCGGCATAAGTAATTCGAGAGCAGGTTACAATTAGAGAAATTGAATAAGATTAAATTATTCAGATCAAGCACTACCTTGGAAAAGCATTTTCATAATAAATCTATGTTTTCCTTCTATAAACCAGCGTTAGGTTAGTCTAAAACCAAGTTTAATTTTATTACATAAACAGAATTTAGACTTGGACCGAGGTTTAGCTCGAGTTTCTGGTATAAATGCTTTGTATCACGTTCCTGAAACAAACCGATTCCTGTAAACATTTCCTAAACGTTGATCCCGGTTACTGCAGTACGTGCGACATATTGCGCTATTGCTCCTGTTTTCTCATGGGTAAGCTGTCGCAATGTCATATACAGTAACCAAAATTAGTGATATTGTAGAACATTTTGAATTTGTATATTTTTGCCTTTTTATTATTTGCTGCTGAACTATCATTTTAGTGATAAACGCTACAATAAACTTTAATATTCGTGTATTAATTTTGCAGTACTACTAATATTTTATTAACACTACAATACTACATTATAGTATAAAAAAAAATTGGTTCAAATAAAAAAAAAATTGCGCAAACTAAGTTCGAACTTTGCAATAATGCAGTTAGCGTAGTGGCACCAGTAATCGACATGCACCAGTAATCGACACTTTATTTTTTTATTTAATAAAGTAAAGAGTAGGATACCGATTTATTTATTTGACGACACTGTAACATAGAAAGCACACTTATTACTGGCTCCCATTGACATTTGAGCGATATTTACAGTTTTATTTGAAAGTAGCGGTGTGACAACTGATTGTGGCTCGAGTACCGGCGAGAAAAACAACATTTCTTACTGAAATCGTTAACGAAGGGAGTACATGTCTTTGTTAATTATGCTAATGTATTGTAAGTTATTTGAATTTTATGAGTTTTACGGGTTTTTATAAGAACTAAAGGGTGGAATTTTGTTATAACACAAGTTCAAGATTATTTTAATTTTAGTAAAATGTTGGTGTCGATCATTGGTGTTCACAAACTGACTTTCTCCAGTTATCGACACGTGTCGATAGTAATTATTAGAAACATTTTTCATTTGATAAGTGAATATATAGCTCTTCTAACTTTGCTTCTCGGTAGATATTTGAAGTAAACTAATCAAAGTTGACCTACCAGAAATCGACAAGTGACGATTATTGGGAAATAATATGTGTCAATGATTGGTTTTAGAGATTGCTCTGAGAAAACATTATACTCCCGACCACACAGTACAGTTAGGTTCAGTGGGTCGTCTTAGGGGTGGAGGGTAGGAGTTGGAGCATACGCTTGGGCACTATGAGCACCAAAGAAAACAAAACAAAAAATAGTAAAAAAAATTGGGAGTCCTTTTTTAGTTTTTTTTTTTTTTATATAGAATTCGAGCATTTTTATTGCAGCATCTGATTAAGCTCATCTATAGAAACCATTTATGATCTTAGAAGTATGGCCCTACGACGCACAGTTTCCGACTTATGGGCCGTTTACATTAAAATGCCGTTCAAGTAAAAGGCTCATAACTCGAAAACGGTGCGTCGTGGGGCCATGTTTTCTAGAACTTAAATAGTTGCTACAGACAAGGTCAACCTAATACAAGAAAAAAATCGGAAAGATACCGAAAAAAATATTTTTTTTAAGTCCTATACAGGACTTATAAAAATTATAGTTTTTTTTTAACCATACGGTTAGGTAATAATTTTGCACGATTTGCTTTCATTATCAGTATTAAAGTACTATCATACCTGTGGTAGAAATACAATATGTATAAATTTATTGCGCTATCGTACACAAACATTACATCCGTCTTACGAATTTTCGATCAGGTCACGTGTCCTGACGCGGGTTTATCATTTTTACTCATTACAAAAAAAAAACTGTACAGCACCGCTAAAGAAGTTTTCGTCATACGAATTTTCGATCAGGTCACGTGTCCAGGGGCCCGATGTTTCTATTTTAAGTCAGTGAGTGGCAGGTATTTTCGTATCCAGATAATTTTAGTTTAATGAAAAATTTAGGTACACCTACTTGCCAATGATGACCTTGTAGGATTGCCAGTGGCTATAACAAGTGTAAAGTGCACTGGAACGTTTATTAACCTGACGCGACTTTAATTTTTTTTACCCATTACGAAAAGCCGCTAAAGAAGTGTTCAATTCAAAAATTTAAAAATTATCAACACAGACAAAATCAGAACCAAAATCAAAATCAAAAATCATTAATTTAAGTTGAGCTACAAAGTAGCACTTATCAAACGTCAAAATTTTAATAAAAAAAAGACAGCACCCTAGGGGTCGGTTCATATCCGGCGTAAAAGGCAGCGCGCAACATCGGCCGCGCAACCCCAGAACGAACAAGCACACAACTTTACATCCAACCTCCCACACCTGACGCGTCGTCGGGTCAGTGTGAAAGGCCGAATCCTCCATCATGCGCCCGCCCGCCCCAGCGCCACGCAACTGACAGCACGCCACCACCGTCAGATATGAAACGACCCCAAATCGCCCACCCTTCACCAAGTGCTAGTCAACTTGTCAATATCTTCTGTCTTGTACGAGTATTTACATGATTAATACCCATTAGTAAGAGAAACATGGTTATTGTAACAAAATATGCATACTTATTAAACAGGTAATTTTATTTTAAAGACCGACAAATGTGGTCAAATGGTGTGATTATTCGGCAAATACTCATTATAGATAATAGTCGATAACTGGGGTGTCGATAACTGGTAAGTGTCGATAACTGGGGTGTCGATGACTGGGGTGTCGATAACTGGGGTGTCGATTACTGGTAACAGTCAAATGACTAGGTGTCGGTTACTGGAGATTCTTACACTTTTTCATTTTTTTGATTTTTTTTCTTGTCTGTTTATAGCAAATAAAAATAATACATTCTATTCTTATCTCAAGAATATACCTTACCATACTCAAATGTTACTTTTGGTTTAAAAGTGACTAATATACCTTTAATTTAATAAAGAAACCCACTATGATCGATTAAGATCCTTAAAGTGTCGATCATTGGTGCCACTACGCTATTTATAAACACAACCTTTTATGGAAGGGAATATTAAAATAACCATCTAACAAAATGAAAACAAATTCCAGAGAATGATTGAAAAATATTAGATCCTAAAAATATCCTTTGTATTCCAGTGTTTGTGTTGAAACCTTCATATAGATAAGGCTATATTATTTACCTACATCCTTATCAGGTGCCTGTAACGTTTGCCTCTAGCTTAGCCGGAGAATCTAATATTTGCTACCCCTAGCTATTTGTTTAGGTGTGCTCGCCTTTCAACTGGAAGAGATCTGAGCTAGCAGATATCGAGTATGCACATAACGTCGTTAGAAATCATATTATATTTCCTGACATCCTACTAAACTAGACTAAAATCGAAGTTTTGGAATGTGAGTGGTGTTTAATTCCAAAACTGTTGCTAATTTAAACCATTCGAATAATTTTGTATAAATCCTTTTTTCCTGACTTTCTACTTTGACTGAAAACAAAATTTTGGAATGTTTTTGGTGTATCTATTCGTACAGATGTCCAATTGCAAAACTATTGCTGACTTAAACCATAAGAATCAGTATGTAAAAAAAAAACCCAAACATTTAATAGTATTCATAACACAATCATGCCAAGACCACTTTATACGAATTGCGACAGGGGCATATTAAAAAATGCATCTCCTTTCTAAAGTACTTTAAACCCCGCCTGTTTCGCGGCGATTGGATTAAATTCCGACTAGCTGGAAAACTCGCAGTAACTGTAGTAAGTAGTAAGTATATTTAAAACAGACGAAAATAATCCAGGATTAGCAACACGCTTTCACCGCGGTTGGTTGAATCCTATCCTCGGACGTTATATACAGGTTGTTGAAAACCCTGTCTGACCCAAAATGGTGGTAGGTTCACAATCACATGCCCAAATAAAATTTCTTTGGAAAATTCATGATAGTAACAATAATAATGAATTTTGAAATAACCATTTTTTACTTCGAAATTCCCTAAAAAAAAAAAACCTAGATATTTCAGGGGGCCTTTTGTTTGATCATCTGGCAGCTTCTATAACGACGGTGACTGTCTCTCTTGCCTTTTTGAGAAGTATTTTTATTTTAGGTTACATTTTTTTTCTATTTTTTTCTTACGTTAATGGAATCGGCTAGCGATACCTAACAACACCTTCACAGATCGGACAGGTTTTTCTTAACACCCTGTATATGGCCATAAATTACATATTCCGAGCAAATATTTCGAGTCAAAGATTAATGTTTCCATCATCTATCTTTAGATACAATATGGAAGTTTCGAGAACCGTTACTCTATTGTTTGAGCACGTAGATCGGTTGGGTAGGTCCAAACAGTAAGACAAGTTGAAATCGTTTTGTCGGATATTTGTCAAAGTCTTGAATTCCGGCAAACGTGTTCTGATGAATTGTGTCGTATGGAAACTAACACGACATTTTCAATTATAAGGGAATTTGTAGGCAATGATATTCTAATAAACAGATATGTTATAAGCGTGAAATCGTGAAGACTCGAAAACGTCCTAATTGGGACGTATTGCCATTAACAACAACACTATTTGTCTCTTTTTTTCTTATGGGTTTTATCGCGCTATCTCTTTTGCTCTGCCGCTGCTGCGCGGAACACTTTTTTCGATTGTTTTGTATGCGTATAACATATCTGTTTATTAAAATATCATTGTCTGTAGGTAAATAATGACTATAATTATAATTCAAGATATATTGAATATATTCGCTTGTAGATAAAAATATGTCGAAAACAAAATTACAAATAGATCCCTTAGGGAAACAAATCTGACATAGAGGTTTTAATTTAACCCAAGCTTAGGTGTTTAATCTCTCCATAATGGCGAGTGTAAATATTAAAAGCGGGTAAACAAATAAAAGTAATTGTCAAAAGTGGTGCGGCGTACTTTTGGTCGCTTTATTTTTCCCGCCAACGAGAGTTTTGAGGTTGGATGTAAGTGGTGTTGTAAATGTGAATAAAAGTAACCCAGTTCTCAAAACATTTTGAAACCCTGTTAGTTTTGCAGTAATTATTGTGAAAGGGATTTTGGAGGCTAGTGAAAAGCTTACATATTTTTTATGAACCAAAATAGTCTGTTTTCTAGTAACTCTATTACATTTATGTTTTTCATATTCCAAAAATTTGGACACGAATACCAATTATATAAAATGAAGGACAAATAATATAAAATAAATCTTTTAATATCAATGACTTTCTCTCTTAAGAATATTATAATTTGGAAAGCAATCGGCTTATATCCCGGTATTAAAATTTTACGCCTATTAACTGTTGCGATAATCAAAAAAATCCCCGTCGGAAAACCGCTTTATTTCAAAATAGGTCAGAGTACCAACGTAACAATACATTACCGTACTCTATGTACATAAGGCTCAAAATACCGGTGTGACAAGAGCAATATTTATTTCGACCGTACATTTTACCGTAGCAAAAGCGGTTAAATAAGGTTTAAACCATCGACGTATGATATGCATAGACTGCTACTATCGCTAGGTTCCCCTTGTGCCAAGCGAGAGCAGTTTTCAGTCTGATCCTAGTACATTTCGTATTTCATTTAAGTTAATTTTCGCGCAACGAGAAACTTATATAAGAAAATATCGATGGTTTTGACATTGTTAGGATAATATTTGTGTTTTAGATAGAATTTTTAAAACGGCAAGCTTCATTTTCATACATAATTCACGACAACACTTGTTCACACTAGTGCTTACGGTTTAAACTCTGATAGGCTCACTCTATAGTTTCAAATGCAACCTCGTTGGTTTAAACTCTCTTTGTTTCATAAACAATACACTCGTTTCTCAGAAGCACATTTTAATTTTATGTTAGAGTGCCCTCACTTGCTTGCGAACTTACCCAATCTTTTTTCTTTTACTCTCTAAGTTTTCACTCAACGCTTGCTTTAATGTGCTTTTTCTTTTTTCTGCAGATGCTTTGGAGTCGAGGAAAATAGCTGGGCTGTGACTAATAAGGTGTCAAGGTGTAAAGCGATAGTTGCGACACTTGCAAGTTTTTGTTCCGTTAAATTTTTGCTGTTAGATTTTTAGTACTTCAACTGTTTTTAATATTCCTATGACTTTAAGTATTATGCTGCATAATTTGAATGTCGAGCAGCTGTTGTTGTCATTGTCTAAATTTGCTATTTTTGGAAAACTATAAACTTCATTTATCAACATGTTACAAAGCATTTTATATACTACACAAACAGCTAATATTGTTCAGAGATACCGTAACATGTACCTATTGCAGAAACGGATTTTAAACTTAATCTATATTGTCATGTTAGTTAACCTTTAAAGTTTTATTAAATAATCCAGTCCTTTGACCTCGGAAGGTCCTACGGTCCTACCTTATGGAATTATGTTGTCAACCGCGTTCAGGCCGGACATATTACATAGTTTAGTCGCCGAAAGATAATAATAACAAGACAAGGCTATTCATGTTAATTACGTTTAGAATTAAATTCTCTAAAGGGCTATGCGCTGGTCCTTTAAGCCGGAAAGGGGCGCAATTCCAAAGAGTGCTGTGTAGTGATAAGGGAATGGAAACAATTATTTTAAGTAAATGCAAGACTACGAATTATTTAGTGATTGTATTATTCTACTTTTAAGTAATTTCAATACATATCCTCAAAATACTCGATAAAAAGTTTACATATTGCCAAAACATCTGTTATTGACCCAATTTGCTGTTATCATTAACTGACTTTAAGGGATGGAGGATCTCAATTTGACGGCATATTATTTGTATCATTCAATGTTTTTCGATCAATTAAATAGGTAATAAGCAATATACCCGTCTCTAGTAAATGAAGACAGTAGTAAACAGGACCTAAATCATCACAGAAAGAAGAATCACAGTCTCTATTTGGTGCCGTTACGAGGACCATGTCCTTATCAATCAATGTTAGGTTCCAAACTATCATAATTGTAATAATTCCGTTCGTGTCTTACCTGTTCCATGAGCCTCAACGAACTCCAGTATTGAAGGTGGGATGGAGCACTCCTCGTAGAACTCTCTGAGGAGCAGCTTCTGAATGTGACCAGCCGGGTATGTGATACCCTGTTCCTTGTACCCGTCGCAGTTCGTCTTGGCGTGGAGCAGTTGAGCGTATACCCTGAAAAAAAACGGTGTGATGAATTTGTGATCTTGAGGTATGTAAATAGAGTCGATTATTGCATGAATTATTTGTGATCTTGGGGTATGTAAATAAAGTCGATTATTGCGTGAATTTCAGTTCAAAAACTGGAGGCTCCATTCTTTGAATAGAATTTGACAGCTAAATATTATGAGTGGTCTACTGTGATCAGGTGTGTTATAAGAAAACTTTTGCAGTATTTATTGCTTTTATTTTTGTCTCGTTACCAGTTATGTAGCTGACAGAGTAAATAATGGTTCTTCATTCCGAGCTTTGAGCAAATTTCTTAAAAGCTACTACGTACTTTGGTAAATTAATTTAATACATTGTATGTACATCTAATTCCCACGCAATTTTATTTGTAAGTGTTTTTTGTGTTTTATTGGATCTTAAATTAAATCTAAAATATATTTATAATACCTTCTGGAGTCTTTGGCCTTCTGTAAGAAGACGACCACGATGGCTTCTGAACGAGCGTAACCGTTGGCGCTGTTGTCGAAACTCTTGCATCTACCATCGGGTGACAGCACTCCCAATCTGTTAGGAAAAGAAGAATGGATTATGTAAGTTATGTGGTAAAAAAGAGAGCTCCTTATGAAAACAAAGTGACTATGTAAAAACTTAAGCTAAATAATAACATGTCAATAAAACGTGTATTTTTCTAGCAGTTGTAAACAATTAACTTCCAATGAATAACTAAGGTTTAACTAGATTTTATAATAATATTATTTTATTTTACTGCCATACAGATTGAATGATCAGAGACGTTGTTATGTCAGAGGGACGTCAATTCTGCAATTTGAGAACCTTATAATAAGTGCGGCAGTTAGTCCGACAAGAATAAAAAGTGACACAAAAAGCACATAATTTATAGCTTCCTTACCTGGAGAACTGCAGCGACACATAAGGATGGAGACACAGGTTGGATCCGCCGACGATGGCGGAGTCGCAGTGTCCGTCGCGGATGGCTCTGAAGGCGTGCTCCAGGGCATACAGGGAGCTGGAGCAGGCACTGTCCACCGTGTACGAGGGTCCGGTCACGCCCAGCCAGTACGAGATACGGTTGGCTAACATGGCACGGGAACATCTGGAAGGAAAGGTGGTGGTCAAAGATGGTGGCTTACTTTTGGACTGAACTAAACCAGAGAGCCATTCATTTAGGAACATATACGGTAGACGCGCTTTGTGCATTTCTGTACTTAATTAAACCAATCTATCTTTAATCTGTATTATCTAGGCCTCTAGGGTAATACCACCTCCATTAAGTACAATGCATGGCAGAGAGCGTGTACTTTTGTGCATACTATGTTTACTGGTTTATTTAAGAGATTGGAAGAACAGTCGTATTAAATCCAATAAATTAAGTAGGTAGGATAATGGAAACGAATAAACAGTAATTAGTTGGCAAAACTGTCACCAGTTTTTAATAAAAAGAAATCCATAATAGTAATTATTTGAAAAACTTGTAGTTTTGACATCAATTTACTTTATGCAAAGTATTGTGTAAGCAAAATATGTTTTGATAAAAAGTTTTTACGCAAAAGCAAAGCTTTACAATATTTGAGTTTTCCATTTATATTCATATTTCTATGAATAAAATTATTCAATAGAGATTGAACAGAATTTATATGTTTCGTCTAAATTATTAAATAGAGATTGAACAGCATTTATATGTTTCGTCTATTAAAAAGCTAAAATGGAGGCATCATTTACCATTAAACTTCTAACAATATAACGAACATTGGCACAAAAGAAACAAACAGAATTACTGTGTAAAATAACTATGACAAGTTTAAAACGCTTTTGTGGCGGAGCAATTGTAGTTATGAATGTAGAATGGGTTCGAGGCGCGAAGTTGCATTTAATAGCTTTTATGCTTCACACCGATTATGGTGAAATTATTTTAATGTTTTATGTGGGTAACATTTAGTGGGAGTTGTAATGGCAACATTTAATTTTGTAGTTTAACGGGGTTATTGACTCTATACCTAACCTACCTCTTTTGATCAATTTGTTCCTTTAGAGATGGCAATATCTATTCCCGATAAAGGTTGTAAAGGTAGAAAACCTTTTGACTTTTGATATCTTATAGAGTAAGCACAATAATGAAATCCTCTCTCGATAGAAATAACTATTTCTTCTTATCTTTTGAGCATAGTTAAGATTAAAAGTCCTGCTGTAAAACCACCTTTTACTTTAAATTTCCAGAACACTTCAAAACTTTTGTCCAATCACTTCTTAAAACCGTACTTACCCGGTAATACCGAAGCCGTTGACCTGCATCTTCTCGTAGAACCATGTCTTCTCGGACTCGGAGAAGCAAGCTCCCACGAACACACCGGTCTTTGTGTCACGGAGCTCTTTGGGGTTCACACCTGGGAAAGAGAGAAAAAGTTTAAAATACATCTAGACTAAGTTTTATTACTAAAAAGGATACAGGAGGGTGAAAATTCTCTATATCAAGAAAATAGTAGTTTTTGTTAGCTGTATCATTCTCATCTTCATCCAATCAACTGCTTAATCTCTTTTAAAAAAGTTGGATTTTGTTTCCAGCCACAATTTACATTTCTTTTTTAATTCTAACAAACACATCAAATTTACCTTAGGGATATCATATTATGTCGAAACTTAACAACTCTCAAACTCAAAATATATGTATAAGTACAACAATTATTTATATGTACCATCATTGAAACTCGCACGCACCAATTACTCTCACACCTACAATCATCTCCCAATATTTTTCCACGCCGCTAAACATCAAATCAAATCTTAACAATATGAGGAAGTCAAAGTTTTCTATTGAATCTCACGTCTTTCTCGTTACCATCATAAAGATTATTGACTCCTCCAGAATATGTCGTGAACTCGTGATAATGCGAATAATGTAATATCTTCGTGAATTATTCAACAAACCTGTCATAAGGTAATCTATACCTACTTTATTAGGCTGATAAAGTTCGACGTGAAATTCCAGACGAAAATGTGGAATGAAGTGATTTTGATTAAAAATATTTTTTGTCATCTATTCGAAAAGATGGATGAAATATATAGTATATAAAATGAAAGCTATTTAGACGTAAGGAAAAATAACTAATAATAAAGGATCTTAGGATCCTACAGAAAGTATTTATCTATCTCCATAATTCTGAAAATTTTACTTGTAAAGAATCTGTCTCATTTACATATAGCTTGTTAATTAAATAATAAAAAGTATAATTTAAGTTGATTGTAAATTAGGTATAAGTATAAAATAAATGTTAGTAACGCAGAGAGACTCAGTGACCCCACAGTCAAACCATTACTACGGTTTTGTGGGGCTTAGTTTATAAGTTTTCTTACCAACATGTTTAAAAATAAATAAATAAATAAATAAAATAATAATTAACTTGTCTAGTTATAAAAGACTTGACCCAATTAAAGACAGTTAATATGATCAGATTACTTGGCTACATTTCACTTTGAAGTATCGAACTCACACTTACCCTTAAGATCCGGTCAATTAGTAAATCCAAACACACAACCAATACTAGGAATCGTGTAAACAGCGTAATTGGATAATATTTGTTCCTAAAGATACTTCATCTAAGTCTATTTCAGTTTCAAACACAAACATTCTGAGCCCTCTATAAGTAATGAGTCTCCTTTTTCCGCTTTTATCATTCAAACATCCATTTCATTCCGCAAGTCAATATCTACACCTGTCTACAGACCCTTGAGATTAGAGACTCGTCCAAACGATTCAACTACCAAAGAAAACGTGATCGAGTCCAGTTTTAAAATTTTATTATCAAATTTGAATTCGTGGGGCTGTCGCAAAGGCAATATTGAGTTATAATTACTCTGCAGAATGAAACTTTTAATGGATCCAAAGATAACGGAACATTTGTTCGCGTTTCGTTCGAGAAATGTCGCCCGAATTGCTTTATTGTGGCTCTGATAACAATTTTTATTGGTACTTTGTTGAATTATTTTTGGGGAATAAAACAAATATTTTACTGAAAGCTATATTAGTTTAATAGAACGTCCTTTAGGACATCTAACTCAAAAGATAAACGATAACATTGGCAGAGAAAATACTAGAATACTTTCTTGTAACTATATTCGAATGAGAATAAATATGAATGAATGAAAGTTTCTGATCGAAGACGTACATTCATTCGTTCACGAACTAAATCAAAGTAAATAAAGAAGGGATCGTATATTGCGTAGCATGGTCGGCTTATTATGATTAAAGTTCTAATTGCCTCGGAAAACTTCGGTAGCTAATTGAAACTAAGTTGAGTTGAGATGAGTTCAGTAGCACGGTCGAGTGTTGTGAGAAATTATGAGGTACAAGATTCGATTAATGTCTGTTCATTAACGAGATTTAGATATGGGATCATATTTAGCTTAAGACCATAATAACTTAGGCCAATAAGGGGCTTGAATTAGGCATGTGAAATATGGATGCCATAGTATTTAGTCGGACGGAAAAAGATGAGTGAAGTGGGAAAAGAGCTACCATTTTGAATTCGGATTTACCTAAAGTTAGTGAAAGAAAGAAAGATTTTTTTGAAATTCCAGTTATTAGGGCTAATCTACTAAACTAAACATAATAAAATTTCGATGACTTTATGAACCAAACAGCCATCAAAAGGGTCTGAAATTGTCCCGTGCCGGATTTAATTCATCCGAGTGGTTGCGGTTGAGACAAATTGACCTCATTACCGCCTAAGAAAGGTGGGGACGATTGAAATGCCATCGATTGAAGCCACATTGTGGGTATTAAGTGGGCTGCCTTGACACAGCCACTGATTTTTGGGAACAATTTCATGTTTACTCGAATGATTTACTTTTTGGCACAATAGTACATAGTCGAGTCTTGCTATTGTTATATCAACATTTTATTGTTTTATTATAATATCAAACCATGTTTTTCAATTAACAGTAATGTGTGAATTACTAGATTAGTTATCTATAAACAGGTTTTGAACCACTTGTCCGTAATTTTTTCATGTTATTCGTCTCATCTTATTCGTTTAGTGTTTGCGTAGTATGCATTCTGCTATTATTTATTTGATATCAAAACGTTCATTTTCCTTTTATAACAAGTGCTGTACTGGTTTTTGAATGTTAATTTGTAAGCATTTGGACTTTTCAATTTTCTACTAATTTCGACAATCCTTTACCCTTAAATAAAGCTGGTTAGGTAGTTGCGTACTCTAGTTTATAGAACAAAAATTGCTAGTATGAATCTATGTCAATTGAAATACCGCTACGGTGTGATACGCGGAACTTTAAAAGTTAACCAGAATCAATGTAACTGATTGCGAGGGAGGGCTTCTGGGCTGGTTAGGCTGGCTTCCCGAAATGTTCGCGTTTTCCACCCGACTGAGCACGTCTTGACGCACCGTACTTTAATCTTAACTTACTGTATATTGGATTTTTATCAACCTTATAACTACATCCAACGATTTGCCACTGAACAATTTGGTTAAAAGCTACTTTTCATCAAGGATTCTTGAATTTTCTTTTTCTATTCGCTGTAAATTTTTGGGAGTTAACCCTTCAGTTCAAGATTAGATTGATCATCTCTTCAGAATGGTTGATCATTTTAATTTATTTTCAAATCTACTGATCACGACTGTGATTGATTGACCAAAAGACTAACAACCAATTAGGTTTGACAGATGATTTTTGAGTTGATAAACCATTCAACCCCTGGAGCAATTCTATCAGAAAATAACATTATAGATAGATAGATATATTAATATGAAAATGCTTACCAGCATCAATAACAGCTTCATAAGCCTTTTCTAGTAGGATCCTGCACATAGGGTCCATGGTGTGAGCCTGTTTGTAATGCACTCCGAAGAAGGAGGCGTCGAACTTGTTGACATTGTTGATCTTTCCGGTACGCTGCGGGATCTCGGGGTGAGCCAGCTTCCAACGACGAGCGTCTCCGGAGATGAGGTCCACCTAGCGGTACGTAACAAGCAATGTATCTTTAAAAATATATTTACTCAGCTTATGGTGATGATAATGAGGCTTAAGCTCTGTACCCCTATCCCAACGATGCTTTAGTTTCTTAAAATACATAGTGGACCAAGAGACATATTATTATATTAATCAGATATGAACTGATCAGTAAATGGATCTTGATTGAAAAAATGCACCATTATTTCTCAATTTTGAAGCATAATTCGAAATATATTTTAATTTGGTCTTCTTGAAACTAAATTTTACTGATAGGTTCTTTATATACTGCTGCATCCAGGACCATAGCTCCTATACCCAAATGCATTATTATATATATATATTTGAAAAATGTGCATTATATCTTGAATGGCTATCTTAAGTATGAGAATATTAAAGATAGCCATTGTATAACAGGCAATGTATGTTTTAGATGCTAAACACTGAAAATAAGTAGCTACATCTCACTGACCTTATTAAAAAGGTTTTCTTGCAGATGTATGACGGAGTCGGAGTCGGGGAAGTAGCCCGAGACCCCGCTGATGAGCACCTCGTCTCCGGGGGGAGGATGCGAGAGCCGGTGGCCCGATGTCAGCCTGTCCTCCGCTATTGTTGTCGGCGCCATCTTCGGAAATCAAAACACTTTTAGAAGACATCCAATGAGAGACGGAAAAGTGAAGAGACAAACTTGACTCCTAAGGTCTGGCCCATTCTAGCACGGGACGGAAATGCTTAAAATAGGTAGAACCCACTGCAACGCATTCCGTTACAATACGGGTTTATTAGACTAGATTGATTGGGTAAGTGCTATTGCGACGCATAAGTGTTTAACCCCTGTCGATGGTATATGGATTATAAAGTTTATTGTACTGTTCTAAGTGTTAAGTTGATAGTCTACAATACTAAAACTTGTGGTTTAAGTATTTTAGTTTTACTTTTGGTCATAGTAGTGCGACATTGCTTTTAGAACTTAATTAAAAAAAAGAAACGGTATTAGTTTTATGGTTAAACAACCATATACAATAAACTTTCACAAAAATCCCAAAATTAATGTCACCATACGGTCTATTGCCTACTACTGTATTCCAGAATATATAATTCTCCATTCATTCCCGCCATCCTTAATTGATACAACATCGTCGAAAACCTTTTTCCTCGATTCAATTATCGTGTATTTCCAACCAATCGAATTGCCTTGCAAATATCATTTGTTGTGTTTCGGTGCATACGTCAAGGAATATGTTTTCCTTTAATTAACTTGTTAAATTAACAAACTTCCACTGTGAACCACGGGGCAACAGTAATTTAAATATAGACTTCACTTTAAATATTTTGAATAACGCATTAATATTTAATTTCGTGCTGTTACATAAACATCGAGTAGGGCTATCTATCCTAGTGATTGATTTATAGATTAAATGGATATATTTTACTGAATTATAATTAAGTTGAACTTGGTAACAAATGTTATCTATCTATCATTATGTAAAGTAGATCTATTTGCCTAAAACTGTGCACTGCGGTTTTACCGGCGTGAGTACATAGTCCCCGTTTCAGATGATGATTATATTTATTATGTTATTCGGGGTGGCCACAAACCAAACAAATTAAAGATCATGAAAATCGGCCAACCTGTTCTTCAATTATAGATGGATTTACTAACCCGATATCTTTTCAAATACTAATTTTATTGAAACCAATATTTACCAATATTTTACCATCCAATTTTAATAACAATAACAAATATATTCAAGTTATCATTAACAGCTATCTTTAACTTATTTGCTACAACCGAAAACACCGCTCAAATCAATTTCCCAATCACACCCATAGGATAATTAAACACACATTCCCATACCTTAATGAATATATATCTGGTATTCATATCGGTTCTGTAATCAAGAACGGCGGACATTCTCGGGGTGCGTGTACCAGTACGTTTTAATATTCATTGAGCTACACATTTTTTCCCGAACGCGTTTTGCTTGACAATGGTAACCCTATGTCAAAGTTACATTGAAAAATACCTTCAAAGTTTGTTAAAATCGGTTTTCTGTTATTTATTGTTTTATTTGATTTGTTTAAGTGTAGATTTTAAATGCAGGTCTTGTCTTTTCAGAAACATTTTTTTTAAGATCGAATTCTCAGGTTACAGTTTAAAATGTATGTCAGACCTTGTTTTATCTCTATTTCAGTTTTTCCGGTTTAGCGTAATTATGAACTGTTGGGAAGCTTCATAGATATAAACGCGGTCATATTTCTAATAACAATAAATATTGTACCTAACCCTTTCAAAACTATGTTGGGGTCGGTTTCTTGCCTCTACTGAATACTAATATCAAACATATTAATGGATAATAAATTTATTTAACTTGTGTAACGGTCCATATTATTTAATAATTAATAATATTTTTGCTAGAAAGTCCAAAATATAAGCAAATATACTTCACATTGATCCATAAAATCACGGATTCGTGACTCTAGTTGTTTAAATTGACGTCTAATATTCTATTAACTTTCTAACTAAAGACTGAAAAGGTAGCTAAGAAATGAAGCCTACAACTATTCCATCAAAGACTATAATAACGTATTTAATAGGATTAAGATCTCGACTGGGACTTGCTAAGGCAGCAGCACTAATCCGTAGCACTAAGTCCCAGAGCCGAGTAAACGGTCTAGCTTGAGGTCCCTTTGTAGAGAATTATCTGTTAAGAGTATTTCCGTTACAGTATTATAAATAAATAGAATAGCATAAAGTAATTTATTGTTTGTTATTACATTATGCCTTGTTGGCCTAGTGGCGCTAAGCGCGACTGCTACGCTAAAGGTCTTGGGTTCGATTCCCTAGTCGGCCAAGGTAATATTGGCTTTTTCTATGAAATTCTCAGTAGCAGGTCGGAGTTTGGACTCGTGCCCGGTTAGTGGCAATAGGCTCGCCCCCTATTACATGGGAACTAAGCATTCCGGCGAACTGTGGGTGTCCATTGGTACACCTCTGCCTAACCCTTCGGGGATACAGGCGTGATGGTATGTTATGTTATGTATTATTACATTATTTCTTAGGATAAAAAAGATTTAACATGGGAGATATGAGTAACAGTGAATTGAATAGAACTGAATGTTCTTGGTTAAAGATTTTCTCTAGATTCTTGATTCAGAAAATAAAAGGTTTTGTTCTGTTTTGTTGCTCTTTAGACCTACTTAAATGTAAAAAAGTGTTATGTAATGAAGCTGAATGCTTGTATATTAGACGCATTGAGGTTTTTAATTTTAATTTAGTACCTAACTGCATTTTCATTTTTGTAAGTCTGGGTATCCATTTGTGTGGTCCAAACTTGTTTTATTATAGGTTCCTTAGTGCAGCACGTGGTATCCACAGCTTTAAATAACACCTATGTTAAATAAATAATAATTATTCTAGAATACAATTCAAATAAACCAATCCAATACCTTTTTCTACAAAATACGTTTGAAAAGATTTAAAATAAACAATTAAACGATGAATTGTTTATACATTAGAAATATATTCAATTGTTCGATAAACAACATTTTATATTCAATCATGATGCTAATGACGTGAGTATTTGACCTGGGGTTACTGTAGCTCGATATCATTAACTGAACCTTATATTGTTTAAAGGTGGTGATAGACTAGAGCATTTTAGTAAATGTTATATTGTTTGCAAAATAGACGGGACCGATTTATTTCTATATTCTAGCATCTCATTTGCTTCGAGCTTTTTTCAGAGCCGAGCCAATTTGTTATTGTCATCATCGCATTTGATGGTATAGGGGAATTTTAACCGACTTTAAAATTAGCACTTTCTCAATTCGTCTGTATGTTTGTTACACAATATACAAAAATCCGATCAAAAAAAAAAGGTTTGTGTTTCGATAGGTGGTCCATTACAATTCCCTTGATTTTGGTTCCGTATTTCATTTATGTGTTAAAATTATTTGACGCAAATTAACTAGAGCAAGCACTTAAATGATCGTGAAAGTTTCCGAATGATGTTTGCCTGTAATCATTGTTCAGTTCAACAAATTGAAAACCCACGAATGTTCGGTGTTCTGTTACAAGTGAACGCTCTAGTCTATCATCACCTTTAAACATAAAACATACGCATGTATTCGTTAGGTATTTCAGTTGTATAGTTGACATTGAATTATTTAATTAATGAACCTCGATGTTAGTCGGGAAGGCCTAATGGTTGCTAAATAATTTGGCATTGTAAGTTATACTTGAAATTATAATGTTGTTTGTTATTCCAGACTTCGGGGCAAGTTTGGTGTCGTAATTGTGATCAATGTTATATGCCTATATCATAATAATTACAGGTTTTAGTCGAATAAATTGTTATAATTGGCTAGTTTATGTCACTTTTTGAATGTAGGTATACAAGTATGTCTGGTCTAAATGGTCTGGCCATTTAAAAAGAAAAATCTTGGTTTTTCCAACTTTATATTTTTCCATTATCAATCTCAAAAGTTTCTATACATAAAAAAACTTTTCTAAATTAATCTGATAACTATCCATTTTAAGGCTAAATCTACAGTTATCTAATGACAGGTCAATGTACTAATTAAAAAAACCGATGAGGTGAAAGTATTTACATAATTTACGTTTATTAAAGAGTTATTAACACCCAAGTGTGTACTTTTTTACGAACTGCGTACTTTGGCTCGAATTAATATAAAAGCTAAGCTATAAAAAACAACTTGCGTAATAACAACTTTGTACAACCGAGAACTATTTATGAAACATTAAATATACCGATTGTAATGCATTTATACTTTTGACAAAAAAGAACTATCAAGTAATCAATAAAGAATGTTCAAATATCACGAATAAAAGCAAAGACTTAGATTATAGAGCAACAATTATAAAAATACTTCGAAATATTACAGTAAAATCTTTTTAGTTTTTCATCACTATTATTTTTTAAGCTAACAGTAGGTACCTACAGTAAAATATCGTAAAGGGTAAAGAACCAAAATTAAATTAACACAGTATTTAATAGTGGTTAAACAAAATTGCCTATTGAGCGTCAAATATTTTATAACTTTTAGACATTCTGTAAATGAAAGGATTGTATAGCATATCTATAATATTTCGCCTCTTACTTTCAAATTATCAATCATAATTAGATGCAAAAGTTATGCGTAACGTTTCAGATAAGCTAGGCAAGGACACGTAGAATCATTGAATTCCGTTCAATAGACCGTATTCAAAACTTATGGTATAAAGACAGGAAAGAAATAACACCATAAAACAATAGTTTAATATTAGGAATTTAAGCTTTTCAACTTTAGATTTTAACCCTAAATTCTGATTAAATTGACAATTTAATTAATTTACGTAATTAGATTTCATAATATTTTAAATGAGTTAATCCAAAAGTCAAAATTCCAAATTCTCCATTGCACTTCAAACACAATTTTCGAAATCACTTTTGAATAAAATTCAAAGAACTTATCTAGTATTTAGAACTTGCACATACCTTTGTATTTTCCTGAAATATATAAAGTCACTGTCGATGTTCGAACCTGAAACGTGGGCACCGGCTGCCGACAACCACTCGTCTGGTCCTATGACGATACCAACGTACTATATAAAATGAACAATTAAAAAAAATATAATATACAGGGTGTTGTAAAGTTGAGCGATCGATGTTAGAACAAAGTCTAGGTGTTCAACTGGAGTGTTTTTTTGTGAAATCGTAGGATAGTAAGATGAGTTTGCCTAAAAAGAAAATTGTATATTTTTGTCTGGTATAATATGATTAGTAACATACATAACACAATAGTTTTTCTAGTTAACTAAACAAAGTGATATGCATGATTATATTTGTACATTAACAAAACTTTTTACTTAAAATATACCTTCTTCCTCTCATGTTATATTTTATCTCTAATTTTATTCCAATAATATCGCCAATAATACATTTATATACCAACTAGCTTTTGGCCAAAGCACCATGCAAGTGGCGGTTGTTTTTTCGTCATCATTTACTTTAGACTTAAAATAAAGTCCCGACCGATTGTCTCCTCAATGCATAATATTTAATATCTGGTAACGTATTTCATATCATATCTAACTTTAATCAATCTTTAACTTTGCATTACAGTTCCGATCAAAGTTAGTTCCCCAAAGTTTCGTTGATCCCTCAACATTGTCCGTTGTCACGTTTTTGGCGCTAAATGTAAGATGTCGTGCCTTGGAGGCTATCCCGTCAATCGGGCTTTCAATAAAGCCTACTGTATGTATAGGAATTTGCTAATTTTGACTTTCATACTATTTATAACCTTTAGATTTATTTGTATTACCTCAAAAGCCAGTACTAAGTAATTATAACCTTTCGTCTTAATTTTATTACCTAAAAAACTTTGCTAGTTAAGAAATATTGTTTTGTCAAGTTGCTTTGAGCGACTGAGACTTTTAATGTCTAGTATATCAAAAATAGGCCATTTCAACAAAAATAGTCTTAAACTCACTGAATTTCTACATATTGTATTGTAAGTTGGATCTTATAAGTTTAATCTATGCCATGAACTTCGAAAAAGTAAAATGCCTTAAAATAGAAAAAGAAAATTATGTGTCTCAGTTTTTTCTACACACTACAAATTCAAGTTTTTTTTTACTTTACACAATTTTAGACTTCTATTCTACCTTTTACGATGCTAAAATTTGACTAAAGCGTCGACACATTTTTAATAGACTTTCTTACAGAAACGTGCTACAAAGACACTTATGTGTTAAATTGTATTACTTATTGTAATATCATTATGAGGGGTTGTTAACTGGCGCCTGCAGGCTATACGCGGGTTCGTACCAAATAGAAGAAGAGTTATATGAAACGACTTGTACGATACCATATTGAGTGAAAATATGTCGCAAGTTATATCTCATACAAAATATTTTGTATCGAATAAACAAAAAGAGCTCTTTCTCAAACTCATGTTTCAAAGCAGTGATTATTTTTATTCGATTCGTACGTTCTAATCATACAGATACAGGCGTGTAGAGTTGGTAATCGAAAAATCTGGGTACATTCAATAGTGCTCATATTAACATAACATATCATCACGCCTGAACCCTCAAAGGGTTTACCAATGAACACCCACAGGTCGCCGATATGTTTAATCCCAGTCTCAGATTAGGCCAACGAGGCAGTCAAAAGTTAATATTAGCATTAAAAAAATGAAAAACTCAAGTTGCTTCTTATGTCTAGATATTTGTCTAGTTTAATTATTGTCTTAAGAACTTAAACTTAGAAACTGCAAACAACAACCTGTATATAAGTTTTATTATTTTGGTAATAAAGTCCTTTCACAGTTCAGTTCCATTTTGGGTAATTTACAAAACGTCGAGAATCTGTTTGTACAGCTACAACAAATCAAACAATTTAGGATATCACTGTCAATTCGATATCAAAATTATTTGTATTTTACAGTTACGAATTTGATTTCATAAATTCTACGCTAAATTTAAATTGTTTCAATATTTCGAATACCATTAAAATATCACTGCAAATTCTTTTAATATAGGTACATTTACATCATTTGATTGACAATGTAGAAACTAATTAAAATATAATATCGGTTAAAAGCGTAAATCATTTAGTCAGAATATTTGTATACTTTTCCACGTAACACTAAACTATTTACATTCCCCGAAGTATGCATTTAAATTCAAAGTTAAAACAAAATATATACTAAATTGATTTCAGCGTAGCTTATCTGACCATTGAACACGTCACAATTTAGGGTTCATCTCACCTACCTTGGAGCTAGCATTCCATTTTGAACTTTATGTATCTACAACGGTAAGTTCCAAATCGCACCGCAGCTTTGTGTGAAAGAATTCACAGCTCTTGTCTTCCCCTCAGCTGGGCAAAGGTCTCCACTCTAAGTTCCTGTGCCGGCCTCATCCAGACTCAACCCGAGACTTTAACTATGTCGTCAATCCATCTTTCTCCCGGGCGACCAACGCTTTTTTTTGCCTTGGCCACAATTCTGTAACCGCCTGAACACAATTTTTCTCAAAAACTAGACATTATGCAAAAAGTCTATATACTTCGCTCTCGAACCGCAACAATTACGGCATTATAAATGCTTTGTTTGTAAATGAGTTGTTTTCAGTTGGTATGGAAGCATCCCCTGACCCGCCGATCGTATTACCATAAGCTAGCGGCATTTGACCATATTATACTAATACATTACCACTGCATTTACCATTGTTCTGATAATACGTTAGGTCAAGAGTAAACTATGAGGGTAACGGTAAATTGCAAATGATTTACCGTCTAGTTCCATTAAGATACAGGATTAAATGACCTGTAGGTTTTACCTGTAAGGAGTCCAACATGCCATCTTCAAATTTTTGTAGTTTACTAGTAGAAGAGTCCATATAGTAAGGTAAATGTTAGACTCAATGAATCTTCAATGAATAAAGCACATTCACATAGGTTGACTGGAAGGGATCAAAATTAGTGATAGGACATCGGGTACATCGGCCATCGTACCCTCTGTTGAAATTGTCTTTTTGACTCTGTTCCTTGGTATACAATAAAGATATTTTTATTTATGTACTCCTTTCAACGGTCGAAAAAACTCATACTTTTGGATGCACCCAAATCTGTCTCAAACTTTTGATTGCATCTGTGTATTACGATTTGTTAATTAAGTCTTTAAAGGAAGTCTTACATGGTTAAATTGTTAGCTATTGGGGACTTTAAAGAGTCCGTGACCCCTGAGTTTGTTTCGACATTTTTTCGCAGATTAGTCAGTCAGGAAATTACGAATCGAGTGAGCCTTCTGTAAAACTAATGTTATTTCTTTTGTAGTTGCAAATGTTTTCTTATTTAGTTTCTCACTCACTGTTGGGCAAAGGTCTACCGTATCTGACTCCATACTTTTCTGTCTTGAGCCACATGACACAAAGCACCTAAGAAGCGATCGATGTCATCTCGCCACCGTCTCCTCGGCCTGCCTCGTCTGTGAGTTCCGGTATTAAGGACCCACTCAGTAGCTATTTTCATCCACCTGTCCGGAGCCATACGGCTAAGATTTTCTTTTAATTTTGTTGTTTTAATGCACCAAGTATACGCAGATTATCTCAAAGATTTCCACGCATAAGCTTAAACTCCTGGCATTACCCATAGCTAAGAAAGTGTGTTTATTGTGATAAACAAACTCTAAGCAAGTTGTTTCGGCGCAAACTATAACAAGTTGGGAACTTAACTTTGATTACATTACTTGGGAGCAGGTGATTTGCTAATGCATAAGTTATTGCTTAAAACGGGAACAGGTGTGAAGCTCACATATGTTTAATTAAGATAATTATGAGTGATAAATTCATATAAAAACAGAATTGAATAAAAAAAACCAACTGCAGTATCGATTGAGATTAAATTTGTATGGAATCTTCTCTGAAATAAAAGAAAACCCTATAGGTATATGAAAAATCTGAATTTAATAAATCAATCTACAATTGCCGTAGGTATCGCATAACACACATACCAATATAAAAAAATATATATTGACATTAAAACTAATGAGATGGTTACTTTTGAGTGAAAATACGAGCACATATTAATCTAGGCTGTTTATTTATACTACACTAAGTATTAATTTATATTTACCAAACATTGAAACCAAACACTTGAGACACCCACAATTAGAACAAATATTAATTATGGATCACACATATTTGTCTAATGTTCGGATGATGTCATTACATTGATCAGGAATCTGTCTGTCAAACGAGTTGTTCTTAGGTAGGTATTGAAGAAATTAAAATTGATACTGAATATTATTGAAACAGACTTCTAGCATAAACATGATTGATGATAATGAGATGGTGATGATTTTATTATTTTTATGTAAATTCTTATGTTTTGTTTTATAGCTACACACTGTGTCTATGTCCCTTTTTAATTGTTTCCAGTCACAGGTCTGCTGGAGGAACTTTCACATGAAATAAGCAGTACTTTTGTACCTATTTATACTATATATGTTTATTTTTTATGTCTGTTTTGTGTACAAAAACTTATAAATAAATAAATGATTTCTAAATACATTTCGATATAAAGATAAATTCACTGTAATTTCTAAAACAGTCTTAGAAACAATATTATTTAAACGAAATGTTAATAATGAATAAATATTTATTCACAATACAATATTATTCGACATTACTTTGGTTGCTTACTCCTTTAGTTTAGTCTAATAAATATTTATTAAAATATAGCTTTTTAGGGATGACTTAGTCGCATACCGCGAGGGCTGGTTCGAGGCGGCGCAGGATAGGGTAGTATGGAAGGAATTGGGGGAGGCCTTTGCCCAGCAGTGGGACAGTAAAGGCTAGGGAAAAAAAAATGATGGAGTTTTTTGGGTAACTCCATCTACGTAGCAGTAACATTACTCGTGGTAACATTGTTAATCTTATGCTAGTGTAGTAAGGTTAAGCTCTGTTGTTAACTTTTGTCTCGTAAGGTAGACATTACTGCTGAAATAGAAACAGCTTTCCACTTTATCATAAAAATAACTTCAGTAAGAGTAAATTTAATAATGAAAATATGTGTTTTCTGAAGGCCGGCAACGCCTGTCATAACAAATGACGTTGGTAGAGTGACGATATGTTCATGAGCGGTACAGTTCTGGTGTTTAATTAACTTAAAGCTAGTGTTTATCATTTTCTTCTACATACAAAAAATGAATTGCTTATCGTTAGTCTCGCCAAAACTCGAAAACGTTTGGCTAATTTTGGTATTTTATTATTTTTGGAAGTCCAGAAAAGGTTTAAAAGGTGAGATATATGAAAAACTTCGGAATTAAATAAAAATAAAAACAATTATAAAAGTTTAGGCTGTTATCTATCGATTGAGGCAGAACGATATCTGCTGGGGCAGCTTGTATAACATAAAAATGACAAGAAACAAACAGACAAATTAAAATTCCAAATATTACCAAGAATGATTCCAAACACAAGGAAAGTATAATCAACCTATTTTCCGGAATACAATTTAGAAAATACAACGATCACTCGCTTTTGATAATACCTTTACTCAAACCGTATAAAATAAATGTTATTCGCGAAATTCTACAAAACGAAATTGATATTCCGTTGTAATTTGTTTAATGACGTCATCGTCAGGGTAATAAATAGAATAATTATAATTGTGTTTCTTGATTCGTGAAAGACTGACCTGTTGGTTCAGTGGTTAGTGACACTGACTGCTGTACTAAGGTCGTAGGTTCGATTCCCACTCAGGACAAAACTTTGTGTTATGAGCTTAATTAGTTTTTCTGTGCCTGGGTGCAATTTGTCTACATGTATACATTTAGAGGTACATCAGTTTGTTTATCAGTTGTTTGGGTGCCATAGTACAAGCTCTGCCTTGTTTGTGATGAGATAACCGCGTGTGAGTTGTCCAAAGGCATCATCGGCATATATTCCAACTCACACACGGTTATCAGGTCTCAAGCTAAGCAGAGCTTGTGTAATGGTAATCAGACAACTGATAAACATACTTATATATTTCTAAATATATACTGTCATATTATATAAATTACACAGAGACACAGAACAAATGATCGTGCTCATCACACAAAGAATTGTCCTGGGTGGAAACCGAACCCACGACCTCCGGTCACTAACCACTAGACCAATAGGCCCGTCATTATATTATTAAAGGTATTTTCTCTGGTTGGAGATGATAAGGTTGAATAAAAATGCAGGAACGCGGAAGCAAGGAGCAAAGGGGTTATCTTTGTACCAAGTCATGTGAGGTTTAATCAATATTATCAGTAGACGCAGGTTGGATTCTTTCCTTTTGACTGAAGGTTCCAGCCCTTTGTTACATGTTCTTTATTGGTTTAAAATTCTTTGATCAATTTTGATGTCGAAGATGCCTGGGTGAAAGGCTGGTTACCTACGCACGAGTTGAAATACTGAAAACTTAATATAAACGCTAAAATATACCAACTTGATATTTTTTTTGGACAAAAATTACACTTTTATCTACTCTCTCTGTAGGTATAGGATATAAGAATAATATATATTGTATTCAGTAGGTACGAGATGCCTAAAAACTTGAAGAAAAAGATACTAGGCTTTTGTCATCTGTCATAATTCAATAAAACCACAAAGGCTAGGCCACATCTCAGATAAAATAAATTACTCGGTGACCTTTATATAGGAGTAGGAGTATCTTTCAAATGAGCCTACTAAATATTTAAATGAAACAACAACAATATTATTTATTACACACAAATGTTAAAAATCGACTTCAAAGTAAGTATTAATTATTTCAAATTAGAAAAAAATCAACGAAAATCTTTTAACAAGTAATAGTGCCTATAAAAGTTGAGCTTTACAATCGATTTCTCGATTCAGAACTGCTGATCATGATAATCCCATGGTCTCCTATCTCTGGCAAGTATATCTTTTTGTATTTTTTTTTTCTTGTGGGTATATACCTTCAAAATAAATAAAAATATTTTATTGACATAAAAAGGCGGTACATTTATATTTGAAACCCTGACTCCTGAGCTAGGTGAGACCTGTGTGACAGGAGTCAGTGTCTTCACCCATTTTAGGAACTTACGATACAATTAAAATGCCATAAAATATAAATTAATTTTGCTAAATAAAATTAAACATGCATGCTCTTATATGGTGTATACATACGTAGGTTTGGCTGAGAATGGGGTGTGTGTGTGTATGTGTGTGTGTGTGTGTGTGTGTGTGTGTGTGTGTGTGTGTGTGTCAATGTGTGTGATTATTGGAGTTTATGTATTCATATGTTGAGAGAAGTTACATGTGATCTTTAATTAACTTTTCCGTCTGTAGGTAATCCAGTGTTTGTAGCCATGAGTTTAGTTTTTTCTTAGTTTTATTTTTTGTTAGTGGGTTAAAGTTGAGAATACTGTTTATTTTATTATATAAATAAGTAGATAGGAATAGTCGCTGCCGTCGAGCGGATGCAGTCTTGCATTTGACTGTACTACATACCTTACCAACAGTTCTCTTATGTTTAATTGTGTGATTTACCGGTGTTATTTCATGTTGTTTTAAAATAAGATTGAGAAGGTAAAGTTGTCTCACTGTAAGGACTTGGCATCCTGCATATAGGGTTTTTGTAGGGAACCGGTACGGCTTGAAGGTCATTACTTTTAACAAAGATCGTTGGGCTCTCTCGAGGCGTATCATAAAAGTTTTACAAGCACCTCCCCATGCTGTAATACAGTAACCCACGATTGACTGTGCTAGTGCCAAATACACAGTACGGAGAAGCTTAAAATCGGCCACTTCTCGTAGTTTTTTAAACGCCCATATAAGTTTTCTAACACGGGAAGAGGTTAGTTCAATGTGGGGACGCCAACTGAGTCCCTCGTCCAGTATCACTCCCAGGTACTTCATTGTTTTTTGTTGTGTGATTGGAAGACATGTGCATGGAATATTTTTATTAGGGTCGTCGCAGGAGTGTGCTTTGAGATTTATTACTGGAGGTCTGGTTTTGGCAAAAGAAAATTGCAGAAATGAGGTTTTCGAGATGTTGAGGGTCAGTAAATTAGCTTCCAGCCAGTGGATAACTTTACGTAAGCCTGTCTCCGCAGCTTCACGTGCCACGTTCCAATGTTCCCCGTGAAATATCAGTACGGTGTCGTCAGCATAGCTGAAAATTTTGCCGTTAGTAAGCGATTGCTGACATAGGTCATTCACGTAAACCAAGAAAAGACTGGGAGACAGACAGCTACCCTGAGGCACACCGTAGTCAACTTTGGCTTCATTGCTAGTGACTTCACCAATCTTTACTTTTTGTGTCCGATCCATGAGGAAGTCTGCAAATATGCTAAGCGCCCTACCCCGGATTCCAGCATGTTCTAGCTTGTTCACAAGGGTTGGAACACAGACGGTGTCAAACGCTTTAGCCAGGTCCAAGAAAACACCTAGACATTTATGCTTAGCATCAAGTCTCTCAGTCACGTAATCAACGAGTTCATTAACTGCATCTGCGGTGCTTTTCTTGGACCTAAAGCCGAATTGTGTATCCGATATTATTTTATAGTCCTCTAAATATTTCATTAGTCTACGGTTCAACAATTTTTCCAATATTTTTGATAGTGCTGATAGGACTGAGATTGGCCTATAATTTTTGACATCGTCCTCGCTCCCGCCCTTGTGAACAGGTGTGATTATAGATTTTTTAAAGATTCGAGGGAAAACACCTTGTTCAAAGCAGGCTTCAAAAAGTTTAGTAATAGGTGGAACTAGTACTTCTTTACCCAGCTTAAGGAGTTTTGCCGGAATAGAGTCCCATCCTGTGGCACAATCATTTTTTAAGTTGTTAATGACTGCCTCTACTTCAGCCTCGTCCGGAGAAAGTAGTACCATAGAATCACACGCAGAGGGTATCTGAAAACTGTATGGCGCCGGGGTAGAATTTTGGTTCTTTATAATGATGCTGTTTGCTAATTGCTTACCGATGTTCGAAAAATAGTGGTTTATTTGGTCAATGGTATTAGGCGCATTCTCCACTTCAACGGCTGGTAGGAGTTTGTCAGCCGATTTTTGTTTCTGGTTTTTGTTGGTAATGGTTTTTATAATATTCCATGTTTCTTTATTGCTTTTTGAGGATTTTAAAGTGGACCTTTCGTAGGCGTTTTTTAATTTCCTAAGTAACAAATTACAATGATTCCTATATCTTTTATAAGACAACTCAATGATACCGTTTTTTGGGTCTGCCAGGACTTTTAGGTGAAGGTTATCCCTGTGTCGAATACAACGTAAGAGGCCTGGTGTGATCCAGGGCTTAAGGACTACTTTACGGTTTGATACTTTTGTCACAGTTGTATGTTGGGATACCGTGGACATAAGGCATTCGACAAATCTCGTAGCGGCTGCGTTTGCATCACAATTTTTTGAAATAAAAGTAAAATCTGTAGTTTTTAGTTGTTCAACAGCGTTATCATAGTTTAACTTTGTAATGTATTTTTTTGTGTTATTCTTGTTTTTAGAGGGGGCGCTCCCTAGGCATAGCATTACGGAGGCGTGGTCGCTAACTGTAGAATCGATAACTATGACCGTTGCAGAAGAAGTGGTTCTTATCATTGTGTGATCGAGGCAATTGTGCAATCTTGTAGGGTAGGTGTGTCCGGGTAAGAGGCCCATTTCTGCGGTTAGATTTAGATAGGACGAACTATTTCTATCTGTACTGTTAGGCTTTATATCTATATTGATATCTCCTATCAGAATTATGTTATTCACTTTTATTTTACTCAGTATGTTTTCCAGAGAGCTGAGGAAACCGTCAGTACAATATATTGAAGGTGATCTATAGCAGGCTAGAATACAAGTATCGGAATCAACTTTCAATAGAAGAAAGTTAGCTCCCACTGGGTCTGGTTCTTCAACCGTGCATTGGAGATTATTTTTAACAAATATTGTAATGCCATCGTTTTGGTTAAGGCATTTTTTGCTATAGTATGTTACGTAATTTTCGATAGTGGGTATTGGTTTGTCAGCATTTAGCCAACACTCTGTTAACACAATGACGTCGACTTCGCATGCCAGCCTAGCTAATTGAGCCTGTAAACCATCTAAGTTTTTATATATGCTACGGATATTTTGAGTTATAATTTTTAGCGAGTTCTTAGAGGTTTTCATGAGTTCATTACAAGCGTCCGTATCGCAGTGATGAGAAGATGCTACCATAAAGTTATCTATCTGTGTTGGGATAATATTGTTCATGTTAGCCATTGAGTAAATATTGAATCTTTTGGTGCAAATTTTGTGGGCGAATTACTATGGCAAATCTGGTGGAAATAAAAACTGAATAACAAAATGTTTGGTAGGTACATGCGAACAATTGTCTTATGTATGTATGTAGGTGTTGTATTATGTAGTATGTATATGTAAGTGATATTTGTTTGTATTGTGTTAAATGTTCTTGGTTGATTGTGTTTGGACACCGGTTTGGTTAAATTTTGTTTAAGTGTTTTACAAAAATAGAGCAATTGCAGAAAGTATGAGATAACAAAACATAAAAATAACAAAATAACAAGGAGTACATGAGCGGGACATGCAGATTCACTAAGTAGTCATTGCGGTAATTTGGACTTAAGATCAGTTTCGTTTTTGATATGTATGTATTGGTCTCCTTCTTTTTGTCGAATAAAGACTTTTCCAAGTGAGGTCCAACAGAACTTAAAGCCATTCTCGCTCGCAAATTTCCTTGCCAGATAGAATAATCGTTGGCCTTTCATAGTCAGGCACTCTGATAAAAAAATTGGTTTTAATTCACCTGGTATGTTTATATGAGATGTGTTTAACTTAGCTTGTCCGTTATTGCGGTTGAATTTACGCACTTTCTGAAGCATATTTTCCTTTGTAGTCACAGAGGCAAAGTCGACTATAATAGATGATCCGCCGCCTTTTTTATTTATGCGGAAAATATCCTTGATTTCTTGCCTTTGGACAGGTATATCCAATACTTTAGCTGTTTCATACACCACTTTATGCAGGTCCTCTTTGTGTTCACCTTCCTTTTTTGGTATGTTTCTGATCTCAATTTTTGTGAGACATAAAATACGTTCCAAATTTTCAACTTTGTTTTCTAGCTGATTAATATAGGCATGATCGCTTTTTCGTTCTCTATCTATTTCCTCTATTTTTATTATCATGTCATCGTATTGTTTAGTGACAAAGGCTAGTGACTTTTTCAGTTCAGAATTCTGTGATATAATTTCGCTCATGGATTCCTGTAATGATTTAAATTTGCTTTCCGATTGAGCGGTAGCCGATTGCAGTAGATCTCGTATCTCTTGCATAAACGCGACCATTTCGTCTTCGCGTTTGCGTTTATTGCGTGTCGTTACATTTGCATCTACGCAAGTTAGGTTTGGAGTAGATCCGGATAGTGAGATAGTTGAATTTTTCACGGGAAGACTCTCCGAGTCGCTAGCTATGGATTTGGCTGGAGATGGGGGTGGCGTACGCTTCATCATTATTAATGTTTACGTAAACTCTTAATACCTTGTGTCACTTGTGACGGTGCCGGTGTCCGACGTTCGCGCTTGCTGCGCTTAGCTGTTGAGAGGTGAGTCACGGCACGCACAGTCCCTGTGCGAGCGGGATGGCAATTATGGAGATTGTTCTGTTCTCGCGGGGGTGAGGTGGCGGCAGCGGGCGCGCGGTTAGCACACCACCTTGTGAGCTTTGCAAATGCGAAATTGTACACTTTTTCTATTGATATATAGGTGACAATCCAATATGCGGTAAGGCGATTAATTAATATTATATTTTAAAACTTTGACACACGTCCACTCTCAGTCACGGCCACGGGCGAAGGGAAGAGGGAAAAGGCACCGGGTCCTATGGGGATTTATAAGACCGGGGAGTGTGGGATTTTTACCGCACTAAAACCACCCCGTTGGTCACCATCAGCACATGAAAAAGGGCTTCTGTTTCCTCCTAAAGAAAAAACTAGAAGCCCCCCTGGGCAACGCCCGATAGAGCACCTCTCTGGGAAGACTGTAAAGAGGCCTCCCCTGGCAAGTATACCTAGTACTCTAGTACTCTATCACATATAAACATTAATTTTCCAAATCGGTTCAGGCTTCTTTAAGTAATCGGGGAAGATAGATACATAATTGAGAACCTTGCTGTTATTATAAAGTCGGTTACAATCACCTGCCTCGTTGGCCTATTGGTGATAAGCGCGACTGCTAATCTAGAGGTCTTGGGTTCGATTCCCGAGTCGACCAAGGTGTTATTGGGTTTTTCTATGAAATTCCCAGTAGCAGGTCGGAGTTTGGATTTGTGTCCGTTTAGTGGCAATAAGCTCGCCTCCTATTACATGGGACTTAAGCATACCGGTGAACTGTGGGTGTACATTGGTACACGTCTGCCTAACCCTTCGGGGATACAGGCGTGATGGTATGTTATGTTATGTTACAATCACGTGAACGACACTCACACGTGAGTGACGAATTAGCAACAAAAAGAAACGAATAAACCTAAAAGAATGACTATCGTGGAATAATACAGTTTAATACTAAACCAAAGGCCATCGAATAAGTATAAATATCTATTAATTCAATCGGCATGGTAATTTATGTATGTATGTATATTTGGTAGTCTAATGCCAATGTCTTTGGTCGACGGTTGCATTTGTTTCGTGAGTAGACCCCGAATGGATTGAGTGACGACATTTCCTTCACTTAATAACGGCCTGTTATTGTCCTGTTGGGTTATCTTTTTATACAAAGAAGGTGGCAAATGGAAGTGAAAAAAACGTGGTGAACAAGCATTCTTGCACTTACTGGGCAATAGGCATATTTCATAGATCTTTTTTTTTACCCTGTGAAATCTCCATGGACTTCCTCTAACCTGGGGAAGGCAGAGGGGTATGCCATCTCATACCGGCTAAAACCATCGGAATACTTCACCCTACCCTTATGTAGAAGACCAGGCAGTAAAGCAATGCAAACTACAGCGATCATCATTTCATAGACCTATAACAATTATTATGCCCATTGATATTATTTCATTTAACAAAAATCAACTTTATGAAAGTGTAAATAAAGTTCATGTAACTTAGTTATCGGCTCGGTATGTCTATCGAACACATCCTACAGCTCAACTAAAACAAATTATTTCACTTCAGGTGTAAGTATCCGCGGACCAAACTTGGCGAGCGCGGCTTTACCTGGGGCCCGAGTCTGCTATTGACAATTGTTTGAATGGTCTGAGTGGGTGGCGTTTGTAGGTCCATTTTAAAATAATTACGGAGGTAAAACGTAATTTTAACGTCAAAATTGGCCATTTGGACGGCCAATTTTGACGTTCTGACATTTAGTAGAATGCTAATTATCCCAAAATGGACCTACTAACGCCACCCACTCAGACGATTCAAACAATTGTCAATAGCAGACTCGGGCCCCTGTGTTATCGGCCAATAGTTACAGTTTACACTTAGCCAATAGACCCATCAGTATTACTAGCCAAACAAAATATTTTCACCTTATAAAATACGCGTACAATATCTATTTATTCTCGTCTAACTGATTTTCTTAGTGTCATGTTTGCAGACGTTCGGGCATTAAGAGGAGGCAGTTTAATTAAATATGCTTAATTAACAAAATAGGTGCGTACCGTTTTTGTCAACACGCACTGTGTAAAGAGACGCAGCGTTAAATAAGATAAACAAAATACCAAAAAACAGTTGTTTTGCTTGTGTGAAAACAAAATCTAAATGCATTATGATATGCAAGTCTTTTAGTTCATTATTTAGCCGCGAAGCAATTTGCATATAAAATATGTAGAGATGCAGTTTTAATTGTGTTTTCATATTAAGTGCTCGACGTGGCTCTGGAATTTTATTACACCACTATGAAATATGAAAAGTCCGGGACTTTGTCACGTAAACATAGAACTTTTATCTAATGGAATTGACATTGACTTTTACTATATATTATAAGGTAAAGAAAAAGTTTTACAAAAAGTATAATTTATTGTGAAAATAATTTTAACGGAATATCAAATAGATTTTTGTTTAAAATATCTTAACTATATCATAATTAAATTAATACACATAGAGATACCTACCTAATAGAAACAAATATTTTATAAATCACAAAAATAATTGTACTATGGTTACTTATAATTCGTAATGAAATGAAATAAAACTGTCAGCCGATAACATTCCCACTGTTGGGCAATATCTACTCTAAAACCAGAGAAAATACGTATAGTGCTATACGATTTTGTTACATACTTTTTATGTAGTTTTCTCTCTTTTGACTGCCATTTTTCTCCCCTTCACATATCCCGAGCTAACAGGCAGAAATCTAATGAAATAAGCAGTGCCTTTGTTCTTTCCTTACCTTGTGTAGTATTTTACTATGATGTGCATACATGTGTTTACATAAATGATTAAATAAATAAACACGCAGCGTGTATTTCACATAGTGCGTTCATCAAATGTTTCTAAATATCATTTTCTCTTCATCACGGTGTGCTTAGCGCAATTTATAGCTCTTCATAAAAGCTGACACTTTCCCGAGGTGTGGAGACACCGTTCAGAAATGCTAATATCTTAATGAGATTACTGAGTATTTGAATGTTGAAATAAGTCCTGCGTCGTACTTTTGTTGTTATAAATATGTTCAGAATAATTGTAAGCTTTGAAACTATATTTTGGTCAGACAAGGGTCATAAATGTATTTTATAATATACTAGCTGTGCCCACGACTTCGTTCGCATATATGCTGAAACGTAACAATGAGGTTTTTGTGTTAAGTGCTATTTGTGTAGAACGTTACATGACATAACTTTTTTATTTATAAACCTATTGACATGAAATAAACACTAAATGTTAAGTGAAGCTTACTACAATATTATATTATTGAAAACCGCATCTCAATCGAATAAGCCGTTTCTGATATTAGCGTGCACAAACACACAGACAAATAGATAAAAAAAATGTTTTTTACAAATTCGGGTTCGGCATCGATATAATAACAACCCCTGCTACGTTTTTTATATATATTTCAATTGTACAGACACCACTTTTCTACAATTTTATTATATGTATAGATTTTGTCATTTTCTGTAATATAAATTATTTTATTTTCATTATTTTGTAGCCAGACACTATAATGTTTTTCTTCAGTAAAAATGTACTTGTATTTGCAAACCTTGTGTAATTAATTAACATTTGTGACGCAGTTTGACACAAATCGTAGTGAAATTAAATCAGTTTTAATTATTGTTACTCGATAGGTAATGTATTACATAGAAGGCCGCTGTAAATTTATTTAATTACAGTTTTATACATCTATTTTTGATTTAAGTACTTTTTTAGACTTTAAAAATAATACAGGAGTATAATTAGTAAACTTTGTTGTTTCATTTTTTAATTAATGTAACATAACAAAATATATGTTTTAGAATTGCAGAATTGCCTTGAAGTGTGATAGTTACCGGTTGGTATAATTAGATGTTATAATAAAGTACTTTGGTCTTTAAATATCCAAACTCTTATAAAAATAAACAATGTTGAACTGCATGATGATCTGCAAAACATGGATGATCGAAGCTAATCCCAAAATTATTTATAAACAAGCACCAAAACGAAATAACATACAATAGAAACCAATCGACAAATATTTGAAACAATTTTCCGTATCCCAAATTAGAAGCTCCGAAATTAGGAAAAACCCGAAGCAAATTAAACTAAACATTAATTAGAAAACCATTAATTAGAGTCGACACGACCGACGGTTGTAATTGAATAATCGGAAAAAGTCGAACGAAGCCGCGGGGCGAGCGATACTAACGTCTTGTACTGTAATGAGGAGAGAGGTTGTGGAGCTAGGAAGATAAATAATAATACTATTTTAAAAGAAAAAAGGTGACCTTTACCTATCAGAGGAACTTCCATGACTAAAAATAATTAATATCTTGCGAAAGCTCACACAAATGCGGAGTACATGGCAATTAGACGACTGATAAACATACTTATATTATATTTACAAAAATACCATTTGTAAAATGTACCTAGATAATTGTAATATGAGGGTAGATAATTAATCCTGAGATTGGAATCAAATGATCATGCTCATCACACAACGTTTGGCATACATGTATGGGAACCAAACCCAAGAAATCCGGTTTAGCAGTCATTCAGGTTCCAACAAGGTGTTGGAAATAACCCACGACCTCCGTTTTAGCAGTCAACGTCACTAACCACTAGACCAACATGTTGTAAATAGGAAAAAAGGGTAAATACAAAGAGCAAATTACGAAGAAGACGTTCTTGACCCAAATACACGAGTCCAGTAACCGAATAACAACGAATACACACTCGTATTACTGATTGGTTCCAAATTAACAGAATTCTTTCGTTTTTATAATTTATTTGGCATTATTACTTCACTGCAAGATACATATCGGATTATGTAGAACAATATTAAGATCTAATTTGAAATGGCTAAAATACATAAACGAGAAAATCTAGAACTTTATTGTTCATATCAAACTTATGGTTCAAAACCAGCCAAAACAAACTTTTAAGAAATTGAGAGGATTGGATACTTCAAGACGTTTAACGCCATCTATGGACACTTAAAGAAAACTTGTATCGTGTGAAAATATCGGCTTATATAATATTAATCATCTTATGTTTTATTAAGAAGCCATGTAAATTAATAAACAATTATTATTCCGATTAGAATAATATTCAGGCCATATTTTTTTCAAAATTCAGCCTTTCTCTTTAGCTTTTGTGAAAACGTGAAAAAAATATATTTTCTTTTGTAACAGGAAGTTACTATTGGTTATTAGAGGCCTACGCAGAGGAGACAACTACTACTTAGTCATTTTTGTTCATAAAAAAATATAATCTTAAGTTAATATTTTGATTCTAAAGTCAGATTTAATTTATAATTTAAATGTTATGTTATAATATGTAATGTAATGTCAACATCTTTAATTGTAGTAGAATAAATGGCTTTTTTATTTATTTTATTCATTTATTTAGTTAGATACTATTGGTTGTGGTTTGTAGGATTGTTTTGAGCCCAAAGTTTCGTAGCTCGAGGGCTCGACGTAAAATATTAGCGGCCGTTGTCTCCGGCTATAGAACTAATCTTCTCACCCCAGCCCACTTGCTGCTCACAACTAATTGTCATGGTTACCACTTCTGTTTTAGGCCAGACATTCGTGAGTCTCAGTGCTGATTAGAATTTGTTACTGTATCTGTATAATTGTCAATAAATTAATATAAACGAGCATCGGTAGTTAAGTTTATTGCCGGTCAAATGGTGTTTTGGTTTTCAGTTTAAATACGTCATATTTACATTTGTAAGCTACTCTTTTTTGCAAGGTGAGAATCTAATGACTTCAACCCACGCCGAGGGCACGACGTAAAATACGACGCGTCCGTATCCTCCGGGGCTTGTATTACATGCAACTACCAAGTATGAAACATAACGGTATTAGTAATGCAATAAAAATATCTTTCTGTTAATAAAATCAGTCTTAATATGTGTCAAAAAAAGATCTATTATTCGCAATTAGTCACTAATGTCCTGACAGATTTAAAACGAGCTCCTTGATTTTGACCTGATATTATATGAACTTAGAGCATTGACAACATCTCACCCAAACTCACTTGTACCAAGCATATTGTCACATGACTAATAGCCCACAAGTGCTCACAACCCATTAAAGATATCGACCTATTTACACTTCCCATAATTTGACCATAAAATTAACAAATATTTGTTCTACTTACTATTACCTTTGTCACAACTTACCATAACTTTCATGGACCCCTCGGTAAGCCACATATATCACACACGGACAGACACGGGGCATTTGTTTGTATGGCAGAGATTAATGAGTATGTCCATATTATAAACAACAGCAAAGATCATTGTTTTGTGGCTTAGTTTTTCGGTAGCTGGGTTTGTGTGCCTAGGTAAATAAAGCATACTGCCTTCGTCGAAGTTATAAATATACCTATTCCAATTCACTTTTGACAATCTGTGAAGAAAAATATAGTTAGGAATCCTATATGCCAATAATTTGACCACCCACAAACGATGAAGTGTGTTTATCAAATGTTTTTATTCTTTAAAAGAGGCCTTTGCTCGGTAATGGGGCAGTTACAGACGGACAGTTACAGACAGACAGTTAGTTGGGCCGATAATGTTAAATTGTTCAAAATCATCCTGGTACAACTCTAAAATTAAATCTGCTTTCCCATAAAAGCCCGGAAACATGTAATACTAATTTACATAACTGATACCGTTAAAACAATCTCACACAATTTTTGTTGAACTTCCTTGTCTTTGCAAATCACTTAGCAGATCTTTTGTCTGTTAATTTATACTGAGTGACCTTTAATTAGGTATTTTAATTGATTACTGCATTAATTGAATTTCTCTAAGGTAACTTTGAATTATTCTTATTTTTGTCTCTATTCAACGTCATACGTAACAGTAGCAAGTAATGTTACTATCAAACGACATAATTTTTTGAGTACGTTGCAAGTAATTTTACTATCATTGGTTCTAAGTACATGAAAGATTATAATCCTCCGTAAACCAAAAACTATGAATAAATAATATAGAATCCCTCGACATTTTCTAGAAGCTTGCAAATAATTACAACGGTCAAGTATTTCTGACATATACCTAAGCTTTCAAAACAAAACGCATAACAATCATTTTATTTGTTGAGAAACACCTTTGTCACAGACAGACACCTTAAACATAAATTATCCTTCTAATTTCATTAATAAATAAGCTACAAAAGCCAAGCAATTATAGGCTATAACATAAGTATGTCATCATCGTAGCTCCACACATACTGCGCGAAATAAATCACATTAAAGCCACTACACACTAACATGCCACAAACGCACATAGCATACACTGTAAGAATAATGTGTCGCCGTATGTGTGTAAGTGCGCGTAATCTGATAACGAGTCGCAAACACATGCCCCTAACCCGCAGGTAACGCGGAATACAGGGCTATGAAGATTTAGATAAGACAGGGACAGGAAAGTATTAATAATAAAAAAAAAAGTATAACAAGTAGAAATGGGATCCAAATGACCAATCCTTAAACAAAAAGTTGTAAAAACATTACAAGAAATTTTTGGCCAACCTTTCTAAAATATTGGACCAAATATTTTTTTTATTCCAATGTAAAAAAATATTATAGGAAAATATTTGTATATTTTATACAAAAAAAAACACGTTCACACAATTTTCTAAAATCCTAGGGAATCCAGCCAACTTTATTTTTTTGCACTTTATTTTTCAAAACAGAATTCTCAATTCAAGACCGACATTTGATCGTCAAAATTTTATTTTTCGACACCAAAACAGTATTCTCAATTTAAAAGTGACATTTAAACGTCAAAATTCGTACTCGACGTGCGGAACTCGTTCTGTCGGTCGCCCGTCTATCACGGCGTCAATTATTGTGACTTGACACGGATTGACGCCGTGTCCGGTGTCATTGCGTCATTTCGACAGGGGAAACAGTACGGCGCGTTTTATTGTGATCAATTATACATTTTTCAGGGGAGCGTGGAATGTAATATCTGTTTTAATGTTGTGATTTTAGTATGAGCGAAGTTTTATGGACAGACAGTCATTTTTCTGAGTAAGTTTCATTTAAAAATAATGTAAAAAGAACTAAAGTAAAAGTACTGTATTTCACTATTTAATCAACCGACGACTTTTATTAACTTTCAAATATACAGTTACTATAAGCCTTAAGAGAAGCATTATAGTGAGCCGATATAAAAAAAACAAGGTTTTTCTTAAAAAAAAAATAAGACCGCTGGCTTTCTTTTCCTTCCATATAAGACCAATAAAATAATAAAATATTAATAAAAAACCACTATAACATCGCATTATATTCACAGCTGCCACTACTATTCCTACATAGGTCTGTTATCAACTAACCACTGTGTACGCAGCATGTCAATTCTAGTTCCTTAATGATGGTCTCGCTACGTGTGGGTCCCTTTCACTGCGAACCATTCATAAGGCTAGCTTTCAGGTTTCAGAGAGTTTCAGGGTAGAGGGTGACTTTAAAGTGAGTTTGCAACAAATGGTAGTTTTTTTGTAGTCTTTATGTGACATATGTTTGCAGTTCACTTAACTATGTTGTTGTAAGATTATCTGACTAAATAGTCTGGTCGACTATAATCCTAATAATGTAAAGGTACATACTTATGCCTTAAATACTACTCGATTACATGAATGACCCACAAAATACATTTTTGGACCTCTAATAGAAGACAACACCGTCAAACCATCACAACCGACAACAAAGTGAAAAACGTGCTTTTGTTTCTTTTTTAATATTAATAAAAAACAACAAACATTTTGTAACAAAAAAAAAATACTTTAATTTTATACTTACCTACTCTTGTTCTTATTTTACCTAACAAGTAATCAGCGCGCAAGATTAAAAAGAAAATGACGTGCAAACAATTTTCCTTAAAACCTGTTTCGTTAGTAGGTGCCACTGCAAGGTAAGGGTAAATTACTTCAATCCATTTATGTAGCCGGGGACCACAGAACAAGCGGTTTAGACTTCCCCCAGACTTTGCTAAACGGAGCCTTTAAGGGCAGAGCCAAAGAGTAAAAAAGTGAAAAAGTAGAGTGCGAGTATCGCTAAAAGCCCATTTAACGATCGTAAGCAGACTTTTGGCTGAATTTATATATGAATGAATTTGTATATCTATTTAGTAATATTAGTACTGATTTAAGTTATTTTTCATGCAATGACAGAATTTCATGCCAAAATATCAATGTTTTTGATTATCAAGGTAATATGAGGGTTTCGAGATAGTACTATAAAAACGGCTAGCTTTATCTCGGTAGTACCTACTATTTTTACCACGGGAATAAGTTTACACTACTGCTTACGGTTCATACCGTGATGTGAGCACTTCGCTAGTTTGATGTAAATCGGCCTAAAGAAAGGATGAACTTATACGTGTTCATAATAATGTTAATCTGACTGTTTTTACACATCGTCAACGATATGATACACAAATTGACTTACGTATGATAAAGTAAACACATCGGAAGGTAATTTTATGTTTGTTACGCACCTATAATGCTAATGGTTTTTTTTTGCAAATCCAATGTCTGAATCTAGTGTACATAATATCATGAACTACAGTGAACATGGGCTAAGTTAGTTATAACAAAGCTTACTCGTACATTACATCTAATATTTTACCAACCATTTTATAAAGACAAACACAATTATCATTGTCAATCTTATTAAAACTACATACACCAATATTGATATTACAAACTTAATATTATAACTCTCTGTCTGCATGTTACAATATTTGGACTAAACATCTAAACCGATTCTTATAAACCTTAGGTGCTAAGAAATGGGCATAGTCTACTTTTTGACACGTAACCTGAATGGAACTTAGTAATAATGATCTAATCCTACTCTTACAAAACAAGTCAATCTGCCGGAGTGTTATTAAAATCGCTGTAATACCGTTAGGCCGAGTACCCCGCATTTCAGAATAGGGTCCGAGGTCTGCGTTCCACATAACTGAAATAACTACTTACATTGCTTAAATAGAGATAGGTACACTAACCCACACAACTATAGAAACCATGATACAGGAAAATCAACCTTAAGACCATAATTTTTAAGGTTCTTTTTATTATAGGTTTAGGTCGCGGTAGACTGTATACTGATAGACTATTGGAAGGCTTGTTTCCACCTGAACCTTTCGGTGTTTTCCGCTGAAAAAGGTTCGTTCGTTTGTTCAATGTAAATACTGGTAGGCTACGTTGAAGAACTGGAGCTTAAAACCTAAAAGGACAAGAAAAAAGGTTCCCAAAAACTAAAACCCGACTAGACTATTTTTAAAACAGACGTTATAAGGAACGGAACAAGAAAATCATTTAAATAGAAATTCAATATACATAGTATAAAAGTTGACAAGATAAAGCTGTGGCCTGTGGCTGTGCTTGTGCTTTTTTTTTTTTTTTTTTTTTTTTTTTTCTAGCCTATACTTTCCCACTGCTGGGCAAAGGCCTCCCCCTCATCCTTATCCCGCGCCACCTCAAACCAGCCCTCGCGGAATGCGACTAAGTCATCCCGCCACCTCTTCCTGGGCCGGCCTCGGCGACGCCGTCCATCTGCTTCTCCCATTGTGTGCTTAACTTATTAAATTCATAACTTAACAAGAAAAAGTCCGGTGAAGCAGTCAAAGCCTGCGCTCAGGCTTACGGCAATGATCTCTACCAAAAAAAAAAACTTAACAAGAATTATCAACTCGTACTAGAGGGTAATGATACTGCATGGAGCTTTCTTAATTTTGGTAAATAAAATCTGCAACAAGGTGATAATGTCTCAACTTTTTTAATAAATAAAAAAGAGCTGAAGCATATTGAAATGCAAATCTTCTTTTCTAAACCGAAAGTCTGCCCGTGACCATACAACCTGCAAAGGCGAAAACACGTCGGGAACTAAAACCTAAACCGCGGTAAAATCCGTAAAAAGTAATTTTATTTCTATAATTCTTAGTTTAATCCCGTTGTCCTTTCAAGGAATATAAAATCAACTCGTCTAAATAGTTGTCACTACGAAGTCTTGGAATGACCGAAGGGGAGTCGTTGTAATCCCAAATAGCTCGGATTGTTACTAAGTAAGGTAAGCGGAAGTGACGTCGGCAACTGTATCACTCATTACTGGCCCTTAGGGCAAGGTTTTGTTTATGTCTTTATGTTTTTCCTTTTAGAGAAAAAAGGTTTTACAATACCCGACACGATATCGGTATCAGACCAATATGATACATAGGTAAGACTACTTCTAACAAAAAAAAGGCTTCAAAATCTCTCAAAAGTCTTATATGATTTTCTTATGGATTCCACTGCCAAAATCAAACTGAAATGAGACTACACGGAAAGCACCGGGTTTCAAATTAAAGAAGACTCATCAAAATTGGTTCACCCGGTCGGAAATTTTAAGGTGACAAATATCATAAAAAGAAAAATACAGTTGAATTAAGAACCTCCTTTTCTGAAGTCTGTTAAAAAATTATGAATTTAATGAATCCGATATCAGATTGGATAATAATAAAGTTTCATACATTTTTCTTGCCCGCGATATCGTATCGGTGAATGTAAACTTACAGTCTTAGGGTGAGTTAGAGTAATAAGTCAAGAACTTGTTTATGTGTTTCTTGAAGCAAGGTCATTCTGTATTCTCTTAGGGATGTACCACTTACGACCCACATCTCAAAACTTTACAAGAATTATTGTATAAATGAAATAGTGTTTTCAGTGACCTTTGTGAAACAGACGGTTAACTTTACCAAAAGTGTCCGTCTTTAGCAGTAAGTAAACCTTAAGTAGGAAAGCCCAATATACAAAATAAATTATAATAACTGTAAATGGTAAATGTCACACCTTAAATATGATATTTTGTTTAAAAATTCAGCTTCATAATTATGAATTTTCCAAATTCGGCAGAGCATTCTTGATTCTATAATTTCATTTTAAGTGCCTTTGCAATTGAAGAATGTCAGAAATTAGTTCAAATTAGGTACCTAAAATTTAAGCATGTCGCCTTCGCTGGAAGTTTAAGCTAAAAATTAACTTAAAACCTAATTGGACAGGTTTGCATTTCTGACCCCTTAGGCTTTTCGTACAAAAGGCGACTGCAAGTGTCCAATACAAAAACTAAAGTTATCGGCATCGGACGCTTGCATCGAATTCTATGCAAGGCTCATTCGCAATCTCCAGCACAAAAAAATATTACCATTTAACATTATCTTAATATGACTCCCATTGACTTCTAAACCAGACTCCATAACATTTTAGAACCAGTCACAGAAAGGGACAGAGCTATACACACATATAGCGCTATCTCTTTCTAAACGAAACAATAACGTAAACAGTTTATAATACAAAATCAGTTTACATTTCCGCATAAAGCAAGGGACCCGTTTAATTTAACGGACCCCTGGAGTTAACTGTACATAATTAAAACTGTACATTTGGAATGAACAACGAAATTATTTATTAATTGTTCCGGATTGCCGTGCGGTCTGTGTCGGGTTTCCAGTTGGATCAAATCTCTGGGTTTTGTAATTAGCCATGTAACTACATTAGGCTCTTCAAAAGGTCACGCTTTTGTTTATTTACCTACATTGTTCTATAATTCTTTTGTTATGAAATAAATCAACGATTATTTAGTAATTTTACATAACAAGTGAATGAACGAACTTTTCGACATCAATTCTATTATCAATAATTATTTTTGCACTATATTATTATGGCCTGGCTCAGAAGAACTGGCTAAAATATGCAAATTGCGATACATGCACTGCATGGTCGCAAGGCTATAGTGTCATAAGTGGTAGATCATAGCTGGCAATGTACTGCAACGTCTGCAACTCGCACGGCGACATCGATCGCATAAACTAGTTGTCACTTAAATTGTTTGTTGTTACTGTCCTAAATGATATACTAATATTTAAGTAATAAAACGGCATTAATAAACTATTAAAACAATATATTTACAATAACAGAACGTATCACGGGTTATCATTGAAGAGAATCGGTTGGATGTACTTGAGATTGTAATAAGTGAACACTGCCACATTGCCGATGAAGTGTATTACTAGAACAAAGGCAAATCATTATTATAAGAAGACAAATATTATGTGTATAGGAATTGCTTAATACCGCTAAGCATACTGTACCTACCTATAAAGTACCTACAAAAGTTTTTCGGACCTAAATTCTAAACTTATTTATCGAAGCTTCGTATAATGCGTGTGTAAGCCAATTAAAAAACCATGTGTTATAGGTTTACCACTTAAGTGATTGTTTGAACTAGTTATGCACTATATTTCAAAATAAATACTTAATAATCAATAGCATTCATTCACTAGGCGAAATTATTCAAAATAATCTTTACCATTGAGTAATGCAACATACAATCAACCACACAATACTGAAATCACTTCTGAACAATTAGAACCCTATTCCCAAGCGTTAAGTTCCAAATTAGTAATGCATTTCCGCCAGCAGATACACATTGGTACACCGTATATACTTTGAAATGACTGTCCTACTGTTGGCACATTTAGCTGAATTGCATTGGGTTTTGCTGGCCTCACATTTTAGTAGAATTAAAATGGCAAATGCAGTATTCAGATGCGTTGGCCGAGAACGGCAGTTGAATAAATTTTTGTCATTTTTACATTCACTCGACGACTTTTAAAATAGGACGTGATCTCTTTGAATTAATTTGTTTTGTGTCTTTTTGTGACACAAACTAGGAACTTTTTTTGGAATATAATGTAGAATTATAATATTTAAACTACTCGTTGGCCTAGTGGTGCTAAGCGCGACTGCTACGCTAGAGGTTTTGGGCTCGATTCCCAAGAAAAACCCAATAACACCTTGGTCGACCAAGGTGTTATTGGGTTTTTCTATGAAATTCTCAGTAGCAGGTCAGAGTTTGGATTTGTGCCCGGTTAGTGGCAATAGGCTCGCCCCCTATTACATGGGACCTAAACATATCGGCGAAATGTGGGTGTACATTGGTACACCTCTGCCTAACCCTTCGGGGATACAGGCGTGATGATAATATGCATGTATGTTAATAATAATATTGCTGTAATTAAAAGTTGTCTTTATATTGATGTTATGATCAAAGTTTCCTTAAATGAATATTATGTTTCCTGTATGTATGTTATGGTCAATGTTAGTGCACTAAATAAAGCTATTACTATGCAGACTAGTCCCATGACATCTGTGCAGATACATTACCGTATTGCATGCTGTACCGCAATATCTCCGGAATAATATTCCTAAACTGCTATAGGTATAGTTGGATTCAAAGTTAATGGCGGCTCTGAAGTTAGCTACACGCTGCGGTACCTCGCCCCGTACCCCTGGCGCATAAGTTTGTTACTGCGCAGCGACTCGCCTCGTGTTCAGTGCCGCCATTAAGTTTGCAGCGTACTATACCAAAAATTATAATATCATAACTCTAGTTCCTCGAAATTATTAAAGGATTCGTATGTAAAAACCACGTTTTGACTTATGAAAAATGCTTCTTCTTATACTATAATGTAAAATCGGTAAAATCTCTCACCTGATCCTAACATGGTAACTATACCAACAACGCAGGCTGTGCTGAGAAGAAAATGTCTGTTCTCCGGTAGTATGAACTTGTATGAATCTGAAAATAATATAATACTTAATCTGATATTTCATATAACTCAATGTTAAACTTTAAATAAATCTATAACTATTTTTTCTTCCTCATTTCAAATACGAAAGTAATTTTGTCTGACCTTTTGTCTGTGACGTTTTCACAGCTAAACTACGATTTTTTTTGTTGAAACTTTGTATTTCGTAGCTTAAATCCTAAGACAGGATAAAGGCTACTTTTTACCAATACTTGTCTACTTTCATAGTCACATTTTTTACATTCAGAGGCAGATCAAAACGTCTATTTAATAATATGAATCCAATGTTTATAGGTTGTACTTGCCTCTTTCTAAAACCAGTAGAGCGAAATGAATCTTCATTACTGACAGCACAAATATGTAAACACAGAGAAATGTCGACGTAAGGACGTAAAACTGAAAGAAAATACAAAAATAAAAAAATAATATTGATATACCTATCGCAGTAACATAACGTATCATCACGCCTGTATCCCGGAAGGGTTAGGCAGAGGTGTACCAATGTACACCCACAGTTCGCTGATATGTTTAGGTCCCATGTAATAGGGGGCGAGCCTATTGCCACTAACTATCGCAGTAACTAGATATTATATTGACTATAAGGACAGCTGAATGGTCACCATGCTACGTATCAATCTCATTGATACGTGCAGCGGGCTAAATACCCGCATGGGACAAGCATTGGTGTGATCCACAATTGCTTGTTCTAAGTCTAAGTGTTCTTTGTGTATGAGATTTTAATGTTTGTTAAACCCCCGCAACACACAGATAAAATACACAAGTTTCCAAAAATATTCTACTCAAAAGTTTTAGTTATACGCAAGCATTCAATCATAGCAATAATAATAAAATCTTACCCACATGAGCCTTCTCTTTTCTAATGATATCGAAGCCAGCAACATAGCACCACTTAAAATGAGGGTGATTAGACCTCCAAACGACATTGAACTAATTACTGAAAACCATAAAAAATAAAATTGTAAAATGTATATTTATGAAAGAAAAGTTAAAAAAGCATAAAAAAAGTATTTTTATAAAGATAATAATTATCCTATTATATGCCGAATCAATAATATTAGTTATTATGTATCCATTTCACGCATTTAACGAACTCCCGAATAGTTTTTTTTCGGCACAAATCTTCTTTAACCTTTACCTGAACTTACTGGCATATTAAGAACCTTATTCAAAACACCAGAAACAACTACTTACGTCTAGAACCCTCAGTAGCATACAACACATCATACTCTTTGGCATGAAACGCGAAGAAAGTCAGCAGAACTATCCCCACAACCATTTCCAGGCCACCAATGAGCACCACGATGGGCAGCAACCGTCTCACGAGGCCACGCTTCACAGTCACAGGCCAGGCCTTTCCACTAGGCTCCGAACGATCCTGAGTGGACTCGTCAATGTTACCCTGTCTTCCAGTCTGGTCCTGCAAATAGTACGTATATAATCTCTGGTCCAGATTCTTGTCGAAGTCAAACCCCTGTGAATTTAGCATTTTGATAACATGAATTATTATTGTTTTGGTTACAATTTTGACGTTTTAACGTTTTTTGAATGGTATAGACAAGCACCAAGCACAGTAGACTAGTTTTGTTGTTTTTTATTTTAAAGTGAGACTTTTTTACATGTTGCATGAGTTTGAAATGCAAAGAGTTTTCGCGACGTTGAGGGTTAGGGCGTGAATTACTTCATACCGAAACTTAACATATATAAAGTAGCATATTAAAAAAAGCATTGAAAAAATACCTAATTGTTAAGTCTTATTATAGTATCTCCGAGTTTTTATTAGATAAATTGTAAATTATTGCCGAGTTACCTTATCTTCTTGTCAATTATATTTTTTTTTTAGGAGCTTTATTTAATAATTAATAAAACATACTATATTACAATTAAAAATTAAACTTAAGATATTTACAATAGGTAATAAAAAAAACTAAGCCTACACAGTACATAAGAAAAAATATAAACTAAAATAAGGCATCAAAAAATTCATCCACATCGCTGTCGACTGGGAGTGTGCCCAAAAGGCTGGCAGCATTGCCACGTTGTATGGCAATGCTTATGCGCTGACCTAGGTAGTAGCCAGCCTTTGGGTCACGCGAAGTGTCAACCAGGCGTTTGGACAAAACTTTAAAAAAACTATGCGCACTCGGACCCCACGGACCAAGGGTCTCAACCCCAAACGGCTCGAATATATAACTACCAACTAGGTTGGTATATTTCCGCCGCTTGAGGTTCTCAGCAGCCGCAGCAGCAGCGCCAGCACAGCACGACGTACTGGGAAGGTGGGATGGCGCAAGAGTATCGACGCAAGTAGCGTCCCACACTAAAGGCCTACCCACCTTCCATGGGAACAAGGACATGCCGTCCGGTCTCTTGCCGTCGTCGCGTGCCAGGCCATTGGGTTCGAGTACAGCCGGAACTCCGACGGCGACAAGAGCTCGTCGGATAATATCATTTAAATTAGCATGCCGCGCCATGCGGCCCGCGCTACGGCTACATGATAGGCCGTGGTGTCCGAGGCTGTTGACAACTTCGCCACAGTGGCAGCGATGCGGGGTACAAGTCGAAGCCCCTAGGCGTAGAGCAGCAGCGAGGCGGAAAGTAGAATCGTCGAACAAGGTACCTATGTTCGACGAAGGCAATGCTTGAAGCCAAAGTCCTGACTCCCACTCTCCCACAGCCAGTAAGCGCGCACGCTCAGCAGAAGTATTAGAAGAAGAGAGTAGATTTTCGTGAACTACTCTGCAGAGCGGCTCGTCCCACTGTCTCTGGGAAGATGGGCAGACAGGAGTATTTGAAAAAATAAAATCAATCAGTGTTGAACTGAGAATATTAATGATTAATTTATCAGTGCCGTGGACTGAGGATATGAATGCCGGTAAACTAATACTTGTAATTTTGCGGACGCCGAGCCCGCCCATACGGATGGAAAGAGTGGCCTGAGCCCAGGCTCGGTCTTCCAAGGCCACATTTAAAACCGAAGTGAGAAATTATATTTTATTTTACTTTTGTAGATTTTTGTATCTTTTGCTCTTTGTACTATTTTTTTAATTTTGCACGCCAATAATTTGCACAATGTGACAGTTCTTAATTTTCTTCAACCGACCAACTGGTGAATGCACCCATGTTCTTGCAAATAAATTATTATTATTATCATATAAATAAAGTAACTGATCCTTATTACGATGACAAAGTTCTCGTTGAACACGATAACAAGAGCAAACTGAAATCGATTCCCAAAGAAAACTTATATCAATTTCCAACATCCTACAGATTCCCTAAAAATAAGCTCTCAAAGTTTTTTAGTCGAATATACGCGATCCTAATCGAATCTATTATACGTAAAGCCGAAAAAAATGTGGGAGTTATCGTAAGGAAAATCAGATTACTTCATAAAGTGTCCATTGTGTGGTACTGCTCGAGAAATTGAAGGACACTTGACATTTTAAGATGGATTAAAATCGCGGTCAATTTCGGGGACCGACCTAATTGGACTGGCGATGGTAAATTGGCGACCATTTACGTAAATTAAAAAAGAATTGGGTGAATAATCGTTTTCATTTAGAGCTGGAAGTACTGAAGCTTTTGTACTTTTCGTAGGATCTGGAGTTTGGGAAGTTTATTAGCGTTAATCTCTTCTTTCCTGTATGAGAAGAGAGGAGAGAGATCATTATGGACTGACTATGTTATATTAAGCATTTGTAATACAGTCTCCATAATTTATTGTTTTACGTTTAATTTACCTACTTTTTATGACATTGGAATTGTTAAAATCCTTGTGAACCTGGATTTTCTACTTTGAAATTACCTACCTGGAAATCACTTTGTACACTTTTCCTTTCTCCTTGAACCTTTCCCCTTTAAAGAAACTTCACACGATCTGACTTATTGTACCCCAATATGAAACATCACTCGATGTCTCTTATTGTACCCCAATCTGAGTTTTGTCCAACTAACTTTAGTGACGCAGTTTCAGGCAACAAAATATGAATAAACATCGTCCCTGAAAATATTTTCCGTGTACAACATGTACTTACTCCATTACATAACTAAGTTACCTCAGTGGAGGAAAAACTACTCACACGTATTATAACTTAGTGGTTAAGTAGATAGAAACGTAGGAAAGTTGGCTAGTAACTACTATTTCACAGACTCACACCACTACAAGAAGTTCGAGACAGAAGTTCCACTCAGCATAAATCTGAAAGTAATAAAAATAAATTATCATTTTCCCATTTCTTGTTACCTGACAGTAATGTTGTTCAATTCAGTTCAACTTTTGACAAGTAAGCGTTCAGTTAATTTCTGCAATGTGTTACTTAGATAATTTATTTTTTTATGTGCATTTATTTCCGACACTAGTCTTGTGTAGATATGCTTCGGTATAGGTACATGAGTTTTGGCAAAACGGATATGGTCATTTACCAATGAGCCTGATTTATCAGTGTCTGAAACGTTGATCAACACATAAATTTGATAGAATATTTTTTATTGTACACCAATTAAAAATTAGTTAATCACCTGTCAAATCAGTCGATGAGACGGATTAAATTGCCTTCCAGAAACTGAGGTTAACTGTACCAAATGAATTTGATTTTTTGCCTTCATCCCCTCCCCCGCATACGTTGTTTTATACTTTTATTTATTCGTTGCGTGGTACTTCTGTTCACACATTCTATGTGGCTTAGTACGGAGAGTCTCATTAAGTATTTAATTTAATGGAGCTGAATGCAGCACTGGATTACGTGAACCACGGGCACTAATGTGGGTGTTGATGAACGTGCGTAGGCTTTTATATTATATCCTCAGGTCAACCTGATGCGATGAGTTTTGTGAATGTATGAGTAGTTTTAATATGTTTATGAGTAATTTTTACTAGGTAAGAGGGGTAGATAGATAAAATCTAAATTACAATAGGATGTTTATGGTTTTTAAATATTGTATGTGCAAAGGTAAGTATTAGACGATAATATTAATTTCCGTTGTTTATACTTACAACGAAAATAAAAACACCTTAAATAAGCTGTATTTAATTGCTACTTTAAGTATTTTTGAGCACTAAAAAATTAAAAACAAATTAAGAACTTACCTGGACTACTTTCTATTTTAGCCGTTGTCAGCATCAATCTACACAAGACACTTAACAACCATCCTTTTAGCACACAGTAAATAGAATATAACAGAAATCGACAACTAATTTCAGGTACCTGCACCACACAAAACAAGTCCTAATCTATCTCAGTTGACAACACAATAAGCAAGCTGTCGAACTACCCTCCACTAGTGTTGGACATCGCACAACTTTGTTAGAGTTGTCGAGTTATCGATAGTTATCCGACGCCTGTTTCCGAATCATTGGCTGTTGGCACGGAGTGTAAACTGGATAGATTTCACGGGGAACTAACAAGCTAGGTATTGTGGAGGTAGGGAATATCTATACGTACTTACATTTAAGTTGACTGTTGTGTAAGTTGTATGGCAATGTTATGAGCATTCTGCCTTAGGTACTGGTCTACTTTAAAGTCCGATGAAGCAGTCAAAGCCTGCGCTCAGGCTAACTGCAAAGATCTCTAACAAAAGAAACTGGTCTACTTTTTGTCCTACATTTAACGGATTCTATCAAAAGATTTCAAAATGTTGACTGTAATTTGCATTTAAACATTAATCTAGCTGTAAACCTTGTGGTATTATCAAGTTAGTAATATCCCTCTCATGGAACTATTGTTAACAATAAAGTTTTAATTACATCTATCACAGACTATATAATTATCTGTCTTTTCAGTGTTTCAGTGATTATATAATATATTTACGCTTGTATTCAAGCACAAGATACACCAAAAAATATCACTACGAAAACCTTTGGGAATCAAGTACTTAACCCAATTAAACACCTATTCAGTCCTTGATACCCACAGACTGGTACCAAGACGCCTGTACACCTGGAACGGAAGTCAGTAACTCGATGGCTCAGTGTATTGAAATGCAGGACAAACCAGTACATATCACTACGAAACCCTTTGGGAATCTAGTACTTAACCCAATTAAACACCTATTCATTAAGTCGTCGATACACAGACTTGTACTAAGACGCCTGTACGCCTGGAACGGAAGTCGGTAACTCAGTGCAGACACAACTAATCTTCGCGCGTTACCTGCTAGTTAGAAACTCATAACACACGTGTGCTAGAGTGATAGGTTGACATGAGGTAGAGGTTACAAGGTGGGTATTAAAGGAGAGATAGTTTTTTATATCGTATTAAAAAGATTTTTGTAAGTGGCAAGCGAAACTTCACCGATTGCTGCAAAATGCTCACTTTTAAATAGGTCCCTAATAGTTATGCTAGTACGATATTATGATGTTATGATTATTTTTTATTTTGCAACTTGCAACAATTCATGATTTATCGTTTAAAAAGTGAATTTATCAGAAAGTGTTAGCTGATGATGCAATTTACTGAAGTAAGTGGATTAATGACCTCTTGTCAAAGGTATTTAGTTCAGTGCTCGAAACATAATTGTTGTAGCTTTACCTAATTATTCATCATGTAAACTCTGGCTTGTGTCGATCGGACGTTCAATTTAGTGAACAAGATTAATTCAAAGCTTCATTTCGCATTTACCAACTTCATCAATGCTTAAAACTATACATCAATGCATTGTTGAGAATTAACCAAAAGTAACGTTACAATGCTACATTTTTAGAGTTCTCAACAATTAAAACAAAAATTTTAATTTTCCATAATTTATTCCTAATAATCGTCCAAATTATCTTCAATCCAGGGCAGCAGCTTCGCCAGGTCTGTGAAGATGACGTACACATCCTGGTCACAGCGGCCATCGTTCCTTCGACTGATGGACAAGGAGACCAGACCGCGGAGGTACCAGATGTCGCCACGCTTGAAGACCATGCCACCGCCGCTGTCGCCGTTGCAGGATGAAGTACCTAGAAGAAAGTCGCAAGATTTATTTGCTAACCTTACATTTATAAAACTTATAAGTAATTAAGTGCAAGAAAGAGATTATGAAGGCCTCTCAACATGAGAGCAAAATTTCTGTTATTTACTATGATATGGAAAAAGAACACCAAGGGAAATTGAATTATTGGCAATACAAACAAGTATATTAGTTTAGCAGAATATTCTCAATGATTGAATTAAAATATTAAGGCTACATTGGGCGTCCGTGTTTTTCAAGCATGTGAGCGACTTTTTTCAAAAGACCAAGTAAATCTCGGCTCTGTACTGGCTCGCATGCTTCTCTGTGACGTCAGCCCAATAACACATATTTTCTTATTCCCTTACCATATCCAGCACAGTAGGTGTAGCTAGAAGTAAACCGGCGGTACAGCTCCCGGTTGGAACCGATGCAGGTCTCCTGGTTCACGATGGGCATCTCCAGAAGGTTCAGCTCCTCCTTCGCTGCTCCTGAGGCTTCGAAACCCCAGCCAACCACCTGCGGATTGTTTAAATGGTCAATAAACTGGTGTTAAACACTATGATAGGAAAAATAAGGATGGTGTCCCCCTCTGGTCAAATCTAAGACTCAAATATATGAAAGTGACAGCGTGACGCTCGGAAAAAAAAGGACAAAGTTAGATGTCCATAGTAACTTAGGCCCCTTTTTTTTTCACGGACTTTGAAAATTTTCAGCGTTATTAATATACATATTTTGATAAAAATATACTAACCACTAGGCAGCGTTCAACAAGAAAAGTCGCGATATGCATAGAATAATTGGTCAGAAACCAAACCACACAAAAAAGCCTCAAATTCTGATGAAAAACCAGCCCCATTTTATACATACCGATCCCTTCTCCCCGATGATACTGTTGATGTCGGCCTGCGTCTCCGGCCACAGACACGCGGGCTGCACCCACGCGGAGTACGTCACAGACTCCCGCAGCTCCAGGATGGCCAGGTCCCGACTGTACGTGGTCGCGTTGTACGACGGGTGGACGGTTATTTTGTTTACCTGGAATTTTGAACAATGTGTAAATATGGTAGCTCATGGCAATAATGACGGCAAAAAAGGGATTTCATAAAGTCTAGAATGATGATAAAGATCCGGAATTGTCTCGGTAAAAGCAGTCAGGAGAAAAGACTTCTATTTCTGTATATATATGTAAATATTTATAAGTATTCTTAAAGAAATATTTATTTTTCTTGAACAGAATCATACCATGTAAGAAGAAACTTTCACTTAACATCAATGTATTTTGAAAACACAAGTACCAGTTGCAACCATTACATAAATAATGTAACCCATTATTTTCAATGCACCCATCCAAAATGTCTAAAAACATCTCCCTTCATACTCACAAAAGTAACTTGCACGCCTTCAACCGACGTCCTAAGGTTGGACTTCCCCAAGTAGACCGTGAGGGTGTTCTTGTTGACCACCTTCCGACTGCCCTTCCTGCAGACACAGTGGGCCGCGGTGACTACGTGGCGGCGGGAGACCAGCGTGCCGCCGCAGATGTACTTGAAGTCTACTGTGGTCTGGAGTTTATGAATATTGGATCAATCATCATCAAGACACTTCTAACAAACGGTAAAGGAAAACATCGTATAAAAATCAGGATTCCAAGGGTTGGTTTCTGTAATCGCCAATCTACAAATACTGTACTCTTGGTCAAAACATTTGGAGTTCATTATTTACCGTAAACTTGAAAATGAATTTGACACTATGTTTTAAAACATAGTTCAGAGACAGTACAGTAAACAAGGAGTCGCTTTAAAAAAAATTGCTGACCCCATTCCTTTTTTTAGATTCCTTGTAACATGACCAACTGCAATAATGTGAAAACCATGACTCACTTGTTGCTGGTACAGCGCCACTTGCCAGGGCCACTGACCCTCGACCGAAGAACCTCTCCTGTCACTGTTCTCGTCTGGTTTCAGGAGTACCTTCCCGCATTTTGGCTGAAATAATACATATTAAGGAAAATAAAATACAATTAACCAGATGCTGATTATAGAACTAAGTGGCGAGCAAATGGAGAGACCTATGTCCAGCAGTGGACTACTATAGGCTGATGATGATGCCTCAAAAACACCTCTTGTTAACGATAGGAACGCAATAATATAGTCACATTGCACAATCCATACTAATATTATGCATGCAAAAAATTCTCTTTTGCCAAGTCTTTCGTTTTCGCTATCACGGCTTAACTGCTGATCCTCTCTACGAGTATATGGGTATGAAGTTAGCTTAAACTTCATGAAAGGACATAAACTGATGTATATTCCAGCGAAGTCGAGGGATAAATAAAGTACCTTATTAAATACGCTATTTATTTACTAAAATACAGTTTTTTATGCTTTAGTGCCTTCAAACTTGTTAAAGTATAAAATGCGACAGCTGTGAGGGAGGAATAGACCAAGTGGCGCTTCGAAACTTGGTAGAAGTCGTTAAGATGATACCATTATCAATAAGGTATATGGGAGGGCCCATTTACCTTATTGATAATGGTATCATAACGACCCTTTATAGAGGGTCAAAAACCGCTAGAGTGCGAAAATAATAATAGTGTATTGTAATAATAATAATATGATCAAGTCTGTCTAAATAAGATCTTGCTAGTATAATTCTGTCAGGCTCTTAAAAAAAATATATATGTTTTCGATGGTCGATTTATGTATTAAAAATGAATTTCTTCCCATATAAGAAACATAATATTATGTTTTACTTAAGACACTGCCTTCAATAAGTAACTAATTCAAAATAGAAATTCAAAATATTATGAAAAAATATCACTTATGGTTTGGTTACAAAAATACAGACACCTCAATGAAAGCCATGATAAAATGGATTCAAAGTTTTCAAATCTCATCCTGAATGCATCGCAATCCATTCATACATCTATCTAGGATTCCTCAAACTGGGATCAACTCACTTTGGTTCATGAAATAGATTCTACCGTGGCTGAATGCGATAGATTCCCGTGCCTCAGGCAACGTACTCCAAACGATTTAAGGCTACGTAAATTGAATGCAAAGGTATTTCCCCGACACACAAACAACGACTTAAAATTGTTGCAATTCTGGTGAATTTTCTATTTAGCATACTTTATTATAATGAGATCTTAAGATAGAATTAAAATTTATCCAAATGTAAAATTTAGCTAAACACTAAACTGGTTTTTAAGGTTGGAGCTTGGACAGATAATGTCTTAAACTGACGAACATCTTAATTTAAAGAATGTTAAGAATGAAGTGAAAGTAGTAAATCAGGATCAAAATGCGTATTTACATTGACGTCATTTATATAAACTTACATCGGTAACAAAAATACAGTTACTTTAAAACAAGATTCTTAACGGTCGGTTTGTGATAAAACTTTTATAGAAGAAAGGAGATATCAATGGTTTGACAATTGTTTTTGTGACAGCTGTTTCTGCGAAGGGTTTTCTGCTTTTCTTTTTTTCGTTAATTTGGTCATTTAATTATATCGAAAATTAAATTAAAATAATAAGTGCCCCTTATTAAGTGGACGTGCGACATATACTTGTAGGTATTCAAGATTTTAAAAATAATATTCATAGGAATGTTTGCTAGGTTATATTATATGTATGTGTATTAAAAAACGAGGGGTGTATGTAGGTAAATTTCTAGAATATTACGGTTCAATAGATTTTAATCAACGCGTGACTCGCTAAAACGTGTAATGTTATTGACTGCTTCTGATTAATGATACGGTTCTTAGATTGAACAAAAAACCGTCTGTTTTGATCGTCTTCCTACAAAGAAAGATTGTGGCAAACATCTTTTATTATTAAGTAGTGGTAACCATCGAAAGTGGGGATGGAGGACAAAATAACCCTACCAAAACATTGTCATGTAAAGAAACGCCAGGTAAGCATTGCCTCATAATATTCAATAATAATAATAATATTCCAGGACAATTCACACACGGTAATCTAATCCCAAGCTAAGCTCTAAGAGAGCTTGTGTTATGGTAACCAGACAACTGGTAAACATATATTTTTCTAAATACATACATAGTACAGATAAATTACACCCAGACACAGAATGAATGATCATGCTCATCACACAGCATTTGTCCAGGGTGGGAATCGAACCCACGACCTCCGGTATAGCAGTCAGGGTCACTAACCACTAGACTTATAAGGTTCTTGTAATAATATGTCTACTCGTTGCCATTTATCCCCCTAAAGAAGTAGGGGAAGGGCAGAGGTGACTTAAAATTAAATTGCTTCCAGAAACTCGGTTATTATAAAAAAAAACGTAGGTCCGATTAATTACAGTTACCTGCGCCGAGCTGGCCGCATGGGCTGGTATGAAGATGGTAGGCAGACCTCCGAAATGGTACATAGCTTCATCTTCCTTCCTGTAATATAAAAAAGGGTTATATTCAAACTGTAGGTGCTGTGTGGTATAGTTCACCTTCATCATTATTTAACCTAGCTCGCGCGGGTCGCTGCCGAACATCGCAATCCCAAAACCAGCATTATTGTCACCAATATTTTTTTCCTCTTAATATTATTTTTATGTTAAGTTATTATCAAACTTATTATTGTTAGCTGAATTGTACATCTTTATGTAAACGTTTTATTTCAACATTTTTTCAATATTATTATTATCATTCTATTTATTTTACAGTTCAATACTTTACGCACTGTATGGTACATAGGCAGGAGAAGCCTGAAGGCATTCTCTGCCGATAAATATTATACTTGTAAAGATTTTTGTAACAACTCACATATTATTAAAAAAAAAGACTTCAAATATTTTATATTATTATACTTTAATTATTCTTAAAAACTCTTTGCGGTGTTTTGTTAAAGTAGTAATTGTATATTCTTGGGTGTCAAGGTACTATTTTTAGTCTTATAAAGTTATATCGGAATGGAAGCTGAGAAGAATGGTGTAAATTACGCACTGCACTTTGGGATTTTGATTTCAACCGCTTTTAACTAGAGGAATCCATTAGGAATTTCCAGTCTAAAGCAAAAAAACCTTGCAACCTCACTATTCGAAAGTCCAACTGTACTTTCCAAAACATGTATGGCTCAAACAGATTGGAGGACTGCCTTGTTGGCCTAGTGGTTGTAAGCTTGACGTCTTGTGTTCGATTCCCGAGTCGATCAAAGTGTTATTGGGTTTTTCTATTAAATTGTCAGTAGCAGGTCGCAGTTTGCATTTGTGCCCGGTTAGTGGCAATAGGCACGCCCCTATATGGGACCTAAAAACATACCGGCGAACTGTGGGTGTACACCTTTGCCTAACCCTTTGGGTATATGTATAAAGGAAAAAAACAAGGAGTATCTACAATATTTTTTTAATTTTTAGTTTGGTTTAGATTCTAATTTGACCTTAGCCACCAAATGGCCATTTCAAAACCGGACCATCCGGTATTACAAGTTTATCTTATTTAGTATTCAAATTGTGCATCTTCAATTTTCCCTGTTGCATCTTTAGATATTTAATATTAATAATTCTAGCCATTTCAATAGCGAAAGCAACAATTTCATATGTGTCATTGAAAATGTCATAAGATTTCGTTCCCTCAGATAGAAGATTTGATAGAGATTTCTTCCCAATAACATTGTGCAGAATTTCATCAAACAGTGATGAACGTGTGATGTTTTAGTTCGTTTTTTTATTACTCAATATTATAAATATCAGATTATCAGATGATCAGGGGATGTGGTAACATCCTCTGATAATCTTAGTTATTTAATTTCAGAACAGCAGTCAAGAGATATCAGTAGTATGAATTGTAAAAAAAAGTATTGTAAAAACAAAAATGTTAAATTTACACATAGAATTTTAAAAGGAAGCGGCTCCAACGAATTATATATGGGCCCAAAACTAAGGTATACTCTTTATCGCTAATTGTCGTAGACGTTATTGTCAAAACAAACGCAAATAAAAAAAAAACAGTCAATTTGAGAGCCTCCTCCTTTAACAGTCGGTAAAACAGGAACTACTTACTTTGTATCGACGGAGACGCTATCAAAGTCCTCGATATCGTCGAGCACAGCCGTCACTGGGGGAGGTAGGGCTGTCGTAGCCTGGTATCTCACGGTGGGCTTATTACCACGGCTTAAAGTCTGATCACCACTGTAACAAACATCACCTTTATGGTAGTGTAAATAAAGCTCATTTAAAACTAAGTTTCATTTAAAGCCGGAACTGTCCCACTGTAGGGCAAACGCCTTCCTTCTGTCCACAGGTCTCTATTGATTGCTGTTTCTTGCCACTAAACCAAAACTAAGTTTAAGTTTAAAAAAGTCAATAAAGATACAGAGGTAGCGCAAACTGAACGTGATATTCCAAATCTTATTGATTCACATGATGAATATGGATTTCAATAATTATTATTTCACTCTATATCAAATACTACTATGCTAAATCAGAAGAGATTGGAAGCTGATACCCTACATACTTTAGGTACAAATTCTAAGTCATATTTTGTTTAATTGACTTTTAATTGCGTACTTTGTGTTGATGCGTTTACCTTAAAATATTTTAAAGACAACAAAGAACAGGTTTTGCATTATTATTAATTTAAGAAATCCCAAACTTCATGGGTATTTTTATACTCCAAAATTACGGACTTTTAAAACCGGTCTCTTGTATGCACCAGACACCTAAGGTAAAGATCGTACACAAGATAAAAGTTTGTGGTATAAGTTAGCTAATTGTATTAGATGCAAAACTTTGGTTCATGCAAGCTTGGCGTTAAGCTTAAGTTCTCCACCCAAGTTTACCGAAACTATTTTAATTAGATTTTTTACTGCTATGCTGAACTTTCCTTAGTCATCTTAGTAAGACATACTCGTAAATGTAGGTTATGTTGCTCAAATGCATTTATGTGTTTACTTTTTACAAACTTTTCTTTAAATTGCTTTTTTTTTAGTAAAGACTATGATAATTAAATAATGCGCTTTTTACGCTATCATAAAACTTGAATATTTAACTTTATTCAGGAATGTATGTTTTTTTATTATAACTTCCCTGTTTTACAACAAACCCATTAATTTTATTTGATACCTAAATTTCAAGTAAAAATGGAAGGAATACTTACAACTTTGAACGATCACCAGCTGACTCAAATATCACTCTACCATTGTTGGTCTGACTGCCTTCAGACCAACGAGACGGTTGTTCCGCGCCCCACTTGCCAGCTTTATTATCATCCTCCTGCGTTTTAACTGGCTCCACAATATACGTACTTTCTGGTCGTCTTGGTCTAATATTAGCTTGGTTTTTGTTTGTAGGTCTCTGATATATTGGATTACCTCTAGTGCTATGATTTTCACCAGAATCGTCATCTATCACGAACTTAGTTGTAGTTCTTTTAGCCGGTTCTGTTGCAGTTACTTTTGGCCAGTATGTTGCAACATCGTCTTGTGTTTTTGGTTTGTTATCCGTTGCAGTTTGTTGCCAATTAGTTCCTTGGTTTGGTGTTTTCGTTTCTGTATTAACAGTTTTCGCTAGTTGGTTTACCTCTTTCGGTTGTGGCCAAATTTGTGCTACGGATGCCTTGTCTACGGTATTTGTATCTTTGCTATCATTCAACACTTGTGAGAAGCCTTGAGACCAAAGTGAGGGTCTGGCTACTTCCTTTGTGGTTGAAGTTTTATCCTCAGTTTTTGTGAGGCGGTTACTTTCAGTGGTTGGGATCCAGTAAAGTGACTTCTGCGTTGTCTGCTGCTGGGTCTTTCCTGGCCAATATTGAGTTTTGTTGGTCTGACTTTCAGTTCTCGACGGCACTGTTGGCCTAACAGTGGTCGTTGTGGCAACATTGTTTTCAACTTTACATATTTCTCTTCCGTTAAACCTAATGTTTAATAGTTTCGGTGGTTTATTCTGAACGTTATATTGGATAAAGAATCTGAAGGGTAAAGGAGCTTCGGGAGTGATTTTCAGATTAGTATTTTCTATCTTAAAGTCGAGGTTATTGTCGGTGGTTACTTCTCCAATCCAATTCTAAAAATTGCAAAGCATTTTAGATACAATTTATTTAAAAAACATTTGTAAAGATAGAATAGGTAATATACTATGATATACCCAGGCATGAGGATTATATTTTCAACAATTTCGAAATCAACTATTCAGAAATAAAAATACAATTATGTATAGTGACCGCCAGGAATATTCTTTCACGGTCAGTAGATATAGGATAGAGAAAATAATTGATAACACTCAAATTGAAAGAATAACGCGACTGCAATGAAATACTTATGAAGCCACCTCTAAGGTACTTAAAACTACACGTTGACCAAAATTTTTCTTGAAATCGGGCCAAAATTGCCGAAGATCTAATAGTTAGTTACCAATCCGTTAGTGAGCTCATAAACAAACTACTTACCCCGAGTATATCAGCCTTAGTATCTACTACAATATTCAGCCACAGCGCATACAGGTTGGTATCTGTTGATAGGTCGATGTTGCCATACCACTTGCCTGGCTCGGCTCCCAGTGGCTCATACGTGAAGACCTTGGGGCAAGGGGATACGAGCCCGAAGTCCTGACCCTGGCTGTAGACTGGTGCTGCTAGAGCAATAGTGAGGAGTGAGCTTAAAGCTCCGAACTGAGAAAAAAGGAAGCAAATATATGAAATTGTTAAGTTAACATAAATAAATATGGACACCATTATATACACCGAACTGAATCCAAGGTAAGTCGATAAATAAACAAATGCGGACATCACATACATTGCTCTGTAACCAAAGTAAGTAGCTAAAGCAGCTGAATTCTAACCGCAACTGCGATCTGAGTTCCATAACACAAGAGCAAGATTTATGGAACTCAGAAACAACGAAGGTACCACAAACACCCAACCCGAGACAACGTAAAAACGTGATTTTCCTACATTGTCCGGGGATCGAACTTGAAAACAGTTGCGTACGCCACTCAAGATAAGGCACTTATAGAATCAAAGACACCAAAGTTACCATAAACACCTAGACCCGAAACTAAGTAGTAACTTGGTTTTCTAATTAAAATTTTAAACACGTTTGGTTATCGAACTCGGGACTGACCTGGCGACACCTTGAAAACTGGTGAGTACTATACTCAACCACGGATATTATCTTTAAGACAACTGTAACTAGTTTTATATCGATCAGAAAATACAATAATGGTACGAAATAAACAACAATATTTTTTACCGTTAGGACTTACCTAACAGTAAATATAACTTTACTTAATTGATTGTTTTTATATGTAACCATACATTATCTATATATTTTTCTATTTCCACAAACGTCTAAAAATAATACAATGATAGTCAATCTTTTTATGATGTACTGTTGACCCCAACCAACAATTTATTGTGTTATAAACCAATTATTATATGTAAAAACTTAACTACAAAGCAAGCCTATATCGTGAGTATAACGTTTAAAACAACTCAAAAACTGTACAAATCTTAACTGCGGAAATCGAACCTACAATCAATGTTATAGAAGGCCACTGCGCAACTACGGAACTTCACTAATAGGTAAGTGGTAAAAGTTAAAAGTAAGTTCAACTTTATGACACATAGCATGTATAATATTTACGCAATTATCATTAAATTCAAGACTCAAAGTATTATTACTTAGATCATTATAAAGTGACACAAGGAAAATATGAATCTTATAAAACGCATCGCAGTAATTTACTTCTGATTCTCAGATTATTGGATTACGTTTTTTTTGCACTTATAAGCTTTAACTCGTACGTTGATCTTTGACTGTTGTTACGGTATTTAAATCTTGAAAACCAGTCTTATTGGAAACTGAGGCACCCAGCCAAATAGCTGAATATAAAAAAAGTATTCAGCTGTATCCCGTGAGACTGGAAGCTGATCCCAACTTAGCTTGGAAAAAAACTCGTTAGAACAAGATTTTAAGTTATGCTCCTATGATTATTAAATTTAACAGTCCTTGGATAAGTTATCATTATTGATCCCTTAATTTACACAAAAGCACATATTTAAAATAAAATAAAAAATATATTTATATATCTACACAAACCAGTCTTCATTTACTACATCACCACACTATATTAATCACTGCTTATTACCATTTTAAAACACAATACTTTTTCTATAATAATCACTATAAAAACATTGATCAGCCCTTACCATTGTTTTTATATTTTTTCCGACCTATTAACTGTACTAAAAAGGTTTTATTTCTTAAAACGATCGGCGTCCACGCCTGTTTTTGCAAGAATGACATCTAAATAAGAATAATTTAAAGTTCAAGTTTATAATGAAAAGGATAAATATAACATCCTTAAGTGGGACAGAGATAAACATATGTTGTGTTAATTTGTTGTAAAATGAGGCGCAAACCAGTTAGCTTTTATAGAATATTAATTCATATTTTACGTAAGATAATCGTGTTTGTTAAAGAATTTTCATTGGTCTGTTCTATGGTTATGTGTACACTTTATTGAATTTTAAATAACGAACAAAAGAATTGCTAGAGATCTTGCATAATATTCCGGGACATCTCACACACGGTTATCTGATCCCAAGCTTGTGTTATGGTAACCAGACAACTGATAAACATACTTATATTTTTCTAAATACATGCATATTGTAGATAAATTACACCCAGACACAGAAAATGATCGTGCTCATCACACAAAGATTTGTTCTGGGTGGGAATCGACCCCACGACTTCCGTTATAGCAGTCAGGGTCACCAACCACTAGACTCTGAGATCTATATCTCAAAGTCTCTGTGCAACAATTTTTTTATTATGAATTACATCCCAAAATTGATAAAGAAACTACGTCATTCGCCTATCCATTAGCAAACCGTTATTAAATAATCCAACTAATTCACAAAATTCCTACTAAAGATAAGGTTTTAAATTAATTCTATATGAATGGAATGTACCAGAATTCGTTGAATATCACAATTTCTAACGACTTTATAATTAGATGTCAGAACCACATCACTGGGCGAATAGTTTTCCGATATCTATTCTGTCATTATGGTAATAGGTTGGTTAGTTTTGCTGTATATCTAGGATAATAAATAGGTAATTTCCCTGTATTTTTTCTATGAAGCAATAGCTTAAAGTAATATTGAAATGGCAAGAGGAAAGATTCCATGTTTTTTTTACTTAACTTCGCAATGCTTGTCTTTTATACCGACTGCAAAAAGAGGAAGGTCTCAGTTTGTCTAGATGCTTCTTGAATGTTGCGATCCAATTTAAAAAACGCTAATTTTTCACGATACTTCGAAGATGGTCCAATCATCATCATCTCATCTCATCCCTGCCCTGTTCCCAATTATTTTGGGTCGGTGCAATGCTTAATCAGCTTCCATTCATCTCTACAACTCGTCATCTTAGCATTCACTCCTCTTTCTCATATCATCTTTACACAATCCATCCATCTTGTTTTTGGCCCAATATTTTCATCGAAATATGTCAAGTAGTTTTGTTAAAATTCGTTTTGTTCTTTAGAATACAATCAAATTTTATGTTTTAACGCTGGACTTCTACTGTCTCGATAAATATATTTTATATTTTTATCATATACTTTCCTTTGAAGGACTACTTTCCTGAAAAACAATACTCAAAAGTTTTGCAATAAAGTGTCCCGACAAAAACTTTACCGATGTTAATAAGTAGAACCGATGCACACTGACAAAAGCCACTGCTATTTTTGTTAAATCTGTCATTACAAATTAAAACGTAAGTTAAACGATTTTAAGTTCATATTTGAATGATCGGAGAACGACGTAAAAAGGATGAAAAATTAACTTTATTCAGATTTTTTATAAGAAACTTTCCTTAACATTTTGAAATATGGAAGTGTCTATTAGGTGTTATAATATTTACTTTTTATCCATTAAAGTAGTTTATATCTTTGACATAAGAGGCCTATAGATGAAGACCCTTTAGGCGTTTCTAGACAAGGAATCCAAAGGTTTCCTAAAACTTTATGGGTAACCTTTTTTTTCATTAAATACTTACTAGAAACTACTAATACAGCGGCTAGGGCTATTAACAAATCGTGCAAATTACCTAGAATTACCCAAAAATCATTAGTGGAATTGATACTCGCCACAGATATGATATGATGTGTTTAGCTAGCTTACATCATACCGTTATACAAAATTATATTATGATAAAAGTCGTTAGTATTTAGTGTAGATTTCCCATTATTGTGTGGGAAAGTTTAAAGTACATATTCATCTATCACTAACAATTCTTGGATAAGTTTAAAGCAGGTAGCAAAAAATGACATGAAAACGGTTTCTGCTAGAAACTAGTCATGTAATAATATAGTCATGTAATAAAATAGGTCAGTATCTTTATAAACGGAAAATAATCTGTTAATAAATCTGTGAGTCACACATTTACCCAGTGCAATTCCAACGCATTGTGGTTTTTCCTCATATAACAAACACCTTTAAATTGTTTATATCTGATAACCGCCAAGTGATAAAATAATAAACCAGACCATAAGAGGTTATTTAATAAAAATATAAGACTAGAACACATAGCTGGACTTTAAAAAAAAAATCTATCAGTTAGACAATAAAAATATTGTACGGTTTTTCGGAATTTAGTAAAACGAAGTAGCTAAAGTGAATCACCTGTAGAGATAATATCATCAGGGTTTAGCACAAAATGTGCATTATCAATGGCAAATAGTTTGTTTATTGAAAACTCTGTAATGTCCTAGAGAAAAACCGAGTGTACTACGTGAGCTCGACAAATGGATGTGCGATTAACGCTTATGCGACAAAACTGTACTGCGACTCACCGTAGTTCGAATGCACGCTAGTGCGACACACTGAAGATCGACATCTCGCTAGTGCGACAAATGATTGCGCGACAGTAGTTCGACACTACGGTAGTGCGACACTACGGTAGTGCAGTACGTTGGTGCAGTATTGCAGTAGTTTGACACCTAGCAAGTTTAGTGTAGTACGTTGATGCAGTATTACAGTAGTTTGCTGAGATAAATTTTGAATTACATATATTAAATAAGTAGATATTAAATAATCAAAGGCCGTCGCTCGCTTCGCTCGCTCCATTGCAAGGTCACAATATCTAACCTAACCTAACCTATTGATCTCTGTCACAAAGTTGAATGGTTCTATATGTTTATGTTCTATTTCTTCATATCGCACTAGCGAGATGTCGATCTTCAGTGTGTCGCACTAGCGTGCATTCGAACTACGGTGAGTCGCAGTATAGTTTTGTCGCATAAGCGTTAATCGCACATCCATTTGTCGAGCTCACGTGGTACACTTAGAAAAACCCTGTAAAGTCCTCAACAGAACCATTCACAGGTTTTCCAAAGTCCAAATGCTGTGATGGCTTTCCAAAATCTGCAAACGAATGTGTGCAACCTACACCAGTGGTAAACAAATTTAAACGTATTCATGTAAACGTAACGAATCCATACTGACTGCATCTTTTTGGATATCCCTTCAGTCAGCTTAACGCTTTCAAACAATTCATTTGACACATACAAACTAAATATTAAAACTCTTTACGTAAGGTGGTAAAGTTTTATGTATGTATACTTGGTCAGGTTAAATTTTTGTATGCGTACTCTATAATAATAATAACAATATTCCGGGACATCCCACACACGGTTGTCTGATGCCAAGCTAAGCAGAGCTTGTGTTATGTTAACCAGACAACTGATAAACGTACTTATATATTTCTAAATACATACATATTATAGATAGATTACACCCAGACACAGAACGAATGATCGTGCTCATCACACAAACATTTGTCCTTGGTCGAAATCGAACCCCCGACCTCCGGTCTAGCAGTCAGGGTCTCGAACCACTAGCCGAACAGGCCTGTCGAAGAATAACTCTCAAAGAAATACTTTCATTGAAAAACTAGAGATGCGAACAACACGTTTTTTTAAATTTTGCAATATAAACCTAACCACATTGCAAAATTACACTTCCTTATACAATTTCACGCGTATTTTAAAACATCCTTATTTAAAACAGTTGAGTTAACCCCGGCGTCCTCAGCTCCCTCGTTTGAGTACAAATGCGTACAATTTGAGCCCGCGTTTCATTAGACATGTGGGCCAAATACGGGACATTTTCAATCAAGAGATAGGCATTCAAAATTCAAAACGTGTGCTAATTTAAACCCGCGGTAAATTAAACTAGAGCAATTTGGGGAAAGTGTTTTGAATGAAGGTATTTTGAAACATAAACGGACAACACAATGTTTAATAAAAGCGTTTTGTAAAGTAATTTTCTACTCAGATTTTTAAAATGTCGTGGACATTTCAACGAATACTTAAGAAATACGGTAGTGCGAAACTGTTTTTTGTAAATAAATAATTAAATTAATATAACATTTCTATTAAATAACGCAATGACCAATCCGCAGAGAGCAAGCGTGGTGATCCATGTTCGTGCCTTCTCGATATGGGATGAGGCCTGTGGCTGTGCCCCAGCAGTGGGATGTTAATAGGCTGGAATCTTATTATTCAATAAAAAAGACCTAAAAACACTTATTCTGCAGTACATATTCTTTTCATTCAACATTGCAACTGGTTTTTTTTTAATTACTTTTATATTTCGTGCGTGCGAGGTTCTATTTTTTTATATCAAGACCGCAGCGTATATGTAGTACATAAGCTTATTTAGTACCTTCTCTGTCGTTCAATTTAGAAGCAACCTAATAAATATGCTAATAGCATCTTGCTTACACACACCAAGTTAATAAAACTTCCAAAAACGTTGATTCCCATTACAACTTCGCCTTACACGGAACCGCCAGTTCGTAGCTGAGCCTTCATTTATTAATGCAGTATTTACACGGAATTTCTAAGCAATCAATTATTGCCAGCAACATGGATTGAGAAAAAGTAAACACTTAATTGGATAAAATTTTACTTAGATATTTACTTAGATATTTTTTTTAGTTTTTTTTTATTTACATCTTCATCATTATAAGATATAGATACAAAATATATTTAAGTACACTTTATTTTTGTATTGGTAAGTGTGGAACCTTTTTATTTTTATTTATATTATACATTATTATACTTACTTTAGATGTTAGCCTTACAAAGTTGTAAATAAATAAAAAAATGAGTAATTATTTAACTCCACGGCTGAAAATTTCTGTAAATTCTCTATGTAGACTTACATAACATATCATCACGTCTGTATCCCCGAAGGGATAGGCAGAGGTGTACTAATTTACACCCACAGTTCGCCGACATGTTTAGGTGCAATGTAATAGGGGGCGAGCTTATTGCCACTAGACTATGTAGACTAGACGTCACATTATTTTCTTTCCTTTAAATGGCTGAGGATAGAATAATTTTCGTTGCCAATGTAAGCGGATTTCAATAAGTGCCTACGGTTGAATACTGAAATCCAGTTTACACATTCAATCGGTTCTCGATCACGTTACTCTGCAATCAGGAACAATGCACCTCTGCGAAATTGAAATGATACCTAAGGGAACCACGTTTTGTCGTTTCGTTCGGACAATTTTGTTTATACAAACAAAAAGAACAGGTTCAAAGGGATCATGGTATACTTTAGATAATGCTATATGTAAAAAATTAACAAAAAAGTAATATATTCTGATTTGTTATAGGAGAAAATGGTGTTAATGGAGCGAAAGTACTAACAATAAAAAATCTACTCATTGTTTGGAAGGTATTCTATCTCAGTCTCCTTGTGTATCACTACATAGTATAAAACAAAGTCGCTTCCCGCTGTCTGTCCCTATGTATGCTTAGATCTTTAAAACTACGCAACGGATTTTGATGCGGTTTTTTTTAATAGATAGAGTGATTCAAGAGGAAGGTTTATATGTATAATACGTGCATAGTATAGTAGAGGAACACGGATAATCTTAGAGATTTCCAATGTAAGGTCGTAAATGAACAAATTTTTTGCGAACGCTGGCTGAACCCAACGAGATAGCTCAAAATAATGTACTACAGTATTGTGCACCTTAAAAAGATCTCCAAAAAAGTCCGCGATGGCATATGTCTATCTCTTGAGGATAACCCACAAAAACCATTTATATCGTTTATTTATTACTTATTTACGAAAAAGCGATTTTAAGCAATACAGTATTAATCCTTATCCAATTAAGTACCTTTAATAAATTGTGCATGCAATATAGGTCAATATTGCCCTTTACAGCATATAATTTAAATGAATATTTTCGAAGATATTGCAAATTTAAAATGTAGGTACATAGCGGTTGCGGCGATACCGGCCGGAGGGCCGCGCGGGGGCCGAGGGTCGTGCCTATACCAAATAGTGCGTCCGAGGCTGTGCTTCGCCCTACAGAACTTTATGATTGTGTAGTTATATTTGGTATCAGCGTTGCACCCGAGCAAAGCCGGGGCGGGCTGCTAGTTAGTTATATTTCTTTATAATAACTGTATTCTTGCAACATGCAGGTAAACTTCTTTTACTACAGTTACTACAGTTTTTCTACAGTTTTTTACAGCTTGACTTTCACAAAGCGCTATGTCACTTCGTCTTCCATCTTCTTTCCTCATCCAATCACACTCAGCTACCTGGTTCAGGTCAATTATGAGAAACATAGTTTCAGTATATTTAAACCCAGTTTATTCTTTAGATATAGGCATACAGTTTAGCACCGAAACCAAACTCCTACAAATATCTCTAACATCTCCCTCCAAAAACTACTCAATATCCACTCGTATGTAAAATCACCGACTGTTCTCATCTGAACAAAGCTTCTACTGTTTACCAGCGAACCATACCGCTGACGTGGATTACAACTGTTTATTCTCTATGCACACACTGAACGTTTATCGAATCTGTTTTGTGACATAACTCTCATTTTGAACACTGATTGTGCATGTTAATGAGTCAAAGCAAGTTTTATAATAATAATAATAATAATAAAATCTTTATTGTCAGGCGACTAAGGCCCATAGATATATACCTTAAAAACTAACATACATATTTTATAATACATTTTGTGTTAGTATATACAGACTTAAACCTATGTTAGTAAACACTTCCTCATGCCTATCCCTACGTTCATGTGGTATTTGTCCGCGGAAGCGACGGAACACCACGCCAGCCGGCCAAAAGTCTTCTACCATCACCAGGTGCAGGAAACATGAAGGTACTCGCACCACAAACGCATTGAAGTTGACGTTGCGGCGCGACTCCAGTAGCTGAAGTTTTGCTGCTGTTTCGTTGATAAGTTCGTGGTTTTTAGTTTAACATGCATAATTATACAGAATAAAATTTGTTACTTTAATTGTAAGCAAAATACAGAATAAGTATTTAGGTATTTATTAAAAGTCAGATCATTAATTACCTGCTTTTCTGGTACTTCTCATAGTTGTCTTCGAAATTCTTAGATGACGTTAAAATAATTTGGTTTTATTTATACTTACTTAGTTTACTCTCAGGAAAATATGAATATGTGTTACTATCTACCTACATATAAAACTATGGATCAAAAAAACAACTGCAACCTTCTTTCTTGATTTATTCTTATGGCATTATCACTGGCTGAAAGTAGCAGACCAGAAAAAGCACTAAAAAAATATTGCGTTTCACGTCATTCGAAGTGTTTATTTATTGATGTGTACGGTTTATTTATATTTTACCAGAAGATTACGCTATGCCGAAAAGTGTGACGGATGATTATACGAGAACTAGTGACAAGCCTAGGAGCACCAGTCGGAGTACCACAGCCTTACAGGTACTTTTATGATACAATAATTATAATAGATCTAACTGCCGTTTCTGAATCTTTCCGGCCTTCAATCTCTCCAAAAAAGGTTTTTCTAGATGTTGTCTTATTCTGCATATAATTTCATTAAATCAAACATTCATTTCGTTAAAGAAAACATCAACCCAGCCCACTGTTGGACATCATCACTTAAGTTGCATCAGGTTTCCGATTTTCACGTCGCAGCCTATATTAGTTTTATTAATTCACCTACTACCACAAACTACATTATGTTCACACAATTACACCGTCTCTTATTAAACCATTTATAATGTATGTACTTTTTAAGTAACAGCAATAGCAAACATAATTACAACAAAAACGACTCAAACTGCAAAAACCAACACGTTTATTACTCGCAACAAACCAATTCCATTCCTGCCATTATTTCTGTCACAAATTACGGCAGAGCGCGCCATTTCTTTTTGACCTGCATATGAGGCGAGCACATCGGCAAAGGAACCGGGAGCCGAACTCAAAGGGCACGGTTGCAAAGAAACCGAGACTTTCCCGCCACAAACGTGCCCCGTATTGTACGGATGTTATGCAACGGATCTTAGGGTTGATGCTGCTTGACGATTTTTACAGTGGAAATACAGTTTTCAATTCTGTTTTATTGCGTTTTACTATGTCAGGCAGAAACTAAGAGACCGAATACTAATGAATAAGCTGAATAAATTGAAATATGTAAAATAATGTATGATATAATTTACCAAAAGCAAGAAAATTTTGCAAATTAAAGAGAAATCTAAGTAGAGACACTACTTAGATTTCTCTTTAATTTGCAGAAGAAGAACATCATGTATCCAATTTTTTTTTATTATTCTTCTACGGACTGGATTAGACCTCTCCTTTTGAGAAAACGCCATTCACCTTTTTACCCTTGTCTTCCACCCCCAGGTGCCTCTACACTTCACGATCCACAAGCCGGGCTGCCACTTCGAGAGCTGCTGCGGCGTCTGCAACCTGTTCCCCGGGGTGCTGCTCATCGCCTTCTCGCAGGTCCTGGTGGGCTCCATCCTGCTGACCCTCATCCTGACGCATGGGCCGCAGTACGATGATATGCATAAAACGCCGACTACGCAGTGTGAGTTTACATGGTATTTAAATGTGGATCTTAAGATCTAACCGTTAGGTACTATTTTTGTTCGATTAAGCATTCTTCTTTTTAGCGTGTCGATCACTGACTTTAAATCTAGACTTTACTAGACCGGTATTTAGCTAAGCATTCAAATATGTAATAGGCTTTCTAGGAATATCTTTAAACCTTTGTTTCTCGACGAGCTGGTGGAAAATTGTGTTCGGATTTTTAACCTTTATATCTTCTAGATAAGCTTAATGTGTAACAATACTTCAACATTTCTTATGTTCCGAACCTTTCATTGATTCATCTTTCAATTACTTCTTAATAATTTTGTTTTAGTCATCAGTGCAGCTTCAGGCATCGTGCTGAGCGGTGTGACCGGCGCGGGAGCACTGCTCATCATCGTAGCGTTGACAGAGAATTGCAGAGCTATGCTGGTAAGTAACACTTCCTTCAATACTTATTTATTTGTTACCTTGAAGAAAAGACAATCCTTCTCTATCTAAATATAGACTAATGAAACAAGGTACCTTCACACCTTAGCGTTTCGATCAATTTCATTAAACTTTGTCTGTTCCTTCACATAATGTGGCGATATTTTACCAAATATTCCTAGTATATATTATTATGTATCTTCCAGGTGTACCTTTTAGTGGCTACTATAGTATGGCTGGGACTGGTGTCGCTAGCTGTAACTAAGATTGGAAGAGCTTGCGTCAGGTTCAAAGATGGTACGCAAAACTAATATTTATAATATGATATATCATTAAGATACACAAATTATTATTATTTATTATCACTTTCAGCCATTACCGCACAATTATGATAAAAATAATTCAATCCATATAAAGTTTGTTAAGGTGCGTCCACATCTGACGAACGAACATTACACGAGCAGCTCGCGAGCTTCTTGCGAGCCGTTCGCGAACCGCTCGCGGCACGCTCGCGAGCATGCCGCGATCGCACTACTGTCAATTACGCCGTCTGATAGACGTGCGTGCGCCGCTCGCTACTTGCTCGCGAGCTTGCCACAAACGGTTCGCGAACGGCTCGCGAGTTGCTCGTGTAATGCTCGTTCGTCGGATGTGGACGCACCCATAAGTTACCTACAGTAGAATAGCAATCACCAAAACGGAGTTATTGCTATATTAATGCGACGAAAATGTCCACAATTTTATTTGGAATTTCTCTCTAAATACATTTAATACGGTCTTCGCACTTTGCTTTTATTTATAACTTGTTCTAAAGCCTTTAAAAGTTACACGCAAACAGAATAACGGAAACAATACAGTAAATTGTAACCATAAAAACTCCACACATTTTGTGTACAAAACTTTTATTCAAAAACAAGCGACAGTGGTGCTCAACATACAATTTTTTTACTGAATAATATTTGCATAGAATATAGAGTTCTGTTTCTCGTTATGCTATTTCGGCAAAGTCTTAATTAGGTCCACTTTTTGTTTGTGTTTTTTCCTGTGCGTGTAGATTAAAGGCATATTTCTTCTTAGAAAGATAATCTGTTCAACGTTTTGCCTCTTACAGGGTTTCACCTGTATCGGTAGTGGGTACAAAGCCGCTGCAGAATATTCTGATTAGAGTAAAATATACCTCAGTCAGGTGACTGAGGTATATTTTACTCTAATACTCTGAGCCTAATATTATAGCCTCATATATAGGTATATATGAGGCTATAATATTAGGCTTAAATTGCGTAAAATTTAAACAGCACATAACTGCCAAACGTATTCGGCATTATTAGTCCCGCACTTCAAAAGTCGAATACATTTCGTTTCATATAAAAACCATTACTATTAAAACTAAAATTAAATCAGCAAAAAACGACAAACGCGTACGACCACAGTACAACAACAGAATTCAAAATTTGTAAACGTGATTTGGCAAATAATTATAAGTTTATAAAATGTTGACAGTCACTGTCCACATCATCTTTATAAACGTTACCGCATTACAAAAACATTTTCTACATTCCTGCAAGAAATTTCTTTTACATAACATACCGAATTTACATATTTCACTATGTTTTAGTGTTGTGCTTCAGTTATTGGTTTCCAATATGTAATGGAGTAGCTTGTGAAATAAATGGGAGACTTCGACTTAATGTAAATGTGAGAGCCCGTTCCTACAGTGAACAGCACATGAGAACAACACTGTGATCAAATCACCTTTATTTCTTAGCACATAAGGTCTATTTTTGCAATAGCTTGTTGCCATGTATGTGTGGTTGAATGTACCAGACATGCTTGTGCAAATAAAAATGTGTTTGGGAACAATGTTTGTATTTTATGCGGAGTCTTGCGAAAGAAAATACCTTTCTTCGTTTTGGTTGTAATTGGTATTAAGTATAGAATGTATGAGGCATAGATTGTTCCTAAGTGAAAAAAGTGCCCACTTTTGTTTCTAGTTTTTATTGCGTGAAACGTTTTGTGGACTTTTTTTTACCCTTTCTTTGGAACTATTTATTTGTTTGAGAAATATAACGTCAGTTACTAAAAGAAAGTTGGTAATACGATGGACAAGCTGTGTGTACCGCTCATAAGTTTGACAACCATGGCGAAAACGCCAGATTATTTTTAGATCTTTTTGCGGTTTAACCTTCAAATGTCTATATAAATGAGGCACACGTTGCCTTCATAAATACCGTGCAAGTGGTTCATCGAATTATAATGTAATCCCTGAAAGTAAGGCCCTCGATATATGGCACCGACCCTTATTTTATTAGTTCCTCCAGAAATTTAGATGAAACCTCAACATAAAATACGGTATCGGAATCACAAAATATGTAGGGTTTATCTTAGGTTTTATGCAGGTCCATAGGAATTATATATTAGGGATTTTCTTTAGAGTAATCCTTAAAAAAATAGGTTCAGTAATTTACATTATTTTTTGCCTTAAATGGACATTTGGAACATTAAGGTAACCTTGGAAGCTAATAATTTATTGAGCTTACGACCTGCTCGCTATTTATCGAATTATTATCTTCCATTATTTACTGATATATAGTATAATTTAGTTAGCTGACAACCTACCATACCCACTGAGAGTTTGCGAAACATTCAAATCTCCAGTTTCTGATAAACCTAAAGAAGATCATCAGATTTTTTCCTGTTTGTGTACATGAATTGTTAAATAAATGAGACCTTATAATAATATTACTGCTTATTACATTAATATTTTCTGTTGCATTCAGCCCCGAAGATAAAGGACGAGCAGCATCGCCTGGCCAACTTGGCGTGTGTCAGTGGACTCCTCACGTTTCTAGGAGCACGTAAGTCGATATACTATATCTACTCACATACCAATATTAACCATAACCCACCACTGTATTGTTTAAAAAATGTCGAGGAAATAGGAAGTATTTGGAAGAGAATTTGAAATGTTTTTTTCGGTCTTGTGACTTTCTTTACCGGAAAAAAATGGCGTGCCAGAGTCATGACAGCTAAAACGTTTCCACCTGGCTTTCCCAGTCCACACATTTACAATCTGTCGCGAAAACTAATTTAAATAACAAAGTTGCAATTTGTCATCATCAGCGCCACACCGGATTTGGTCAGCTTTCAGTTTTCATATCCTTATAGCCTACAAAGTGGAACATTACCGACATGAACTATCATCCGTTACCATAACAGGCTTTCACTATAAAACTAGATAAGCTGACTCAGCCCATATGGTTTCTGTGAAATAGGCGTGGTGTGAAAACAAAAAAGTTGTCACAGATAGCGCGCTAACCAAAAAACTCTTAATAATGGACTGATGGTGATGCGGAAGTGAGACATCGCTATGAGCAGTGTAATGCGCCGTCTCGCTTCCGCAACGGTAACAGTAGTGCTCTTAGATTTCATGGTACAGGTGCAGGATATTTGCTATTGTTTTTTAGATAGAAAACTATTTCTGGCTTTTGTCTGGTAAAATGTAGGCAATGTAACTAGATAAGTTGTGAATATTGCAGTATATTCGAACAATTTGAGTCAAGAATGAAATGTATATGAAAGAGCGAGGTGGAAGAGATCTCAAATGAATGTTTCATGGAATGATTAGAAATAAAGGAGGAGTCATAGAAATAGACTTAAATTGGTTTTAAAAAGTAATATTATAAATTGAATTGGAATTGAACTGCCTGGTTAGCCTAGTGGTGCTAAGCGCGACTGCTACGCTAGAGGTCTTGGGTTCGATTCCCAAGTCGACCAAGGTGTTATTGTGTTTTTTTTCTATGAAATTCTCAGTAGCAGGTCGGAGTTTGGATTTGTGTCCGGTTAGTGGCGATAGGCTCGCCCCCTATTACATGGGACCAAAGCATCGGCGAACTGTGGGTGTACATTGGTACCTCTGCCTAACTCTTCGGGGATACAGGCGTGATGATATGTTATTTATTATGAATTGAACTTATAATTAAATTCGTAGTAAGAGGTTTTAAAAAGGTTCATAGAATTCGTATCGATCAAATAGAAGCTTGGCCTTTAAAATGTTCACGTATTCCGTAGCAAATAAATAATTTCCAATTAAGTATAGGTCGGGAACATCAGGCATAATTTAGCCAGCAATCATGTGAGTGCTTGCAATGCCCGCATTAAACTAATTGCAATGAGTGCACTCCCCTGATCACTGAGATATTATAATTATTAATTTAATTACAACGTTTAGCTAATGCGCCAGTAATGGTTAGTGGTTGTCATAAATTGAGAATTTTGTATTTGCGAATTGTTATTGCTTTGCGCGTTCGTGTAATCGTGTTGTAGCGACTGAATAGAATCATTAATTTGTGTAATGCTTGAAATTGCAATAATTCAGAAATACGTAACTTGATAATTTGTGTACCTTTTGCTAATTATCTTAACAGCCTATATGACAGCTGTGTTAAAACTTGGCTATTTCTCTTCGATATCTTTTATTTTTCAAACATCTTTAATGAACAGCGGTTTATCAACTTAACTCATCATATTTTTTTCCTTTATTTAAACCCCACTGATTACCTTGCATAGCTTGAGTACTTTTCCAGTTACCTATTTAGGTTTACGCGAATTTTAGACTAGATTATATCGCGGTTAATTTAGGGTTTAGTCACCGACGATTCAAATCCTTTGCAGAAAAGGTCTATTATTCATTGTATTAACATAATATAAATTATTTCATATTGTTTCAGTATTATACTTCTTCTCCATCGTAGTGGTGTTCAGTTTCTACCACTTCAGATACGTTCGCCGAGCTATCCTTCTCCACGAGAACGAATGCGAGTGAATTCGGCTTCGGCTTTCGGCCTCGGCTTTCGTCCTTCGGCCTAATATAAAGCTCTAAATTAATTAAAATAAATGGGATTTTTATAATGCTCTTTTATTTTATAGCCATTATAAAAATGAAATTATGGGAAGATTTTATCTATACTGAAAAATGAAACATTAAACGGATGAGTTTTCATAAAGAAATTATCTTAATGATGTAATAAATTTGAGTGTCGGGCTAGGTGTCGTGCTTGAAGATTGCAGATTTATCAAATTTATGAAAAGGTAAAATTTTTAAATATCATAATCAAGTAACCCTATTTTATTTACTTAAATCTCAGGTTTTGTGCTTAAGTGTAGGCACATAAAGATTTATTTATGTATTAGTTAATTTACCGAATATTGATTTTATTAGTTTGCAGTAATATTGAAACTTTTAATCAATGTCGCATAGCATTGAAGTTATTTCTAAGTACGCAGGTCCTACGTAGACACAAATCTTAATCAATTATCCTCTTCATTAATAAATTAGGTACACGTGTTCGATAAATGCTAATATTACACCTTACTTTTCCACTTATATATAAGTGCTACAAATTAGGCATATCACTGTAATAGGTTAGTATCTTCGAGGAATACTTAATTATTATTTACTTATACTACTACAAAAAGAACAATAAATTTCCCTCTATTTAGACTTCGTTACAAGTATTCTCCGAACCCTAATCCCAAATTAGTCCTAGGATAACAGTACCTCCATGAAACTAAGGCGGTTTGAACTGAACCATATAAACTAGATCAAGTTGATGCTAATCTCGTTTAAAGCCAAGCTACATTAGGGGACAGAATGTTCCTCAACTCTCGATGACGCTCATATCTACGTATTGCACAGTGCTCCGCAACATGTTACGCGGGTTCTATTACTTGCTTCTAAAGCGAGCATGTCTCGCAACAATCCTGGTTGCTGGACATGTTTCCTGTTGTCATTCCATGCAGGCAAACCATGACCCTTCTAGCCTTAAAAAAAAATAGGATATGGGACAATAACATTTGAAGGTTCGGCTTTGTCAATTTAAAATTGCTAAACTAAGTTTGTCAATCCTAGGAAACTCAGCTTTTAGGAACCGGTTTAGCTGCTTACTGGTGGAATATGCCCTTAGTGAAAGTTGCTATTTTTAGGATAACAGTTTTGGGAAAATTAGGAGTTTTCCTCAAAGTTTTATTAGGTAGGTACGCGGGTATATTCAGCATTCGGCCCACGAAGTTTTGGTTCTGCTCTGATAAATGTAGATTGGTTGGATTCCATGTTTACTATCAAGCTTTTACTCTTGTGGAATAGTCAGAGATTAAATTTCTTTAAATAGTAGCAGAATCTGGAATCCTTCAAAACCAGATTTACACCCAAGACGATTTTTCTTTTGTTTTACTTGGAACTGGGTGTTAAATTTTAAAATCATTTAAGGCTTTTTGAAGATTAATAAATTAACGGTCAAACAATAATATAAACCGATTTTTAAGGCATGGGTATTGAGCAAAATTGCTGGCACTTTAATTTTATGTATTTGACGTCATTGTTTTAAAGCACTAGCTCTTCTACAACTTAGTTGGCCACCGAAGTTAGCTGATACTGATTTTTCGTTTTCACCGTAATTTTAATCCAGAAAACTTAACTTGTCTAAACGTGAATAAGTCTATTAGCTTACTAGGCTGACTTTACACACAAAGATTTTGATTGCTTTAATCATATAAAATACTGATTTAAGCAGTAGGTTCCAATGTTCACGTACAATCTGTAAATGACTTGGTGTTAGTTAAGCACGCGACGCTAATACAACCTTTGATAATGTCCTGAAAAACTGATTCAGTAATGATAATAGCTGTTTTTATTATTTTATTATGTGGTTGCGTGAGTTTCTAAATATGTAATTGTACTGGCGTAGATTTGAAACAAAAACCATGACTGTAAAACCTTTTTTTTTTTTTAAACGATAAGACTCTATTTTGGCTAACATTAATTAAAGAACTATCTTCGCTTTATTAAATGCTTACATTAAACTAAGATTCTATTAAATATATCTAACTTTACCTTACAGTCTTAAAGTTTTAAAGTCGAGGCCGAAACGAGTTCACTACGACAAATCACTCCTTCCAAAAGTTCACTTAAAAGTTGTACTTTTCATCTTTCATTTTTACATAACATTCTTATCCACCCATTTACAGAACAAAATCTAAAAGATGATTACACACGAACAACAGAATACATACATAAAGACCGAAATACACGAACAAAAGAACGCAATCCAACCACAGAACCATAACACCGGTAGCCCCAATGATTCGTAAATTAAGGCTACTTCCTACAAATCTTATATCGGTGTGTCGCACACGTAGGTTCCAATAAATCACAATACGGTCCGCCGATAAAGATTTGCGACTACCCTACGCCCCCTAACCCTTATAATCCGTATTTTCTTTTATTGATAAACGTCGCTATTATTATCAGATTTTTACTCGACTTTCCGCTTACAATGGAGTTTTGGGGACAGATTCGGGTGGCTATGGTGCGTGTACACGGGTAAGAAAGTCAGCAATTTCGAGAAAGAAAAGAATGACACTTTTTCGTTGCGACGATTACCTAAGGTGGTGCGAGATAGCGAATTACATAAATTGTTTCAAGATTTTTTCAGATGTCTACCGCATTTAGTCCGTTCTATAGCATCTAATATGATTCAGGCTATAACTGCTTTACAAGCCACTGCAATGTCCGCAAAATAATCGTCACACTCTCATCAAGTAGGTATTTTGTGTATTCTAATAGTGGCTAAAGCTATATACAATAAATGGATTTGAAACATCCATAAAACATATGCAATACAGTCGCAAATGATGTAGCTATTATTTATATTAAAATCAAAACCGTTAAAGAATATCCTAACAAACATATGTATAGAAAATCTTAAAATTACTCGATTTACTCAAATACTGGTCCGTGTAAGCGCACTACTAGGGATGGGTCATGTTTTGTGTCAGCTGAAGTTTTAAGCTCGCGGAATGGGTTCTATGAGTGATGTTACGATGTTATTAAACGTAACCTATGATATGTGGCCGAAATATTAATTGGGTTTTATACGTCTAAACTTTTTATTAAAATGGCAGAGCAATATTGCATTCTGCAAAGAGTAGTGTATTGTATATGTGTGTATATTGTAGTGTATTGTGCATGGTCAATTAATACGACTTATATTAAATGGATACAGTAAAATAAGTTTTTATTTTACTAATAATATTGTACAAGAAGAATTACCTAAAAGTACAATAAAATAATTTGCATAAAAAATAATATATAAAAAAGGTTTCTGTTTGCTTTCCTGTAAGTAACATATTATTTGTTTACCTACAGAAAATAAAAACGTGAAACAAAATAGTCAGCAGAGCAACCAAAATATCCAATGCAAGATTGGGAAAATGAAAAAGCCAAAAACAAAAGTTGTTATTCTTTGGATTGATTTTATAGTGTTTTTGTTTGTTGTTGCTATGCTTAAATACACTACTACTTCTGATATATTTTACGTAAATATATATTCACTTAACAAACAACATAACGAACTTAATAAACAATATTTAATAAATATTTCTAAAGGTCGAAATTGGGAGAAACTGTTCACTTTTTTACAACACAAAAAATATCTCAAACATTCCCAAATATCCTCATATTTTGTTAAAAATAATAAAGTTATCATAGTCATAAAGAGATTTTTCAGTAGTCGTTGAATGGAAACTATCGCAATAAAATGTGAACGGCCGACAACACGTGCCCTCACCCTACTGTTTATGACGTCATAAACAACTCGGAACTTTTTGCAACAGATTGCTGGACTTTTAAGTTTATAGTGTATTTAATAAATTTTAGTTCTATAAAATATTTAATTTGCCTTACTAGGTATATGATACATATGTAGGAAATCTATAACTTGCTCAGAAAAAGTACTTAGCTATTGAAGTCCTTAAATACATTTTATATTTTGTTATAATATCCAGTAAGTCCCTACAGACATTTTGTATTAATTTAAATATCCTCACTAGGCAAAACAGTCTTCTGAATACGACACACATCGCTCAAGACAGAAATAACCAAGAAAAGTACTCAAAAAAAACAAGCAAACTCAATATAGTCAAGCATAATTAATTTATGACCTCATAGAACCTAACAGCATATTTACCGCATACAAAAACAGCATGCCTAAACAACAGCTTCGAATTTCAAACGAAAACAAAATGGCGTCTTGTCCAGTCCAGTCCAGGTGGTACGCTTAAGCTGTGATTGTGCCCAGCCCAGCCGGGCGCACGGAGCGACCGAGCGAGGAGGTCGCAAGACTGAATACTCCTTTCTTACAGGTTGTACGCATTATTTAGGTTACCTTACCTATGTACCTTGTTATGTTTGCGGTTTGTTAGAAATATTGGATTAGATTTTATGACCTTAACTGTTTCTCTGCTTCTAAATAATCTAAATAAATAATAATTTTCTTTTGAACTTTTTCCTGGTTTTGGTAAGATAGGTTTTCCGTCTATAGCAATTTCCCAATATTCATCGAAGGAGTTTTGTCAAAGCAAGAAGAATTTGAGCGAAGTCATGTGCCATAAACAATTATTTTTTTATAGTACATTCAAGTTAAAGAAATATAACTAAATTCAGAAACGTATTGTAAAAAAAGACCTTTTATGAAATTATTTATAGGTTTTTTCACCTAGGAGTATTACTTAGAACTACCTAACTAAACCTTGATTATATTATGTAGGGGTGCTGTTATCAGAAACGTTTGTATAAAGGTTCATTTAAGTATAGGTCTTATATAATGAATGGTTGTAACGATATGAACAAAATAATGTCGTAATCAAAGAACAAAGTGTTGGGCCCATTTTGTAGTAATCACAGAATTATCGTCATAAAACAGTTTAATAAATGTTTTATTTCTTTTCATATAAAAGCTTAAAGTAAGTTAACTCGCTTAGGAGCTACGATACCACGGATGTATAAAAACTAAGACTTCAAACTTATGTCCCTAATACCATTCCTAGGAATTGCATACAATTACGGATAACATAGATTTCCGGTAACATATAGATAAAAAAACAACTTTCGTCACAAATTTACTTCAGGGCAATGACCTGCACCTACATCTACAAATAGTTTTGTAAGTAGGATTACATAAGTTGCTTACAAAATATCTATCAGTTTCCCCGAATTCTTTTCGGAAAACCTTGCTTCTACGAATAAATACACTCCGAAGCATTTTTGCTGTGTATGACCTATCTACTTATCTTTTAGATGTTTCGTAATGACAAATATCTCTTAATTTATTTAGCTTCTTATGTATCTGTTTTGGTTGTAAGAGTCGGTTTTTGTTTTAGTGTCTATTGCATACAAATGCGTAAAATTTATAAATTCATTGTTATTTTTTAAAGTAAGAATTAACGACGTTTTTATAAAATAAACATACCTTAAATTGCTACCCATAATAAGTCTAATTTTAATCTGATAAAAGTAATAAAGAAACGTGAATTGTTATGTAAATGTCCAATCTGAGTTACATATCAGCTTTTATCCCGGCTTTACTTTAAGCCTTATTAAACCTATAATGACTTAATTATCCGTCGCGAGTAAATATTCGCGTACTTTTCAATTAATCGAGAGGAAAATGTACAGGGTTCACACTTATTTAAATTAATTATTGGTTATATTAATTTAATTAACGATTAAATAAAAGTAAACAATTAAATCATAATTCATTTCTAACTTTGGAAGTCAATAGGGGTCAAAGACAAGGTATATTTTATCCTTAGATACCTTTTTAATTATCGTACTTCATCCCAATTTTGAGCAAACCCTCTCCCTATCCTTTATCCTTCCTATCTTTATCCTGCCCATGTTCTTAAGCATTTCAATAAGACACTAAATCCACTAGTCCAAAAACATTTAACGACACCAATCTAACTTTAATTAGGAACTATAAAACTCTAAAAACTACAATAAAAGTTTTGTTTCACGAACACCCAACATTAACGACTAACATTACATTTGGTTTGAGCCAAAATGTCAAACATGGCCGGCTATATTTACTTATGTACTTGGGACAGCCCTAGCCGTGTTTGCCGCGTTTCGGTTACCTTTACAAAATATTTTATTCAGTCGTATGTAGTTACAGTTGTAGATTTTGTGTGACACGGTTTGCGACAAAGCTGGATGAACAATGCCTTGATGTGATTCAGTATTTATATTAGTAAGTTTTACCTAAATAAACTTCCATGATCTGAGGTTAAAAATTAGTCTTATTAGTTCGTAAGCCTCACTAGCATATGCATAACCACTCATGGTTTCATGTCCCACGGATTATTAATGATGTTACGATAATAAACAATATAATCATCTAAGAAATATAAAAATAGCCATACTTTTACAGTTTATTCATGTCACGTTTTAAATGGCATAATATAAGCGAAAAACTTGAAGACCTAGTTTTTAACGACCATTTATCTCAAACAAATATGACAATGTTTTAGTTATCACACTACAACTTAACACGACAAGGACCAAATATATTTAGGGGTGACATACATGAAGAAGGCTTTAATCCATCACAATTTGTCAAGTCTTTGCGTCCAGCAGTAAGGAGCAGTGTTTCGTCTGATAAGCCTTATTAGCTGTCAAAAAACAAATTGACTGAGATGACCTAAACTTGTAGGAGACAAATTGTTTCAGTGATGTATAGTTTGTAAGGAATATTTATCTTCTGTAGTCTCGTATATCAAGAGTAGAAACGAGAATTTTGAGCATTTAACATTACGCTTTGCAAGATTGGGAATTGGATGATCATCTTATGTAAATTGAGCTCTTGCTATATACTAACACGGAGCTATAGTCCTGAGCATAAAGTTTCTCATATGGAAAGGAGAAATATTCTTATTATTTATGTACATTCCCATATAGAATCTATTACTAACCACTTCAATTATGTGATAGAACACATATGGCCTAAAGAGGCCAGAAGAAAGGCCTAACTGGTACAACCCAACCCCTAAAGATTCTAAACCAGTGGGTGCTTCCAGTGTCACTGACTTCAGCTAAATACAAGCCCGTTACATGCATTAACTGCATTTATTTACATAACAGCCCACTTACTGAATACTGTGCTACTACTGTTCAGCGGCCCTGTGTAAATAAATAACGAAATAACAAATCAAATTCAATAAAAAACCAACACATCCATCCGTACCATAAAATTGACCGCCGAGAAATTATGTTCACAATCAAATAAGTGAAAAAGTGTGTGTTGAGGAAAAACTGACGTTCTCAGGGGAAATCATTAAAACCAAGGCTTGTGTGGCCAGTCCCAACAAAGGTAGAAGTGCCTTTTCTGTTGATATTAGAGACCTATAATAACTGTAGAACCCTGATATTATATTGTCCACTTATAAAAATAATTTACTCGTTGAAATTTTCCTGCAGTTTGTGCAAAGGTGCAAAGTGTTTTGCGGATGACCGACTCACCGATTTGAGGTGAAGCTCAATGGCAGTAATGGGGTGGATAACATATTATTGTTATTGAAAAAAAATATTGAGACGATTTTTTTATTATTAACGTAACCAATAGCTTAAGTCTATACATTGATTTAAAACTTCGCATTGCGTCATAGGTGCACACTCCTTTAACCGAAAAACTAAAAAAATATGTATTCAATATGTTTTCTTAATGCGGGCTAAATTACTTATTTCGTACCCAGTCATCTATCCTAGTCTCTAGATGCTAGAACTCTAGCATCTAGATAACTGAATTATACTATATCATCATTACAAAGATTTTAAAACATTTATAACATAATAGAATAATCAAGACACTTCTAACAAACGGTGAAGGAAAACATCGTGAGGAAGCGTGAATTCCAAAATTTGGGATCTGAAATCGCCAACCCGCAAAGAGCAAGCGTGGTGATCAATGCTCGTGCCTTCTCTATATGAGGAGAGGCCTGTGCCCAGCAGTGGGACGTTTATAGGCTGCATTATTATTATTATTTTAAAACATATTTAATCTAAACTGTTCAAACCAGTTTTGTAGTAAGATGTAAGTGGTGCTTTTAACTAATAACTAACTATCTGCATTCTACTTCGAACCAATAAGAAGTTATTTCGCAACAAAATTAGCTCTCTTAACTCTACCAAGACGCTTCTTGCTACTGTTATCTGCCGATAATAGTGATGTACTGCTTAAATTATCGATATTTCTTGTAAAACATGTAAGAAATATTCTTATACATTGCTAACTTGTGTATATGTGTTTATTATTCATAATGTTGGTAGAGTGCGCTATGGACAAGCAACTTCAAATAGTTTTATGAAGATATTGCACGAGGTTCAGCAGCTGTAACGCTGACTGACTAAGGCTGACAAGATAAAGCAGCTAAATGATATAAATATAGAATCTTACTGGCTATAATTTATGAAGAAAATTGACGAATCACTACTACAAGACATTTACTTGTATTAAGGTGAACATCGTTAATAGACCGCTTTATTCATCACCAGCTTCAAATCTAGAAATACCAAAAACAACTCAACGTCACAACTTTTTAATTTTCGCGCGAATTCCCTCGAGCAACTTTTAAAACCCCGCGCCAATTGTCTGAGCTCCATCCATGATAAAAACAACCTAAACAAAACATTCAATTTATACATGAGCGAAACTAAACCGTACTGGGCTAACTTGACAAGCGAATCGAAAGTCACGAAACAGCGGTGAAACGCATCGAGTAAAGAATAAAATCTATAGAGTGTATCGCTAAAAGCCCATAAACAAATTTTAGGCTGTATGTAGTACATTCAGTTACTGATTACGTTGAAATAAGATTACTTTTCAGTTTCACCTTGCTTTTTACTTTTGCAGGTACTAAATATATACCACGATAAAATCAGTACAAAGTAGTTTTAAGTCTTGTAGCCTAACGTCTTACAATCTTACTGATTTAAGTTATTTTTCAGTACTATGATGGACATTTCTGCGAGAATATCGATGGCTTCGATATTATTACAGATTTTTTAGGTATTGAGATAGTTTTATTAACTCATGCACTCTATTTTGATTCTATTTTCAAGACGAAACTAGTTCATTCTAGAGCTGTTCATACCCTGATATGCGCACTCTATATTTTCTTATCCATCCTCTAAGGCTGAAATGGAATACATGAAATTGCATTTCCCTTTTCCCGATGCCTGTCAAAACTTCAAACGCAAACAATGGCTCCATCTAGGCTTAGCAAAAAGGTTTTAATAGCATTACCAGGGACAGTTTAACAACAATATTAATTACAGGGAATACGATAATTATCTGCTGTTCTCGTTACAAAATTATCGGATTTTCGACCATTTAATACTATCCTGTTTACAATTGTGACATGGCTTGCTAAAGGATTATGTTTTGAAGTGCATTGTGAAATAAATAGCCTGATATTATGTTCACAAAATAATCATTTTGTTTCATGCACTTTCAGTCAAGCTGAGCTACACAAATATAGGTAATGTAAATCATCGATATTAAACACATAAGGTACAACACTAATCCGACGCCGCTAATCTTCCATCGACATCCCGAGACGGATGGAAGCGTCTGATCAGACCGATTAGCAGCCGCACGCTCTTAAACAACAATAATCGATATAGCACCTTATACTACACTATATAGAACCCATTATTCATTGTATCGAACTTTAAGAAGTTCATTATTGTCATGTTTCTTAACACTGGAATTTTAACTTTGTGCGGTTAGAGATACGGTTCATTTTCAAGCGTTTTGTAAGCGAAACGCAACCAGATCTTGAGATACAATTTTCTTTAAGCCCATCCAGTGTAAAATGGTCTGTCTTTCTTAAACAGACCCCTTAAGTAAGGATAATACTGGGAATCAAGTTAATTGGTTAATCGTAAGAATCTTTCAGCATTGCTTATGCCTTTAATAATTTAAGCCCGCCTTTTCATTCATTATGAAGATCGGAAACCGACATTTTTAATTTATGATTGAACAGAATTCTCTTTAGCACTTAGGAAATTAAAAGCAAGGTTCTAGACAAAAGACACTTTAATATTGTATTTACTTTATCGTAAGACTCGTTAAGATTATGAAATGAGTAAAAACTATAAATTCTGTAGATTTCATAGTAGTTCTAACATTGCAAACTATACAATGAATATTCTGTTAACAGATTTTCTTGTAGTAAAATGGATTTTAGAAGAGAAAGAATACCTGAAACCGTGAAAATATTAACATTTTGAGAACACAAGATTTTATCAAACAACTCTTTTTTTATAAGTTTCCTATGTATAATAGGAAAGTAGTTTATTTTTAATACACAATTAAATCTAATATAAGAACAAACTCTAACTATACTAAAATTAAAACTTACATAAATAAAAACTAAACAGCGTCAAAGAACTCATCGTCAAGCCAATTTCTTTTTTAATATTGAAGCTGTAATTAGGCTATGGACAGGACATGACAGGTTTATAACATTACATGCTTTACCGAACAGTGAGTTAAACAGGGCTAAAAATGATGATTTTAAGTTACGGCCTAGACTTTTTTCTATTGTCCTGAAATCTACTTTTAATGGCAACTAAGTGGTGTGGTGGGTTTTCTAATCTAGTTTAGCCAATAGTCTCACCCCACTACTGGTAACTACAGATTTCACATCCTCAAAGTGTACAGTATGACAGAGTCTGCATAACTGGCTTAATACGACCGCAGACGCGGCAACTCTTTTATTTATTTCAGCTGACTTAATTTTATTAACGTTCGCGAATTGTAAGCTAAATAACACTTTGAAATAAATGTCCAGTGTCAGTGGTGGTAATTAAATTTAAATACACTTTTTTATTTCTCTAACACATAATTTGGGTAGTAATATATAGCTAGGTGGCTCTTAACTGAACTTCATGCATAAAATTAGCATATTACCACTTCTGTAATTTTTCCACATTTTACTAATTTTGTGTTCTTATAGAACAAACAAATATTTATCACAGACTTAATTTAAAAATACATATATCTGAATTAAGAACCTCCACCTTCTTAGAAGTCGGTTAACAAAACACAATCATGATTTGCTTTCCGTACTGGCAACAACAAAAACGTATTTTCAAAATTCGAATTCGCTTAGCATGACGCGTCAAACCATAGAGAGTGTCAAACAGAAGCACTCACTAATATTGGTGTGTGGTCCGATATACTGTCAAAGAGTAATTTGGGCGCCATTTGAAATTAGAACGCGAGTATGCCACAGGCATTTCATTTTGTGTCCTATGTGACACCTAGGTAGAACAATAATGGGACTATATTATTTCTATTATCTAAAATATGACGAATGAAATTGTTTTTGCTTTGATTCAAAGTTATATTCATTTGTCGAATTGATTCAATACCTGAATTAAATTAATATTTAGAATGAACTAAGGGTTCGCAGAATTTGTCCGGAATTTGTGTGCCATAAAAATTCGTCCATTTTTAAAAAGTTTCATGATGAAATGACATGTTTTACTTCATATATTCCAGTGTTCCTATTATAGATTGTCCACAGGCAATAAATAATGTACACCCACAGTTCGCCGATATGTTTTTAGGTCCCATGTAATAAAGGGGGCAAGCCTATTGCCACGAACCGGGCACAAATCAAAACTGAGGATTTCATAGAAAAATAAAATAACACCTTGGTTCACTTGGGAATCGACCCCAAGACTTCTAGCGTAGCAGTCGCGCTTAGCACCACTAGGCCAACGAGGCAGTCTAATATTTAAAGCAAATAATCCTAAAACGGGAAACCTTCCCAATGCTAACATCCTAAAAATAACATTACCAGACCAAAATTCTAAAATTATAATCCCATTGTTCTATACATGGACTAATTCAGAACCCTTTCTAATTTGTGTTCGTACTGAGGCAGTGACGTCACCTGTCTGCGACTCTTGTCAAGCCAACACCTTTCAACCCCTAGTTCCAACCAATTCATCCCATTGCCCGTTGCCATGACAACCACGCTCATTTACCTCGTTATCTCATTTCCCCGTCTATTGTTTTACGCACTCGTTTTGTGACAGCCATTTTGCGGTTTTTGAATGCAGTGTAGCGTATGCGTGAGGACTGCGTTGTTCTTTCTAGTTTATATATGTGTAAGGGTGTGTCCACATCTGACGAAAGCGAGCTGCTCGTGTGATGCCCGTTCGTCAGATGTGGACGCACCCTAATAGAGACAAACGTCATAGACTAACAAATTTAACGAGACAGAAGGTACAAACCGCGTCTACTAAATTTGTATCCACGGTTTGTGCCTATAACAACTAAGCAACACTACTAAAGGTAGGTAGGTGAGAAATAAATCACGATGTTAAAGCGACAAAGTGGAAATAGAAATAGTTTTATTTTAACATTTTCTGCGATATATTAAGGTAATAAGGGTAAGCTATTCATATTTTCTTTACCCACACATGACATGTTTAATTTATAATTAAGTATATCGACTATTTCAAAAAAACAAATGATTAAATAATCCAACATTAGAAAAAAGGAAAACAGAACTCTGGGGTAATGATGACTTTAATGCCTAATAGTCGCATCTGTACTTTTATTCTATATGTGTGCGATCACGCGTCCTTGTCGTCCTCACGACAAAAAATGTATTTACCGTCTCTTTCTTTTTTCTAACCTCCAATTATCAGAATATTAGGAAAATAAATAAAAAATATTATTAAATCGAAGTATATTGCGTATTTACATGTGGTATGAGATTCCTTGTATTTTATTTACTTCGTTATCATAAATGATACAGTTTCTGGATACACACAATGACATTTAAAAGCTTTTATGTAAATTTCGTTCGAGTGTGTCACTCGTCGAGATGCGTGACGCAGACTAAGGCAATACGTCTCCATTAGGACGTTTTCGAGTCTTCACGATTGCGCGCTAACAACATATCTGTTTATTATAATATCATTGACCTGCACGATGTTTTTAACTATCCGTCAATGACATCAACTTTAAACCTCATTTCCTCGGAGAGGAAACATCGAAATATTATAAAAGTTCATGGTCTGATTACTAGTGGGTACGTTACCATACGGTGTGTGCATACTATATTAATAAAAGGGGAATGAGTGAGTATATAAATAAGTTTATTGCTGACTCTTCTCCATAACATATCATCACGCCTGTATCCACGAAGGAGTAGGCAGAGGTGTACCAATATACACCCACAGTTCGCCGATATGTTTAGGTCCCATGTAATAGGGGGTGAGCCTATTGCCACTAACCGGGCACAAATCCAAACTGTTTGCTACTAGAAAAACCCAATAACACCTTGGCCGACCTGGGAATCGAACCCAAGACCTCTAGCGTAGCAGGCGCGCTTAGCTCCACTAGGCCAATTTTGACATTAACATTTCTTGAGCGCTTTTTAAGATTTTCTGATGATTTTTGCTTTTGATAAAAAGACTTCTGTCTGTCATACTCAGTGACATTAATTTTAACTTAAGGAACTCCTTAATATCAATTTATTTAATTCAATAGAAATTGAGAGATTACTTAATTAATTCGATATCCAGGAATTCCTTCAATCTGTCTTTGAGTGCAGTACATAGACTTTTTCGAAACCAAGAATAATCTGAATCTATTGCATTGTCTGCTGATAACCTCGCCGATTACCTAGTTAGCTCAATGGATAACACATCAATGTAAACTTGTTTATGTATTTATGCAAAACAATGCAAAGCATACTAGTTCCGTATAAAAGATGTTTTAGTTCCTTGTTCAATAAAATGTATGTAATCTTAATGACTTAAGTTCATAAATTTCCAAAAATATATTTCCGCAATGAGCATGAAACATACGCACTGCATTTAATTAGATATTAATTACGGTCCTAAGATCATTACCAACAGGTTTGCGCGCGCGCACCCTCACCTAACGACGAACGAATTAACATACTTCCGTCTCTTTCAAACGCTGACCAAAGATCTTCTGTCTCCTTCTACTTGATATCGTAAACTTGACCTCTAAGATATTGCTATGATTTTCTTTTGTCATTCTTACAGACTCCGCCGCGTAAGGCGCATGTCGCCATTTTAGAAAAAAAAAAAACAGTTTTTTTGTGTGAATTCTCATACAAATAGTCGTTTTTACAATCGACGGGAAAATTCCTTTAAAATGGTAAGATTAGTGTAAAAAACCGTGTTGTGTTTATAATTGTGCAATTATGTTATACCGTGTAATTAAATCGTGCAGGAAGTTTTTAAGTGCTGTGGTCGAAACATCGAATGTCATTTATGTTGTGATCAAAATGGTGGTCAACCGGTTTGTGATACGTTCGAGGTAGAATTTTTATTTAATCCGCAAGCCATCTGTACAAGGAATTTCAGGATTATTTCCAAAGAATTTTCTCAGAGGTAAAGCAAGTACAGGCTGGAAACTAAGTCAAAGGCATAATTGGAATTGGGGTGAGCTTACGCGGTTCAAAACGGTATTCCAAATTACCAAATTATACGCTGCCAATAGGTCACCTAGATTCTTATTCAAAAGTTTCTCGACGTTATTTATCAGAACCAATTATTGTATTGACGTTGCATCTTATCTTTTACATATATTAGTATAATAATAATATTGTTATTATGCTCTAGAGAAGAAAGATTAAAACTTGAAAAGGTTTTCGGGTGAATCATTTTGTGGCAGACAGGATTTGCGGTTGGCTGGCTTAAAGTTACCTAAATGTGTGTACAGAAAAGTCTCTTATATATTATCTGTCTATTGACATATGTAAATAACTCATACTCATTGGAACAACTCATTGGAAAGTATATAAGGATATAAGTGAGGTTGCGAGGCTGTGCAATCTTATGCATCATCACTTTTGGCCTGTATTTATCTTTTTTTTGAGCTTATTACCAAGCTATGTACTCAGATAGGTACTCGTACCTGAAGAGGACCATATTACTTGTATAATAATGTTCTTGTTTTGTCAGTAAGCTTATATTATCAGCCTGTAACTGCCTAATAGTACCCCAAACACCTCATCTCTTAGAGTAAAGGAACACTCTAAAATTCTTCTTGGGCCTTCATGTAATTGCTTATTCTTTAAGCTTACATAAACATAGTCCTCTTCTATCATTTGACTGATTAACTATCAAATCGTCTGTATCTAACACACAATAAAATAATGTTCATAACACAGGAAAATGCCTACAATTAATACAAAAGACATAAACATAACAAATCATTTTATGTGATAAGTGTCATTTTAATCGATAACAGACATAATTACGACTTAATTGTATCTCAAGAAGAATATTTGTTTTAAAACTAAATTGATATAGTTTCTGTCATTGACAAGGATGACGATGAGTTCTTTGACGCCGTTTAGTTTTTATTTATATAAGTTTTAATTTTAGTATAGTTAGAGTGTGTTCTTATATTAGATTTAATAGTGTAGATATCAATAAATAAGAATAAATATAGTTTCTTATCATCCTTTTTTTTTTGTTACTTCACTAAACGTTTTTATGTTCCGTCTACTGATTGATTCGAGTATGGCTGATGACCTGGCAACCTTGTCATTTTAAGTATGATCTTTGCAAGGTCTGTGGGCAGACCTACAAAGGTCGCAAGCAGTCCCAACATTAAAACATTGTCAATTTTATGTCGTCGATCGCACTTCTTTGATATCGATGCACTCCGAAAATGATCATTACTGAAACTTGAACAAAAACTATTTTTTCCCGCGACAACGCCTGCGTGGATGAAAGAATCTAGACTACTTTTAGCCGTAAAAACCCATCAGGGTTTAAAGTAGCCTATACCCTTTCTTGGGTCCAAGCTTACCACATTCCAAATTTCCCCACAATCGGTGTGGCGACTAAGTTGTGAAAGTTTTACACGTATTAATATTATCTAAACAAGAACTAGAAAGTTCCAATTATTTAAACTTCGAATATCATATCTCATGACGTCACTATACACGTATTATTTACAATAACACTGTGTGGGAAAAAAAAAAACAGTCAAATTAATTTAGGAACGCCACAAAAAAGGTCGTATAGGCCTTATCGTTAAGATTGAGGAAAAAGGTTTTAATCCCGCGCTTATAGTGTAAGAACGATTTATAGGGGGCACTCAGAAATAGTAGGATTAGTTCGCGATGGCCAATATTTTGTGTCTATTTCGGTATTGTATTGGACTTTTGTTATTTGGACAGTCATTCTGGGTTTTAATGTTAAATAAGAATTAAGGTTGTGTGCTAGTAAACTTTGCGAGAATTCCTGAAGATTTTGTTTCGGGGGAAACCCAAATTATGCCGAATGTGCTACATAAATTGCTTATTATTTATGTGTTAACTGCATTAAAAGATCTTATTTTATATCTCTTTCTGTTAAATTGCATATTAAATAGTCCTAAACTTAATGTAAAACTATCTACAAAGGGGTATTTTTTTCATAAAAAGGTAATTTATGTATAATCTTCAAAAATTAAAAGAATACTATTTACCAAGCTTGATAATTGCGCACACAGTTAGGTTAGCTTTGTTTTCTCAGACTGTTAGATTTTATTATAATTATAAGCAATTATCCTAAAAACCTTAATAACCATTTCTTTCTCAAGTTTACATATAATTTTAGGTAAAAGTTCAAAGTCATTTATTGACTAACAAAAGTGTGTCATATATTAATGATGCATTGAATTCTGACGTAGCCACGGGTACAAAGACCACACACATATTTCCTTCTTCATGTCAATTAATTAAACAAATTGTATTATCCTAACTAACTACGTCAATAAGGGAAAACATTGCAATTTAAAAGTCAGTTCACAACAATAATATAATAAGCACCTATTAAAGGCAGTCCCATTTAATTAAGTAAGGGTATTCTCGTGGTATTCTCCTTATACAATGACATAACTACCTGCATTATATTTATATATAAAGAGTATTTTTTTGTATACGTAATTTACGTATATCTTTGACAAGAAAAGAAATTACACAATATTAATGTAACAATAGGGAAAGAAAATCAACTTTTCCCAAAAGATAATTTGTATTTATAATAAATTTAAAGTTTGGCATAAACCCAATGACTAGTTATCCTAAATGGCCTACAACATAAAGAAAAACCCTCTTGTCATCCACGTGTACAAAAAGAACCGCCAAACAAAACAAAGCACAATAATTAAAATTGTTCTCGTTAACCACGTTACTTAACTATGCCATTATAATCTTATTCTCGTATATAATCGCTATATCTATCATAAATTCTCAGTATTGTTGTTTTCCTTAATAAGTTGACTTAACAAATAATACCATAAGCGGAATTTAATCTTGTGGTTTATTAAATGGTATAAAGTTAAATTGCTTGTTTTTACCAAACATTATTTTTAACTCCAATTCTCTAAAAGTCTTCTTAGGTACCACAACTTAATGTAAAGGTGACATCTTAGGATCACCTTGATTTAATTGTCAGAAACCGCTAATTCAGAGTAGGAAACAGGGTCATACATATCATGTCATTTATTTTTCCATCCATCCCTGTATATGAGTCTTATGCAGAAAGGCAGATACTGGGTTATAGGAAAAAAGTTACAGGAATTTCTTCTACCTAGAGTTTTCTAAAGTTGTGGTCGGCTTTCAGTCTCACTAGATCCGTGACCTACAAAAGGAAACAGTGAAAAATATATGTTATACCGCTAAACTTCAAAGGCTTAAAAGCGTTGTTACTAAGAATAATCCTAAAATTGCATTACAAGAACCGTTATTCTAATAACGAGTCGCTAATAACATTAACTGGTTCTATTAACTAGTTCTTGTTACGACAGGGCTTGTGAACTAATGATGCCCAGTATCAACTGCCCTTACTGGTTTTCTATTGATAGATACAGCCATTTACTTTAAAGATTCTATATTTAGTACGTGCATAAATAAAGACGTATAAGATGTTAAGTGTGTGAGAAATATCATTGTACAATGTACGCTTTTCTTACATTTATTTAGTGAAATAAGAAAACGTTGTGGTCTGAAAGAAGATGTAGTGACAAAAATTTATAAGGGATGTTGAGATGGTTTGGCCATGTCGAGAGAATGAATGAGGAACGATTGACGAAAAAAATGTATAAGGCGAGTGTGAATGAAAGTGTTGGAAGGGGTAGAACTAGGCGGACGTTTCTAGACCAAATCGGAGACGTCTTGAAAAAAAAGCCCGGTCAAGAGTACCCTAAACCGAAGAGCATGTATGAAGGGAATTATGACAGCGGATGAAGCGAAACAAGTATGTATCGGAAGTAGGATCGTAGCAAATGGAAAGATGTGGTCTCTGCCTACCCCTACTGGAAACAGGCGTGATTATATGTATGTAAGTATGTACGTCAAAAATAAACTATTATTTTTAATTATAATCTTTAATGTGTACCTCAAAACGTTCAGCATGTTAGGATTATCGTTAGTAAAGAGCCATGGTCATTTGGTCTACAGTTTGACAATACGAACTAAAGAAGAAAGAAACCAAATAAATACGAATGTTAGTACTAATAGTTTATTATACCAGTCATCATTTTAAAGCTAAGCGGAAATGGGCTCGGAAATTAACTATACATAGTCATATGAAGAAGTACCTTCTAAGATTTATGTAAATAGTTATTTATGTTATAACATATCTTGCTAATAGTTGTGACAAGTCTTACCTCATTTACGAAATAATAGTAACGCTTAAGTGTTGATTTTGCTAAAAACAATACAAATATTTCGTTATTATAGCAACAATTAGGGGTCTAAATTCAGTAGGATTACATTTTCACGAAAATCATACAATACCTACTTTATTTGTGACGTCAATATTTTGCGTAAAGACAAAAAGTCTTAAAATACCATTTAAATAAAAGAAAAGCTATTAAATAAAAGACTCTTTTTTTATTAATAATTGACTACACTGTTATTGTGATTAAATTCATTCTTATACGAATACGACAATGAAAAAAATTACACAAGTTGAATACCCTAAATCGTCATGCAACAAAGTTCAATGCCCTTTAGGGATATGTGCAACCAAATGCATACTTTGATCATGCAGTCAGAGAGAAAAGTTATTAAGTACCAATATTTATTGCGAATCTCTGATTGCATCGGAGGCTTATTTATACTGGTTTATCCCTGAGGAAATACGGTGTGAAGGACCTTTTCCAAAATGTTTGTAAACCTGTCTCTTGGAAACAGTTTTGAGTTAATGAATGTTTGCAATAAAAGAATATTTGACCCAAAGGTTGACTAGTAGATAATGCCTTGCGGCATTAAGTCCGCCTTATGTACCACAGTTGTACATGAAAGTTTAAATAAATAAGTATTTTTAAAGTTAATAGCGTATACATAGTATACACTATACATAGTAAATATATAGTTCTGTAGTAGCATTATTAATTAATATTATATCATACATCTAAACTAAGCCTAATGCATAATTTCAGACTAATCTAAAACCGGAAAGTGGGTCAGATATATCTTTTCCTCTATATATAGCTAGTTACAGGTAATATAGTAATATAGTATGTTTTATTAATTATTAAATAAACACCTTTCAATAACAGTAGTTACAGGTATAAAAAAGTTTTTATTGCACAATAGTCAATGGAGAAGTTATCATATGCATAACAAACATTTAACTTTTCAAGTAAAGGTTAAATCAAAGGGATTTTACAGTAATAATGAAAGCCTGTCAGAATAACTTCATGATTAACTCATTCCCGTGTTGGGTAACGGTTACAGGATTAAAACTGTGTTCATTACGATCCCTTGTGTTAATCCGTCTATTTTTGAGTGAAACGTATTAAATTACACGCATTGGTACAGCTTTATTTATACGGAGCGGGTAATATCGCGCGAGTTGATATACATTGCCGTCTCTGATCGATAACTTAATAAACCATAGCCTGGAAGCCCCGCAATGAACAGCAATTCGCAATATTTCTCGGATCGCGTAAATCAGGCGTCAACTAGATGATGAGAAACATAATTTTACATGAATTCATTTGTTTTGACATGTTTTATGTATTTGACAGTTAATAACAATGAATAATCTGATATTAGGGTATTAATTTCGTCTCACCCTTTGTCTTACAAAGCTAAATATCTTATAGCTTTGTAATATTATTTTCATATAAAATACATCATATATCTTCTTGATAAAACATGGTTATTTATGATCTTGAGAACGTACTCGATAATTTACTAGATACAAGGCGATATCCATTATTCATAAAAACCATACTTAGACTATGTCTATCGTCAATACTACAAGTATTACGTCAAATTGCAAATTATATGATGCTAGTATAATCGGACTTACAACTTCGGTAGTAATGCTACGCGAAAATCAACCTAATTCGCTTAACTTAAATGCGTTTTTTGGTCCAAAATGTAACCCATTGATAGTCGGTCAAATGCACTACTACTAGATCTAACCTGCCTCCTAGAATAACATACTCCTTGATCTAACATAGGTAATTAATTTACTGACGCAATGGATATTATTTTTTTTCAAGATAAATTATGTAATAATTGCATTTATTCACCACACTGTTGTTATTGACATTGATTTGCAATTTATGGAATGTTTTTATTTATTACGCTGATTCCCTAACAAATGACTGTTATTTTTTAACTCAATTTGGTTCTCATACTCGTCGAAATAGTTTCCTACTGCAAGTGATAATGCACCTCAAAAGAAGACTTTCGATATTCGCGTCCTAAACGGTCTATCTCGTTACTGCTGTCACTGTCTGGACTATCTCCAAAACTACACCACAAAACAATATACAAGTTATGAAGAAATAATACCTTTCTTAAACGCTCTTGTATAGAAAAAACCTGCATTTTATAAACTAAATATGGTTGAACCTTGCCATGTACCTAATATTGTAAGTGAATAAGTAATTAAACTTTCTTAAAATAGGTTCAATGTTCGTATTGCAACCACAATTATTTAGACTCGGTCATCTTTTATAAATAAAATGGGTCCTTGGACTTTTATGTAGACCTTACATAGTCTTTTGTTTTTATTACATATCTTCAACCTGTATTACGAAGATGCGTATAACCATCATCAACATCGCAGCTATTCAACTCGTTTTCTAAATATATCTCGTTAAGTACGCACTTAGGCACATGAACTTTACTTCGCTACGTTTTAATAAGAAACTTTTTTATAGGTTTACCTGGTTTTTCAAGTTCTTTAGAGTCTACTAGTTAGTCTTATTTGTCTGCTGCTTTTGCTCAACCGGATCTAATTTATTTAACTTGGTTTAAAATCAAATTACTTATTTGGGTATAGCTTGAGAGAAACTGCAGGAATTCAGAGACGACCTAATGCACTTTGGCTAGACGAAGTTGGAAAATATGTGAAGATAATAAATACACTACAATTTTTACAGTTTAAAAATGTATTATATGTATAGACATTTTTCTACCTCGGATGACACAAATGATGACCGAACCAAGTAGGGACCTCACCTACAGGGTATCGTACTTCGATCACTTTTTCGACCTGCTTTTGAGACAATTTATTTGTGCGATCCAATTTTGCGTCACTCTATTTCACGTGATACACAAAGGAACCTGCAACTGAATTTTGGGACCATGCATTATAATCATGTTTTCTCCGATAAACTTTTGAAACAGGGATGGGGAATATATTCGTTCAGTTTGAAATATTAACTTTTAAACTTGTGAGCTGCAGATTTACAGTAACATTATTTAAACGGAATTTTATTATATCATTTTTGGGCTTGATGTTTTGACCAGGATACAACGGCCGTGGTCGCAAACCGACTCAGTCTGTCAGTCGGAGTCTGCTTGCGTCCAAGGTTAAATATATACCGACGCACGGTCCTTAAAATAATATAACATATCATCACGCCTGTATCCCCGAAGGGTTAGGCAGAGGTGTATCAATGTACACCCACTGATCGCACACAAATCCAAATTCCGACCCGAGAATATCATAGAAAAACCCAATATCACGTTGGTGGGTCGACTTGGGAATCGAACCCAAGACCTCTAGCGTAGCAGTCGCGCTTACAACCACTAGGCCAACGAGGCAGATAAAATCTAATGTCGAACGAGTCCGTAAAATACCTTTTTTATTTACAGTTCATAGCGTTATGTGCAATCCTGGCGCTGGCAGCACCATCGCTGCAGCAGGAGGCGGGCTCGGTGCCCATATCGCCGTGCCCCAACGTGTTCAACTACGAGCCCACCGGCTCCGAGCCCGGCCGGTGGTACGGGGTCGTCAACCTCTCCACTGACAGCCCTCTACATTCTCTGTGGTTGAATATCGTGCTAGATGGGAAAGCTGATATATTGGGGGTGAGTACGAATTTACTTAAAATTGATTAAAAAAGGTGTAAACAAAAAACAAATGTAGTTAAAAAAAAAACGTTTCAGACACGTCATTACAGATCAATTAAAGCTATTAATATCATATTTATTAGATATGTCGAATTTAATGAATGATGTAAAAGTCGAATTAACACTTTTAGAACGTTATTGGTAAAACTACACTCACTCTTTAAATTATCTGGTTTTACAAACACTAAGTAACCTAGTTGCCTAGTAAATAATTTTATTTCTTTGATTATAAAAACACGAAAACAACTCACTTAAAATATTCAAACTGCATATTTAAGAAATTAAAAGGAAAATATGCAGAGCAAAACCAGTTTTTATACAAAACCACACACCAGGATATTACTAATATTAAATTTGTTTTAAGAGCTTATTGTATAAAAACGTGGCATAAGAAACGAGATAATCAGGACTGATTTTGCATTATTTCAATGTTAAAATAACCTAAATAAATTGTTAGTGTACATATTTTAATTTTTACGTCTTTTTGACGTCAATGGGTTATTCGAAACAATTGGAACGAGCATTAGACTCGATTACAATATTAATATGTCATTACAACTACAGTTAACACACAGTAAAATTTATTTTTTTCCCAAAACCACCTACTTTATACCCGAATACATCAACCTCCTAATCTAAAGGTTAGCTAGAGATCACCAAAAACTTTCCTATAAAAAGGTTTTTATTCATTTTTAAATTCTACAACCAATCTTGTTGACCCCCAATAAAACCAACCAAGTTTCCTCATCTTTTCTGTAGAAGATACTTACTTAAATATATTTTCAGAACTGGATAGGAGATGTCTCAACACTAGACAACATCGACTTCAAAGTCGAAAACACAGAAAAGAAGATCAACCCTGGTCCGGCTTTACCAGTTCGGTTCTTCGTGCAATACAACCCTCTAAACAAAGCCCCGAGGTTGCAAGTCATCAGGCTAAACGGAAGGGAGATCTGTAACGCCAACACTCCTCAACCAGCGGCCGACAGGCCTGACTATGAAAGGCCCTCGCAAAGGCCCGACTTCGAGAGGCCAAGGCCCTCGGAAAACAGGCCTTCGGATATTAGGCCTGAAGATAGGCCACAGACTAGGCCAGTACAAACACGGCCTAACGATGTTAGTCCCGTCTATGTGAGGCCAGTCAATTCACCGATCCCGTCAAGCATGTGAGTATATTTAAATTTTATTTCTTCCAAATTAAACCCAAGTCATATTTATGATGTTTCTAAATGTATATTTGTCGCCATTTTAAACCTTAAAGAGACAAACGCACCGTAAGACTTAAAGTAAAATTAAGTAGCGCTATTGTAATTTTAAGGGTTAACGTTAACAAACACTAAACAGTGCTTAACTTCTATTCACGTGATAGATAATAAGTTGCCTAGTATTAATCTACTATAAAACAATGGCTAAAAAAGGAGAAAAGGAACAAATATAAGTTTTTTACATTTGTCTTGTCATTTCGGCCAGACTCGTCTTATGTGCGAGTTAGTTTAATCCGCGGGTATATGTAGAGAGAATCATATCAATTGGTACGTATATTAAAATCTGATTTTCACAATTATAAATAGGCTGCAATAGGTACTAATTTACCTAAAACCATTTAGCAATTGCACCAAACCACACAAAACGAATGGCCAATTTAATATCTAAATTCAATTAAACATTATGCGTGCACGAATACACAAATACAAAAATATTAGGTATTAATATATTAATTTATTAATAATAGATAATAAAATGATAGGTATCATACATTCGTCATAACCATTCCGGTTCATTGGTAATTTGGTAATGAGCATTTGATTACCACAATCATTAATATTATCTAGCTACCCATCAACCGTTGTACAAATTACACTAACATAAGCGGGTGATTAATTTCTATGAATCATGACGTATGTATTTATGACGGCATAAAGTAGGGGTATATTATATGTATAAAAGAAAACTCGACAGCTCCTCTACCAATTTTGAGAAGTAAATGTGGTGTCACAAAATAGTTATTTTCGTTCATATATTTAAGTGTATTTGTTCTTATCTTATATTTAAATGTATACTTTAAATATATAACTATTTATTTAAAATTTATTTTCTAGATATTTTAAACTCTAGATAACTTTCTTTGACCGTCTTCTAAGCATGAATTTCATATAAAAAAAATATTATCAAACTGAAATATCCCAATACCTTTTTTTTATTAGCCTAAATTAGATCCCACTGCTGGGCAAAGGCCTCCCCTTCCTTCTTCGAAACCTCTCTGTTCTTGGCGATTTCTGTCCACATGCGCCCCGCATAACTGACTAGATTATAGCAATACCTTAGCATGAATATTTACAATATTATAATTAATATTCTCACAAAGCATGTCGTAATCTAAACGCTTTTCCCAATTTCCATCTAACCAAATAACAATATATTATGTAATGTTGTCCTAGCGCTGGGGGAGCGGGGTCCCAAAATGTCGGTAGACCCAACGGTAATGGGTTCGTCCACACCACGATGGCCCCCGTCCGAGGCACCACGAAGGCCCCCGCGTTACCTGACTATGACAACGATAATGTAAGGCAAGTATTTATGAAGCTTATTTTATTTTATGCATGTAATGCAATGGCTAAGTGACATATCTTTAAAACACACTTTTATCAACAAAAAATATTACCAAGAATCTATTTAGTTTTTGTGTCTGTCCAGTAAGGTCTATTTGCAGCGTTTGGCAATAAATGTCAGACATTCTGACTCATAAACTTGGTGTATGACACTTTACGAGTCGAACTGAAACTTGAATTTAACACATGACACCGCCGCCGACGAGTTTTCTCATGATTAAAGTCACCTATGATTCTAATAAAAATATGAAAAAATAATCATCAATTATAAAAGTAACCACTTCAATATCGATGATTTTAGAAATGTCACTTGTCATTACCAAATTATCTTTTAGAATTACCTATTTATGATAATAAATGGAAGCTTTATGCAAAAGTATCCTAAGCTCTGTCTGTTGCTTTGCTGCTTAAGAACCTGTCTTTGTTTTAGTTATAGCTAGATATTTCTTATTTGGTTCTACTATTTCTTTATTTTATTTCTTCTCTGAATATTTATTTGTTATTTTTATTACATGTGTACTTTATTTTAAGGAGCATTTTAAACCAGGTAATGGTTATGACATTTTGGAGCCTGTAACTAAAGTCAGTTCTTTAATGTTTAAAAAGAGCTTAAAAAGGCCTACTTAACATTAAAAATATTGTGATTTTTATTGTGATTTTTGACGGTGATCAATGCTCATTTTCCCATTCTCCATAGGTAACAAACAATACGGTAGAATCAAATTTAATGACTGATTTTTGAACTGCTTTTTTACGAGGGAATTAGAAAATCAGTAATAAGGAAAAATCTACCCATACCTAAAAAATGTCAGTCGTCTTGTTAGTTCCACAAGCTTTTTACAAAGAAACTTATTTTAATGACATTCAATAGTTTCTCTAGTAAAACCGGTCTAACTAGTAGAATTAATTGATACAAACATAAATAAACAACGTCATAGGTCAGGGCAGGTTCTGATTGACGAAACGAGCCGAAAATACCCGAACTTAGCCGAAACATTGTTGTTACTAAAAAGCAATTATGCATGTGGTTTTTCCTTCTAGAAAGTTCCTAAAACTAGGTTATTGAAATGTCTGTTAGTCAGACAGGCCACATAAACATATAGGTATAGACTAAAATAAATAATTTCACAGGTAACAAAAACTAACTTCCACAGGTATGCGTTGCTTAGGATTTAGGTTAGCAAACTCCCAGAAATTCCGCATGTCTTTCTAAAATCGATTAAAGTGATTCCTTAATATCGATGTAATTCTAAATTCTAAGTAATATTTTAAGCAATCAGCAACCATTAACTAACTTTGAGGAATGTACGGTAATAAGTCAAGCGAGAACATAATGTAATTATTCTGATACTGCGGAGTCACAATTTTTACACAAAACCCTTAACAGAACAGGTAAGGAAACCAAACATGAACTACAACATAATAGTTTATGTTTTGTAGTTTTAAAAGAATTTCAAACGACTTTTTCATTCAACAGAATAATAAACACATTTTTCCGTAGAAAAAGATTTTTTTTCCCATTGTTTTAACACAGGATGCGGAAGTTACACTCTAGACTTACACTATTCTGACTAGATTTACAGTATTCTATTTTAAAAAGAGAATTTTATCTGTGTATGTACAGTTCTTTCGCTGGTAGTAAAACAATCATAGTTCTAAAAGTTCATTCATTTTGTTTGCCAGATGATATTGCGAGATTTTTTTTTCTAACTGTTGACATCTGCGACAACATAGATCCTTGGCAGTGTTTGTGGAATCTTCGTTTTCTGTACATTGTTTTCCAGATATAGTTAAACCGTACCAGAAAAATTTAAATTAGTATATGGTTTAGTGACATTTATGGTTAGGCACCTTAGGAATTTCTTATTATAACTAAGCTTTTGAAAGTAAGTTAAAGTTTCGGAGTTACCTTAGTTGGCAATAAAAAGCAACCATTAACAACTCTATAAGTATGGCAGAAAAACCCATAAAAATGAAGTGTATTTACAAGTATTTCTTATTATTTTCAGTAACGACGACGAGCCCGAGTACTTCGGGGGTGGTCAGCCCACTTTCATAATACCCAATAAGCCAGGAAACTCTAACTCTAATTCTAACCGGGGACAGGTAAGAAACTATTTTAACACCACGATTTTCTTACTTACAAAATTACAGCAATTACCGTACCTACTACCCTGAAAAGAACGCCATCTTAACCAACGTCAATTCAAATACGTGTCACTTTTGACATTCGCTGTCAAACAAGTAACTGGCCACCAACGAGGTTGCATTTAAAACTATAGAGTGAGCCTATCAGAGTTTAAACCGTAAGCACTAGTGTGAACAAGTGTTGTCGTGAATTATGTATGAAGATGGAGCTTGCCGTTTTAAAAAATCTATCTAAAACTCTAATATTATCCTAACAATGTCAAAACCATGGATATTTTCTTATTTAAGTTTCTCGTTGCGCGAAAATGAACTTAAATGAAAAACGAAATGTACTAGGATCAGACTAAAAACTGCTCTCGCTTGGCACAAGGGGAACCTAGCGATAGTAGCAGTCTATGCATATCATACGTCGATGCTGGCCACATACTAAAAAAAAACTTAATATGGCGTCAGTGAAAGATAACTTTGGCGTGAACATCACAAGATGCAGGTGTATCTAGTTATAACAATTCTCAAGCAGATAGCCTTGAAAATTATTCCAAATTCTCTTTTTGCAAAAACAACAAATACAACCGAAATTTTGACATTTGATTTGACTAGTCTGTGACATTAATAATACAACAAAAAGTTGTTTATTGACAAGGTTATGTAGCAATAGCTAGGTACTATCTATGTTTCATAGTTGAGTAAATGTCATAGGTCATCGTGTGTGCTAGTTAATATCATAATCAAAATTATTATTTAATTCATACTTATTTCTTTATTATTGTTAAATAGAATTATATAGGAGAGATTAGATAACCAAAAGCGAATTTGTATTTTGAATAACTTCAAAAACATTGCAGAAAAAGGTAAAGCCTAGTCAAGTACAGCAACACAAACAATCGGCTTCAGTACATAATTATACTTAACTCTTAATTTTTATCTTAAAGCCAATAAGGTAGAATTGTCAGCCTGTATTTATTTTAATAATCAGAGCTACAAAGAACTTACCCGGATGTGGCTAAACTTAACTTTGCCATAATAATGAAAACCAACTTTTGACCTTCAAACATGTTTTAACGAAAGACTTTCACAACATTCCTTTTTGTTTATTTTAGAAATAAACATAAGATGCAAATGAAATTGAAACGTAGTAAATAATTAGCTAAAAACATGATGATCATGCAATTTATGCAAGTAACATAGCAAAACATAGCAATATAAAAAAAAAGCTACCTTTGGTATCAAAGAAGTAAACGCTTCTTTTTAGAACTGGTTTGATTGAGGTCGCGAAGTTTTTGCTATTTTTTCTCTAAGCAGTTTGAACTGTCACACTTACCTATACAACCAAAAATGTCCTAAAAAAGATCCGGAGGAGAAACAAGACAGTCGGGTCTGTGATTTGTCTGATCCTTTACAATTGCTCTAAATAGACTCATGAAAAAGACTTGTGAGAGCATGTGGCTAAAATTGGACTCTCTCATAAACAATTGATCCTTATTTTGAAGCATTATTGACTTTTTAGTTCGATTGAGTAGAAGAGATGGACCCGTCTTCATAAATTGATAATCCCAATTTATCTTTACATCATCGTTGTTTTAAGGACAAGCTTAATTTCGTCGATCGGCATAACAGCCTTTAGTTTTACCTATATGTATGAATAGTTTAGATAGTTATACATAAAGGATTGCTGGACCGTTGCAAATGCTCATCCGTACGTCAACCAGTTTCTTGTGGGTGCCAATTAAATATTTTATATCTTGTAAAGCACGTGTTTTTACATCGCTACCGACAATCGCTATAATTGGTTTGTTTTTTGAGCTTATTAAGATTAAATATTTAATCATCGTACTAGTCATTTTTTATTTCGCAAAATGCATGGGACATAAAATTATTGTATTATTTCGTAAAAAAAGTTATATAAACATTGCCTTTGGTTTGTCAACTAACATCTGTTTAATATTTAATTCATATCATAATAGTTTTAAATTAAATTATCTTGTTTCTAATATTATCAATCATTTTATGAATATTAATAAATCAAAAATTCACGGTTTAATTTTCCTTTCAACAACTCGAAACAAAACAACATCAATATTTAAATTATTATAAAATTTACAAGCCTACCAAAATGATATCTGATAAAATTGCGATATGCTCCAATGAATTGAATAACAAATAGAATAATAAATTATTTAATTTATTCTATACTACTTGTTGCCCGCGGCTCCACTCGCGTGATTACTGGTTATCAAACTTGATTGTATAATAGTATGAATTTTACAATACTTGATTAATTTAAATTATTGAAAGGAAGAGTAGTGAGGACAATTTTAGTGTATTTTTCTCTCCTGCAAAATTAAATTTTGGTGGAAAAAGTACCCTGTGTCTTTCTTTAAGATCTAAGCTTGCCTCAAACTAGGTTGCAACAAAATCGGTTCAGCGGTTCAGTCGTGAAATCATAACATACAGTCAGACAGATTTACTTTCGCGTTTATAATATTAGTATGGATTATTTAGGTTTCCGCCCACAGCTCGCTTTAATGGCGAACTGTAATATTCATAGGCTTATTATAGAGATTTCCAAAGCTTGCTTACGCTACTTGATTGACTTTCCTCTGGTACTACCCACCCCTGTCTACAGTTTGCGCGCGATTTTATTATTCAGATGTCATTATTATTGATAACTTGCAAATCAGTAATTTACACAGTTTACAATTTAAATTAGTACTTATATAAGTTACCGAAATTATAAGTATTTATTCTGGTACATTAAGTACCTATTTATTAAACAAAAATATGGATTTTGATTTAGTGGCTTTTATAAACATGAAAAGCATTAACGTATAAAGAAAAAATCTCATGCCAAATTCTCAGAAAAAGGGTAAACTTTAGCCCAGTAACCCAACCTTTTGTCATGGAACTAATATCCAATAAATTCATAAATCAAATAATAGACTTTTTTCCTACAAATCAAAAGTATATTTATTATTATTAACTTTGACATGTATTTTATCTTATTATTACCAGGTTTATCATAAAACCTTGATCAATAAGCCCGCTCTTACAGCTAGCTCCTATAATTTGAATCCGGATATATTTCGGAGAAGTCATTCCAATGCAACTGTATTTATAATGGAGATTAATATGTAGGTAGCATACAATGAACTGTAAAGCGATGACTCAATGTTCATACCCGAATCGACCGAATCCATTGGTTTAGGGAGATCGGATGATAATGTAATGAAGTACGGTGAAGCAGTTAAAGCCTGCACTCAGGCTAACTGCTGTAGACCTCTTCCAAAAATATGTCAGGATTTAAACAAAAAAGAAAAGATGTATTCGTAGTCTCCCCCGTCTGCTTTGCCCAGCAGTGGGACACAAAACAGATTACATAAAAAAACGTAGTTAGGTAGCTATAGATTTTTCCTGTTTAGATAGAACAGTTCCAAATTAAGCAAAAAACGCAATAAAGATCTTAGACAACTACAGTGATTTAAATCCATAAATGATTTATCAAGGAATAATGGCAAATGTCGCGATTTTGTTACAATCTTGGCCTTCTTCCCTTCGGTAGATGAAAAATATCTACAATTATTCTGCAAAATTCAATAAATAATTATCCGTAGATAATTCTCTCTTCTAGAGTTAGGAGTTTGACAGAATAAGTCGAATTTCTATCTCTCGTAGGAACATAGATCTATGGATAGATTATTGAAATGAGTAGTTAGTCGCAGTATTCGGGATATGGTATCTTGTCTGACTTGTAGAAACTATGTACGTTATTATAACGATTCTTCTTGCACATAATAAGTACATCACAAGTAGAAAGTAGAACGCACTTTGTAGTACTTAGAATTGAATAATCAATTTAACTTTTAGTTGACTAGTTAGTCTAATTAAATTAACCAAGTACCCTTACAATGATGTAATAACTTTTAAACAAAGTATTTAGTTACTAAATTTTAAATATCAACTTTCAAATTGATTTAACATTTTGTGGTCTTTTTCCTTTGTATAATGTGGTTTATAGATATTGTATAAAATTATATTGCGGTTTGAATTTCCGATAATGACTGGCAATATCATTTAATACTAATACTGATAATTTTCAGTTTTAACTAAAACTGTATTTGTGTACATTTTAATATTTTTCGCGGCTGCTTATGTGATGAAATACATAGTAAAATTATTGTATAATGTAAAATGTTTGCTTAGGTTAGCTTAGCTTACCTAACTTGTACCTACCACATTTTTTTGGGAACCCTTTGTATTCCAAAGTCTTGATAACCATTTGTAATTTAGTTTCGGTTTTATTCTACAAAAAACATAAACATATCATAACGCCTCTATCCCCGAAGGATTAGGCAGAGGTGTACCAAAGTACACCCACAGTTCGCCGGTATGTTAATGTCCCATGTAATAGGGGGCGAGCCTATTGCCACTAACCGGGTACAAATCCAACCTCCGACCTGCTACTGAGAATTTCAATTGTATTACTAAGTCATGATAACTATTTTTACTTTAATTTCGGTTTTATTCTACAAAAACGACCACAAAATGTGAATGCACTTCCAAAAATAACCCTCAAATATATTACTAATTAGCAATTAATTAAATGATAAGTATTATATAAAATTGTTTATAGTTACAGGGACAGTGTGGGAAGGTGGTGCTGAACAACCCAATCCCACTGGTGGTGAATGGTACCCCCACGTTGGAGGGTCAATGGCCTTGGCAGATCGCGCTTTACCAGACACAGGTAAGATATTATTATTTTTAAGGAGGTTATATAACATAATTATGCTAAGACCTTAGTATCGATATAACATGTGGTATCTTGAAGAGCATTAGACTTGTTAAGGGATACCGTTTTACTCGGATGGATTGTAGAAGTTAGATAATAGTATTTAGATGCATCGTTGAGACAGAAGTCGATCACAGGATGACAATAATACTGTTTTTTAGTTAAGAAATGTCGACTTCGAAAAATATCGAGTATCACAATTCACGCAAGTTAAGAAAGTAATCAGTGCAGAATAGGCATCCTAATGGAATTCCGAAATAAAAAATACATGTCCAATTGTTCCAATTGCATAATGATTTCAGATTTTCATTTCATTACATTGTGATAGTCGTAAAAAAATCTAAAAATATGTCTATAATAGCTATAAATATAGACATCATAATCATACAAATGTAAACTGGTTTAATAAAACAATCGGCATAGGATTAAGGTTACTAATGCGGAAATCACTGTTCAATATAAATCTTCAGGGCTGTCATAGAACTTAGAACTATTTATTTACACTCTATCGATTTAACATTTTACAATAAAAAAAAACCTTTTAGATATATCGATACTTTTGTAGAGACTACCTGCGTTTGCCTATATAATAATTCCTATATCATTTATCTTGAAGAAGTTTACTATTTATCTTAATACTTAGTAGTTAGAAAGCAGAATTAATTAAATTAGAAAGCCTAGAAAAGTCTCATAGTTAATTTAAGTAGCTTGTTGTAAAGTCGGAATGAACTGGACTTAGAGACGTAGACGCGGGCAGTTGGAAGCAGAATTTATATTACACTACTATGGCTACTAAAACTTAATTAAGAGTGTGTTATTCTGTGGAGTTTCTGACCTCGTTCGTCTGTAGATGTTTCCCTCTAGAGTAATAAATAATAAGTACAAACTCACGCTTCGTCCCGAAGGGGGGCAGACGCTAGACAACCACATTTTCTACGTGATAATGTAAGTCACGGGAAAAGATGATGCAATTTTTTTGGCATCTACCCTTTTCTTTTCTCAATAGTCAAAAAATTTTGTGATTTAATTGTAATATGCTTTAGGCCGACTAAAGCATATTACAATTTTTCCTTAAATACTATGTAACAAAGTATGGTCATGAAATAGTAAACGGCGTACCTTTACAATGCTTGGTATTCTGTCCTCAAAATACATTAAAATGTAGCTCGTCAATTTTAAGGTTGCGATGAATAACTCAAATGTATGAAAGATACGACTTTAATTAAAATTTGATTGTTAAACGTTTTATTTAGTATCAAAACCAATCATGCAAGCGGGAAAAGCCGCAATCAATACTTTATCACAAGTTTGGTTTTCACAGTTTTTAATCCCAATTAATCTAATTCCAGACAGTAGACAACAAGTACATCTGCGGCGGCACCCTGGTGAGCCACCGGCACGTCATCACGGCGGCCCACTGCGTCACCAGGAAGGGCTCCCGGAGGGTCGTCAACAAGAACACCCTCACCGTCTACCTGGGGAAGCACAACCTCAGGACCTCCGTTGACGGAGTGCAGATCAGGTTTGTAAGTATCTCTTCACTATCATTTTATAAAATAAACCTACTGTATCTTTACTTCGTATTTATCTCATAAATGTCTGAAATACTGAATTTCTAGAGTACTATTTCAGTAACCCGTAAATGAAACACTTACACCGGCCGTGGTCGGAGTCTGCTTCCGACCACGGCCGGTGTAACCTGGTCGAAACGTCAAGCCCTATCTAGTGGGGAAATACGATCTCTGGATATGTAATTGAAATTGACAGTCAGTCATTACATGTAAAATTCTGGTTTTCAGTGGTATATTGTATATTTATTTTATTTCTTGTAACTATTTATGTTATTTTAATGATTACATACCGGCTCATTCTACCAGGGCCACGATTCAGCTATTTAAGAATTGCTTGAATTAACCAAATGACCTGCACAGTTGGCCAATTTTACGATAATTGGCATTCTGCTAACTGTCAAAGTTCTTAATGAACGTCAAAGTGGGTCATTACGAGTATTCTCTTCGAGAGTTTAATGAGATTTTATTGTAGGCTTATCTGAATACGAAAATTAGGCACAATGTCAAAAACACAGACAGACCACGGACATATATTTAAAATAGATGAATTGAGGCCCTGCCTTTATGACTAAACATTATAATATGAAACTGTTTTGACGATTATCTGTAAATATATATTTGAATAACTTTCTAAATCCAACGTCTAAAGAACAGACAATTACTGACCTTACCTGAAGAAAAGTAACTTAATTCTTCAAGTTATCTACTTCAACTTACTTGTACAGTCAACCGCAACCGTTACACTTTTGACTATCAACATCGTCTTTATCCCAAAGCAATAAGTTAGATTTTCGTACTTCTTTGTCTCTACATTCTTGCGGAAGACGGTACATTGAACCATTTCCACTACAAAAGTTTTATGACTCGCTAATGAGCTCTTAAACTTTCAGCTTTATATAAAACACTTCTATTTGTTTCTTTCACTTCAGTTGAGAGCTATCCGTTTTCCGATTGCCTTTCTGCGAAGGTTTTTAAACCTTATCAAGTTGTAATTAAATGAGCATTTTATACAAGAGCAGTAAGCGAACTGAGTGCAATTGGAAATTCTTATTCATTCAGCAGTATTGAATATGGTTTCCGTGTATAAAAGCATGAATAGGTACTTCTACTGAGTTGGTACTTTTTTATAGATATAAAGGTATTTCGGGTAATTGTTAATACTCGTAATATTTGAATAATTTGATGATTATTTACATATTTTGGTATCGTTCCTACCAAACTCCGACTTTATGGAGTTTTTTCCTACCTAAGGTCTGTAGCGATCTTACAAAACGTATGATACATTCTCGTCCTTCTAGATACCCGTCAAAATCAATGACTAAAAAAATCTTGGGATAGTAATTAGTTTAGTATATTGTCCACAGATCGGTAGTTAGATATAAACTGTCGACATCACCAACACAATAGATACCCTCGAGCCAGATCTATATTAATATCGATTACAATTCCTTTGTTATCCCTGAAATCCGAGCCAGGATCACAAGTCGACAAGTTTAATTAACTGATTGCCCGAACTTTGGGTAAATTTACAAGTGATCGATTTCGGTTGGCCGCCACTAGATGGAGCTGTATGCATGACAAGGAATAATTTATTGCTGGCTGTTCTGCGGTCGCCTTCCTGAGTTATTCACTCGAATTTGTACTGTAAATGGTAAATAGGAACTGTGGCAGTTATTGAAAGTACTAGAATATAGTGGTTTTGTGGGAATGGAGATTGATATTGTTTTTACGTTGTTCATCTTTAATTTGTCTATTAAAGTAAAACGTGTATGATGTAGGTAGAAGGTTTATCTCTCAATACCTAGGTTAGCAAGAACACGAAAAGCAGGCATTTAAGTACATACAACGTCATACATAATTAATAGGTGTGAAGCTTTTAACGTGCTTGAGTGCTTTCACATTTGATTGTGCACCAGTAAATTTCGTCCTTATAGGCAAACAGTAAACCACAATTCTATCAATGCCTACATGTAAAATGAGAGTAAAACAAATCCATGTATCCCACAGACCCCTAAAACCGTAATTACAAACAATATCCCGGTGATGGACGCTACACGAGCGACGAGCGTCGTATTTTTGACAATTAGCTTCCCTCGAACATGGCCCGAGTTTACGTTCGTACCTGGCTGGAATACTTATTAGTCAACTGTTCTACTCATCCTACTCCTGTTCGATCGATATAGTTGTTTTTGAGTGTTGTTATTGCTACGCTGCGTAGTAAATAATGTTAAAATATATTAAGAGTAGATATTATTATAAAAATATCATTCACTGCTGCGCTTGGAGACATAAATGATAACTTAAGCAATTTCGTAATATTGATATAAGTAACCCAACTCTCAGATATTATTAATATAGATTTGACGACGTCCATGTTCGAGAGATACGAATACACTGGTTGTTAAGGTGTCGCCAGCTGATAGCTTTACCTCGCATTCGATCCCTAGACGGGTTAATGTAAAAGAACACTTTTCCACTTTTTCTCGGGTCTGGGTATTTGTGGTGCCTTCGTAGTCCCTAATTCCAAACCACATGGACTTTAGCTACTTGTTTACAGTTCAGAGCAATACCTTTATAATGTTGTCCTATCTTCTTCTAATTTTTGCCCTATAATTTCCAGGTAGAGAAGATAATAGTGAACCCGGAGTACAACGCGACTACGTTCAGCCGTGACGTAGCCATCCTGGAGCTCCGGGAGTCCGTGACGTACTCGGACTGGGTCCAGCCCGCGTGCCTGTGGCCGGAGAACGAGACCGACCTCAAGAATGTTATCAACAAGAAGGGATCGGTATGTAGACGTTGTACGCTGCTAAAACCACACGTATTTACCCAATAAACTTATAAATATATTTAGGTACTTTTATGTACACTCGGACTTTAACTGGCAACTTCGAGCCGCGAACCGTGCCAAAAGATGTGTTTCGGTATTTGTCAATTCCACATTTTGTTATGAATCCACTTATTTAAGTATAAAAAGATCCATGGAATCGGCTTAGACTGAGTTTGCTACGTGTTTAGACATTGTAATAACTTGCATAATTAAAACTATAGGTTTTTTAGTTTTCTTTCAACCGCTTCACAATAATATCTTTCTACTTCATGTCTAAAAACCTAAAACAAAATTACTTAATTGAACCTACCTAGCCCCATTTTTTCCCGATGGAAATCCACATAGACTCAGCCGGGAATGCATTTTCAATTTACCGCAGTTCCCACCCCAACTAATATTGACATTAAAACCGCGAATCGCAGATTGAAAAGTTAATATTTAAGTGAGCAAAGAGCTGCACGGTGCACAGATAATAGTAAAGTCGGACAACAAATGGATATCTATGGTTCGTTCACTCAATTACCGCCTTAATTAATCGGCAGAACAAACGCAGCTATGTTCCCGCGCAAAATGCTTCTGCTGCAGTTTCGAACACAGTAATTACCGCCGTTTTGCTGGAAAATTTTCAATTAGCGCTTGTTTTCTTAACTAGCTGGGAAAGTTCTCTTTTACCTTTTACTACATTATTATTTCCCACACCTTTTTGCTGAGTCGTCAAACGATAGCGATATAAACAAGATACCTAATTATTCTATCTTTATTCTGCCTCTTATTTTAAACGAATTATGTTAGTGGTTCCAGATACTTTATTTATACCTCTTGTTGTGTAGGTACGCTCCCTATTATTTTTACCACAAAAGATGATCAAAATATGTTTTTTACATTTCTTTTTTAACTATCTGTTAGGTACTTGAAGTTTTTGATAAATGTATTGTTTTCATCAGGTTGTAGGCTGGGGTTTCGACGACACAGGAGTAGCCACTGAAGAGCTGAGCCTGGTAGAGATGCCGGTGGTAGACCAGGAGACATGCATCAGGTCTTACAGCGACTTCTTCGTGCGATTCACCTCAGAGTTCACCTACTGCGCTGGCTACAGAAACGGTAAGCTACAGCTTTACTTTATTTTGGACTTGTCATCGATTATCACACGGGATAATTTTGATATAGATACCTTGACTTTGCTTATGTAAGTATTCAAATTGAAAAAAAATATCGTATGGATTAGAAAATAATATATGCTTAAATACAGTTTTAGGTTCAATATCATCTATTTATTTTTGAATATAATGCTTTAATGTATTGTACAAATTATTTGCAGGTCTTATGTAAAACTAAGAACAATAATGGCGTTTATTTTATTGTACAATATTTTTATTTAATGGGTTACTATTTGGCCTTTTTGCCGTATAGGTTTTCGTGACTAACTACTTAAATATTTTTGTACATAATGTTTTAGATCGTTTTGGGATTATTCTTGCTCTCTAGCATGTTTAATGTTTACTATTATTTATCTTTTACTTTGATGTCTTACTATCTACTGTTAGGTAGGTATAATAGAAATTTATTTATTTAAGACGCTGATTTCTCTATTAATCTTAGAACTAGATGTTTTTACTATTATTCCTTTGTTCAGTATCTATATCTACCTAGCCATACCATGAGTGTTTTTCAATTGCGTATCTAGATGTAGATTAAAAGTATAACGAAATAAATTTAAAATATAAGCCAATTCCCAAGTATTCCTGTGCTATAAAATACTTACATAGAACAAAAACGTAACTTTAAAATGTATTTTTCAACAAATTTATTTTCGTATTTATATCTTTATTTATTCATATTACTTTAAGTGTAAATAAATAATACTTCTTCTTTTATTTAAATCCGCACTTAGTTTAAATATTATAGATAGTCCTGGCTAGCGTTATAAATTGCTTGTTGCTTCCACAGGAGTCTACAATGATCAGACCGGCGGTAGGAAAAGTATGTTTAGATTGTTTTAAACTATTTCTAATAGGTAACGGTAGCACGGATATAAACGCACACAGCTTATTAAAAAAAAACTAGCGAGTAACTTATTTCTACAACAACGCGATACAAAACTAATGCGAAAACGGAATATTTTCTCTTAATTAATTAACCTACCTATTTAATTAAACAATCTATAATATATTTAATGACTTATCAATATTAAATTTCTCACTAACAGTATGTATACCCACCTTTTTACACTGTTAAGTAAATAAGTATTTAGATGATAAATAATTAATAATTATGTACCTAAAGGTAATCGTGTAGTTAGATAACTTACTAAATTATTATAAATCTAAGCCGGTACTAATAGTGAAAGCATGTTTGGTTCTATATAAGTAATACTAAAATAACTAACTTACCCAAAGTAATTAATGACTATTTTAAGTATCTATTAGTAAGTTAACTGTGGCCATTGAAAATATCTATTGCATGATAAGGCCAAGGAAATAATGGGTACATCCAGTAAAACTAGTGTTTTTAGATATTTTCTTATTTGTGGTTATTAAATGAGGTTTTACGTATTATATTATTAATAGTTTATTATTCGTCTTTTTTAAATGTTCATATAAGTAATTTAAAAATCAAGTTTTTATTCACACACATACACTATCTAGCTACCAACAAACATTTTTTGTTGTGGCGGTTATAATATACTGTGGTAAGAAATGGTACAGAAATCTACAGTCTTACGCACTGTTAATTGTTTTAGATGGTTGGGTCAAACATTTGGCCCAACGTCACCATATACATAACGAACAGAAGCAGCTGTTAACGTCCAAATATCATGTCAGAAAATAGAAATTTTTGTTTATGGTTCTAGGTGTATCAGTCTGCAACGGCGACAGCGGCGGCGGCATGGTGTTCAAGAGCAGTGGAACCTGGTACCTCAGAGGATTGGTCTCTCTGTCCGTAGCGCGGCAAAACGAGTACCGCTGCGACCCCACGCACTACGTCATATTCACAGACTTAGCCAAATTCTTGCCTTGGATTAAGCAGCACGTGTATGATTATTGATCTTGTGGTATAAGACTAATTTAGTTAATAGGTGCGATTAGTTTTTTAAAAGATGAAGATGGATTTCGATCCATAGATAAGGTGAGATTAAAAGTAGGTACGAGACAGCGTTTTGTTTTCCTACGATTTTAACTATAGCCTCACAATGAGGTAACCTACATAATAATCTTTGATTATATAATGTCTAGATGGAGCGTGGCCCTACATTCATACCAAAGAAAACTAGGAAGCCATTTGTGTATGTGTGCGTGCAGGCGTCGTTTTACACTATACGTCAATGTCTCTGTGTGCGTAAATAGTGATACCAGCTATTACAAATTCTCCCATAAATCACATTAAATAAAGACGAATTAATTATAATAAAATATTTACTTATTTTAGTTATATGTTGGTACTTATGTGGTATTATTCAGTTTAAGTGTATTTTAATAATAATAAAAAATATTTTTATTAAGTATTTACTTTTTAAATCAATAAAAAAAAGAAATTTGGAGTTGTGTGTTTGAATCGAGTATTAAATCAACTAAGTTAGTATTTGGTACAATATTAAAACATAATGAGGTATAGGTACTTTAACATTGAGTTATTTATTTTTTTACTTTTTAATTATTTTTTTATTTGAAAAAGTACATCAGCACTATTTTATAAACGTACCGACAAACCAACAAAATTACCCACAAAAATGGGAGAATGAAAAACAGAAACTGGCAACACTGATAAAATATGGCGTGATTTTAATAATCATAAAAATAAAATTAATTATAAAGTTTCTTTAAATAGTGTGTAGTAGTTTTAGTGATAGGTGATGTGTGTTGGTATTTTTTAGCCTTCCTTTTTAATTCCAGCACACTTTAGACGCACATACTATCATTTTATCGCTGTTATTTGGTTATTCCATAGAGCGCGTAAAACGTGGTGTCACGAAAGCGGTACGATCTGTACTGGTGGCGGGAAACTACTTAACAACCACTTTTGGTTGTTATTTTTTGACACGTCTGCGCGCACTTGACAGTCCATCTAGACATTATATAATCAAAGATAATAATATTAAGTAAAACAATGGTTCTAAAATTCTTTTATTTTTTATTGGAGTGTTTGCTCAATGTGATAATGGGAACTTTTTAACTATACATTTGAGTAGAAAAAATCTAATTAGCGGTTTACAGGTAGCAGTAATTTGACGGTATTTCTCCAAATTAACATAAGGCATTTTTCTGTGTAGGTACCGCCATAATTGTGGTAGCCATTTTGTTTTATAATTACTAGGTATCTAAATAGTATTTTGCTGATTAAATTAAGTACGTATTTAAGACTTGAGCCAGATTTATTTATCAGATTACGAAAACAATACTTTATAAGTTGTGTTGAAACTTCTTGTATAGTGAAACAATCTTTTTTTATTTGAATAAATAATTAACGGAATTTTGTTCAAATTTCGGCGTTCTTTTCAGCTTCAGAAGTTAAGATCGACTTCTTATTATTTGTGGTCGTTGTTTATATGGATATGATATACCTAAGCCCTACCTATGGCTTCGGGAAATTAGACGAGATTATGTTATTAACTATGATATTTACCTAAATTGTTATTGTTATTAATAGTAAAATGTGTGAATATTTAACTCAAAATTATTATCTATGGTTAAATTTTATACAAACAAATTTATATCTAGACTGATAAAAAAACATGAACAAAATAATAATTTCCACTACAAATATAATATTTTTAAACTTATTTAGTTTTTATTTTATTTTATATCATACCTAAAAACTGCTGCATTTTTTATATTCTATGCTTATCATTCCTTTTTATTTTTAATGACGCCATATTGTCTGTCTCAGTAATAAAAACAAAATAGGTGAACGTTACGCTATTTTACCGCCAAATTAAAAAGCGATTTATTCTTAAATTACTGTTTCACCAAAGATATTTCGTAAACTTGTGAATACCATATATATTTATTTGTGTGGCATTACTCAGGTGCAGAAAATCCGGGCTTCCGACCTCACTCATGAATAAACGTAGTACGGTTGAGCCCGAACTAGTAGAATAGCCAAAATATGCGAGAACTAAAGCCGTGTGTAACACTCATAAATAATTCACCGTGTATAAGTAAATAGAGAATGTTGTGTAACGTGTGCTACCTTACAGTTAGGTACCTAATAAGCTTTAAGAAATAAAAGTTTTTTCTAGTAAGATTTACCAGTACCTACATGCCTATATTTTTTGTTGGCTCGCATGGTAGAGGAATAAAAACAGCAGAAGGATGAAAAAGGATGTTAATACTGATCAAGGTATTTATTTCATTTATTTATTATTAGATAGAGACGGATGGAAGGAGGGTAGAGAGGCCTTTGCCGTGCAGTGGGACAGAAACGGCTAGGAAAAAATATATATTATTCTAGTCTTATTGGTATGTACCAAAGTTTGGTTTTGTCTTTGTTTTCCAGTACTCGTTTGTGCAATAAATTTCCAACTTTATGACTACTTTTTATTAAAATCTACGAACATACTATGTATAAATAAACATGAGAAATAAAACAAATAAACAGTGTTATAACATTTATAATGTTACAAATAGAAGAAACATTTGTAGAAATAAACAAACTCAATGTATCGTATAATAAAACAACTATAGTTACAAAAAATACACAAAATGTACAAAAAAACGTTACGTTACATGAGAGAAAATTATAAATACAGAAAATAACGTTATTTCATCATTCAATGTGGAGATCACCTGTTACATTACATTCTTTACACTATAGTGACAGGTGCAAATTAAATTCATCGATATTTATAATATTTAAAGTAAAACAAATTGATTGAAACTCTGAGTACCTATAGGTAACTAGGCAATTAACCTGCAATAATAATTATTCTCCAAATCGATGTTAATTGTATTACAGGACAATTAATGGTAGGTTAGACCTAGATTTACTGTCCAGAATTCAATTTACTTTTTTCTTCGCTAAAACTACACTATTAATTAACTTCAAGTTCCAATAATACTATTGTAAAACGCGATTCTCGCGATTACACACCATCATATACTTACAAATAAAACCTATTCAACGCCGCATTGAACGAGGAAGTAACGTATTTAATGCTAAGAAATGAAAATATTAAAAGTTATTTTCAATAACAAAATAAACCAAATTTCATGAGATGGCAAACGAAACAGTAACTCGTCAAAAAACATGAGAAAACTAAACAAAGCATCTTCGACTTTGACAGAAAAAATGTTTGAAAAAATATATACCTACTTCATTTATTATTTTACGTTGAAACATTTCTAAGCTTAAAATAGCTATAAAATTCTGAGCAGCAGAGCATTAAGAATCTATAGTAAAACATATACGAACAAGAAAAAAGATACGTACCATCATGGGAAATATTGTATTTTGGCATATTATTTTATCGAATAATTAGCGAAAGAACGCATATGGAATTATTTTTATTGCTAAGATAGGAACACGAAACCGCAATAACCCAAAAATTTCTCCAAAGAATACAAATAAATACAGAAAGATTTACCTTTAAAATAAAATCTAAATATCTTTTAACGTGGTTCCCGGTTATCTACTTCAAGATTTGCACCAACCCCAAACATAGGTAAAAAGTATCAAATAAGACCCTATCTTTTAATATGAACATATATGTAATGGGTACTCTTTTCACTTACTAAACCCTGACCAGCTGACAAATTAAGATTCAACGTAAAAAAATAAATGTCAGATAAAATTCGCAATTCAACAACATTCAAATATAATTCAAAGTATTCACAAAACTTACATATTCTAGTACTTGTGAACTACTGAGAAAAGTCTGACTATCAATATGCAACAAGTGTTCTTTCAACACAATCACAAATATACAAAATTATTTACAATTAGTAACCAGACCAAACATCCATACGATACATAATACTCCATCTATTTAAAGATGTCAAAAAATTGTATTAATGATAACTACTATAGCTTAGTTGCAACCCTGAAAGTACCTTCCTGATTACAATTTCTAGGAATCTATTTATGATCAACATTCTCAATATCATATATCATATGCCAAAGCATAAAGCTAGTCATGCATTATCTCATAATGCACCTCATTATTGTGCATGGTTTTTTAAATTTGTTTCCAACTTAAATCAAGCCACACTAAAAGTCACATGTATCACTCAAGTAGCTTGTTATACATATTATTTAGCAAATTTTTTATTGGAGTATCGTATGGATCGCAAAAGAACTGGTTACACGAACAACTCGGCAATCGCCCACTATATACATAGCACTGAGATCAAAGTCACAACAAACTATTAACATTCCTGCCATCCAAGCCGCGGATCGTCGTCATATTGTACTAGCGGGGAAAGGGTCAAATCGGTAACTTTCTACCTACCTTAATATATAACTGTTCCACTACATAATATTATCTTTAATAGGACTTCGACTACTGAGAATGTTCTCGACGTACTCACGACATCTTAACTTATAACTTCATTACTGACCACTGTGATCTAACGAAACCATTTAGTTTTATCTACTACTCTTTAAAGCTTACTTAGTTATTAGTTCACTATGAACGACTGACCCTTCTGTTACCCACTCGACTCGATCCGTACAACCGTTTGATTTCAAACTTGGAACTTCGCCATTTTGAATTGAGTAACGGTTACCAATATGGCGCCGGCGCGTTTCTGCATCTTTGACCTTTGTAGCGGTCTTCTGATCCGAAGTTGGGGGCCCAGGGGAGGTTCCTGCCTCTATTCGACCTGGGGGTGCCCTTGCCTACGTAGTTGGGGGGGTACGCTCTGTTGTTGACGCAGACGCCAGGCCGGCAGCCGTTCCTGGGCGTGGTGGGGTGACTGCCCGGTAAAGGCGGCGATGAGAACCTCTCCCAAGGGTCCGGCATCATACAGTTGCCGCACGTCCACGCATAATCACCTGGAAATTACATATCATTAGTATATCATTAACCAAAAAATATAAACAAATATTTATTCAGATCGCTCACGAGTTAGTCCTTAGGTTGCTTGCAAAACAAGAGTGAATTGTTACAAAAAATACAAGATTCATGAATAATATTTATTTATACATCACTATTTATCGTTTGGCCAAAGTTTGGAAGAATACTTTTGCATTTCGTTCGACCTAACCTTAGTTTTTACGTACACTTTAATACAATCACAAAATACTATATCGTAATATTAAAAAGTATTCATATTTTTTGTATATTTTAAAACATTATAACGCTAATATAGTCGTTTTTAAGTGGGACAAGTATATCTTTTGTTTAAAATTGTAAAGATCTTTATTTGAGTCGATTTTATTTTCATCTGTAAGGTGTTTTGATACCATTCATTGCCTTGTTCTATTTCTGGTAACAACCTCTTTTTCCAATTTGTTGATGTAAGTAGAGGTTACGTATAAATCTATGTACAGCTCAATTTGTTTCGATTGCATACCTGATGTCTCTGTTTTCATACAAAAGTACAATATTTACTGTACTGTTTTAAGATATCTTGTCCCTAAATAAAAACTATATATTTAGCCAATGTTGCATTGTCAGACATATGTCGCAGTTTCCATTTTGCATACTAGCCTCCAATTGATAACAATTTCGTTGATTCTCGAAATAATTGCCACATATCTTTGACAATGCAAATATAGTAGGATAGGTACAATGAAAATTTAGGAAAAATACATTTCTTATGTGAAATTACTACTATATATCATTGAAAAAAACATTAAAACAAAGTTTAATTGATAATTTAAATTAACACACAGTATTTAATAATATTTCGATTTCATTGAATATATTCTGTCGATAAGCGAAACCTACAGTAACAAATGAATAGCTAACAGTCAATATGAATATTAAATTATGGACTAAAAGGTAAATATCGTAATAAATATTAAATTTAATTTAAATCGCAGAATTATTCGTAATAATAATTGAATTATTATCATATATGAAAACTTAATTTATTACAATTATCTTCATAAGGCCAATTATAGTTTCAACACATAGGAAACACACAAAAAACATAACTCGACTAAAAATACGCGTCACTATATGAATTCAACATTAGAACACGTCTATTCTAAACATTTATAATTTTAACCGCCATTGGCGCCATAGAATCTAAATTTGAAAAATATTTTTTAATTTCACATTTTTATGGATACACAATTACCTACACACTGACCGCATTATTTAGTCGAGTTATTTTACATTAGTAAATCATTGTCACGTCACATACCTACACAAATATGAAATAAAGTAAAACTGACAAGTCGGCGATAATCAATAAAATCTAGAGCCACGTTATATAACAATAATAATAAGCATTCACGCCGACATTAATGAATAACAATTTTATATTTAAAAATATTATAAGCGCTACAAGATTTACGAAGGTGATTGTTTTATTGGAAAATACATAATATACTAAAGAGTATTGGGAACCGCGTGTTTTACGTTACGTGTTTAAAACTTGGCCCCGTCTGCTATTTTAACACTGTTACTTGGGTGTTGACCATTTGGTCATCGACATCAAATCGACAATTTGATTGGTAGTCAAAGAGTTGTACATTTCATCATCGACAATATATTCAATAAGCAGACGTAGCGCGTTCGTAGTTGGGACGACACAGGTCGCCGATACCCAACTATTTTAGACTTTAGTATCCAAGCAACTACTACCATACCAACCATAGAGGTTTGATTGAACATAGGCATGCTTCGTTGTAGACTAAAGACATAGGGTATCGGAGATATATCGGGATCTTACTTCGCCTCGTGTACGAACGAGCTTAGGGCTTAAGACGTTTATATGAAGTCACAATGCCATTTTCATATTCGTAACGGAAGGTGAAATCTGTTTAGAACTTCTTACCTATCTGACACATACCTAGCATGTTTTTTTTAAACGACAATACAGGGGCTGTCTTTGTCACCCTTACTCTTATGTAATAAGAGAGCAACAACAATAGATTTAAACACCGTTTATTTACGCAAGGTTCTAATCATTTCGACTTCACTAACGTTCCTATATTCACAATATCAGTCGCGTTTTAAACAAGCGAAATGGTCGTTATTGGGCACGCATTATACTCTGTTAACACTATGTGGCCCTCTTTAACACAGTATCATCGCATCGCTAATACGTTTTCCTAATTAATTTTATTCAAATCTTCATATATTTAAACTAGTTAAATGAAGTTATTAAAATGAAATGGCGACTCTATTTGGACTCTACATTCAAACTTTTACAATCACGTCCCAATCTTGTCACACTTATCTTAAACAGTTTATATCGGGTGCCATCTCACATTACGATATACACTTATAACACAGTTGCGAATGTCCTAACTTTAAACATCGAGATTAGCACCCTACACTTCTTCAATTTTAAATATAACCTTTTAACAAGTTTTAAATTTCTCATACGGTAGAACTTCGTGAACCCCGATAGTACATCACTTAGAAATTACGCATTATTTAGGCACAATTCACATTTGGAAACTAGTTCTAGCATTCTATACCTACATCCGCGTTCAGTGAGGAAGATCGAACTGCTAACTAAGAAATAAACTCTCTTAAACCTTAATACAACAAAAACATGCAACTATCTAACAATGAATATTAAAAGTAAGGATCGCTACACAATTATCAAATAACAACACAACTACATAAAACAACAGCCACATTATTTAACAAAATCAAACCTATAACTAATTTAATTTTACATAGGAACTTAATTCATAACCAACCTATTGTCACTTAAAACTATTCATAATAGCATCTTAAAAAATAGTTTGACAGTTAACTGTCAGAATAGAATGTTCTAAATTTAAATAGCATTTTGGTGGGATCCCCACTGAACTCGAGCACTTACAAGTCGCTACAATTACGTAATAAGTTACACTAGCCTAGAAAGGGACAAAACATGTGATGGGCGACCGGACGACTTACTTTTATTCTCTCTCTATGTTATTTATATTTATTTTAATGTTGTACTTTTACATATCCAATCAAATGAAAATTTATACGAGAAAAGTAGAGTTTACAGAAAATTTGATCATATTTAAATATGGATTTCATGAGATGCACTCTCAAAATAGAATACAGCTGTATTAATAATGACAAAGCAAGAGCTCTAAAATGTAAACTAAAATATATTTATTTTACTTCCGAAATAATTTTCCCTCTTTATTCCTAGCCAATATATTATTATCTACCAGTCCAGACACCCATCACATAAGGGTCAAAATTCATTAACAGCACACCAGTCCCGCACAGTAAAAATAAAACATTTAAATATGAACCTTAACCCATACACCGAAGATTTAATTTACAGTCTCCATTTTCGAAGTAAAAAACCTTGCCGTCCGCTATCTGTTATTTGTAAGGTTTCAGTATAATTACCTATGCTTATGTAATGAAATGCTGCAATTCAAATACCCAGTCCTGACTTTCCAATTTAGATGATATTTGACTTTGATGACGTTCACGTAGAAATCATCAATTTTCATAAGAATTTTAACATACGATATAGTGTTTTATATCCTACAGTGTACGAATCAAGGTCCATATTTGAATGCTTTATTCCTGCTGTTCTAAAGCAGTGTTGAGCAAGGGAATTTCGACCCTCTGAACATACGAATAGGAACGTATCGATTACGGGAACAACACTCATAGACTCCGAAACATCTACTGAACGTACGAATCACCGCTGCATATTGTCAATGTATAGTCCGCCATAATGAACGCATATCATTATACTTTTATTTATTTATAATATACCAGTTTCTATACTCGATAATTAAGCTTTTTGTGTTTTAAATGATAAAGTAGGTATAATCGAGGAGACATCTAATTCTGTACTGCTTTATTAGGACAAAAGAAAAAATAAATAAAGAAGTTAGATTATTCTTTTCTGTAACGATAAACAAGTTAAAGAGCTACCTACCTATTCCCAGCAAGAGTTACAAATATGCCTTAAAATATCTTATAGAAAGGTTCCCTTAACAAAAAAACATTTTGCGTATTAAATGAACAATAAACGCATGATGTTGGCAGTTACAGCCAACTATCTGGCCGCTGTGGTTGCACTAGACCGGGTTGTAGTCGGTCAGCGGAGCCCTTACAGCTGGCAGAGAGTACGCTAGAAAAACGAATTCAAATCATTTATAAAAGAACTTCAAACATATGTATGAAACATATAATTATGTTGCAATATGTATACCCCGCGTAACAGGGATAAAAATCCCTAACGGGAGTCTTGAACATATAAAAATTATACTAGTTTTACAAAGCGCGTATTTCAGCTCTGCACGTTTTCGGTAATTAAAGCAAAAGCTTGTAGTATATTTCGTTTGGTATAAGCGTTCATTACTTTGGAAGCCTTCCAAATATATTAAAGTAATAAGTATTCAAATAATCGTAAATATCTAACGCAGTAACGTGTAAGTAAAGCTTAATGTAACAAATAAACTGTTGTACGCGGGAATTATAGATGGCGTTATTAAAAACTGTGTGTGATATGGCATTGAACCTGTAAAAAGCAAATTGAAAACATGATACTGAAGATTGTTACCAAAGCATTTGTATTAGCGCATTCGAATAAGCGCCAAGAAACCAATGTAAGCTTCTGGTTTTTGGTACTTATTCGAAGTTGATCCTTATTAAAATGCATGTAAATTATAATGCTGTCAAATTCTCGTCTTACTAAAGGTCTGCTAGGCGATGCTCACGGAAATAAAACTTTTTCACTTCCGAGGCTTAAAGCACGCAGCAGAAGCATCAAAAATAGTTAAGATAAGCCTAGTTTTAACGTAATCTATAATTATCGCGGCAACAGCTCTACAATACAACAAAATAGTGCTTAAACTAAACATAACACGCCTTAACTAATATAAATAACAATTCTCATCTATAAGATCTATAAATCTATTCGTTACAAGCATATAACCGGTATATAATCTCACTTTCCCAACTAATCGAAGCTTGTATTACAAACTACGCTGTTTTACAGACAATTATATATTTATTTCTATTGAGCACATTATTATGTTTTCATAAGCCGATAAGTGGGTAATGTTGTTCACACAAATGCTTTAAAATGACTGTTTTTACAAGCCTATACTATCCGATTAACAGAAATGGAATACTGGGGCTTTATTATGCAATGATAAGGCATTATAGACCCGTTGTAAAATATATGGCCTGCAAAGCATGTGTATTTTTATTTATTCGATTTTGAGTTCAGCTTCCAACCTCACAAGGATTCAGCTGAATACTGTATTTTACATAGAGCATCAGCCTATCCGCCGATACAGTAATCACATTATATTACGCGATATTTGAGCAAAGCATTTCTTTAAAGATCGGAAAACAAATAATTACGAATAGTAAATATTGGTGAACACATGTGTGATGAGCAAAAGCTTAAACTCCAAAGCCTAGATTAAAATACGGCATTATACAAGGAAGTAGCTTTTAACAGCAATTAAAACATTTGTGTGCCCAACATTACATAGATAAAATTAATAAATTGACATTTGCACAACTTATGTTATTTAAATGAATTCGTTTATTATCAGACGTCTAGTACATAAATATTGTAATATTTCAACTGCCTATATTAGCTTAAAAATATATCTATTTTAACAACTAAAATACCAACATACGTAGTTTTGGAGTATATAAATATAATCGCTCTAATTACATTTTAAAACAAGGCTGCAAAATAATATTTTCTAGGCAACCAACCCAACTATTAGGGAAATATAATTAATCAAGTATCGTAATTAAGTCCTTTAAATCTGTCTACTGGTGGATATACATGATATCACTAAATTATGAAACATTCGTCACTAATCTATCAAATATTATTTAAGCGTCTTCTGTTTTGCAAATGACAGTATCGTATTAATACATTTTCATTAAAATATATTTCAAAACTGTTCTCATATAATGAAAGCAAAAATAACTCTCGACTGTATGTCTGTTGCGCTTTCACGGTATAACCGCTAAACCAATTTCGATGAAACTTGGTATAAGGTAAGCTTGGATCCCTAGAAAAGGCAGACGCCACGATATCCAACAACCACGCCTGCGAAGCCGAGTGCAAAATCTAGTTAGCTAGCCATATCCGAGTAAATTGATAAAAGAAGTACTAAATTCTAGTAGTTTTAAAACCTTTCTAAGTATGTCTTAAAAACTGTAGAAGGCTATTTTGGGCACTAAATTATGTAATTCTAATGAACATCGCTTGGTTATCGGATTTAAATACTCTATACTTTCTCTCCTTATTTCTTTTAGTATGCATAATTTAGTAACATCATATATATTCACTATAAATTATATTTTTGGTAACTATTGGATAAACGTTGAAAGTGCTTCACTATGAGACGTCTAATCTAGAAACATCTATAATTTTATAACATGTTTTTGTGCTGAGACAGGGTCCCTCAGTTGAATAGTAGTTTTCAGGTTACTTTTATTATATTATTTATCTTGTGTTGAATTCGAAACTTTTTGACAATTTACTTTGATTTGTTGTTAGATTATTCCACTTTCTAAGTATTGACAATTATTCGTTAAAATGGAAAACCATCAATGGTGCCAAAACAGTTACTAACTTTAGACACCGTTTAAATGTGTTGCTATCACTTTTTATTGTAATGCTTGCTTGCCAGCTGTATATGCTTTTAGTTATGCTCAAAATTGACAAGTTTCCAACCCAACACAAGTCCTAGAAGACATATTTTATAGTCAAAATTTTAACATTCCAATTACACATTATTATTTAACATCGCCTCAGTCGTGGCCAGAGAATTTTCGTTAACGGTTCTTACTTTTTAGGCTAGCAACAAAAACCGTTAACGAACCTGGCAACACCATCGAACGTTACCATCCATAATATAAGGAGTCTTGTCTATCTTAGTTTAGAGAAGAAGCGTAGGATTTTAACAATGGAGGGGGAGAACTAAGCGCAAAATAACGTTAACCACACTTGTACACGAGTGTTCTAGTGGGAATTTTTGAGTATCACCATAACTTCCTAACTTCACTATACTTATGATAACACTTATACCGAAATAGGTGGGACAAAATATACTAAAATAGTAGAAAAATAGTTAAAACACCAATCCAAAAATTTCCAATCTAGGTTAAAAGTCGAATAAAACATCGATATTGAAATGAAAAGAGAGCAATTTACAAGAGCAAAAGATTTTGAGCCCACCAGACGCTCAAAAACTCCCACACACACAAGCACTGTCACCACCACTACTTAGATTACACTACTAAATGAAAAGTCCGTCCGTCTATATCCTGGTATCGGTGAGACGGAACTTCTTACAGTAAAGTCCTTTTCAAAATGGGCGATGATGGCTCATGTAAGAGGGCTGGTTGTAGTAGTCGCGGCGGAGGTAGCGGTTGGGGAGGCCGCTGTACATTCCGTAGTTGGTGGTGTAATCCTGGCGGCTGTGCAGCATGTCCAGCTGGTCCAGGCTGTGGTGCCGCTGCGGCGGGACCGAGGCTATCCGAAACGCAGCGTGAACAGGGTATCGACAAATCAGTGGGGAAAGACCTTATTGTAATGGAATAAGGGTGATATTGATGAAGAATTTTTACCGGATTACCGCTGATATCCTGTCTTCCGTATTTTTCCTTATTTAAGCTTATCTATAAGCGTAAAGTATGCACTATGCGATTTTGTTTTCCGGATCATTGGATCGATTTAGTGACGTTAATTGGTCAAGTATAAAAATCACTGATTTTATAAGTCTCCTTTAGTTATTTAGAGCGAATCCGTAGTTCAGTTTTATATTGTGTTAGAGCAAGTGCTCTGCAATGCTGAGACCATTTATAAAACTAAAAAGTCTCGAAACAAACAACAAGACTTTAACTATGAAATTTTCGGTTAGTAGATGTATCGAATGACATGTAGAAACAAGTCTTACATTCACTCACCTCGGTTATGGTGGAAGCCAGCAGCCCAGCCCGCATAATAAGCAGCCTTCTGTTTGCCATGCTCTTCAGCCACCTGAAAACGATGAAAAATCCTTTAATAACCTGTATAACATTATTTTTAAACTATTCTTTAAAATTTCGCTGTCCGATCAGAAGACAAAAAAATACAATTAATATATAAAAATTCACGAGACAGCTAAATTGTTATATTTATATAAGTAATAAAACCAGTAGTATTTATCTTATGTTGGTTATAATTCAGCATCTAATGATCTGCTGGTCCTAAAATCGTATATTAAAAATAAGGTAAAATCTTAATATAAAAATCCAAAAAGCACGATATGGCATGACCAAAAAAAACTAACAAATCTTCTAAGCAATGTAAGATCCTATTAACTATATTAGCCATTTGTTTTCCATCATTGGCCACTATACCTAAACTATATTTACAAAACAAACTTTTTTTACCGAATTCGTGCCGTATTTACAAAATTCGTCTTTATTCCTTTAAAGTGAAGATCTAGAATCGCAAAAGCATCACTAAAAGGTCGAAAAAAAGACAGAAATAAAGGAAACTATAGAATGATGATGCAGAGGCTTGATGATTAAAATAGCACCAACTAGTGCTTAAAGCCACCCCGGCTAGAAACACAAAGATTTTCTTTATATCACAATAATTTGAGACCATATTATGACGTTTTAAAACCATGACTGTTCCAGTGAAAGGTTTGGTGTTAAACAGAACGATACCATATATCATATTTTACATTTAGAAGGCAAGTGTAATATTCAGACCCTAAGGTAATAGAGATTTCCATGGACAGCAGATTTTAGGTACATATTTGGTAAATTATTTAACTAATTGTGGACTTATTTGTCCAATGCCAGTTCAGAAAACCGTGGCACATCAGGCATTGGTAATATGAACCTACCACTTGCTATCCGCGTAGTGAATTGCTAAGCCCCGACTATCCAAATCGCCCTCTGCCTTTCTCATCCTACTGATCGGCATAGGGGCCTCTCTATTTATTTTCTAAACTTCGACCATTTTTTAACCTGGAAATATTTCAGAAAACCTAGTAGCGCTCTGGGCTCCTAACGGTTCAAACTAACGGAGTGTTTTTCCTTTCTTTTACGTACTTCTCTTATGCACTGGACGGTGAGGCATCTCAAACTACCCTGATTCCATTCCTATCTATATTCTGTGCCTATTGCCAAAATTATTTCATCTTTTTACCCCAGGCACAGATTGTGCCAATTACATCTCCAAAAAAAACATTTTTCTCTAGAACAACCATGGTTTTATCCATCAATAATACGGATACAGAAAACCCCCATATCCCCAGCCGGGTGAGCAGCTCGCACCATTGTGTCACTGTGGAGCCGGAGCCGGCTGTTGGCGCGGCTCACGGTCGCGCGCCTGTATACCGCGTCGCTCCCGGTCGGCTGTCGAGAAATATTATACAATTTAGACCCAACCCCGCCAATGTAGCCCATATATTTTGTCCGATTTTGGTCTGTGTTGTCAAATTTAACACCCATATTTTTGATTTGGAACGAATTATTTTGTTGTGTATAGTGATTTATTTTTTGTGTTTTGTTTCGCAATCATTTTTTTTACGGCAACTGCAATATGTTGTGTTAATATTTTTGTTTTTAACCGACTTCCAAAAAGAAGGCACTTCTAAGTTATACTGTTTTTCTACGTCAACTGGAAATTATGAATGTGTTTAAATATTTTTGTTTACTTACCACCTATTAATACCATTGTGGAAAGCAAATAAAAGTTTTGAGTTTGAGTTTATGTTTTCAGCCGACTTCGAAAAAGAAGGAGGTCTAAGTTAGACTATATGTTTTCTACGTTAACTTGAAATTATAAATGTGATTGTAAATTTTTGGTTTTTATCCGACCCATAACGAGGTTAGTCTATGTTCAACTGTTTGTCATTTTTTGGTATGTTGGTTTGTGTGTTTTTTTGGTGCTGTTATGGGTGTTTAGGAGTTACGATGTCAGATAAATATGCTTTTAAGCAAATGTCTGTATGAGGTTTACATTGATTTAGTTAGAATAAATTGACATATTATTGTTAAGATGTTGTTAGCCCTAATTGTGCTTCATGATATAAGTATAGTTTTATAGCATAGAAGAAATCAGGAAATGTGTACAACGAAAGTAGAGGCAAGAATCTAATAGAAACTACTACAGACAAACAACTTGATTAACTAACGAATGAGTCAATAAAGTATGTACTAGCAGATGTAAGCTGTACCTACGATGAAGCAGGTAAATGACAACAAGTGTCATTTACCTGCTAGTATTTTGAACCTTGCCACCTACTACATAAGGAACATTTCTTAACATAAATACAATAACTTATTGTGTTTTAACGTGTATTATTAAAGATGTTAGTCGTTTGTTTCTGCTCTACCAGAAATAGTATATCAGATTGTAAATCTGTATATGGTGACTCATTTGTCCGCTAGATGTCGCGACATACCTTAACGCTGAGTGGCTCAGTGCCGCCCTCTGGTATCACATTGTTTAAGGCTGCTATCGCTTCCTGTGCCTCTTCTCGCTTGTCAAATCTGTAATAGATTACGTTAAGTATATTGAAATAAATCAATTGTTTTTGGTTTCCGACTTTTCGACGCCTTTGCAGGTGTCATGGTCACGGGCAGTCTTGTATGTTATTCTTTCCGTCTGGTTAACTATCTAAACTTTCATGTTTTGCATATAATGGCATGAATGACAACAGAATATGGTCAAAACTAGTAAAAAACTAAGATAATATGAGAATGATAGCTAAAAAGATTGAATTACTCAAGGCCTTTTTTAGAAAGTTCTATTCCCCCAACTTGACATTGCACCTACACACATCCACATACTTTGTTACATACCCTCCTATTTGGATATACTCCACATTTTTGGATCAGAAATTAGGCAGACTAATAATGGAAAAGAACAAGTGCAAATCTTACCTAACAAAGGCAACTCCACGCGGCGTCCCATTGCTCTTGTCCCTGAGTATATGCTTTTGCACTATCCTGCCGTACTTGCCAAATATGGTCTCCAACTGGTCTTCCGTGATGGCGCGCGGGAGATTCGTCACGTATAGGTTCGTGTCTTTTATGTCGTCGCCTGATGGACGGGCGTATGACACCTGCAAGACGGAAGGGGATAAATGTATTAAACAACTTAACAGTCCCGCAGTAGACACAATTAACAATGAGAATTTTCAAATGTGACTCATGTACAGGGTGGATAACCTTTTTAAATTGGAAATTTTATCTTTGAACCTCCAATGCAAGCTGAAAAGTCATTTCAAAATGCCTTTTATGTATCGAAATAATAATATGTCAGCCGCTTGAATAGAACGATTATCTTAAATGTATATACCAACCCCATTCCCCACTGTATATTATTAAATATACTGATCGTTATCTTCATCAAGACAAACCTTCAACTCTTGTGGAAATCATAATATCAGATATTACAGTTGTCCATCGTGTCCTACCACCTGTACACGCGAGGACCTGTACAATGCTACAGATAATGCTATCCGCGTAGCTGAGCACTGGTCCGGGAAAATCTAATACGAGTATTGCCATTTATCGACACGCTAGGAAGAAGATGCAAATGGCCTTTTTCCTCCTTATATGGAATCCTTCGATTGTAGCTCACCTCAAATTACGATGCCCACATGATATTTTAGCTAAAAATGAGATAAATATACCTTTAATCGTTTATTTCTGAGCTGGTATCCGTTGAAGGTGTCAATAGCTCTCGCCGCGTCCTCCTCCCGCGTGAAGTTGACGAAGCCGAAGCCATAGCTGTAGCCAGTCTGAAACCAACGCCACCTGTGCTCATTTGCTTATTCATGCTTAGTTTAACGAATAACAGCTGTTTTAGCTCGATGATACGCAGTCAATAGTTCTGCAAATATGGGTACATACATAAGAATATGTTTATTTATAACTAATTTCTTCTTATGTATACCTACAAAATTGCAGTGGTAATAAATACACATTCCGCAATTGACATTGATATTCGATAATTATTTACTAAATTACAGTTCCCAAACAAGATGGACCCTTTTGCTAATAGCGACAAAAAAAACATTTACTTAAAAAATACGGAAAGGAAAGCTAACCAAGAGTGTACAAGTCACGTAAAAAGTAACAAGATAACAGTATGACTAGACAATTTTTTCACCCATTTGTCAAAAATCATCCAAACATTACACGATCATGAAATAAAGTGAAGCAGTTTTATAAAAGCCATTGTAACAGTAGAGTAGACTGGAATGCGTTATTCCCGGAATATGAGGCATGTAATCCGCTGTCATACTTTAGAGGTAGAATTGTAGTTCGGGACGCTCAGCGTGCGAAATGAGACAATTTCGAGCTGAAGTTATTATTGCAACACTTTCAACATTTTGTGTTTTCGTCTGCAAAACTCAAACGCTTGAAATAGGTGGATCTTTGAGCTTCAATCTTATAAAGAACTGAGTGTCTAACCCTCTTGTACGTAATCCTTGTTCCTTATTACCTTCGGAATACCTATCTAATTAAATCACCATTATTGAATCGAACTCGATGGTTCAGTTTTGCATGGACCAATATCTTCAAGAACTTAAGAGTAGTATCCCAAATAAAAATAGTCAATTATTGATGGCACACAAATTTAAAGAAAACTACTTCAATTAAGAAATTGTTATGGGACCACCTCTTGAGGCACACGTCCCATCGATAACAAAAATAATTTGAGTGATAAACATACAATAAAGCATACAGTAGAATTGAGAACCTCCTCTTTTTGAAGTAAGTTGAAAAACACTAACCTTAAAATCCTTCATAACCCGACAGCTCTCGATAGGTCCTATAGTCATGAACATCGCGTACAGATCCTTCTCAGTCATGGTCTGCGGCAGGTAGTTGACGATGAGGTTGGTCTTGCAGGAGTCCCCGCCCGCGGCAGATACCCCCCCGCCCTCTGACATGCTGCCCCAGCAGCGCGCGCCCGCGCCCACCCGGCCCCGATACTGTTGTTGGATTTGCTGGAATACGTACGTAAACATAAAGACTGGTAGAGTCTGAAAAGGGTTGATACTTGGTTTCTGTAAACTTGGAGAAGGTTGCTGGGTTGGATAAAAGGCGGAATAAAGAAAACCGGGGGTCATGGTACAATTTGGCAGAGGTACCTATCTAGCAGTGGGGGATTTATATGATGTATCAGTTTATTGATAGATAATTCGATAAATGATCACATTTCAGAATATATTCTTGAATACTTATGAATATACAATTGTATAAGGTTAATGTGCCCTAAAGACAGCTGTATGTTAAAGTAAATAAATAAAGTTATCGTTTAAGTAATTTGCTATTAACTACACAAGTTTTGCCGTCTGAAAACAAGACACACAAGTGTTTTTGTTAATGAAAGCGAGGAGGATGATATTTACCCAGTTATTATCATAATCACATGAATTATATTAATTACATGTGGTATATTTTTGACAGACATACATAATTAGATTTAGGTACAACTCTCAATAATTCCACCACCTTATAAAAATAAAGCTACGAAAAAGAGGAGCTACCACAAAACAAAAATGCATGAAATCATCGTCGATGCAAAAGTGGATTCTCACGGGAGCAAATCGGTTCGCTTTGTAATAAGATAGATACAATCATTTGGGAGGTTCCTGAAGCTAGGAGGTAAATAGTTACTGCGCGCATCGATTGAACTACAAGGTTATAACTAGCTTCCTCTACACTTGCAACAATGACCACTTTGATATTAGCCCATTTTTGTGTGCAACGGAAAGGCACGTACGGTAGGTATGCAATCCTTGATAAGCCTATGCATATAAGTTAGAAAAAAACAGTGTTTTCCAATGTTGTCCTAATGAGTTCAGAATTAGTTTTTTGGTTTCTTTGGTTTTTTTTAATACTAGTTTGCCTGTGAATCTTATAAGCATGCAGTATCTTTCGTCATATAGTTGCTGGAAATTATATTAATCCTTGACCGCATTTGTATTAACGGCTAAATAATCCGAGCTCGCCTGATACTGCCTCATACGCGTGAAATTAGATACAGCCCCTTAGGGAACTAGATTCTGTTATATTTTGGACAGCCGCCGTCGAAATGACCTACTCCCCATTTAATTTCATATTCGCTGTTTGACTTGATCTCAGACGCGGTCAAAGTAAATAGGTCGAATACGGACCCTTTTACACATCATTTTAAATAACTGACAATCAGCAGAATTTTACGGAGATAGAAAAGTAAGGAATTTCAGTTTTACTGCTTGAATGCTCGATCGATCGCAATTCAAGACTTATATCTTATAGCCTCGTATAAGATATTAGAATTTAATTGCGATCCTAAGAATCTTTTCTACATAACTTGGCTCTATCTTATATAAACTAAAACTGGACAAAAACATGTTCACGAATTATTTAGATGAAACAAAGTCGATCTTCTAAGAGCAATGAGACTTCTATTCATAAATAATAAGTTAATCCATTAACCTAATTAAGCATGCAAAACAGTATAAGCATCTAATAATACGTAGGGTTACATAAAACTCATCTGACCGACTTAGTTCGCTGCAACTCGAAAATCGTTGGGCAGACACACACCGTAAATCTTATCGCACGAACGGAGCCAAGAATTAGTTATAAAATGCGCAATCCTCCTAGCATACCTACTGAAATTCCATTACCAAGTACATTTAAGTAGAAGAAAAATACTTAAAGTTATGAAAAGTTTTGAGTTATGAAGGTCAGCTGTAACACTGCGGACCCAGATATTTTTAAAGGTTTCTGCTTCAATGATCGCGGAATGTCTACTTGGATTAAAACGATCACGCTCAAATAATTGCTTTCCGAGAATTGTGTTGGCATTAAATTTAAATTGGGGATTTTATTCGAACCCGAAATGGTTTTGCTCAGATCGAAGACATATCTGAAGATATTTATAAAACGAGGAGGAGAAAATTCTAGCCATCTAAATGGCGACCACGAATGGGTACATAAGGCAAATAAATATAATTAAGTATAAAACAGAAGTACCTTTAAGCGATAATTTAATTATCAGAATTGCAACGAGGTGAAACGAATAATCAACATTAAATCAATTACGTTAATGAAAAGTAATGCACTTAATCACATAAGACGTGAAATAACTCATATAATAAGCAGCGGTAATGATCGTGACGGATGCCCTAATTTTCTAAGATTAATTAATATTATTTATGATCTTTCCTAGTAGATAAACCACGTCAGGTACCTATCTATTATATCAATACTACATCAGAAATACACTTTTATACGGATTACCTAATAAATTGTCCATATATAGTATTTCTAAGAGAACCAATAAATGCTTGTCATGTGCTGGTGATATTTTTTGGAGAACTGTCAATAAACGAAATAAATCGGGGATTGGGCTCCGCCCCGATTTATCAAAACTAGGTCTACGCTCCGAGCCGAGCAAACATTCTAATCTTACATCAACGTCTAGTTATAATTTTCTTCGAAAGCTCTGTAAGATTTTCCCCAAACACATATGAGAAGGCCAAAAAGAAACGATAAGGAAAAGGCAAGTTGCCCAACGGAACGGTACGATATTCAGTGGAATGTATTACGAATATAACTCACTTAAAACGGTCTAACCGTCTGGAATAAATGGTAATGGACATACAAACATACGACTTCTCGCCCCTAACGCACGGCTGCTAATTTTCCCCAACCCCCGGTTCTTTATGCCACAACGTACAAGATACATATTCATCAAGGCTGGACTGAGCAGTGTCAATTTAAAACAAACAAACAAGAGCGGGCAAACTTCACAATCAAACAAAAAACTGGGGATTCAAGCGGCCGTGACCTAAAAACCTGTATAAGGCGCCTACCATTGGATTAGGTCGCTCGACGATCGTTTTACACGCGTGATTTTATGTTACTAATATTAGTAAAGTATACCTTAAAGTTGTTACAGGCGATTATATTATCGCTTGGAAATCTTTTGGAAAATATATTTAAAACGTTGTGAATATAACCAGAGAAGGTACGGGTCCTTTAGTATTCATGAGTTTCTTAGGAGTTTTCTAAAGCAAACTTTCTAAGCAAGTTACAAACCTCTCCAAGTCCCTCGTGCAAGTTAAATAACACGTGCATAGCCGACTAGATGGCATCATAATTCACGGCCAACGTGTGAACATGCGAGTTATTAAAACATGACCTTAAAGGCTCACCCCCGGAGGTCTAATTAAAGGAGGTGTAACGGTTACCATATTCATTAAGGCGACGCAAAGAATTTATTGCGTAGCCTTACATACGGAAAATTGGTGCATGGTCTTAATATGATAGAGCCTTCTATGAAATGAGGCGAAGGACGAATATATGTGCCAACTTAGCTTTTGTTAGTCCCGGGGTCAATAAAACTTAGAGGGCCAACTGGAATGTGGATCTCTGTTTATTTATTATGCCACTCAAAATATTATGGAGATTGCGGAAATGTAAAACAGGAAAGAATACATATTTTTTTCGTAATAGATATATTTACTTACGTTATAGTACGTTTCATTTTCTAAATATCCTACTTATTACACTTCTATATAGGAGTGTTTTGTAAAAAATAATTGAATATAAGTCCGTCCGGTATTTTAGTAACTCTAGTCCAGTTATTTAGCCGTATTCGGAAACTAGAGCGGGCCATTATCAGATCGTACCAACAACGAATATGATAAAAGGTCCCGCAATCGATGACATATTCCACTGCAATAGTTACTTTTAAGAAGTAGGCGAAACATGATTTGATGTTGCACGGGATAATGTGGACAAAACGTGACCTCTTGGCATACTCGACTGTTTTAATAGGTTTTCAAGCAAAATATATTCCACTTTTTCGTCTCTTTCCCTTCGCGAATGTATGGTGCCAAAAAAATAATCGAATTATAGGATTGCCGCAAGCTGTCGCATTAGTTTAACTACGTTGTTTGATATGATAATCTAAAGATTAACAATATTTTACGAATAGTAAGACCAATAAACCTTACGAGTAATTTTAAATTAAAAATCGCCAAACGGTGCTTGAGAAAAGATAAACCCACTGTAGGGCTTTTTACAGTGGGATAGTTTGTCGGAATATACATATTTAAAAAAAAACATTGCAGAACATGAGAAATACATTATTTCTTGGCGCAAGGTTTCAATATGCCCATTTTAGCTCCGAAGACTTTATTCTACGCATTTTTTCCAAATATTTTCAATTAAGCGTTACCAGCACAGGCACCCTACATCTTGCACTGGCGTTTGGTGTCGACAAGCGTGCTGGCAACTTTCCAATGTAAAATGGAACTTGCCTCTTTACTAAAGCGTTAGTTACAGAGCTCATTAATAATGGATTGTTGAGAGCGTCATTACGTTAGGATTTTTGAATATGAATTTTGCTCATCAAAGGTGACCAGGACTAGGGACATAGATATGCATTTTCTATGTCTGTATCATACATGCTAACTAAAACTGTGGGCAAAAAGGCTAGCTGAGTCACCACTTGGATTATCAGATAAGTAAAGCAGATTAGTCACAGTTCAATCTTAAAACAATGGCACTAGCCCCTTTTTAGGTAAACCAGCCATTAAAAAATGTATTTTCTGGCTTCTCAGATGAGAAAAGTGATCTATAGTAAATTTAATATACCTAATCAAATACTACGTCAAGCACAATATTTGTTTTTCTGGTAAATCAGATTTCGTACAATTATTTAATTGTAAAAGAAGAAACAGATATAAAAAATTAGTTAATTAAACTTACTTGCGAAATACAAGGAGCCGAAGAATTAATTACGTGCAAGCTTTTAAAAACAATTCTCTACGAGTCTATCACAAGAACAAGACGCAGAAAAATATAAAACTGAAATAAATTGAATAATGAAAAAATTCACCGCTTCCGCTTCAAACAAATAACAAAAACTGTTAATATTCAAAATTGCAACCAACTAGATTGAATAAGATATCTATGTGGTTGAAATTCCAAATACAATAAACTTAAATATAACTGTAAACGTAATAAAACCTTTTAAAAAGATTATCTATTTAGTTTGAATCTTATAAGAAAGAGATCCTACAGTAATTGGGAAATGTGATGAACAAATTAAGTAGAATATATATTTGCCAGACTTATCATGTAAATAAAACTCAACGACATATTATCTGTCCTATGTGGTACTTAAATAGCATAAGTCATGTCATAAAATGAACAGTAAAGTACAAATAATTTTTCTAAATTACTTAAACTCCATTTCTTTTCTCGTTTTATTTTTCTTGTTCGTACAGAAGAATTAAAATAAGTTATCCATAATTTTTTAAATAAATAACACTAAAAGGTTTAAGATCATGTGATTATCTGCTACAACAGACAATAAACAACATTGGTTACAATAAGTAACATACACTTTCCTGAATTTAAGACCTAAGACCTACTAGTGAATTCTAAAGCCTTATAAGTTGGCAAAGTTATTGCGGGATATTTCTCATTCAATATCTGAACAAATTCTACAGTAGTAAAGGCAATAGGAACATACAATTAATATAAGACTGTACCAGCCATGCATGCAGATCACAATGTATACCAGTAACAAGCCCAACCGGGACACATAGTTGTAAGTTCATGATGCAGTTGTATTGAAACTGGTTGAGGATCTACAATACTGATCCGTGAAAAAAGCTTTTACATATTTACATTTATTGTATGTACAGTCATTTACAATATTAGCATTTAATTTTCTTACTTCTGGGCATATTAGACTTTAAATAAATGCCTCTTTCAAACTCTAGTATCCCTTACTTCATTGAAATAATTACAATATTAGAAGTACTTACATTTTCCAGTGAATTGAAACTCCTGTCCCAACTACTGACAGGAGTCCCTCCGAACAAATACCCCGGGTATCTTTCACACATTTATTACACTTATTACACACTCTATTCAAACAATAACACTATCTTCTATGTAGAATATTGAGCAATTACTTTTATAAAAACATTTTTAAACTACATATATTTTTTTAATATTAAAACTATTATTTGGTTTATTTAAGAGTTTATACTAATTTATCTATCAGCTGTACCTGAAAATAAAACAAAATGTGTTATTGAATTTTTTTCTAGCTATTCACATGTGTATGGTTAAAGTTTTTAAACATGTCAAAGGATATTGACCCCAAACAAAAAGGTCAACATGGCAAATATACGGTCAATGACTTCAAAAAAGCGGGAAAATCTTTTTATATTTAATAATCCAATTTGAATAAAATTAATATAATTTGTAAATAAGAAACTAAACCATTTGTAAGAGCGATTGGATATATGATTTGTACTTTGAAAATAACTATATTACTATAGCCCAAAGTGTGAATTAAATAAATAATAAATTATTCTCATATTGATTTCATTAATTGGGGAATCCTTATAAGGAATAACATTCTTGCCAAATACTTAATCTATGATACAAATATAAAGAAAACACTTTTACTAAGTGCATTAGTTCTTATAAGCTTATCATTTTCGTACTCGTTAGTTTCAAAATAAAGGATTTACTCCAAAATAACACCATATTTACGTGATCATTTTTGACAGCGTTGTTAGCATTAAAAAGATAATGAAATATATATACACAAATCACCTTCTATAAATAAATATGCTTTTACTTACTTTTGTATATTTTCTTATTTAGTTCTTTATTTCAATACAACTAATCCTATAAGATTTTTCTGCTAAATGCTAATTATTAACAATAACGTGACAAGCGCAACCGACAGATCTTTTTTTTAAGTTTTCTCAATTCTACTGACTTGAATTCAATGTCATTTAAGCCACGCGACCGACATCGTAAATCTTGAATAGTTCAATCATTCATTCAGTCAGTCGTTATTACCTTGCCACGTTACAATATCACACGTTCAAGCATTTTTAAATAACTAAGTAAATAACGGATATGTAAGGATTTTTATTGTGTTCACATGGTATCAAGTTCATAAATGGCAATGGGTACTTCTACTTCTGGAGTCAATTATCTCTAAACTCGGTTTGCCCAGAATCCAGTCGCCATTTGAATGTTTTTGTCGTTGGCTTCCATTAAGTCCTGGAGGGTGGCGCAGGTGGTGCAGGACCAGCTGGATAGAAGATGCGCCATGTCTTGAGTTTGAGCACCGAATTCACATTCAATTGGGTACGCAAACATTCAATCATACCCCCATTTGCTCAGGTTGTCTCAGGTACTAAAAATAATTAATAGTTTCGTCAAAAACTAATTAAACAATAAAAAATCTGTCAGAAGTTACTTGATAATATGTTAAAGAAGTAAACGAAGCCAAAGTTGCGGGGGATAGCAAATCAGTTATCGTGGCCAAAATACCTAGCGTGTTTCTGAAAGTTCTGGGTAACTCTTGTTTAACCCAGTACCAGTTTTTATCAAACTTCCTTTTATGGTTTAGCCGTGAAAGCGTAACAGACAGTCAGTGTTAGCAGTTTTATTTCATTTATAATTTTAATATGGCTTTGAATAATGAACTCAACACGGAACAGAAAAATCAGGAACAGAAGAAGCTTGTTTTTTCTGTTCCGTGGAACTCAAGCAAAAGACCATAAAATATAAACCTCGAAGTAAAACTCTATGGTTTCATTCACTTAAAAAAAAATGTCTGCTGTTGCCTCTGTTGCGCTGCGAGCGAGCCGAGCTGTCGTGCCGCCATTTTGGTCTCATTGATTTTGAAGAAGCTCTTTCGTCGTAGTGTTGATTATTCTCCAGAATTTACTATTGAATGCATATTGGAACTGCGTATGTGATATAAATTTTTCATACTGTGAAAGAATAGTGTGCCGAAATGTCTCGTAATTAGACTTACTTGTAACGGTTGAAGCGTTTTATAGGTAAGTTAGTGAAGTGTGAATTTGTAAAAGTGCGATGGCGTCATTACTCGTGTTAATTTAGTTCATGTTCTTTATTTTCGTTTCTAGACTTATCTATACATTAGTGTTTAGTTTTATTTTTGTAAATTTATCACTCTCACATCTAAGCTCAAATGCTTGAACCAGATTTTGCATTGAATTTTAGCATTATTGTAAGAACATTAACCTTCGAAATTTAGTTCATAGTGGACAGATTATTAAACATCTCTTGATCGCCACGAAATGCAAATTAATACAATCGATATGTATTATGTGAGTACAATTTGGAAAATTGCCATTTTTTTGTGTTTTCCGATGCATATAGAAGGTGCAGTGTATGTAAATACACGTAGCAAATAGTTCCTAATCAGTAACCTATAACGTAGGTTTCTATTACAACAACCAACCATTGTATTTTTAGCGCCATAAAGTTTGTTATCACAAATAGGCAATAAACTACTAAATTTTATGCATTCCGTTGCACTTTAGCAAGTAACACCAGAATTTATCAAGAATGCTACAATTTGCTTTGAATGTTTTTAGAAAACAATTATTACCCACATCATTCAATATGTATATTCAAAAATTGTTATTGAAACATGCTATTGTAGAAATATAATTACAAAGTAGTCAATTAAATATAAACATTATAAACAAGCAAAAAATCTTAGATTCTACATATATACAATTTAAACAGACAAGATATCTTATACATTACACTTAAGAAAATACAAATTTTAACCAGCTAGGGCTATTAGGTTTATACAAATCCAAAATGGAAAGATTATTTTCGTTTTTTATAGGTTCAATTAACGTGATCCACCATCATGAGTGTCATCATTAGACTTCAAAACCTTCCATGGTCAGCAAATGCCCTGGACATTAGAAATTTCTTTCGAGGCCTCTCCATACCGGAAGGGGGCGTTCACATCGTAGGCGGCGAGCTTGGAGATGCGTTCATTGCGTTCAGGTAGCTATACGTAAAATTCAACTTTTGACACAATATTGTATCTGGTAATATTTTCTCTGGACACATTCCTTTGAAAATATTCTCAGAACTTCAATACCACTTTACAAAGAGGTGAATATTTATATTATTATAAGTGACTAGAGATAAGACTTGTTATGATGTTGATTATTAATAAATGGACAACAATATGTCTGTGTTTATCCCCAAAAGGAAATTGAATGATTATTTCCTAAATGAAAAGACTCTTCATCAGCCTATCAAACTAGTCACGTTAGTACTTTACATCTGCAAACAATGGCAACCATTTTAAGTATTGGAATATTAAAAATAGTCGAGTAGATGTTTCTTATCAAAACTGCAAACTGCTTCATATATCTACAGATAAATGTTTGTGATGATTGTTTTGTTTTAAACTATTATCAGGACAAACCTAAAACTGAGTAGTAGCTGTAGGATTTTGTTTTCTTTGTAGTACCTTCACAATTTTCATGACACAATATAGATTGGCTCAACAGAACCATGGGTGAGTATTTAGCATTATAAATTTAATTATTTTTTCTTTTGTTCGGTTAATAACCTACACTTTCAAAATGGTTTGTATGAATCTTAAGAATTTTTATTGATGTTAGTTCTATTGCCTTCTTTATGTTGTACGATTGAATTTGGTTCTAAGCAATCATAAAATTCAATTAGGGACTTTTATTTATGTTTATTTTGTTTTCTCTAATGCTAGGCTTTTACAATGCATAGGACTAGCAGATAAAAAAACAAAGCTTAGCTTAAAGCTTTACGTCTTAAAATATTAAATTCTAGCCAACTCTTAAGTCCAATAAAAAACATAGAAAAAAGCCAAATACACTGAAATAAAAAAATACTATGAAAATTTAAGAAATTCACTTTAGGTAAGTGTCAAATATTATCCTGATTAAACCATAAACGCGAGCACAACTGGTGCTAAGAATCCATAATGGGTTCAGATAAATTAATTACTAAGACTACTTTAACTTTATCTTTCTTCAACTACGACTAATGGCCACAATTAGCTGTGTCACATTTTTTGGACACAATGTTCCAAAGTAATATACTTTATTAGTTTGGCACATACAGTTTATTATTTTAATAAAAAAATATGCTGCAAATTAGGAAACTATATAAACTTCATATATGGAATATCCAGAGACTACTAGTACGCGAAAATCGGCCTAAATCTGGCCATAGCTTTGTGCTGATTGACCTAAGTCCACTCTTTTAAATGTCTGGGTCTGCACACGGATTGCTTGAAGCAATTCGTAGCATCTGCTTCAACCTGCGACCAAAGGGTAAACTATAGACTATTATGAACGCACACGGACTGCTTCGAGCGGTCGATAAAGCAAAAAAGGAAGCGGATGGGGAGACGCACAGAATGCGAAGGCGGTCAACAGCTCGAATAGTCCTTGTTGGGGCCTCTCACATAAACATGCGGTGTGCAAGGTGTAGTAGCGTTGCTAAATACTTACATAAACTTACACTTCACATACTCGCTTAGTTATTATTCCAGTCTTCGCGACTTTTTATTAGATCTGTCATAGAAATATGTTAGAAATTGGTATCTGCTTGAAACTAGATATTATTATGAGCTCTGCGATGCATTGACCTGCAATTATTACTTAATATTAGAATTTATATACGTACGTGGGTTGACTACCGCTTGGTAAAGCAACCAAACTTCTTCGAAAGCCTTGCTGCTAGCAATCTAAAATTTTATATAAAATAGGAGACAATAGCTCATCTACAACTTATCAAGTCATGTATTTCTGAAATTGTCTGGTTGGAGAATGTTTTAGAATATATTTTGTACACTTAGCTTCGCAAACCCAATTTTCTAGTGGGCAAAAAAATATGTGATTATGTAGTTGCGAATAAAGGAATACGAGGAGAATATTAGACTATAAGGCATGAACGATATTATAAATTGATTGGCGAGCAAATATATGTCCATCTTGATAATCTCATAGGCATCTTGAAAACTTGCTATTTTCAGTTGAGACTTTGTGTAAGTATCTTGCTCCCTTCGAGTATAAATAAGTAAACTACTTGCTCTCTTATTTTAGCAATATAGTAAACCGGTCAACTAAAATATCTGTATGGAAAATGTGGTTCTGGTTTAAGCTGTGTCGGGACAAAATAAATAAATTGCGCTCTTAAAGTTCGTTAGTTAAGTAGTAGATAAAACGCTCCTTTATTTTGTAGGTTTGATTCATTTTTGTAGGAGGTACAATAATATGTACAAGAATGAGCACCCTGAGGGCTAGTGAATCTGTAATATTTTACCAAACTGCGCGCATCAGAAAAACCAGGGTATGTTCTTTACACAAATTGCGAATCCTGCTAATGGGGTCATACGAGATATCTGCGAAAAAAATCTGCATATATCAATAAAAACAAGTAACGGGAGGAATAGAGGCGTTGACCAAAGTCGGTGCAAAAAAAAAGGATTCAGCGGTTTGCCAGTATATTTTATGCATCTATCCTTTCTTATAGCTTTCTTCTTGTAAGTTTAAACTTTGACTTTTTTCCTTGCTAACTTAGGTACTTATGAACTATTAAAGACAGTCCTCTCTTCTAAGAACTTCTAAACGGTACACAAATGGATGACAATGACCACGCAAAATGTTTTTTTAAATGAGACCACCGTATAATATTTAGGTACCCAACCTAATAGGTACGACCAACGTGCTGCGAGAAAGTCCACATAGAACTCTACGTAATTAATGATGGTTTACTCTGAAATTATTTGATAATTTTCTGACCTAACTTGGCTTTACTCTATTAGGAGTCTACTTTATATGGAGATCTGGTATGTCCTGAAACGGCGTGTTGCGTCGTGACTTCGGATTATTTTTTATAACTTTAGGGCACGAAATTTATGTGATTCTGATTTCTGGTACCTACTTTAATTGATTAAGCTTCTGTCGTGTTAGCGACTACAAAAGTATGATTCAACTCAAAACAAAAATGAGGTATACCACCAGACTTGTGTTATTCGTCATCAGACAACGTAGGTGTAAGATCACACGATACATGTCTTCATATTAAATCTTTTATTCGTCAACTCAAACATTAGACATGTCTATTAGCTAGATCAAAAATACTATGTCAGATCGTCACCTAAAAAATAGTTAATTGCGATCCATCTATGCCTGAATGTGCCACAGGGTGCAAAATCACAAGCCACAACACGGCAGACTATACTAAGCGTAGCTCACGCTTGCACTTTTGAGCTTTCCTATTTTGCGAACATTCATTCAACGGCGTGGATATCTCGTTTGAGGACGAGTTGCGGAAAGCTCTAGAAAGCCACCACGTTATCACAAATAAGTTCCAACTTGCAGGCCACAAACCATGACTACGGTTTTCACAGGGAAAAGTATGAAATCGGTGAATGTACGAACAGTAATATCCAGATCGCGCGGGTAAAATAAGTGACTAGACTAAATGCACCCACCACCTTTTTATGACCCCTAGACTCATCGATGCCTGGATGCGGTTGCATGTTTTATTTGTAGCTTAAAGTACCCAGCTCAGCGGCAACGGCGTCCATCGATTGCAAAGCTGCAAAAATACTATTTAATGTCTGTAGATATTACTGTTTAGGTATAGTTTGCTACGCTTTTCCCAGAATTTTGGGACCTACGTAAAAAATCTTAGTAGGAAAAACAAAATTATATAAGATCTTATCTGTCAAAAAAAAAACCGACATAAACAATGCGATTTCCTGTTGTCACTTAGCTTCTTACGGGAGCGACTAAGGAGTACCTGCCCCTCTTTACGAATAGTTCTGAGCATTAATTTCCGTAAACAGATCGTGAACTTCACGCGACCTACCACTACTTCCAATATTTTCATCAATGTCCAGAAAAAGTATTATTTTTAAATTTTAAACTAAGACATTTTGTTCAGTGTTTACTAAAACCCTGGGTCCACTGCTGCCCGCAATGTTAATTAAGAAATTATTGGAAATAGGTATGCAATAATTTGCTTATCTTTTATTAGGTACGACGTTCACTGATTTTGTCTTCATCTGATGTTCTTTACTTATAAAAAAAACTAGAGGGTAATAATGGTAAGTACCTACCTACAAAATAAGTATTTACCTACTTCGTGTATTTGTCAATAGTTCTATTCATTTAGATCTTCAACTCTAAAATTATTTAATTCTTCTCCTTTTGGCTATTGTTGTTTGCCTTTTTTACATCTTTACTTTTGTGTCAGTATCACCGTTTGAACCTGTTTAACCTTACGTTACCTATTAGGCTTTCCATGTAATTTGGTCTTAATAACTTATTTGGATTTAAAATTCTACTTCGGAGTGCTAAATGTTTTTATACCAGCGTCTTAGAATGAAGCCCTTGAGGAACAAATAAGGAACAATCTGTCCTTATAGAAAAACTTGCGAGCGCAACCAGTATTTATGTTCTAAACACGGGTCATCGCTACGATATGTGTCATCATGCTTGGTGTTGTATGTTGAATAGGAACTGTGTAAATTGTCGACTGTCCATGCTATTTTGATAGAACAATAAACACACCCTGTTACAATAAATTTACAAGCTCATTGGGCGCAAACGCGGTTATTTTTATTAAATGCCGGTGTTCACTTTTATACCTAGGCCGATAACGAACTAGAATCACGCAGTGTTGAACAACTTAACCTATTGATAGATTTCCGCTAAATATGACTGATCAAGACGCAGACTAGTACCTAATTGAAATGTAGTTTTCTAATAGGCGGCTAATAGTCACCAAACAAAATGGGGCGCTTTATGAACAGTCGACTAGGCCCCTATTTACTCAGACAGCTGATATACTCTCATCATGGTAATGTATAAAAACTGCCCATTCTTCCTCGCTATTGCAATCTAGAATCTCTTTCGGGTGTTCTGCCTATTAAATTATCTAGTTGGTACCTTGCTTTACTAAAATTTATTATTATGTGTGAAATAAGACTTACTCATTACACTTGTCTATTGCAATTAGCTGAAGGAAAAATATATTTGAACATAATGCTCTTTCTTCGAAAAACGACCATCGTGCCCTCTAATTTTCTTTTACCTCTTCTATAGAAAGCCAGATCAGAATCTACTTGGTTGATCATTCAACATTCGAAACCTTAGGTACTAGGTATATTATGTGTTTACAATCGTGCCACTGTCTAATTCGACATTTCGAATTAGATTTTAATGGATGCATGGTGCCCCCAAGCCTCAAGTATTGTATTTGACAAATTCAAACTGATCTTCAAAAAAAACGCACACAAAGCGAATTTCAATAACTTAAATCGACCTCATAGTAATTTCGTTATGTAATGGATAAATAACATTTGATACACGAGATTATTCCGAAGAAAGTCTTCTAACTACTACCAGGCTATCGATATGGAATCATTGGTAGGTTTATTTTGCACCGTGTTCATCGCTCATAGACTGCATAAAACGCAAATCACCAAAAAAAAAATGGGTAAAGATATAGTACCAACATAACACGTTTAATTTAAGGTCATCGAAGGTCTATTAGAAACATGTTGTTTCTACCGCCATTTTAGAAAACCGTGGCGTGCAAAATAATATTATTGGATTGTTGTAAACCTACGAATCATGATGAATGTTGTTCGCTGCTTTTTAACCTCCACAATAGTTATAATGGTAGAATAAAAGTTCGATATCATAAGATTTTTAACGAGAAATCATAGAATCAGCTCTATCATTTGAATCTTAACGGTCCTAACATTTACCCAATATTTTGCAGGATACCTACAACTCAAATATAATAATTTATGCTTTATTTACATACGGCTTTCAATTTACACTTTTAAAGCGATTTGTTCCGTAGGACCCAGGAAGCAGCCTTGCGGCACGCCCGTGTAAAAACGCGTCAACTATCTTTGGTGTGGTTGTATATTGGAACCATTTGTGTACCTCGTTTAAATATCTGATGAATTTAGAAAAAAAAAAATTTTATCTTCTGATAACTATATATTCTTAAAACATTAATTAGGTTGCGTCTACGACTGACGAACAAGCTCTACACAAGCCGCTCGCGATCGGATCACGAGCCGTTCGCCAACATGCCGCAAACGCCCTGTGTCAATTACGCCGTTTGACAGACGTGCGCGCACCGCTTGCGGAATGCTCGTGTAATGCTCGCTAGTCAGATGTGGACGCGCCCTTAGAAACTTGCGAGTTGAACAGTATCAAATGTTTGCACAAAATCTTGATTAAAAGTATTGTCCTTAAATTGTGTAAAATCTAATATCAAGCAATCGTTAAAACTATCATAATCCATGAACAAAAAATGAGTGCAGCATGATTTACTCGAGACTAAATAATTTAGGTCCTACTTCTAATAAATTTATTGATGGAGAGGATAGAGAACAAGTTAAAGACTTCAGGTAACAGCTTTAGCTGCTATTTAGATTTATAAGTTTTCATTTCGTGCAAAGTGGTTTTTGATTATGATTGTTATATCAAAAGATAATACAATGTTTTTGGAATGATACCTATCTTCACGCTATGCTTAAGTTTAGTTTGGATTAGAACCGTCTCTATTTATAGTTTCTAATACTTAATGCATATTATGGAGTCCGACAATTTGAGTTCCAAAGTGTTCCAGGTGGACTTCCAGAGGTCCACGTGAGACTCGACGGGGGTTTATGTTGCTGTGACAAAAAATGATGGTTCACAATTCGTAAGCAACGGTCTACGAATATGATTTTGCTTTCGATACTCAAGAACTAAAATGATGGCTTGACTTCGCCGATCAATGACAGCAGATATTTTTAGAAGCTCAGCTAGGTACCTACTTCTCTTACTTGTAAAAACTTGTAGTACAACTTGATGAGACTTGAAAGGTCATTCATGCGTACAAATAGACGAAATGCGATTATAGTGTGTTGTGCGCTTGCAACCCACCCGCAGCGCAAATGTCAGTAGATCTAATCTTCACATTCCGTGTCGTGTTTTCGGAATATGGTAGAAATGTATCTGCGTGGGGTCCTCCTAAACCAGCTCAATAATGAACGTGGTCTGTAAGAAAAACTACACTTATCGTTGGTTTCGAGAACTCCCTTAGGGCGACCCTAAATTCATCGACTTACCAGACTACCCAGCTTTTAGATATAATTATCGCGACAGTGATGACAAGATCACAAGACTTAACCACGTGTGCTGTTATGTGAAAAAGACATGGCACAAAATATCTACATTTTAATATATTTTGTGTTTACGTGTCGCTGATGACATGATTGATTAATGCGAGATACATTCGAGATGATTGATAGTCTAAGGCCGTCCGTTCACGAAACAACTCGAAAAGTCTCTATTACCAACACGGACTGCGTGGGCTCAGTGCAAGAATTCATGTGCACTCGCGCGGTTCGTGCGCATGAATTCTTTCGTCGAACTGCTATCATGGAGTGTTCCTAGAAAAAAAGTAATGTACTATAAGCAGATATTCCCACTTGCCTTGGCAAGTCCAAGTAGTGTATGTTAGTAGGAAAATGACGAGACTGCGACATCTGCCGAGAAGAGTCAAACCAAACAAGACACTTTTTAAATACCTACCTGCCTCTTTTGTCTTTAACTCCTTTGTCGTGGTTGCGTGAGTTTTATTACTTCGGTCCTATATGCTGAAATTTATTTGTTTCCAAAAGGTTCCTTGGTTGACTTATCAAACCTAGTAAGTTTCGATGATTTAAATTGTAAATAACTACCGTTTTATGTGCATGAAACTGTTACTTGACTAGACAAAAAATAATGTTCATTTGGGAAAGGAAAGGAGAATACCAGTCCTAAGGAATGACGAATGAAGCGGGGACAACATCTAGGCGCCTTGCAGAGATCAACAAAAATACCAAAATCAACAAAATTCATAATTATGTTATCAGCATTTTGTTTGAACATCTTTAGGTAGCTTTAGATTATTTCTTCTCTGGTCTTCGAGACTTCCCTTCCCTTGGTCTAATGGATGTACTTCTCCTTTGTATATGTTATCTTTACACGAGTTCAAAAATCAAAATAATCAGGTAAATTGAGTTCCAGGCACCGCGCAAAACTTGTAGATTTAACAACCTTGTTACTTTTGATGATTTATTTTGACGACACGGCGCGATTTTGGCGGTTCATCCATGTTTCTCTGTATTCCATAGATTGAGAATTATTATCTACCTGTTTATAGCTCTTTCGCTTCGGGTCCGGCATCTAAAACGTTAAGATGAAAGGGAAATGTATAAATCGGCTATGTGACCTGAGTTGAATGGAAGTTAAAACGCATTCCGCCGACCCTAAATAATTGATTAGTAACAGGGCATGAAGATGGTGATTTCTTGTGACACCATGAATTACCACTAATATACCTATTTCCCAAATAATGCCTCCTGGTAAGTAGTTTTTAAGCCTATCTTGTACGAAACTTTCCTATTTCTTGGACATTTTATAAGCTGATCGAATTCGGATCGTTAACTTGTAAGCTATTTAACTACATCGGGTTTTGTAGGCACGTACCTTACCTACTGCTAGAATCCACCATTTAGCTAGCCCGTGAGTAAATTGTTTGGGTGTTTTTCCACCATAGATGCGTTTGATATTTTCCAATCATATTCATAGTTCCAATCATTTTATTCATAATACAGGCAGAAAAGGATTGGACTCTTTCACCTTATTTATATGAAAAGATACACGCCGTGGAGGGTTGTGCAGCTATGTACTCTACAGAAGGTCCATAGCTGGAGCTGCTAGTCTTCCTCTACAGTCACTTTGCGGCAGTTGACATGATACCTATAAGCACCGCTCTGCTATTCGAGCAGTACGTTTTTTAAGCACAGGCTCGCAGGTCCAGCAGATAGGTGGTCTACACTTGTGGTTCCTGTGCCTTAATCTTTCGGTCATAACAAATTTTTGTCCCATTACAGTGAAAGAGAAATTGAGAGCGAGTTGATTATTTACTATCCGTATGTTATGCGGTCTTGTCGGATGGCAAGGCCGTCGTCCCTCACATGTGCTAATACCCTTAAATCGTTTTATTCTATTACGTTTGGAATAAAACGATTATCGCTATAAGTAAGTCGTATGGACTTAGAGTAGAACCACTTTTATCATTTTATTTTTATCGGAAAAATCCGCTTGCACAGAAAAGCGAAGCCACCACTGAGTAAAGCCGAACGTTAATATCAATTAAATACAGACCTTTGTATTTTATTGATATTATAATCAACCTCTATTTGCATAACCTTTTATTGCTTTGCGTTAATATTATTAATACCAGCATAACAATAAATTACGCTATATCCGTTTGATTTGATGATTCGACAACTGATTTGAAGTACCTACTTAGCTACTTAATTTTAGTCACGTAATAAATAAGTTTAGTTAGGTATATTTAATGTCTTTGCTTTGCTATTACTAAATGGAGCCGCAGGGTATGCGCTTGCGATCCAACGTCTCCGGCAAAGGCAAGGACAGGACGAGATGCTATGAGGTAGTGAGAGTACATTATGTACCCACGCCGCACTGAGAGCACGCCACTCAGAGAAACTGAGGGCAAGCATCAGGGGTCCTCAGAAAAAAAACACTCGCTCACGTTGAAATGTACCTATGACCAGTTTCATAAAAAAAAAAACAGTTCCAACGCCGTTCGGTGGACAAAGCAGCGGCCCTAGGGAAGCTATTCGGACACGAGGAGGATAATAAATGTTTTCTAGGTTGCTTTCTAATTGGTTAACTATGAGTCTTAGAGCTAGTTCAGACATGGCGGAATCCGTGCGGATGCAAATCGCGTGATTAGACAGCGTGGATCTTATTTACATTAGCGCCTATAATTCGTTCATACCTATCCGCGCGGATTGACAAACCGCGCGGCTACCGCCACTCAACCGCTAGAGAATGAATTCGCGCGGTCGCCGCTCGGATCTATTTCCTTGACGTACCTAGAGCGCGTTCAGTTGCTCTGCGGAAGCCGCGCGTATCGGATGGTGACAATGGATCGCTTCGACACCGAGCTATTCATCGATGAGGTGGAAAAGAGACCTGCTTTGTGGGACGACCAATTTCAACATTCTCAAATAATTGAAGAATTTTGGTTCAAAACTTCTTGATTTTGAATATAAAGTCTGAAACTGACCATGGGTGAGACGATCACGTAATATTGGATGCACCCAATACTGCCGTTTCTTCTTCCTTTTTTTTGACGGAGCACCAAGTAGGTACACACATATTGCTTCTTCGACTTTCATGTATGGACTGGAACGACTGTCACTCTATGCGGATTACGGCACACTCCGCATTTACCGCGCCTGTCTGAACACTTGCGTTTATAACCGCACGATTTGCATCCGCACGGATTCAGCCATGTCTGAACTAGCTCTTACTGTCGTTATGACCTTGTGCAGAACATGCGAATCGATCCGTGCGGATTCATGGCGCGTTAGGCTTGTTTCACACGCAGGCATAATGAACAATTCGGTAGTACAGTAACGTTTAAACAGACCAAAATCTAATAATCTGTATTCTCTATTCTATCTAATATTTTGTAAGTAGCATTCGCAAGGTCAATATCTCCAAGGGTGCGTCTAGATCTGGCGAACGAGCATTACACGAGCAGCTCGCGAGCATGCCGTGAGCGGAGCGCGCACGTCTGGCGGACGGCGTTATTACACTAGCAGATCTGAAAGCACCCTTAGACATAAAATAAATTCACACTGGGCTCGATTACTACAGCGGCCGGTGCTGAAAAATTTAGGAGGGCCGGAGCGCTGCCCATGCACTGGTCAGCATTTTGAGATCCTACCTCGCAAAGAAAAATCTGTCGAGTCCTCCGCGGCTTTCGCACGTCTTTTGATTCATACAAACTTTATGTAATAAAGCAGAGCTTCGCATTCTTAGATTTAGGTCCTAGGTAGTATCTCAGTGCTTTCAATCCGTAAATAAACCATTAGCTAAACCGACATTGGTTTGTTTTGCTGAAAAGCTGTTTCGTAAAAGTAAAAAGGAAAACATCTTTTATCTGGTTTTGAAACATTATATTTAGAAGTAAGTATCATGTGTAAGTACATGTAGATGTTATATACTTAAATAGAACTATTTCGTTACGCTTATTGCCGTTATACAGATGACGGCAGATATTTGAGTACCTAGTTACTTACCTGTATGCAGGAAAGTACAGTACTTTATAAATAGTTATAAATATACTTACCGACCCTTCTTCTTTTATCTTCTTACATAGCTTTCCATGAACGTATTTAAGAAAGCTTTAGCACCCCTGCAGAAATTATCAAAAAAGCGATTATTCATTAGTTAGGCACTCAACGATCAACGCCATGTAGCCACAAATCCTTCGGAACCTACTTTATTTTTCACAAGATTATGTAAATATGTTTCATTATGTGAAGCTTGTTTTGGAGGTTAGTAGGTCCGTGCAGGTGGGTTTATTAGAATAATCATAAATAAACAATGTGCAGGTACACAAAAATTCTATCTCCTCATTTAAACTTTTTGTTTGTATGAACATGATTAGATAGGTCAAAAAAAACATGTATGATAATGAGCTACGCTAGTGCCGTTTTTATATACCCTAGATTGTGCATAAATAGGCTCATAATGTGCTCAAAATCTCCGGAATCTCGGTACGTTTTTTACCCAGCTCAACCAAACCGAGGATCATCCCTGTTCCGAGGTTCTGGTCCACGATACAGTTTCAGTCTCGTGTTTTCATTTGAAATGGAAGAGGTTGTCAGGACTCTAGTGGGCTGATTATAAGGTAGGGAAGAACGTCTAAATCATGGCATAGACTGAACTCAGGATACCTAATTATTTAGATAGTTTTAATATTTCTTGTAAGTATTTTAACCCATTGACCGGTATGTTAGTAAACACCTTTACAAAAAAGAATTTATTACTAGGAAACACATTTTATTTTTAGGCATTTTAAGAGCCCAGCAATTTTAGCGTTTAGGTACCTATAGTAATTACTTTAGCAAAAGGCTAGTAGAATAAACTTAAGTATGAATAGTTGCTTGTAGTTTCATGAAAAAAGGTCAATAGTATTCTGGCTGGAGGCCTTAAGGTCCTTACCAAAAGACCGGTGAAGCAGTCAAAGCCTACGCTCAGGCTAACTGCAAAGATCTCTAATAAAAAAAGATCAATAGTATAACAAAATACATATATTTTCAAACATTGCTGAGCCAACACATACTTTTTCACATAGAGTAGATTTTAGTAGTCAAAGGCGTGTCCTGTGCAGAGGAGATATCTTAACATAAATGTGAGCCAAGTTCTGTAAACAGTACTGAAATGAACGTAGATTAAAATAGATTTTAAACATAATTTCTATATTTTACGTTTGCTGTGTAAAATATGGCTTTTAAATGTAAAAAGGCCTATCATTTACTTAAAACAAACAACTTAAGGTTCATCAAGGAACCTAACAGTTGTTCTAGCTGGTTTTTACCAGCAAATAATAGTTTAGAAATTAGAACCAATCTTACAATATGAAGGCAATATCTTGCATGTAACATAAAGATGGTAAATAGTTTGAATGTTGTATGTAACCATTCCAAGCCAATGCCCTCCGCAGTGACTGACTTCTAGACTTTCACTAGATCGTAAATGATTTGCTTTATGTAAATATGTGGGTATAAAAATATATCAACTAGTTTAGTAAAAATACCTATTCTAATTGTTATAGTACGGACGAGGACGCCCGTCAAGCCATGATGCTTGACTGCGGCAAGATCAAGGAGATCCAGGTGAAGCTGTTGCTGAGCTCGCGCTCCGAGATGCACAAGGTGATAGAGGCGGCGCGGCAGAGCGTGCCCTTGCTGAGCGCGCCTGCGCCCGCCCCCGCACCCGCTCCGGTACCCGCGCCCGCCACCATACCGCCCATGCAGACCACACTCAACATTCCCGGCCTCACACCTTTCTCAACTGCACTTGGCAACAACCCTCTGTCGAGCTTTGGGATCCCCGGGCTCGGAAACCCTCAGGAAATCCCACAACCCGCCGTCATAGAACCACCAGCACCGTTAGTCAGCCCCACCTCCAATAACACTCCTGATGATGATAAGGATGACGATAAACTAGAAAGAAAACGCAGCAGGGAAAAAGACAGGCGCCGAACTAGGTCGCGATCTAAATCACGCGACAGGGATAGTAGGAAGGATCGTAAGCGAGACCGCCGTGACCGGTCCCGGTCGAGGGACCGACGCCGGCGAGACCGGAGCCGCAGCCGGGACCGGCGCGACCGCAAGCGAGACAGGAAGGACCGCAGCCGGTCTCGAGAGCGCTCCCCCTCCCGCCGCTCCCGCGACCGCCGCAACATGGAGCGCAGGTCGCCAGGCTCACCGGACAAGTCTATTGAAATCCTTGATGGCCCTCCTGCGCCAAGTATGCCTATACCTTTCGGGAACCCAATGAATTCGAATATGCCTACAATGCCGTTGCCGCAGATGTTACAAAACAACATCATGCAAAACAGTCCTTTAGGTCGGGAATCGCCTATGAACCGTTTCAACGATCCATCCATGACGGAGACATTTAACAAGTTACAAGAACTTGGCAAAAAGCGCAATCCAAACGCTTTTCAAGGGGAACAAAATGGCGGCGGTAAAATGCAAGGTCCGCCGATGCGCGGAGGTATGGGCCGCGGCGGTGCTGCCTTCCGACGTGAAGGACGCCCCAGTCGCTTCGCAGATAACGAGCAACCGCGGGACTGCTGCGTCGCTATCAGAAACGCACCAAACCACACTAGTTACGGAGACGTACGACGTTTCTTCCCCTTCCTGATCGATAAACATGGCATCAAAATGATTAACGATAACATGGGACGACGCACAGGCAACATTTATGTTCGGTTTTGTGATTCACGCTCCAAACAGCTCGCGATGCAACATAAGACAAATGAACTTAAAGGTGCTCCAGTACAAGTCGAAGGCCTCGACGATGACGCTTATGAGGCAGCTGTAGATTCCTTTCTACCATACCGGGAAGACAATGATGATGAAGATCCCAGCTTGGTCATCGCCGATACTGAGGATAACAGTGTACCGTTTAATGTACTTAAATTAACGGAGCTACCACATTTTGTGAAAGAACATGATATTATCAAAGCTTTCAGTGAATTTTCGCTACTTTCTATAATGGTAAATGATTGTCGTGTTTCTAGAACTAAAATTGCATACGTGCAGTTCGTAAAGCCTGAAGATGCAAAAGTAGCATTAAGTAGAAAAGAAAGATACATATTTGGAAGAAGGCATCCCACAGTTATTTCTATAACAGAAGAAGAATATGAAAAAGAGAAACTGCAAAACGATAAGCCGCAGGAACAGCCGAAACCAGCAAAAGTAGATCCGCCTCAACAAGATGTAGCGCCACCGCGAGACCCGCGCCAGCGCCGGCAGTTCGAGAACGGTCCCGGACCTAAGGGAGGCCCGCCTATGCAGCAAGGACAACCGCAAGGACCGCCTTTCTTTAGTCCCCCATTCGCGCAGCAACAAGCTTTCCCAGGTCAGTTCCCCGGGCCACAATTTGGAGGATTTCCGGGTAATGGTCCAATGGATCCTCGGACTGCCGCTGCAAATTGGGCTAACCGACCGCAATACGCGAACCCGATGGAGCAAATGGCAAAAAGCAAGCCTCATCAGGCGGCCATCTCCACCGAGATGGAGGACGAGCCTCTTGACTGCGTGTTGATGAAAGGCCTTCCTCGCGACGCGACCGACCGAACTATCGTTACATTCTTGTCTAACACAGGTGCTGTGCCCGCCCGGATACACTTAATGCTAGATTCTAACGGAATGCCATCAGGAGACTGCTTTTGTGAATTTAGATCGACCCAGGAAGCCAGACTGGCAGCCACTAAACACGGTCAAAATCTAGAAGGATGTCGCGTAACCGTTGATTTAGTCCCGCGAAGCGTGGTGGAGGAGGCTTTAGAAGGCCCCAAGCAACCGGAGATGCGAGAGGGACTGCTCGGGAATGTTCCTCAGCAGCAGCCGCAGTTCTACGAACCGATGCCGGGCCGCGGAGTATTCGGAGGCCGAGGCGGGTTCAGAGGTCGCGGAGGGTTTGACAGAGGAGGCTTTGATCGCGGTGGTTTCGATCGCGGCGGATTCAACCGAGGTGGCTTTGACCAAGGACGCGGCAATTACAGAGGGCGAGGCGGATTCAACGAGCGAGGCCGTGGGTTCGACAGAGGTCGCGGCCGCGGCCGAGGCTTCGGGCGTGGCGGCGCGGGCGGGCCCGGCGGCCCCGGCGGGGGGAACGGCGGAGGGTATGAGAACGGTCGCATGGAAGACGACCACGACCCCGCGCTCGATGACTTTGGAGCACCCGGTTGTGTGGTGTCCATGGAGAACGTACCATTCCGAGCAAGTATAGACGACATCATGAACTTTTTCTCTGATTTCGAACTTACTCAGGACGATGTGATCAGGCGGTACAACGAGCGCGGCCAGCCGACCGGCGACGCTCGGGTCGCGTTCCGGACGCCGTTCGACGCGCAGCGCGCCGTCAAGACGCGCCACATGGACATGATCCACGATCGCCGGATTAGTTTGTGTATTCTCTAGTACGAGCCCGCCAGCCACTCGGCTTCCGATACAGACTAGTGTACATCAGTGTAAATATAAGTGAGTGTCTCATAGTTATTTGTGTATAGTGTGAGAACACTGCCCGCCCACCGTGTATGGGAAAGTGAATTACGACGAAGGAACGCATTTGCAATGGTTATTGCATAACTGTAGACGGACGTAATGGACATTGTATCTAATTATCTTAATGTAGGTAATTAATTTTAATAAAAGATTGTTTTATAAATATTTGTATTCGGTGTTTTATTTTCAAACGCAACAGTATTTTTGAAGTATACAATATCATGATTCGTGTACAAAAGAGAGCTTTTATAGAACAACCGCGTGTGTCCAGGTGAGGCAATAAAACACAAATTATTTCCATCAATTATTTAATTAATATCGCTTTACTTAGGTACATATTCTTACTTTAGCATCCCTCTGACTAGAACTTTGTTATACAAACTAAAGTTCGATGCCATCGCTCCGCCTGGACACGATATTTATAAAATACATTACAAAGACACGACATTTACATGCAATTATAACCATGTTAGCTATGAAAACATAATTCGGAGTAAATGGTAATTTATTCATTCATTCCATTAAAATAAATACTAAGCTATAAGCACACTGATCAACAAACGACACCACTGGGTGGAAGGTACTCTACTATTTAAGTAGCACGAGGCAAATTAATCTGGATTTCCAAATCCAAATTTTTATATAAAGCAGACAGATCACGTAATATTTTATGAAAACAAAAATAGGTCTTTAAAAACAATTTCTCAATACATATTAAAAAAAAAAGTATTTTTTGAGAGATTTTTGTTTGTCTTTACAAAATTGTTGCCTTGTAACATTGCTTACACTGGATGCTGGATGATTATTTTACAATAAACCCATTCTTAGCGATGGCATATACCCTTCTCAATGGCAAATAAAACAGTAACTTTGTGATGCAATAAACTTAAAACATATTAGTGAAATAGTGATTCTCACACCAACATCAAATAAAGAAATACTCTTTATAGACGAATAATAAATTATTGGATTATTTTCAACATAATTTGATAATTTGTAAAGTGTGCTCAACACTTTTTGAAAGGTAACGTAGTCTATATTAATAGTAAAACAAAAATCAGGCTTACTGTACTAGTCTGCTTTTGTCAGTGTTAATGGCTGATAAGAAAACAATAAACATGTTTGATATTTCAAGTATTTCTGCCTGAACATAAAAATAATTGTAGGAAAATTACAGTATAGGTAATAAATTGTTGAATAGTAAAATTACCCACACCATAGGTGGCGTTATCTACCTTTATTAGATTTTATGTTATTGATTTGGAGAGGCAATAGCCCTGCAGAGGGACACCATAGGCAAAAAAGGTGATCATATAGGATATAGATGGGTTATTAAGAATCATGTTGAAAACAATCCCAGTGCATATAGCAAAGTGCAGCGTAGCCCTTAAAACTTAACGTAACTAAAATATAAAATTAAAAACAATGTTACACAGCTGTGCCAGATTTTTGGATGCGAACTAGTGACTCACGCCACTTATTAACTTAGTCCCCTCTATTATTAATAATATAATTATTATATACTACCTGTTTCACCACTACGTAAGTAGCTGGAAGAATAGGGAAGGACATTGAAATTGGCAGTTATTTTCGATCACTTGTTTATTGTAAAATGCATCGATATTCAAATATCATTCACGAACCGTCCGTTCGCTAAGCAAACTAGTCTAAATTTCATACAATTCAGAGTATTTCGTGATCTCAAGCTTTGGAAAACAGGATAGGAAGTATTTTACAATATTCTTGAACAGTGGTGAAACCTGTATTGACATAAATACTTAAATAACTAACAATAAATACTATTACATTTAGCATTATTTATATTCGCGTATTATTATTTATAGTATGGAATTGTATGGAAGCTGTCACATAGAAACATTGCAATACACCAGTTACATTAAAATGCAATTTTAACACATTACATAGACATTAAATATTATTATAGGTATTTACAGTATTTCCTAGTAAAACCTTTTTTAAATCTCATGGTATTGAAATAATCAGCTTAGCTTTATTCACATTAATTCATAAATAGATATACAAAATATATTATATGTAGTATTATAAGAAAAATCCACATTTAAACAGACATAGACTAACGAATGAATTATTTACTTATTCTAATAAATACATTTATGTAAGGTCTTACCTTAATCATTAATCCGAAATATTGGAGTGGGTTTCAATCTTAGAAAGGCAGAAAGGAAGTATAATATATCTAGTATGGGTTTTAATGAAAGTAAAATGACTAGAAACGCAGTGATGTAGCTGGGCTCCTAATTATTTTTAAATACTCATACAAGTTACTTTTTACAGTCAATTTATTTAGACTGTTGAAAAATCATATTTCGGATTAATAAGTGTCGACCTTGTTATAGGTACAGTAAAGAGTTCCAAAATTGTCGTAGTTAAATATATATATTTGGGTTGACATCCCGCGAAATATTGAAAAGAGTATAAAAATAAAAGTTGGTTCAACCGCAGACCATAGACTAAATTCGGTTCTACTTTTAAATCAGTCAAAAAGAAATTGTTTAAAGTGGGTAGAAACGGAATGCGTTAAAGGTACAGCGTTAATACTTTCCATAGAAAAATAAAAATATATGGTTGCAACCCAACTGCGTAAGTTTTATATTAATATTAAGATAATAATGACACGACAACACACTACAAATATTAGTAACTATGTATAAGTCCACAAGCTGTGTCCAACGCAGTTGGGTTCATGTATAAACTGTTTGAAAAGGTCTAGCCCAACTATGTGGTCCCTGTTATAAGTCGTGGGCCGAATATAAGGGCTGCTTCCAATAACAAGCTCTATTTCTAAGTGACATTTATAATTTTAGTGAATTGATGGCAACACAATAAAGAGTTATTTTCAACTGTAGTAACTCTGACCACTGAAATTTTATTGATACCAATTACTATGTGACATCTTTTAGACTATTAATGTATTCTACAACATATACTGTAATCATGAAAGCTTTAATTGTATTTAATTCTTTGAGTCAAACACAATTACCTATCCCTTATATCGGCCCACAGAGTAATATCCTTGAACTACAAACATAGCTACAATTTGGCTTGACAAACGAGCTCAAAACCTTAAGTTTGGTCCGTCTCACTGTAGAACAACTTACATCTACACATTGAGCTTACACTACATATTTATAAAGTTATTTTAAACACCAATTTGATACTTATCATAAATTATATCACACATCTAAAACAAAAAATATCAGTTTGATGCTATGGGTAACTGCGTATTACTGAACAGTATAATAAAATATAATAAATGCGGACAACATCACATACATTGCTCTGAACCCAAAGTAAGTAGCTATTAAGCACTTGTGTTATGGAATTCAGAAACAACGAAGGTACCACAAACACCCAGACCCGAGGCAATGCAGAAAAGTTGATTTCTACATTGACCCGTCCGGGGATCGAACCCGGGACCTCAGAGCTAGCGACACCTTGAAACCGGTGCGTACGCCACTCGACCACGGAGGTCGTCAATTAATAATAACTATGTTTATCTTTGTATTTTATATATAATTCACTGGGTCTTATAAAACCATACAAATCATTTTGCAAAAAGCCAAGCATTTTGATTAATTTAGGTGCATTGAATTTCAATTCCAAATTCCTATACCAGCTAGTTTTTTGATCAGTGATATAATTTATGATAGATCCTTATATAAGAGGAGTGCATTAAGCCGCTAGATGGCGCCAGTGGACAACAACATATTAAACACTTTATCAATTATGTGTTAGTAATCAATTCGTATCTTCTATGTAACTTTGTGCTCGTATTAATTAGTCCTTATTTTTGGTATTGGTTTGAGAGAGTCCACTGGCGCCGCTCGCTCAGTTGCGGTGGTTTCTATAACTAATGCCTCCATTGTTCTAAGCTATAAGCCTTGAGACCCCGTCCTTATCCCGCATAATCTCGACGTTACAACCAATATATGATGACCCCTTTGAAACTTTGAATTAAAACGATTTTTTGTCAGTTTATAAATTACTGCTACCTATTTTTCCTAAATAACATAGATTATTACTAAAATTGTAATCTATGATACGTCGACCGTCTTTGCTTTTTCTTTTGTGTATTTACATTCGATTACATATGAAACTTATAACAAAGGGACCAACATATATTGGATGCACTGTTACGAACAAACCTCTTGGTTGGAAATCGTTATGGCGTCACGTGGGTTAAGCGATGTTTTGTTTTAATTTTTAACTTTACAACATAACGCGCTACAGTACCACACGCTTGTCTTAACATGATAAAAATAAACAATTCTAAAAGCCAGTGTATTATAAAATGGTAAAAACTAATTTAAAGGCACAATAACGATTTCCCTTTCTCTCTCAATTATAAGTGTTAGCCTCAACTCCGAAGCTAAACATAGCATAACAATTACTAAATATAGTCAGCAACAAAACTAAACGACTTTTTCATCAAATTTGCGTTCCATTGCGTGTTTAAAACCTTTAATAAGATTATAGTATTGACTTTACTCCGCAATGGATGGTGAACACGATACATTGATTATTTTCTGTGGTATATGTGAAACAGTACGTTACTGTGAATATTATGTGGTTGTAGGACTCTGGTGTTGGATTGAAGACTTGTTTCTTTATGTGTCCCTAAAAATGAAATAAAGTACAGTTAATAAGAAGTTCTTTTTTTATCATACATATTATTATGTTCACGTATCTTAGTTTAAGATCCCTGTTCATCAACTTGTAATCACACATAATATGTAAACGTTTACGTTTCGAATTGCATAATATTGAAATTATTCAACCAAATTTAAAACTGCAAATTGCTTGCATCAAATCATATTACAAAGCTAAAGTAAACTTATAGGTCGTTAATTGTTTGATCTTCAGCGTCAGGATTATACATATATTCATAGTTAATTAAATATAATATAAAGTGCTTACTTTCTACTCTTTGACCTGGTGGGTGAGCTGTGGTTGGAGTTGTGCGGACTGTCGCTCAGGTCGGAGCTGGAGCTACGGATGTCACCGTCCATCTGGAAAACATAGACTAACGTGTTAACAAGTGTAATTAAGTGTATGAAGACATGGCTTTATAATTGTTACAATGCAGCAGGGTTCTCTTATGGTAGAAATACTTCACCAAACTTGTAGGTTGGTGAATTCAGATCCCAAATTTGAAGCTATTTTCTCATGTACCTTAGTGTTGTCCTAAAAGCCAAAAGTGTAACTTAGTGCTTGAAGTTCAAATAAATACTACTTGGTCATTAAACCTTTCGGCCACCGTAACAGTCGACTACTTATTAGAAAACTCTAGGTCAAACTGGATGCGGAAGGCCGATGACGGATGCTACGGCCCAATTTTGCACAGGTTTTTATGCGGAAAGAGTATTTTAGATATATTATGTATTTTATACAGATATTCATTAAACTGCCTAGTTGGTCTAGTGTTGCTAAGCGCGATTGCTACGCTAGAGGTCTTGGGGTCGACTCCCAAGTCGACCAAGGTGTTATTGGGTTTTTCTATTAAATTCTCAGTAGCAGGTCGTCGCTTGGATTTGTGCCCGGTAATTGGCTCGCCCCCTATTACATGGGACCTAAACATATCGGCGAACTGTTGATGTATATTGGTACACCTCTGCCTACCCCTTCGGAGATACAGGCGTGATGATATGTTATATTTATGTGATATATTTTTATATACCTGGCCAGCCTTAATAGCCTTGTAAGCGATCTGCAAGATGAGCCAGGTCCACACGATGTGCAGCACCAGCAGCAGACACAGCAGCGAGTTGAAGATGTAGTACGCCGGGAACATCGGTACTAGCATGGGAGCACGAATCGTTGTGCTGGAAGGAAAGTAGATCTTATTAGTCTTGGGTTAGGGTGGTGAATATGATAACAAGATATAAGCTGTGTAGGCTGTTATATAAATTACGGTATCCGTAAAAATGGATTCTTTAAAATAAATAAACGACGAATTCTAAAAAAATACAATTATAGTTTTGGCACTATTTTGTCTGTAACTTTCTTTACTGTCTGTATTTGTTCAGTAGGTAACTCTCTTATGGCTTATTAGATACTCAATAATACCAAGCCATGTACCATATATGATACAGTTACCTCATGTACTACACACTAACAATAGTATTTTATATATAGTTCTAACATGTTTTGTTTACTGGTACATCAAAACAAGTCTAGTAAGCGCTAACATGAATTTGATCTCATTTCTCCATCATTAAAAGCTATTTCACAGTAACTTGTATCTCATCCCTGTATTACACTATACTACAGAATGCTGTACCGACCTCCAGATGAGGTAGAAGGGGTAGATGCCGACGCGCGTGCCGATCCACACGACGATCAGCATGAGGAACAGCGCGTCGCACAGCTTCTGGTACTTCGCGTACTTCGACGCTTTCACAGACTGGAAACAACATATAAATAATTTAATAAGCAGTTATGTAAAAAAACCGCATCAAAATATATCTGTATTATTAAGACAATATCACAGATTTTGTTAAGATGGAAAGAGTATCAACTGTATTACTAGAAACTGTTCCTTTCTGCTACGATACACTGTGAAACTAGAGCAACTTTTTTGTCTAATTGTTTTTGTGATCATAAAAACTGACCTATTTTTTTACAAAAATTGCAACTATTACAAGCATATTGCTAAATAGGTAAGTTTTTTGCATGATTATACAAAATGGGATACATTGCGTTGTCTTGAAAGAAATGACGACCCCGTTTATTGATCAACAATACAAGACTTTCACATAAGCAGGTCAGCTGACTCTGACATAGAAACCGGCCAGGGGGGCCGGCAGTTTCGAGAAGTGTTGGAAGGAATGGAACTTTTTCAAGGGATAACTTAAGGCCTTTATGAGTACCTCAACAAATATATCAGCGCAGTCGTGCAGCAGCAGCACGAGCGTGCCGATCCTGTGCAGGTTGCAGACCCAGCTGAAGGACAGCAGCAGGATGGTGGCGATGTGGTGCACGAACATCTGCCAGAAGTCCTTGCGGCGGACGTCCCAGAACTGCGAGATGGTCAGCGACCAGTAGAACGCGGCCGATATCATGTAGTACCACCAGATGTCGTTGGTGAGGCCCTGGAAAATAAACAGAGTAGAACTGTCAAAAGTTTAGAAGCTCGATTGTTCCTTGTATAGAGAATCGGCATAGCCATTCAACGTGGCATTGCTGCCAGCCTTCTGGACATGTTTCCCGCCATTGACAAGGATGACGATGAGTTTTTTACGCGTGTTAGTATTATGTATTTATGTTAGATTTAATTTTAGTATAGCTGTAAGTGTTTGTTCTTGTATTAGATTTAATTATGAATTATAAAAACAGAGTAGTGTTGTAATTTTTGGGCATATTCTAGTCTGCCAGATACATTGCGAGTTTACATAATATACTGATAGTCTCTATTAGTAAGGGTAGTAAATGGTAGAAATAGTCACGTTAAAAAGGGGAATAAAAGATAAGTACTGCAGTGGCTTATGCTGGTAAAATTCTAGTATAACTTTCATTGTTATCCGGCCGAAGTCTTTGAGGATTTCCATATTTTATAATGTACTATTGTGCTTTATTACTTCAGTTTTGTCAGTTTTGTTAATTGTCGCGAAAGTGCATTGTAAACAGCTAATTGAAATTACACATTACAGATTAGTTTAACCTCTTCTTGGATTACATGATAACGAAATTAAATAAACATTTTAATGCAATGACAAGTAATTTTGCATCTTCAAAAATTAAATTTCTTTGCGTAATGTGTATATTGCATGTTACATAGCAAATTGTCTACATTCTATGCAAAAACCATAAAAAAACGCTTTAATGCATACCATAGACAATTACCGGTTTACCAATAGCGACAAAATAACATCCATAAATCAGGGTCAAGGTCATTTATAATGATATAACGTAACATACAATAATGTGGCATGTACACGGATTATGGCAGTACACACAGTTTTAGTCATTATAAGGCCTTGTCACACGATAGTCTCGCTGTGACTTAAGTATCGGCTGGAGCATAGTTATGTGGCGAGTCATCTATGATAATCCCACCACTTACAATACTTCAAGTATAATATCGGCTGATGTGAGTTTTATGTATGTTTGTAGGTAAATAAGGTATTCAATATCAGTCACGGGCAGACTAGGTAGTTGTTGTCCTAAAATGCATCTAGTTTTATATGTAATTTTTTATTTTATTTTAGAATTCCTGGATAATTTAGATACTGGTATTTCTTGCACCCTTTTACATTATAGAGCACTTGACGAGCTAGGTAGTCGAGTGGCATAAACATCAAGGTGTTGCTATGAGGTATACCTGGACGGCTGTTTTCTACATTGTTGCTGGACAGTCTGCTTGACACACTGATTCTATATCACAAGTGCTTTAGCTTCTTAATTTGGGATCATAACAATGTATGTGTTTTTGTCGACATTTATTATTTATTTATTTATTTATTGCCTGCCTAGTTAATACGAGGAAGAGTTTCATTCAACGCTTCATCATAGAGACATTTTCCAATTAGTCAAACAATTATTTCAATTTAAAACTGTCGAGTTTAAACAGTTAATTAAGTATTCGTGTAGATAATTTGTTAGCGTCTTGAATTATACTACGTACAGTCACGAGCAAAAAAAAATATACACTCTCTATTTTTTTTTTGTCTTCCTTTTCAATTCTAGATTGGTATCGTAAAATGTTATAAATTAATTATTAAATTTATATTTAATATACTGCTGTTTGTTATCACATTCTAAATAAATAAATAACGTGTTCTGAAGAAATTATTGAAAGCAGTTCCTTAATGTCCATATTTTTCTATTTGAGTTTCAATACAAAAATCTTACTAATTTTATAAGTTCTCTCTGTGTATATATATTTTTGCTCGTGACTGTACTGTATTTTTTAGCATGTAGATCACGTAGCTCAACTGTGAAGCTTTTATCTATTATGCAGGGAAGTTGCACAAAAAGTCGTACCGATAATCCTATTAATAATTAGTAGTCGATTTGTAAATGATAATTACCAGTTTATGTTACTAAGAGGTTAAATTCTACAGGTCGAGGTCAGATACCAATTATTGTAGGTCTTTATTAAATATTTAAGGCACTTCCACCTCAAATACAGACATAAGTAGATTATTGATTGAAAAATATCGCTTGAACTTTCAAATACAATCAAATAATGTTCTAGAGCATTACATTTTTTTCATTGTCTTTTGAGTTAACTTAAACATAAAAAAAAAATTAGAATTTTAATATTGTTGTGCTGTTATTTGTCACAATTTATTTCGTTTATTTTAATTCTCGATTTAATGATGAAGTTATTAGTCTCACTGCTATTTTACTTAAACCAATTATACTTATTTATTATATTTCATTTACAGTCGTAAGAATAGGTATTACATCTATAGATGATTCTTGCATGATTTTGTTCTATCTTTACTATACAACCTTTAAAATAATCCTGAAGCGGACTAACCAGAGAGAAATGGAAGGAGGGTAGAGATGCCTTTGCCCTGCCGTGGTACAGAAATGGCTACAAAAAAAAAAAGAACCAAAACTTGTATCAGTATTACATACCTGATGAGGGTACCCCACATAGCACTGGTCGATGTCCCACAGCCATTCCTTGTCCCATAGCGTGTACAGCCCGAAGGTGAAGTTGCAGGTGTAGAAGATGACTTTCCAGGCGTTCTCGCAGAACTTGACGAGGGTCGAGGGCTTGTCCTGGCCGCGGCGGAGGCGCCACCAGCGCTGCACCTCGCGCTCGGATAGATCGAGCTTCTTGGCTAGGACTGCTGGCTGGAATGTGGTTATAATAGGTTATTTGGTGATTTATTTCTTGAGAAGAGTTTAATTAGAAAATAATTTTGAGGATTTTTTTATCGACTTCCAAGAAGGTCCATATTTCGAATTTGTCTTTTTTATTGTTTGTTAGTCGATATCCCTCTTGATAATGTTTTTTTTTAAGTTTTTTTGGACCACTACTGAGGTATCAGGGGTGGACCCATTTAAATTTCATTGAAGTATTAGTTTAAGCATTGATCTGTAAACAACAACTCCTATATTTTGCTGCTAGGTAAAGACTTTCCTCAAGCTCTTCGCTGTAAAGTACTTCATTATCTATTCAGAAGGAGTCACTGTCAGAGAATTACTAAAGATCACTAAAAACGAAACTTCAAAGGTCAATCGTTTTTTAAATGTTTATTATTAAATACACGTAGATACGAAAGATAGGGAATTCAATTATCAATTGTATATTAATGTAGGTACACTTAACAAAAATAATATAATTAAGTTGATAAACTACTTAAAACAAGTTTGTTTGTCACACACTGTCTCCATCCAGATAAGTGTTTACCTACATATTTGTTGATATTATTCATTTTAGGTCGATTGACTCATCAACTATTAAATGACACTTGTGTGTTGATATTACTCGTTACAGACTTGAAGAATAAGATTATGGGTCAATAATCTGGACTTTTGAAGTTCAGAATAAGAATAAATATAAGTACTTAGCTATAATTTCAAATAAAATAAACATACAAGATTATCTTTATTATATAACCTTATACAGCCATGATACATATAATAATTCAATCATGGTTAGAATGAATTAAAAAGATTCACTACATTTTTTTACGACCAATCATTAGTCCACATTCCATCTACAATATGTAAATGTAAAAATATCGTCCGATGTAATTCGAGCCACGTGATAACTAATGATAAAACACCAAGTTCAAATACTACAGAGTGTAATTGATAAAAGTGTAATCCCAAATAAACACGCCTACTTAATGAAATTTATTGCACGAATGGCCGTGAAGCATTATTTATTATCAGCGGCATATTTTTCGTACAAGGCCGTTAATATGGAGTGCAGCGTTGTAAATAGTTCTGGATTGCTTGAATTCATTAATATTTAGTGCAGCTATTTATTTATTTATTATTTGATGCCGACAAAGAATACACAAAAACAATATAGACAAAAAGAATAGTGTATATTTGAGTTTGTTGTTTGTTACAGGAGATCACAGCATTCATATTTAGACATCTAGGTGAATAAACTTAAGCTATAGGCAGTTAGGGTCTAACCCTCATCGACGCGGAATCGGCTTAAGCCGAGTGCGTATTACCACACTACTCGACTGGATGTTGGCCATCTACAGCAGTCGGAAACGTTCCGCTAGATTCGGCTCCGTACGGATGCGATCAGCTAGTCGAAAATTGCCGGTCGAGTCGCGCCGATGCGAATGGTATTTATTAGTAACACCCTTATTACGTGGCGCGGCGTTAGCCGATTCCGCGTCGATAAGTGTGGGGAGACCCTTATACCATCATAAGACTGTTGGCAAAAATGCATTAATTTGTTCTGCAAATATTTTTGACTAGTACTTCTTGCTTATATTTCGACTATTTATTTTAGGAGAATTTGAGATTATCCCCTATCTAGTATCATACGATGTATTTTGTACTTTATTTACGAATCAAAAACTGTGACTCAGAATTTCAATCAAAATTACGATAAATAATGATTAATATGAATATCAATGATTGATGTTAATATAACACGCGATTTAGGGCCGAAGTCGAGCAATTAGTCACAATCAATATTTTTTCATGTAAAAACATCAGCTGATTGACCAATCAGTCAATGGTGTACCTACCAATCTACAAACGTTTTCAGACTTTCATGATCCAGAAAAATATTAATAACACCACTATTTAAAAAGAAGACATAAGAAATGGTTACGGAAAAAGCCTAAAACATGATCTTTCACAATCAGATATTTTTTCGGTGTTTTAATAAGACTTCAAACAAGGGATTCACGTTAGTCATTGCATACGTTTCTTTTTCAGTAGCTCTATTCTCTAATCGTTTATTAAGTATCGTCGTCCTCATCGGTTTTCAACGTCAACACCGTTGTTTAGACAGAATACTAGACTAATATTAAATTCACGAAGTGTTCCACGATGATTGTGGTAGGTCTGAGCAGAACCTTTCATCGACAGGCTACGGCGTACACAAAGGGTTCGGCCTTTTTCAAGGCTCTGGACGCTCGGACTCCTGCATCCCCACCCACCATGGAGATTCAAGGCTGGCTCGAAAATGAGTTTCATCCCTAGAGTATCCATAAGAAACTAAAGAGTAAGCCTATCAGACTTTGAACCGTAAGCACTAGTGTGAACTAGTTTTGTCGTGAATTATGTATGAAGATGAAGCTTGCCGTTTTAATAAATCTATCTAAAACACTAATATTATCCTAACAATGTCAAAACCATCGATATTTTCGTATATGTTTCTCGTTGCGCGAAAAATAACTTAAATCTGTAAACAAATGTACTAGATACAAACTAAAAAGTGCTCTCGCTTGGCACAAGGGGAAACTAGCGACAGTAGCGGTCTATGTATATGCTAAGTCTATGGTTTCATCTATATAAAAAAGAGTACGGCGTACATTACGCTAGATTCATAAAATCTAATTTACCTGTTTAAGTTTCGGCGAGGTCTGGTATATTTTCTCAAGCTTCGGGTTATTGGGTGCCCTTCGCGGCTTTGTATTCTTAATGCCTAAGTACGTCCCGAACGGAGCGATGACGAATCTGAAAATAACACCGTAATTATTAGTTAAGCATAGTTTAAGTTTAAAGTCGCATGGCCGTGTGACTGTTATGAATGTCATTGTATTGTTATATTATTGTTAGAAAGTTAAATATAACTCTATGATTATATTCACAGTCCAGCTCTAAGTTGAGCAAGAGAACCGATATCCATTATTTACAAATTTTATGAACAATAAACTTTTATGTGAAAATAACGTGTGAATTTAAAACATCTTAGTATTTCTAGCATACTGTTTTTCAATAGCCTTAGACCTACGTAATAACGTAACTCATAAAAACTTATTGGCGACGACCTTCTTAACAGCCTTAGCAGTTTCTTAAGTAAGATTGGTCATTATTTTAGCAAAAACAACCGATTCTCTGCTAGTTTTTGCTAAAATATCTTTTGTGCAGTCGCGATAAAAACGATGAGGAACTACACACTTGGGACAGCCCGAGAGGCTGGACGATGACACAAACGATGTTCAGGAAGTGCAGCAGTAACAAACTAAAACACGTGCACGTACCTTGGTCTGCTATATCTGCTGCCGATGACCCGCCTGCGTTCTGATTTCACCACAGTTGTTGCTGAAGGTCACGAACTGCTCGGAATAGGGATTCCTAGCAGAATATCGATCGAGTTGACGCGTTTAAAGGGTTTTTTCTTGAGATAGATCGCGGAGCGCGCGCGCGTGCAAGATGGTGAGAAAACGAATATTAGTTAGTGGGGCGGCCGTTCGTCCGTTAGCGGTTGTGACGTCATGACAGTTGCAGCAGGAGCACCAATCGGGTAACGAGTACGGCACGTATGACAACCGTAAAAACAGTTGTGATTGCCACTGCTGAAAATCGTTAAGAACATCGTGTGTGTCCGTGGTACATTGTAAACGATCTGATTTTAAGAATCTGTATGATGACGAAACATTCCGCCCACCAAAATACCTATGGTATTTTCGAAGATACGAAATATAAATAGAAAAGTTAGGAAGAAAACGTTAAACCTTAATAGTCACTGAACTACGAATCTAATCAACCTAACCTACGGTGCTTAATAATCTTAAGTTAAATAATACGTTAATCCTCTATGGGTAGAGGACAGAGTTTAACTAGCGGTCGCTTAACAGAATTGCTGGTAGCGGTCTTAAGAATTGCAACTCTAACTACTCCGTCAGCGCCAGGAAGAAGATCAGTAACCCTACCGAGTGACCATGCAAGAGGAGGTCGATTGTCATCCTTGATGATCACAAGCGAGCCCACCCTTAATGGTTTTGAGTTCTTGGTCCATTTGGCGCGTTGAGTGAGTGAATTTAAGTACTCGTGTTTCCATCTTGACCAAAAACTTTGTTGGAAGGCCTGCAACAACTGCCACCGATGAAGACGATGAATATTGACGTTGGAGTAATCATCATCGGGGACAGCGGCCAAAGGCTCCAATGTAAGGAAATGACCCGGTGTTAACGCTGACAAGTCATTAGGGTCCGAACTGACAGGGCACAAGGGCCGTGAATTTAACACCGCCTCGATTTGTACGAATAATGTAGTAAGTTCTTCAAATGTTAGAACCCGATCACCGACTATGCGATACAAATGATGATGTTCTGAATTGTTAAGAAACGCACTACGATTAGCAATAGTCGGGTTTCGAGAATTTTGAAGAAAACGATAGATGTACGCAAAGGTACGAACGAATTTTTCTAACGATGAAAAACGATTTAATACATTGTCGATAATTGAAACTTGTTGTTCCCGAGGATGCACAGTCGATACTAACACAGGAGATTTACGAGTCTCGGCCTCAACAACCTTCTGCTCGTCATTAGTAACGCTGTCAATACAAGATGGCCATGTCTCGTGCGGTTCGGATAACCATCGTGGCCCCGCCCACCATAACGAGTTGTGAAGAAGTTCACTTGGAAATTGGCCTCGCGAACAAACATCTGCAGGATTGTCTGCAGAGGACACGTGATGCCAATATTCAATAGCTATTATTTCTTGAATATGACTCACGCGATTGGCAACGAAGGTAGACCAACGACATGAGGGTGAACGCAACCAAGAGAGTGTAACGGTGGAATCGGACCACAAAAAGACAGCTGAAATAGGAATACGAGACAGATAAGTTTCTGTAACGAATTTGTACAGATCTGAAAGCAAAACTGCAGCGCAGAGTTCGAGACGTGGCAATGAGGTACGTTTTAATGGCACCACGCGAGCTTTCGAACAAACGAAATGAACGTAAGAATTGTTATCTACGTCTGTTACTCGTAAATAAATGACTGCGCCATATGCAGTTTCCGAACTGTCGCAGAACCCGTGTAGCTCGTAGGATTGTGAATCAGTACGAGTGATTCTACGCGAAATTTTTAGATGGTGCAACTGAGAAAGTTGCTCCTGATATTTGTTCCATGTACTGATGACCTCGTTAGGGGGAACATCATCCCACCCGGCACCGATAATCCAAAGCTTTTGGATTAAGCTTTTAACTTGTATTGTCAGGGGGGATAAGAATCCTAACGGGTCGAAGATTCTAGCGAGTTCACTAAGAATAGACCGTTTGGTACATGGCCGATGTGAAGATTGAACTTCAAAAAGAAACGAATCAGTTGAGGGATCCCATTTGAGTCCCAACACTTTGAAAGAAGCCGGTTCAACTTTATCTAACGATATAGAATCAGTGAGGCAATCTTCAGGTTGAAGATCCGATAGAAGACGATTGTCATTTGACACCCACTTCCGAAGATGGAAACCTCCCCTTTTAAAGAGAGCGATAAGTTGTGTTTTTGTTCTTTGTGAAGTGGTGAAGTCCTGACTACCGGTAACGACATCATCGATGTAGGTGTCCGACGAGATTACACTCCTGGCGAGCGGGTAAGAATCCTCATCATCAGCAAGCTGTCGCAAAGTACGGCAAGCGAGATAGGGGGATGACGAGATGCCATACGTGACTGTGTTCAGACGAAACTCTGAAAGAGGCTCGCCAGGCGAAGCTCTCCAGAGGATTCGCTGACAGTCACGATGGTCGCCGAAGAGTATAATCTGTCGGTACATCTGACGCACATCTGCTCTGAGAACGACGTCGTGTTCACGAAAGCGTAAGAGAATTTCCAAAATGTTTGAATGTAATTTTGGACCGATGTGTTGACTTTCGTTTAACGATCGAGAACGTGCATCTTTCGCAGAGGCGTCAAATACGACACGAAGGCGAGTCGTGGTGCTATCAGGACGTATGACGCAGTGATGGGGAATATAGTATTTCCCATTCCCCACGTCATCTGGAGAGACTAATGACATATGGCCCGCAGTTAGATAGTCGGACATAAAATCGCAAGATTGACGATGACATTCGGGGTCACGTGACAGTCGACGTTCAATCGCATAGAAGCGACGCAAAGCAATGTCACGTGAACCAGTGAACATAGGCTCGGACTCGTCCCTGAATGGCAACTGCACGATGTTCCACCCAGATGAGTCACGAGAATAATTTGTGATAAAATGTTGTTCACATGTTATCTCATCTGGGGTAAGGGATGCTGCGGGTGGTAATGCATCCAAACAAGTTTTACCGAGCAATAGCCATCCAAAGACTGAGTCGAAGGCGGTGGGTTGATGTGATTCTCCTTTAATATTACGATTACGAAGCGATTCCGCAAATACATCCGCACCGAACAGTAGGTCAATCCGGCCAGGAATGTCAAAACCGGGATCGGCTAACGATAGTGAATTGATATGAGACCAACCCGATGTATTTAATTTAGCTATTGGTTGGTCCCCGCAAATTTTCGACATTACGTGCATATTTAAATTAAATAAAACTTGATCACCAGTCCCAATGGAGCAATTAATGTCTCCTAAGATTGAAGCCGGGGCTTCACCGATTCCACTTATAGTTGTGGTAGGACTGGATAGTTTTAAATTTAATTTTTTAGCAGCTGAGTTAGTAATCAGATTAATCTGACTCCCGGAATCGAAAAGAGCTCGAAAAGATACGAACTTGCCATCCGCATCCCGTACCTGCACAATGGCAGTTGCTAATAAAACAGTTGTGTTATTATTATTAGAAAATAATGAAGAGGTTGGGTTTGACTCGACCGGTTTATCTTTATGAAGTAAAGTGTGATGTTTACGGTTACACTTACGACATTTAAAAATAGAAGTACAACCTTTTAATTGATGTGAGGCTCGAAGACAATTGAAACACCAATTACTTTTGCTTGCGAGAGATATCCGCTCATCAACTGGTTTGTTAAGAAAATTTAGACATGAAGATATTGAGTGAGTGTCACCACAAAACGCGCACCTAACTGGTTGTGACGTAGGAGGTTCACGGCTTGTAGTACTTGCTGTGGCAACTTGAGGTTTATCAGTACTGCCCACAAGCGCATGAGACACGTTTGCCCGTTTATGTGTTTGGTAAGATTTTACAGATCGTTGTTGTGGCTTACTCGAAGGTTTATTATTAGATTCACAAAAATGAGAATCACGTAAAAGCGCTTCACATTTCAAGTGTAAGAAAGACTTCAACTGTGAATATGGAGGAAACTCAATATCAGGATATTTTTCCTCGAAATCGCAACGCAAGTCTGAGTCTATCTTAGAGAGAAGGTGGTAGACTAATACAAAATCCCATCGGTCCTCAGGTAAAATAATTTTCTTTAAAATAATTAAATTTTCCTCAAACAGGTCCAATGATTTTCTAAACTCATTACCGTCAGTAGTATTAAAATTAATATTTAAAAGGTCCTTCCATGATGTAAAAGCTAAAGGTCGTTTATTTTGATAGCGAGTAACAAGGGCCTGGTAGGCATCATTGTAATGCTCACAAGTTAATGGGAATGCCTTGATAACTGATAATGCATCGCCGGTCAACGATGAGAATAAATAATGAAATTTTTCCGTATCGGTAAGATTACTAGAATTATGAATCAATGCATTAAAAGTGTCGTGATATTCAGGCCATTTCTTGATGTCACCACTGAAAGTTGGAAGAACAATTTTCGGTAAACGGATATTCGACGATGAAGAACTTTGTTTATTATTTACTTGAGGTTCACTTTTAGTTAAACTACGATGAATAGATAATATTTCAAAATATTTATCGTCAAATGTATCCTGGAGCGAATTATCTGCATGATCCGGATCATCTAACAGCTCCAAAATAATCTGATGAGCACTCTCAAAGCTATCTAAAATATGTTTAAGTTCCTGATAATAAGAAAGAAATAAATTCCGTTGTGAGTCATCACTTATTGCTAATGAACCTATTTCCAATGCCTTATCCAACCGCTTCATAGCTAAAGTACGTTTTCTACGTAACTGTGATAAATCTTGAACCGTATATTCATCGTCCGTAGAGTGAGATTTCGATTTCTTAAAGCTACTTTGTTTACGAGACGAATGTTTACCTAACAATAATGACATGATGAAAACTATTTTATTAAACGATTAGCAAGATCGGTAACTGATAACGAATAGTCGGCGATACAAGGTTCCAACAGATGAGCGCTACCTGCTTATAAAGATGTAAACACGATAAGAACACGAGTACTTACGCCAACCGGTAGTATTGTTAACGTGTATGTGTATATATATTATATATACAGATTATAGACTGAGTAAAACGCGCAACATAAATCCTTTGTTCAATGTAATTTGTTAAGTTGATTAGGTTTTGAAGTTAAATGAATGTAGGCTTCGTAATACCTATTGACACAATTTTTCTTTTATGTAATAGGAATGTATGTAGCTAGTATAGTCTTGCCTTGGTTTTACGGTAATCTCAAGAAGAGTATTATCGCATTTCCCGAAGGCGAAACGTGATGGTTGCGTTTCCGAACGCAAGCCGCTGACAACTCGAGACTACTAGCGCGGTACGTTAAAATAGTTTATTTAAACCTACCTACGAATTAAAATGTCACTCGAACAAAGGATTTTTATGATCGATATTTTTACGATACGATATACCTAAAATAGTTAATATAGGCCGAAATGATAATACTAAGCACCGAAGGGAGATAGATTGCCTAATATTGAGATCCTACAGTAACTATTAAGGTTCAACTGGGCGAAAATGAAGTCGTATAATGGCGGGTCCCTGGTTTCGGCACCATAAAAATGTGCAGTCGCGATAAAAACGATGAGGAACTACACACTTGGGACAGCCCGAGAGGCTGGACGATGACACAAACGATGTTCAGGAAGTGCAGCAGTAACAAACTAAAACACGTGCACGTACCTTGGTCTGCTATATCTGCTGCCGATGACCCGCCTGCGTTCTGATTTCACCACAGTTGTTGCTGAAGGTCACGAACTGCTCGGAATAGGGATTCCTAGCAGAATATCGATCGAGTTGACGCGTTTAAAGGGTTTTTTCTTGAGATAGATCGCGGAGCGCGCGCGCGTGCAAGATGGTGAGAAAACGAATATTAGTTAGTGGGGCGGCCGTTCGTCCGTTAGCGGTTGTGACGTCATGACAGTTGCAGCAGGAGCACCAATCGGGTAACGAGTACGGCACGTATGACAACCGTAAAAACAGTTGTGATTGCCACTGCTGAAAATCGTTAAGAACATCGTGTGTGTCCGTGGTACATTGTAAACGATCTGATTTTAAGAATCTGTATGATGACGAAACATCTTTGAAACTCATGTTTCGTTATTTTACAATTTGAATACAACGATTTTTGGAACAAATGCAATGTATTTTACTTGCGTTATTCTTATCTTAAATGATAACAGAAAACATCTTAGAGTCCTAAATTGATAAGACTTGCGTAAAATCACATGCATTTTATTTTAAACGTAAGTTTGTTCATTTTGTTTGTCTGTTCATGCATATTTGCGCTTATCTGCATATTATTTGATTGGTGTAAACATAACTATGTCTCACTTAACTTAAATAGTAGATAACCATCTTCAGATAATATGCGATATGAATTTCATGACGCATAGCGTAAAGAAGCTCTTATTTATGAGTCACTTATTTAACTCGGCCCTTTGCATACGTACAAGATCTCCTAGATTTAAGGATTAAGGATGATAAACGCCAAACACGGCCAGATTAATATGTTCCCCAGATATTGCTTATTCGGTTTAGCATCGCTAAGGTGATCTTTATCTACAATTACTCATAAAGGTGGTTATTTTTCTAAGCATACATATAACATGTACCTATCATACAGTGCATTGTTCAGTAAAGAAATGAACGCTAGCTCAATACATTAAGTGCACGCTACCGTTGCTAGGTATACACATAATTTCTAACTACATGAAAAATGAAACACTTGTCAGAATTCCGTCAGGGTCAGACTGCCGCTCAAAAACCGATTAGGGGTTATTTAGCATGGCTCAGGTCTTTACTTTTATGTTGCTGAGGTAGATGTAAGATACCATATCGCTGGAAAAATACTTTTATAACACTTGCCTAATTCTCGACATTGAAAGGTTTCCCTAGAGTTGGCATTTAGTTGAAATGATTTATTGCACGCCTTCATTATGGCCACGACCATTTTTGTTTGTTTTTACTTCAGAACCTTGAGCTTGATGTCTCGAAATTATATCTTTGTACATTTTAGTGGCAAATACTATTTACGAAAGGAACGGAAAAATGTGATTCAATACACTGGCATGGTAGTAACTAGTAGCAAGTAAGTGTAGATAAGAACGATAGTACACCTTTAATACATAGTATTAATTAATTAGTGCTACGTGTATCCATGAACTAATGACCCTTTCGCTAGATGATAAGTGATGATAGTTAGAACCGATTGCAAAGGAAAGCACACTATATATCACCAAACCAGTGACTTGGGATTAGATTGGGAAGTTTTATTCGCAGTTATAGGTGGTAAGTGACCCTGACTGCTACACCGGAGGTAGTGGGTTCGATTCCCACCCAGGACAAATGGTTGGGTGATGAGGACGATCATTTGTTTTGCGTGTGGGTGTAATTTAGCTTTAGTATGTATGGATTTAGATTTATTAAATGTATAAGTATGTTTATCAGTTGTCTGGTTACCATAACACAAGCTCTGCTTAGCTTGCGATCAGATAACCGTGTGTGAGATGTCCCGGAATATTATACTATATTATATATAGGACAAAACATACTGCTAAATAATAGTGACGACAAAAAATTTAGTGAGAACTTCTTATATATTTAAAACTACATGGATTTACATAACGTCCACCAATCATGATGACCAGTTTCAAGTAAAATCGATCTGCATTATTTATTCATCGAAACGGTTCATTGTTAGTCACAAAGGCGGTTACTACCAAAAATGGGAAGTAATTTTCTCATCGTTTCCGCAACAGAAAATTGGTTTGCGTTTAATATTAACAACACGTCGCACGCTTCAAGTCTGCCGCATTCATAACGAATTATACTTATTGAATAACTGTCAAATTCGGAATTAAGTATTTCTATAGTATACATACTTCGATGATATACATTGAAAACCATTATAATAATATCTAAAGCTTTGTGTGATTATGCAGTTGGTGTGCTTATTGCTAAATAAATAAATAAATAAGTATAATAAATAACTTGTTTTTTCTTCCGAGAATTTCTTGTTCGGAAAATATTGAAATTTCTGTAGCCGCAGAGATTGCATAATTTTTTTACGACGTGAAAAACGATAAATTTACTATGCAAAAATATTTATTCTAGGTTTTTAATATTTTTGTTGTCATGAGTTTTTTTTAACATTGTGTAATACATGCTATGCTTTTACCTAATCATATTTTAATCTGATTTATCATCTAACTATATTCTATTGGTGAATCCGTATTATTGAATATGGAATAAAATTGGAGTATTTGGCACAACCAATCCAGAAATATAATCCATACTTCCATACAATCCATACTTATTACAATAAATGTGTACTCTGTCTATCTGTAACGCTTTAACGACTAAACCGCTCAATCGTGTTTGATGAAATTTCATATAGAGTAAACTTAAAACATTTTTTTTTTCAAAAACGCCTTTTTTTTTAAACCATAAATGAAAACCCCGCTCGCCGCGGCAAAAGCTAGCTTGTGATGATTATGCGCTTCTATTGCAAAGAGTTAAGATAAATTTTCGCTCCTCATTACAAACATGTGGTCGGCTCCGGTAACCTCAGTCAGGGCCGCAGCAGCTAAGTTAGGATCGTTACAATCCCTCCTATATTATGAATGAACGTTTACCGACTCCACGCCTACATGACCTACATACTTCTGTTGGTTTACTGTGCCATCAAATACGAGATCGAATGCTATCGACTTTATTGTAATGTTATTTATTTCTATGCGAAGAAAATTGTATTTTATTGTTGCTTCCTAAACAAGAAATGCTTTAGTTATTTATAATATAATGCATACAAACTTTAAATACTTGATAACTATGTATCTACTCGTAGCATTCAAAGCAATTTATCAGTTTTTTTCATGAAAATGTCATGTAAATTAACTATGAAATATCAGGTACAACGAACATGTGACGTACTTTCGTCTTTTTATACACAGACAAAGAGATAGCTTGTAAGACAAATAATAACAAGGACCCTGACTATTGTTTAGTGGGAATGTTGAGCAGAATATAAATGTTTTTCAGGTAATATGCAAGAAGGTTACATGTGCAAGCGCGGTTTAATTGGTATTATGAGCATGTTCTACGTGTTAAATGATTCCTGAGATTTAAGCGAAAGTTATACAAACAAAACTATTTAAAACGGCTTATAAAGGAAGTTTGAATAATATTTCAAATGGTTTTAGACGTTCTTATGGTTTAATAACATGCTTTCAGACTGTAACTATAAAAATATGTTTTAAGTTATACGGAAGAATACACGCGAAAATCAAGCACAATAGTTTCCTGTATATTACGTAGGTACAGTAGACTATATTTATTTCTACTTGTTTTCCCTGGAGCCCCAACCGCGTGGAGGTAGGATCAAAAAGTACCTACCATGTTTTGGGATGCATAAGGAATAAGAGGTTTAGCAGTTTACCCGTGAAAGCGTAACAGACAGACAACGTAACTTTCGCATTTATTATATTAGTACAGATTTCTATAAATAGCACTTTGTCAATAAAATCGTATAAGTTAATAGCGTCTACCTAACTGCTATTAAATAGCAAGTTGGCTTGCTATATGGCTTCACTTAGTGGAACCAATTTACACTCTAATATATGTATGTTAGGGAATCCATATAAAATGCTAGATTTCAGTGGTATACCTACAAAAGTATAAAGGACAAAAATCGCTACAGTAATCTCGCAAAACCTTTGTAATCCCTTGGTTCTTGAGATAGGGAAGTGGAAGAATGAAGAAGTATTTATTATTTTTATGTAGGCCTTTTGAACAACAGTGGGACACTATAGGCAAGTTATAACAATATGGGTATACTTTTCATACTTTATTCATGCCTTCATATATGACCTAGGTAGTTTTACATTAAAACTACTCACCTCTATCACTACATAGTATAAAACAAAGTCGCTTTCCGCTGTCTGTCCCTATGTATGCTTAAATCTTTAAAACTACGCAACGGATTTCGATGCGGTTTTTTTTAATAGATAGAGTGATTCAAGAGGAAGGTTTATATGTATAATACATGCATAATAAAGTAGAGAAACACGGTTAATCTTAGAGATTTCTAAAGTAAGGTCGTAAATGAACACTTTTTTTGCGCTTTCATTGCGAACCCTACGAGATAGATCAAAATAATGTTCTACAGTATTGTGCTCCTTAAAAAGATCTACAAAAAAATCCGCGATGGTATAGGTCTATCTCTTTAGGGTAATCCACAATAACCATTTTTATCGTTTATTTATTACTTATTTACGAAAAAGCGATTTTAAGCAACACAGTATTAATCCTTATCCAATTAACTACCTTTAATAAATTGTGCATGCAATATAGATCAATATTGCCTTTTAGAGCATGTAATTTAAATGAATATTTTCGAAGATATTACAAATTTAAAATGTAGGGACATAGTGGTTGCGGCGATACCGGCCGGAAGGCCGCGCGGGGGCCGGGGGTCGTGCCTATACCAAATAGTGCGTCCAAGGCTGTGCTTCGGCCTACAGAACTTTATGATTATGTAGTTATATTTGGTATCAGCGTTGCACCCGAGCAAAGCCGGGGCGGGCCGCTAGTATAGCAATATAATAATATACCTAGCATAATATTTTATAAAGCATAAATCATACAGATAGGCAAGTTATTGACTCCGGTCACAAGGGCAGGGGCATGTCAACTCAATTCTCTCACCAATCAGCCGAGTATTACTGACATGGATAGTCATAATATATAGATAAGACTGGCACCGCAACAATTGATGTTATCATAATCAATATAATTGATAACAGACACTTTAACGTCTATGATTCAACTTGTTTGGGACATCTCTGTATTGGAAAATGAGGATTAGTGTGTCAATGTCAGACTTTTTTGTGTAAAATCATTATTCTTTTGTCTACGACTTTTTTGCATAATGTTTTAAATTTGTACTGAGACCCATGTTTTTATTAGAAATAGCGATTAAAATATTTAAAAACTAAGTATTCCACAGGACCTTTGTCCTTCAGAGATAGAAATGAAGACAGCTTGGTCAGTCAACCCCAGTTATAATGTCCGTTAGCATCACATTTGACCTAAATAATTGAAGGTCAAGTAAATCAAATAATTAAGACAACAGCTGTACACATAACAACATTCTTTACAATTATTTTCCCATCTCTATTCATGAGTCATAGACAGTAGGCTAGCTTTTTTTTCTATCAGAGGTGACAAACTTTGTGGTATGTAATCATCGACGGACTATATGCATAGACTGCTACTATCGCTAGGTTCCCCTTGTGCCAAGCGAGAGCAGTTTTTAGTCTGATCCTAGTACATTTCGTTTTTTATTTAAGTTAATTTTCGCGCAACAAGAAACTTATATACGAAAATATCGATGGTTTTGACATTGTTAGGATAATATTAGTGTTTTAAATATTTTTTTTAAAACGGCAAGCTCCATATTCATACATAATTCACGACAACACTTGTTCACACTAGTGCTTACGGTTTAAACACTGATAGGCTCACTCTATAGTTTCATATATACTCGTATGTAATTGAAAAAATAACAGTTTATTTTTACAGTTCCTTCCAATCTCTGTTTACAATACAGATATCTTCACCATGTGATTTTATTAACATGTCAATGTTAAAAAGTATCTTATCTCTGCCTGTCACAATGTAAACAACATAAATAAAGTAGTTGTTATGAATTATTTATTTTCTTTGTAAATAGTACTTGAGGTAAAAGAACTAATTAAACCTATTTATGACTTTTTGGGTAGGTGTTGGGTTAGTGAATTTAATGAGAATTATGAATGCAGTTTATAGCACAACTGATAACAGTTTCATTTGTATGCATTTAGAAATATATAAGTATGTTTATCAGTTGTCTGGTTACCACAACACAAGCTCTGCTTACCTTGGGATCAGACAACCGTGTGTGAGATGTCCCGGGATATTATTATTATTATTATTTAGACAGAACCCATATTAAAAAGTTTTAATGACATATGTATTAAGTTAGATATTTTTTATTCTTTTCAGTCACCAGGTGTTGGTATATTGACTTGTGACTTCAAATTAAATAATAAATTATATTTAATTTATGGAATTAGATTATTATTATTATTAATGACATAATTGTCATAATATCCTGTGAGGAAAACATTAAAACTAACTTAGAGATAATAATTATATCGGGGAATTTTGTTGCAGGAAAATATTATAATTACTTATGTTACCTTATTTAAATTGGATTAAACTAGAAATAATTGGTCAAAAAATATTATAATTTAAAATATAGGTTCATAAAGCATTAAATAAAGTCATAGAGCAATGCTTAACAGTTTTGGCTGTATGAGGTCATACTTCCTGCAATAGAGAGAATAACTAAAAAATTACCTACACCTACACAGGCCTACACTAATCATAGGATTGTCTATGTCTGTATGTATCTCAGATTTAAATTACGGAGCGGCTTAGGCTTAAGTTGCAGTATTTTTTAAATCATTTTTCCAAGCTTGAAATAAATATATTATTGCAAAATTTCAGGAAAAACATTTTAGCCGAAAAATTCTTATCGCTTGATTATATAGCTATTTACGAGTCATGAGCAATAAAGATATTCAACACGTTCAAGATATAAAATACGTATATTTGAAATTCGTGTAATTTAAAAACGGTTTTAAATTACATCGTTAAAAGCTTGACATAAATGCAATTAAATGGATATCAGCAACAATTTTGAAAGCAATTTTAATTCATGCTTCATAGAGTTACATTTAAATTTATTTGAAAAAAGAACACGATCAATTTTTTACTCGTCACACGATAGTTCACGATACTAATGCCTCACGCGATATCGTACGATTAGGTTATCACATTGAACGTTATACATCACGGTATCGCCGTGCATTAACATAAATAGAATGTTTGTAATTACTTACTTCTCTAACACGTAGCGCAGGAATATAAACACCAATGCTAACGGTATAGGATAGAAAACGTGCGTATGATCGGTGTAAACCACCGCCTTATCGGGACCAGGAGCGATGTCTGACCATGTCGTATTAGGCGGCAACCACACGTCTTCATTCCAAAACTTGTCGACGTAATACTTTAACATACTTGACACTAAACTTTTGTTTTGATTACTATTTTAATTTTAATCCAATTATATTATTATTAGTTTACAATGTGTACGAGCACCTCACGGCTTCATTGAGAAAAAGTGACAGTTGAAATTTTAGTTGCCATATACATTATTAAATTACCAACTGACGGATTGTTGTAACCGTTAAAAAATAAAAATAAATTGTATGAATTCAAGATAATTTAAATGTTATACATATTCTGTAAATAAAATTACTGAAAAGACCATTCATTGCACTACTACATTAAAATGATCACAAACAACAGTATATGACACTAATTTCCGTAAAGGTCTCTTTTACGCGGATGATTTTTTCTAGTATTTAATTTTTAACTGTTATGAAATAACTCTAAGGGTTTGAAGATTTAGACATCGACCGGAATTTTGAAATCCAATTCAATAAAAACACGGAATTCTGTTTCGCATCATTTATTATTGTTTCATCGCATACAAAAGAGATTATTTTGCAAATCAACTCTCGTTAACTACATGGTCTCGCACACATTATCACGTCAATACAATCAATGTACAACGACGTAGTCTTTCATAATAATACACCTTTATGGAAATAAAAAAATACCATTTTGGAAACAAAATTAGTCACAAGGTGAAAGCGAATTCTAATTGGTCGGGTATAATATTTGCAATTTTTAAAGAGGTTTGTATGGTCATTAAACCAGTGAAAATCTTTGGAAAATAACTGCCGTAATTTTAGGTATTTTTATGATATGTTTTATTGTTGGTCAATCTTGACCAGTCAGAGAGTACTAGGCGTATTTCAAATAGATGAAACAGCACAACGCTGCAGGTATTATGTTACCACTGACCAATTGAATTCACAACAACTGTGACTAACTTTGCAAATAAAACAAAAACACATTAACCTACACCAAAAACAACAACCATAGGATACGCACGTAATCAATTTATATAAAAATATAACCGTGATAATAAAAATAAAACTTTGATGACAAATGCAATTAAGACAGAGATCAACACATACAAAATATTACATATCAACATACACATTACACATTCCCTTCATTTTCACACATACATAAATTGTTCCTTATCGTATCTATACATCAACAACATTTAAAATATAGTGAAAGGCACCAACATATCCTGATAATGAATTATTTGTACATTCATAAGATGTTTGAGACTTGTGGTACAGTTTAACAACATAAGAATTATAATACTTACAAGTAAAATACACAAAAAAGTTTAGAAAGCTTAATTTAAAATTTTGTAGACTGGTCACACTGATTTTTCGAGTCAATATTTCAAATTATAAATCAAATTTTAACGGCCGTTTTCAGTAACCTATCCATCAATGGTTACGACGATAGGAATTTGACATAATTTGTATGGAGCTGTCGGAATTCTATCCCTACAATAATCCACGGTTGGATTAGTTATTGAAAAGGCTTCATTTAAACAAGTATAGATTATTAAAGTATAACAACAGTTATTATTTTGCACCTCTTGATTCATAGCCTTTGTAACTTACAATTTAACTGTAAATAAATAGGTGTTATTATTTGCTAACATGAGTTAAGTTTGTCTTTATGACTTACAAGACTAATCTAAGTGCGCCTCTTCCCAAATATAATTAGAATAACATATTGGAAATTAAGATTGTTTAAATATATTTGTGACTATTTGGGTTGCATAAGTATTGTAGTTTTCTTGCAACTTTGTAGATGTCATATTAAATTTAAAACTACACGCGCTTTTACCACTTTTATGGGCGTTTATCTTGGTTACAGCTATAATATTATATACTTTATATTACTTAAATATAATTTCACATTTCAGGCATTTAATTATTGTTCATTAAATATTTAAAGACAACCAACATCATAACATAAATAAAATGGTAATCGCATTGACTACACATGTAAATAATATAACAACAATGTTAATGATATAAAAATATTATATTTAAGCTTTGTAAAGCAGCTTTGGGTGTATTCGATAGGACCGCTTTTTAAATATCTCTTAATATTAAAGTGGTCGACTATCGACTATTACCAACATATTATTATAGTCGATAATCAGTAATCGACTAAACGTAGTTGGTAATTTATAGCTAATTCACTATCTAAATGTGCAATTAATAATGTACATTACAATGATATGGATAATATTTGTTTCATTTATTATTTTCTATTACATCGTAAACAACGTTAGACCACACCAGCGGATTCGGCGGGAAATTTAGTAATTTGTTATATTTAAGCTAAGTAGAATAGATTTGGACTTTAGGTTATATAATCTTAAATATTTTCTTATCTAACTGCATACAAGTTTAACCAGACTTGATATATTCTTAATGTTTTTATTTGTTATTACCTACATGGTACTGATTTTTTTCCGAGTTTGGTCATCTGTATGCCAACAAAAAGTCTTTGATAGCTATGTTCAAAAACTTGAAAAATATAGGATCTGAAAAAAAACCCTACATAATAACATTGAAAATGGCTTCGACCTAAGAAATTCTATTGTCAACAAAAAAAACTTTAAGTAGCTAATCTATCGTCAAATCCCGACAGTTTAATATTGAGAATAAGAGAGTTTTCTTTATTATATATAACTTTGATCATAGGTAAGGCTGAGTAGCACAAACTGGATTTAATATTAATCTTTCTGCTAAAGCTACCCTATAAATATGTACTATACAAGAAGAGGTAGGCAAATGTGTAGGTACTATAGCCCCACGCAATATCCTTCAAAATCAAATCGTCAATTTCTAAAACACTGGCCGACTGAAGTCTCATTTAAAACTTTATTCTCGGCTATATTAAAATGTCTACTTTAAGGCGGTTCTAGTGATAGTTATTTGATATAAAACTACGGATTTAAAGGCAACGCTTTGCACTCAGCCTTATAAAGCAGAAATGGTGTGAATTTATAAGTGCTGGTTTAAATGTAAGGCCGCTTGATAAAAAGTAAAAGAAAAAAATCTTGTCTTAGCTCGAGACGACGCTAGAATTTGCCGTTTCATATCTGTCTTATACGCAAAAGACAACAAGAATTCGTTTAGTCAGGGCCATGTTTACTAGACAACAATTATTATTCTGTAGATTTACAAGCGGCCGAAACGTTTGTTCATAATAAATTAAGTAATGTTAACTATTTCCTGAATCCTGAATAAACAGAATAAAGTCCTACATTCACAATCCCGTGGTTATAAAGTCTGTAGTTATCACCGTCTTATTGTGTTACCTATTCATATAAAGCTAACTATCCACTCAATACTAGATATATCTTAATTTGGAATTTGATATTATGATAACTAAGCAACGCGCGAGTGTAATCAGGCACTATATTATTATTCTTATATTCCCAATTTAACCTAAGTGATATAGTTAATTCCCAAGTGAATTATAAAAAGTACTTTTTAGACTAGTCAATACTAATTTATCGAGGATAAAAATAATACTTTTAGCTTTGCGGTAGTTTGAAAAATATTGTGTTTATAACGAACGAAATATTTTGGCTACATGGTTTACTGTAAATAATTTAAGCTTAGTTTATAGTTCAACAAATTGTAAGTCCCCACTGCATGGTCCCTCAATAAAAAATGTACTTCTTTATTATGTAACATTAATTAATAATAATATTAAATAACCATTTTTATTGTAAACAATTACAATCTCTGTCTATAAAGTAAACAGATAGACAGATGGACAACAGATTCATACCTTTTTTGTTGTTGTTTTTTTTTATATAGATGTATGGAGTACAAAGAACAAGTAAAATAAATTAAATTTGAAAAATTCGTTTCAAGTATTGAATCTGTATCACGAATAACCGTATTCCCCCAAAAATTAAGATAGAAATGCCAATTACATATTAATAACAAAAGCTTCAAATACGTCGTTTAAAATTATTTAAAACTAATCTCCTTAAAATTCTTCACTAATAATTGTTTAAATATTTTTTGTAATTAATTCTGGGTTTAATTTTTTCTATTTTCCGTAATGATTTAAAAGTTAAAAGCCACTTTACGCTTATAATAAAAACAAAAACTAGACGTTTTAAAGAAAAAAAAAAGGATTGTGCCCTTATTGGTGACAAAATGCATCATAAGTACTAATATTATTATTATGTCAAATACTTAAATAAAAGAACGCTTGAGTAAGAACCCTACTCTCAAAATACCAAGATAATAAATAGATACTTCGTGAATCAATATTGTTCAAGGAATTTAATATATGTAAAATGTTACAAATAATTAAATTATAAAAATCACTGTCCAAAACGCCATGAATGTAAGTTTTAATCAATATCGGCCTACTATCCCATTGCTGGGAAAGGCTATTTATAATAAACTTAAGTCAATTCACGGTGTTTTCTTTCACCCCTAAGCCAATTTCAGGATATCTATATATTTTCAAGTAATGTTTTCGCTTTAGCCTAAGCTTTGGACATATTATTAAGTAAATCTATAGCAATATGATTTTTGTTCTGAAAGATGTTATCCATATTACAACTGGCTGTATGTCTCACTGGTCGGGCCGCAAGTCGGGTATTTACTTCACGGAAATTTGATATAACGTATATAACGCTTATATCAAGACCAAGAAAATCATAAATATAATATTTTAAGTGGCTATAAAAGCAAGTGTGAACGCAATGCGTACAGCGAGTATATAACCTACCAACTTTATGGTAAGTATTATAAATTATTTAAACGATACGTTAAAAATCTTAGCCTAAATTGATTTGCGTTTTGTATTTCAGATAACCTTGTATAGTTATGTAAATGCATAAATAAGTGATTAAATTAGCACCGCCATTTTGGTATAATTTAAAAATTAATTCTAACTGAAATGCAGTTTAAAAGAGGTTTTATATAAGAATAAAAACGTTTGTTCCTCATTCCTTTACCTAAGTAACTTTACCAAAAATATTGTGATCAAATAAGTAATTAAAGCCTTTCAATGTATTGCAAAATGTTGACGGAACGATATAATTTTCATTGTGGTAATAACATTAATTAGCTGTACGTAAATTAGGAGACGTAATTAGACTGGGCACGCGAATGTACTTTTAATTACAACTTTTATGATAGATATAATGATATCTTAGCAATAAACTAACAATCAAACTTCGTTTCCCAATTCGCGCCATTTCAACGTTCGTAATTCAAAATGTTTACGTCTATGAATACTTAGAATCTCACGTTGTTTTTTTATAAATACGGACTTAGGATACAGCTCGAAACATTCAATGAATGATGGACGAACTTTTGGGGCCACACTACTTAAATATACCGCGTAAATGTACTTATTATTATAAAGTTTTATTTGTTTGCGCGTGTACAGCATAATATTCAGTTATGTAGTTTATAAATAACAATATATTTTGATAATCTGCCTTATATTATTTGTCTTATTATGTAGGTAAGTCTGAAAAACAGCTGTATTTAAGTGCATAGTACCCTATATGGGTTTTGAAGCGTAAATGTGGCCCCTCGTAATATTAGTGATATACTAGTTACAACCTCGTAACGTAGAGTGATGTCACGCGGCCTGACGCCAGGCGGCGCCACCGCTGAGGAAAGCTCCCGGACACACGGCCCGACCCTATGTCTCTCTGGAAATAAATAAAATACAAAGTTAATATAATATAACGCATATTGTGGTACAAACTTATGTGTAACAGATAGACGTTTGGCAAAAATAACATGGCAATATTTAATGTTTTTTTTTTTTGTATTCGGCACCTAGCCTGACAAATCCTTGGAGTTTTAAGTATTACAATAATAAATTCTAAATCTAATTTTGTTTTTAAAATTATTTTCTTATTTATTTATTTAACAGTTTATGTACACAAACAGGAAACAACAATGGAACAGGACATAGAATAAAAGATGTACAAAAATGTTTCTTCTAGTATTACATTCTATAATAGACATTGTTCAAAGGTTTTTACTTACTTTTTATGGTTAACACGATTCGGCGTGCTGTGGTTCGATTGATGTGAACTATCACTTATTTCTGAACTCGAACTTCTAATATCACCTTCCATCTGAAATTAATACAAATCATAGATTAATAATTGATTATTACTATTTCATGTCTAACGGTGACTGATAAGATTCTGTGACGAGAGTAATAGACCTCTACACAATGGTGGCCTGGTAAACCAGCCAGCCAGACTTCAGAAATATTTCCTTTGAGCAAGATCTTTTCATACCATCAGAAAGTAGATTTATGGAATGAGGCAGATTTGTTTTACAGGGCAAGTGACGACTTGCGTCGAAAGAAGAGCAAACACAGCTCTTTTAGCCGATCTGAGTCCGACTTTCCCAGAGCAACGAAAGTTCTTAAGAATTTCTTCGAACATGTATATTGAATTGAATTTTGAGTTATATTTGTGTTTACTACCATACCAATATTACACATTAAAGTTATTTACCTGTCCAGAACTGATCGCCTTGTAAGCGACCTGCAGTATAAGCCACGTCCAGACCAGATGCAGGCCTAGCAGCAGACACAGCAGCGAGTTGAAGATGTAGTACGCCGGGAACATCGGTACTAGCATGGGAGCGCGAATCGTCGTGCTGAAAAAGTAAAAAATAAATAAATAAATATGGACAACATCACATACATTTCTCAACCCAAAGTAAGTTGCTAAAGCCCTTGTGTTATGAAATTCAGAAACAATGAAGGTACTACAAACATCCAGACTCGGGACAATTTAGAGAAGTGGTTTTCTAAATTGACCCGTCCGGGGATCGAACCCGGGACCTGAGTTAGCGACGCTTTGAAAACCGGCGCGTACGCCACTCGACCACGGAAGTCGTCTAAAAGTGTTACTTTATATTTATATTAAAGAGGACTTGGCCTAGCATGGGGGTAATTACAAGCTATTGTTCATTTATACACTCGATAAGAGTAATTAGTTTCACATATGTCCGTGCGAAATGTAACTACATACAATTTAACTAATGTTTGGTTTAATCTAACTCTTGTCTTCATCAGACATTTTATTGTTAATTACTCAAGACTTCATACTTTACATGTCTGAATACTATGTTTCATGTGTGATATATTAAATTCAACAGACAATTGGTTTTTTAAATTTAGCGATTGGCTCGTTAAATGTAAGTTTCGCTGCAATAGCGACTGTTCGGTTGCGATAAGTTTTAAATCATATCCTAAAAGAAACAACATGTAAATTATTTGGCGCCCACCGTGGGACATATTTAAAATATATTTTTATTTTTATAATTAAATCATAGTTTGACTCTTACCTCCAAATAATGTAGAACGGATAAATAAAAAGTCTTGAAAATATCCACAGTACAGTAAAAACTGCAAATATTATATCACAGAGGCGCTGGAAGTTAGCATACTTCGTGGCCTTAGCCGCGTCTAAGAAGATATCAGCGCAGTCGTGCAGCAGCAGCACGAGCGTGCCGATCCTGTGCAGGTTGCAGACCCAGCTGAAGGACAGCAGCAGGATGGTGGCGATGTGGTGCACGAACATCTGCCAGAAGTCCTTGCGACGGACGTCGGAAAACTGCGATATTGTCAGCGACCAGTAGAAGGCGGCTGATATCATGTAGTACCACCAGACGTCGCTACTTAGACCCTGGAAAGTGAGAAATTCATATTAAATTTTCATATTTTAAAACATTACCGCAACAGGTATTTTTTTCTGTCGATTCCTAACATGAATAAGTGCCTAAAGCTGAGCTAGGAACTTGCTCTAATATTTTAACGTAAATGACGTGACATGGATGAAGGTAACCTTTATCGTTTGTCAGTTAATTACTAATTTTGAAAAATTCTTTACATACGACTTTGGCTACAATATAGCTTGCCTTATGTTCTCTAGCGAAATCTAAATTATTACTCTTTTAGCTATGATTGTCCCATTGCATGGCCAAAGACTCCCTTTTCTTCTGTAAGGAATTCATGCGAGGAAAATGCTGTCTTATTCAAAAACATGTATACAAGAATTTCAGAACTTCATATCCCCGATATAAAATGGAGGAAGTAGGAACAGCAAGAATACAAGACAGATAAACAACACTAGAAATTCAACATTTCGTAACCGAAACCAATGGAACAACGTACGCGAGCAAGTAGCATCTTCTCGTTAAATCTTGCCTAATTGAAATTCGTCATCTATTAGTGCTATTTGCACGCCGCTAGTTTAAGCGTACACTAAGTTAAATGCGCTCAAACTGTTATAGCGTAATGGAGGGTATTGCTAGAGTTTCATATAATTACACGTGCCTTTTATCGTGATTTGAAGCGTCAAAAACTTTGGAATATATCCATACCTTAGAGTATACATATGAAACTATAGAGTGAGCCGATCAGAGTTTAAACCGTAAGCACTAGAGTGAACAAGTGTTGTCGTCAATTATGAATGAAAATGGAGCTTGCCGTTTTAAAAAATCTATCTAAAACACTAATATTATCCTAACAATGTCGAAACCATCGATCTTTTCTTATATAAGTTTCCCGTTGCGCGAAAATTAACTTAAATGAAAAACGAAATGTACTAGGATAAGACTAAAAACTGCTCTCGCTTGGCACAAGGGGAACCTAGCGATAGTAGCAGTCTATGCATATAGTACGTCGATGATCCATACTTTGTAAAACTAGGTAAAACCAAAGTTATCTTAAGTCATTCGTCGTTTATGGCCATATCGTGTCTTCTAGCGTAGCTCGTAAATTGCTTGTCATTAAAGGATCAACCAATAGTCAGGGTTAGTTCGTAAATTAAATCTAGACACGACGCTGACAGCTCACACAATAACACATATTAGAACAGAGCCTTGAGTTAACACGTTTAAAGAATACATATTTCTGTACTTGAATATTATATAAGGATTTTTTTGTACTAACCTGATGAGGGTATCCAACATAACACTGGTCGATATCCCACAGCCATTCTTTGTCCCATAGGATGAATAAACCATATGAAAAGTTGTATAAATAGAAGGTAGTTCTCCACATGTTTTCGCAGAACTTAACCAGAGTGGAAGGCTTGTCCTGGCTTCTTCGGAGCCGCCACCATCGCTCCACTTGCCTCTCTGTCATATCCAATTGCTTTGCTAATGAACATATCTGGAAAAATCAGTCAGAAGAATAAGGATTTGAAGGAGAAATATAGCTATAGGTAATGAAGTGAAATAATTGTGTGTTAGTTATAAATGAGATTTGAACATAAAAGTATAGATATTGAATTATAAAGCGAGGTATTAGGTAGCTAGTATTAATATTTACATGCTGATACTATAACACGAAACTGTACATAATACTACATAGCTTACTATAATAAATAAAGTTGAATAAATGATAAATATATAAGACTGCCATCACCAACCAAACCATCGCAGATCCATTGAAAGAGTTTTAATATAAATACGACCTCCACAAAGTTTTACAGTCTATTATAAAATCAATAGAGTCACAATGTTTTGTTACATAATATCAGTGCACACTCTGTGTATGTATAACAGTAATAACAATTACACTCAATCACTAGAGTGCTCATCTTCAAGGATTTTACTCAATTTGTTTGTGAATGTAGCCGCGTAGGATGACTTGTAGAATACCGAATAGCTAAAGAACTACTACTTAAATATTGTTTAAAAGATCTCGTCACGTAGACCGTTTCGTCTACCTAAGGGACGCAAGATCTAAATAAAAGAGTAACCGGTGTAACTACCGCGAACGGAACTTCAACTTCCCCGTGCAAAAGTGCCATGTGCAGATAAAAACCACTCAGAAGTTACGAATCAGGCATATCTCATTAGTACAGCCGTTTATAATGCTTAAACAATACAGAAAAATCTTCCATTGTATAAAATCACGAGCGATATTTTTTTGCAATCTGCCGCTACACGTGCAGATCAAAATCAGTTCAAATGCTATGGGGCATGTAAGTATCGGTTCTATAATAAACCCATCAGCGAACATAGTTCACATGATAATTGCCCGCTGTCAGCCAGTCGTGACGTCACTCGGTATATTATTATTTTCTAGTCAATTTGTTGTACAGAGTATACACGCGAAGTAATCAATAATGTCCTGTTAACACTGAATTATTCACAAGGGTTGGTGTCCTTGTATATAGGTTTTTCTATAAAGGTTGTGTTCGCACCTGTCTAGTCTTTATCGTAGCCTCAGCTCACAAACAATAATATCTACCTAATAATTCAAAAAATACGTCAGCAGTAGTAAAGGCTTCTTATTTATTGAAACTCACAGCATGGGTAAATATTAAAGGATTTGGCGCTAGTTAAATGTTAATTACATTGGAAAGATCTTTTTTGTTGACCACATTATAAGATTTTATATTTAGACCTAATTATTTAACGAGCCACATTCGCAGGGTTCCGCTATAAATACCTTAGTTGCCATCATTAACAGCTGCGTGCAATACTAACAAGAAATATCGGCAACGGTCCACAATACTTCTAAAAACTGTACATTACCGCAATCATAGTATTATCGAGTAACTCCCATACGTATAGGAATCTCGTAAATATTTATAACGTATGAATATGGTACACAGTGTACCCACTCAGGGGGATCGTTGCTTCGATACGGCGAAAACCATTTGATTTGATTTCATTGGTAGAATTCCCGAGTGGATTGCGTTGTCTTGTAACTTGGATTTCGATATGCAGTAAGTTGATTGGCAATCTCAGATTCGATGGAAACCATACATAAAATTTGTTTACTCATACAAGACTATTTAAAAATATAACTGCTTAATTAGATAGGTAAGTAGTTCTAAAAACTTCTTGAGGTAAAAATCAACGATCATAAATAAAAAGGTACAGTCAAAAGTTTGAATGTGTCAGTTTAAGTTTTTAAATTTTGTCGTTTCAACGAAGAATAGTAACGTTATCTATAACCGTAGTATTTATCTATAAATGCATACATCGATAAGCATGCATTTAATATCGATTGGCCTATGTTGAGTCATGGAAAATCGGGGTTATTGACACTAGTGCATTGTAATCGATTACTTAGAAAAAATCGATTCAATTTAAATTGAGTTAGTCTATATGGTATGCTGTTACTTTGAAAGACTGAGTGGATTCTAGATTTGCTTCTAGAATACAAATATTGCTGCATATCGCAAAAAAAATCCGTGAAACTTTCAGTCAGCCAATTGCATTCATTGACAAAAATCTTTTCAGAAACGGTGCTTTACGTACCACTGTAGGAAAATAAGCTTGAGTATTTAAAGGAAGTGAGCAATAAAATTCTAAATATAGAGAAACGAATTAAACGCACCGTGTATTGTAAAAATAAATTTATAAATCGTCAATATTAGCGGGATACAGTTCCGGTCTGTTTATCGTAAGGCCAATGAGTATAACAGATACATTATTCTAGACTATGTAAGTGCTACTATACCGGATATTTTAATCACTAGATAAAAAACTTGTTTCTGTCCGTCTATCGATAATAGAACTCAAAATGCTGACGCTAGCATTATACATAAGCTTTTTTCACTGTCTCAGTAGTATGGTACCAAATTACTCCCATTTTTCCTTTTTTATTCATGCAAATTAATATTCAATGATGGTACATCAGATACAATTAAATAAATCAAATAATTTCTAACAAAACTAGGTTGGTTAATCATCTATTAAAATGTATATTAGAGATAGTATATAACTCCTATCAAATCTGTCTCTATTAAAAAAATCAGTACTGTTGACTCCACTTTTCTTTTATCGAGATTTTATTAAAGGTTAGGGGCGTGAGTGTTTGACAAGGAACGCAACAGGAATTAGTGGACGTCAGCCAACTGTAACTGTCCCATTACACTACTGACACATTCGTTACAATTAAATATATTATGTCTGTCATGTAGTAAGAACAAAGTTCTTCACATGTAGTAGATGATACAAATCATACTATAATATGCTGCAAACAATTTATGGTGGCAACAAAATAACGCATAATAAGTACATAATTTTTGTTCAAAAGGAAATAAGGCAAAAGGCAAAAATTTAATGAAATATAGAAGATTAGCAATAAGGAAATTTAAAACTTAATGGTGATAAAATCAATATAAAATTACGTAAAATTTTAATTTTGATTATATGTTCAGATGTCGCCATTTTATTGCGTGATTATTAGTAATAATTATCTTAATAGATAATCATTAAAAATAATTATATTAACCTTTTTTCCTGCTCAACCACAAGTCTAAAATTATTAATTAAAGACTAAATTTCGATTCACGTTTTTCGTGACTTTCATGCCATTGGTTTGTAAGATCGTCCGTCACATGCGTGTAGTAGACTACGGGCCCATGAACAAAATGAATGGGTCATATGAACCACCAGGTGACGTATATAGGACGATAGAAGAGCATAAAATAATAAGATTCAGCACTATGCCGTCACTTGTGATCAGTCCAACTGGGTGCTGGTGAGCATTCAAAAGTGCAGCTAGAGTGAGTACATTTTGGTCATTTATTTCTGTACGGCATTGTTACCATCGAATAGATCCATGAAAAATAATAAGAAAGCGCGCAGTGCCGTACAAAAATGGTGGTCCAAAAAGTTGGTATTTTAGTTTTACTTTCTGTCAATTTCCAGGGTAAATTTGGTCATTTGATTCTGTACGGCGTCAGTTTCATACTGTTTCAATACAGCTTCTAATCCATTATCTAAAAAATATTATCTATGCATGAAATACTTTCAAAATAAATAATTTTATGTTGTTCAAATCACCCCTCGGACCACGGAATGAAGGCGGGTTGCAACCCTCGATTTTTTCCCCTTGTTCAAAGATTTTTGTTCGTTGGTACGGCGTTGCGGAATAATGGATTAGAAGCTGTATTGAAACAGTATGAAACTGACGCCGTACAGAATCAAATGACCAAATTTACCCTGGAAATTGACAGAAAGTAAAACTAAAATACCAACTTTTTGGACCACCATTTTTGTACGGCACTGCGCGCTTTCTTATTATTTTTCATGGATCTATTCGATGGTAACAATGCCGTACAGAAATAAATGACCAAAATGTACTCACTCTAGCTGCACTTTTGAATTCTCACCAGCACTCAGTTGGACTGATCACAAGTGACGGCATAGTGCTGAATCTTATTATTTTATGCTCTTCTATCGTCCTATATACGTCACCTGGTGGTTCATATGACCCATCCATTTTGTTCATGGGCCCGTAGTCTATAAGCTTTCTTGAAACGTACGATAGTTTGGGTACATATGAAGTGAAGTACCATAATCTTCCTGACCTGATGACTAATCCTCTCAAATCCTCAAGACTTATCTATTTGTCCGTAATCTAGATTGTAACGAAACAATAGTGAGTAAGCACACGGATAACACAGTCATTTCTTGCGGAACATCTGATAAGTGATAACGTATCGTATAATTCTTTATAACTACGCATAAGGTTTCTTGATTAAAGTTTAAAGTATACTGCCTACGAGATTAATATCTTTTAAAGATATAGATGCTCTAATCGTTTCACGTTTGAGTCATAAATTATAAATATCCTATCTTTTTGTAAGTGAGATCTCTAGCTGATAATCGTACAAATTTGCTTAATTCAATTAAGGAATAATATTTTATAGGAATATTATGCACGTAACAAAGACACAAAAATAACACAATTAGTTGAAAAACTTTCAAATAGGTATAGCCATACTGGTAAACGATTGAACGATCATAGAATAAATCAGCAATATAAAATATTTTTTATATACTTAATTATTCTCAAGCAACCAGTATCGAAATATTTGATGTGGCCTTGGGTCATTGATCGAAATCGTGGAGGTGTTCATGAAAAAAAGTGAAAACACCATAAAACGTGGGTGTTTCAGGCACAGGAAACTGGGTCGTACGGCCAGCTCAAGGCCTATTTTAGAGCTTGGCTGTAGGCGCTAATTGCGTACTCAATGAACGTTTATTGTCTCAAACGTACAGTGATTGCTGTATATGTATGATAGATCGTAGGGTTGTCAAATATTGCAAGGCTTTTTATTTTGAATGGTACCAAAGATGGTGTATTCAAAATTAACAGAGTAATTTAAGTATGTGAACAACTTTAAGCTATTAACCTTATGTATGCTAAGCTCTAACAGTAACGTTGTTTTCTCTAGCTTTACATTATATTATCCCAAAATTCTTTCACTTGAAAAAATAATGTGCTTTCACTACACACCTTCCTAAATTCAAGAACGATTTCATTGACGATCCTAAATTCAGAAGTTTAATGCAATAGGACGATAATGTGCAAGTCTTTCTTGACAACCCTTAGCATGCCGCCGAAAAAGTATTACAAAAAATGATTCAGAACTAGATGAGAATTATAGAACTACGATTCAAGTACATACGTACTAAAAACGCACTAAGAATGACGACGAATTTATGATACTATTTTAGAGGTATGAGACTTGTTTTACGATTATATGTCGATTTAAGTCGTCAATCTCAAGGCTACTCACAGGTAAGTTAAAATAAACAAACATTTTTCAATGATCCTTACTAATACCGTTAATTCATTATTTATACACCGTTAATTATAAAAAGTATTTATATTATACTCAAATATACTTTTAACGTTTTATTGACATGTGATGGTATTTTAAATATAAGTAATTTAATGACAAGATACCTGATGACATTATGAATAATGGATCAAAACCATTCTACTTACAGAGGTATTATATAAGGTCCTAAGTAATGTGGGCACGCAATAGATCAATTACTAATATAGGAGTCATTGACCTAAACATCCCTTTAAAATGTATCAAACAGGAGCGAGCGATGGGACTGATATTGATAGACAATTCGTTTTTGGATTTGATCACAAACTTATACCGAACTATAAATTTTAATAATCTTTCTAAATATTTGTATGGTGATGTTGGTATGTCATAAACTCTTAATGCATTGCCTGTAAAGGATAGCTAAAACTAAAATCTAATAGATTGTATTAATGAGCAAATAAATGAAGGCCTCAGATTAATTTATCATCATCAAGATGGTCTAACCTTGTAATGTCGAATTGCATAAACTTAAGACGTCTTATTAATTTATAGAAAAAAAACATGTTTACGAAATGAATCTATGTTTAACTTCAAATCCCCTGATTTAAAGTTAAGGTGTAGTAGCGGTAATTACTTCATCCTTGTGTGCATATTATATTCAGTGATTTTCATTTTTGTCTACTAACATTAAAAATAACATGACATAGTTTTTTTCAGAGCCACCTTGTAAGTTAAAAATAGGTATAACTTTTCTATTTTATGGCTATGTCAGTTTAGCAGTAGCATATCCTCAAACGTCTTGTTAAATTGAATGCGACAGCCCTGTAAGAGTATAATGATCCTTACATAACCAGCGTAATGTAAACGGGTCGAGATTGCAACTCAGCACCAGTTGAAAGAGATCTTTCATTCATACAAACTAAGCGGTTTAAACTTCCTGCTAATGAGCTAGCCTAGACTTTGAGCTTAGGTTTTAGTTGGACTTTATTGCATGGATAGTAATGCGGAAGATTTTACCTCTACCACAAACTGCTCTTCAGTACTTTTCAGTCAAGAGTAGATAAGCATTTTACATTAAATAAAATCAATAATTAAAACTGTCAAACCTGACGTGAAAAATTAAGAGTTATGATTGAATTTGATTTTCATCCTTGTAATGTAAAAACTACAGATAGTGACATTTAGTTATTTCTTCAGATAAACGTAAAAATAGGCTGCGTAATATAATGGTAATCAAAGTGCAACAGGGTGGAAATTTCCGTATCATTCATATTTTACTTCAACTATAAGGCTAGCTTAAAAACCATGCTTTCATTTCATATATCCCTAGAAAGCTGTCAAAAATTGATTGTGTGCCCAATGTGCCCATTGTCCCCATTGACCCAACGCCGCGATAGGGGCGCGGCGGTGTGTCGCGAAGCTACATTAGTTCAGGGTGTTACTGCCCGGATTGCATTACACGTAAAACAAACCTCCATTTTGGTACAATTATGCTTAATTAAGTACTGTATGGAAGATCAGCTTTCAGCAGTTAAAAAGGAACCAGAAACCTATTAGGTACATTTAATTATAATTTTCCGCCTTACCATGGAAAAGCTGCTTAGTTAGATATGTTTATTACTTGGAGATGTTAGGTTTCCAATGTAGGGAAGGTTCTGCGACTTCTTCGACAAAGATTGGAGTTCATCCGACTATGGTCTTTTGATAAATATCTTTATTTATTTTCCTTAAACTTATATCAAACGTGAGTCATAACTTTAAGATAGTCGTCACTTCCCGTAACGGGTGTTGTTATTAGTAAGGACGCCACCTATACGCTATCTACGATATATCCAATGATTACGATAATGCACGACAGTCAACGATGATAATCGGCTTACATACGAGCATTCGTAACGTATATTCGTTCCGTCTCCTGTAATATTATATTAGTCATGTAAAATTCTTAGACGTTATTACAATAATAACCTGTGACAATCTCACTGATGCGTCTTCTACGCATTCGGCAAGAAAAGGAAAGAGCATTCATCTATTAATACATTTTATAAGTGCTACTTGCGTACTGTCGATTGAAATCGCAGTTCTTAGCAACAACCTATAATCTGATATGAAATCTACACCTGAAAAACTTACGCTCACATGATACTGCTTTATAAAGTAATTAACAAAATTAAATGGCTACATTAGATTTATGATTTGCTCAGTCAGAATGAGTCGCGCTTTATTTAACGGCCTTCAAGGAATATACGAACAAACATACCTAAAGATGAAAAGTAGTTTATTGCATTAATAAATGAACAATAAGACAACAACTTAATATCTTTACGGCGCCCACAGACTTGCGTGCGTGTAAAAGTATTTAATTAATAATAAATTCATGAGACATTTTGTGCGGGCGCCCAACTATGACCACTTGAAGACAATATAAGATTTGGGGCGACAAATTCTTGGTCCTATTAAGTCAATTAATAGGTTACTAGTATATGAACGAGTGCAGTCACTTTTTATTGTGTGCCGTATTATTATAATATTTCTAGTGACAGAGAGAGATGGAGTTATAGTAGCAAAAAGTGCCATCTCTTTTTAACAACGGAATGACTTTATAACTCCTGAACGTTAAACGATGGTGCCTGCAATTGATGACAAAAGAGAAATGAGAACATCGACAATTGGTATTTGATTATTGAAATTACAATTTAATGAACCATCGTATTTTATAGTTTCTCTCTGGTTAAGAGGGTCCATCGTTTATAAAAATAATAGGTGTAGATGTGTTGCCTTTCAAGCCTTAGTAACAAGTAATTAAAGGGTAGTGCATACAAGACAATGAAGGCACACCTCAAGTTAATGCGCATAAGTAGTCACCGAGACAATTGCGAATAAATTTTACTGCATGCTTTATGAATGTCGTAAACCTTCAGAATATACTCCTATTACCTGCTAACATGGAAATAAATATTTGTAATTAATGATACAGAACCCTTTTCAGGTATAATCGTAGCTAATGGTAAACATTAATACCTTTATGCTCAAAATAATCGCTTTTTATCCATAAACAGAATTTAGGCGTATGTCTACAATGAAAATATCTTTAAATGGGCGCTTTTAAATTATAAAACAAGGAACCATAAATTTTTTAAGACATCCCGAAATTCTTACCACATTTTGAGGGAATTAAAAAAATATGATGTATATCTGTACCGTATTGAACATGTTTCTGTCAAATATACGAACTGACGGATAAAAGAAAATATATAAACATGTCAACTTTGTCATACGTATGTAAAGAATATGTTAATATAACAATGTAATTCGTTGTGTTGATTGATGCCTTTTTACATGTTACATGTATTTAATTTGTTATGTTTGAGCCGTTTGACGGGTCCCTTCATTTAGTTAATGGCATGCCGACAGCATTGCTTATTTATTTTGGATAAATTATTTAATGTAAGCCAAAATTAATGTATAATTTGTCTTCTACGGACATTCTTGTGATTTGTGTGTACAGGTATTATTCCAGATAAACAGATGAAGATTAAAACATTTCTTTTATTTGTATCCAACGAAGTTAGATATATAATAAATTACTGTTACTTTGTCATGCTTATAAAAGTTGTATGACATTGCATTAATATTAGCTGTGTTTGAACCTGTTGCATTAAGGAAACACGTAATGCTTTTCACTTTCTGATAATTTGGTTCAATTTACCGTGTTGGACCAAACATAAGTAATTGGTACACTGGATAAATGTTTTCTAAGTTATTGGATAGTTGGATAGTGACATCGATCCTCCTAAAAAAGCGTTTTTATGACATTTCGAAAAGTGAATTTTATTCTCTGACTGAGAAATATATACTTTGCTTTAACATATTAATATTTATTTGGCAAGATCCGAAAGAAGTCAAGAAACAATGTAAAGCAAAAATCTCGAGTTTCTTCACAAGGCACATAAAAAATATAAATTATTTGACAAGCGACATGAAATGCAGTCGTCAAACAGAATAACGTAACGGAACGTTCTTGTGTAAACCTGTGTTATCGAGATAATTTACCGAAATAGGTTGAGCAGTTATCGAGGCTGGTTTACTAGTTATTTGATTAGATAAGTTTTATCGCAGTAATAAGTATCTATAACAGTTTCAACTAATCCCTTGAATGACGCGTGTTAGCATTGGTTTTATGTATTTTTGAATTGACCTTTGTGGTTGTAATCTACTGATGTCATCTAGATTAGGCTCGAGTTGAACATATTTGGTCACTATGTAGTAACTAGTATGTATCGTGGGAGGATGCCGTAATGGACTACATATTTCTACAATCGACGTATGAATGTATTTCATTGATGATCGATGTTGAAGACTCTTACATAGATACTAAACGAGAAGCGCCTTAAGATAACTGTTCTATTTATCATCCCTAAGGGGTTAAGTATTTATTTAAAGTAATCGTGCACTTCTAGAGACGTACTACAGAAGAAAATAACGCTTCTTGCCTCTTTCATTTATCCTCAAGTCCTAAGTACCGCTAATTATACAATACCGTAAGAAAGCACGTGAGTTGAATATATTTATTTATTGACGTAAGTTGAAGGTCTAGCAGATCGGCAATGACCTCCGATGAGACTGCTTAAAAACCAAGTATTGTGATAAAACAGTGAAATTAAACACAAGGTCCTTCACGGTAGTAAAAACCCCGGTTTTGTACAATAAAGGTTGTCAACGACTTTCGTATTCGATAATAAATCAATAGTAACATAAAATTGAAATATGTATACGAAATTTGATCGTCATTTCAAAATAAGTATCTTCGACGATGTTTCAAGCTAGTATTATATTGTTTAGATACTTATGGATATGTACAATTAATAGAAGTGCGAGACCTCGAATAGTTAGTAATATTGTGAAAAGTCTTTGCGAAAGTTTTAATATTTTTAATAATAAAATAAAACTCTTTCAATGGAATTCTGTTGGCTTTTGCTTCACAGTAGCCCAAAAGCTTTTTTTTTTTTCTTCATTTTGAAGAAATTGTATAGATAATAAAGAGTATACAAAGCTTCGCAAAGTTCAAAGTAACAAAAACTGCTTAGTATGGTAACTTCAGATAAAAACACAATAGCCAGTACTTTCTGAAAGTTCTGTAATTCTCGTGATCAAGAGCAAATAGGAAAATTATTTTGATAAAAAGGTCGTTTCAATAATCACTTATTGGTGTGATAGGCTGCAGTTGTTTATAAAAATATTATAATGTTTCGTCTACAACGATGACGTCACGAGTGAATGTACTTTATCGTGCGATGCGGACTAAGGTACGTTCAACGTCAGTGTGAATGCCTGCGACAGAATATAGGGCGAGGTCAAGGACGCTTCAAAAGTCCGCGTTTTTGGTGTAGCCACCAGTTAAAGTTCACGAAAGGAGGGCAGGATAAGAAAAACCGAAAAGTAACATTGAAACGTTGGTTACTTTTCAATTTTACTTTTCGGCTTTTCTTCTAAAACTTACTATTTTGTTTTTCGGAGATACTAATTAATTTGTTTATTTATATTCATAAGTGGAAAGAACATAGGTATGTTCAGTTGCAGTTTTGAAAACAAAATTTAAATTTCTTGGCTGAAATTGCGGTCGGAAGTCTTGCTAAATATAAAAGCTTCCGCCTGCAACGACGACATGTTATACAATATTCAAGATATTCAAAGTATATCCTGGTATAAAATAGTTGTTTATGATTCATCCTTGCCATGCACCTGTTATAATATACACGAAATCATGAATCATAGCATATCTATCGTGATTATTCGTGATCTCTCGGTATCTACACCGAAAACGTTAAGCTGTTAACGCTTATCGCAAGCATTCACACTACAAGCAACTACACATGCTAATATCTACACAACAATACATTTTATTAGTCATACGTGCAGTGGTATAGGTAATTATAATGTGCAATGTTTACCTCATCCTTGTTCAAAAAGAACTGAAAAGAAAGGAAGCACGGTTAAGGTTTCACAAGCTTCACATAGCATATCAAACTTATAATTAATTTGGGTTATAAATATTATTATTTACGCTAATTCAACGAGGCAGTGACAGTAATAAAAACTTCAATATAATTTTGCGTCATCAGATTTTTGGCGGGAAAATCTATGGTACGTCCACGACTTTTTTTAATAGAGCTCAGGCAACTTTTTATGGCTATTAAGTACAGACATGTAAACACTCGATGACCTTAACTTTAATTCCGTTTCAAGGCGATATTTCTAATACCTCCCACATAATTATGTTTATTAGGCCCTATTACTGCTACTGCCTCGTATTTCTAATTATGACATTTTCGACAACAAAATCGTTATAGCTGTATCAGTATCACTGATATTAAAACATTATCTGTTAGGCATTGATTTTCCAAAGCCGTTTAAATAATACTTACCGACGACGCGATAAGAATCGTAGATTTAGATTTCAGGTTGCTATTTTTGTGTAGTAATTTTCAGATCATTTGTCAAAAATGTCATAAACGACTAACCTTGGGATTCGGTACTAGTTATCTATTTTAACGACATCCTAATGCCATATTATATTTATGACACCCACATAATGCAACGATCCAAGTCTAATTTTATTATATCTAAGAAAGTCGTGCCTATTAATTTACTCCCGCTTAAATAAATTCGCGGCATTATTTGCTGTTTATTTTAATATCCATCTATTATAAATGTAAAAAATAGTTTATGTGACATACTTCGTACATTCTTGCCTACTTTCAAATTACGTGTTTTTAATATTTAGATACATCGAATTGAATTGATAAAACTTAGATAGCCGCGGGATTTATCATAATAAAAATATTGTGACTAACTACTAGAAACTGATTTTGATTTTATATGTAGTAATTACACACCTATTGATATCTTATCGCATGGACTATTTAACCCCATAGTTGATACCATAAAGTCGGAGTTATCGTATGTCGGGACAGGAAACACTATTTCGATACGAAGTTTTATCAATATTTTTATAACTGATTAAATATTTTCGTAACTCAGTTTTAACTTAGAATTTTTCGAACTTTTTTTTCGATTAGGTAGGTACATTGAAATTTTGATTTATTTTTCTTATACGATAATGACGTAACTAAATCGGCAGTTATTCCCAAAATACTTTAATTTGATGCACTGACTACACAACCTGTTTAAAGCACACCACACAAAACCGCCACAATCATGCAATGTTAACATATAAATACTTCAAAAATAACTTGGATAGCAATATTATAAAATAAAAATAAAAAAATGACACCCTATAAACCCCTAAAATGTTATATTATAGCAGTCTGTTAAGATTTAGGCCCATTTCCTGACATAAGGGCATAGACATTTTTATTTTATTAAAACCTTGTTTTTTCGCATTTTTACTGTAAAACCTCAGGTGTACAATCTACTTGTTATATAACTGTTTAATCATTTTTTATCATTAGTGACCCAATATTAAGCCAGATTGCTTTTACTTATCAGTTATAATTAGAATTACTTATATTTATCTAGTCTATAATTTATATTTTTTTCAGTTGAATTTACTTTATATTGTATACTGCAGAGAGGAATTAAATAATATTTATATATTCTAAATAGTGAAAGATGATAATTGGACATTTCTTAAATGTATTATTCTTTTAATTATTTTATCCATACCTGTTTATGTTTAATCTTTGAAGAGTTTTGATATGCTGCCTCTAACTTAGGATTAACTGGTGCTTTCTTTGGTCTGGTATTCTTAATTCCTAATGACTTGCCAAAGGGAGCAAACCAATATCTGAAACAAGGATAAATATTATAATTATAAATAATAATAAAGTTGGTTCTTATCTAAATTATATTTAAAGGGATTTTCCTTGAGTATAAGCATGTTTTATTAAAATGCGTTTTATTAATTGTTTTCATGTAAAAGTATTTATTTTATTTAAAAATATTATATTTTTTATAGGTTTTGTAACATATACACAATTACTATTAAATATAAATATTAAGGAACAAGGATAATAAGCAAGTGTGTTTACAATTTTTTATTATGAGACCAACAAATTCTGCTCAATTTCAAATATTCATTTATGTATTTAAATTAATTCTGTAAGTTTTAATGAAATAACAAAATATAATAAAAAGCAACAATAGAATTAACTGAAAAATAAGTTTTTATTAAAACATTAAATCACTTTGTTTACCAATATGTTGTGTTATAAGGGGATAAAATTTGGATCAACGAAAAAGTTTTATAATATCAGTGTCAAAACAATAAAAATATTGAGGAATATTTTCGGCGCACTTAAGTTTTTAAATGCCTAGCGCCTCTAAAAATATTATTAACTTCGTGAATAATATTAAAACCCTGTCCTGGACTTAGCACACACATTTCTTTCAATATTGTAATGCTGAGAGTGGAATACTTTCGCTGAAATAAAAGCGGAATCGCCAAGTGCATCATTAGACTTTATTCATCCGTGAGAAACAATGACATACATTCTGAAGTCTGGCGGCAGAAAGTAGGTTAACTTACGTCTCCAGGGTTCGCCGCAGGAATATCAGCACCAGGGCTAGGGGCAGGGGATACAGGAGGTGCGTATAGTCATTGTAAACGACCGCCTTGTCGTCTCCCGGTGCGATATCTTCCCATGTTGTATTAGGCGGCAACCACACTTCTTCACTCCAAAATTTGTCTAACAATGACCGCCACATTATATACACTATTTATTAAAAAATCACGACCGCTACCTACAACCACTAACACCGTTTTAAATTATTATTTATCACGCCATAAACACACACCCTAAAATGTTATCGACACGACCGTCCAACAGCCGTCATGACACAGATTTGATTTGATTCATTATTTCATTCTCTGCATTTCTGACTGAGTGACTGACTGAACTATATTCTGATTTATGTATTTTGTTTTTTTTTTTCTGTTTCGTGCACAGATTGCTGAATATAACATGCCAACACTCATTTACTCATATACCATGGTTGCCTATGGTTTCGTAACAAATTACGAGTAAAATAATGAACTTATTACAGTATTTAAAAATTACTGTTCGATAGATTTAAAGGTATTAACATTTATTAAGTAAAATGTATTGTAATTATTTTATATTCGAATAGAAAACCACACTTGTCAAACTGATTTACTTATCTGAAAAGGCTAATATACCATTTGATTAGAAAAAGTAAAACCAAATTGAACGAATGTTAGAGAGAGACAAAACATAACCTTGCCTGCTGATCTGAGTGATACATGTTTTGAATTTGTGTTTATTAAATTTATAATTTTGGTTACATTATGGTCGCCTCAGAGGGTACTATATATTTTATTTAATTAAGCTCAGTATTAAGTTTAATTCTACATATTCCCATATCTGTAATGTGTACATAGTACCTGTGAATAATTTACTAAGTAAATTCAATAATGTTATTTTGTCCGACGTGTGCCAACGTTCTTATGGTGGAGGAAGGTCCGGAATCTGGACTGCGGTACGCGTGTAACACTTGTCCTTACATATATAACATTAGAAGGAAAGTGTCTTCGCGCACATTCCCTAAACTAAAGGTAACTATCCATATTGCATCATCTGCCTCTCTGATTCTAAGGCTCATGTGATCGACAATAATATAATAATAATTGTAACAATTAAATCTACCTTTAAATTTCATGAAAAAACTTAGTCGACATACCAAATACAACCTTTTTATTCTGATGCTGAAATTATATTTCTGAGTTTAGTATTTCTTTATATCAAATACATTTGTTTCCTATTTCAGGAATTGGACTATATTATGGGCGGAGCTGCCGCCTGGGAGAACGTAGATTCAACTGATGCTGTGTGCCCTAAATGTGGTCATGGTAGAGCATTCTTCATGCAACTGCAAACCCGCTCAGCCGATGAGCCTATGACCACATTCTACCGCTGCTGCAACCACAAATGTGCACATAACTGGAGAGACTAATAGAAAGACTTTTACCTAAGTGTATTAATCATTTGTTTTTAATTTTAAACTTGTGTTGATGATGAGTATCTTCCAAAAGCTGAATATAATTTTTAGCTCTTTAGTTAGATATAAAGGTGCATCACCAAAAATGAAATTAGATAAAATGGCTCCAGTAATACTAAGCTCTGAAGAGACAGCTTGTTCAAAAGCTGCTGAATATTTAGGCAAAGGACATGTTATAGCTGTACCAACAGATACAATATACGGGCTTGCATGCAGCGCCAACTGCCCAGATGCAATTAAAAAGTTATATGCAATCAAGGGCAGAGATTCTGCAAAGCCAGTAGCCATTTGTGTCTCATATATATCAGATGTCAGGAAATGGGGGGAAGCTGAGCACCTTCCTGATGATCTACTACACAGCCTTTTACCAGGACCTGTAACAGTTGTGCTAGAAAAGACAAAATACCTGGACAATCCATTTCTCAACCCTACAGCCACTAAAATAGGGATCAGAATACCTAATCATAGTTTTGTGAATAGAGTTACGAGGATATTTGACAAGCCCGTAGCTCTGACAAGTGCAAACTTTAGCAATGAACCTTCTACATTATCCATTAAGGAGTTTGAACACCTCTTTGGTCATTTGGGAGCGGTTTTCGATGGAGGCGTGTTAAGTGAAGGGTTGGATCAGAACCGAATGGGGTCCACAGTAATAGACCTTTCCCAGTCAGGTTACTATAATGTCATAAGAAAAGGGATATCATATGACAGGGTAGTTAAGACTGTTGAAAGTTATGGTTTGAAGAATGTTGTTTAAGTTTTAATTTAGCCTGTGATAGATTTACGTTTGATTAAAATGTATTTATATAAGTCGTGTTATTATTTCTACTCTTTTCTTTAGTTATTTGATTGAGCCTGCCAGCCAATTCTTAACAACATTGGGTGTTAGTTCTAAAAAGCTTTGATACCTAGCCTTATTTTTTTTTTAATTGCATCTACATTATTGATAATGATGCTACGAAACCATGTAAATAAAATATTCTCACCCAATTAAAAATAAGTGCTTTTGTTCTAGTATCATTAAATAAACCAAAATAATGGCATAATACTGGTCTCGTATAGTATTTGGCTTCAGATTAACTGCCAAAACTAATAAAAAAAAGAAAACAAGATATTTATACAAAAATTAATTATATTGTTTATTTGAATTAAATAACTATACAATATAGCAAAGTAAGAGTTTTATAAGAACAGGGTTGGTTTTGTTAACTGTGTATAATATAATATCTGAAAATTGAAACAACTATTAAATTTTACTTGTTTACTCCAGAACTAATATTCATACAAGCATTTCAATCTTATAAATTAAAATTTTGCTAATTATTCATCAACAGCACACATTTAGTTTACATTTTTCCATGATAATTTTTCATTTTTTTTGTGCATTGATATTGGTTGGCAGTTATAAGATTAAGTACATAATATCATTAAATGAGAAGAGCCTATAACAAATTGAGACCTATGTTTGTTGTTAAGGAACAATAATGATTGTGGTCTTATGTAATATTTACAGGCAATAAATTAAATGAAAACTACATCACTAAATTTCATTAAGATGTGTTGAGATACCTTCAAAATAAATACACTTTTGTATCCTATCACTTATTATAAATCAATGCTTTCTAAATATTACTATTTTTCTAACATATCACTACCTACAGGTGAGCTGATTGGTTTCCTGTTTTCTGGCAGCTTTCCTTCTAGTCTCTGCCATCGACTTGGTGGCCAGACAATGTATGCTGCCTTGGCGTTGACTAAGCCTAGAGAAACAGGCCCAAAAGTGTTGCTGTCCAGGGTGTGACCAGTGTGATCACCCTCCACCCAGCAGTGGCCTTCAGGAACCTTCACATACTGCGATTTGTAACCTAGAGTATAAACTATGTCACCCTGCAGCCCAACAATGCGTTTGATTATCTTCTGGTTGGGATCTTTCGGTGACACCAGCGATATCACGTCACCTCGTCGCAGCTCATAGTCTCTGACTGCCCATCTTGAGAGGAATACATAGTCCGTGTTTTGAGAATCAGGGTTGAGCACCGGTTGCATGGATATGCCTTCGACTCTCGCCACATAGCCTATTGTGTCAAGAAAGGTTATACCGATAGGTACACCTAAAAGGACGGACCGGCATACACTTCTGAACCACATGAATATTTCAGTACGTGATTTTGGAGCAAAGATTTGTTCGACATAGTCGTTCAGAACATCGGTTTAAACTATTTATTGTGAAGTAACATTGTAAAATATTAATTTATTGTTATGAGGTAGGTAAGATGAATTTTGTGACATTTTTAACGGAGACAGAAGGTATGTCAAATTTAAATGTCAAAGAACATTTTTATTTTAATGTAGATATATTTTTAATCTGTGTGTCAGTTGACTTTTTACTTTTCTGTTTGTACTAATGTGGTTATCGAGAATATCTTCTCTGTCACGTCACGCTCATTCACTTGTGAATGACCATAGAGTACACTTTCGGTCTTTACAAATACTCAAAAAAGTGTTGATGCTTTCTATAGTAAATTACAACCAACCAAACAGAAATTTTGGACATTTTATTTGTGTGTAGCGACTATAATATCAATTGAATTAAGTTAGATAAACACATGTTTCTAACAATCGGGACCTAAAAAGTGATCTGAAAACAATCCTTGATAGATGGAAGTGTTCCGTGGTCGAGAAAAACTTACAATCTGCATAATCAGCTGTCAGTGAGATAGATCATCTGTCCCTGTAAATATAAAAGCTAAGACAATCACAACACGTTTTAGTTTGATATGTGTATATAATGAAGTAAACAATCGAGCTACGATGTGACCCTGGTTGCGCTCGCGACAGCAGCGATCTTCAAGCAGATATGGGGTAATAACCTAACAGTGGAGTGAGGCTGGTTACGGTATGGCTGGACTCCCGTGAGGGCGCACGAGTTTCAAGACCTGAGAATAGTTGAATGCAGAAATATGTCCGGCGATTACCCGTTCGCGGCAAAAATCGTGAGCCCGGTTAAGTGTAATGAAAAACCATGGGACCTGTGGGTTAGTGAAATAGGGCACCTGTCGCCACGGCCTGACGATGACGCCACGTTCACGTCGCCGGCGGCGGTGGACGCCAAGGGCAGCGCGTCCGTGCGGCGCGTGCACGACAACCACCCCTACAAGCAGGCGGACAGGCACGCGCGCTACCGCCGCGCGGGCCTCAACCGCCTCAAGTACGAGAGCATGAGCCTCCATGGACTGTTCCCTCAGATGGACAATTTGAATGCTGCAGTGTGTCATATGTGCGGTGTCATAGTGAAGTGTAGTGCGGCTTACAGACACTTGCTGGAGTCCCATACAGGGACTGAGCCTTTGCCCCCACCGCCACCGCCTGTCTCCACACACAAAAGCCGCAGCCGGCATAAAAAAGAACCACCTCCACCCCCCATCCCTGTAGATATACTCCCAGTAAAAATGGATACTTCCCCCGTGCACACCGCTACACCTCCATTATCAAGGATAGTGTTACCACCCCAACCCGATTTGCAGTACATGGACGAGGCCAGCACCTCCTCCACTGTGTCGGGGGAAGTCAAAATCAGCATGGAGTGTGGAGAGTTACCAGTTGTCAGTATACAGGATACAGAGGATCTGCCCCTCGGTGAAAATTTAACCGATGATATTTTTGCCATTATGAATTCAGAAGGGATACAAAGTGCTGATGACATCACAAATGCTGCAGACTGGAAAAATATAATCAGGGATATTGGAAATATGGGAGAGATTAATTTTCCACAAGCGTCTGATACTGTTCCAACACCAGATTTATATGGTCCAATGCACACGTCGTCACTATCAGCGTATGCGTTATCAGACTCAGATCTTTCTAACCTTCAGTTCGCGCCGAGCACCTCACCGATGATGTCGGCGGTGATGGAGCCGCCGCCACTCGCAACTCCAGCTTTAAAACCCACACCGACTCCGACCACGCCATCAACGAAGTCAAACTCTAGATCGAAAACAAGTAAAACTAAGTTTAATTTACGAGAATACGATCCGAATAAGCACTGCGGGGTAGTGACCGCAGAGAACCCCAAGCCGTGCACCAGGTCGCTCACGTGTAAGGCTCATGCGCTGTCGTTGCGGAGGACGGTGGAGGGGCGCTCCAAGCCGTTCGACACGCTGCTGGCGGAGCACCGGGCCTCGCGAGACGCGGGCGCGGCGGCGGCGGCTGCGGCGGCCGCGCCCCCGCCCGCGCCCGCGCCCCCGCACCACGCGCCCCCGCCCGCGCCCCTGCCACCCGTCCCACCCGCGCCTCCCGCGCAGCCTGTCAACCTCCCACCGCTCCTAGTCAATTCGTCGATAGACCTGAGCACCTTCAACGGCTTGTCCGCCGAACAGCAGGTGAACGATATATATGCCAGTCTGCTAAATGTGGAGGATCCTAATTCAGTGCTGCCGGACACGTCGAGTATCACGTCCCTTCTCAGTCAGCCGCTGGCGGCTGAGGCATTTCTCATGCCGGACGACGCGGAAATCCCGCCGGACGTTCCAGTCATGAGCATAGCATCTCCGGCGGAGCCGCCGTGCGTCCGGCTGGACGACAAGCCGGACGAGAGCCCGCCGCCGCTGGTGCCGGCGGACGTGTGCTGGTACTCGTCGTGCCCGCGGCCGCTCGCGCTCTGCACCTTCAACGCATCGCACGCAGGCGGTGCGATCACTCTAGGTAAAAAATTCGCTACGGTCCGAAGTAATATTAAGTCATCATTGTCGCGGTCACAGTGTAAGTCCTCTGGCAGCGCGAACAATTACTATTATAATCCTAATGCCCTGTCATTATCTAAAAGTGTACATATGAACGCTAGTAAAACGAATAAGCCCGAAGTGCGTAAACTGATAGTGACGTGTAGTGGCGGGCTGGGCGGTGGGCTGGGCGGCGGGTCGGGCGGCAAGGAGGTGCAGCAGACGCTGAGCGAGCTGTTCGGCGGCGAGGTGCGGCACGCGCTCAACGGGCACGTGGAGCGCCGGCGCGCGCCGCTCAAGCACGCGGCCGGCAAGCGCGCGCCCGCGCCCGTGCTCGACCTCGGCTTCTCCATCGACCCGCTGCTGGCCGACGAGAAGTGCTGAGCACCAATAAGCAATCACCGGTTGTGTAGTCACATAATAATTGTATATTTATTTTTCTGTAAAGAATCGAATCGGATTCGCGTATGTAAAATGTAAAATAATCACGAATTTTTCCTGAGCGGAATTTAATGTTATGATAATGTTAAATCTCATTTTTTTTTTCGTCGACAAGCGAACTAATGTTTGTATTATTTTGTATATTATTTTATAAGATTTTTTTAAATCCTTCTCCGATACGAGAGTCGGAATGTGTCAATGAAGAATTAAAAATAGATTATTACAGAATGGTTGTATTTTTTCGAAATGACATATTATTACTCATTGTTGATACTGAATTGAATACTGATAAATGGCCTAGGATTAATAATGGTTTAATGTGATGAAAATTTCCATGTAAAAATATAAATACTATTAAAATAAGTATATCCGTAATAGTAAATCGCCTCCTTTGGAAAATAAAGGCAAATACCTCAATAACTAAAATAACTTGTTTTTATTGACCAGTTCGCACCTAAAAGTTGTATATGATATGTATTAAATGTATGAATAAACTGCCGCGGGAACTGGTTTCCCATTAGTTCCTATGAGTGCTTTGGAACGTTTATATGCACTCGCCTTGTCAAGCTTATGTGAAAATGTTTTACGACTAAATAATATAGAATCTGTAGTAATGAATAAATAAGTATTCGATTCCCACGAATCAAGCGAGGACATACTAAGGTCTGTAAATAAGCAGTACATAATTGAAGTAAACATTTGAGCATGAGTTTATTCGCATTCGCATGTCCATGTAAGTGAGACAGGAGGGGCGGTCGCCACCTTGACGGTAACGATGCGTTGTTATAATGGACGTATGCGCTGCTAGCAATCAAATCAAACTCACTTACGTTGCATCCGTTCGATACGTTATTTTTAAACCAAACAATCCTGGTGTTTGATATATGAGAGATTTCAACTATCTTTTTCCGAACATAACGCTATAAGACCAGAAAATACAGTCTTTAATGACAATATAATGCCTTTTCCCTCCGTAATGAGTTTAATATTGGGTTTTCCCATTAATTTCGTATACAACGTTCACTGACCGATTAAATCTATAACGGTTTTTAGCGCCAAGATGTAACTTTCCACGTAATTAAAGTTCAAACTGTAACCGTAGTCCCACAAAACAGTGTTGTCTTTCAGATTTACTAAGTTCCTAAGAATATAATGACTACGGTCAAGGCCTATCAACTCAGTTTAAGTTTCAAAGAAATATGGAGGCCTAAGCCCATTTTAAACTTCGGTAACGTATTTTCAACACCACTGGTATTGTAGTAGTTCCAGTATAGCATTTGTTTAAAAAACTGGGTATCCTATTGCCCTTTATAATTATTTGCAATTTTACGGCAATAAGAAAAGTAGGCCGGACTAAAAAATTCAGTGTTACTGTAGTAGGTAACCATCCATTTGATATGCCATTCAAAGTTTTACCTTTCTTACATTATTCGAACACCAACTAAGTTTTACATTATTCTCTCTGATTATTATTGAATCTCAGCTGATAATACTATAATTTCTACTAACAACGAATGTTTCTTCAACCGACAGATGTAAAATATATCTACTTACTGTAATTACTGGTAACTTCAACTTACGCCCACTGTAAAGTTCCGTTTCAGTTCAAAGTTTGCGATACCTAGTTCTCAAACCGCTTAGGTTAGACCGACTTGCAGATAAAGAGGAAACTTTCTCAGTGTTCTACCGCCTGCTAATAAACCTTACATTTACATATATAAAGGATTGTGTCAAAAAACTAGATGGTTCTGATACTTTCATCATCATAATATATTAAACTTTTTAAAGTAAAGCTTATTTTGATAGGTTGTCTTTCATAATGTTATCGCCACATTTGATTTCCATTGACTTTAGTAACATCCATATAGGTTAAGTAGGTAGGCGGGATTCGAACCCGTAACCGCGCCCTTCCCACCACTGGACCAGCGAGGCAGACGAAAAACGACAAAGAAGGTAAGGTAGTAAATAACGTACGTTTGTTAATGAGATAGGTAGCTACGTATAGCCGCCATTCAATACACAATTTAATAGTTCTTGGCTCTGGTTTTCCAACACTATAATTCCATTACATTTATCATACGGCTACACGAATCATACTGATATGAAAGAGCGTTCAGTCGTTCACCGGCTTGTTAGGTGTGTAAATTACGAGGCAATTGAATGAAAATATCCATTATGTGATGTAGGTAATTGTAGCCTTTTTATTGTTTACTGAGGATATAAATCTTATTAACCTTGGACCATGTAAATACCACCTATCTTTATATAGGTACCTAACCGTTGCAGAGTAACCTTCAAAAACAATTTCGCTAGGAGTTGAAAGTACAGCACTCAGGTGGTCTACATACCCCTCCGACTTCACCCGGGAAATATAGGAAGTCCATGACCACATTCCCGGAGCATATGCATAAGCCTGGTCAACAGTAAGAGAACCTGTAGCGTAATTTGGTAATAACGCGAAAAAGGAGAGATAGTTTACTATCTCTCCTATTTCGATCCAACCTTTCAATCGGACGGCGCATAAGGGCTAGAAAGAGGGGTAACCCGTAACAGTGCCCTTCTCCTGCTGAGTTCTGCTCCCTACCTCAACTTTCCTGGTGTCCTTTACTTGGGGAAGTGTGCTGCCTTACCACAAAGCCAAGAATCTATACTTTTGGTTAGACCACCTAGAACCTAGGTACCTACCTACCTGCATAAGACAAGGAAGTCTAAAAGATAATAAATACTTAAACAATAGTTTCACACCAAATGTAGGTAAATTTGTTGCAATAGATATGTTCTAAAATATGTGATTGACGGTTGACCCATAATCCAAGTCTGAAAAGAGTTATTTATATGCCGCTAACTGTACTATCATGAACTCTTGACTCTACTTATATTGATCGAAGATACTTTTAAACCTACGACCGAATAAATAATGTAAAATGATATCGAAATAATAGAAGTTGCATACCTGATACCACTACATATAAGGTAGTGTTTAGTGTAAATCATTATCAAACTTATGCATCAGAATCATTGAACCTAGTTAGGTAACAAGCACGGAGCAGGTAATCGCATGTAGGTACTCAAATGACTTATGAATGTGGATTATTCCAATTATTTATTCCAATATTATTGCGATGCTGGAATCGAACCCGCTATCCGAGATTCTTTTGATTTACTGTTCAAAGGTAGCAATTTGTGATACGACAATTTAGGTTCCTAGCCACTTAAGTAATAAGTAGTTGACATGCAAATGAAAGTAATTAAACGCCAATGTCTCCGAAGGATGGTTAAATTGTAGAAAAATTCACGCGAACCAACCTCTTCACTGCGGAGCAAAGGAAAAACTACTCGTGTAAAGAAGATACAAATCAGGCTTGCATTAAGGGCTGATAATTTATTCAATGCAAGCTTCCTCCTCAATTTCATCCTGAACCTTAGCCAGTGATCTTATAATATAACGAGTGTGTCTGATGTTCTGCGAGAGACAGTATGCTAGAGTGTCCTCTATCCCGTGTTAATTGTATAATGTTTTATAAATAATTTATTATCGTCCAAGTGATTTAATATTTCATAATGTATTTTTTTTATTCTATGTTAATTAATGTAATTGGTTTTAAGTAATCGTTAATTAACTATAAATAAAATAAATAACTAAAATAATGCTTAAATGCCGAGGCCTGCCCGTGATTGCTCTGCTACGCCATCCAACCAATGTTCTGCTGCTGCTGTAATAAACATACACTTATCATGATGAGTTAAATGCCTTTTTGCGTTAAGTCCGCCTATGTACACTGCAGTAAATAAATAAGTAACGAATTCCATCTCATTTCCGCAACGCATGTCCAAAATAACGTAAAAAGTGGGCATCCAATAGGGTTGTAAGACAACCTATTAAGTATTTACTTTGGGGAACATCACATAGATCCCGCCCTTAGAGGATAGATAAGAAATTCCAGAGTGCGTATATCAGGGTATGAACGGAGAGCACTAGAATGAACGAGTTCATCGTAATTTTTTTAACAAAACTCAGCTCGTCGTTTAAATAAGCTATGTCAAAACCTAATATTAACACATAATAAAACCCTCCTTTTTTGACGTCGGTTAAAAAATTGGAACCATCGCTTATTTCGTATAAACGTCTGTCTTGCACGGAAACGAACTTAAATCAGTAAACGAATGATCTACACAGACAATATTTTGCAACAATCAGCACAATGAGTTTTTAGCGATATGCGCACTCTAGTTTTATATTCTTTACTCTATGATGCCGCCCAAGCAAAAGGGTAAGTCGGAATAAATCACCACGTGTAGTCGTGCGCCTACCTGCGATGTAACGCCATTTTGCTGCAACGAGATGAGATAGCTCATGAATATTTGTCGGCCCATTAAAATTAATAGGTACATCACTATTTATTAGCTTGGATAAATCGTAAATACTTGTAGATAGGTAGATGCTTGCCTCAGCTGAAGCAAGTGTGTATAAAATCGTGATGAGACTCAAAAATCTTTCGGAGAATGACAACCTTCTCTTTTTTTCAAGATGGTTAGTGAATTTGTTATTATAAGGCGTGATCAGTACATACTTGCGTGTTATTTTAGACCTGTAATCAGCTTTTCTTCCTTGTTTCACTTATTTATATAACTATTATTACAACATTTCTTTTTATTGCTTTTAGAAGGCTTGCAGACTAATAACATTAAATATGGTTATCATTCTACATATCCACATTGCTAATTACAAGCCTAAACTAACGACCTAACTCTACCCAAAGGAATAAAGAATACGAGAAAAATAGTTGCAATTAAAACGTATTGATTCTGTAATTGCGAATGCCAATGCCACGTTGTAGTGCGGGTTTGATTCCTGCGTTTTTCGTACACGCTGCTACTCTAAATAACCCAGAGGATCTTACGTGTTTATCTGATATTCATTGCCTTGCAATAAATAAATCTAATCCTGAATTTAGACAGTGAGTAGTATTCTGACATGGAATCGAACCTGCCATAATCGTCTACTCGTCATTACGACTTTCACTCATGACTCATTCTGTAAATATTTATGTTTTCCAAACATGCATAATTATTGTTATGTTTAGGTGTCATTATATAAGGAAAGGTAGATAATACATAGGATAGGCACACTACATAATAATAAACCAGTCTAAAAAAATACCACTGCTGGGCTGAGGTGTAGTACGTATAAGTACCTTGTATATGTAAGCATCATCTATTATAAATACTACTGTTGTACTCTCTTTTAGTCAGTAATTAAAGATAATCGCTCGTGAACACTTGTTTTAATAACACAACATCCCTACATGGCGACCCTGCCATTTTTGGGAGCGTTTCGTGTGACGCGATAGTAAGTTCGGTATAACGTTAATCCGAAATGAATTATTGAACAAACTCATTTAAAAAGTACAGTGACAAGTCTAAATTAAAATTATGTGTCAATCAAAAGTGGAAAAGGAGACTGTCCTTGTAAACCAGAATTCTGCAGGTTCTAATAATGCGCATGTTGAAGAATTGAAGATACACATTTCGACGATCAGTATAATCCTCATAGTAATGTGCGTTTTGCTGGGGCTTGGGGCGCTATATCTTGCATGGAAGCAGTATAGAAAATGTCACCATTCTTGGATCAGAGACCAGATCTTACAAAACAACCTTCGACGATCGTTCAGCCGTTCCAGAGCTGCGCGTGAAGAAGAACAAATTAATATCCCGATGAAGTAAAATATCTACGAAGATATCCATATTCGTCTACCTTCTGTCCGGCATAAGTTGTTTTAAAGTGAGTGTACATAAAGTGCGTTGTGCGTATTTAATAGTCCATAAAATAATACATCTCAGAAATAAAACGTCGCGAGTGTTATAAGGCAAAGACAATTGCATAAGTTATAGACGCTAAGAATAGCATTATGTGTAGTATTTACCAAATTGTGGATTAATAATTAGTGTTTCAGGTTACATCTTATTGTTATGAAGTGATCGCGTTCCAATGTATCAACTTACGCGCTGTGACCCCTACTACGGTAACGCTGGTATGAATTTAATATTTTCATATTATATTTTATAAGGGAATGGAAGACGACTTATTAGATTGTTTAAATGAACTCAAGTTAATAAGGAAATATTTAATAAAGAAAGGGAAAGCTCGATATAAAGGAAATATAATTAAAAACAAATTATGTGAAGTTGAAATAATTTATGAAAAAAGTAAGGAGTTAATTAAAATACTGTCTACAAAGCAAGGGGTAAAATCAGAATTATTAAAATCTTTATCTGTGTATAAGACTGAAATTGAGTCTTGTTATTTGCAAATTATTGATTTATGTACTGAAAGTAAGTCAGATAGCGATAGTGAAAGTAAGTTTTCTGAAGCAAGTCAAAATCCAGTATTAATCATGGAGTTCGATTTAAAAACGGCGTGTAGTTTGATTCCTGTTATGACCAATAACGAAAATAAAATCAAAAATATCATTGACTCTGTAGAAATGTATGCAGACATGTTATCGGAAACGGGGAAAAGTTTACTTATTAAATTCGTATTGAAAAGCAGATTGTCTGAGAGTGCTAAGTTGCGTATATCTAGTGATTACACATCTGTGAGCGATTTAGTCAGAGATTTACGTAATTCACTTTTGCCCAAAAAATCATTTACTGCAATACAATCGCAGTTACAAAATGCAACGCAAGACTGGCGTACAATCGACCAGTATGGTATAGAGTTAGAAAAATTATTCACTGATCTGACAATATCGCAAGCAGATGGCAATTCTCAAAATTATTCCGTACTAAAGCCAATCAACGAAAAGTTGGCAATTAAGCGATTCGCAGATGGATTGAGGGATACGCGATTAAGTACTATCATCGCTGCGCGTAATTATTGCAGTTTAAAAGACGCAATCCAGGCGGCAAAAGACGAAGAACTAACATCGGCGTCGACTTCGGTAGATGAAGATGTTATGCAGTTTTCACGACAGGGTAAAGGTAAGTCCCAAAATAACTCAAGCTTCAGAACTAATGACAGTGGAGCTTCTAACCGGCAGTACGGCCATCGAGGATACCAAAATCATCAAAATTCTAATTATTCCAGAGGTAACTTTAACCCAACCAATTTTAGAAGAGGTAATTTTAATAGAGGTAACTCACGTGGTCGATCATTTTACGGTTCTCGTGGTACAAATAATTATAGAGGTTCATCAAATAATTCAAGTCACGGACGAGGTTACCAAGCTTCGAACGAGAATCAATCGAGTAATGAAACTCATAGTAGTGGTAACAACAATCGAGTGTTTTGCACTAATGAATCTAATGAAAATGAAAGCTTAAATCCAAATACAAATGAGATGCAGTTTTTTCGATCTGAAACATAACATTTTAGCATTAAATGGCAAAGCAAAATTTTTAACGTTATATATTGGCAATAAAAAATATTTTTGGTTAATTGACACCGGAGCATCGTTGTCCATATTAAAGAGAGATGTTTTACCTAGTAATGTCACAGTAACTAGAGATGAAACGATCATAAATGGTATTGGAGGTAAAATGAAGTCATCAGGGTTTGTTGAACTTAATTTGAATCATCGCGATGACCAATCTTTTGTTGACTTTAATATCAGGCTTCATGTTTTTGATAACTTACCATTAAAGGCTGATGGAATTTTAGGTTTAGACTTTCTGTGTAATTATGCTTCAAATATCAACTTGAAGATGAATTCCATCACCCTATCTAAATATGGAATAGATTATTCATTAAAACTTAGTGATATCATAGATTACTCAGCCGAGGTGTTGCATATCCCAGCACGTAGTGAGTCTATACATTATCTACTTTTAAATATTGACTATATGGAAGATTGCGTTATCCATAGCAAGCAATTGGCGGAAAATGTCTTTCTTGCAGGATGTATAGGGAAAATACAAAATAATAGATTACCGATAAAAATTTTAAACATAAACGAACACGACGTTCATCTACCATGCTTTCAACCTGAAATATATTCGATTCATGATTATAACTTGTGCAATTTTAAACCTAACAATAATAGTTTAAAGAGGGCAAATATATTATTAGATATCTTGAAATTAAATCATTTAAATACGGATGAACGGAAATCTATCCAAAAGTTATGTGCTAAGTACTCGGATGTTTTCTTTTTACCGGGTGATAAGCTAACGACTACAAATGTTTATAAGCAATCCATAACGTTAAAACCAAATACAAGTCCCGTTTATGTCAAGCAATACCGATTGCCTTATTCTTTGAAAGATGAAGTAAATAAGCAAATTCAAAAGATGATTGATGATGATATTATAGAGGCAGCCAAGAGTGAGTGGTCCAGTCCAATTTTACTGGTGCCAAAGAAGAGTAACAATGATAACAAATGGCGACTAGTCGTTGACTACCGGAAACTTAATGATTGTATTGTAGACGATAAATTCCCTTTGCCAAGTATTACTGATATTTTGGACTCACTCTCTGGTTCTGTATATTTCTCACATTTAGATCTTAATCAAGGATATTATCAAGTAGCTTTGGATGAAAACAGTAGAGAGTACACTGCATTTACTACTAGTACTGGGCAATATCAGATGAAGAGGTTGCCCATGGGACTAAAAACAAGCCCAAGTGCTTTTAGCAGGGTTATGTCAGTTGCTATGTCTGGGTTAACTTACGATAAATGTTTTATATACCTAGATGATCTGGTTGTATTTGGAAGAAATTTAGAAGTCCATAACAAAAACTTAACAGATGTTCTGGAAAGACTTAGGAAAAGTAATTTAAAATTAAACCCAGAGAAATGTAGTTTCATGAAGAAAGAAATTCTTTATTTGGGTCATCTAGTATCAGAAAATGGAGTTTTACCTGACCCATCAAAAGTTGAAATATTACAAAATTATCCCGTACCAACTAATACAGACGAGGTGAAAAGATTTGTAGCATTCTGTAATTATTATCGGAAGTTTATTAAAAATTTTGCAGAAATAACTAATCCCTTAAATAAACTGACCAGGAAAAATGTTACATTCCTTTGGACTGATAGGTGTCAACATGCATTCGAAACATTGAAACATGCTTTAACTACCCCACCTGTATTAGATTTTCCAGACTTTTCAGATAAAAATGAATTTGTCATTCAAACAGATGCTTCAGGCACTGCTGTAGGAGCCGTCTTATGTAATAAAAATATGAAACCGGTCGCGTATGCTAGTAGACCACTTAACAAAGCTGAACTTAACTATCCAACTATTCAGAAAGAGTTAGTGGCCATTGTATGGGCTGTGAAGTATTTTAGACCCTATGTTTACGGTAAATCATTTACAATAATGACCGATCATAGGCCTTTAATATATCTATTTTCAATGAAGGACCCATCAAGCAGACTGCTTAAATTTAGACTAGCATTGGAAGAATACGATTTTAAAATTTTATACGTTAAAGGAAAGGATAATAGCGTTGCAGACGCATTATCTAGAATTAGTATAACATCAGACAGTTTAAAAGAAATGAATAATGAAGTTATGTTAGTTGTAACTAGAGCCCAGAAAAGACTTCGAGATTTAGACAAACAGTTGGATATACCTAGTTCTAGTCAACGAGACGAAACAGGGCCTGATCAACCAAAAGTAGTTGAGGTGCTAAGAATTCCAAATACGTCGGTGGAATTGACTTTTATTCAAAATGATGAATTAAACAAATTAAAGAGACAAAATCATGTAGATGAAGAAAAAGAATGTTTTATTTATAGTTGTAGTAGGAAGATATTATTTGTCAATCTTAACTTTAGGGCACAATTTACGCGAGCCGAATTTGTGACTAAGTTAGGAGACTTTTGTAGCAATGTAGGAATAAACGAGCTCTGTATTGTGAAATGTAAACAATATGAGAGTTTTATTAAAGATGTGTTAAAAGAGATAAAACATAAAACGGATTGGATCGGTCCACGTATTTATGTATTGAGAGGAGTTAAAAGAATTGATAGTGAGGAAGAACAACAATATATATTACATGACTTTCACCTACTGCCTACCGCAGGACATGCAGGCATACGTAGAATGACAAATAATATTAAAAGGAAATTTTACTGGCCGGGCTTAGACAATGATGTTAAAAAATTTGTGAATAAATGCAGTAAATGTCAGAAAATGAAGCATTGTAGATATGTCAAGGCGCCTATGGAGATAACTACAACGGCTTCACATGCGTTTGAAAAGATCTATCTTGACGTCGTAGGTCCTTTAGAAAGAGACATTGAAGGTTATCGATATATTTTGACTTTGCAATGCGAACTTACTAAGTTCGTAGAAGCATATCCTTTGGAAACCAAGGAATCCGTAAGTATAGCGAAAGCGTTAGTTAATAATTTTATTCTAAGGTTTGGAATACCAAATACCATCGCGACTGATCGTGGAACCGAATTCGTGTCTTCAATAATGGAACAGGTATGTGGAATTTTGAATATAAACAAATTAACATCAACAGCGTATCACCATCAATCCATCGGTGCGCTGGAAAATTCACACAAAAATTTGGGTACATTCTTACGAATACATTGTAACGGTCAAAAAGACACATGGAGTCAGTGGCTACCATTCTGGTGTTACAGCTTTAATAATACTGTTCATACAGAAACGAAGTACACGCCCTTTGAGTTGGTATTTGGTAGAGCTAGTGTAATACCATGTAGAGTTAGTCAATTTATTGAACCATTATATAACCCAGAAAGTTATCCTCTAGATCTTAAGTATAAGTTACAAGTAGCTCACCAAGATGCTCGTAACAATTTACTTCTAAGTAAGCATAATCGTAAAAATTGTTATGATAAATCATTGAATAATTTGTCATATAAAAATGGACAATTAATTTTAGTTAAAAATGAAATAGCTAGTAAGTTAGACCCCCAATGGGAAGGTCCATTTGTTGTTTCAAATGATTTAGGTGTTAATGTAGAAATTTCAAAAAAGAACAAACCCTGTATAATCCATAAAAATAGAACTAAACCGTTTATAACATAAAGTATTGTATTCTCCACATGTAAAAAAAAAAAAAAAAAAAAATACGTTTTTTTTTCTTTTTTTTCTCTTTCACCCCCGAGGTGAGGTGTAGTACGTATAAGTACCTTGTATATGTAAGCATCATCTATTATAAATACTACTGTTGTACTCTCTTTTAGTCAGTAATTAAAGATAATCGCTCGTGAACACTTGTTTTAATAACACAACATCCCTACAGGGCACATGCCTCTTCCCATATAGAGAAGGCACAAGCATTGATCACCACGATTGCTCTCTGCGGATTGTCGCTTTAAGATCCCAATTTTTGGAATCCAAGTCCTCACGATGTTTTCCTTCTCCGTTTGTCAGAAGTGTCTTAGAATAATTATGAGAGTACCTATAACTTTGGAAAAGCCACATTGGTACTTGTCTGGGTTCGAACCTGCAACCTTGTGCATACAAATCTGTTCACTGAACCGCTAGGCCACCACGACATCCTTCGGTACACTACATACTTCAACGGAAAAATAAACAACACAATATTTAATATTGATTTATTAATATATACTTTAATTTCACAAATCAATATATCGTTGAATTTGCCCGAACTTAAGCCAAGCAGGTTGAAAACCACAGAGTATAAATATCTATGCTTTTAAATAGCACATTCGAGCAATATAAACGTGGATATGAAGCATAGTTTAATGTACAGTAGAACGCAAGTCAATGGTAACAATGACTTACTAAAACAACCCTTACTGCATTGAAATAAGGTTGCTGTTATTGACTAAGTGTTACCATGGATGTGCGAACGACTGTATCGTAATTTACAGTTCGTTTGTAAGTCAAAAGCGTATTACAATGGATGGAAAAGCATTTAAATAATTTTAATTTCCAAGTAAATGCGGTTCAGTTCATAGTTTTGATAAATAAACGAACTGCAAAAGATGTTATTATATAAAAAGGTAATTTATTAACATTGAACTAAATAAAGAAATTACTTCTTCTTAATTCTTCCCCCTTTAGTTTTTGATTTGACGACACCTTTGAATTGTTTTGAGGTTACTGCCTTTTTCCTAGAAAAAAAACATGTATTTTAGTAAAAAGGTTTTGACCCTCTCTAGACCTTGCCGGTGAGCGCGTGGCCCTTTATCTCATATGAGACATTTGGAAGACGAAAGACGCATCAGATCCCACAGCTGGGCAAATACCTCCCCCTTTTCCCAGCAGTGGGATCTGATTTATACCACTAAAAAAGAAGAAAAATATAGCATATGTATTCTGTAAAGATGTATTTCTTTAATTGTCCCTGAAAATATAATACTACTACAAAATGATATAGTTTACTCAATAGTCAATTTGGCAATATGCCAGATCTTTCTTTTCAAGGCTCACGAAAATCGCTATAGTATTTTTGGAGACTTGTGAAATAACAAACAGACAAACATTATTATTGTGTGGAGATAGCCGTTTCTTATAATTGATATACCAAAAGACACATCTCTAGTGATGGTCGCACGACACTACTGCGCATAAGAAAGTAATATAAGACAGCAAAAAATATTTTTAGGGTTCCGTACCCGAAGGGTGTTACCGTGATTCGCTATAATATATGTATTTCTGTTGTCGCTATAACAGCAAATGAGAAAACGTTATATATTATCATGTGCTACGGAACCCTTCGTCTGCCTCCGACTCGCACTTGACCGGTTTCAATATAAATTTGTTTTGAATGTATAATTGGGCTAATTGAGTGATTAGTTAATTACTTGTACTTTCACTTTAATATTAATGAGGATTGCCTGTTTTAAAGTCAAATTTTAATTAAATAATGAATATGAGATAAGTATTAATAGATAATTACTAACTACTGTAGTAAGAATTTTAAAAGGGATTGATAGTAAGTAGAAAAGTAAATTAATAACCAAATTTTATCAGCTTCAAGTTAATGAATTGTACATATCATACCTTAGTTTCCATTTTAAAGATTATCTTTATGAAATAATTTACAATTAATACTTTAAAATGAGATGTTAAGGTAGATAGTATGTTTCCCCAAAAAATACTGGTCTTCGGCTTAATCCAAAAAGACTGGGAATAGACTCAACATAACCTGGTATGGGCAAGATTATTATATTGGCCTTTATGTATCCCACTATATAAAATATAAATACATTCAATGCTGGACAAAAGTCTCCTCCCTCAAAAAAATACTATGATGTCAAACTTATTTTTATCTAGAATAGCTTGAAGAATAACCATTGACTGGTAGAGAAATACCTTTTGCAATTAAGTCCATTCCTTACAGTGTATGAATTTGTTGTTGCCTTAATTTGATTTTTCGATTGATGTCAATCAATCATAATATTTGTGGTACAAATATGTGCCTTGAGTGGTAAAAGGATCACTATGTCCTGCTTGCCGCATCAAATAAAATGGAAATACTTTAAAAATGTGTTACCTCTTATTTAAGTTGTTCCTAGATAGCGGCAGGTAGGCGTAGGGGTCGTGTTTGCCTTGCTTCTTGATGTCGCCGCGCGCCTTCTTCGACTTGTATTCTGAGCCCACACCGGACGCAACCGATGCCGCTGAGCCGAGGGGCCTAGAATAACGACATAATAAAACACGCTGTATAGTGTTCACTCTTAGGTATAGCTGTTTATTTACGGATAACTTGAATAAAATTTATTTCTGAAATTGTTAATGCTGGTTGAAATGTCATGTGTCTACACGGGCTGGTCAGTAGATCCGAAGAATCAGCCCTCTATATGTCAACTGTCTGTAAGAAAGCTTTTTAAAACCCTATTTAAGTTTGGAAAAAGTATAAGTCTTTATTTCTACGAGTCTTAATTTCCGGTGAACCTTATCACGATCCACATAGGGAGCATTTTCCATTAACAAGTCTCACCTGTGGATGCCCTTGCCGCCCGCCTTGTACTTGGAGCCCACAGTGACGGTGGAGGCTCGGCTGCGGCCAGACTTGCCGCTCTTCAGACTTAGGATGTCGTCGTAACGACGCTTAGCGCCAGGTTTGAGCAGTTTAGATGGCTTGCTGTCTTCTTGTTCAGCATCTGTGTTGATAGAAAGCTTTATTTAATTTTACATTTTTATGACTCAAGTTAGGATAAGTTTAAACTTAAAGACGCATAATTTTGTTCTAAGCAGTAAGATGAATTACGCTCCAAAATGTGTTATCCGGTTGGTAAATGGGGCGACGCAAGTCTAAGATAGCCGACGATTTCAATATGTATCTCAACACCACAACTTACCAGTATCATCGGTATCCGTGTCGATATCGCCGCTGGGTCTCGGGTCATCATCATCATCATCACCGTCGACGTCATCACTGATGATCAGTCTGCCGTCCGGCGCGGTCTTGAAGCCGCCATCCTTCTTCTTCTGTGCCTTTACTTCTATGGCCTTCTGTTTGCGGGATGGGTCCGTGGCTAAAATAAAGTTATAATATAGAGTATTAAATATATGGATAAAGCACTTGTAGAATTTGACAAGTTTTAGAAGACCTTTCAATATAATCAATATAGTAACAGTTAATTTCTTTAATTATCTTCTTTTTGTCAATGATTAACATAAATTATATTTGACTTAAATTGCCAATACATAAGTGTTAATACAATTTTCAGCACTCTTGACAAATTCTTTCCATTTCTTAAGTCCTATTCAGATACATCTGGATTAAATCAGTTTTTATCTTCATATTTATACATTATATCTAAATCAACAAATAAGACAAGAATATGACAAGAATAAAAAACTTCTTAGTAAAATACCTGTAATCTTCCTCGAAGCAGACACATCAGCCAGATCCACAATATTATCAGGGTCATCCTGGATCCAGGCTTGAGTCTTCGCCTTCTTAGTCTTGGTCTTAGCCTTCTGTCTAGGTCTCTCCTCCTCGTCATCATCTAAGAACTCCATCTCCGAGTCAGAGTCCTTCAGGATGTCTTCTAAGGTCTTGGAGGTGCCTTTGATTTGCATGTCTGAGTCGGAATCGCCGTCGTCTTGGTCCCTGGGGAAATTACAATTTTAGTTATTTAAAGTTCATGGTATATTACGTGTTCATCACGTTTTTGTAAAAGAATCTTGTACATGTTTGAACATATTAAAAATTATACTAAATCGGTGAGTAGACCATCTTCGTTTTTCGGTCTTACACAGGACCTGTACTGCAACCTTTTTTTTCTAGCTCATGGTCTACCAGTGTACGTCCAAGATATTTGTCATGAGGAATATTTTATGAAAATTTTGATACTTTTAAATTTCTTCCCGTTTTAAATATAGGTCAAACCCAAGTAATACTTAAAAAGAGAATGATATTATGCAAGACTGTAATATTTAATTACAGTACTATTAATTTTCAGTGTACATAAAATTAATCACAAGAATAGGCGAAGTATGGAGACTGTATGTGTGTGTATGTGCAGTTTTTTTTTTACTATTATGGCTGATAAATTACTTTTATAGGCTGTGATTACTATTTAAGTGAACTAACCTCCTATTCTCCTTATTCCTCTTCTTCCTGTTATCAAACTTCCTGATATTCCGCAACCTCCGCAGCATGACCTCATCAGCGACCGGGATGAGTTTCTCCACAGTATCGGCTCCGAACTTCCTGATCATGCGCGTTAGGAAGTAGCCCACCTCCCGCCGCGAGTGACGCTTGCAGTCCTCCGGGATGCCGGACAGCGACTTGAACAGTAGAGGCAGACTGCCCGCTAGCACGTCCGTTGGTAGGACTTTTGTGTATACCTGCAATTTGAGTGTTGTTAGAATATACAAGGCTTCTGAAATTGTCCTTATTTTTTCGAATGTTAACCAGATCATTCTAAAAATATGCTGTATGATGTAAAGTAAAAAATATAAACACTATTATAACCTCTCTAAAACTCCGTAAAACTGCTTTACCTAACGTAAATAAATGGTGGTAACAATTTCAAATGCGATTCATATGGGACTACCTCTAATGGTGCGTCCACGACTGACGAACGAACATTACACGAGCAGCTCGCGAGCATGCCGCGATCGCACTATTGTCAAGTACGCCGTCTGACTGACGTGGAGTTACCCTAAGATATATCGACGAAAAAATAATATTTGAAATCTACCAACAATTTACGAAGATGTCGAGTAAAAAACATACAAATAAAAACATGGCTTCGAATTAACAAGCTTCTCTTATTATTCTTCTTCCTCTTCTCGAGTCAATGATATCTAAACTCTGTTTGACCAGAAAGTGGCCACTTGGATGGCTTTGTCGTTAGCTTCCATTAAGTCCTGGAGGGTGGCGGTGGTGGTGCAGGACGGGCAGGACAGAAGATGCGCCATGTCTTGAGTTGGAGCACCGCATTTTCTTATTGAAGTCGGTTGACGAACTCACCTTCAAGAAACTAAGACAGGCCGCTATAATCTCCCTATTGTTGTTCGTCATCTGCTCGGCCACCGTCTCCAACAGACCCTGGACTGTCTCCAAGCCCATGTCCTCGGAGTAGTTGTAGAGGGCCGACGCTATGGCGCGGAGGGTAGCGCTCACTATGCGCGTGAGTGGCGCGGTTAGGCCTGATGATAGCATGTTGATGAAGGCTTGCATACCTGGAGGGAGATTTAGAAGTTAGTTATAGTCGGGCACTTGTAACTGGTAAATCATTGTTCTTCGGTGTTAGCTAGTAAGAGACAGGCATGGCCCTTTGGAAGGATGAGGACACATCAAGAGAAAAATGCAAAAAAAAAAATAACCTTATCTACGTACTACAGATACTGGTACCGTCATTCTGTGTCATGTTTTTTCTTTTTGCTTCAGTTGTGTGGCAATTAATTGCATTAGCTAGTACACAAGAACCAGACGATATGCATATAATTTAATAAGTCCATATCATCTCACTGCTGGGAAAAACCCTTCATTATATGATAAGTATAAGGCTGATGTGGAATTAGTTCACTACTTTGAGAAGTGTATTTCTATTTTGTAAACGCCAGTTAAGAGTTTTACAAGTATCGTATTTCTTCATAAAAATATAGCTGCCATCTATTATCCCTTACCGAAACTAACTCACAACATTAGTTTCAATCACCACCCAACAGATGTCGCTACAAAACCACCATAATTCCCAAACTATATAAACCTACCTCCTTCCTGTGACTTCAGCACGTTACCGACACATGTAATAAGGTTGAACGCGCACTGTCGACACTTAGAGTTGATGTCTTTAGTACATATCACTGACTCGGCGATCGCACTCTTGAGCAGTTTGCTTTCCGCGTTCAGGAATGGTGTCGCGTTTATTAGGTGTTCTATACATCTGTGTAAATAATAATACAGAATGATTGTTTAAATATGGATTTGTATCTAAAAAGACTTTGCTTTAATTCTTATAGAGAGCTTTATTTGAGAGGAAAAGTAAAAGTGTATTTTCGCATAAATCTGATGAACATATTTCAGCAACAAAATACATATTTTAAAGGTTAAAGACATGTTCAGTAAAATTGATTTTATCTAAAGTTAAATGCATGATATGAGTTTACTTTTAATTATTGAATTACCAAATTATACTAAAAGCATTAAACTACATATTATACAAGTTAAATGTTAATACAATATTATTATGTACAAGTTATAGGTAAATATACTCAAAAAGGGCCTTTTAATTAAAAAATATAACTTCAAAAGAATAACATACCTTAATCTAGCCGCCTTACTGCTGTCCGCGGCCTTATTCAACGACGTCATCAACAACTTCTTAATCTTCTTATAATTATCCTTCAAAAACTGTTTACAACTCTCATTGTCACTCTTAAATATCTCCTCTAATATCCTGTACGCCTTCTTATGTTCCATTTCAAGGAGTTTCACCTTCTCTTTATATCGCAACTCGTTCTTCTTCTCTCCTTCTTCTTCTGTATTCTCCCTCTCCTTTTTAGATCTCTTATGTTTTTTGGGATCTTCTAAGACAGTTTCGCTGAGTGGGTAAACCCAGTCGTCGAAGAGTTTGGCTATGGTCTCGCTGTTTTGGTGTAGCACTAGTGCTCTGATGACGTTTAATATAGATTCTCTTTGGAAATGATTGTCTTTTGATCCTTCGAGTTGTTGGAGAGCGTTTGAGAATAGCTCCTCGCGGAGAGATTGGTCGGTTATGGTTAGGTATACCTAAAAAATATAAATTTAATTACATATTTTGAATAATACCTGTTTATTTCTGAAAAAAATCGTCATGACAAGTTCTATATGTACTTATAACTGAAAAAAGTTTTTTTTTTTTTTAATTTATATTGTCATTATTAATAAATTGAGATAATTAGTAGCAAATACACATTTCATAGTCTCTAACCCCAAGGGTAAGGTTAGGTAATTACGTATTAATGTATATTACAGAACCTTTAATAAATAACTAGATTTCCGTATTTTTTAACACTAGCCTACTAAAAAAGACTTTTAACCATATAACAAATAATAATAAAGTTCAATATCATTTACCTGTATAGTTTCAAGCGCCGCTAACCTCTGGCCTTCAGCACTGCTCCCCTTAGCCGGCGACATATAAATATTCAACAATATAGGCAAATAGTTCTTCGCAAACCTTCCCAATTCCAGCTTATCTTCATCATTGTCCACCGAACAACTAATTAACTTCCTCAATGCCTGCATCACGGACAATCTGAACTCAGGATTGTCCTTCAAAACACTGCCTAACACTCTAGCTACAGACTTGAAATTGTCTTTGATATCCTTTGGGTTGTTACAAAAGGATGGTAGTAAAGCCCAAAATTGATTGCAGAGTAATTCGTAAGTGTGTGATAGGGCTATATCTTTCGTTTGCGTGAGTTCTCGAGACCTTTTTCTGCAGAAAGTTGCCATTTCGAGGATTTCTGTGGCGAAGTACTTTAAGTTTGAGTGTGAGATCTTGTCTTTGAGTACGGGTAGTAGCCAAGACCGTTCTAGATTGATGGTTTCGCTGCCGTCCCTGAGTGGTATGATTCTGAGTACGAACTCTGGTCCTAGGGCTTTGATAGCGCATCCTGTAGCGTATTCTACTTCCTTGTCGTTGTCAAAGTTGTGGCTTTCGCGGCGGTCGTTTAGTTTTCTTAAGAGAGGAGCGAGGGTGTTTGCTACTTTTTCGTTGCCGATCTGTAAAATAGTTTTAAAGTGTTATTTTTGTCATTTATAAACGTATGTGTATATTTATTTACATTAACATAAGTTTTAATACCGCTATAAAGTAAATCATCCCCGTGCAAAAATATTTGAATCCAGCTAACTACTTAGATATAGCCATATTTGAGTATTCTCAAACACAACACATTTTGGAGTTTATTCATATCATACTGTCTTTTTACTTTAAGGTATAAAATAGCGACGGAAAGACCTATGCTAACCTTTCTTAAGTTAAGTTACATTAGAGATATTTGGCACCACACAAAATCTTTGCATCAATAATCAGAAACATGTCAGTAATTCTCTGATACTTAACAAAGTTACTTTCTCAAGTAATATTTACCTCAAAACACACAGCTATCGTCATGATAACATGCCTGATGGCCTGGTTGAAGGGGTTGTCGAGTCCGGTGCCGATGCTCTTGAACACAGCTTCGATGTGCACCTTGTGCTTGAGGTACACCTCGTCTGATTCCAGGGCTAGCTTCACGCAGTCTAGGAGGACGGCCTGGTGGGAGAAATAGTTAGTTCAATGACCAGAAACTTGCATAATTATTTAGGAGATTGTTGGTTTGATTATGTCAAGTTTAAGCTGAGTATTTTATAGGTCAGTATTATATAACTAAAATTAACATAACATATCATCACGCCTGTATCCCCTAATGGATAGGCAGAGGTGTACCAATGTACCACCCACAGTTCGCCGATATGTTTAGATCCCATGTAATAGGGGGCGAGCCTATTGCCACTAACCGGGTACAAATCCAAACTCCGACCTGCTGCTGAGAATTTCATAGAAAATCACAATGACATCTTGGTCGACTTGGGAATCGAAACCAAGACCTCTAGCGTAGCAGTCGCGCTTAGCGCCACTAGGCCAACGAGGCAGTCGAGCGAGGGATTATATAACTGTTACTTAAAAGAACAAATTGCATAATATGTTATTTGAAGACCCCATTTATGGGTCAGTCCCATTTCAAGACCTACAAAACTTAAAATCTAGAACACAGTAAGGGTTTTTTGTGAAACATATTTTTACCTTATTCTATTGATTGATAAGATGCTTAGAATTAAAATAAACTACCTTCAAAGCATTAGTAGATGCGGAGTTGATGTCGGCGACGTCTGAGAGCCACAGCTCGCTCACACAGATGTTGACGAAGGTAGGCAGGTTGGGCAGGCACAGGTTCAAGTCCAGACTACGGAATAATACAATTTCTTAATGTTATAACAAAATAAAGTTATAACATTAAGTGTAAAACTGTGGTCCCTAAACATTGCAAATATTACAAAAAAATATGACTTTTTATTTAAATTGATCCTATTGTATTTATTTATTCTAAAGCTTATGATCACAATGAGTTAAACTCTAAATTAAAAAAGCTAGTACAAAATTCTTACTCCTGGTAAAAAGACAAAAATAACACAATCTCGGTTTGGTTACACCTGACATAGGTGATCATATGCTAGACATCTGTAACTTCTATTGTACGAATATACTCAAGAAAACCGTTGAAGTTACACTTACTTGGCTAACGTAGCATACGCCTGCTGCAGTACCGCCGCCCAGGCCAGCACCTGCCCCGTGTCATTGGCGGGAGGTCGCGCCGCCATCAGCGCCCGCGTCAGCTGCACCGCTAGTGACGCCGTCATGTTGCTGCTGTCTCTGGCGCTAGAGAACAGCGCGTGCAGAGTGTGGAGGCAACACGTCTTAATGTACACGTTGTTGTGCGTCATCAGAGACAGGATAGCCTCGCAGATCGACTGCGGAACACATACAAACAACGAGGTTGCATTTGAAACTATAGAGTTAGCCTATCAGAGTTTAAACCGTAAGCACTAGTGTGAACAAGTGTTGTCTTGAATTATGCATGAAGATGGAGCTTGCCGTTTTAAAAAATGTATCTAAAACACTAATATTATCCTAATAATGTCAAAACCATCGATATTTTCATATATAAGTTTCTCGTTGCGCGAAAATTAACTTAAATGAGAAACAAAATGTACTAGGATCAGACTAAAAACTGCTCTCGCTTGGCACAAGGGGAACCTAGCGATAGTAGCAGTCTATGCATATCATACGTCGATGCATACAAATGATGCTTATGTCATAGCATATAGATACTTGTGCAGTAAGACACAGCCAGCGACGCCGTCATGTTGCTGCTGTCTCTAGCGCTAGAGAACGACGCGTGTAGAGAGAAGTCGGTGAATATTAGACAGAGATAATTTTATTTACACATTATTTGTTAGCTTATAATATGTTACCTTTATAAAATCCTTGCTGAAGACTGGCAGCACATCTCTGAGCATGGTGAGAGTGTGCAGCACTGTCCGATGTCCCGCTAACAAGGCTTCTGCTTTGATCTGTGATAGGCAGTACTCCGCCACGCGGTTGGAACCAGGGTGGACTTTTGGTACCTTAACAATATAGTAAGATAAATTAACTTTTGTCTAACTAGCCCTAAATAAAATAAATTATAATATCTGTTTTTAGCTAATACTTAAGTCTGTACTGTAAATATGGCAAATAAGGTGATATTATTTATAATATGAGTCTTCCGAGTTTTTGAAAGGCTTGTAGATATGTTTTCTGTGATCTTTAACCTTTCGCATACCTTAAGATACACAGTTCGACATAAGAAAAAAAATGAAAAAGTGTTTTAAGTTGGACAGTTACACTTAAGGTCAGAAGACATTTGGAGCATTTTTTTCTTATGTCGAATTGTTTTGTTTGAGACAAGCGAAAGGTTAATGAATTTGGATAAGTATTTTTCAATAAAAATAAACAATAACAGCATTCCACTTCTAGTTTCCAATGATATTTGTTTTAAGTAGATAGAATTACTAGGAACATTGAATTGGGTATGTCTGCCTATAATTTTGTTAAAATATTCATCTTACTTTATTCTGCTTTTGATCATCAGCAGGTATCATGAAGCAGCTACCACGTAAGACAGAAGTCACTGCATGTTGAGCTGCTTTTCGCACCTAAAACAAATAAAAATCATTTAATTTAAAGATCAACATATATTTTAAACTTTATATCCATACACATAAGGCAGTATTTATTAAACAATTTATGTGTATTGTGCACTTACATAACACTAAACAGCATTAAATGACACATCAAAATACAAACATGCTTAATATCAAAATTAAATTAAATCAGAATCATTTATTTGCTAATGTGATCATCTTACCTTTGGCTTAGAATGTAGTGTAAAAGCCAGAATAGATTCAAAAACTCTCATTGTTGACGAATCACCCCACAAGGCATACTCCTGTGCCCTTAGCAACACAGACAGACACCCTATAGCACCTCTCAATAGGGTCCCATTCTCACTCTGTTCGTTCTTGATCAGAATATCTGTGAATATTGTGGCCGAGTCTGAGAATTGTTTTCTTAAGACGGCCTGAGGTACTGCCTTTATACCCATGGATAGTAGAGTCAGTGTTGCTACGAGATTGTCTTCTACTTCTGCTGCTTTTAGGGCTTCCATCTAAAGAGGACATACATAGTTAGAAAGATATAAGAGTGTTTATCAGTTATATGGATACCATTGTATGGGCTCTGCCTAGTTAGCAATGAGATGACCATGTGTGAGTTGTCACAGGATATTACTACTGCTCCACCAGTATTTTTTTTTTATATTTTTCTTGCAATTCTCACCACATTTATGTGAAACAAATTACATTATAGATTAATTATATTTGTTTAAAAAATAAAAATACCTTAATAATACAGTAAAATGAAGGTGTTTTTATTATGTTCCATATTCTACTCATAATGTTTAATATTTAGTGATAATTATTATAAATTAAGATCAATAAACTCACTAGTGCAGCAAAGTACTCAGTAGTGGTCTCCTTGCCTCCCTGCTCCTTTATAACTTCAGTGACAGCAGCCAACACCGCCAGCATCTCCTTATGCAATGCATTGTTTGAGTCAAATTTATTTAGTAACCTAGAGAAAATACATAAAAATAAATTAAGTTTTAAGTCGTTTTTAGCAAAATTAATCCATTGCTGGATAATATGCATAGCATTTTGTAATTGTTATTAGATATTTAAATTATTCTGCAATTACTGATTTCCCTAAATCTTTTCTTGATATATTTATTCATAGTATTTCATTATTACCTTTATGAAGCAATATTACATATATATTTTGAGGATTTGATGGCCATTTGTGAGAATTATAAAAATATATCATAGTTTTAGATGTTGTTGATATATTAAATATACTTACTTGCTAAAACTTAAATTGGAGCATTGACTCCAATCGGAAGCAAATGTCTGAAAGGTTTTATAAGTGCTTGATCTCATGGAGCCCGAGTATTCACTTTCTGAGGCATCATCAGTACTCTTCATGGACATATTCTCCAGTTCCTTAGCAATTAAAAGCTCATTCTCTGCCTCAGACTTGTTTTTTGTAGAAGCATGACCATATGTCATCATGGCATCGTGTTTTAACACTGCCTGCTGTGTTAGGCCAGTGCTACCTGTGGATTTAAGAGGTTTTTACTGTGATAAAGGTGATAGGGTGGTCAGAAATGTAGTAAAATATTAATTAGTTCTATAATAAATCTTATTTTGTTTTGTTATTGTTTGTAGGTTAGAGATTTTATATGTCATACTATAATAATAGACTTGAAAGGTGATTAAACATGTTGCGGTTATTAATATTTAAGGGATGGTTATTAAATAATTTTTATATAAAAAATGTGTGTATACCTAGATTTTCTTGAAAGAAACGGGACTTTGCCATATCCCGGTACTTCTGGATTTTTGGGTTGGAATTCGATGACTGACCCTTCTGCCATCTCTTCCCCTTACTTTTTCCTTTTAGTTTTGATCTAAATTTCCCCATTTTTCTTATTTCATAACACGAGTTTCCAATCTATAAACACCGCACGTGGTGAGAGAACAACTATTTGGTATGAAGTTAGCAACGGATTGTCAAATAATTTATGTCAATAATGACATACTTACAGGGTAGCCAACCTGAAGACATAAGTACAGATTACATAAAAGCTTCAAGGGTATGACGAAAGTCCTAAAAGAAATCTAAAACTTATTGGTCATGTTTTTCAATCGTTTTATTGTTAAATCCTAAAATTGCAATGAAATGAGTCTCTTAGTTCTAGCTACAAACCACGCAACATTTGTTAATGCTTGTTCCCAAATAATTTTGTGCCCTACATTTACTGCGTTCCCATTCAAGCATATCGCATTTAATTACGGCAACAAAAACAATAAACATAGAACAACAAAACATTCAGCGTAACGGAACGCAGTTCTAATAATTTTTCTTCATTCACCTTCGCTCGCTTTACTTGTTTCATTGACGTTTTTCTTGTTTGTAAATAATAATTGCTGGAAATAGTACGCAATGTGAAATTGTACGCATTCCTCGTTCCATTGCACATTACGTAAACGTTAAACATCGTTTTGTAATCGAATTAACATCGTAAGAAATATCCTAACCTATTGTGTGTCTTGTTCTAATGAGGTGTTAAAGCTATGATAGGATATAATGCCTCAATTTAGAAGAAAAAAGGCGTCAAAATCGTTCCCAGTTAAAGTGTGTACTCTAGACGCTGAATTGGAGTTTAACCTTGAGGTGAGAATTTTGACAAATGTTGTTATATTACGTATAACAAGAAGATTACAATGTTGTTGTTTATTGTTGAATTTCGATGTCTGGCGCGATCTGTGGTGGCTCGCAGTGGGTCGAGAGTGACTCACTAACCCTCAGAGCACTCGTAAATTACCTTAATAATACGCTGTAGTGATAATTGAGGCCTTGTTTAGTCATAATTTTCTATTTTAGTTCTGTTTAGCTGACGGATCGCGATACAGATTCGATTCTCGAGTCGTAACTAATTCGTCATGCTTGTTCATTTAGTATAAAATTCTGTTAGTTGTTAATACTTACAGACTCAAGAATGTTATAAATATGTAAATAATTGATTTAGTATTCAGTACCTAAAAGCATTGTTAATTTGTCTTGCATTTAATTATTTTGAATGTGAACTTGGTATTTGTGTGTTGTTGATTTTAATTAATATTTTTTAATTGCTATATTTACTATTTTAACCCATATATCACAAAAGTACCTAGCATATCTAAATTAGGCAATTTTTGTATAAATACAATTGTGGTTATTGTTGACTAATCTATTGGTTATGAAAAAACGATGTTTCTTTACCATCTATAGCTTTTCACAAAAGCTTAACATTTATATCACAGAATGGCTTCAGTATACATAATTACATATTACTACAAACTTGCAGATGCTAGCAGGTATATAAGCATACATATAAGTCACAGGATGACCAATGACTTATTAGATGTTTGACATTATTTATTATTAATGTTTAGTTGATAACAAGTGAACTCTTGGACACTGATAACTGGTACACATATGCTATATATTGGTATACACACTATACACAAGCCAGTAGCATATTGGTATAAAATTAGAAGGTTTCTTTGCAACCACACTGCATGTAAGTCAGAAAATATTTCAGTATTAAAGTGAACATCTTTTGTGTCTAAAGTTTATTGTCTTCTACATCAGTTTTTTTATGTTAAGGTCAAGGCCTTTGGGAATGTTTCGTAAATAAGGAAATCTTATTGTAATCATCATACAATTAAGGAAACAATCCATCTATTTGATTTACGTCTAGACACTGGCACTTGCATAGCTCCAAAATTTAATAACAGCGAATAGTCTTAGTCACATTATGTATTATGTATAACATTATTCAATCAGGTAGACAATAATATATCCCTCTAAGTCTGCATGTAACTAGCAACAATATGCAGTCAATGAAAACAATATGAGAATTAATGCTAATGCCTATGAATCATACAGCACATACATATTTGTAGCATGTATGAGTAGTATGACTTGTATGAGATTATTACATACACAAACAATCCTTGTGAAGATATGTATAGAATATTAATGGCTATCAAGCTATTTATATCTGTAACTATCCAATTAGGTGCACATTTATGCAGTATTACTTGTTCTGAATATCTCAGTATGAGCGACTGCAGTTAGTCAGATATATTAGTATGTACTGTGGGAATTAGGATTTTATTATCTCTTGAGTTCATTGCCTTAGGATTATGCTCAATGTGTTGCAAGGGAAACCTTGGAATTTGTCAATGTGCATGATTAAAAAAGCGTTGTTTAAAACACAGTACATAAAAGTTCAGCAATCAAAAATCCTAAAATATAATATACAGTTGTAATAATCTAAATCTAACTTTTTGACGCATGTTAGGTTTATTTATTTATATAAGATTTAATTTTAGTATAGTTGTAAGTGTTTGTTTGTTGTATTAGATTTAAGTATTGAATCTAAATATATCTCTTCATAAGGGCCATACCCAAATAATTTTTAGAAACTTTCTTTACACCACATTACTGTTCTTGTTTCCAGTGGCGAGCTACAGGAAGAGATCTGTTTGACTTAGTATGCAGGACTATAGGGCTGAGAGAAACATGGTTCTTTGGTCTGCAGTTCGAAGACACAAAACACTTTATAAGCTGGCTGAAGTTGGATAAGAGAGGTAGGATTGATAGTTATTCTATGATTTATTTTTTGTTATAATATTAATAAAGTAGAAAAAAAATATGAGTGCAATAATTTATTCAACAAATTAACAGTATGTGGTAGGCATTTGCCCGGCAATTAGAATAAAATATAAATTATTGGAATGCAGTCTCATTACATAAGTAGTAGTAATTATATAATGAAATTTATTGTAAGATATTTTATCAAGATAATGCAATGCATACCTTTCTCTTTTGATAATACTTACAATGTTAACAAATTACGGAATTGAGATAAGGTGTTGTTTATTTACAAAGTAAATATTAACTTATAAAGTTACGTAAGTTATCGCATCGAAAAAATGTTGTGTGTAACTAAAGAATTTAATTAGTTCATAAAATTGAATTAGTCCAAGATGTTGATTCATAGCTTAAATTCATCTAATTTTTAAAAGCTGTTCAGTTAATAGCAAAAAATTACACATATGCATATAGTAACATTTTAAGCTCTTTCTCAAATACAACAGTTCTGACTCGTAAAATAAGTAACAATTTACTTAAGGGATTCAAGTGTGTAAATTTCATTATATCAAAATTTAATATCAAAGTAACTTTTGCTATAGAAATGCTGCCAGATAGAAATAAAAACCCTGGCTTACATACCATATACAGAGTGTTACAGAAAGGTTATATCTATCTATACAAAAGGGGTGAAGAGTACATCTGGGATAGATTCAGTAAACAAAATTTCAGCTTAAAATTATATATCAACATCCAATATTCCGATCAATTATTTAATACTAACAATTCTCTCCACTTGCCCGGTTAGTGGCAATAGGCTCGCCCCCTATTACATAGGACCTAAACATATCGGCGAACTGTGGGTGTACATTGGTACGCCTCTGCCTACCCCTTCGGGGATACAGGCGTGATGATATGTTATGTTATGTTAATTCTCTCCACTTCATTCCACAGTGCAAGACCAATGCGTCTCCCAGATGCCGGGCACGCCATTCATGTTGCTCTGCAAGCTGTACCCGGAGGACGTGGCGGAGGAGCTGATCCAGGAGGTGACGCAGCACCTGCTGTTCCTGCAGGTGAAGCAGGCCATCCTCAGCATGGACATCTACTGCCCGCCCGAGGCCTCCGTGCTGCTCGCCAGCTACGCCGTGCAGGCTAAGGTCGGTTATGTAAGATAGAACTTTCTTACTATCATGTTGGGTTGGGGGAATGGATCTTAGCTTCGTAGTTCACTAGACTAGAGAGATTTCCACAGTTTAACGCTACTCGAATCGTTAAAGTGATAATACTAACTCTCAAACTATCGCTCTGCATGTGTATAGTAATTAGGCAGACTGCTTGCGACCACGGCCGGTGTATTGCTCAAGTGCTCTAAACGACACCTGGTTTCCGAAAAGCTGATCAACTGAATCTGTTGTCAAATCATCTGATCACGACTTGATTGCTTCAAATTAGATCAGAAGATTAACAACCAATTACAGCGCTTAACATAACGTTTGTCATCCGATTAATTAATTTTTGTGTTGATCAACCTTTCGGATATGTGGCTAAGTTACTTATTAGTACATGAAATTTGTATGTATTAGAGCTGTTATTATCATTGTTAACGATTGTAATAATAATGTCACTTGTTTAAGGGGGTACTAGTTAGCAAGTATTTGCTATCCAGAGTTTGCAGTAAAATAACTATAAACTTAAAGTTATGGAAAACCACAGTTAATTTTAGTAATTTGTTGATAATTTTCACAAATTACAAGCAATGGAGTGGGCTCGTTTGATATATCGGCCGATTACGTATATAAAAATAACCAATGATATTGGTATCACGACATTCTCAACCTCTACTTATAAATAACTTTACTTCAAATGACACAAAATCATCAACTTATAAATAGTTTTACCTAATGACCTTATTTCGATATTTTAATTCATGCATACAAAATACTAATGAATAATCAACTATGTCTTATACGGTATTTACTGTTAGTACCTATATAATATTATAACTGTGTAAACGTAAAGACCTTTGGACTTGAATTTGGCTCGCCGTCCCATCGGACTATGTGAGTGAAGGTATATCTACTGCACAGATAGTTGTTAAGAGAAGCTACGGGTTGACGGATTAATGAGATACTCTGTCATTTGAAAGGCTTGTGTCGGGATATAGTTCCAACAAGCAGGCCTTGTTGAGAACTTAAGTGGAATTTGGCTTCTACTAATTAAATAAATTGTCACTATAACTAAACCTGAAAAGATTGGAAGAACAGACATGATCGCCTTATACGGGTAACGCGTATATGGATGTATCCGTATGTCTGTTTGTGGCATTGTCGTTCCTAAAGAAATTAACCCTTTCCGATGTTTTTTTTAATCTAAAATTATTCAAACGGTTCTTCGCTATAATTTAAACTCTTTTTCTGAACTTGACAATTAGTTTAGTCTGTGGTTTTTATTTATTTATTAAATACTTTTTGCCCACTAGTAGTACAATGGCGGACTTAACGCCTTAGGCGTTCTCTACCAGTCTACCTTTGGGTGGATTTTGTTTTTTCTTGTCTGTTTAAATTGTTTAACAAATTAGATGGTATATAATATGTATGATACAGTACGGCGACTACGACGAGAGCGCGTACAAGCCGGGCATGCTGGCCAGCGAGGACCTGCTGCCGCAGCGCGTCATCGACCAGTACCAGATGACGCCGGAGATGTGGGAGGACCGCATCAAGATATGGTGAGCGTGATACTCTGGTCCTTATGGCAGGTATAGTAGGATTCAAACTGGGTGACTCACTTAAGAAACGCCTGAGCTAGCGAAATGCGGAGCGAGGTGCTGGGCTAAGTGTATAGCACTTTGCAGCAGCCAAGCTGTTTGAATATGCATATTATATGCAGCAGTATAATAATGTAATATTGATGTTACGTAGGATTAGGGTACGACGCGACTGTCATAAAAACCCTAGGCAAAAGCCATACAAAAAAAAAACACTTTACATATTCCCCCTTTCATTTTAACACTTCGTAGTACACAAAACGTAGTATAATGTCGTTCATCTCCTATGCGCCTGGGACATGGGGCATATTTTCCTTATCTTTTTTGAGGTCCATAACTCCTGGTAATAGGAGGATGATTTTATTAATCTGATATGCTCAAATAATATCTCGACTTGGTAACTATATAATTTATTTTCTGCTTACAGGTATGCCGACCATAAAGGCATGTCGCGAGATGAGGCTGAGATGGAATACCTGAAGATAGCACAGGATCTAGATATGTACGGAGTCAACTATTTCGCCATCAAAGTAGGTTCACTTGCTTATAAATGTAGACCTTAAAAATGGTACTCAAAACATGTGGTAAAGGAAATCACATTGGTTGAATCAACCCTGCTCGAAATCGATCGGTTAAATCAATCATATAATATAGAACATGGTAACAAAAACAATAATTGTCTAAACTCATTTATACAACACCAATCTCGGTGCTCATTTATACAACACCAAGCTGTGACCGTAAAATTAACAATTAAAAATTTAAAAGCATATTTGAACAGTCGTAAAAGCGGTGCCAAGAAAATCAGCCTTATTTATTCAACAGTTTAAAATATATATATTTTTTCCAGAACAAAAAAGATACAGAGCTATACCTCGGAGTGACAGCCCTAGGCCTCAACATCTACGAGAAGGACAACAAGCTGACTCCGAAGACGACCTTCCCGTGGTCCGAGATCAAGCACATATCGTTTGATGATAAGAAGTTCGTTATCAAGTTTGTGGAGAAGACCACTAATAACTTCATCTTCTTCTCGCCTAAAGGAATGAATAAATTGGTAAGTTGTATAAGAGTTATATGTAAAGTAACATGTTTTGGGAAAAGGAATTGTAATGCTTAGGTATAAGGTTCAGTTTGCGGTACAAATTCATATTTTCTACGACTCGTTTAATAGTACTTAACAGTCGAAAATGAGCTTTATTTACAGGTGGTTAAGGTTGATGTTTGTTTCAGTTGAAATAACATTAAACAATAAAGTAAAAACATACTGCAAATCAAAAATCAGCTGAAGCAAGTGACTTCGTTGCCAATAAATGTGTTTGTACTTTTAGATATTGGACCTATGTATCGGCAACCATGATCTGTATATGAGGAGGCGGAAACCTGATACAATGGAGGTGCAACAAATGAAGGCACAAGCGAAAGAAGAGAAACAGGTATCTATCATTTCAAAATGAACTTAATTTTAATGTGGATAAGGTTTATAATTAGTATTACCTGGTGTAAATTTTGAGATTTGTCTATCAACTTTCTTATTTATAAACATGTTGATCGTGATTCAGGATCATGTTAAACGTTTTGATTACAAGCGAGACTAACTTTTCGAATCAACGTTCTGACGTCGCGTAAAACTAAGCTATCAAATAATAATTTATTTATTTTGTAATTCGTTAACTCAAATCGATAAAATTAATTAGCCAAAATTGTATTAAACGGGCACATAGTCACACATGCTGCTCGGTTTGTTTCCACCCGCCTGCGAGAATTGCTTTTGTGTCCAAACGCACCACTCTGTTCTCAATTGGCGCGGGGCGCGTCGCGTATTGTCGGTCGCTTGGCGCGGGGGCGGACGGATGCGTGGTGGGGAGTTCGGCCACCCACACTCAACTGACGTTGCGTTAGCGCGTCAGGTGTGGGGGGTGGATGTCTCATTGCGTGTTTGTTTGTTCTGACGTCGCGCGGCCGATGGTGCGCGGTGCGTTTCCGCCGGATATGAAGCGACCCTTAGGGTGTCTATCTTTTGTATTTTGTCTGTGACGTTCGATAAGTGCTACTGTGTAGCCTATATTGAATAAAGAATATTTGAATTCAATCGTCAGTTTGTGCTGCTATTTCTCTTCACCAATTTTAATTGGCTTCTAATTTGGTATGTTTGTGTTATAGCGTCGTCAGATCGAGCGCAACAAGCTGGCGCGCGAGAAGCAGCTGCGCGAGGCGGCGGAGCGCGAGCGGCAGGCCATGGAGCAGCGGCTGCGGCAGTACCAGGAGGAGATACGACTCGCTAACGACGCGCTGGTCGGTATTCATTATGTTATAGCGTCGTCAGATCGAGCGCAACAAGCTGGCGCGCGAGAAGCAGCTGCGCGAGGCGGCGGAGCGCGAGCGGCAGGCCATGGAGCAGCGGCTGCGGCAGTACCAGGAGGAGATACGACTCGCTAACGACGCGCTGGTCGGTATTCATTATGTTATAGCGTCGTCAGATCGAGCGCAACAAGCTGGCGCGCGAGAAGCAGCTGCGCGAGGCGGCGGAGCGCGAGCGGCAGGCCATGGAGCAGCGGCTGCGGCAGTACCAGGAGGAGATACGACTCGCTAACGACGCGCTGGTCGGTATTCATTATGTTATAGCGTCGTCAGATCGAGCGCAACAAGCTGGCGCGCGAGAAGCAGCTGCGCGAGGCGGCGGAGCGCGAGCGGCAGGCCATGGAGCAGCGGCTGCGGCAGTACCAGGAGGAGATACGACTCGCTAACGACGCGCTGGTCGGTATTCATTATGTTATAGCGTCGTCAGATCGAGCGCAACAAGCTGGCGCGCGAGAAGCAGCTGCGCGAGGCGGCGGAGCGCGAGCGGCAGGCCATGGAGCAGCGGCTGCGGCAGTACCAGGAGGAGATACGACTCGCTAACGACGCGCTGGTCGGTATTCATTATGTTATAGCGTCGTCAGATCGAGCGCAACAAGCTGGCGCGCGAGAAGCAGCTGCGCGAGGCGGCGGAGCGCGAGCGGCAGGCCATGGAGCAGCGGCTGCGGCAGTACCAGGAGGAGATACGACTCGCTAACGACGCGCTGGTCGGTATTCATTATGTTATAGCGTCGTCAGATCGAGCGCAACAAGCTGGCGCGCGAGAAGCAGCTGCGCGAGGCGGCGGAGCGCGAGCGGCAGGCCATGGAGCAGCGGCTGCGGCAGTACCAGGAGGAGATACGACTCGCTAACGACGCGCTGGTCGGTATTCATTATGTTATAGCGTCGTCAGATCGAGCGCAACAAGCTGGCGCGCGAGAAGCAGCTGCGCGAGGCGGCGGAGCGCGAGCGGCAGGCCATGGAGCAGCGGCTGCGGCAGTACCAGGAGGAGATACGACTCGCTAACGACGCGCTGGTCGGTATTCATTATGTTATAGCGTCGTCAGATCGAGCGCAACAAGCTGGCGCGCGAGAAGCAGCTGCGCGAGGCGGCGGAGCGCGAGCGGCAGGCCATGGAGCAGCGGCTGCGGCAGTACCAGGAGGAGATACGACTCGCTAACGACGCGCTGGTCGGTATTCATTATGTTATAGCGTCGTCAGATCGAGCGCAACAAGCTGGCGCGCGAGAAGCAGCTGCGCGAGGCGGCGGAGCGCGAGCGGCAGGCCATGGAGCAGCGGCTGCGGCAGTACCAGGAGGAGATACGACTCGCTAACGACGTGCTGGTCGGTATTCATTATGTTATAGCGTCGTCAGATCGAGCGCAACAAGCTGGCGCGCGAGAAGCAGCTGCGCGAGGCGGCGGAGCGCGAGCGGCAGGCCATGGAGCAGCGGCTGCGGCAGTACCAGGAGGAGATACGACTCGCTAACGACGCGCTGGTCGGTATTCATTATGTTATAGCGTCGTCAGATCGAGCGCAACAAGCTGGCGCGCGAGAAGCAGCTGCGCGAGGCGGCGGAGCGCGAGCGGCAGGCCATGGAGCAGCGGCTGCGGCAGTACCAGGAGGAGATACGACTCGCTAACGACGCGCTGGTCGGTATTCATTATGTTATAGCGTCGTCAGATCGAGCGCAACAAGCTGGCGCGCGAGAAGCAGCTGCGCGAGGCGGCGGAGCGCGAGCGGCAGGCCATGGAGCAGCGGCTGCGGCAGTACCAGGAGGAGATACGACTCGCTAACGACGCGCTGGTCGGTATTCATTATGTTATAGCGTCGTCAGATCGAGCGCAACAAGCTGGCGCGCGAGAAGCAGCTGCGCGAGGCGGCGGAGCGCGAGCGGCAGGCCATGGAGCAGCGGCTGCGGCAGTACCAGGAGGAGATACGACTCGCTAACGACGCGCTGGTCGGTATTCATTATGTTATAGCGTCGTCAGATCGAGCGCAACAAGCTGGCGCGCGAGAAGCAGCTGCGCGAGGCGGCGGAGCGCGAGCGGCAGGCCATGGAGCAGCGGCTGCGGCAGTACCAGGAGGAGATACGACTCGCTAACGACGCGCTGGTCGGTATTCATTATGTTATAGCGTCGTCAGATCGAGCGCAACAAGCTGGCGCGCGAGAAGCAGCTGCGCGAGGCGGCGGAGCGCGAGCGGCAGGCCATGGAGCAGCGGCTGCGGCAGTACCAGGAGGAGATACGACTCGCTAACGACGCGCTGGTCGGTATTCATTATGTTATAGCGTCGTCAGATCGAGCGCAACAAGCTGGCGCGCGAGAAGCAGCTGCGCGAGGCGGCGGAGCGCGAGCGGCAGGCCATGGAGCAGCGGCTGCGGCAGTACCAGGAGGAGATACGACTCGCTAACGACGCGCTGGTCGGTATTCATTATGTTATAGCGTCGTCAGATCGAGCGCAACAAGCTGGCGCGCGAGAAGCAGCTGCGCGAGGCGGCGGAGCGCGAGCGGCAGGCCATGGAGCAGCGGCTGCGGCAGTACCAGGAGGAGATACGACTCGCTAACGACGCGCTGGTCGGTATTCATTATGTTATAGCGTCGTCAGATCGAGCGCAACAAGCTGGCGCGCGAGAAGCAGCTGCGCGAGGCGGCGGAGCGCGAGCGGCAGGCCATGGAGCAGCGGCTGCGGCAGTACCAGGAGGAGATACGACTCGCTAACGACGCGCTGGTCGGTATTCATTATGTTATAGCGTCGTCAGATCGAGCGCAACAAGCTGGCGCGCGAGAAGCAGCTGCGCGAGGCGGCGGAGCGCGAGCGGCAGGCCATGGAGCAGCGGCTGCGGCAGTACCAGGAGGAGATACGACTCGCTAACGACGCGCTGGTCAGATATATTGATAAATAATTACGAAAGGAATATAATTTATCGTCTATTATTATATGTTTTAAGGCTGTCTAGCCTTGAAACATATAATACCACATAGATACACACGTAAAAGTTATAGCACCCCGGAAGCTAAGTAATGTCACCCGTGCAAAATCCCTTAAAAAGATTAAATTAATAAGTGTTTTCTTACTTCTCAGCGTCGTTCGGAAGAGACGGCGGAACTGCTAGCGGAAAAGGGCAGAGTAGCAGAAGAAGAAGCTTCTCTCCTGGCGCAGAAGGCGGCCGATGCCGAGCGCGAGAACGCTAGGTTACGGCTGTCCGCTATCAAGACTGAGGAGGAGAAGGTATATAATATAAAAGCAGGAGTTTTTTGAGGAACAAGTTTTAAAGCCATTTTAGTGGGGTATTTATTCTCCAGATGGGGGACTAGTTTAGTAATAAAAATTTAAGACGGTTATGGTAGACATTACACCAACTACAAAATCTTACACTGCACATCTTATTTACGGCTATGACTTTCTTTCCAGTGAATTTCCAAACTACAAAAAAAATTTAGTCTCATAAGCATCAAGAAATGATGACAATGACAAAAGAACAAGCACTAACACCAAATTCACTTTCCAGGTACACTTAGAGCGAAAAACTCGAGAAGCGGAATACCTAACGGCCCGTCTAGTGGAAGAGTCAGAGAAACGAGCAGCAGAGGCAGAAAGACTGAAAGCAGAGCTGGTGTCAGCCAGGATGGCGGAGAAGCAAGCCAAGGAGAAGCTGCTGAACTTCCTGAGCAGGAACTCCACCGGCTCCCTGCCGCCGGTCAGCAAGCCTTCCCGGAAGTTCGAGGAGAGCATCGAGTCCAAACTGGCGACGGAGAAGCAGGCCAACGAGAAGCTGATTAACTTCTTGAGTGATACGTATAATGGGTCTTGGGATTTGGGACCGCCTGTGAGTATGGTTTGCTGTTAAAAGTTGTAATAAATATTCCATTGTTCGTCAGTCACCGGTGAACGACGATCTCGAACATCGAAAGACTTCAGTTTGTGGATTGTAAGTAAACGAGGAAACTGACTAGAAAGATAATGCCAATGAACACACTTCCATAGGAAGAATGGAGTACTATAGTGCCAAAGTTAGTTATCAAATTGGCTAGCAAATTCGATGGTTGAACATTAAATTGTCTTTCAGAACCGGGTTTGTAAACCTTTTCTTTTCGTGCCTTTTTACTACGTGTCTGAAATTCATGCGCACAAGTAAATTTGAAGTATGAGAAATAGTGTTTACCTACTTAGATATAGTGCAATAAAATTTCGGTTTCAATATTACTTGTTATAACTTAGGAAGTCACTTGATAGTTCCTAAATAAATATCTTACTTTTATTTTCCAGTCATCAACAGTCCCGTCCAGCCTGTTCCCGTCAACGTGCTCTTTACCGGCGGAGCTCGGGGGCGAAGTCCTGCAGAACGGGTCCGCGGCGCCGACGGAGCCCGAGCTCAACTCCTACCAGCTCGTGCCCGACGACTCCGACCCGCATATACACAGGCTGTCGCTTGAGATTGAGAAGGAGAGGTGAGATACTATGTTGTATATGTTTTATAATTTATATTATTTCTGATGTTGTGGAATGATTAAGACTTAGGGGTGGGCTTTGCCCAACAGTGGGACAGTGTTATTACATTACATGTATTTGGTTCGCTCTTTAGCGAACCTCAGATAAATATATTTCGGTTAAAAATGAAATCAAAATGTTGTTGTGTAATAATAATATTTTGTAATAAAAATTATGCATAACAAATGTATCATATATTTGACATATCAGATGTTGAGTGACGTACACGCTGGTTTTTAAGGTGTAATTAACTCTGACCCGGGTTCGATCCTTATATGGTCGGGACAATATAAAACTTTTCTATGTTGCTTCCAGCCTGCCAGTCTGGATGATTCTGGAACCTTTTTTTCTAATTTCATAACACAACTTTATCTACTTACTAACTATCATTCAAAGCAAAATGATTTTATCCAAATTTTTTACATTTATTTCTAGGGTGGAATATCTAGCAAAATCCAAGCACCTGCAGCAGCAACTGGACGAGCTCCGCTGCGAGTTCTCCGTGCTGCGCGTGGACCAGTCCACGGCCACGCTGGACCGCCTGCACGAGGAGCAGACCCGCGCCGGAGACAACAAGTACTCCACGCTGCGCCGGCTCAAGCAGGGCTCCACCAAGACTAGGGTCGCCTTCTATGAAGAGCTCTGAGTTAGGTAAGGGATTTTGTGCAATATTTGTGAAGAGCTTTTATTCTCAAAGAACTCATCTACAAGCCTCTTCCCAATTATATTGGGGTCACCCAGTCTTACCGGATTCACCTGAATACCATATTTCACACGGAGCGACTGCCTATCTGACCTCCACAACCCATTTTACAGGGAAACACAGTATCCCGTAGTAAGACTGGTATCAATGAACTGATCTCAATAGGCATGTAAAAAAATTACGATGACTTTTAACTAACGCCCTTATTTTGTATTGGCTTATTAGGTTCCAAATGATTTAAAATTAGATTTGTGTGGAGACCCCACATAAATTAAGCTTTTACCTTTTAGTATTGACTGGATTTTTATTACATCATATATTGCGAAATTCTTACTCAAAACATGATACTTGCCCTTTCTGCCTATGGTGACGCTGTTCACATATTTCTTCATTGAATAAACAAAATCTTTCTTTTCCAGGTAAACTGCACAAGTAGGTGATAATATGACAATACAAATTAGTTAATTAATTTAACTGAGCCTTTTCAAGTGCCTTGAAGACAGTACTCTGTCTAAAAATATAATAAGTATAAAATAATATTAGTTGTAAAAACGTATTTATATTTTGTTACATGAATTAACAAAACACGGTAAAATTGTAGTACTATGTAGTGATATAAATTCATAATCGGTGACATGAAATTATGTATTTGTGACTTTGAAACTTTTTTGGCTACCAAACCAGGTACAAGAAAACTGACTGTTTTGAAACAGAATACATGATAAATAAGAAAAAAAAAGAAACTTTAAATATCTTGCAAGATTGCAGGCATATTATAACAGCATTTCAAACGAAGTAATTATAATAATAATAATCCTGGACAATTCACACACGGTATTCTGATCCCAAGCTAAGCTCTAAGGGAGCTTGTGTTATGGTAATCAGACAACCAATAAACATACTTATATATTTCTAAATACATATATATTATAGATAAAAATTTGTTCTGAACTGTAAAAACATGTGTTGTATTCACTAAATAATGTTCCTAGGAAATAAATATAATAATAGTTACAGCATAGAGATAATATTTCAAATGTATTCACCGATAAAAGAAATAGTACGATTTTATTCGTGAAAATACTATTAATCTGTACTCGAGATTGAGTCTATTACTATTTAAGTAAAATATTTTAAAGCAGCCAATTTAATTATAAAATACAATTGTTCTAAATACAACTGATCTCTAAATTATTAAATTTTTTACGAAGGGCAATCTTTAATTATATAGCAAAAATCTGAAGTCAAATGTGAAACTATTTTTTTGTAAGTATAAAAAAACTACTTTTAAGGACTATACGAAAATTTAAATATTCTTTTTTATATTAATATTAACAATTGGTTGTTTATTGTAATTTTTGTAACTATTATTGTGGTTTTTGAACCATATTGTAGCCAAAAACATTGATCTGTTGTAAAAAGGAACATTCAATGAACTCTGTGTATTTTTGTAGACTATGCTTACGCTTTTATATATACAACAAGTAATTAAGTTTATAAAATAAGATCTGTGTAGATATTTTTCCATATTTTATATTTTTCTTTAACATCTTTTGTTGTAGGTCAAGCACAAATTTAACTCACAATTAAACTTGTATGTTTAACATAATTTTAAGTTTGGTCACTTAGCTAATTTCATTATTTCCAAATAGTTAATTTTGTCAAACTATCAACTACACAAAACTGCTGCTTTAAGGAAAATTAGGTAGAAATAATAATTGATCAGAGTAGTAGTTTTTTGTATTAAAGCAAAACAAATTCATCATTGTCAATCTTAAATATCACTCATGACCACAAAAGAGAACAGAATTGGAAATCATTTGTTTTATAATACAATACTGGACGTCTATAGGCAAACTTCTTGAAATGGCCCAGGAGTCTACAGATCTCCTTGATACCTATTCTGCTGCTGTAGTTCATGTGATAAGTAAATTAGTGTAATTAATCCACTACTACAAAACGAGCATGATTTATGTTCAAGGGCCCGAGTCTGCTATTGAAAATTGTTTGAATCGTCTGAGTGGGTGGCGTTAGTAGGTCTATTTTAGGATAATTAGCATTCTACTAAAAGTCAGAACGTCAAAATTGACGTTAAAATGACGTTTTACCTACTAACTATCCTAAAATGGACCTACTAACGCCACCCACTCAGACGATTCAAACAATTGTCAATAGCAGAATCGGGCCCATAGATGTTTGTCATTGGAGATCTTTAAAATAAATGATTTTATTTCTATATCCATTTTTAGTCCATAAAATTAAATAAATGTTTGTGTTGTAGTGTAATAACAGTTCAAACAATACCAGACCATTCTATAAAGTACCTTTGTTTTAGTTTAATTTATATTTATACCGCCGTATCTTAATCCATTATATACAATAATGAGTAATAGTAACTAATCATTCGACTAATATGGCAGAAACGTTGCATTGTCAATTTGTTTCGCCGGCTTTTAATATTTATCTTGTTTTAGTCATTAGATAAGTAGAAAGTAAATAAAATCATGATACTAAGAAACGAAGCTAGAAATTTTATTATTACTTGCCTTATCTAGAGGTCAGGTTTTAATACATTATGTATCGTCTTATGTACGAAAGGCCACAAGTGAGTGGATAACGGAAGTACGAATGTGAACTGTATTGGCTTGTAATAAAGGCGCTGTGACTGTTTGTGTTTCTACGTATGTGTATTATTTACTCGGAGCCACGGGGTTAGGTTACCTTTAAATAAAACATGTTATTCATTTAACTATAATGTAACAAGTATGTAGTTGAATATTATTTGTTTTGTACACCTACATATTAATTTTCATCGACGTTTTTTTTTTCGTCCTGTGGCCCGAGTCTGCTATTGACAATTGCTTCAATCGTCTGAGTAGGTGGCGTCAGTAGGTCCATATTAGGATAATTGGCATACCACTTAATGTCAAAACGTCATTTTAAAATTGGACATTGGGACGACAAATTTTGACGTTTTGCAAGCAATTGTCAATAGCAGACTCGGGCCCCTGAACTTGAGTCCATTGGCCATTTTGGTATTTATTTGTGCAAGGGAAAATCATAATCTATTGTTATCTTTACTAAACAATACTTGGGCTCTGTGGCTCCAAATAATCAGTATACATGCATATATAATAAATAGCGATGTTATGTGAACTAAATACATGAAAACAATTGTATTATTTAGGTACTGGGAATGTACAGGTTATGCCATTGTTCTCAATAATAATGAAGTGCCTTTTGTATAATACAATGTAATTGTTGCCATACCTACTGAAAATTTGGGAGTTTCGTAAAAGGTAGTCTGTATTTCCGTACATATTAAAAATAGTACTTTTAACAATTTTTAAAATTACATAATTTTGTCGTCTTTATCGAAGATAGTGTAGTTTGTGCTATTTTTTCAGGTATTTTCAGTGCAACCATTTTCCTGTCGGTTTTTAAAATTAGTTTAAAGAAGGATACAGATTGCCTTTAACCTTTTTATCAGTTATTTTTTTGGTAAACCCCAATGTGATTTAAAACAGAAGCTAGTAACTGTAGTCTACTCATATCAGTAAAAATATTATGTCTTTATGTTAAATAAATTTTCTACTGAAGTAAGATGCACCATTCTTAAGGCAGATTTTCATCAAAGAGAATGCTTATTCTATCGCCCACTCTAAATTTACAGTAATATATTTTACGGGAATAAACGCGTACATGCATAAATACCTTTTTTGGGCTTGAAGTTGCGACCGGGTTACACCGGCCGTGGTCGCAAGAAGTCTTCTTATTCCTGAGAATTATATTACTATAAACAAGCAGCGTGATAGTTTAAAAGTTAACATTTTTTTAGACTTTCATAGGTTTTGATAGGATGGGGATAGAATGAGTAAGTATTCGCCTATGCAACTCGGCCAGTAGCCGTTGCATAGAATTCTATATGCAATTTGACAAATAGTGGTTTAAATTAATTCAGAGTATTGTCAGCATTGCAACATGTTGTTCTCACAGGTGTGTAACGTATTGTTACAAAGGCGGTAGGTACATATATTCGAAAACACATGTTCAGTAATGTGCTTCTCTGCGTAAATGTTGTGATTATAATCAAGTGAATTGTTCGTTTTCACTGTGACGTGCCTTGTAATCGAAATTTTATATTTTGTAAATATATTTATAGTTACATTTGATTGCTTTGTTTTATTGAGAACCCTGGCCTTGTTTACTCAGGCATCGCAAACCGTTACATTCGTACTATAAAATGTAAATGATCGTTACTTATTGTTTGAATAAGAACAGTCTTACATTTTACTAGCTTTTTTTAATTATTAAGTACCTACTGATGATATTATGATGCTAGGAAAATTTGAAAGTAAAAAGAAGGTAATTCAACATTACAACTTGGCATTTAATAATCAAAAATATACACCACAATCTTATAACAATATATAAACATACGCAATGTATTATGTACAGTCTAACATTGTTAAGGGTTTAAATAAATAAATCGCAAACTCTTGCAAATACAATAATAGTGACTAAAACTTATTACTTATTGTGTATATAACACAACACAAATAAAACTTCGATAAGATTTATAAACATTGAACGAAATTAATAACACGATTTTTTTTACTGATTTCACCGTTACTGAAATCTAGTGATGACGCAGGAGTTAAAAGGGTCATATCAAGCACTCGAGATATACATCAGACTTTTATATAGATTAGTTATATAGATAACAATTCAATTACTGCGGTAGCTCACTATATACTCAATTACTAAGCTTTTCATTTAACTTTAATACTTTAAACAATCACATCTTGTTACAAAATATGTCCATACATCTCTCAGCATATATTTCTTTTAACGTTACATTTATATCATCCGAGATCACAATTAGTTGTGCAATGCGAATTAAAATGATAAATTTGATTAACTTTTTATGCGCTTTATCCACGTTTCCGCCATGTACATACATATTATTAAAACTATTTTTAATCTTGTTTCAATTTACGTCCCGTATGTACAATCCGTTTGGCTTAATCAAACTTTTGTTATGAGTTAACCAAATGAATCGTGTAGCAAAATAATCTAAAAAGAGTAAAATGAACAACAGGCAGCAAGTGAATGCGATGTCGCTAGCTTCTGCTGTGTCGTATAATTTCGGCGAGTAGTAACTCATTCGTTTTATAGCCTCCTTATCAAAGAAAAATAAATATGATTCAATGATTTTAACTATTGTTTCTTTGACCAATGTTATTTGATAGCAGCACAAGCATCCGTCCGTAAGGGATGTTAGATAAGAATAAACCATCACGACCCTCTACCAATACAAGTAAAACTGATATGCCAACAGATATTGTAGGCAAAGTACCTATCTTATCCCATAATAATTAAAAACTTTTAGTACGCTAATCAATTAGGCAGTGATGACAAATCAATACTAATGTATCGAACAATATTTGGTCAATTGTGCATAAGAAGCGTACGTAATGATCAGTCAAGCAATGGACAATGATGGCGCAACCATCTTGTTAAGGCAACAACACTTCAAGGCTTGTTATAGAGCCTTCTGTAACTCACTCCGCTGTCGCAAAACTCATTCATGATTATCCTGCACAAGAACAAATGGAATACCACAATAAGAACTATGATTGAAATCCAGAATAAGGGATTGAGGCCTCCTAAGCTGTGGCCATGTTTATGTAATGCTATCACATGGTGCTCATGTGCAGGCGCTTCCACTACTTCTTTCACATGGATGGCATGCCTCAAATCCTCCATGTGCTGCTTATCAGCAGTCACATACAATATTGCTGTTAACGGTTCTGTTAGTTTGACAGGGAAGTACTTTCTGTACGGCCCCAACTGCACTGGGGAATCAAGACACCCTGCGTCACAAGCATAATATGTCTTGTCGGAACGATCTAATGCTACAAATATAGCTGCTTTATTGTCTTCTTGTAAAATGACACTTATATTCACATGTGTCATATTACCATAGTTGATTCTTCTAAATAAGAAGTCCCTGTGTAACTTTGAAGGATGTATGTTATATTCTAAGTGTTGGTTACTAAAACGCAAACTTCCAAAACTAAGAATCATTGCCTGGTTCACTCCACTTGCCCCGGCTTTGAGTAGGTTGTGACATCCTTGTTTTTCTAAAGTTAATAGCCACACACTGGCAACTGAATTTAAGTTTGCTAGTGAATTCAAAGGTTTCCATAAATTAAATGCATCTAATGTTGAATGCCCTTCATAACAACCTTCAGAATAAGTCAAAGTCCTCATTATGTCTGACTTTGTAGCAGGTTTTATATTATCCTCATGTTCATAACTCCTTACTTGGGAAAGAATGGCATAAATGGTAGCATTGATTCTATCACCATTGATGATACCTTCAGCTTTTGAGTCTGAGATGTAGAACCCAGTGAACCACAGTCCTTGCCACACTCTAGCATGGTTTTCTCTAAGCTGTCTGACCGCAGTTCTGTCTCCAGTTAAAGCTATAACTTTTTCCATTTCTTCAATAGCCTTTTTCTCAACAATATCTTTTTGTTTAGCATAATCTGCTTTCTTTATTGGTTTGCTGTATTTCACAGTGGTTAGGATGAGAATATCAAGTCCGTCTCTAGCCTCAACTACAATAGAGTTGCTCATTTTTCTACAGACAACTGCTGCAGCTATAACATTTTCACTATCCGGTATTGCTATCATGCCAGTTACTACCTCATACTCTTTCATATCTACTCCTTGGTGCAAGTTCACCGTCTGCTTCACTGATGTGGGCCAGTCTGACACTCTTGGTGTAGACATGTGCAGTGTTTTAGCTGCAATTGTAGGGTTATTAACCCAAATCTCTTGAACAAACAATGACGGAATCGTTTTATGTGCATAATACTGATAAGATACATGTAAACCTGAATTTGAGCATTGAAACCTGTGAACAATGCCCTTTCTATATTCAGCTACAGTAAATTCTTTCATTTCGTAGTCGTCTATGATGTACAAGGGGTGGTAATACAGAGGCAGTGACAAGGTTCTGCCATGCTTTATGTTCAAGTGAGAATCATGTTCCAATGCCATGCCCAGTAACCCATTCCCAACATAAGGCACGTAGTTGTGGTTCAGCGAGTTCAGTGTCGCCGACGATTCATGTCTCACGTACACGTCGTAATCCTTAAAAGCAGATTCGAAAGGACTCATGAAGTTCTTTTGACATACATTCTGGTGACCTGTCGCCGTTTCTGGACCGAACATCCAACTCCAGAAAGTAGGTCCTATGTATAGAATTAGGAAGATAATAACCAAAACTATTATCACCAATTTCTTTCTCGTCAAAGGCCCATCGGCAAATCTGTTGATACGCCTCAAAACATCTCCGGCTCGACGACTCATATCTGCGAAGTCAGAACGAAGCCTTTCCATTACAAATCTTCTTCACTTATGTACAATATATGTTTTGCTGTTACACGCGATCAAGTGAGACCAGTTATTGTCATTGTAAAATCACTAAAAACAGTATTCTTAATTTTTTATTCAAATGCACGGAACAATACAATATCACTTGACTTGCACTGCCACAGACTACGAAAATTATTTAGGACGAGGTCAAATTAATATTTTGCAACACAGTACGTCAACTTAGTAATTGATAAACTTTTCATAAAGTTTCATAACTTTTAGAAACTATTGTAATTATAGTATACGCTCCATTTTTCATAACTTTGTACTAGTCTTGCGTTTAATATTTAAAGAAATGAAAAATAAAATTGAGAAACCATAACCAACAAAATGTTACGTGACAAATGTCATAACGGGAAAATAATAAACGGAAGTCGTAATAAATAGCGGTAAAATTTCGCAACACTATAGTTCATTCTCTAATTATTTTTTGCCACAGGTATTACTTATTTCGTAAATTCCTTTCACGGCAATAAGTAGGTTCATAAGTAATAAATAAAGTAAATATCTTATCTATTTCCATTTTCATCTGCATGTTATAAAACTGGTATCACACTTATATCATTTAACTTAAATTCTCGCTTAAATGATTTAAGCGAGAATCGAATTCTCTTTCCGTAGTACCTACATAAGCACAGTCCAAAGCCACCATTTGTACTACTCCGTCCGTTGACTTAAAACTCATTGTCTCAGTGTGTATTTGGGATTGAAATAAAACAAACAGCAACTAGTAAAATTATTTATTATTACTACAATATCAATAGGAAACTATCACATTACAAATACATACCAAATAATTTACAAAAACATTAAAAGCACCTTCACATTTATTGTCTCACATATACGTAAATTCGTTAATTATTGCCATTTTATTGTAACGAGATTCACTAAATTTGCCCTACATTATATTTTCCTGTATTTATGCAGCATTCAATAAACTGGATTAACTAGAAAACAAGTAGAATGCAGAATAAAAATAAAAATTCGAAAAAATGCATTTAGTACAAGTATGTAGAAATATAAAATAAATATTCATCTAAAAATAGTTCATAAAATTTGTATAAGTATTAAAATAGGTATAAGTAGCTATAAAGATTTTTTTATTCGATTATAAGATGGATATAGTAATAATTTGCTGTTTGTTTTTCTCTTGTTACTTGAATTCCTTATATTCACAATAATATCTCAATACAGTATTCCTAGATAGTAATTTCATATTACATTTTTACTTATAACTTTATTATACTACTTTATACAAAAAAGGCTGTTATTGATTACAAATATTTACTGGTTTGCGATTACCTTTCGATATTATTTCTCATCTATACATATGTCGTAACATAAATGAATATAAACTTCTATATTACAGTATTGCTATAGTTTAGTTAAGACTAATTACATTTCTTCAGTATATAGTAAAAATATCCATTTACGCTTATACGAAACAGAGTCTATATAAATATTTTTCTTAAAGATTAAATGATTCTGGAACTCTATGACTGCTTGTAAACATTGAGTTTTTGGAAGACGAAAATTTTATACTAAATTCGTATATGATAAATTCAAGGCACTTACTTATTAAGCATAAGAAATAAGAAAGGAATGTAAAGATAAGTACCTATAGGAATAAATAATCTATATACAGGGTGTTACGTAACCCCTGTCCGACCCGAAAGTGGGATATAGGGTTCACCATCACATGCCCAAATAAAATGTTAAATTTGGAATATTCATGATACAATAATAATGAACTTTGAAGTAGCCGCCAAATTCACTAAATTTGAAGATAAATCAAAAACTACACCACCATTTTCGTCGGTGTTAATGGTGGCATTTTGTATGATCCTTTGGCATAACCTGCGACGATGTAGCCAGTCCCACTATCAATTTGGAGAAAAAAAAAATTTGGGTTATTTTTTTTCCATTTTTCCCATTTATTTTCTACATTAATGTAATCAGTTAACGGAACGGACAGGGGTTTTGTAACACCCTACATAATAGTGGTTAATAGATTATAGGCATATAAAAAGGGGTGTGAATGGTATGTTATTTTGCATGATTTCTCATTTGTCTCACATTCTGAAACCGTATACCCTTGTACTGTATTTATGTCCTAACGTGAATAATTTCGGTTAGTGAACATTTAATTAAATCGGAATGTAGAGCATATTAGCGAGTTTTAAATAAATATACATATGCATTTTCTAATACTGATACATTACAAATGGGATGTTACTTAGAGATCTTTCCAATTAATATAGTCAGCTTATTCTGCCTACAACATTAAAAATGATTTTTTTTTTGTTATTTTCGAATATTTTAAATTAACAACAACGAATAATATTACAACCATATAGTTAGTTCTATCTGTAGAAGTTATTTTCTACGTAAATATTCTGTTATACATTGTACGCATTTAAATTGTTTTATTTAACTTTATTAGTTAAATCTGCAGTATTCTAGTCAGTTCTGATAGTAAGCGAAGCGTGTTAGTTAAAAAACCAACAATTGTTGATAATGTTGCCAGCATACCGAAATTTCAACTGATCAAATGCTATTTATATTGCACTGTGGCATATGGAATCAAATCAATTAAAACTTGGTTAAGTTTATATCGGCGAACTGTGGGTGTACATTGGTACACCTCTGCCTACCCCTTTGGGGATACAGGCGTGATGATATGTATATACGTATGTATGTACGTATGTATGTAAGTTTAAAACTGTTAATTGTCAAACTATTACGTTTGTAGAAAATAAGTTCACTTACCTTTGTAAGTTTATAAAATTGATCTTGGATTAATGTTTCTCAATAGAGTAAAATTTTCAAAAAAAAAAATGTAATTGGACGCTTTCAATTCCCTCTTCATCAAATTGACAAAATATTGCACTTAATATTGTAATGTCGATTGCTTGTCCAAAATGACATTATAAATTCATACTGAGGTTTGTACATTAATATATGTGTACATTTTATATTCTTAACTTTTATTTATGAAATGCTTGAAAACGAATTAAAATAGTTCATAAAAATCTCCAGACCTCTAACCCTAACACAATTACATCGTATCGTGATACTTTATGCATAATTATATAAATAAATGTATTCGATTTGATTCAATACGACTCAGTTCACAATACAGAGTATACCTACATGAAGTCCTACGCAATACTCGTGTGAAAGAGAAAGCGCTATCTACATAACTCCATCTCTATCAAACTAGCATTGTGACGTCATAATTACAGTATTATGACTGGTTTAGATTATGCGAGAAAAATCGTACAAGTTGCAGTACATTGAGGTCTATAATCGATCACTTACAACAACATACAGTGCAAGTGCCGCAGTGTACAGCAACTCGCAGGATATTCCTCGCATCGTCTAAACCAGGCCTTATTCTTGGTCCACCTGTTTCCAATCTTTATCAGAGCGGAGTAATACGATCTCTTCTTCAGAGTCGGTCTCAGATGGCGGGAACTCTTCCTCGTCGAAGTACGGTTTGCGTACAATGTCTGGAACAATGGAATGTAGACTTTTAGCAAGTAGGAAATAAGGTAGGTATGAGATTGTGCGCCATTAGACAAGTTTACATATATATATAAACGCCTGTATCCCCGAAGGGGTAGGCAGAGGTGTAACTTTGTACACCCACAGTTCGCCGATATGTTTAGGTCCCATGTAATAGGGGGCGAGCCTATTGCCACTAACCGGGCACAAATCCAAACTCCGACCTGCTACTGAGAATTTCATAGAAAAACCCAATAACACCTTGGTCGACTTGGGAATCGAACCCAAGACCTCCAGCGTAGCAGTCGCGCTTACTACCACTAGGCCAACGAGGCAGTTCGATTAGACAAGTTTAACACTATCATATTAGCAAAAAGCTCGTCATTATTTAAGGTCAAGTAATAGCTATTATAAAGGACAGACAGGTTTGGAGGACGGAGGGGGAGGCCTTTGCCCAGGAGTGGGATCTGATGTAGGCTATTTAAAAAAAAATAGCTATTTCCTTTTTTTTCAATCGTTTTCACTCAGTTCAATTTCGCTTTTTATAACATTATGTTCCCTCATCATGTGGCCGAGATACATACCGGTAATTATACATAATGCTTTAGATATGCACAGGCTTATTATATTATCAGCTTTTACTAATATAAGTTAGTTTACCATAAGTAGCGGCATCATCACATAACGGCCGCTTGTCGTCGCTCGGTATCTGAGTGAACATGTATTGGCGGCGAGAGTCCTTCGCCTTCTCGCGGCAACTGAAGCACCACGCAGACACTGTTACCACCGCTACACCTATTACACCTGTAATTAATAAAATATGTATTATAATTTGCACATGCAATGCACATGTATAACTATGTAATTTAAATATCGTAAAATATTACACAATCGTGAGATATAAGGAATACTATTCAGGCAGCCAAGATGTTCTTGCGGCAAAACACTCTTTTAAGTTATTCAAACATTTGACGATAAATATTTATCATACACCGATTACTTGAAATAAGTTACTAAAGGAAAGTAGAGTAGTAGCACTAGAAACAATACACAAGGTGACGAAGCGTCGTTCTAAATAAAAAGTATGCGTTACACATAGAATTATTAGCTGCAGTATTGAACCTCGGTATGTAATACTTTAAACCTGTATATATTATTATGTAACATATATTATCTTAATTATATTAAATACTAACCAGCCAACATGACGAACACCAGTCTCGGCATGCCCAGCACGTAGTCATCGCCCTCCAGTTTGAACAACACGTTCGGAGTTACGTTCTCCTTGCTCACCTACATTGTTAACGTTTATTAATGGTTAGGCTAAGCTTAGGGTATAAATAAGAAAAATACAGGATGAGCCAAACTAAGTATGAACTGTGAGCACCACTATGAACTAGCGTTATCGTAAAAATCCGTAAAATTATTAATGGAGTCTAAACAGCAATAAATTGGCTTTCGCTCGGCACAACGGGTTGCTACCGATGTGTCCACTCTGTTCTCGCTTATGTATACTCTAACTTACATAGGGATTATGTACAGCATGTTACCTTAGATTTTATTATGGCTTCTTATTTGTCCTCTTATACCACATATCTTAAGATATGCATAAAATTTCAATATTTATTTGAATGGTTTTGAATTTTTCTACAAGTCATACATGATGCGTGTAAAGCATATACACTTTATAAAAGTCTATATTATTTAAGAAGTCCTCGTGATTCGAGATTTTTAACTATTTCATTTCAAAAATAAGTCTTGTGCTTGTCTCTAGTCTACTCTAGTCAGTAGTACAAGATTTCATAAGTTATCTCAAAAACATCTCACCACAATATGTTTCTGCTTAGTAATATACCCGCTGACAGCAGCATCGACCACCACCTCCTTCGCCTTGTACTCCAGCGGTAGCGTCAACACGTAGTGACCGTTGGCGTCGCTCTGGTTGGTGGCCACGGGCGTCTTGGAGGTCAGCGGGTGCACGCTCACCGATACCGAGGGGAGGGGGACGCTGTTGTGGTCGAGGGTCAAACCTGGAATGGTTATGTTGGGAATAGTACCAGATGATGGCAAAGTTAACAGCAGATTAGGCTTTAAGATCAATGTGTGTTAAGTTTTTAATTTTAACAAATTGTGTTGGCGTCGGCTACCATCATACAGGATTCAGCTGAATACCGTATTTTACATGGAGCGACTGCCTATCTCACCTCCACAACTCATTATACTGGGAAAAACAGTACCCTATAGTAAGACTGGTTGTCAGAATTGATTTAACGACTGCCAAAGATCTATGTATGACAGCCGAGACCTATTGATTAACGTGCTTTCCGAAACACGAAAGGGTCTCTTGTTATAAATTGTCACCCATCCACGGACCAACCGCGGCGAATGCGACTTAACGTGTATTATCGGTAAAACCGTACGGTTTACACTTAGCCACGATTAGAGTGTGTGAGTGATACTTACCAGTGACGTACACGACGTTAGGGTTGTCGTCGACTTTCACCTCGGTGAACGTGCCGCCGGGGACGGTCTCCGTGTTCAGGCGCTTCAGTATTATGTCCTTGTTCTTCAGAACGCCGTCGACTACAGTCCAGGTCAACATCTGTAGTTAGAAGGCAATGTAATATTTGAAGTATGCACTAGCTTATTATTGGAAAATACAGTATGTTACTTCCCAGCTGATGATAAAGCCGGAAGATGGCTAGGAGAACTCTTAAAAAAATCCACGCAAATACACCGTGTTTGGGCTTGTTTGATTTGTCTTTGTGAGTACTTTGAACAAAGCTAATTTGAAAGCGTATTTAAATAAATTGTTCTGGCTACTAACGCGTCGCTCAATCTTCAAACCATGATAGTGCGGTACATTACCTGGTCGTGGTAGTTGTGGCAGCGCACGATGACGTGGTAGACGCCGGGCGGCAGCATGATGCGGTAGTGCGCCATGTTGCGCGACACGCGGTACTGCCGCTCCACGCCCGTGATGGCTACTACCGCGTCGCTCAACCTTGGTACCATGACAGTCAGTGCGGTACATTACCTGGTCGTGGTAGTTGTGGCAGCGCACGATGACGTGGTAGACGCCGGGCGGCAGCATGATGCGGTAGTGCGCCATGTTGCGCGACACGCGGTACTGCCGCTCCACGCCCGTGATGGCTACTACCGCGTCGCTCAACCTTGGTACCATGACAGTCAGTGCGGTACATTACCTGGTCGTGGTAGTTGTGGCAGCGCACGATGACGTGGTAGACGCCGGGCGGCAGCATGATGCGGTAGTGCGCCATGTTGCGCGACACGCGGTACTGCCGCTCCACGCCCGTGATGGCTACTACCGCGTCGCTCAACCTTGGTACCATGACAGTCAGTGCGGTACATTACCTGGTCGTGGTAGTTGTGGCAGCGCACGATGACGTGGTAGACGCCGGGCGGCAGCATGATGCGGTAGTGCGCCATGTTGCGCGACACGCGGTACTGCCGCTCCACGCCCGTGATGGCTACTACCGCGTCGCGCATCGGCATGCCTTCCGTACTCTTTATGTAGCCCACCACACCTGGTTACAGTAACATTGCTGAATCAGCTCAGTGTATAACGATCTAATGCTGGACACAGACCTCTCTACTCTCTAGTTAGTGTCAGAACATTCAACCTTCCCAAGAAATTATAACCAACAATAACGTTGTATGAATATTTATATGTAAGAATTGACACGCCCCAGGCATGTAAATAGCTTTTCGACTGTGTATAATCATTTCCCCAACACAACCGGCGTCGACGCTGAGTCGAAACAATTCTGTGTCTACACAGCGCTACGCCCTAGCATCGACACAACTCGCTATGTTCTTTGATTGGATTCGAAACTAGTCGTAAATGCTTGGGTGATCCTTATACGATAGAAGATTATAATATGTGAAATTTTGGCCCATTTTGAATAAAATTTAGAAACAATATCTGTTATTTATATACTACTGCTACTACTGTACTTTTTTATTTATTATTAAAATTCTTACCAGTATTAGCCAGCTCCACAAACTTCATGATCCCTCGCAGATTATTTCTCCAGACCCACGCTATTTGGCTCTCAACTGGCATCTTACAACAGCTCAACCCAGCGGATATCACCGGCGTATTATACCTCTCACACAGCACATCTATTAAGTCCCCATGCTTCACCCCATTGCTCCTACATTGGTACTTCTCGTTCGAATTCCTGCTATCCTGGTACGTCTGAGCGAATTTCTCGAACAAACTCTTCGACATTTCTGGGTAAAAAATATCCTCGGATCCCGAAGAAAGTTCTAGAATAACGTCATACTTTTCCGATTCGAGCATGTTAATAAAAGATTTTTCTCTTGTATAATTTGATAGGGGATTTAAGTCTTTCTTCGTTAGGTAGCTGTAGAGACTGTCTCCGAACTCCTCTTCTAGAGGTTCGACATTACATTTGTCGGTTCCGTCGTACTGTTTGATGATTTTGTCTGTTAGTACGTCTATATTTGGTATGAAGTGTAGGACTGCGTTTTGTAGAAGTCGTTTGTGGACTGGTTCTCCTATAGTGTAGGCGGTGGCGATGTGGCGAGCGAAGTTGATGAGCATCTCTTGTCCGAGCGGCTGAGAGCCGTAGAAGCTACTGGTTATCGCTATGTGGAATTTGGTTTCTTCTGGTGATCCGACCTGGAATTAACATGGTTATTAATTTTGAGGGTTTTGAAATGTTTGAACAAATGAATAAGCTAAGTATGTCAGATGAAATAGACATTCAGTTGTTGGTACGGAACTAGAACGGTCTAACATGACATAACATGCGACATCTTGAGCTAAATCGTCTGCCTATACTTTTTCCAAGTTAGATTGAGAGTCAGCTTCCAGTGTCACCAAATACAGCTGAACACAGTATTTCACATGGACAACCTATCGCATAACCTATTTACTGGGTTATAAAACATCACATGTTAAAAAAAAACCGTATCAATTATTGAAAACTGATTCCATTTCTCTGTACTCTTCACATCTTTTGTATAGATATACCCTTTTAAAAACCACCTGTTTATCTTCAAAGTGTCAGCACCTAATCACTTACAGTGCAAGAACATCTAGTATTAACTAAGCATATTCTAAGCCTTATATTTAATTCCTCCTCACCTCATCCGTGATCTTGAGCTGATGGAAGGTGGAGGTCCTCATGCTGTCGCCGGCGCGGAACTCTGCGATGTTGGGGAACTTGTTCTCCAGCTCGGCCAGCGCCGCGAACAGCTCCAGGCGCGTGTGGTACCTCGTGTTTATTATGTTGTCCAATACGCTGGTGGGAAATGTATCGAGGAAATTTAGAAGACAGAATTTTAAGTGAAAATCATTTCATCGCCTCCAAATCCAAGCGTTTGCGTATTGTTGCTAATTGTATCTTTATATGTAGTTAAATGTAACACACCTACACAAGAAATGAAATTGATTTACATAAGCTTTTTATAGGTCTAAAATGTTCCACTGCTGGGCAAAGGTCTTCCCTTAGTCCTATCTTTTATCTTGCGCAACATCGAAATATGAGTAGCTATGGGGAAAAAGTAAACATATAACGCTCTATAGCTCAAAATAATATTTGTTATATAATCTCGTTTTCTTGTATAACTAGCGTTGAAAGAGAATGCATATGCCGTGAGTTCCCTGAATGGGCAAAAATATACATGTCTTTTTAAATTTATATATCGCATGCACATGCAAAAACATGCAAGATAGAGTCATTTGCAAAAGGATTCGAAACCATTTTGCTGATCACAAAAAGAAAAAAATTGTAACATAAATTTGATACTGAATGATTAGTAACAAATTACAGTTAGTGCAAAAACAACACAATTTAGTGCATAAACAGTTTATTAATAAAATGTTATATATAGTGTTATTTACATTGTGAAATAAGAGTACACTAATATTAAAAATAAAAACTAAAGTTAGAAAGGGCACAAGGATTAAGAATAAAAAACATAGAAAATATAAAATAGTTGTTCTAAAACTATTGAGCTGCCATTGCAACTTAATCTCAAAAAGACTATATCAATATTTTAGTAAGAAAATTTGTGTTGTATCAAATACTTTCAGGTTTTAGTGTTTAGGCACCTTTACGCTGGTATTATACATTTGTTTCGGCTTTAGAATTGATTGAGTTTTAGTCACTAATAGAAAATTTCTTGCAAAATCGTGACTAATAAAAGGCGCCTAAACAAATCCATAAAAATTATTAAAAGAGAGCAAAACTATAAAAATAAAGCTTATCAAATGACTAAAAGCATTAAGAAATAATGTAATTATATTATTAAAAAATCACAAGAAAAATTACTGGAATACTCAGTATCCATAAAAAATAGAGACCAATTCAGACTTTGCCGATTAAAATTATTTTATAAATGTCTTTTTACAGACAAATATCAACTATAAATAGGTTCGATTTCCTTTAAATTTAAAACGCTTATAGCAAATAAAATTACATTAAGAATAAAAAATAAAAAATAAGTACTAAAAATAAGCGAAAATACGAGCAATATGTAACATGATGCTTAGAGGAAGTTAATTTACTGGGGAATTTAAATAAGGAATGGCACTGAGATTCGGAAATTGAACGAGACAACGACGCATACGAAAATACGACAATGTGACTAGCACCAATTAATTTATAAATCGATTTAATTATAAAACTTTGAAGTAAATTGATCACGAAACGTGCACAATTACGTATTACACACAAGTACAAACACAGAACTATTATTATATAATACCATTTCTTATTTCCAATCCCACAAAACATTCACATTTGCGTGCTTAAAAGAAAATAATAATACAAAAACGGGTCATAGCGTACAAGCCGCGTCAAGCGTGTGACAAGCAATCTGAGCCTTATTGCCACGTGATTAAGGTGCGGTTTGACTCACCGGAAGTCGTAGGCTGAGGACCAGTGTTGAGGATCGTCCGCCATTAACGTGAAGTTGACGCTGACGGAACCTTCAGCGGGCACTGTCACTTGTTCCGTTATGCTTTCGTACCTAGAAATAATACATTTTAAATTATGACCTCGTAGGTATTTGGATTAAATTAAACTACCAACTTGTCGATTCGTCCTTCGGAAAGTGAACATTTCGAGACCCCATGATAAGCACTAGGTTGATTTTGAAATTAATAAAATTTTGACAAACCTGTTTTGCCAATGAAAACTAGCCAGTGGCACCGATTCTGTTAAACACACACTAAACTTAAATTACGACATCGCTATCTTTTTCACTTGTACATAATTAGAAAAGGACAGAAAAAATTAGAGCTGTCAAATTTTGCTCCGACTAAAATTCTCATACAAATTAACTGTCACACAAAAAGGTGTGCACTAAAAATATAGTGATCTAATGGACGTAAACTGTTTTGACACGTCTAAGTTAGTTGTGTCCTATTGCCGTCCTTTTTTTTCGCTGTATGTTAGAAAAAGATAGCGATGGTGTAATTTTAATTTAGTTTGCGTGTGTTGGAATCAGCGCCATTAAAATATATTATGGTATGTTATTTTCGGCTTGCAAGGCATTTGGATATAAGTGAATTTTACTTGTATTTATTTTTTAGGCCGGGCGCACACAGACTTTTTGAAGCAGTTTGACTGCTTTTGTTTTCAAATAAACGAAGGGTGGTGCTAGAGGGTTCGTGACTTGACGTGCGCACGAGAGCGGTTGACAGCTCTCGGAATATGCGTTAGGCACTGACTAACTGAAGCTCTGCTTGATATTGATGTATCAGGTACTCACCCTTCCTTCATGGCGGTCACGTTATAAGTGCCGGGCTGCAGCAGGCGCCAGTAGTCTCCGTGCTTGCCGGTGCGGACCATGTGCGCGATGCTGTTGACGCGGATGGTGGCGTTGCTGAGCGGGTGCCCGATGTGGCTGTGCACGAAGCCGTGTACGCCGCGGTGGACCTGCAAACAAAGGTAAGTTAATTGATATGACCTATGACATATCCTCTACACCACGTATTCTAGGCAACATTTCAGTTTTTCAATTTAATTAAACTCCAATTGAACACACAGTATGTATTAACACGCGCCGTCTTCCGACGTGCAACGTTGCCGCTTTATAACCGACTAGTGAATGCAATTGGTAAATGGTGTTTGCGCCACTTCGATTTTATTTATATTGCACCCTATTCCCAAGGCATTGGGGTATATATTACCTGTTCTATGAAGCTCAGCATGGCTTCCCTGTTGTCCTCCCAGTAGGTGGGCAGGTCGCTGGCGGGGGGGAACTTGAAGCAGCCGAGCTCCAACGTGATCTCCATGTCGTTGGTGTAGAGGTAGTTCCAATCTTGCATGCCGCCGGCTAGCACATACCTAGATAATGTTCAAGTAAATATCTACTCAATACTGAAGAAATTAATAGTAAATACGGCCTTTTTAAGGAAGGCTAACCTAATATACGGCAAAAAATTGTAAAATAAAATTATGAAACCTAGAATTATTGATACGTATCAAATAGGGCCATCAGCAAAAAGATTAAAAAAAGAAAGTAAATATTAATATTTTCATGCCTTGAACAATAAGGAAGAAGAGGAAGATAACAATTACCATTTAGCGCCATTGGTGATGCCTTCTGGGAAGGTTTCGCTGGGTAAATTCCTGCATGGCTCTCCTAAGTGCATCTTGTGGTGTGCCTGAAACATTACGACATTGATAAAACCGCTATCTAAATTGATATATAAATAGGCATCATTGAAGTACTTTAAGATTACTTCTCTTCTACAAGACGACGATTTGCTCCTACATTTTAGATTGCCTATCACTGCTGAATGTGTCAAAAAATATGAAATTGCAGCGCAAAAAGAACCTTACAGGTAGGCATTACTGTTTGCTTTCCTAAATTCGTATTTGTGCATGTTAAGCATCTAAATCGCGAACGCAATTATAGATATCTGCTGGAATCATAGTAACTGGAGGTCAAGGTATTTATAAAAGTACATTTTGGTCTTGACAAAATATCTAAATCAAGCAGAATTAAAAACAATATATATATACTTTTTTTTTTGGTAGACATCTTTGCAGTTAGCCTGAGCGCTGGCTTTAAATTATTATTATTACTTACATCAGAATAAGTATGAGCGAGATGCAAGAACACAGGGTTGTCAGGCGTGAGGTACTCATGTCCGCTCCTCATGCCAGGGTTGCCATCATAAGGGTAGTTGGCGACTAACGCACCGCCGTGCAAGTTAGCGGATAGCACGAACGGCTCGGATAGCGACCAGTTCATGACCGCTGATGTTTCTGGTTCAGGTGAAGTGTTGTCCTGGAAGTAAGGGTATGTTAGAAAAGGTAATTAGGAATTTTATACAGTACCTATACAATAAAGTCTGATTGACAACTACATATGAAAAAATTGGCATGGCATTTCGACAATTTAATTTTGCAATTTTTCTGATACGCAATTACGATTATAGAATTGTGTCAGTATTCAGGAAGAAAATTTTTTGCATATTTACCGACGTTTCGCCGAATTGATCAGGGAAATTCCTGTTCAGATCGATCTCGTTTGCGTTGCCTCTTCCTTTCAGACTGCTGAAATCACCTGAAATAAAATTTAAATATTAAGAACAAAAGACGTAAATCTACCTACAAACTACGTTATGCAGTCAGATTAATTATCAAGTAGAACTTTCCAATCCAAACGAAGGAAATTAGACAGTATGCTGGGAAGAATAAACTCATAATATCTTCGTATATCTCACCGACTCGAGCTCTCTCGTAGCCGTCGGGGTTCATGCTGGGCAGGAGGTGTATTCTGGTTGTGTTGAGCATCCGCTGTATCCTGGCGTCTCCGCTGGCGTACTGCTGGCACAGGTACTTCGCGAGCAGCAGCAGCAGCTCCCGTCCTACTACTTCGTTGCCGTGCATGTTCGCTACGTACTTGAATTCCGGTTTACCTGGTGAAAATCATCATTCACATAGTCAATTTAGTCTATATTATAATAATTCTTTACGTTTCCCGCACCAGGGATTGAGAACGATGTGTCACTTTCCATCAAACACGAGTAAGTGGCTTGCTCTCTAGGCCACGTAGGTGGAAATAAAGAGCGGATTTTTTTAGTCGCGTAGTACTCCTTTTATCACCAGTGATGCGTGATGCCTTATGCGATTACCGAACTTACAGTCAGTGTCAAGTGGTTACCAAGCCAAAAAGAGGTCGCTTCTAAGTTTTGTATGTTGAATGATAAATAAATAAATTTGGAAGAAAAAATACGTTACATTCCTTTCTTCTTTAAAATATAAAATATTCTAAAGTTTTTTAAATGGATGATCAATCATAATTATTAACGCACATCAAAAATATCGTATTCTCGTATCGTCGCCGTGAGTATACAAAACTACCTGTGGGTTTAGGGTGGTTTAAAAGATTTACTGATGGTGATGTTCTTGGTATGCAGATATATAATTTTAGTTGACATACCCGGCTTATGTTCCCCTGGATCCTTGGTCACCTCGAGCACATACAGCTCCCTGCCCTCCACGGACTTGCCGATGCTGGTCAGCCGCGTGATGTTGGGGTACTGTTCGTGCAGCTCGCGCAGGTACGCCTCCATCTTCTTGTAGTCGTGGTGCGAGAAGTCCGCTGCGGAAATACCGTCGATGTTGTGACGCGCGCGCCTTTCGTGCACTGGAGATTTGCCCGGTTTATTTAGGTGACGTTTTGTGGATTTTTTTTTGAGTAGCATTTAACTATGTACCTAGATCTTTTCGCCATGTTTTTTTTTACTATGTGTTGAGAATGTTTTACTTGTTTAAATTATTATGATGAAAATAAGATGCCAACACCATTTTGGCGTCCGTATTTTTTCGTGTGGTAGGTAGGTATGTAGACTTTTTTACTATGTGTTGTATTGTGAATTGTTTGTTTTTTTACTTGTTTGTGTGGTTTTATTGTTAGAATGTATTTGTAATATATAATTGTATTAGTAAATAATTGTATTTTGAATATGCCAAATATATATTTGAACGGTATCTATGCTGTTTTACTGTATTGCTGTCCTTTTTATATCTAAGCTTGTGGTATCTGATCCGTAGGAATGTTTTTTTCAAGTATTTATTTATTACAGTGTGTAAATACTTACTTGTGTGTGTCAGCGTGTTGATGTAAAATTGTGTTTGTTACTTTTACAAACTAGTGTCTTTTTTAAATAAAACAAATCATAACTGATTAAAAAATTCTTCATGCAACAAACTGCTTCAGACAGTATTATAAAATAATTTTGAAAAGCGAAATAGATGCGTGTTTATCTAAAAGGTTTTTTAGTGAAGTGAAGGTGGTATGTACGGTCTACAAACAAAAGCACAAATCATAAGGGCAAATCAACAGCGCAACAGAAAGGTATGAAAATAACCACCACCAAAATGTTAAACATACAAAACACACGAAAATATAAACATTGTGTGAAAATAAAAAGAAAACCAAAAACCAACCCGAAACAGAAAAATATTAATTGGTGGACACTGAGTTTTATCTTATAATTAAAACTAAAATAATGAAAAGGGTACGCAATAATATTAAACTTTTGGGGCCTGCACTATTCCTTGGTTATAATAATATGCATTACAAAGCGGCATGTGAAAATTTTCTTGCAGTAAGCCCTCAATAAAATAACTTAATCATAATTTATACATGCTGTGTGTGTGTGGGACACTGTGTTCTCCAGTAAAATGGATTGTGGAGCTCCACGTAAAATACGGTAAGACTGGAAGCCGACCCCAACAAAGATGGGAAAAGGCTCGGAAGATAATGATGATGAATTGTTATTTATACATGCGTACTGCAAAGCCATCGCACAGCAAAAAAATCGTATGAGAACTTATACTCTTGTCTTTACTCTAACAAATGTCAAATAAAACTCAATGTCCAGTCAATATACAGAGAAGGTATTAATTAAAACAAGTGATAACATTACTTTTACCTCCGACGTTTATTGTTCACACATAACGCCAAACTGGCCGATCTATACATACACAATAACTTCAGATACAGTCATTTTCAGATCATTTGAAACAAACATTAGATAACTATGTCTGTCTCGCTTACACTTGTGCAAACCATACCATGAAAGAGTGAGATAGAAGTTTTTGACAAGTGAAGTTTAGAATTTGAAAGTTTATTACATGATTTTGGTCGTTCTTTACGGCAGTTATTGCTACAAAATTCACTAAATATGTAGTATTTTTACTGGTATTTATAGTACTACAAATTCCTATACAATAATATTAATCTTAATAATTATTTGTGCTTAATTTTTCAAAGTTACGTAAAGTACTTTTTATATAAAAGGTATTACACTTATAATTAAAATATACACAACTCAATTCCTAAAGTTAAAATCACAATTAATTTTGAGAGATTTTATAGTTAAATTTCCAATTATTTAATAAATATACCGAGATCAATTTTGAGATTTTTGTTAATTAGTAAGTTGGCACGGAATAATTCTAACAGCCTTATTTACTTTAAAATATACCTAAATTATACTTGTACAATGTTTTTTTTGTACAAGAGCTTTCAAATAGTTATGAAAAGCTGCGTCTACATTGCAAGATCTGATACAACACTGGCATTTAGTTTTTCAAGAACAATTATTTGTATAATGAGACGATTTTTTGCCATTGTTTCTTATTTTCGCACTCATAACACTATACTTTGATACTATGATACTGTATGTATTTATGACGCAGCTTTCCATTTCGAAAATTATCTTGTAAAGCATAAAGTTCAATTTCTTTTAAAACCTAATTTCTAATCAAATATACATGAGACCAAAAAAATCATTTAAGTAAATACTTTTTCACTGGTTTTTCCAAAACATATTAACTACAATAATTTAAATATTTTCTTTCGCTTAAGAACTACATGAGCAAGATAATTTAAATCATATTCCAAAAAGAATAAAGTACATTTTCTTATACACCTAAATTAAACTTATGATTCACTGGTTTTAAAACTGGTCAATAAACCAATACATAGTTAATTAAAATTAATTTGTTCAATAATCACATTATATGGAACTAAAACCATGAATATCGGCATTTTATTGATTAAATTCCTATACTATTTATTTTAGACTTAATTGCTCAGAATTTAAAGCACATTTTCATTTTTCTAATTAAATGTACTTAATTGGTAGTATTATATTGTTATTATAGAAGTTTTATATGACTTCACTAATTACTGAATCAGTTAAAATGTGCCACTAACAAAACTGTTCTTATTCTGGTGGCAATAAAGTTCAATTTTCAATGCCTATAGTGTTAAAGTCTTTACAGCGACATTTAGACCATAAACTTTCTTTATGCAATTTTAGATTCCGCTTACTCTCTTGCTATTAAGAGTTGACACATTGATATTAATTCAAGAAACGTATTAAGTATAAATAAGTGTGTTTAATGTGCTACCATAAACAACATAAAGTTAGGGCCTATGTACACGAGCGAATTACAAGACAAGGTCCTAACCGCAAAGTCGCCAACATTTCGCTTGTGTATACATGCCCTAGCTTAGACACCGATACAGAGTTAGTAATTGAGGGTTGGTGTATAATATTGAACCTAAGTTAAACCCTTTTCATTTAAGACTATGTTAAGTGTTTATTTACACTATTGCTCCATCCAAATCCATAAAGAAAGCTAGAGAGAAAGAGTGTAAATTAAAGGCCAAAAGAAAAGACTTATAGAAGCCTTATTCTAAGTCCCAGAAAAAATGATTTAATATAGCAATCTTAAGTAGAAATAGTATTAATTGATACTACTAGATTTCATATTGTCTTCTCGATTTTTTCTTAACTTACGGCACATAGTACGAAATAATGTTAGGGTCAAATAGACAATAAATAGTTTATGAGCACCAGCACCGAACGAAGACTTAGGTTTGTTATGGAAACATGAGTAGCAGCGTATCCGACGCTACTAACCTCTATAATACGACAGAATTAATTATACCGGTATTTATAAAAAGAAAGTAAGTGACAGCTGTCAAAATGACAGCTGTCATTACCTATTACATTTGTCTTTTTTTACTGATGGGAACAATTATAGTTTGCATCAAAAAGGACAACCCCAGGTTCTGTTAGGTTCTTTTTGACTTTTTGTCCTTTACCAGTGTAAGAAATTTGGATGATTCTTATTTACTTTTCCAAGAGTGGAGAAAGAATAGGCTTTTCTGGGTAAAAAATACACTTTTTGTCAGCTGGAAGATTTCACCGGTATAAATAAGTTCGTATTATATGGAGTATTACTCAAGCCTCAACGAGCACCACAAGCAGTAGATTGGCGAGGAGCACCGAGCAGTGCGTGAAGGTGACGGCGGAGTTGTCATGGTAACGCTGCGACTTACCCGCGGTGAGTAGACGCGGACGCCGGTGGACTGTCATGTTGACAGTGACAGGTGACGTCTGGTTGGCGGGGACGGTTACCAGAGTGTACGGCGGGATGGAGTAGCTGTGGAATATAGAGTATTAAGTATTGTATAGGTTTAAGAAGATTTTTTTAGGTACAACAGCTTCACTCTTTCTCACAGTAGACGAATCCCAAAATAATCAATATTAGAAAAGTTCATCGAATCGGCCTGTGAATTCTACCTTAGAAAATAGTAGGAAGAAGCGAAAGACCAAAAAACAAATTGGGGCAGGTCTTTGCCCAGCTCTTAGACAAAAACAAAAGCAAATAAGTATTATCTTTTTGTAAATCAAGGTGGTGTATAACTATGATTTCTTTACACGGTCCTTAGCGACAAACTCACCCGGGTGCGATGACTGTGATGTTGTACTGTCCGGGTAGCAGCATGCGCCAGTAGTAGCCGTGCTCAGCCGTGCGGACCGTGTGCTCGTTGCCGTCCACTTTGATTTGAGCATTCTGTGAATATGAGCATTTTGGTTATCGCTGGATGTCTATAAAATACGAGATTTATTTTTCAGTTTATACTTTTAATTTATCAACCCATTTGTTGAACTTAGAAGAAAATATATACAGGTAAATAACAAATATTTATCCTATATCCAGACTGGTACACAGAAAAATTTCATAGAAACAAGCATATAAAGAAAATTATGTAAGAACATTATTGTACTATGAACTATTTTATCATGACAAAATCAATATTATTATCTTAAAATAATGGCAATTACCCATTTAAGATCAAGATATGATTATTACTAGGTTACAATTGCGAGTAAATCTGTATTTTTTCAATGTGTGTACTCTATCGATGCCTATAATCTAATCTATAAGGTTTACCGTTATAAAGCTGCATTCTTCACAGGTCTTTTCCTAGTATTTTTTTACAGAATGTACCTTTCGCCATAATATTAAATCATGACTATTGATGCAAAAGTCATTATCATCCACAGCCCTCGTCCTCCCACTGCTGGGTATAAGCCTCCCCTTTTTCGTGCCATTTTCTAAGCAAAAGTACCATATTGTATTTTAAATAAAAAGGTACAAATGGCATATTAATTTATTTCTCTAAAGTTACACAATTATGTCGTCTGATTTTGAAGGCCCTCCCTGGGAAGCCTGTAGTTACAGCCAAGGGCTTATTAATATACCTTCTTAGTATAATTCCAACTCCTCACCTTAACAGGTTCGCCAACCTCATCCACCACGACGCCAGTGACTCCGATATGCGCTTGCTCCATGAACGAGAGCATAGAATCCTTGTTCTGCTGCCAGAACTTGGCGAGTTCTGATGCCGGAGGGTACTTGCAGCAGGACAGCTCGAAGGTCAGCTCGAAGCAGTTCGAGTGGAGGTAGTTGTAGTCTTGCATGCCACCTGGAAGAAATAACTTTGTGAGATGGATCAAATTTTAGAAGGTAGTATTTTACATTAAAAACGGGGTCATGTGTGTAGAGACACCGTATTTTATGATGCAAAAAATGCTTTTCGAAAATATAAAGAAAAATATGCCCGTGTTGATAAAGATATATTTATTTGTAAGAATATGGTACAGTTAAGAGTTGCTGTTTTATAACCATAACATTTAATGTAAAGACAACCTTGGTTCTTGGTAGGTAGAGCATTACTTCTAGTATTAATCATACCCTATTTTTGAAAAACAGTCTGTTAAATGTCTGGGACAGTTTGTATAGTTACATACCACCACTACATAGTTTATATACCCATATTCGAAAATTGAAGATTTTAGATTTGTATCCACTTGTACAATTCGTCAAGTACCGCAAATTGGATTCAAAACAGTTTGACGTATCACTTACCTTTAACCGAATACCAGTTAGCACCATTAACGATGCCTCCCTCGAAGCTCTCCGGGGGGCAAGCGTCTCCGGCCTTCATGTCTTCATTGTGGGAGACGTACACCGACGCCAGGTGCTTGAACAGCGAGTTGTCCGGGGTCAGACTGTCCACGCAGCAGTCCTGGCCAGTGCTGTCAGTGGAAGGACATATGAGTCGGGGAAGATTTTGGACGGCGGAATGTTGAACTCGAAATAATAATGATAATATTCCGGGACAACTCACACACGGTTATCCCAAGCCAAGCAGAGCTTGTCTTATGGTAACCAGAAAACTAATAAACATGCTTATATATTTCTAAATACGAGTACATACTATAAATAGCATACAAACATATTATAGATAAATTACATCCAGACTCAGAACAAATGATCGTAACCATCACACAAAGATTTGTCCTGGGTGGAAATGGATCCAACGACCTCCGGTACAGCAGTCAGGGTCTCTAAGACCTAGAGCACGTCAAACCCGGAGCATCGTTTACATGCGCTGCTATAAACCCTGGAGTTGACATCAGGATTACAAATACAGTAAATGTACGTACGAAATAATGCGATTGTGAACCTTGACTGCATTGACCTAATCATATCTAGCGACGTATATAGATCTATTCCTTTTTCTCAATGATACAATAATGTCTTTCACACTTCATAATACGACAGGAATAAGTAGATAAACCTTGACATTCACTGGAGACAATCAGTCGCTTTTTGTCCGACAATTGGTTGTAGTCGTCATAAAAAGCCTTGCATTATGTGCCCACTTTATTTATTACAGCAGTGTAACAGTAAAATGTTAATGTTAATATGTTTTAGCAATATACAATGGAAGGACATGCTAGTATAATTACTATAGCGATATCGGAATGGAGATTTCTGAGGACAATTTCCTGCTTATCTGAAAACATTTAGTACACACTTCCCTTATTTAAGTTTATATACTATATTTAACTAGATTTTATGTTTTAAAATCGAACTTTTGAAAACAAGCAACACCCCAAATCGCCCACCGTTCAAGTTTAAGTGAAATACTTCTAAAATTAATCTATAACTGTTAAAAATTTCAACATAACAGTCAGTTAGTTTAACTATTTGATGAATGCTCGTGGTGGTCAATGCTCGTGCCTTCTCTTTATGGGAAGAGGCACGTGCCCAGCAGTGGGATGTTCACAGGCTGGATTATTATAACCATGTAAAAAAATAAATAAAACTTACTCGCTATCATCATAGGGGTAGCTGGCCACCACAGCGCCTCCATGAAGGTTGGCAGACAGCACGAACTGCTTGTTGTTGACCCATCGCATCAGCGCCACGGTCTCCGGCTGCCGTCCACCATACAGGTACTCTTCATCATTAGACTTGTTCTTATCATACTGGTCAGGGAAGTCCCTGTTGAGGTCCACGCCCTTAGCATTGTGCCTCCCAATAAACTCCTTTAAAGACTCACAATTGTCCTCCTGTAAAGGGAAACAGATTATCCTACATGACTACAGGTGTTTGGTTACTTGCACGGTAAATTTCAGGGTAGTCGTCCTAGATAGTATTGATGAATGAACATAGCAGTTCTTTTTAAATATACATTTGTGTATGTTACTAAAGATTTAAGTCGTGAAATGTGTGAGGCAATGGCAGCACGGAATAAATAATAAATCACATAATAAATAATTACGAGTACATACGTAATTACGCACAAAACGCTTTTGTCAGTTACGTTTTGATTTTCTTCAAAAGAGGTTTAGAATCTAATGATACTTTTGTCAAAGTATATACTGATTGTAAAGCATAATGTGATTAAAATATTCACCTTGAATAGTAAAAAAAAAAGAAATCGGTTTAAAAATATCGCGCCTCCAAGTAATTTTTTGTTACATGAATATGTACAGTTACTTTCTTTTACGTCTAAAAGTGGAAGCAAAGCGTGCAGAATTTGGTGTTACTTTATATTTATTTGAGTTGAGTCTTCAATACATGTGTGTTTGTAATAACAAATACATCTGCAATACTGGTGTTACTACTCAATGAACTTGATAATTGCATTGATTAGCAAAGTACAAGTTATTTCGCTCGCATTTCACGCCGATTTAAACCTTGTCTCTGAATAAGAAGGTATAATTTAGTTTCCATTTACAAGTACGTAGGTGGAAAGTTTTAGTGTTTATGTATGCAGTTTATTAATCATCACATTATCATTAAAGTGAACGACCTATTGGACATGCAACTGCAATTATAATTAACTCGTTTCAGTCAAAGTTATCGCATATCGCACAGCTCTTAACTAGGGTCAGAAGTTTGCAGTGACGTCAATCTAACTAGGGATATGAGACCTACGGTAAATGGCAAGCTATTTATAAGGCAGAAAAGCTATTTATAAGTCTGATATATGTATTGTAAAAATTAAGGATGGATTGTGTACGGTATTAAGAGATAAAGAAGAATGAACACTGAGATGACGAGTAATACCTTACTTAGGAATGTAAGGAAGCAAAATAAACATTGCACCAACCCCGAAATGATTCGAAAAGATTGAACCGTGGCAGTACTGGCAGTAACTTAAAAACTTATTCAGATGAAGTTGACAAGCTATACTACAATCGTTTTGTATAAGCATCCCTACAAACTGGTTCAATTTGTAAGTGTTAAATGGCAAACATGTTAAACGTTAATATAGCAGTCGTTTGTTTACTATACACTCATTACTACCTCTACTATAGGAACCGAAGATACTGTAAAAGAAAAGCTTAAAGTATTTCGTGCAAACCCTCAACTTAAGTTTAAGAAGTTCTTTAACTCTTCTGTCGCTACTTTACACGTTAAACTAAGAGAGACAGCACGAGGCAACGATGAATTAGACTAGTGATTCAGATCCGGTCATAAGACCTCTTATCAGAAGTATATTACCTATTTACCTACAAACGTGTGCATAATTGACTAAACTCACGCCTATTTCACGGTGATTTGCGCATGAAATCCGCTAGTACGAGGTTGACAAAAGTTTTTTGGCTAATCGATAATGGACTGAGTAAAAAGAAATTTAGACCATAATCTATAGCTGCTGGGTATTAGGTGTTGCCCATATGTCCGGTTAAAACAAGGCTCGTTTATATTTACGTAATTAAAACAATAAATAATTGCGAAATACGTCATGTAAAATTTTAGGTTTTGTCAACGAGTTCTTTTTGCGAAATACTTGAAAATATAGACGGATGTATGGTTTCTTAATGAACCATTAAATGTTATTTATGTACTACGAAACGGGTAAATACAAAAGTCTATATGCAGAAGTGTAGTGTTAGGGCAAAGCCTAACCAGCTATGTGGATAGATTAATAGCTCTGCTCTAGATTACTCATTCTAGAATTTAAGGCCCTACAATAGAAAAAGAGCAACCCCAAGATTAGGGATATTGTCCATCTGTGATTTTTAGGCAATATTTGGTCGGTGGTGGTTACGACAAACTTTGGCTTTTAATAATAGTGTGACCCATTGCTAAGTTATTTACGTTCTGATTAACATAACGTCACAGTAATGTGAGGAAGTTATCTAAGCTTAGTTACACACCGGTGTAACATTAACTTTCTGCTTTCTATAAGATTGTCTTTCTAGACTCGAGACGACAAAAGGTATTAGAAAGGAGGTGGACAGAAAAAATGACTTAGAAGCATAGCTATTGTTTTGAAATACTTTAGTATAGAGCATGGGTATAATAAGAATGTGTCTCAAGGTCGAATAAGGGCGACGAAAATGAAAGGTCTGTCTTACTTAGCAATGCGATGCTGTGACGCAAATATGCGCTCGTTACATAACTTAATTATTTAATACATAGTCGACTAACAGCTTAAACCAGTCGGTATAGAACTAAAGATAGTTATAACTTTATTTACGAATTTTTTCTTAATTAACTAAAGCTTTGCCATATTTAGGTATTTTTTATTGGGTTTTCACGTCCAGATAGACTAAGGAGATAATATTATGTGCTTAAAAATAAAACTGGGTTTACCCCTAGATTTTAAAACTGCCTACACACTTATCATTCATTTTGGGAAATGGAGTCAGGCTGAAACATTTTGTACCGCACTATGTAGATTGGAACGCGTACTTGCAGAATAAGGGGGAAAATAAAGCTTTCGGTGGTAAGAGCCTTTAGAAATTTAGGATTAGGTTTTCGTCCAGATTGAAAAACTGGCAATAGGCAAACATTTCCTGCGCCTATCCTCTTATACGCCACTGCCTTTGCGATTCGTGATGCCGAAAATATTTCCCAAACCATGGTGGGCAAACGTTAAGAGAAGCACCCTATTCACACATTCGCGTTGCGCATTTCATTTCCCAACAATTTCCAGCAATTTTCTTTGGAATTTGAATGTGAACATAAACAGGGTTTTTTTAATATTATAGCAGAAGCATTAGTTAATGTAACAACCTACTACTAACCATATATATAACCCATGTTTTATGCACGATTCATAAGTAAACAATGAAACATAATACAATAGTTCTGCCACTGTTAAAATGAACAATATAATACAAACTCATTTGACATTATATCTATGATGTTAATAATGTCCATTTGCATATCTCGGCCAATCTAGTTACAGTACGACACAAGCTTAATGGCGGCTCTGAACACGAGGCGAGTCGCTGCGCAGTAACAAACTTATGCGCCAGCGGGGGTGCTGGGCGAGGTACCGCGCAGCGTGTAGCTAACTTCAGAGCCGCCATTAAAATTGAATCCAACTATACTGGCTAGTATAGTGTAATGTATATCATATTATTATCGCGCCGGCGACACGCCATATATTTATACAGGTGGCGACTTCATAATTAAAACAATATTTTTGCTTGACTTATCCTATTCCTGAAGTTCAGTTATATAACATGTGAAGAGTAGAATTGAAAGAGAAATTAATAAGAATTATTATCATTTTCCTACAAGTAACTTGGAACTTGACTGACATCAAAAATTTGTTGTCAGCTTTATGTGTATTTTGCATCAATGAATCTTTCTTCAATTAATAATTCAATGAATCTCCTTCTACTTGTCATCTCAACATTTACTCCAAGGATCATTATAATAGTATGTATGAGGAACCATATGAAAAAAGAAGTTTAAATAACATCCACACACAAATACATCTCTGTTTTGGTTTTCTTCTGCATATACCCAGAGTAACTTTAATAACTTGTTGAGGTTTTGCCACTAAGAATTTTACATATTTGACCTGCTTTAGTGGCAACCTAACTTTATAATTCATGTAGTTTAGTTCTGTTATACCTCTTTTTAAGCATTTATTGTGTTTGGTTCCATGCCTATAGGGTGCCTAAGACATCCTATTACGAACCCTATCTTTGCTGTCTGGTTATAAAGCCAGCTACTGTAAACTTTGAAGAAGGAAACAGAGGGCTAGCTGAACATAAAAAATATATATTATATAGTTGTTTTATCTTATATGCTCTGTGTGCAAGAGGTTGGACAATTTTATATATTCAGTAGCTTAATTTTGCGTCTAAGCTTTGTCATTGTATAAATCTAGTGGGTAAAGTTAGATATATTATCAAAATATGTTGAAATATAGTATATGAAATTTTATTTGATTATAATTCATTAGTATAGTATTGATTGGTGATATGATTAAAAAAATTGTTTTTGATTAATTAAATAACTATACAAAAACAATCTTATCTAAGAAAATCCAACATTGAGATTTAATTTAATACACATTCTCTAATGGGACACGACTATTAGTATACGGTGAAGAAAACAATTTCCAATAAGAACATAACACATTCTTGCTAATAGAAAGCTCATGATTGAGTTGTTTGCCTATGTATTCAATTTATCTAATACTAGCTGTGCCCCGCGGTTTCACTTGCGTTAATAACTATATCCTATGGATTCCTAACTTTTTTGAATATTTAATATAGCCTATGTTAACCACAGATAGTGCAGCTTTCCAACAGTGAAAGAATTTTTCATTCGGTCAAGTAGTTTCGGAGCCTATTCAATTCAAACAAACAATCAAGTCTTTCCTCTATATAATAGTAGTATAGATTTAAGATATTTTATAGATAGAAAGTAGGCATAATAAGTTAATAATCTATTAGGTATGGATTTACTACATTATCAAAATTTCTTTACAAGTTGTCAGATCAAGCTATTAATTGATATAAGCACCAGTGATAGACTGGTTTTGAATCTAAATAATATTATTCAAATTATGATATAGGTAGGTATTTATATTATGTTATTTCATAGAATGAATAAGGAAATGCTTATTGTGTGACAAACACTTCAAAATGTTATGTAAAATATTGAAACCAGTTGCAAACCTGTTGAAGTCACATGCTATTTTAAACATGTTTTGGACAGGTTTTAATAAGATTGTGGTTATTTCTTTGTAAGGCTCAAAAGATAAATAAGATCTTACCACACTGCTCTCATAACCATCGGGATTCAATGAGGGCATCAAATGGATATCTGTTGTATTCAGAAGCCGCGTCACCCTTTCATCTTTTCCATAGTTGGCCAACAAATATTGGGCCAAGTATATCACCAACTGTCGCCCAACAGACTCATCACCGTGCATGTTGGCCACATATTTGACTGACGGCCGTTCGTAGTGCGGCGTGCCCACATCCTCGGTAATTTGTAGAACATGCAATTGCCGCCCTTGCACCGACTTCCCTATTGAATATGATTTAACAAGATCCGGGTATGTCGTTTCCAATTCACTGATTAACTTCACTAAATCATCGTACTTTGTATATTTGAGTGGCACTAGGAAATGCTCGTCGATCTCCTCGATAGATCGAGTTGCACAGTTATCAATAAAAAGGGAAAATAACACTACAACACACGCGTTAACGAGTAACATGTTTGCAGCTCTACTAAGAGCTAGTCATGTGCGCGAGGGTATTTACCGAGGGCAGTCAATACAGAAATGTAAACACTACTTTATAGCCGTAAACATCGTAATCGGCGCGACGTTCAATGTGAATTAATTATAAAAATGATAAGAAAGGCAGCGAAGTAGGTATAGTACGCTTTGACAGCTGACGCATTGATTGTCCCTTTGTGAGGGTGACGCAGAACCAGTGGAGTTGCCGCGTTATCGATGTTATTTACCCTATTTAATTATTTATTTTGTTTCACATGGTTTTGTACCATGTGTAACAAACATCATTTGTGACATAAATACAGTAAAAAATTATACATGGCCAACAAGGGAATTCAGTTCAGTTATGACACGGCATTGCAAAAGTTCCTTGAATTTAGGAAAAAAAAAGTAAAACTTGTCAGTGGCAGTGTGCTATATACTCAGTCGACCTTTTTATAAATGAATATTCAATATGTTTTCAAAACCCACCACTTTTAACTGCGCGTGTCAAACAAGTCAATTTAATTATGTCGTAAATGTTTATTGCTGTGATAACAAACTACCTTGATAACGGTAATTTGGCTAGCGCTGGTATCATTATATATTTAGTGTAGTTTGACGTGTCATTTTACAACGTTTCGTTATACGTAACTAAGCCAAGATTCGTTTATATAATAATAAAAAAACAATCGCGTTGTTACATTTGCATAAAATGAAATTGATAGTTTACCGTTGTTTATAAACCGTTGCATATCCCAATTTATTGATTGATATGGATTACCGCGCACGTCCATACTGCGGTCTAAAATTACATGTTAATATGTATGACGCTATTGATCAACATTTTTTCACACAACAACAGTTCATGACTGTTAATAAATTATTGATTTATTCTCCTTCTAGTGCCTAACTGCACATTCTATATACGTTAGCAATACAGGTTTTGTTATAGGGACAAGACAAGGTTCAAAAAGTACTATGCACCGATTTACCAGGTATTAGAGTAAAATCAAACAAATAAAAATAATGCAGTTTATTAATCTCTTTTCATTCACCGTTCATAATCTAAAATCATAATTACAACAAGTATTTGTGCAAATAAAACAGTAGGTACATAATAACATAGGAACTTATTCTAACATACACTTATAAGTAAACAAAACATGCTAAAAATATAATACTCTGATCTCTAGTCACTGTATTTGTGCTTTTGGAATATTATGCTTTAAATAACTCAAAAATTTTACACAATATGGTATTCATTGCGCGTTTGTGTCGTGTCAGGGAAATGACCGTGCTATTGTAATAAGCAATGTATGGTAAACAAATGTCAAATCCAGGCATTGTTCTTGACTATGTAGTTTTTTTAATGTAACTTTTTCTATTCAAATAAATCAGAAAAGGAAAAGTAGGAAGTGTTGTCTCTAGTCAAAAATAACATTAATTTCATTTAAATTGAATAGAAAGAGACTGTATATGGCATTACTAAACAAGCAAGAGTATAAATACTACTAAACTTACTCTTAAAATAATAAATACAACATAGAAATTAACATGAACACAATAAAAACTCTTTGCTTGTAAAGCTCATTGTTGCTACATTTAATATTAACGTAGGCAAGATACATGACTTAAGGTAACCTACAAAAATATCAGCCTCAAAACTAGTGTTACATGCGATTGTATTTCTTATGCTAGTAGTAATAAGGTTGAATTTTGTTTTGAACAGATTAAAAACCAGTTTATGCGATTTTATGTCTTATGCTATTAGTTATAAGGTTGAATTTTGTTTGGACTACCTAATAGTGTAGATTACCTTAAGATGTCTAAAGAATAGTTTATCACACATTTACAACAAAACTAAATTATATACGAAGTTCGTCTTTACACAATAGCAGCTAAAGTTACTGCAATTTACCTTTGAACAATAACAATATAGTATAAAACATTACTCAAACTACAAGTGTTTAAAAAAGGATATTTTGTAAAAAATACAAAATATCTACAGTAAATGCATCGAAATTAGGTAAGTATGTACATTTATAGAAAATAAGGCACGTGGTAGGTTTTTAATTCACGTTCTTTGCCTTGGAATAGACATACAGTATAAAAACAATACATACTTTGGCTAAATTATATAATGCAATTATGTTTTTAAATATACCTAGTTTTACAGGCTATGATCGAATTGACGAATGATAGCAGGAAAATGCATTTGAAATAGCGACATATACAATTACAATTGACTTTACTAAAATAAGCCGAAAAAATTACCTTTGAAGAAAGTTCATTTAAAATTAAATTTATCAACGCATAGATGCGAAAAGAATTAAAGCGAGAAATGTATTTTACAAGCTATCCCTAAACTTATGAAAAGTAATTTTAGAATAATATTTTACAACCAAACTTGACTTACACACAAAATTCGTATTTCCAATTCCCAAAAACCATATTCGAAAAATAATTTAGAGGCGTTTATAAAGTATTTAAAACAATAATAATATGTTTAAACATTACATAAAGAGCGTTCGTAGGAAAGCAAACGTACGGCTCGCGAAATTGCCTATGTGTATCTACCCTTACGCAATGTACAGGCGACAGAACTTTTATTTCATAGGCAGTAAGGTTGAATTTCGCATAGCATTGTCTCTAAGAAAGTCGACCAAACAATTGACTCAAATGAAGGCCATATTATTATTTACAAGTAAGCATTATTTCCGTTTCCATGGCAACGCGTAGTACGGCACAGAACAATACTGATTATTACACAATACTGTACATTACTAGCCAACACACTCTTTAGACAATATGATACTCGTCCATTTTTATGCAGTTTTTGATAAGAAATAAGAGAGATATTTGAAGTCATGAGCAAAGATTAATACTAAGCAGTGATTTGAAAAGTCCGGTGAAGCAGACAAACTAACTGCAAAGATCTCTACAAAAAAAAAGCAGTGATTTTAAATTCTTTCATTAAATAGTGAATTTTTATTTGTCAATAAATTAAGAAATGAAAGCCATCAAATTCCACTTTTTATTATATTTTTTTTTGGGCTTATGACATACTCTTATTATGTATTATTGTATACTGAAACTTTAAGTTATTACAGTAGGCCGTAGTTTTATATTGGTTTTAGGATTCGAAAAATCTTTACTCACGACATTACACAAAGCCCCCGTATAAAAATCCTTACAAATTGTGCTCCATTACATACATTGTTGAAATACTCCTGATCAAACATACTTCAATTCATAGCACAAACAAGGCACTACAATTTTGCTAGATATAAAAACGGTTTTAAAAGAGATGTCTAGCTAGTGTATAATTTAGAATTTAGGCAATACTTTTTAATACAAAATACTAGAAAAAATTAATTGGAGACCCAATTCCATTAAACTACACTACAATAAAAGGTATACTTATTGAATATTAAATCGTATTGTTTCAAGAAAGTCGTATAAGTAGGAAAATAGGCCTTATATTTAAAACATGCCTTAACTAATATATTCAAAAGGCATTTTTATTATATAATTGGGATGTTGACTAAAACCCTTAATACGCAATATAACGTACGTACGTTTTTTAGGTAACCAAGAATAGTCTGGTTTGAAATGTTGCAAGAGGTCACGATGATGTTCGTTTTTTTTTTGCTAAATCGTGACATTATTACCACCTTTTCAGTTATTTTTACTTATTTTGAAAATGTGAAATAGCATTTTTTTATATGTATCTTACGTACTAAACAGATTTTTACTTTTACCTAGTCAACATCCCTATTAAATATTCAGAAGTTAAAACATTGGAATTTCTAGCTACATGTATAATTTATAGAAAGCTCAAAAAATATAGCAATATTACTACAGTACAAGCTAACTATAATTCTACTTCCCTTTATTTGTAAAAATACATAATAGTATACAAAAATCGTTATAACTATGAACTTTTAACTAACCGAAAAATAAATATGGCTGCTACAACATTTACAAGGCGTTTTGGTGTTGCCATTAAATTGTCGAATGAACGAAGGTTGACTGTTAAGTGGCAACACTATTTACAAGCTATATGACATGGGGCTCAGGCGATCTTACTGGCTTTGGGCTACAAAAGTATTTTTTATAAAATTACATGAATATGATGTCTTCTTGTTATCGTGTCGATCAATGATAGTTAAATGATGTAAAGTTTAAATAGACCGTTGCTAAATACATAAGGTTATCTGGAACTATGTAAACAAACTTATACAAGAAAGTCGTATGACCAAAATTTTGATCCACCAATTTCAAACTTAACACCCTAAACACAAGGTTGAAATTACAACAAAGTATAATCAGATCGGTCTAAACATACAGAAGCCACGGAAGGTACCTTCAGGTTCAGACTTAGCTCTTCACTTGAACCGTTCGGTCCAGAAGATGTTGGCTAAGATGCCGGCGATCATGAGAGAGCAGTAGAGAACTACCGCTGCCCACCATAACCGCTTCTCCCATTTCCTCTTTTCTAGGTTCCGGAGGACACCGATACCGACTAGGAGACCTGGAAAGAATTTTGGATTGTTTGACCTTTTGTGCTTTTGAAAACATGAACATGTTTACAGATTACAAATTTGTTATATAGAACATTATTTGAAGACACATTACTTAAAGAAAGTGAGTGAATTTTGCATACGGTTCAGCGAGGATATTTTTTTTACTTTGACCGATTTTTTACTGGCATTGCAAAATTGCGTGGAAACGGACGCCTTTGCCTGACATAACAGGTTAGCTTACATAAGATTTTTAACTGTAAGTGACCTCAAAAACAATAAGCTCTTAAATTAATACTGCTGAGGATTTTTAGTATATTGCTTTATGCCAGGTTTCATCTTTGCTTTTCGGAATAAGGACATTTGTAGAAAGCTAGCCCGTGGGGTGTCTTCTCACCATGATAATATTGGAAGATGAGGCATATAAGGCTGCAAAAATATCACAAGTTTAATTCAACTTCCTCACCAGCAATAGCGCCGGCCAAATGCGCGACATAACCGATGCTCTGGTCTAGATGGCGCCAGTAGCGGTCGTACACCGCCGTGCCGATGTCAACGGCCGCCAGCAGCAGGAACACGAGCAGCTGGATGATCGCGAACTCCATCTCGGACCAGTTCTGGAATGGGGGGCGGTGAAAGTCAGAATATAAAAAAAAAAAACTCATTTTCGTTCGTAAAATTGGGTTTCAGTCAGTGGTCCACACAAAACGGACGAAACATTAAAACTTTCTTTTAGAGAATTTTGGGTCTGGTGGGATCCTGGTATCCTACTGAGAAAACCAAGTCTAATTTTTAGTTTTTTGATGTCTGCTAGCTGGACATTGATTTTCTATAGTCCAATCCAGATCAATACGCCAAGAGTTAAGTGTCTTCTCACCATAATAATAGTAGCTACATGAGCCGCGATCAGCGCGTACACGCCGCCCGACGCGCCCGCGAGGTACACCTTCGGGTCAGTCAGACTGGTAGCCAGCGAGCCTGCCACCACTCCCGCCAGGTAGACCAGCGTCACTCGCCACCAGCGGTGCACCATCTCGAGGGGTACTCCGAGGAACAGCTGCACGAGGAGGTTGACTAGGAGGTGGACGACGCTGGAATTGACAAGTTACGGTGGATTTATAAAAATGAACGTTACTGCTTAGACATAGAGCATAGTATCTATTGTATTTAGTTATTGACTCAGCAAATGATCGGATTTTTCGTTCCTCTAAGTATAATACAAACTTTCAATACTTAAAAGCGTGTGAAATAATTGCTGTTTTATTGACTTATGGATATTTATTTTATAGTCGCCATCAACTTCCACAAGTCCATATATAAATGTAATAGGTAAATGGTACCTTCCTAAAATATCTCTATTTAACTCCGTGTTTGACTTTGAACAGAAAACATTGTTTATTGCTTTTTCATGTAGTTACCACGCTAGCCCTTATTAAATTTTCATGGCGCAGCGTTGAACGCAGGCCATCGAACCATAACAGATCTATAAATAAGTCCAGCCATTTCGAAAACAGAGCATTTGACTTTAATAAGCCTTTATGACGTATACGTGTATTTCCTTCATTATAGTCAATCGGAACTGTAATATCCGCATAGAGTGAGGTATAATGATGATTGCAGTAAATGTGCCTGAAAGATAACCTATTCGATTGTTTGCTGCTGTAGCTGATTTATCGTAGTTTCAAGTCGATAATAACGTAACTAGGCCGAGTGTTAAGTGACTTTTCTTATTGACTTTTCTTTTATATCGGTATACAAGATTTGCTAAAAGCTGATTTATTGTCAGAATGTTCTTGATTTCAAATACGAGGCAAGTCAGTACTGTCATCGTGTTTTTCCCACCCCACGTGGAATGAGGATTATATCTATCTTCCATGTCATAAAAGAGTTACTGATAAGAATATTCGATAAAAAATCCATATTACCGGTAATCTTATAACTCTTGCGTGAGTCAGTCTTAAACTTGAAACATAACATACCATCACGCCTGTATAGATCTATATTTTAGGCAGAGGTGTGCAAACCCACAGTTCGCCGGTATGTTTAGGTCCCATGTTATAGGGGGGAACTTAAAACAAGATTTAAAAATATTTAATATGTGCTTTACTCACCCAACATGCACCAGCATGTAAGTAAGGAACCTCCAGGCCTCCTGCCTCTTATGCGGGTTGTATATGAACAGCTTGGCGACAGTGCCATTCGCCTGCGTGTACCCTTCGGCCGCGTCATAGCAGAACAGCACGATCTCCACCAAAGATATGAGGATCATGCAGATAGCTGGCGGCCAACAGCTGTACTCCTCCTCGTACGTCCCGTCTGAGTACGTGAAGTAACATTTGCTTTTGGCTGGACAACACAACAAATGGGGCGGAGCGGGGAAGTTGGAATAGGAAAGGATTTTTGATCGATTTTTTGCAAAACATTTTTATTTTTGTATTTTTGATCAATGACACGATTAATTTATTTTATTTGTCGTGCATTAGATTTTCAAAATAATAAATTGTATATATTGTATAATTGCCACGAATTTTATATTATATTTTTCGTGCATTATAATTAAAAAACATAAATTTTGTATTGAATAGTTGCCAGAAAATTTATTTCGAAATTATTGTCCATTTTTATGATAATGTAGCAACAATGGAACAGAAATAGAGCACGCAACGTCCAAGTGACAGCCATTACATATTGCGACAGCAACGGGACGTATTAACCAATTAAGGCGACGTGTTTCGTTAAACAGCAAAATTGTTTTTAATTGAACGATTACGTTTTGTATATCGGTTAAATACATTTATTTCAAATAAGTAGATTTTTAAATTCGAAAAAGTGATTTTAATTTAGATTTATGGATAGGTAAAACAAACAAACAATAGGGAGACAAGAGGAAAACAAAAAAAAAAGATTTTGTTAGTCAAATGCATTCCATCTTATAAGTAAGTTAGTTACTAGTTTTTTACAGCAATATAAGCATGTTTTTAACATTGATCACCAATTAAATATACATCACATCAACAAGACTAAAAATATTTATTTTCTTGTATATTTATTTGGTGATCATAGATGATTTTATTAACACAAGCACTAGAATTGTAAACGAATTAATAAATAATAAAAACACTTATACATATATAGCTGCTCTTAAAAAGCAGATTAAAAAATATAAGATTAAGTATTTGTCATTCCCGTGCTTGTGAATTAATTGATGCTAATTACACTGCGTGAAGCTAAACCAATCTCCCGTATACACATTAGGCATGCAATGGTGATGGTGCTACGATATTATTATGATCTTGCGACTGGGAGCGACAGGCGCCATTCTACAGAATAAACCTTGAACCTATGTATAATACATAAGCAGTACTAAGGGACTGAACTAAAGGCGATAATTGTTAGGTTATACTACAACACAGATTTATAACATTACTGAGAAGATAATGTGAGAGTTGATATGGGGAATGACTTGATATAATGGTAGTCGTTGTAGTTCATAATTAGTTAAGTGTCGGGTTTGCATCCGTGCAGCTCAGTGATTAAATAATACACATATGTGTTGTTATCTCTGTGCGAAATCTATTCAGATGTGATTTAACTGATTCAAAAATAGCTTCGTTCTATTCATAACGGTGGATTTAAGTACAACATGCCGTGGATTAAATAAAACCTATTGTTGTTTGCCTATTCAATAATAACATACCAAAATATTCAATGATCTGTTTTATGTACTTCAAAGTCCTGTCCCACGTATATTTCCTACACACACTGAATCCGATCGTCTTTTGTTCACTCAAAACTTTGTAACTGCACTTGTCAGTCTTTTTACAGATTCTGTGCCACATTTTGTAAGTCTCACTTGCACTCAAGCTTACGCCGACTGATAATCAAAACGCCCGCATCATTTAAAATACATTAAAAAAACAACTTTTGTAATTAGCTACTTCTAACAAGGTTTACTGTTTGTACACGGAAACATTTATTTTCACCTTGATACCCGGCTTCCCCTTCATTTTATGTTTGTTTATTTTAAGGAGAATAAAATGGCTTTTTCATGATCCTCGTTGTTTGGTGCCGTGAGGTCGCAAACGGCGTGCACCTGGGTCCGAAGTGAATGACATACTATGGAAAAACCTGAGTTCTAAGCCGCTTGTGGCTTTGGGCCGTGTTATGCTCGGGTGAATTGTGACGTAACATTTGAATGGACCACCAACATTTGTGCATTGGATTGGATGCTGGACGAACAATTTAACGCATTAATATAATTGCTAAGATAACGATTTTGTTTTAAGTTGAAGGTCTTTATTCAATTGACTATTAAAATCTCCGTATTTTTTTCGTTATCTGATAATAATTTGCATAATAAGACGTACTCGTACAGTTATGTCCTTAAGCATTTACTATTATTGTTGCCTTGAGAATTCAAAACAATGGTCGACAATCTCTTCAACAAAATCTCGTCCTAAACAATTTGAACCACAAGGACAAGAAATTTTGGAATATTTCTTTTAACAAGCATGATACCCTAGGAGATATAATAATTTGTCCAATTGACTCTGTCTCGACTGTCAAACAATTTTCCTGTTAACAACAAAATGAATAGTCATATTGAGCTGGTGACGCGATGCCGTGATCTTTATCCAAGTACTTGAGTTTAACGAACTGCACTTCGTGAATGTGAAACGACCCTTGCAGTTTTCGTAACCTTTGTGCCAGATGCATTGATTTGATTATATGAACTAAAATATTTCGCTGAAATTGTGCTTTTTACATTTCTTTGGTATTATTACATTACTATAAAATATATGACAGTTCATTTCCCTTTATCCAAAAGGTTATTTGAGTGATATACCCCCTAGTTTTGAATAAATTTTCGTATTTTTTTTAATAAGGTACACATAAGAACTTCTTAACGGTCTAGGACCTAGGTACTAGAGCTCTAATATTTTATATAAACAATATTGCTGACGCATTTAAATCATAGAAAATACGTACATAGTTGACGCAAGTTTCAGATATAACTTGCTTCTAGGAGAGGGAACACTATTAATTAATTTATTAAATCCTACTTATTCTAAAGTATTTCCCTAAGCCAATTTCGGTTGTAAAATGATTAATTAAAATTAATTTATACGTAGTAGACCTATCAACCACAAAGTATATTAAAATTTTCCCTGTTCATGAATTACGGTTTTTGTTTAATCATCGATGTTTGGTCATTGACTCAATATTTGAGATTTGAATTAGTCATAAAGGCCATTCATGTTTAGTGAATAATAATAATTTATTATTAAGCAGTGGAAAAAGTATTATTTTTATAAACCTACTTAATTTATTTATACATTTTGTCTAACCTAGTTTCGGCCGCTATCAATTGTGATTCAAGCTTTAAAATAGGTATAGCTATTTCATTAATACTATTGATAACCTAAAACTTGATTGGCACGTTAAATGATATTGAATATTGGCTATTTACTATGTTAGATATAAAAAAGTGATATATTTTCTACAAATTTCACATACCATGAGCTTTTTATTTTTATAATGAAATCAAAGAAAATTAAGTTTTATTCATTACAAAACATGAAGTGTATTAAATTTAGATACAACGGATGTAGTTACATGTTGAGCTATATTGCATTGAGAAAACTGATTGCTCTTAAAACTCGTAAGGCGATATCTACAGTACAGTACTCGTAATTGTTTGTGTTTTATAGGTATTCTGTTATATGTATAAACCGGATCTACAAATTCTTCCGAAAAGGGTTATCACAATGATAATATCTATGACTGTTTTAAAATGGCTGCACGAGCCACGATAGCCCATATCAAAGACTTAAAGCAAAAGACCCGATTGGACTATCATTAAAATCTATCTATCCGTTAGTAACAATTGTCTTGGTAAATCAATTAAATCATCAGACGGTACGGTACGATGCAAACTTAATGGCGGCTCTGAACACGAGGCGAGTCGCTGCGCAGTAACAAACTTATGCGCCAGCGGGGGAGCGGGGCGAGGTACTGCGCAGCGTGTAGCTAACTTCACAGCCGCCATTAACTTTGAATCCAACTATACAAAATAATAGAATACTCGATATAATGACTCAATCTTTAGTGTTCATGTAAAGTGCAAATGAAAGTGACATCCTGCCGTGTAATTCAGTTCATTGTAATAGATATAACAATGCAACGTCCTACTTTTGACGTTATACAACTCAAGATTCACATATATTTAACAATCTCAGGTCATTACAAAACCTGTTGTTTTAAACACGGAATCATTGAGCAAGATTTATTCGCGAATTTGAAACTAAAACTGATGATTATTTTGAGTTTCGATAACTAAACTAGTTACTAGTTAATGTTATTATATACGTTCGTGAAATCGTGACTACAAGCGAATACATAACGTGTGGTATTTAACAACAAAATAAATTCATTTACCCACGCCTTGCCGTCTCAGTCTGTACACCTCTTGCTTTGGTCGGTACGTTATGAGAACGAAGATATTGCCTGTTTTCTTCTATTCTATATATTTGGTAATGTATTACGGGCCGTCGATGTATGCTGTTCTCTACGGGCAAGAGAAGTGATTTTATTTTTGGCATCACATTCATCGAATTATTTTCAATTGGCTCGTCACAGGCGCCTATGTGGAACGCGATGTCAATTATTATGACTCGGGGATTGGTCAATCAGTTTAATATTCTTAATAATAAAACAAATCTTTAAATTAAATGTGAAACAAAAAACTGTAAAACAAAATAAATATAAAAGTCATTATTATGAGTTCATTACTACCACTTAACCCGAACTCACCCACACGCGTTTCGTGGTAACAGGCTAGCCAATGTTTGGAACATTTGCTCGCATAATCGTTAAAGAATTCCGTGTTAGTACTGCAAATATTTAAGTAAACAAACATTACATATTTATAATGGATGTGTGAATGGGTGCGGTGAGTAATAAAAGTACAAGGTTGAATATACGGATAAGATATGGATTTGTGACTCCGTGAGTGCATTTTATCGTGATAATGAAATAACCTACCCAAAGCAGGAGTTTTTCTCACGACATTTATAAAATGGTACTTAAGGGATGGTTTAGGTCTTCCTGCAACTTTAAAATTGTAAAAAGTTGACCTAGAGGCCAACTGTCGTTGACCTAGTGGATGTAAGCGCGACTGCTACGCTAGGGGTCTTGGGTTCGATTCCAAATCGACCAAGGTGTTATTGGGTCGGAGTTAGGATTTGTGCCTGGTTAGTGGCAATAGGCTCGCCCCCTATTACATGGGACCTAAACATACCGGCGAACTGTGGGTGTACATTGGTACACTTCTGCCTAACCCTTCGGGGATACAGGCGTGATGGTATGCTATGTTATACTATGAAATGTAACTATACGTACCTTTCGACTAGTGGTTCTTTACATGTGTTTGAGACGTTGCAAGTTTATTTCGGTTAATTTTCCTTGAATACTTATAGAGATAAGATACGAACGATCGATCAATAAACCAATAAAACCGAACCAATCATAAATTCAACTGTAAATACTAAGAATTGTCGTAAGTGTACGTGTGTATATGAATATAATTTAAAACGTTTAATTTAGTTAGGTGATTCTTCGCGGTAGATATTTAGGAAATGTGTGTTTCTAAATAATTTGTAATTAAATTTAATATAGGTTGTCAATTTTTATTGGACGAGTCGCATACGTCGAGTGGCATACGCACCGGTTTTCAAGGTGTCGCTAGCTCTGAGGTCCCGGGTTCGATCTCCGGACTGGTCAATATAGAAAGTCACTTTTCTACATTGTTTCGGTTCTAGGTGTTTGTGGTACCTTCGTTGTTTCTGAATTCCATAACACAAGTGTTTAAATAGCTAATTACTTTGGGTTCAGAGCAATGTGTGTGATGTTGTGGGAATTTATTATTATTATTCTTATTATTAATTACTATAAGCCTAGTTATTATTTATTGTAGATCACCTACTCAAACTTTCAGTCCCTTTCAGGTTTGAACTTAAAATACTATCTTCTAAGACTAGGTACTAAATATTCTTATTGATGTTTATGACTTAGTATTATACTAGATACCGGTAATCAGGGCAAATATGATAACTCAAGGCCTATCGGAATGTTTTCATAATATTAGATAATTCATTACGACACTAGATACCTATCTCTACTAATAATTGATTCAAAGACAGAACAATGTTTGGTTTCTTAGGTTTACGCGAATGTTAGACTTTGAAATGAAACTACTTTTTACGGATTTTTTCGCGGTTTATATTTAGATTTTAGGTCCCGACGTTTCGACACCTTTGCAGGTATCATGGTCACGGGCAGACAAATATAAACCGCGAAAAAATCCGTAAAAAGTAGTTTTATTTCAGAACAGTGTTTGTTTAACTTTATACAATTATACAGTGTAATATGTATACTAGTATCACCAAGAATTAACAATTCATTCAATTTAAATATCAAATGATCCATTCTTGTAAGATTCTGATATTAATTCGATTCATGACACATCTAGTAACGGGGTTTCCCAAAACATAATGACGCGAATTTCCTAACCAATTTACTTTAATAGGGGAAAAATGTAAATATATTATTTAGGTACTTAAGTGAATTAACCTGAAGGCTGTGTTGTAATGATATGATGTTTATTATAAAGACAGTCACGTATTGTGAGATAGTAACAATAAATAATAACGAACCGTGTCGTTTATTGTTTAAATAACTAGAAACCATTATCCTTGCGTTGGTTGCACAATTGACCACAAATGGAATTCATTTATAAATAAACTGCCTAGCGATGGGTGACATTTTCAACCGCAAGAGAGATCTTCCTTTTTTTTCTAGACTAAGAAAGAAAATGTATGAATAGTTTATAAATGGTTAGAACGTAATTCGTAAACTGTTGACTTATAGCATTTATTGCCCACAAACTGTTATACAGTTTGGCGATTTTTTTATGTAGTTGTAAGTGTTTGTCCATGTTTTGATAAATAAATAAGTAATAATAATAATAAAGCATTGCGTGCGACCATAAAAAAACTTACAGAGAGGAAGGTATCTTAAAAGAATATATAGATTATAACAAACATAGAACACTTTGCAATGACAGTCGACAGAAAAAAGTAGAGTATCATGACAATTCTTCATTTCGTATACTTTTATTCTGAAGCGATCACATTGTGAATTATAAGTACTTTGGCTCTGTAGGAGTTAGTACCTATATCAATACAATACTATGAACCAAAAATGTTTTTCTTGTCATGAGTTATCTTTCAAGGGTTCTACAAAGACATACTGACCTGAACTGACTTGAAGTTCAAGGTCTAAGACATGAAGACATGATGAGGATAAACAAACAAACACTCGTTTGCAGAGTCATTAACCTTTAGTAAGTCCATATTTGTACGAGACTTACCGCTAAATCTTTATGTCAATAAAATGGCGCTCATATTTATTTCAGATTAAGAACATCGAATGTTTTAATGCTCATTGCCATGTTGAGAAATACTGACTGCCTCTTTGGCCGAGTGGTGCTAAGCGCGACTGCTACGCTGGAGGTCTTGGGTTCCATTCCCGAGTCGACCAAGGTGTTATTGGGTCTTTCTATGAAATTCTCTGTAGTAGGTCGGAGTTTGGATTTGTGCCCGGTAGTGGCAATAGGCTCGCCCCTATTACATGAGACCTAAACATATCGGCGAGCTGTGGGTGCACATTGGTACACCTCTGCCTACCCCTTCGGGGATACAGGCGTGATGATATGTTAATGTATGTTTTATGTTTATGTTGAGAAATACGTAATTCTTTTTTAAATTTGAATATTCGTAAACTGATAAATGTGATTCCCAATGAATGATATCTTAAATTAAATGATTGGTCTCCTCAATGCGTTGAGGTTTTTAACCAATCAAAATACGTCATAACATGCGTTTCGATTGGTTGATCGTTGTAAATATGAATTTGGAATGAATTTTGAAGCTTTTAATAACAGACCCACTGTTATTAAATGATGTGTTTAAATTTTAACTTACACACTGTTGTATGTTAAACTTTATTATTTAATGTTTATTTAAATTGTGAACAATGTCACATTGAGAAATGGTTACTGAACACAAATTTAAATAGTATAATATTAGTGTATCGAGAAGCGATGACTTTCTCAAATATAAAAAAAATATATCCGACAGACTCGTGATGGGTTAGTGTCAAACTGGTTTTTATGTTTTGATGCAAAATATAGCTCTTTTTCAATTAAAATTTATCTTTTGTGTAACACAGCGTTTAGATCTAAGCTTACATAAATTATAATATTGTACGCCTAATATGGTGGAGCAGTGAAGATGCACACCAAAATAATATAATAACACCCTTGTAACCACTGTCTCACAATAAAGATCTTTGAATATGTTGCAAGAAAAATCCAAGTAAATAAAATAATGTAACATGTTACTTGACATTATTCTTTTCAAGTTTAGACCGATTGAAGAGTTAGTTCACAATTTAAAAAGACGTAAATATTAGCAATCACAAACAGTGTGTAAGTACATTTAAACACCACAAATGATTTAGCCGAATGGGGGTATGAGAACAGAGAAAAACAACATTGAAAATAATTAATAAATTATTAACAAGTACCACGATCAGTCGTCGAAACCGCCCGGAAACCTGTCCATGGACCTAGCAAAAAGAATTAGTAATTATCTTAATATATATTCTAATTAATAACTTTATTATATACATAAAACTATATGTATGTATGAATGCTATACAAAAATAAGTGAATAATGTCCCGACAATCAAAAATAAATCTATTTATAAATACTATCGAACCTATCGGTAATAGTTTATTAAAAAGTAATTAGTCATTATAATATGTTTTGTAGTATGATGTGTGGAACTTTTTACCCTTGTTAGGGCCAAAACACAAAGATGCTCAATGAAAAAAGTTTCAACCAAGAGGTGAATCATCAAAAATTGGGACCAGATTAAATGCAACCTACACTTAATTATCTTCATTTACCCATTTTTATAAAAGAACAATGTACCCTAAAAACGATGTAAAATCTTACTATATCAAACAGCTAAGTTATAGTCCTCTCAATATTTACATGCTCTCAACCATGCGCCCATATTAGAAATCTAATTATACTCTACGCAAGCTCTAGTGCTTACATTCCTCACACACACAACAATTAAACAGAATCTGTACTCTCCTTCACATTTTAATTATAACATCCATATTGGACGAATAAACTTTTTACATTACTTGTTATAGTGAAAATGTAAAAGAGACAATTAATATTTACATGCTGTGCGACAAACAACAACGCTATGCACAAAAAAAAATCAATCTGTCATTTTATTTAGCTCTATGTATATTTTTCAGCTGAATCTGGTAACATCGGAAGCTTACACCAATTTAGCTTGGGAAAGCAGAAGAATTAAGTCTATGTACATTATATTTCAAAATTGATTACTTTTTTGTGCATAACATTGTTTGTTGGATTCGTCTAATTATTTGTAGTACAGTCGACTTCCTAACAATGGTAATTAATTCTTCCCATTGCCATGATATCGACTGTACTGTTTCGGGTCAAACACCGGAGCAGTGTAGGTGTAACTTATAATATTGTCAGAGAAAATACTAATCTGTTTCGAAATAGTACTTAAAGTATGTCAACAGAAACACACAATTTATTTTCATATAAAATTATTTACAAATTATCGTAGAGCGATACGGCACGTGCGTTATTCAACAAGAAAAAAAGCTAGACAGTCTGACGTTATTAAAATAAACACGATTTTAAATATGCGTTTTTTATTGAATTCGTTAGTGACGCTCATTCTTAAGCAAATACACAAAAACGACAATAATTGTTACATAGTTACACCTACACTTTATACACTTGAAACAACTTATTTACAAATAACTACAGGCAACATAATTACAGGTGTTAAAGCTAATAGGACACTGTATAATAAATAGTAGTGTATTTAGCCAGTGTGTATACGTCTTATTAAATGGTAGTTAAAACGCAACTTTTCTATTCATGAGAGCTAGTAGAAAGTGTTTTAAACAGGCTGGCAACCCACGCAGGAATCATTTTGAAATACTTTCGTTAAGTGTCATACTTATTGCTGGCTCATAAATATATTTGAGCTGTGTTCCATATTTGAAAATAATATTACCAGCCTATGCTTGAGTTATGTTCCATATTTGAAAATAATATTGCCAGCCTATACTTGGGCTATGTTCCATATTTGAAAATAATATTACCAGCCAGTAAGAGGAACTAGAAAACCACCCGCTTTCTCAATAGACATGAAACTACTATTAACTTTAAGTTTTTTAATAAAAACGCCTGTTGAATTCATGTCGGCGTTTTTGTTTTAACAATTATGTGTATGTTGGCTATTCTGTATGTATCAATAACAAATAACTGTTAAGAGTTATTTATTAATCTTTGTATATACTGGTAGAAATCGGATACTTAAATTAGTAATTAAAGTAGTTCAATACAATTCATGCTAGGATTAGGGTAAATTACCTGTAGTATCGACGGGTCCTCGCTGCGGTATAATCGAATGCACATATCTCGCCACAAAGTGTCCAAAAACCGCTTTTAAGTCAGGATTATGCATCATGGCGACAAACTCGTTAAAGTCTAGGTACCCTGAGTTGTCTCTGTCAGCTAGCTTCATGATCTTGTCTACTACATTGTCGGGTAGGTCGTGTTCATACTCTCTCGATTCGATGATCTCTTTGAGTTCCACGTACGAGATCCGGCCATCTTTGTCTTTATCATACTGTAAAGAGAAGAAAGGATTTTTGTTAGAATTGTAAAAGTTCTAATGAAGGTCATTGACCTCTAGAAGAGAAGCGTAGAAGAGTATTAGGATATAATTGTTTTTCAAGCGTTTTGATCACTCCTCTGACAAAACTGGGAAATGTTAAGTTATATATCTTAAATAGAAAAAATACACAGAGTCGATTTATCAAAAAGAATTTAAATAAAAAATACATTGAGAAAATAAATTTAAATAATATCGTTTAAAGTTTCGATGTATAATATGTACTAAGATTTTTAAACAGGTTTATTCTAAGAAAACGAATAAATATGAATTAAATCCAGACACTGTTTTATTAAAACAGACAGAATTTTTGAATTTTAAATCATCGTTATAAGTCCAAAACAGTTATTATTATAAAAAAAAACTCGTTAGCGAAAACAACGCACACTAGACAAGTGCCTAATTAATTATCATCTTTTTAATTTGACTTACATTACCGCCTGAAAATCTACTTTAAGACAGAAACCTCCAACTCCAATGAAAACCAGAAAATACATAATATTCTTCACTTTTACATAACACCTGGATTATGAAGGCAAAACTCTATCAAAAATCTTCACGGATACATACGTAAAACCTAGATTCTGTGACCTTATTTCCTTGGAAGGTCAACATAAAGTATGAACACAAGGCCGTATCTCAACTATAATGTTAGTTTATAACCAGCACGCGTCGATCATGATTACTTGCTATTGTTTTCGGTAAATGTGGATTTTCCCTGCCATCATTTGTGACGGATCTTATTCAATGTCTGAAACTGATGAGCTATTACTCATACGATGTCTTTTGCCAATTTCTATCCATTTTTATGTTGGTATCTACATACATACATATCATCATCCTGTATCCCCGAAGGGTTAGCAGAGGTGTACCAATGTACACCCACAGTTCGCCGATAAGTTTTAGGTCCCATGTAATAGGGGGCGAGCCTATTGCCACTAACCGGGCACAAATCTAAACTCCGACCTGCTACTAAGAATTTCATAGAAAAACCCAATAACACCTTGGTCGACTTGGGAATCGAACCCAAGACCTCTAGCGTAGCAGGCGCGCTTAGTGCTACTAGGCCAACGAGGCAGTGTTGGTATCTACATCCAGTCTAATACAGTGGAATACTAGAATTATACATAAAAGGACATGGACTCTTCACAAGGAATTCAAGGAGTTTAAGCGTGTAAAAAACCAGTCACATTATTTTGTCCCTATTTTAAATACGAGTACATATGACGAATATATAAATTACAAGATCAACATCATAAATATATCCTAGCCGAAAATTTTTCGAATTGCGAGGGATTCCTTACTTTCCAAAACCCAGTTAATTAACAAAAGGGAAATCAAAACCGTGCATTTAGCGTCACGTCAATGAAGTTGGCAAGTCCGCGGAGATCGATTGATCTGGCTCACGACCTCCTTTGAATGAAGTACCGAAGTGGTAAGCGACGAACGGTTCGTTTTCGAAAGTTTCTGTACTTATAATACCTACATAGTTAACATTACTGTAGTGTCTTCTTACATGCATATGTTTGCAAAATTTACCTTCATTCTAAGCTCTGTATCTTTTTACAGGTAACTCAGTAGGCCAGTTTTCTTACTATTGGAACTTCGTTAACATATTAGTCATACTAAAGTCTCATAGTTAGAGAAGATATCCCTAGTCATGTTTAAGCGCTAAAATGTTACCAATTAGCATAATAAAGGATCTACGGAACTAAACTATTATTGTGTCCATTACAAGTTTTGGCGGCAAAGTTTTTGCATGACTTTGCTAATACTTAAAAATATAGACAATGCTATTGAAATATTTTTTATTCAAGGACAAGAATCTATGTATATTAGTCTGTTTAAACATAGCTCTCAACACCTGCTCGATATCTAACCTTCGAGCGAGATACCATTCATAAGAATATAGAGACCTTGACTGTATTGGGAACATGGAATCATATCTAATCGGTTATCTATAGTAAATAGGATTAACAGGGATACATGTAGCTCGTATTGTATGTATACTTTGTTGGTATATCGATCTTATCATATTATATCAGCAAGCTAACGTTCGCTTTGGCTGCTTTGCTCTAATGCATAAGTGCCGATTATCAAACGATGTAATGCTGATTATTTTTAATATATCTCCCACCATATTATAGAAAATGTAAAAGTGGAAGGGCGGAGTCTATAATCACAAGCAATTCCTTGCTTAATAGGAGATCTCCTTTTTTAGACGTGCTTTTGTGATATGTGTATGAAATAAAATCTATATTTAAAATGTATAAAAAAAAAACATTAAAGCTTGTTCTATCCCCGTCTCATCAAATGCTTTGAAATTCCAAATTACAATACAATTTAATAGAATGAGTATTCACTCGTTTAATGTGTATCTGCCTTTTCAGACCGCGTGAATCCGCCATTCGCTAAAGCAGAGCTTGCCTCACTTGCGTAAAATTGTCGCAGTGGGTGACCGAGGTAACCGCTTACCAAACATATAAAATTGAATTTTTGTTCTAGGTTGTTACTTGCGACATGACGATAATACCTTCAAAGTTCAAGGATAGGTTAATGGTTAATATACTACTGTATAAAGCGTCTTTCAGCTGAATCCGGTAAGACTGGTAGCCGAGCCCAACATAGTTGGGAAAATAAATAAATAAAAAGGGCTCGGGAGATGATGATGATAGTTTTTTTTTTAATTGAAATGGAGGCATTTGCCGAGCAGCAGGATCTTGTGTAGGTTAATAAAAAAAAATATATGATAGTATTTCAGCCCTCTATGGTTCACTGTAGGGCAAAGGCCTTTCAGCCATTCTGTACGGTCTATTGCTACTTCCTGCTCATCTTAGTGTGAATCAACAATATTTCGCTTAACCATTTAGTGTGTTACTAATTATTACAAAAAATCACGTCCTGCTTTTTTATTCTTTTTATATACCAGACAACAACTAACAGCAGTTATTAATAAAGGTATTATGTAATTGTTTGTTTTAATAAGTAGCGTTGGAAACGGGGTTAATATCGGTCAGGAGGTCAAGAGTTTTTCACTTTCAGATATTCTAGGTTAACGATAGCATTCGCCATTACAGAGATTACTACGAGGACGTAATAAGTTTTATGAATACCTTACCTAAGGTCATTTTCTTCAGGTTCCTACCTCTATCAGTCATAGTTGAAGTGCCAAGGAATATATGACTCATGTAAGTCTGGGAGTGATTCCTTGATGTAAGGATATGAAATAAAAACAATTGACAACAGAAGCAGGGCATGACTAACGCGTCTAGACTCATTTATAACAGTTCCATAGCTGTACAGTTTCAGCGGGACTTTTTGTTTTTGTTGAAATGTGGTATGCATATGTTAAGCTCAGGCCTCACAGAACGATATCATTCTTTCTTTACCCGGTTAAATCCAGATGGACTTGATCTGCCCCAAGGAAAGTGGAAAGGTTGGGATGGTGCACCTTTACCGGCTGAAATGGAACTTTTTTTTAGCCAGCTCCAGCTACCTAAGCGAACGGCCTATCAGATTTTTGATGACTATTGAGATCTTAGTGTCAACGTAAGTAAGCAAACGGTGTAGCTACATGATGTCAGTGATGATAAATCTATTATCATCACTGACATCAACTACGGCTTTTCATCTTTTTAAGGCTTTAAATCTTGAAAATTGTCTCATTTTCGGGTTTCCTATATACTTAGCTGATTTTCGCTAAACTTTGTGATATACATAGTATACTGACAGAAAACACGTAGTCGTAGATAAGTAGCATACCAATTCAATCTAAAAGAAAATAGAGTGTTCATAGGTTTACGAGTGCATGTCACTCTAAATGCAAGTTAATGGGTGTTAATTAAGGCCGTAATCTGTACATAATTGCATTGTTACATGTAATGACACTATTTCCTGTCGTTATGTGTCTAATTACTAAAGATTTCGCTTTGCTAACCATTATGGCTTGAGATTAGCTTTACTCTTTGATATTATACTTTCAAATGATTTAATATCCTGACTTTTTTATGTTGTTGACTGATGTAACTATTTTTTATGCCTTTTTGTTGACGTCTATGTTTTTATTTTTTCCCTAGGAAAATCTCAACAGAGACGAAATAAATATGGCAAAAGTCTTGTTAGTCATTATTCTGCGATTTCGACAGTGAAGCTTTGAAGGTAGTCCTATCATGTTTAGAGAAAATTATAGATGATGGTAGTAACATACAATATTATTATATGAAATAGTAATTATTGTATTTTTTTTTCCTAGCCATTTCTTTCCCACTGCAGGGCAAAGGCCTCTCTACCCTTCTTCCATTTCTCTCTGGTTAGAGCCGTGGTCATCCACTCCTCATCAAAGGCCTCCAGTTCGTCCCGCCACCTTCGCCTGGGCCAACCGCGATGTCTTTTGCCATTTGGAGGGACCCATTGGAACATTGTTAATTACTATATTAGCTGAATCATTATAATAGGGTGTTAATTCATCATATTACGTGATAGTCATATCTATAGCTTTTCCGTTTCGATAAAATAGTTGTACAATAAGTTCATTATGCTGTTCTATGTTACTATTTATTGTGCTAATGGCTATTCAAAATAAATAGAGTTTAATATCAAATAGTCGGCTAATAAGTACAAGATAATGCTTTTAGCTGACACAATTGGTAAGTATTTGGGCCAGTTTTAATCGCTTCATTAGTACCAAAACATGTAGTTGGTTGTGTAAATGTTTGCGATGAAACAAGTTGGTTCAGTCATCGTGTTTGTGTGTGACCTCATACCTCTTTAATTAGCCGTATACTCTATTTAGTGGATTAACACAAAACCTGTGATACACAAGCGATGACTTTGATTAGGTAGAGGGTACGCAGAAACAACTAAAAACTTCGCGTTGAATAATTATTTGACTAGATCAGGCGCGGTTATGCAGTGTTGGGTTGACGGGAATAAACATTTTTAAGGAAATATAGAGCTTTGGTTACTTTAGATGGTGATCTGATGGGTCCGCGACTTAGGCCCCTAGTGGTCAAGGCAACTGTGCTGTGGGTCGCCCCCAATTAACTCTTTTTATCTATAAATCTTAGTTTTAAGTTATATTAAGATAACTTAAAACTATGTGAGTGTGTTATTGTGCTATGGCATTAGGTATCTTAAGTGCTTAGTTATCGCATTGGGAAGTAAATGCGATACCTAGGATCCTGGTATGATAGGTTTAAGTTTTGTTCATGAACATAAATAAATTGAAGAGCCTGGTTAAAGTAGTTGCAGGGTAGGACAGTAGCCTAACACATTATGAAGTATTTAGTATTTTACACTAAGAAATAGCATTGATTTTTATTGGCTTGTGTTTTATTAAACCCCAGCATAAATTGCACAATTAAAACTGTCACATAAACGGGTTAGTCATGCCATCGTCAATTGTTTCAGGCGTGATATCTAGGAATCATTCACCATTACATGACTCATATGATTCTCGCACATAGCTAGGTCATGAACAGTTTGCATATGATTGAATTAAAGGAAAATTGGCACTGCTCCTTTATCACTGTTCGTGTAAGAGTGAGTCAGTCAAGAAAAAGGTTGTAGATAGTTATACGAATATTAATAATAATCCAGCATATAAACGTCCCACTGCTGGGCACAGGCCTCTTCCCATATAGAGAAGGCACGAGCATTGATCACCATGCTTGCTCTCTGCGAGTTGGCGATTTCAGATCCCAAATTTTGGAATCCAGGTTTCCCACGGAACAGAAAAAACACTGTTCCGTGAGGTTTCCTCGCGATGTTTTCCTTCACCGATACTTACAATTTTTTTTTAATCATTTAGGTTTAGTTGTTCAACATAGAGTGACGGTTGACAATGCACTAAAATTTTAATTAAACTTATATTTTCAGGAAAATGGCAGGTAAAAGGGGAAAATGGTCTCAATTATTTTCTCGGTCTTTTCAAAGTGACCGAATAGATAATGAGTTAATAAGTGACGATTACAGTAGTTATTATTATTTATTTTAAGCCTGAACTGTCCCACTGCAGAGCAAAGGCCTCCCTTCCCTCCTTCCACAAGTCTCTTCCTATAGTAGTTGTCTATTGCAAATTCTAAAGCCTACATACTTTATTTCTTAATATATAATTTTTACACCTGTATTATCTACGAGCTATGGAACGACAACAAGATATGGAAGAAGATAATTCCAGTTTTTATAATAATCAACTGACGTTAATTTCGTCAAGAATAACCGGATTACAATATCGTAGCATACCATAATATTGATTTAAGTTAAGCAGGTTTCTGACAGGCAAATTAAAAAGATCGTTGGTGTATCACGATGGATCGAAGGAAATGATCTGAAGTAAATACTTGATGCTTATTTATGAAGTTTGTGGTTCACACAAAAAGAAATGGTAAAACAAAATATATTTAATTTAAAAAGGTCGATAGTAGCTGATCTAACATTACTAAGTAGGGGTTTTATAAACTATGTGGAAATAGATTTGATTGTTATCAAACCAGTGTTAATGTAATCAAGTATTACTATAATAAATGCAATGTAAATAGAAGGTAACTACGGAAAAGAAACATGTAAATACAGGTGGTACAATATTAATAGGACTATGTTGCATTAATTACTTATGTTAAGTGAGCGTACAAGTGTTATTAATTAAGTACGCAAATTAATTATTAACTACATACTAATAAAACGATAAGGCTCGTCGATATGACAATGTATCATCACAGAAAATAGTAAAAGTTTATTTCAAACTAAGTAAAGTGTCCCATTTTCCTTCTATCCTTCTTAGTCTGTGAAAACTGTATAACTAACCGGGATTTTTTACCCTAAACAATTTACAACTAGTAAACAATACCTTTTGGAAGGTAAAAAAAAATAAAGTAGAGACTGTAGACGTATTTAAAATACAACATAGTAGAATTTTCTCTGGTTAGTTACCTTAACAGGGCAAAACATTTCAGTACGTAAAATACAAATTATAGAATCTTTAAGAGTCACTTCAGTTGTTAAAAAGATTACCTCTAACGTATCTCGTATTTATTTCTACAGGTAAGCTGCCATAAAATGTGCATAATTACTACATACTTACATACCCAACATTAGCTATTGTTTATATAAGTTCCCGACGTAAAACGAATGAGTTATTTAATAATAACGGTGCAGTGGATAATAGTAATCTCTTCCTGCTTATTGTTTAAGTATTTCAAGTAAGTTAGAACCTCTTTTATGTACTTATGTTCTAAGACCTGGGAGAGGCTATATTTGAGATAATTATGTTCTAAGACCGTATTGTATTCCTTTGCAAACGACCTTTTTGCCACCTAGAAAAATAGAAAAAAAAAAATTATATGAAGGCGACTAAGACTTTTTCCTAACCATTCAGAAACTACTATAGTCAGGCTTTTACCTATAAAAGCCTACCATGTATAATTTCGAATAGTATCCAAGTAGGTTGTATGTCACTTTAGCTGAAATTGGGTGAACCAAGCCACTTTCGTGCTAAACGTATTAACACCACATTGCTACCCGGTCCGGTTTTCACTAAAAGCGTGGGTATTTCCGCAGGCCGGTCAATCCCCCCTATTTCAATTATGCCGACTCGAAATATGTTCTAGAACAAAATAGGAGCAAGAAGGGAAATTTAACTCCTGAGGTATATTTAAGCAGTATGAAGAAACAAATGGAAGTACTCCTGAAAAATATTATCTACTTATAAAGGTTTCTGATAAATCTTCTCGATCATCAATGTCACTCACAGCAGCCTCATTTAGCAGCGGCTTTCTTCAAAGATTTTCACAATTTACCTTTTTATTTTCTATTTTCACCATTACACCGAGGGAAAGCCAAATGGTGGTTCGTACTCATATCGGCTAAAACTACCTCAGTGCTTCTCCTTCCCTTTACCGAGGATCATACGGTAACCAGTAGGATCTACATGACTATCTTCTTTTGAAACCCATGTAGCATTCCTCAAAGTATACAGGTGTTATATTTTACATAAGTATGTACTCAGTAGAGATATAAATTTGTATTGTAAACGAACTGGACTGATTTGTATTGTTAATAGATTGGACTCGACTATGCATATTATTATGAGGTAAGGATTACTGGGGGATATCCGGGTCCTAAGTAGATAATTAATTAATCAATACACGTACTAATCAGCTCTCATATCGAGGACACCTTAGTTTCAGCAAGGTGGTAGATTGGCTTATTAATCAATATAAACATACAAAGTTTTATAAAAAGTAGGAACAAAATAGTATTTTCTGTGTACACCTATTTCTGGTAAAGTTATGTAGTGTAGACAAACATTAGTGCTCCAAAATATAGAACATGTCAAAGTCAGTATCGACACGAATTTGCGGTTGACTGCTCTATGTTTTTTTCTATTTTTTAGAAGCTAATTGACAGATGAATAGAATAGAGAGCAAAAGCAAGGTTAGCGTTTCAATTCTTTTTTTATTTAATTAGACATGGTTTTACTAAAACAGAACTGACTTTTTCTCTTATTCGGGACTGATTTAACTTTCCTAACGAATCGATTATAGTGATGAGACATATTGCTTGGCTTTCGCGCCAAATGGACGAAAGTGTTCAGTCAGATGAATATTAGAATGACCTACACTAATATGTTCGGTCTACGTGCTGGAGTAAGTGAGATTTATGTAGGAACATAATAACTCATAAACTGATTGGTCTACAGACATTCCCACGGGATCTGAGCCGAATAAGAAATGTTTTGCTTCATAAATTGAGTCATGAATTTGAATATTTATTCCTTTTTCATTATTTGAAGATAATTAGATAAGGTCCAGAAAAAAGATTACAGAGACCAGGAAAAAAGGTCCAGTCTAATTATTAGTATCTACTTATAGGTTTAAACTGAGACAGGATGATAGTGAAAGTCGATCGCAAAGTGATCAAAGTTCCGGGATCTTGCTTGAAGAAAAAAAAAACTATACCTATAAGTAATTTTTGTGAGTTTACAAATAGGTAAAATCCAAGCTAATCTTGCCTAACCGTTTTTTGTCGATATTACTTCATTAAGGATAAGGAAAATCAATGGGAAAACAGTTCCGGTACACCACGCATGCTTATGCATATAACTCAGATATAATACTATTAATATCGCGTAAAATTATTCGATAAAAATACCTGTGAGTCATTACTCACATACCGGTACTGTTACCTTACACGTAATATATTACTCAATATTACTCATACTACAACAATGTATTGAAAAATAATTTTCTTTTAGTCTATATAATACAGAGGAAAATGAAACAACGTGTTGCAGAACATGTAACAACACTACAGATTAACTTATAGGTAGTGAAAGTAGCAACATGTGGAACCTCCTAAGTCATGCGCTCGCTTTAGGAGCAAAAGCAAGCAACACGTTCCGCGTTACGTAACGGGTTGCGAGGCATGTTGCGGGTCACTGTGCAAGACGTAGATTTAAGCGTTGCGTTCTCATATTGAGGAGTGAAATGTCCCTTCGTGTATCTTTGGATTTGTTTTTGAATTAGGTTATAGGAGATTTGCGTTGCCCTGTGTACGACCGGCCTAAATGGACTCAGTCAAGTTATTGAATAAGATTTCGTAGTCGGCCCAGACAACTTGGTCTGTATAATTTTTAATAGTGGCTAGCACGAGAACTTTACAGTTGTATGTAACCGCAATAAAGCCATGGATACAAGACTTCATATTCATATGCAAAAATATGAGGAAAATTCAGAACATTCCTAGTAGCATTAAAACTAGTTTTGTAAACACTTGCTTAATATAAAGTTATAATTATGTAATAGGTAAAACCCAAGAAACAAATTATTTAACTGTTACTTACAAAGGATTTTTATAAAATGTGTGACAAAGATTTGATTTGAATATGGTAATTAATATTATAGGCTTATAAATGTATTATTAATCCATTGTTAGGTGTTAGATTTCGTATTAATAAACTTTAGATATTTTGTTATGGAGATACCGTTCTTAAACTATATACTATTATGCTGCATTTAACACATATCTTAATTTATAGATTTATATTTTCATTTAATACATTGCTGATATTTTTTCAACCATTTTCCTGTCCCGTGATTCACATACTCACATACCCATTGTTTAACTATTGTCTATAGGTCTATACAGGCCATACAAAGGAATTTAATAAGTAAAACCCTACACAATAACTTCATAAATATTTATTTACTATCCATCAATCTAGTAAATATCTTTGATAGAGCTCATAAGCAATAATCACAAACAATGCTTTGACGACCTCCGTGGTCGAGTGGCGTACGCACCGGTTTCAAGGTGTCGCTAGCTCTGAGGTCCCGGGTTCAATCCCCGGACGGGTCAATGTAGAAACCAACTTTTCTACATTGTCTCGGGTCTGGGTGTTTGTGGTACCTTCGTTGTTTCTGAATTCCATAACACAAGTGCTTAATAGCTACTTACTTTGGGTTCAGAGCAATGTATGTGATGTTGTCCGCATTTATTTATTATTTAATGCTTGTCTTACAAATACTTCATGCTTTGAATCTCTGCCAATAAGACGAGTATTATTACAGTACAGGAATAGAGTAATGAAGTATCTTCATTTGTGAAAGCATTTTCAAATTCTTCAGATTCATATCCATCATTGCAAATCTGAGTAATTATACAGGTGGGTTTTTGAAGCACAGCAAATTTGTTACTGTCACCATATTTTGCACTGGTCATGCTACATTTAGTTTGAAACGTGGTTTAATAAATTTTAATAGTATAAAGTCCAAATTTAGTTATGATTAATTTTCATAGAAAAAAAAATACACTACAGTAGTCAGATAAAGTCCATGAGTTAGTTACGATTTACTTAAAACTTATTATTATATTCATTCATTTCAGATAAAGTCCGTGGGTTATATTTATATAATATAAAAATTATAATTATATTTAAAAAGAAATATTATTTCATTGTATGTGCAATTTGTATATCCAATTACCTATTTAGATAAACATTTAACTAGTATAGCTATGACCACTCAAGTCATTAGTTATGGGTATTGTGTTTCAGTCTTATAAAGCAGAACAAATTTATTACTATGGAACTGTAACAGGTTAGATTTTAATATGAGAGGTAATAGGCATTTATTAAGGCAGGCTTGGAATAGTCCACAACAGAATGCTGGTAATGTAAGTTAAAGTAAATAATATGAATGTAAAATATACCAGATGGAAAAGTGTGACCTATACTTTGTGACTCAGACACTTACTAAGTATTCATTCTTTTTATTTATAGACATTTATTTGACCTAAACCACCATTTTTTCGCCTACCTTATTATGATCCCAGTATATTATGATTTTATGGCCATTTATTACTTTAGTTATTGTGTTAATTAAATTCTGATAGAACTTAGATAGAACTTGAATATTCACTTGCACAACAACATACATATAGGAAGACAAATATAAGAAACCTATGTATATTTAAAATTACAAAGAAACAAGAAATAGATTTGTCAAATTGTTTAAAAAAAGTTCAGTACATACTACAGCATTGATTGTGCATTACTATTTCAATTCATTAATAATATTGAGGGATAATTATAATAAATAAATAAATAAAAAAAAATGAGTTTGTGAAACAAAACATCCTGACAACAAACATACAACACAATGGAGCGTGATACAAACCAGTTGCCCGTATGTACTCGTATCCGTAAAATAAATATAAACCGGTAAATCTGATTGCGTAAACTTTCGCTCGTTAATAACACAAAACAACTTCAATACAACCCATAATAAACCAAGTATTCATAAAACAATAACTTGTAAAGATTCGCGTAAATATCGAGATCTTTAAGCCCTAAAAACAATTGTTTGACCTAAGAGCACCTATATTCATTATTTATTTATGTAGGGTACATACCTTTTCAAAAATTCTTCTCCAGTACAAATCTGATCGCGAAGGCGTCAGCGGCATTGACACTGCCGTTTCCCTACGTCCAGAAGGCATTTTCACTCAAAAAATAGTACGTAAAAACCGAAAATGTGAAATTAATTATGATAAGTGGAACATCATAACACAAGCTAACAACAAGGCACAGTGGTGACTGAACGATGATCGATTTATCCTAGATAAAGCGTGATAAGATAACGCTACTGAGAAAATCTTGATATTTCACGTTAATATTTTATGAAATTGTATTTATTTTGATGAAACACAGACGACAAACACTGGCACAGTACCGTTAGCAACTGAATGACAAATTGTTTGACAAATGCAAGACATTGACACTGACGTTTTATTCGTATGTGTGTTGCCATGTTGCCATACTTTGACTTTTATTCAACTTGCAATGTTTATGGATACAAAAAATTGTTATTCAAGAAATAGGCTAGGTGTCCTTTTTTCGTAACTTCAGTTAAGTTGTTTTAGATACAGAAACAGTAATTAAGCCCAAGTAAATATAAAATTCTAGCAAAAAGTTGGTTATCTTTATATGTTTCGTGAATCTGTTTTCAGTTAAATTCAGTTCATTCGTTCGGTCGTTGTTTCCATGGTGATGAGCACGTCATAACAATAAACAAGATGTTTTTCGAGGTTGTCAACATGTTGTCAAAAAGCACAACATTTCAAAGCACAGCTATTGTATTCATAAAGAAATAATTGGAATTATGTCATGAAGCCCACATAAAATGAACGACTTTAACCGCTGTAATAAAGTTACAGGAGTCTACTGGCTGAAGAAAGATTTGAGTGATTTGAAAATAAAGTAAGTTTAGCAATCGCACTCGCCTATTTCGTATGTAACTAAGTACCTTTTCTCACGTAGACTTATAACTTAAAGTGTGTAAAAGAGCCAAGTTTGTATTCATTACTGGAAATAAAATAAATGAAAAAGTTAACCTGATTAAACTTTTTATTAACTTGATTGATATCCATGTCTAGGGTACTCCAATCAATTTTTATTACTACATTTAATTAGTTAATGTTATATTTAGTTATTAATTGTTTACTATATGTTACAGAATCAAAATCAAATCGCAAGATGGAGTAATATCCCTGCCAAAATTTGAAGACTACACCAAAGGATCTAACAATTTAAAACTAGACAATGTGGCAGAAGAACATACATTTAAATGGCAAGAAAAACAGTTTAGCCGTTGGGAAATACAGAGATACACAGACACACACAACTGCATTACAGATACTGAAGTAACTTACCATGAAATGATTGAAAACCAAGACTACATACCCTCAAAAGTATTTACCTACATACATGATGATTATTACCTGCCTTTGCCATTAGAAAATAAAAAGAAAAATAATGGTGTTCTAAATTTGGATACGTATTTAGATAAGTTGAGTTTAAATGATGGGGTTGGTAAAGTTTTTGGCGGGGATACAATTTCAACGACTGGGCTGTTCAAGAGTGAAGAAAATATTAATGTTGAAAGTGAGGAATGGGTGGCAATGCATGTTGTGTTTGATAATTCAGACTATAATGAGTAAGTAACTTTATGAGATATTATATTTATTTACATTATAACATATCATCATGCCTGTATCCCCGAAGGGGTAGGCAGAGGTGTACCAATGTACGTTTAGGTCCCATGTAATAGGGGGCGAGCCTATTGCCACTAACCGGGCACTAATCCAAACTCCGACCTGCTACTGAGAATTTCATAGAAAAACCCAATAACACCTTGGTTGACTTATCAAATTAATTAAAAAAAAAATCCGTTAACACCAATGGATTATTGATACCTATGCAAGTTATACAGACTTGGTGGACTTATTAGACTTGGACTTATTAGACTTGATGAATTGATTAAATTAAATATTGGATGTTTTGAGAAGTTAACAACAAAACTTTTTGAAGGGTTTACATACTGAACACCTGTCTTTATTTGAATTGTATGCTCACACCTCTATTTTGACCTTAATTTATATTAGCATAATTTTGTTTTTAGTTAGCAACAATATTATGTTTTGCTCATTATGTAGTACAACCAAGAATATTCAATTATTTTATTCTTCTTTTCATTTTCAGAGACTCCCAACTCATCTACAAGCAAGAAGCCACCCTCCTCTCTCTATACCACAACACATCTCTCAACTATCTCATCATAACACCAGATATCAACAGCTTAGACCTGAACCCGTACTCCGTGGAGACAGCGGCCGGAGTACCGTGGGGATACCAGTATGCTGTGGAGATTGAGTTTGCTGATGAATGTGGTGAAGAGTTGGCAATGTTGGTATGCCTGCTTTCTCTCATGTGTTTTATTCTTTTGCCTGTTTATTTGGACTATGTTGTGGTTGGCCCGTGAGGCTAACTGTGGCAGATCTCCACAAAAAACAAAGAAAAAGTTGTGTTTGGCTTCCAATTCACCGGATTTGATTGAGTACCTAATTTTTTGTTAAGGTAAAAACAATTTTAGCTATATTTATAGTAGATATTTTATAAAATTTTATGCTAGGTTTCTTATTTATCACTTGGAATTTTGATGTTGATTATTATGTTTTTTATATTAGTTATGTTCTAATTAAAAACAATTTTAATGTGTTTTTTCAGCTGAAAAAGCTCCACAAGCGATGGGAGAGAAAGCAGAAACACTTGTTAAACTTCATCATGCCTCCGCCTGGGGCCAAACAGTTCTACATCACCTTGGAGATACTCACAGCTAGAGGATTCGATATGGACAACTTGTATATACAGTTTGATATTAAGGTAAATCACTTCTTACATATGGTCAATTTGTATATTGTACGCTTATGTACTGACAATGCATAAAGTATTAAATAAATAAACACTTACTATCTAGATTCTGCTGACTCTACTTCATACTTTCTGCATAGTAGGTACTTTCTTTTTCAACACAGACAAGATGTATTTTCGTAACAAGCTAAATTAAGAAAGCAGCAATCCCTAACATATCTACTGCTTTCGCCATGTTCAATTATCATAAATAAACGATTAGTTTGATTGTAGGTAAGGATCAGTCATACATACTTCCTTTTTGCATCTATTCTTCGTTTATCCAATCCAACAGTCCTAATTATCCAGATTTTTTCAACTGTATTAATAATTTCTAAGGTTACGTCCACTTCTGACGAACGAGCATTACACGAGCGGCTCGCGAGCTGCTAGGCCAATAATTAAATAACAATTTAATAACGCACCCAAAGCCAATAATTTAATGACAAACACCTATACCACTTCATGTCTTCTCTATATGAGCAGAGCTCTATGCCCAGCAGTGAGACGTTTATAGGCTGGTATTATTATTATTTCTATACCACTTCAGGTGCCAGAACACATACAGTGTACTGACACACTACACGGCCGCACGCACACCAGTGAAGCTGTGAAGGTAGATGGCACTGAAGAGTGGAGCTACGGACATATTGTGGAGCTGAGCTTCGGGATTAATAATGGAATGGGTATGTGGTATTATTCTTATGAACCTAAATAATCGCATTAAAATAAAAAGAAAAGGTAGTTTTCGTGTTTAAGTAAATAAATTAAAAACATGAGAAGTTTCCTGAAAATGATGTAAAGATTTTCATGACTATCGTATCCATATATATAATCATATCGAAAACATTGGATTTCAAACAAAAAAAAAATGCGCTTCACAATCGGTCCATTTGTTTAGGAGCTACGATGCCTCAGACTGACAGAATATGATGAGACCTACGACATCTTAAAAGTTCGGTGAATCTAACTACATAGATATCTTCCACAAAGTGTGGTCGTGTTCCTTTGCCAATATTTTAGGGAAAGTCTCGATAATGTATGTATCTGAAGTTATAAAGTCGTCTCAAGATGATGCGCCGTGACCGACATATTTTTGGGGTTAAATTAATGTGTGTCAAATTTAATTGCTTTACATTGACCTTGGCATTAATTAAGGCGTGGCAGATTCCAGATATATTTACATTCGAGATGCAATTACTGTCGTAATGACGTGTTATCGATAAATCACTCGATTGATCGATTCTGACAGATCCGAGAATCGGTCTAAATTTAGAATGAGATATCGATCTATTTTTGTTTTGTTGTAAAATTTTAACGTTTGGACTTTGAGATGAATATAAATAATCATTTACCTCATCACTTACCACTTTACACTTACAAACTTACCTCAATGATAGACAGCAATGTGTAGAAGTATTAGGCTTAAATGATGATAAAGAAGTTACAAAGTACAGATCTAAGTATAAATTTAATAAATTTGGGGTGCCACAAGGCAGTATCTTAGGTCCACTACTTTTTCTTCTCTATATAAATGACTTGCCGGCAGTAACAGAACATAAATGCGTATTATTTGCAGATGACATCTCACTTATCATAACTAAAGAAAAACAAGGTATATTATATGAAAATAAAATAAATATCGCGGTAGAATCTGTGCTTCTATGGCTTGAAGTAAATAACTTATGTGTAAATTTAACAAAAACTAAATATATAAAATTTTCTAACTACAAAATGATTAGTGAAGAACTTAAAGTTGTTGGACGAGATAGTGAATTAGAAGAAGTTAATTCTACAAAGTTTTTGGGAATTATACTCGACAAAAATTGTAACTGGTAAGAACATATTAGTAATTTATGTAATAAATTAAACAGATTCGCTTTTGCACTAAGAAACCTTAGAAAAACAGTAGGAGTAAATGCCGCCCTTTTGGCTTACCATGGCTATGTATCATCCATTCTAAGATACGGGATTATTATTTGGGGTAATTCAACTGACTTCAATAGAGCGTTTATTGTGCAAAAAAAATGCGTTAGATCAATGTTTGGAATAGAACCTCTAGACTCATGTAAACCATGGTTCAAAAAAAATGAGTTGCTAACATTAGTAGACATTTACATCCTGGAAATAGGAGTTTTTGTAAAAAAAAATCTAAACTTATTTTTAAAAACGAATGATACTAAAATTAAAAAACTATCAAGAGATCCTACAAAATTAGATGTTCCAACTTGCAGTACAACTTTTTGCCAAAGAAATAGTAGCATTATGGCAGTAAAGATTTTTAATTCAATACCCAAAAAAATTAGAGAGCTACCAATTAAATACTTTCAAAAAGAACTAAAAAAATGGCTTAATGAAAATTGTTTTTATACATTAAATGATTTTTTGAATTATACAATAAGTAAAAAGTTAGAATTTAATTGATATACTATTTAATAATTGTTTTAGGATTTAGTTTTTATATATTATGTTTTAAGATTCCTAGTTAGATATTTTTTTTTTTCCAATAATGTAGCATTATAATAATATATTTAATGTGCATAGCTAAAAGATAATAAAAAAAAAAACTAAATTTTACTAAAAAATAATTAGCCATAAGTAGATTAAAGTGTATGCAATGATATTCTAATAAAAATATCATTGAGTGTATGTTTATTGTTTTGTAACGTCTTAACTAATAATAATGTAGTTATAATTTTAATTGTTTTGTAACTCAACTAATAATAATGTTCTTATAAATTTGCATGCCGAACTAAGTAGGCGAAATATGAAGAACTGTATTAATTTTTAAGATCTGTAAACACCATATTTCGAGCAAATAAATAAATTCTATTCTATTCTATTCTATTCACTATCTTTGCACTATCATCGGATGTTATTTAACATTTTCTAAAAATAGTCACTAAGATAGGTAGGAAGACATCCAAAACAAAACGAGGAAAAAACAAACAATATTTATTAACATGACTATTCATATTTCTAGACATTTGGAAAGCAATTTGGATTAGCATACCAAAAATAAATTAAGCATTTAGGAAACTTTCATAATGCTGAACAGATTTTCATAAGTTGTAGCTAACACTATTTCGACCCTTACCTGACATAAAACTGTGTCATTACCGGTATATTCGTTTAAGAGCTACATTGCCGAACACACAAATACATAATAATAATAAAAAAATATTCGCCATAAATATAGAAACATAGACAGATCAAGGGCACGTCCAACTTAAATGACATATCATTTGACCAAACAAAGTGTTATTGTGACTAGCTTAGGAAATATGGCCAAAACTAAAGTTAATAAACCTTATACCAGTACGTTTGTACGTTACGTACCTTATACCAGTATGCTTCTAATGATCTTCACAGAACCACCGCCCATCAAGTTATTTATAGAAGCCATATCATCAGACTGGTGGGGTCGCCACCGCACCGAAGGGTACTGCTACCTGCCGCTACCCCTCGACCCTGGCTGCTACACCAAGACGCTGTTCTGCAGCAGGCCTGAGGAGACCAATGTGGTGGATGCGGAGAGCAGACGGTTCTTCTTAGGAGGATGCCATCTGATCAAGGACCTGAATGTACTGGCTGAGCCGCAGTTGCAGGTAATTACGATTTTCTTTAGGCATATCAAGTTTTCATAAAATATAGGTATGACTGAGAGTAAGAAGTAGGTATCTTAATCGGCTAATTATAAAAAAGACCAAAAAGAAAAAGAGAATGGCCAGATTGGTGACGTAAATGACTGTTGGGATCCCCACCGTACTGAAGGGTACTGCTACCTGCCGTAACCCCTCCCCTCGAATGAAAAGTGTTTGTGTGATCTACTTATGCACTACTTAATAAATAAGAGCGAAAAAAGTAAACTGGATTAATAAAAATAAATTGAATGTTGTATATATTGAGTATGAGGTTCTTTTTGTACTTAGCTGACCTATTAAATTTATTTTGTTTGTTTTCAAAATGCATCAGTCTCCTCTTCCGTTTCCTTACCATTACTAAGCTGACTTGTCAAAAAACGTGTTAATTAATGTACCTACTTATATTTAATTTTCAGGAAGCAAACTACACCTACACCACAACAGGCACAATTACCCTTCGATGGAATATCATATCGCAAACCCAGATCGGCGGCTTCATAGCTCCACCTCCTCAGCCAGGAACCAGTACAGCATCAGTGCTACTCCTGGGCGCTGAAGCCGCGCTCAAGAAGTACAAGAAGGCGAGGGCGAGACTCGCGGCCGCTACTAAAGGATTAGGCGATGGTAGAGGTACGGAGAATGGGGATAATGGTGATCATGATAATGGACCTTAGTGGTTTGAAATAAGGTCGAATTTCAATCGGTTAATACTTGCGGTCGATAATTTCGTTAATTATGATGGTGATCATAACGAATATAGACCTTAATGCTTACATATAAGGCTGCTTTCACTGCCAATAGGTGCGATCGTCAACTTGAAACTGTCACATGGTAACAGAATAAGGAGAATGGACCTTAGTGCCTTAAAATAAGGCTGCTTTCACTGTCAATGGATTAACGTCCGGTCGATAGCTTCTTGGACCAGTCATGTAATATCATAGAATAATGAAAATGAACCTTAAAGTCTTGAAATAAGGACGCTGTTACTGTGAAGGGGTAACATTCGTGTGTTCGGCTTTATTTTGCTTAGAGGCGGAGTATTTCAAAGGCTGAGGTTTGCGCACTTAAGAGGTCCCTAGACGGTCAAAATTGCTTGACAAGCATTTACGTGCTTGACAAGCATGCTTGACGAGGCCACGACATCAAAAACATTATTGTCAAGCATTCGCATCATTTTGTCGGATAGAGTGACCATAGAAAATATATTTTTTTATCAAGCTTCATCAAGCATCGAGTTTGCTTTTCAAGCACATCAAGCTTCATTCTAGACGGTCAAAATTGCTTGACAAGAACGTTAATTTAACGTGCTTGTCAAGCAATTTTGACCGTCTAGGGACCCCTTTAGGATGGATTTAATTGGACATGACTTGGTCGATATCTGTTACCGTTAAAATGTTGCTGACTGTTTAAGATGAAAACTATTTTTGAGTTGAATGAGTTCCTGTTACCTTTAGCTTTGTTTGAATAATACATGTGCTTAAACATCTGCGTAGCCTTGTCCCAACTATGTTGGGGTCGGCTTTCAGTCTATCCGGATTCAGCTAAATCCAAGTGCCTCTATACAAAACAGAAAGGGAGGCTTTTGACCTGCAGTGGGACGACAATGGCTGAAAATAATAATAATATACATAGTTGCTCCAAAGTCTAGAATATTTCTAAGAAATACTATTTATTTAAGTATTGTAAAGGAAACGAAGTAATTCAGTGTAAATAATTATATTTGTAATTAAATATAAGTTACACAAAGCTACATTTTATTTTATTATAACCTACACACACAACATTCACGAGGTAGTTTACATTGTTTATTTATTTACGTAGTTACTAATTTAGGTGGTAATTATGACTATACAGTGCTAAAAGAAAATAGCAAATATTTCTTTAGTTGAAACGAACCAGCATTGTGCGTTTTGAAGTTATCGTGCAAAACGTTTTAATATTTTTATATAAAATAAACATACCGGTGTTCTATATAGAATCTAGTTTAGTTTTAATCTTTTCCCAGCAGTGGGACACTAAATAGATGAAAAAAAATATAAAATATGTGATCATAGTGTCGAAAGACATTAGATATTGTACAAAAGTGAGATATAGTAGCGTACCTATTATAATAATAAATATGAATCCCTCATAGTCCACCCACCCCCTACTTATCAACGTCCCACGACGGCTACTCGAAGATTTACATAAAATAACTGATCATTAATAATGTGTAATGACTATACTGGTCAGAATTAAATAAATAAATATATTACATAATATTTTTAGACTGTGAATGTATTAGTCGTACGCTACGTGCGCCCATTTACGCTGCTCAAATGTTAAGCTGAGCACGACAAAGTTAGTGCCCGAAAATCTTTTCTGTTAAAAAAAAAACAGTTATCCTTCTCGTTCGCCGTCGACGTACGACTCTTGTTCGCATCAGTCGCACGGATCGCGCGTCCGTTTCGCGGCGTTCGCGGCATGTTGGCGGGCGCGTTGAATATAATACATGACCAGATTTTTTGTTGTTTTTAAATGATTAAACAGTATAAAACTGTATACTCCCTAAGAACGTCGCCCAGATCGTATAATCTCCCGCATCTGCTCGGTAACAGTAGCAATCCTTCTCGCACGCCTTCGCCTCGCGTCTCTCGTTCGCATCAGTCGCACGGATCGTGCGTCCGTTAACGCGGCGTGCGCGGCGTGGTGCGCGCGACGAGCCGCGTCGATGGCTGATAGCTCTTGCCGGAGGATTGTTGATTCCCAAGAGTTTAGGGCGTTGGATATTGCTACACGCTATAATGTCGAGAAAAAGATTAGAAAAATGTCTTGAGAATGTGACGCAAGAGCACTATTTAAAAAGATGTATTTGTTTATGTCATATAAGATTATTTCTATGAGATACAGGTCGAACTAAGTTTATCTGAATTCGATTAAACTTGCGGTGAAATCCCACATAATTCATGACATCTCTGGGTATATGTGCAAAAGGGAATCTGTGCCAGTTAAAGAGTTATACCTACAACTGATCTTATATCGGAAAAGGAATATACGGCATTGATCAGATATGATGGAATTGAAAGGAAAGCATTTATAAAAAGTCTAAACTGAGTTGGACTTAAGACAAAGATGCCTCTGGTTATCATCAAAATTCAAATAGTCAAAGAGGTATCCATTAGACCATGACATGATAAATACGAGGAACAAAACTAACAAGCCTATTTTGCGGTAGTATAGCATTGTAAGTACCTGGGAAGCATCTCGCAGCATAGCAGATCGTCTCTTCCTGGCATCGTCAGCTCTCCGCTCAGTGTCGATGAGTTCCACATGTTTCCGGAACTGTTCAGCTTCCCCGAGCCGTATGCGTCGGTCTGCGGCCAACTGCATACGCGCTTCTTCTTCAAGCGCTTTATCTATCATGAGGCCTGTCTGGAAATTGATAAAACCAGTTAAAATAGTATGTTTGACAAGTAAACAGGGTCGGGCGACTGAATACCAAAATTACGCACACTAAAAAATACACTGGAACTTTTATTACTACTGACTTTAAAATACCGGACTTGAGCCTCAGCATTGTATACAAGTTTCATAAGACCATCCATCTTAAAGGTATGGGAATGAAAGACATGATGCGATAAAATTCCAATCAAGACCAACTTTCATAGTCAGTTTAAAAATATCATATATGGAACAGGGCATTCCATATGCAGAGGAAAAATCAGGTCAGTTATTGATGCGGAAATGGGCCCCTTAACCCCTGGCTCCGCCATTGCTTTAAAGATATATTGTGGGAGCGGACCTTCCTATCATCTATATAGGCCAGCAGGTTGGCGCTGCGTTGCTCCTTGTCCTTGATGCAGTCGATGAGCTGTCGCCTCCTCAGCTGCGACTCTAGCGACATCTGGTACTGCCGGAACTCTTGCAGGTTTCTCTCCTCGCGACGTTTCTCGTTAATGTAACGCTTGTACTGGTCGTGGGACTCCGCTTCGATCTAGGAGCAAGATAACAAGTTTAAATAATTGCACTGTAAATTTTGGATCTGCTTTTTGGAACCTTATTTTTCTCTCGGTAAGAATACATACACCGTAAGTATTTTTTATATGGGTAGCAAAACTTAAATAGACTGATGATGCTCAAATGTTAAGTAGATTTTCTCTTACTTAATCATTCTCTTGGATTAAAAGAAAACATATTCTGTCAAGTAAAACTACTATTTATAACTTGGAGTTGGCACAAATCAATGTACAACATCTCACCATTTCCCTTTCTTCTTTCTCCTTCTGCCATAGCTTGCGGAACTGGTCGGCGAGTTTCTCCCTCTCATCATCTTCCTCCCTCTTCCTGGCTAGGGCTGCGAGCAGGCGCCACTCCCTCTCGGGGATGGAGTCCAAAATGTCAGAGTTGCCAGCCTCGTAGTCGAAGGAGTTCATCAACTGGGATATGGAACTGGGAACTGAAGGAAAACCTTTAAAATATCTACAGGTCCTGATAATACGTTTAACAAGGGACTTGTTTCTAGAATAAATTAGCAAGAGTCTATATAGAAAAGAAAAGTGTAAGAATCCCCGTACATGCTTTGGTTAGTTACAAGAACAAACGCCTTTTGATATTATCTTCCTACTGGATTCACACTTTGCTATCAGCATATAAAAGGCGCTTGAGAAAATATAATGTTCTTACCTACCTCTTATTTATAGTACATTATAAATTAAAGAAAATCCTTTTGTTTACTAACATGACCATGTGATGGTTGATCATTTAGGGCCTAAGTACTACGTACCTACTCGGCAATTATAAGTACCAATGTAATAGTAAAATTCCTTTTCAATAACTGTGTATACTTTGAACCACAGGCAAAGATACGAATCCTCTACAAAACTAAGAAATTCCATAGAAAACTGGAAATGATGATACAGAACCACTCACCATTGTAAACGTTGGAGATCGGCGATTTCTTCCTCGGCGACAGGCCACCGGTCCGTCGCGGACTCTCTGTTATTATTTTATAACAAAACACCATTATAACCACTTCCTCACTTTACTTCAATTGTGGGAAACACTTTATTGACAACTGTTATTGTAAAAAATATGCTATTCTTTACGTTCAAACTGTTATGTCATTTTAAGTCGTGAAATTAGGTTTTAAGGTAATTGATGCGGTTTTAAAAGGAGAGATAATACTATTTATTAGAATTTATGTACACTTCAACTTATGTTTATGAATAGTTACTTAGTAACGTTTAAAGCAGAAGTAAATAAACTGGATTGTGTGTCACTATATATGTTCAAAGAATTAATGAAATGGGAAGTAGACTTTTTTCTTTTAAAACTCTCGAAAAGTATTCTGATAGTGCCTTTCAGAGGTAGTCGCCGCCATAGTCAGTAAAAGCACGTGATTGTAAATGGCTCCTTATTGACTTAGAAGCCTGACCTTGAATAAATACTCAAGGGCAATCAATATTACACAAAACTACATAGAAATAAACTGTTTTAAAACAACAATTTGTGTAGTAATATCCACAAAATCACTTTACACACATCACGTCTTGCAGACTACAATAGACTCATGTTAGTTACGTAAACTATTGATTAAACAGTTAAACTTGTTTCAAGGTTAAGTTATATAGATAACCAACACGTTTATTTAATGCAACTTGCACAAACTAAACTAATATTATGCAGTTTGTGTCTGTCAGTTAAGGAGATAGCATGACACTCGCGAATTATGCAGTTAATTTGTGTTTAAATGCGGAAATTTCTTTGAGAAATCAAGATTGTTTAATAAGAAATATGTAAAGAGTTTTCTTAAGGTAAGGTTTGTATTTTGAATAGTCTTATCAATAAAACTGACAATGTGTGATGATTGTGAAAAGTTATGTGATAACATTATTTATTATTTCGATGCATAGTCGATCACGTCATGTTTATATAAACATCTGATAGAAAATTATGATTCATTGAAATGTAAGTAGCTAAATAAAATCAAATATTTACGACATTTTGTGTAAGTAAATGAGTAAATAGGAAAAGAACCATACAAACAAAAAGGAAGGTAGTTGAACAATAAATATGTCTTTCGTAGAAATCTAGCAAAAAAATATTGTCACTCTTTTCTTTTCCAGAACTAACATTAACTCCATGTTTTAAGTTTTTATTAAACCAGTTATTTGCTTCCGTCAGTATACCTATTTTTTTACAGATAATTAAACCAAAAGAGAGAAATGTGATGTAAAAAAATGCCACAATATTGTTCTGATTACTAGTGCGTACAATCTTATTAGGTACAAAACAAAGGGATCTATTACATTCCAAGTTGCGTACGACAACGCAATCCGTATGCAATCAAACATATAAAACAATACATAATGCAGCGTGGTGTTAAGAATTTCTAACTTAATTCACCTTAGAGTGCGTCGAGGCGATCATTAAACAAAATTATAAGCATTTTCATGATTAGAAGCGGACGTAAGTGAATACTATTTTTACTAGTATTTTATTATGTTGTGTGGCAAACGACTTCCTGGCAATTTCCTTAATTATACTTTTTACGACACGCCTCCACTGGCACGCTTCACGATTTTCTTTATTGAAAGCTATTTATCATATACTTTGAACAAACATTGCCTTAGGGAATAGAGTGGCGAGTATTGTGCCATATGGAACGAGAATTACGTGCTTGAATTGTATAATCCTCTAGGCTATCTATTAATAATTAAATATAGGCAAAAATGTAGGGCTTTATTTACCGAGATGTTAGGAACTGACAATGTGTACCCGAAATGCACTTTCTTTGTTTATATAATAACTTACTTATCATCAAAATGCTAATAATGCTATAATTTCATCATCACGTCATTATCTTGAATATATAGGCTTTTCCGACCTTGGACTTTAATAAATAAAACATGAGAATAACTTAAACAAAACAAACGAAGGAAGTGCTTTCTTCAGATAAATCCTTGTCTAAATATTTTATTTCCATTGCATTGTATTGAGATTATTTTGCGCAGGTAAAACAAACAGAAACATTAGTTACACACAACACGAGAGTACTTTATCAGCGGCTATCAGCTTTCAAGATAGCTCCAGTGATAAGCGACAGTCGAAAACGCGCCGCGAGTCGGTGATGACGTTCCCGACATGGACAAAGATAAGCCGAAACCCATTATAAGGAGACCTGATGTCTTGAGGAAGCTAAATGCTGATAGCTTGTTTATGATCGAACGAGGACTACTCGGAGACCTACCAAACAAACTCAAGCCGCAACCTCTAGTGCCATCGAGAGCGCAGTCCAACGAGTACGCCGTCGCCAAACCCTCAGGGATCCTGTCATCATGTCTGCCAGTCCTCGAATCACCAGTGTCGGAGAAGATGTCCTCATCAGACGACGAAGGCGTTTCACCCTTAAAGAAAACCTTCAGTTTCCGTGATAGACTCTCAAGAATAAGTTTTTTCAATAAAGACAAAGAGAAGCCGAAATGGAAAACAATTGTTGAGAACGAGAAAGTTGTGGACCCGTCGGTCAATCATGGGGTGAGCAATCCGGATCCTTGGAAGAATGACAGCAAAGCAGATCATGAGATCAAAAGCAACAAACGCTTTTGGTTCTTTAGAAGCAAAGAGTTAGAGAAACGGGATAAACAGCACAAACCTATTTACAAACGCAGCAAGAGTTTTGAGTTCTTACCAAGAGCTATAGAAGAGGAGGATGAAGAATTATCACCAAGAAGTATTAAGAACAGACTATCGTTTGGGTTTGGTAGTAGTGACACGATGGGGGAGGCTTGGACCTCCAATGAGAGCCTCGAATACATAGCAAACGTGTACCACGACAGTGACGATGGCGTCTGCCTCAAGAGCATTAAAGAACTGGCTTCAGACCTCTCAGGTGGGAACTCAAGCACATCAGTTCCAACGTCTGGATCCAGTATGAACGCTGGTAACATACTAAAATCAGAATCAGTAGAAAAGGTTTTCAACGAATTTAATAAGGCCGTCGAACTATTTGGGGAGAATTACTTAAGTGATTGCGAGCCGTACACAAAATCTAAGGACTTAACCATCAAACAGAAGAGAAAGAGCTCTTCTTTCACAACGTTGCCGTCGCCGAAGGTAGTGCAAGTGAATAAAGTGAGTGAAGCCAGTGAGGACTTCAAGAAAGAGTTGGCTAGAGTGTTGAGTGTGAAGCGTGAAGTGCGGACGGCTAGGAGAGGGTCAGTGACTGACTGGTTCGTGTTGGAGGACCAGATCCAACCTGGACCAACGTTAGGACCAACGATAGGACCAACTTCAGGGCCACAGGAGGCGAATAAATACAGAAGGGGAAAGAAGAAACCCATCAATCGGGTCCGGAGAATCAGCTCAACTAAATACGTAAGTGATTTCATTTTTATCTGATTTGTGTAAACGTGTTTTGATATCCACGTTTCAATGATTAGCGAGTTTTAGTTATTAGTAATCATTATTGGCACTGTTGTTAATGTTGTTTTTGCCACAGATTATTTTAAGAAGCTTCATGAAAATTTATTTATTCTTCCGTCTTACGAGAAAATGTGCAATTGCGTTGCCATTACATCGAAGGTCATAGCTCATAATACTTTCCGTTTAACCGAACATAATGTTTGCACCGTCAAAACCTGCGATGCCCTATTTGAGGCATTAGATTACCGCGTCTTATCACCAACTACTCGATAACGGTTGAACGGTAAGAGGCGAGCGATAACAAACGATTGCTACAATTATAGGAACTATTGTTTTATGTATTGATTGACGTTCCCCTTTTCCGATTTTAATGAGTTTTTACAAACATTTTGTAATATAAAACTCATCTCAATTTCAAAGTGCAAATTACACACTGACTTATTTACTTGTGATTTTCACTGCTTTAATGTTAAGACTGTTCTTACATTCTGAATTCTACATTTTAAAAGATATCGGCACCTAAGGCTATTAAATATTTAGTATTATTTAGGATCAAATAAATGTCTAAAAATGGCAAGACTTCACAGCAAACCAAGAGCACCTTATCGTAATTCTGGTGACTTAAAAGAGTTTTAGTATTTTGTTCTTATTTTGTTAGGGGTTTTGTATAGAAATAAATAAATGTTACGATCAACGATGACTAAGTTTAGGATATACTATGGACTTTAGCATTTGATTTCGTTGTTACAACTAAATGACTATTGGACGACTAGACTGATGATTAATTTGTGAGATAAACAAAAATACCTGTCATTTATATTTGCATTCCGATAAGTACAGTCATTTATTGGTTTTGAAGTATTTGTCTATATACGATTTATCGCATATTATCTTTTAACGAAAAGATAACACACATACGAAAAGTTACTGGTTACTTATTATTTTTAACTTAATAAGTATTGTACTTATAATTACAAAAGATTCTTTACTATATTGACTTGTTAGTACTTGGCTTAAACATGAGTTCAAACTTGTAAATTACTTCGTAAAGTCCTGGAAATCTTATTGTTTGATGAATAAAGATAATGAATGAAAATAATATAGCCATTCACATTCAAAGAAAAACATAAGAAAAACTGCTCTTCTTTTACTCTGACACCAATAAAAGGTCTTTTCTTAGAGTATACTTATGGAACTAGAGTGAGCCATGTGTGAAATGGTTTATTGTGAATTATGTATGAAGATAGAGCTTGCCGTTTTAAAAATCTATCTAAAACACTAATATTATCCTAACAATGTCAAAACTATCAATATTTTCGTATATAAGTTTCTCATTGCGCGAATATAACTTAAATGAAAAACGAAATGTACTAGGTTCAGACTAAAAACCGCTCTCGCTTGGCACAAGGGGAAACTAGCGATAGTAGCAGTCTATGTATAGTACGTCAATGGGTCTTTTTCGCCAATAATTTCCGTGAAGAGTGAAATCATGTTACTTTCAATGTCACCATTGCCAACTGATAAAAACTTCACAGATAACAGACGTGGATTAAAACGTACAAAAACGATAATTCAATGGTAAAGCAGGCCAATGCCACTGCATTTCACGTCTTTTTATTATATTTAGAAAGTTACATTATAAAAGAACGATTAAGTTTATGTTTTGTATCTTCACGCTATTATCTGAATGGGTAGGCCGTTGTGAGTCGAAACGAACTTTTTTTTTATGGTTTTGATTGAAAGCTTAAAATATTGGTACTTAACGCCTTGAACTCTACATGAAATTGCATATTTAAAGAAAATAAAAAAATAAACTTTATCATTCATAATCTAATAGCTGATGTTTGTAGCCATAGCTCCGCCTGCCTTAGTATATCGCGGCAAATAGTAGCCCATGACCTATCTTGAGATTGGAATTTACCCCCTACCAAGTTTCATTAAAATCGGTTATCTGTTTATTCGTCAAAGTCTAACAGACAAATTAATACTTAAATGCATAATACTTTACTTCTACTTCTACATATAAAGTTACTTTCCATAGTGTTACATATTATAATATATTAGAGGGTAGGTTTAGCTCGTAAGCGCGGACTTGTATTCGTGACGCAGTTTCAATATACGCTTGTACTCAACGCACGTCTTTTATTTATCACATAGTTCTTGACAAAAGGGTTCTACTACATATTGTAAGTAGGTACCTACTTAGCTATATAGCTACAATCCTAAATGTCAAACAATAAACAGGCTTACAATACAATAGTGTTTACACAATATCCGAAATACTTCCATTTAGCATTCCGAGTATATTAATAGCTGCCTAACAATAGTGGGCAAACCCATGTCAAACCCATTTATGGAGAAGTAGGTCGGTTAGTTCAAGGTCACTAGATATACACATACAAGGTCAATGTTAAGATGTGATATTTGTAAACATTAGTACAAATGTTTTAGTATACTGTGTTCGCAATTTACATTTTAATAAATACGAAATGCATAAACATAAGGTTCAGTTTGCGCTACTGTTCATAGCTTCTGACTTTTTCGACTGTACTAGTTAGTTTAAAATGAACTTTATTTACACGTCCCCAATGTTGACTTTTATTTAAATGGTAATTGGCGGAATTTTAAATAGTATGATAATGGCTTAATTCTGTCTGAATTTGTATCTGACTCTGTGTACATGTAACTAACAATTTACGGTAAATATTCAATGCCATGCATTAAATTTAGGTGTAAGATTAAAAATTAAACCAAGCTATAAATGAATATTAAGTAAGGTTTAAGACATTTCTTATTAAATATTTCAACATGATTACAAAACTGTAAGAACTCTACCTTTCATAAGATGCATCAACTCATTTAGTTGCGAAAGATTGAATATAAAACAATACCGATCAATAGAATATAAAATAACATCACTTATCTCTATTAATGCAACTTTATCTTTACATCATCTGATGTTTCAGTTAATAACTTATTGCAAACGTCTCACGTATAGAAATTTTTGAATAAGATCGGTTAACTGTCCAGCAATCAACCGCAATACTGAGTTGAATAGTGTAAAATTCCGGACACTATACGGTAAAGACCTTTATGTTAATGAAGGAAAGAGCGTTTTTTATACTTTAATCCGATCATGAATATAAGTCACATTAGTAAATAAGTACCTATATCTCATTATCAGCATTATCTGATCATAGACCAGAAAATGCTGTTTATAAAAATTAATAGACAGATTGTTCTTGTATCTATGCAAAGAATATTTGTAAAAGAACAAGACACGATAAACATAGTGACAAATGAAGAACTGTTTCCAAACTATTGTAAAGTTTGGAAAATGTGCTTCAAGATCTAGATTAATGACAAAGATGTTTTCAGATTCCGATAGAATATATTTAATAACTAGCAGTATAATAAGATACCATCTTGTATAGTTAAGCCGCTAAGAAAATGCGTACACGACACATGTCAGGTACTTTTGACTTGTATAGGTTATTAAAAAAAAGACATGTTTTATTTTTAATTGTAACTGGGCTCATAATGATATTTTTCGTTTATAGAACAAAAAAGTGGCAATAATTTATGTTCAGTAAATTCTTCGCCACTTTTAAGTTACAACTTCCTGTTGATTACGATCAGTCAGGAAAGCATTCTCTTATTGACCGGACTATATAGTATCCCTAACTTAACATTCTATAAATCCTAATCATTTTTCACAGTATAACATTAACTAAAAGTATTTGGAATCGAAGTGTCGCCATGTAGTAGATGGCTGATAGCGACCGATAGCAGAGATACGTGGTTTATCTAACGTGCGCGCATGCGTGGGCATGATCTGTGATAGCTCGCCTCAGCTGACATACCAGGTACATAATATGTAACACTAATACTAATATATATTACAATAGCCATTATATATTAGATTAGATGCACATGACTGGGTTATGGTAAAACTTGGAAGAGGCATATATCCAATAGTGAACCGTGATAGGCTGAAGGGAATATGTCACACTTGTAGATATGTAAATGCAATAGCTACACTGTGGTGTAGGGTATAAAACTCACTCTAGTTTGTGTAAAGAAAGAACAATAGATTTGATTTTAGGGAGCAGACACTGAATGCAAGGTTTTGAATGGAATAGGTTTTGTTTGGATCGTATGTTTTATTCGTAAAATAAATACTATACGGAAGGACACTTATTTATTTATTTAAGGGTCCCCAACAAGGGATATACACAGAACATAATATCGCTAAACATCATCATCATCCCTCAATTAGAGGAGACCACAACATGCACAATAATTTAGAACTTAGAGCTGTTACAGTACAGTTCAACATTGATGAAAACAATTACAATTATAAAGAAATATGCATACATAAAAGAGTTTAAATACCATTGAAAAGCAAAAAATATATGTCCTACATATGAACCTTTTCTAAATAACCACACTAACTATGTCAACAATCTCGTTATTAATATTGGACTAAAATTGCCCTTTTAACACAGATTCGATAGATAAAATTAACCTTCTGACCGCGTCAAATGGTGACATAGGGCAATATAACATGTATATTAACACGGCTATCACGACCCACTTATTATATTAGTTTAATTGAGTACAAACTTATGAATGAATGCGTATTATGAGAGATGATATTTTTATAATTGTATATTGCATGTATTATGATTTATGAAGTTTAAAAATACTAGATGGTTAGATGGTTCGTAGATAGCAAAACAAGTAGACATGTAAAGTTAATTGTAAATTAGTTTCTAAACTCGCTTTTTTTTAAGAATCTATTTGGTATTTAATTTCATAATGTTACGTCAAAAGATCTCCTTTGTTGAATATTCAATGGTTCTGAAAATCTCCTACCATGGTCACAAACAATTAAATATTTATTTATTAAAACGGTATTGTTCATACAAAGTTTGTTTTTAATCTTTGCTCTCTATGTAAGACTTTCAAAATACTAGTTTTCCTTTAGACCTAGGAATTAATCAGAAACAACTGATAAGCTACTAAGCAAGGGTTATAACAGATAACTATATACACAACGAGTTGTAAAGCTACAGAAAGGATATCAAACTGGTTGGAGTATTTACGGCACATGGAAACAGCCGTATGTGAACCGGAAAGGACAAACGTGAGAAAGGAACTGTAAACTAAATAAAATCTTATCTATGTTACCTAACTTTACGGGTATTTAGTTTTTTATTTATTAATTGAAACTTTTTGCACAAATACAACCGAGCACGGACTTATTGTCTTATGCATTTTCACTACATTTTTAGTAATTGTTCGAAATAGCAGTCAGGGTCTCTAACCACTAGACCAACAGGCCCGTCGATTTAATTTTAGTCTCATTCTATAACTCTTACCTAAGACTGAACTCAATATGTTTCTTAATGAAACCAAGGCGATGCTTCAAAAACCAGACTTCTTCTCTGGAAAGAGAGATACCCAACTGCTCTTCCCATCCCACCTTCGGAAAAACTTCCCCCCGGTAGCAGTTTACCATGGCCGATGTGGAAGTCTATGAATAGACTCCGGACCCAAGTCGGCCGGTGTAAAGACAACATGTACCGGTGGGGTTACAGCACAGAAGAGCCTTGTGAGTGTGGTATCTCTCCCCAAACCATGGCTCACTTGTTGAGTTGCCCATCGTGCCCTACCACCTGTACACGCGAGGACCTGTACAATGCTACAGATAATGCTATCCGCGTTGCTGAGTACTGGTCCGGAAAAATCTAATAGGAGTATTGCCATTTATCGACACGCTAAGAAGAATGAAACCAATAAAAACCCCTCCACTCCGGTATTCTGCATTCCCACAAAAATATCTCCCCAATCAAAACAAATCGCATCCAATAACGGTCACTTACAACTGACATTTAGCTCATTCACTCATTCAGTCGTTCACTCGTTCAACTCTGGCATACTTGGGGTCGTGAGATCAAACCGTGGCATTTGACTCGCGCCATATTGTCCGGTCGGTGAAACCACGCCCGGTGTTGCAATCCTTTATAGGTGTGGCTATCCTAGAATATATTTGCGAGGTTAATTGGATGGGAGTACTTATTTGAATAGTAAAGGTTAGGAGTATGACTGACGTGTGGCCGTAAATTATGGTCCTAAACTAGCATGCAGAACAAATGCACAGATAACAACAATGAACACTATTTTATTTTATCAAGATACACAAAGTACTTTTTATTTATTTATATCCTAATGCAGAGTAAATAAGGGCAGGACATTTATTAGTAGTAAAACTACTTTTACGGATATTATTGTTACTTTTTTTACGGATAAGAGCGTGTTGATAAACGCCTGAAGAAATGAGTGAAGAATCAGTCGGTCTATCTGGTAATATAAAGGTAGTCCTAACACTGACCACAGCTAGATTATTATCATTAAGAATCGTTACAACCCTAGGTCAGGGACTATACTAAAACAAAACAGGTCTAGCAAGCTTATAAAAAGGAATCTTTACAAAAACTGCGCATGTGCGAGCTAATTAAGGACAAACCGGTGTTATGCAATGTAGTAGCGACCTGATTTGTAAGATTTAATTAACCTAATTAACTTTGTAACCGCATATCACGAAGAAAGTTGGTTAAGTTGTTAGTATCGTGATGTAAATGACTTGTGGTCTATGATTCTGTGCAAATGTTTTCTCGAGTGATGAACCTATTTCGGTTTATTCTGGGTAGTAAACACTACCTTAACTGCTGATAAGAAAGTTCTTACGATAAGGCGTAAAGGGATAATATAATATAATGGGATAAAGTAGATAATTATACAGCACAAAAAAAAGTAGCTGTTTGTGCCAAGACAAAGTTAAAAGAAGATAAAATCTAGAGAAGTACTATGTTGTTTTTAATGTTTATATCATTCTGGGCCTTGATCAAACAGGGTTTAAATTAAAACTCTGCTTGATTAAGACAATGGTATATGTTAACCGATAATAATGATCACAAGTAAAGAAAGTTATAAGACAAACCATGGATAGAAAAGAATAACTATAAAATTTAATAACAAAAACAATAAATAACAAAAGAAAGTCAGCGAAACTTCAATAAAACAACTATCAAACTTTAACATGAGCCTAACATAAAGTATTATATTCCGACATGCATAACAACAGTTACGATGCACAATGCGGTGTATCGCATGCCCTGCGCGGGCGCAGCGGACGGTGAAAGGCGACAACGTTCCGCCCTGAATGGTGCGCGCATGTCTGATGGTTTCGCTTTTTAGTATCTATGGAGATTTCTGTATCATGTAGATTAGGATTAATGAGAGATTGAAGAGTGATATACTCGTACTAGACTCAGAACTAGGTCATGCTATGTAAATGATGGAGGAAAGCCGAAAAGACTGAAATAAAACGAACTTTACTGACTTTATCGTGGTATACATTTAGGTTTTAGTTCCCGACGTTTCGGCGCCTTTGTAGGTGTTATAGTCACGGGCAGTATTATACCTAAGTAAAGCCCCTGGGACTCGTTAGTTGTGGTCTTTAGTCGAATTTTAGATCTAGTGCAATTGGTATTAGTATTTTTTCAGTAAATGTTGGGGGTTAGTACTTTTATGATCGTGGTATTTCACAAAACTCTCTGGTTAAATGTCGATCGCTTGGTCCCCTATCAAGGTAAGAATTTCGGGAGCAATACCATCGTGACAAGGGAAGTGGTCAGCTCCATGTGTAGTTCACCTTAGTTAAGAACTAACTCTCACCTCCTTTCTGTCTTAACTGAACACTAATGAATCGTTCTAATAAAGTTTCTAGCATAACAAACGAACCCTATAAACACCCGTTTTCTTCAACTTCAAAGTAAAGCCGTCATCAATTACGTTATTGTTGACATGTCATGTTTAATTTACTAGAAAAGTAGCAATTATATGAAACAGACCCTCACCGAGTGGCCGTAACTAAGTGTTAGGCATTAGTGCTCACAGTATCTAGGCTAGAAAGCTATTGTTGCAGCCTATGGCCTGAGTACTCTGCGCAGAGTAACGAGCCGCATAAATCATTTAATTTTGAAGACATCAATTGTATGTCTCGATAAATGTTCGACTGATGAGCGTTAATGTGTTATGTTATCATGAATTATTGAACTAAAAGAGATAGTTCATTGTATACTATTGTTATAAGGTATAATAATAGTACTTATAGATTTGTAGCTTCGTCCAAACCATGGAAAAAAATGGAGAAGACGAATAGGGGATGTAACCTCTAATAATGTTATAATTTTGAAATTTTGTTAATTACCTTGACGAAACTCTATTAGTGTTGAAAACTGATACACAAAGTTTTATAACTAAATAAGTAACTTATCGAAATATTAGCCTAACATGTAAATTAGACTATAAATTAAAAATTAACGAGAGATGACACGTGTAAATTAGTTTCGCGGTTTCGTGATCATAAAATTGATGATAAATTACGATAATTAACTTCAAATTGCAAAAAATAAACTGCTGAATTTCATCTGTCTTTTAGTTTGTATGTATGTGACAAAATAATACTACAACACGGTATTTATCGCCGTAAATTAATCACAACAAATATTTTGACAGTTTTCTTAGTACTTACTCCAAGTTGAGCCGTTATTGTTTATTTGTTGTTGTTTTTTTAGCTAAATCGAGTTTAATATTTAAAAGACTATGATTGTATTTGTGAAGTTAGTATTTATGATTAAACTTTGTTCTATTTCGAATCATTGTTAATCGTTTCTTAAGCACGTTCTAATTTTAACGTAACAGTTTCAACGATTTTTTTCTTCTTCGAAGACCGCAATCATTGTCGCAATTGATAGCGACCACTTTCCTAAATTATTATCTAATTAATATAAAATTGAAGTCAGTGTACCATCCAATCAGAAAAAAAATACGTCTGATTTACTTAAACAAAGGCAAGATATTAATATTTAGTTGACATTCCTATATCATTGTATAAATAGTACAATCTTAGTAACATTAATTGAAACACAATGAAGAGGATGCAAGTTACTTATTTGCAGATGCACTGTACGGCTTATCAATCGTTATCTTGAATATTTAAATACGGAAACAAGCTATGTTTTTATTATTATAATTAATTAAACCGGGATAGTTTGTTGAGAAAAATGATAAATCAAAATTCCTTTTTTTAATGAGCTACTACTAGGACTTAAGTAATATAAATTCTATATAAATAAACTGACGTTGAATGTAAGAGGAGGAATGTATGGAAAGGTGGATAAAGTATGTCAGATGATGGATGTTGAGACAAAAATTAAGAAAGGTATGCTGAGAAGGTTTGGCTATGTCGAGAGAACGAATGAAGAACGATTGACGAATAAAGTGTATGAGGCGAGTGTGAATGAAAACATGCCAGGTCAAGAGTACCATAAACCGAACAGCATGTATGAAGGGAATAATGAAAGTGGATAAAACGAAACAAGTGTGTAAGGATCTGCCTACCCCTATATTAGGGAAAAAGGCGTGATTATATGTATGTATGTATGTATGTATGTATGTATAAACTGACGCGAATATTTTGTATGTTGAACTAGTTTTAAAATTAAACTTAAGATCTTATAGCTTCCCGTACATCTAAACAGTTATTGAACTATACAATCATATCGGAATTGAATCAAATGAACGAGTGAACAATATGCATTGTAAGATGACTATTTACGCGCAGCCACGCCGCAATCTTGTGAAGGTGAAAGTTACAATTATTGGATGAGATGTAACAATCTTGACTATGCTCACATTTAGTGCACATGTAACAATAACACACGAAATAATAATAATTGTATTAAGATGTACTTCGATTGCGAACTAAGCAGTATTGATGCGAACTAAGCAGTTTTGATGCGAACTTAGCAGTTTTGATGCGAACTTTTGCCCCGGAACTAAGTAGCTACTATAAGATTTTTGTTGCTTGAACATTTCTTTATTTACTCACAAAAAGATTTAATTTATAGTTTCTTCCTTGAATTGTGTCTTAAAATTTATACTCGTAAAAAACCAAAACGTGTATTCTCTCACCTTATAATATATGTACTAGCATCAACATATTGAAGAAATTAACGCAAACAGTCAGAATGAAAAGTAAAATAAAAACCATACTCGTAATCTCTATTATACAATTTACATGTTCAGAGATAATAACATGACATTCTATCCAAAGCAATATACAGTTATTTATGGTAATATTAGATAACATACTTCACAATCTCAGTTTACAATCACTTGAATAAACATTGACATATTAGCATTTGTTAGCTGAATTAGGTGGTAGGTGACAAAATTACTATTAATATATTGATATACAGAAAGGTTTATAGAACTTGAATAAAATTTGTAAAGCACATGTTAAGTCCTATGTAACATGCAAGGGCCAATGATAATAATATAAAATATAAAGATTTTCGATATAAATAAATCGTGGTTTCAATGGGCATTTACAGGGAAAGGATTTGAAGGAAAAAGGAGGGACAAAAGTAACTTAAACAGCGATATTGCTATGAGTTTCACATAGGTAGTTTAGAAAATAAAAGAAAAAAAAAAACAAAGTATCAACATTTTAATCGACTTTTAACATTGATTGTATTCACGCAAACATTACACAACTATTAGCGCTCATCCGAAAGCCTTAAAAACCGATTAAATAAAAACAAAGCAACCAGTCTAGACATTCTCATCACCAACGATATTCATAAATGGAAGACAATACGCGTAGAAAGGCGCGAAACGTTACGTGTTCAAAAGTGACAGTGACTTTGACGTGCTGTTATGACAGGTACAGACAATATTCTGCCATGATTGGACCTTCGAATACTTTGCAATAGACTATAGAGCTTGGAAATGGGGGCCATTCGTGCAGCCTGTGTGGTATTTCTGTGAATGGAACATCCTTGTTGCCTCTATAAAGGTGGTAAGCAGGTACCAGTATTTTCATACCATAGAAATTGGTTTATTGGGATTTTCTCCTAGCTTGAACTTTACTGACCGTGTGTAGACATCTCAGAAACCTATCTACCTGGCGTTTGAATAATTATGATAATATTATATATGAATAAAACCACATCCCTTTTTCAATGTAGGTAAGTAATGAATATTAATGTAAAAGTACTTGTTTTTTTTTTCATCACAGTTGGCCACATAATTAACTTACTCTGTACTAAGCAAATTAACATGCATACGATAGAATCTTTTATATGCAAATTCAGTCTTACGCGTATAAAAGGCATGTAAAGTGTTGCTCTGAATGTAATATGCATCAATAATCGGGAGAATCATTACTAATTTATGTTGGAGGCATCAAACAGTACTTTGTACATGTATTACGGTGGAATAATGTTCTATTTAACAAAAAGCTCGTTAATGTATGGAATATCTCACAAGTGGGTTTATAATGAGGAATGATAAAATGATTATGCCATTCTCTGTTGGCCCAAATTACGATGGTAAATGACACTATTTCTTTTTTTAAGTGCTTTATTACCATAGTACCAAACAGTTTTTTTATCTAACTTAAGAGCTTAAGTAGTTTTTACGTTATTATTATAGGGATAATTTATCAAGTAATACATAATCTTTTAGCCTCTCTGTATTTAAAACAGAACAAGCATTTATCTAACTATACTCTGTATTTTCCAATACTATACAAATAATAACATAGTTGGAGTTGTGTTGGCAAAATCTACCTTAATTCCTTGAATTTCCAGCGTAGACAAAATTTAACATCTTACAGATTAGCAACTTTACAGTCTAGCTTATTTACTATCATAATGCATAATTCAAGATGAAAATTATGTATAAATATGTATGTACATCATAACAGTTAAACAAATTAGCGGTTTTTAGCGAATAAGTGTTAACAAAACAGAGTCGCACCATATAAAGAGAAAAGTATTTTTTTTTGGTAGAGATCTTAGCTTAGTTAGCCTGAGCGCAGGCTTTGACTGCTTCACCGGACTTTACGAGAAAAGTATTCACACTTCATTACATGGGAGTTACCTACATACTACAAACTCTACAAACTACGCAAGATAATATATTATAACAGTAATTTACACTATATTGCACATGCACATACATAATATTGTTATACATAAGCTAATGAGTGTATTGTCTCTTACTAGATTACTTAGGTTTAAACACTAATTAATAGTGAGTATTTTAATGATTTACATAGCTACTTTAATAAATTCCAAAGGACAAAAATAGTTATCATGATTATCTCCTTGCCTTGTTCCCAATTATTTGGGGTCGGCATGATGAGTGTTCACCTTCCATTCTCTTCTACATCTCTACTACTCGTCTTGTCAGCATTCACTCTTTTCTTTCTCATACCATCTTTCAGACAATCTCTTTTTCGATCTCACTTTACAAAGGTACATAAAAATTCATCATCTCCCCAATTTTTTTTCCAACAATGTTGGGATCGCCTACCAGTCTTACCGGATTCAGCTGAATACCGTATTTTACATGGAGCGACTGCCTATCTGACTTACACGACCCATTTTACTGGGAAACACAGTATCCCATAGTAAGATTGGTTGTCGGAATTGACTTCACAACTGCCAAAGATCAATGTATGGCAGCCGGGACCTACTGTTTAATGTGCTTTCCTAAACACGGAGGGGTCTCGGTATGTTACAAAAGGTCACCCATCAACGGACCAACCGCGACGTGCGCGGCTTAACCTGTGTTATCAGTCAAACCGTACGGCTTACACTTAGCCACGAGCCCCTCTAAAGGTACATAAACATTATGAACTGAAAATAAAACCTATACAAATCTTACCAACTGTTTTTCTCTCTGTCACTTAAGACTTAAAAGAGGTTTTATGTGATTTTAACGTGAGCATGATTTGCCTATCCCACGATATGTCAATGAATTAGCGGAAAGTGAAAATACGGCAATTTAGAAAGTTGGACCAATTGGAGTCGTGGTCAATTACAGTGATAGGCCCAATTTCGTACTCTATGCGATTCGCTTATTGTGTTATAGTGTTCCCAGGCAGTCATGCTTAAAATACCATAAGTACCGACTTAGCTATGTACTTTTACTATAAGAAATGCTCAAACTTTTCATGATAGATTATGGAAAAATGATAGTTTGATTTTCTTTTTACGACAAAATAAAGTCTTACGAACATGAACATTAGATAAAGATTTAAGCAGTTTGTTTAAAACATCACTTTAATGCAATTAATTTACCTACATTAAAATTAACAGAAAAAGGTTTTTTTTTTGCATGAACATTAATTTGTTAGTAATTATATAGACAAGTCTTTTGTTCTACTTCACCTACGATGTCAAGCGATAAATGCACGCCTGTATCCCCGAAGGAGTAGGCAGAGGTGTACCAATGTACACCCACAGTTCGCCGATATGTTTAGGTCCCATGTAATAGGGGGCCAAATTTATGTATATTATATATTATGTCCAGCATTGCATTATGATAAGTATTGATTGATTGATACATTGTCATCTTAAGATTACTTTTCTAATCAAATCACCAGCCCACAGTTTATCAAAACCACGCTAAGATCGATCTAAAACATCAGAACGTATGAATTCGCGCTTAAAATTATCTTAGATATCATATCAAAGTTAGCGAGTGACTGCTATATACAGGGAACCATTCAAGTAGCAACACTTTGGAATTGAAATCACCTTTATCACAAAGCAGTAAGGTTGATTATGTAGTTGTATTGTTACAATAGATGTGTGGTCAACCGTACCACACATTTCCGAGGCGTGACATAAAGTGTGCCGCCATGTTTACATAATGCACGTAACGCCAGCGTTCTAAATTTGAATACGGTGCTGTCACATTGTTCGGAGGTAAATACTTTTTTTTAATGACTAGGCATGAAAAACATTTTAGATTCGATGATACTCTGTATATTTCTGTTTTGTCGTTTTGATCGTGAATTTCATCTTGTAATTAGTTTCAATGCCCTTTTTTACACCTTTCTCGAATTAGATTAAATAATTTACTTTGTAATAAGGTTATTAAGAATCTTTGCTTTGTATGCAGTGATTGCTAATTTTCCCACGGTAAGCCACATACAAAAGGCTGTTTCTATGCAAAATATTGGCATGCAAAAACTTGAAACGTGTTATCACGAGTTACGTGTATTTTGTACAAACAAAAACATTTAGATTTTTTCCTGTTTCGTGGTTTATTATACTTGCAATTACATACATAACTTTTAATATTGGCGTCAATATCGCACGTCAATAAAATAAAATTAAGATTTTTAGGTGTGATTTATTTCCTAAGTCCAATTTTATTTCTCTATCTTTATGCAACCATAAAGATGAATTTGAAGAAAAAATACATACAGTCAAAGATAAAACCACCTTTTTTTAGAAGTCGCAGAATGCAATGCAATTTTTTCTCAATACATTTTGAATTTAGATTTCTGTTATTTCGAGACAATTAAGATCAAAATGGCGCTATTTGCTACACTGGCAAGTCGCAAGCTGCAACAATGATGTAAAAGTAAAAGCCAGTCGTGTGAACGAGTCACGGATTGAGTGCGATATCGCGAGCCCGATACTCTGCGCGCAAGCCGCTAGTCCAACGTTGATAATTATAAATTACGTGTCAATCCGACAAATGGTTTCCTTGATAATTGACACGCTACTTATGTTCTTAACGTAAAATGTTAATTTGTATGAGATTGTTTACGAAGTTTGTATTTTAAGACAAGTTTTCTTATTGTTGAATTTGGACGGGGATTCTGTTCAGCGAGCCTGAAATACAGGTAGCTAGCTATAAATATTTATAACGAATACGTGTTATTTCTATTACTCAGGTGTAATTAATACAAGTATGGCCTTATGAATGAAGTTGACGGGAAAGGAGCCAGTGTTGCCATATACATCGTTTGGTTTTGGCTCGGAAAAAGAGCGTATAGTTGCCAGGTGACGCGAGAGAGCTATGGAGCTTAACAACGGATTTACAGATTCTAATTTTAAATTCTCCATAGAAAAATTGAATATAGAATCTGTTAAGCTATCGCTAATCGCAGTTAAGATTTTTATTAATAAGGCCAGTAGTGTCTTAAAATTTTCTGAGGTACCAATTAATCCACAATTTATTTCTAGAATCTTGGTACACTGTCATGAACTTTGTCCATCAACGGTGTTATTTATTTCTCTAGAACTTGGATCCCTCTACGGACCCAATACAGGCAGTAAATGTTTAAAATCTATCCACAAGGATATGAAGCGCACATGACATGTGTCGCATCCTCTCACAGTATAGCCACTCATACATGTGCCGTGTTCACCGGTGAACTAGTTGTCTACTGTTGGTGCACGTGCGTCCGGGACGGGAAATGCACGTGTAAGTCACCGAGTCATTTGTGTAATAGTGATGAGAGGAGCGATTTTTTTGGGGTTCTTTACCTTCATAGGAAGAAACCCATAGATACATTTTTGTTGGAAATTCTTAAGTCTGTAAGCATGTAACGTGAGAAGGAATTATGTTGAATTTAAAAGAGCACATAAGTTTGCTCTTGTAATAAAAAAAAAAACAAAGTCGACGCAATAAATAAATACGGCGTAAAAGAAAATCTCTTGATTTAAAACCTATGGAGCACAATGCCACAATCCCGTTTACCTAAAATCATACATATAATTTTGCAAGAAGCAAGATTTGATAGCAAAAATAAAGCGTAATCTTCTTAAAATAGTGAAAAAAACTTCGCTTATTCACGTACTGTGGTCTCTCCCGTCCCCAGTAGTCCAATTTGTAGAGGCTCTACGCGTGACTGGAATACTAATGCGACACCTCATTTATCATGCCTTCATATACTTTTAGATAAATGACACGCCGTTTTAATATACCTATTTAAAGTTACTTCATTATGAGTTCATTGAGCTTTTTGTGGGCTTATTATGGTGAGTTAAGGAGTAGTAAGGGCCCTTTTTCATTTAGAATAAGTAAGGTTTGTTTGTTTATTGATTTATTGTGTCATTTGAATTGAGTACCCGAGTTATCTTTTTTCTAAGTCTATTATTGATAGACTGATTAACATTATGGGTCCAACTTGTATCTTTGTTTATAACTTCATCTTTATTTATGTATGCTACCGGCTTAGACACATGTTGATCTTCCTAAACATATTAAAATATTGATTTTTTACTTACCTAGCAAAGTATATATTTAAATTTTCTGAAGAAAACGGATACATTTTACTTACACATACATTACATACACAAACAAACCTACTACTATTCTTAAAAAACACATCTGTTTACCATTTTGTCCCGTTCAGGAATCGAACGGGCAACCTTAATCGTAGAAAACATTAAGAAAATCCCGGTCATCAGTTATCATAATACATTTGCACCATTGCTTGAACTTAATTTTGTATGATGTTACATCGCATAACGGTTTGTACCTATATATTACGCAAATATTATATACGCATTGAAAACTACTAAGGCAAGGCAAAAGAAGCGTGGGTCGTCCGGGAGCAAGATGGGTCGACGACATAGTTAAAGTCTCGGGTCGAGTCTGGATGAGGCTGGCACAGGACTGTAGAATGGTTCGAAAAGGGGGAGGCATACGCCCAGCGGTAGGAGGACAAGGGCTGTGGATGATGATGATTGAAAACTACTATGTTGGTGAATATTTATGCAATTTTTCTTATTCCTGATGTTTAGTATTGTTCAGTTGTACTGTCTTAGTCAAATGCAGTCGTTCAAATCGTTTATCGACATTTAATGGACGTTGTTTTAAATTCGAATATAGATAAAATTTAAGACCATACGTTGTAGGTTGATGTAGAGTTTAGATGTAATTTATGGTTACAGTCTGATTTAGGCGATACAGTATATAATTTTCTACCAACTGTATTCTGAACACAATTCAGCTTCTAAATTGAGTTCTCTCAATTTAGAAACTGAATTGTGTTCAGTTCACATCAAATAATAAGATAATTATATGAAATAAATAGGCACATTTTATGATAATCCAACCATGCAACCTATGCATTCCTTTTGGTCTTTGAATAAAATTTAGCGAAGGTGTAAAACCATGATAGGATCCATTCAAAAACATTTTTTTTTCTATGAACAAATCAACATTTTACACAAAAAAAAATCCCATTTGATAAACCCGCAATGCAGTGCAACCAATCAATTCTATACTTGTACGGTTTCCGTAAGGCCAAGGTCACAGTTTTATGGCTTCCTATAAATAAGTGCTTAATTATATTTCATGCTTCGATCTATATTAAAAACTCATTTTGAAATGTGACGTCATTGTCAATCAGATACTCTTTTGTTTGTATTGGTAACGCGTTTTCTTTTTTCTATAGTTATTAGCGGCCAAGTTTAATAACATATTCGGTACCTACATTTTTCCCTACAAGAGATATAAATTTGACTTGAGCACCATTCCAACTATGTAAATTTCCTACTTCTTATATCTAAGGATATGTTATTGAAATTGCTGGTAGAAATATTGTATTTTTGCAGGCTAAATTATAGGGTTTGACAAGTTCAAAAGTTGGGTATATTATATGCTGGCTCAAATGAGTGTTATTTTTGTCACTAAGGTTTGTTTTTGAGAAATTGAATAGGTGAAGTTTTGCTTTTTTTTTATAAAGACTACTTTAATTTTGAGTATATTAATAAAAAATATCTCATTTACCACATCTTGGCAAACAAGTATTAACACGACTTACATAAAAACTATAAATTGCTGTTTGTTAGTAAATCCAGAGCATGTATTGCAAGTATTTAATAGTTTTATCGTTTTAAACTATAACGTTAACCCACATAGCTAATGACATTGTAATATTGTGTGGGCAGAGTCAACTATTGTAATGCACTCTCGGATCCATTACTAAAATAGAAAGTTTATGAGTCAAATACACTTGTAGTGTTATCTTTATGATTAAATGCGAAACTGTTCGTTTGCTGCCTTTTGACTAGTAAATCAATAACGATAATTTAAATTATGAGAATTAGCTAGGTAATCGCCCGACAATTGAAGATGGATGTAAAATATGTTTGATCGCATTCAATATCCTTCACCGCGACATCCATAATAAAATATTTGCCATAAATTTTAGTTTTCGTTACTTTGAGTTCCATAAGTCAAGTCAGTTGGTAACGGTAGCTAAGTTAACTTATGTATTATGTATGTACTATATACCACATGAAAACTACTAAATATGAATAGCAGAAACATCTTGCAATTACTACCGAGCTTCCGGCATCCAAGTCTAGGCCATACTGCTTAATAGCCAATAAAGCTACTTTATAATCGTTCAGTAATTGCTCGATAACGTTTCTGGTGAAGATTCCGACCTTCATGGTTATTGAGATGTTTTTAACATTCGCAAGAGTGTTTGGTAGTTTTAATATGCGATACGATGTATCAGTCACGAATTTGGGACTGTATTTTTTTACATTAACCCATTAACGCCCAAAATAAAACTACTGGTAAAAAATATTTGAGTATGTTATTAATTGCTTTATTATAGAGTTATCAAAAGGAAAATTAACAAAAAATTAAATATTAAAACTTTGTCTTAATTTTCATAACTTATGGAATTTGTATTCAATGATACTAATAAATAGTTCGTCAAACTATAACTACCTATCATCTTAGATTATTCGATAACATAAGAATACTCATGAAATTACATACACGTCAATTCCAAATCGATGAAAACTAATTTTACACATACATAATAATAATACTTTGAACACAAATATACATGATAACAGTATTGTAATCTGTTGTGAATCTTTACCAAGGAGATTATTAAAACTACTTTTTACGGATTTTTTCGCGGTTTTAATTTTAGATTTAGGTTCCGACGCGGCGACGTTTCGACACCTTTGCAGGTATCATGGTCACGGGCAGACTGCCCGTAAAAAGTAGTTTTATTCAATGTCTAACATTCGCGTAAACCTAAGAAACCAATAGATTATTAAAACTTTTTATAAAAACCCGTCACTCAGATTCCAGAACCCGTTCAGTCAAAAAAACCGTCAAAAATTGTAAACAATTTTGTGGTCAGAAAACTAATATTACGCAACATCAAAGCCGGTGTTGCCAACATAACGTCGATAATGATATGTGTTGCCAGCATGCTGAGGTAATAAGTGCAAGTCGTTTGTAAACACAATTCAGGAAGTTAGGTAGATTGCATATCTATCATCTTGGTGCTATCAGACTCTTTAATTATGTAATGTACATGGAAGTAAATACATCGGCATAATCTTGGTAATGATGTATACTTACTTAATACTTGATGATAGATAGATTTTTGCAAGTAATTTAATGTAACCATGTATAATAGACGTAGAAGCCAAACAAGAATTTTGTTTAATTAGGGAATGAAGCTTATCAAAATTATTACAATGGATAGGATAGATTGAAAGTTACTTTCCTTCAAGACTATTTCCTATATAAACAAGAAAGAAGAAGCCTAGATGTTGAGAAAATACGTATTTACTATTTATGGTATTTTTGATTGTAAACAATATGGGTAATATTCCTGAAATGCAAAAATATATTGTAAAGTACTACTCTTCCCATGTAAAGAAGGCACGAGCATTGACCACCACGCTTGCTCATTTGCGCATTGGCGATTTCAGATCCCAATTTTGGAGTCCAGCGCATTACGTACTACTAAGCAAACACTATCTACAAAAACTCTAATTTCCACTTCAACATGTCCAAAACTCACACGATTTGTAAATAAACTGTTCAATAACAATGAAAGTGCATTATATCTTCCGTTTGCATCACAAATGTAAATATTAGTTACCGTTACCCACTTGAGATGTCGCTTCCGAACCAATACAGTGACCGGGTTTGCTGACACAGAAAACTTTAGATAAAATTTGAATACATGTGACTTTGCATGCCTTTGTTAGTCGGACAAAATGTAGGTGATTGTTTAAATAAGTGAGAATTATCTATTCATTTTAGAGTCGCGCTGTATTTTTAAATTAGTATAAAATGACATCGCTTCCGCTGTCTGTTGGCTTAGATGTATTAAACTACTCAACATATTTGAATGCAGAATTCACTAGAAAGAATAAAAGCCGTAATGTTGTTGTTAAAAATTTTTGGTTACATTTGGTCTAAAAATATCGGCTACATCAATAATATGGGCTACATAGGTACAATGCTTTCAGGAGATATGAAGATGGAACTGTACACGTAAATCTTGACCTTTTCTACCACAGAATACATTGTTTATTGTTTGTATTACACAACAAAAAACAATAGAAATTACGTAATTTGTAACCGACACCTAATCAAGTGAGAACCGACCGATACCTTACAAGTTCTACTAATCCACATTAAACCCGCTAAACAAATATAAACAACATACCTACTTACATAAAAGGCACACATATCAATGTCATATCTAATGATGATGAGTCAACCGTTATTTCGTACAAACATATTCATCTTTTAGTAAATCACAATAGGACAAAATGTCCGACTCATCGCGTCACTCGATACTTCCGCCAAACCTTTTATTGAAGCCCCCTCGCCACTGAAACCGCAAACAAACCACAACCAAACGATTCTAAACCTTAAGAGAAGTCAATAAGATAGATTTTTAATTGGGGTGTGTATTTAAATGTAGCGTAATCGAAGTATAAAGACAACAAAGCGGCGGATGTGGGCAATGGAGCGGTTGTCAAGTTACTTGACAATCCATACATACGGGTCTTGTACGTTGAACCAGAAAACGTTGTCCACATGGACACTATCTTTAAGTTACAAAGACTGACAAAAGACAAAGAAAGTCAACCAAACGAAACAGTAAGTAAAAGGGAGATTTATTAAACTGGTATTTCGCATTGCCTGCTAGTCTTACCTACCATATGACAAAAATGTCTTATTTCACATAATATATCATCTTTAGATACGCCCATCTTTTGCAGTAAGGATTCTTAGACCAAATGTTTAAAAAACAAATGAAGTTAAACCCAACAACTAGACCTAGATTGTTCATAATAAATATTGATCAGGATACTTAAAAATAAAGAATTAGTGCGTGTCATGTAGCCAGTAATAATTTACTTCGAAATATAAACAACAGCGAATCGCATTGCTTCACTATACTTTATGACCTTTCATAACAACAAGCTCAAACAATAACTATCAAATAACAAACAATTTAATTACGAAAATAATGTGCTTCGTATAAAATAACTTCTATGGAATATTTCGTTATTGACCGATATATGATACGTTGCTTAATGCATTATATTGTAACGTTTTATGATCAATGCTGAATGTATTTACTTTATTATATTACGGTAAGGAGTAACATGTTGATTCGTAGGTTTGCTAAATGTACGAGAGAAGTGAAACTGACATTGTTTAGAGCATACTGCCAAACATTTTACACCTGCAGCTTATGGATCAACTACACTCAAAAAGCCTACAGCGCCCTACGGGTTCAGTATAACAATGCGTTTAGGGCGCTGATGGGGCTGCCGCGACATTGCAGTGCGTCAGGGATGTTCGCGGAGTCGCAAATAGATGGTTTCCACGCCATCATTCGCAAGAGAGTTTGCTCCATCATGCAGCGATTGAACGGCAGCACCAACCACCTCCTAGCCATTGTAGCAGAAAGGGTTGACAGTCCTATACTGAGGCATTGGACTGACAAACATGTCAGACCCCTGTTTCTTCTAGATAGGTTTTAGATCTCACATAAAAAGTGTTTTTGTTCTGTTTTGTTTATATTTTCACAATGTTTATGTTATTTTTGTTATTTTATATGTTATAAATGCTATAAAGTTAGTTTTAGTCACTTATGTTTTTAGATTAAGGTGTTCAACATATGGAGATTTCTCTGAAATAAACGTTTATTATTATTATTATTATTATTTGAATTTTTCCGTATTTCGGTCTCTCTTTTATAAAGAGGTAGAGTGTGAAAGCTATAATTTTATGTCGATGATGATGAGGCAAGAAACTTGCGTGTGAGTCTACATGTGTTTAAAAGCGTAGCTTTCTGTAAGAGTGTAAGTGTGGTTTTGGGCATTTGGATTAAATTAAGGTTGGGCTGAAGGCTCTTCGGGACTACACCAGTTGTCGATATGACAATTGGTATTATTTTAACGGATTCTACTTGCCACTGCCTTTTTATTTCAGTTGCCAGGTCTATGTACTTCGACATTTTTTCGGTATAGGTAGTGACAAGGTTGTGTGTGTTACAAACTGCTACATCAATGATAAATACGGACTTCTGAACTTTATCTAGAACGGTGATATCTGGTCTGTTAAAATGTACGGTCTTATCAGTAATTATTGTTCTATCCCAATAAATTTTCAAACTATCATTTTCTAAAACTGTGCTTGGTTTATATTTGTAATATGCTATTTTTTGGGGGATAAAAGAGTTCTTGTGAGCTAAGTTTTGGTGTATTATTGCTGCCACTTGGTCGTGTCTGTGCTTGTAGTCGGTCTGAACTATGGACTTACAAGCACCTGTAATATGTTGGATAGTTTCTGAACTACTGTGGCAGCGTCTACATAAATCTGTGCTAAGATTTGGAATACGGCTAATGAATTTTTGGTAGTTGCGAGTGTCAATTACCTGATCTTGGATTGCGATCACAAAAGCCTCTGTTTCTGGGAACAGCTCACCTCGCCGCAGCCACTCGTTCGACGCATCCTTGTCGACGTGTTCTTGGCTGAGATCGGCGAGATGCCTCCCGTGCAGTGACTTTTGCGACCACATGTCCAATTTCTGCTGCCTACTTATCAATTTTGCTTGAGAGTCAAAATGTTTTAAATTCAAAGGGGTTAACTTCCTATCTGTTTCTACTAAATGTCTGTGGAGTGGTGATTGTTCGGCTTTGGTATAAAAATATTTCCGTAACTTATCTACAATGTTATCGTGCAAATTACGTATGTCTATGAGGCCCCTGCCGCCATCTTGACGGGGTAAAGTTAGTCGCTGAACGCACGATCTGGGATGGTGTTTCCTATTAGCCGTCATACTAGTATTAATAATGCGTTGCAGCTTAATTAAATCACTTTGCGACCACTTTATAATACCGAAAGAATAAGTAAGGACTGGGATTGCGTAGGTGTTAATGGCTTTTATACTATTTCTCGAATTTAAATGTGTTTTTAAAATTTTATTTAATCTAGATTTAAATTTACTTGTTAATTCGGTCTTAGCTAATTTTTGGTGAATTTGTTTGGATTGTTGGAAACCCAGATATTTGTACGTACTGTACTCATCCATTGGCTCTATTCTTTCTCCTGTATCTAACGTGTACGTATTAGCTTGTACTTTACCTCTATTCATGGAAAATATTTTACATTTATCCACGCCAAATGCCATTTTTATGTCCGTAGAGAACATTTGTGTTAAGTCGGCTAATTTTATTAAATCTGTATTATTGGCGGCATAAAGTTTAATATCATCCATGTAGAGTAAATGTGAAATAAGGTGGACAGAATTATTATATTTTAATTGAAAACCAATATTAGTATTGTTAAGAATTTCTGACAGCGGATTTAGTGCCATGCAAAACCATAATGGACTTAGGGCATCCCCCTGAAATATGCCTCTCTGTATTTTTATTGGGTCGGTGGTTAAAGAATTATTGTTAATGAGTTTAAGTTTTGTTTCCCAGTGGAGCATAGATGTGCTTAAAAATACGACTATATCAGGGTGAATTTTATAATGTTTTAATATATAGATTAACCAGCTATGGGGGACGGAATCGAACGCTTTCTTGTAGTCGATAAACATTGTATGAATATTTCTAGTTTTAGCCTGTTTCATTACTATAGTATCTACTGTTAATTGTTCTTTACAGCCCTGACTATTCTGCTTACATCCTTTCTGCTGTTCTGCAAGGATATTGTGATTCTCGAGATGTTTGTACATGAGCTGACTAATACATCCAGTAATAATTTTGTATATAGTCTGTAAGCACGTGATGGGTCTATAATTGGCAGGGTTTTTCGGATCTGAGCCCTTTGGTAGCATGTACGTAACTCCGTGTGTGATGAATGATGGCATAGTGTGCGGTGACTGTATGAATTGACAAATGTGTTTGTGGATAAACGGGTGTGTGCAAGTAAATTTCTTGTACCAATAATTGTGTATATGGTCTGTACCAGGAGCCTTCCAGTTGTGAGTGCCATTGATGACTCGTGCAAATGTGTCGATTGGGATGTTTTCGAACTCCATTTCATCAATAGGCACAGTGTCTGCTGTGTTGTGTAGCCAAGTGGCGTCAGCATTATGTTGTACTGGCTGTTCCCAGATTCCAGCCCAAAATTGTTTTAAAGAGTCTGTCGATGGACCTTCAGAGGGTACACTAGTGTCATTTTCTATAAATTTACTTAAATTTCTATAAAATTGCTTTTCATTGTTAACAAACGTTGCATTTTGTTTTTTACGTTGTGTACAAGCTAAGTATCGTGTGAGTCTATTTGAAATTGCATTTAATTTTTGTTTTAAAGTATCAAGGAAGTGTTGGGGTTCCGAATTTGGCTCTTCGTGTTTTGAATGAATTTTATATTTTATCATTATTGCTTTTACTGTTTTTACAATATTTTTACTTCTTCTTCCTGATATGTATTGTGTGAGTCTCCCTATTTCTAGTCTATACTTTCCTATCCTACTTTCTATCCTTCTTTGCCAGGTAGGTTTTCGACTGTCACTACTTTTGTTTGTATTTTCTAGTGTGTTAAATCTAGTTCCATTACAGGTGGCAGCTGCGTACGCCGCTGAGTAAATTATATTATGTAATGAATTAAAATCTATTTCGTGGCATAAATGCTTGGGAAGAATCACATAATTTAAGTAGTGTACGAGTTGAGAAAATTTACGAGACGTATTTTGTTTAGGAATGTATGGCCTAGCTTCAGGATGAACATCACGAAATCGCGTAACAGCTTTATTAAACTCTACTTCAATATTATTAGGTTCCTCTAGACTATTTACCAGGCTAGTTCCGTTACTGTTATCTACAGATACTATTGTGAGGTCCTCTGATGGAGGGAGTGTAGAATCTAAGGTAACGCCATATTGAGTTAAGTCCACTTGCTCTGTTACGTGGGTGTTTTGCTCAATACCAGGCTGAAGATGAATATTCTGCGCTAATAGTTTTAATTCTACTTCCTTCTTAATATCCAAAATTTTGTTTGCATATAATTTATTGTTGAAAACTAATCTTCTTTGATCTGCTATTCTCTGTTCAGTTAAATGAGACAGATGGGGATGTCTTTCAGTAAATAGCTCAAACAGCTTTTTCCTGTATGCAGTCTTATTTATCTCTAATTCGGTTACTTCTAAATAACATCTAATAATATCTTCATTAATGTCCTCGGACCACTTCAGCCTGGTATTGATATTAGAATTTGTATGTGATATGGTTTGTGAAGTGATTTCCATCTGGCTATGGTTATGTGTGCTAGAATATTCATTAACTTGTACTTGTTCCTTTACTTCAGTACATATTTCATCCAGAACCTGCTGTGGCAACAGCTTTCTCCTTAATATAGCCCTTCTCTGGTCTCCTAGGCGTTGGCGAGTAGCTTGCATCTCCGGATATAAGTTATTAAATTCTTGGTGTAAAGGTTCTAGATAATTGTTCATGAGTGTCGTCTCACATTTGGTGATTATTAAATATGTGCGCCATATAAATCTGTTCATATTTTCAGTCCATTTTTTGCGCGCACGTGATAGGCCAGCAGTGGGTGCAGGGTTGGTGGCTAATGCCTCCTGCACAACAGCTGTTGACCTTGTAGATCGACATGAGTATGTGGATGAAGGGGATGAGATGGGTGATCTGAATAGGGTATGAGTTGAAGATGGAGATGGGATATCCGCGAAAAGTGAATGGTCGGAGGATGATGGTGAGGGTGATCGGTCGGCTGTAGTATTTTTGTCGAGGGGAACCCGCCTGTTCAGTCCCCCGTCGCCTACGGTTCGCATGCTGTGGCATCCAGCGTCGGCTCCAGATGCGCCCCGGCGACCCCCGGGCAGCGGCCGCAAACTATATCTTCTATTCTGACTTTTCATACTATACTCCATTCAAGGAAAGGGTTTTGGGGATCTTTGTTAGGATAGGTGTTATTAGTGGTAAGATGTTAAGACCACTTAACCAGTACCATATATAGGTGATGTTTTATGGTAAGTTCTTAAGACCATATGACCAGTACCATGTATCCGGAAGCCCCCCCACCACGTCAAGGTGATCCCCCGGGGGGGTTATTATTATTATTATTACTACATGATTTCTGTAATAAAGTAATTAGTATTTTTTTCATTGAATATAGAAGTTATATCGCTCTAATTTGCTTGAGATCTTGCACCAAAACTCATCAACATCTTACATTTTTCATCATTAATTTTTACGCGATTATTAACCAACAACTGCCATACTCAGATATGTTAGTGGTTACTTAAGGAAATTCTCATTTTTGTTACATGTTATACATTATTATATAGTATACTTTTTATATTAGACAAGGGGATTTTTTTTGGTAGAGATCTTTGCATTTAGCCTGAGCGCAGGCTTTGACTGCTTCACCAAACTTTTGGCGAGGACCTTAAGGCCTCCAGCCAGGGCAATAGGAAAAAACTAACTAAGTCAGCAACGTCCACTAAGGGCGCCCCCTGCGGGGTTCGGGCCTCGACTTAGTGCGTTGCTAACAATCTTAATAAAGCAAAACAACAAGGGATGGCTGGATCTAAGTTTTTATTATTTGGGGACATATTTTTATTGCTAGTTTGGCCAGCTCGGGCATTAGACAAAGGAATAGCACATAATTTGTATGGCACTATGTCAAAGGTGATCCGTCAAGCAGCTTTGTATGCAAACATAGCAGAAGTTACATAATCAGGCTAAGACCAAAAAGATCTTTTAAACGACGTGTTACTGTGTTCAAAACCTACAAAAACTTAGACTATATAGTTTTTGTTTCGGACTCCAGAGATCAGCTATCAAATTACTTTTTTGTATCAACACAATTCCAAAGCTATTTTTTTTGTCCTCCAAATAGGTTTTCGATCCCTCCCGAGTAAATACTTTTTGTATCGCTGTATAACAAAGTTTACTCAAACACACAGTTTCTACCGTATTCGGTCGTAAAATCAGTTTGAATTCAGCTCAAGTTCAATACCTTATTATTTGTGTGAAACAAGTATAATATACCAAATAGGTATAGTATACAGAACTGAATGGAATTGAACTTCGGACCACACAAAAGTTAATCCAGTTTTTCAACAATAGAACGCTCCCAATACCATGTTTTTGTGGGAAATGTACCGTGAAATAGATTTTATTATAAAAACAGGTTGGTTGCAATGAAGCACAGGACAGTTATTACTAGATTAATATAGCCAGTTTAATATTAAAAGTTGTACGTGCGTTTATTATAATGCTGCCACAAAAAAATGAGCCAGACTTTTCGCATTTCTACCATTGCATTCTGTTCTCAAGAAAAGTATTAAAAATGATTTATTTTTTGGCCTCAACTTTTTATTTGGAGCTGATGATACTAAGAGCATTTTTATGCTTTCTTCACGTCTATCCAAAAAACTTTTGTTCCATATATTTATATCGGACTATCTACAAACAACTGTATCTAATATGCTTAAATTCTTTTTTCGGTCTTTAGTTCGGTCATTCCTTAGTCGTATGTTTGCCAAACTTTCTTGAACAAACTTTAACCGCCTACTTCATGGCTCTTGTTAATTAAAACTTCCTCTTTTATCATTCCATCGAACTTTATCACAATGACAGCATCGAAAACCTATAATCTATAATAAAAAACATCTTGAGACAAATCACACACGGCCATCTGATCACAAACTAGGCAGAGAGTGAACTATGGTAAGCAGACAACTGATAAATACTTATACCAACTCATATACTATTAATTTATACGTAGCTACATAAGTTATAGAATCAGGCGTTACTTTGCGGAAATCCATGACATTAAAATAATATGTTATGAAAAACATTTATCTTTCATTCCGCTACAAAAGTTCAAACTGATTTGAATCAAACTGATTTTAATCTAGCTACATATTATTAGATAACTTATAACCCACAAAAAAAAATATCAAGGTCCTCACACAAAGATGTGTCCTGGACATCAAACCCAAGACCTCTGGTTCAGCAGTCCTGGTCACCACTAGACCACCAGTCAAATTGAAATGGAACATAATGTACTGAACGTGTCCGAACCCATCACTTTCTAATGCCTTACAAGTGCGCCTATTTTATACAACAACCACTGAGGTAATCTATTACGTTGACCCGAATCCCGCGGAGACCACGGCAATCCATCAGTCTGACGTAGATAATGACGTAGCTATTGTTGGGCACTCTGACGCAAGTGAGGGGAACGGTGACGTCAGAAGGAATCTTAACCTGCCTTACTTTCATTTGGAAATTTATGCCTAAATTGTACATTCATTTAAATTAAACTTTATTTTCTAGATTTTTTGTTGTGGTTTATTTTATATTTTGGGTCTCGAGGAATCGACACCTTTGCAGGTATCGTGGTCACGGGCGGACTGACTGGGTTACATCCAATTGTTTTTGATGCTTACTATATGTTTATATAGAACTAAAGCTTGCTACTGAGACATAGTACTGAGATCATTAAAGCGAGGCTGGGAAAATGTATGATAGATGACATCTTGTGCTATTTGCTCGATTAGTGTAAATTGTCTCAGGATAGAAAAGCCTGGATTCCCGAGTAAGGTAATAACCGAGGCGTGGGACAATACATGCGTGTTGATATTTTCTTTACTGATGCTGGGCGCAATAATGTTACTGGCCATTCATGTGATCATCTTCCTACCCTGTTATTATTTGGCGACGGCGTTATGCGTATTTTGCTTCCATTTAACTGTCCTAATCGTTATCACAGTATTCACTCCTTTCTTTCTCATATCATCATTCAGAAAAGCCATCCATCTCTTTTTCGGTCTTCCTTTGCATGTATACCATTCATTTTCCGTCGGATATGAACCGACCCCTAGGGTGCTGTCTTTTGTAAAAAAATACATTTGATAAGTGTTACTTTGTAGCCTAAGTTAAATAAAATATTTTTGACTTTGATTCATTTATTTGCTGTACTGGATTACAAAGAACGAATCATCATTTTCGTTCTGAGTAATCCAGCCCTCGATTTAAGTGACATTTCTACCAGCATTCAAAACGATGGAATCGCTCATATGGAAGTGATAAGTCACGTAACTTGTTAAAATTCGGGTCCATATTGTGTCTATACTATAAAAAATTGTACCACTTGTAATGTAACATATGGAATGCTAATAAAGATTTGAGTATTGAGTGTTGAGTAAATAAAATATAATTTCCATACATTTTTGTCTATCATCGTTCACGCTTGTAGACATGCCTCTTGGTTACAAGAGCAGGTTATAAAGCTCATTATTTTATGTTGTTCATCTGTTTGTATTAGCGTGCGATTGAGACGGCTTCAGTAGTGGAAAATAAGCAGTAAAACGCAAATAGATACAGACATTTATCACAGCTGGAATTGGCATGTCTGGATGTATTGCATCGTACGGTTCGTTATTTATTGATATAGTTCATGGCGCAATCGTATATAACGCAATGAGCTAAGCTGTTTCAATTTTATTTTAAGATATTTACAAAATTACGAAGATTTCGTTAGACTCGGCGTTACTTCCCGAAGAATGATGAAAAGAAAAGAGCATTGGGTTAGTAAAGGAAAGTAGTATCCTTCGGCCTCTTTTTTCCGGAACCATGTAGAGCACGGATTCTAGTTTTTCTGGATTCAACTGGCCAAGATTCCCTGTGATTTCTATAACCCACTTCTATGATCGAAAAATAAATATCTAGTAAGCTTGGAAAAATACGATTTAAATACATTATACGTTGTAATATACTCGTAATCCATTGGGTTAATTCCCATAGATAATTATCCCATTAATTCCCAATCAGATAGTGCACATAGCAAAATCGAAAGAATCTTCCTTTGACCCCGAATGTCCATTTTAGGATTTACCATGTCTAATCCTAAACAATGCAACCCAGTGCATCAATGACTATGATATAACACATATCTGCAACAATCCTCGTCACGTTCACGTTTAATTAGTCTGCGCCCGCGCAGTGAAAGCGAGCGGAAACGCGCAAGATGGCGGCGAATAACAATGGCGTATTAATATCTTGCGTGTATGATTATGAAAGATTCATTTGTTGAAATTTTTATTTGTTACAAAATCGGTTGTTGTTGTTATTGCTGTTGACAGTTTTGTTTTGAGATTTAGAGTGTTTTTTGGGTTGAAGTTCGTTCGGGATTGTTTTAGGTGTTTCAAATGTAGGCTCCATAATACAAGCTGCTAATATAGTGCTGAAAGAAAGTTTCTTTTTTTATAATAATTTCAAGAATTTTATTCTACATTTCTTTTAGTATCTATACTTTTACCCGGTTTATATTGTAAGTTTCTGAACCTTATCCACTTACAATTAACTATGCCTGTCTTACTGCTTTAAGCAGTATCGTTATTAATTAATTATGACACTGCTTAAAGCATTATACTGATTCAAATATCTACAGATTTGTTTACAACAAAATTATTCAAGCAATCTTCCCGCATTGAAAAGTTGCATATTTTTAAGTACCTAGTATATTTTTGTTATATAAAGAGACAAACTTATGCAGTGTACGTGTTAGCTTGCTGAAGTGGCTGACAGCCAGACTCCAGACAGACAGACACAGTTAAATATAATAATATTAGTTTAACTTCTCTCTAGTTGATATGCATTTATACGATACGATTCGTTCTGCAAGTTATAACAAATATGTACATAGAGTTAATAGATTGAAAATACAGATTACTTGAATATACGGACAACACTTTTAAGAGACCTTTGCATTTCCTAATATGGACAAAAATTAAAGAAGCCGAAAGGCGAGTGGATCGTTGATGTTAAGAAGATGACAATTTATGTACTTAATTTTCTCTTTAATGTGGCCTCTCTATTTTCTCAAAGAAATAACTTTTAAAATTTAAAATTGTTATTTTTATTTTCAAAGGAATAGATTAGACTACCTTTCTTATGATTTACAATATTCAGCAATTTAAGTACCTAATTTTCTCAGTATGTATCTAAATAACGGTCTTTTGGTAACTGAAATCGGGTCACTTTTAAAGTTCTTGTCACGTTTGCAATACCAATAAGAAGACAATAATCTGAAACTCCGTGAGTTAAAAATCTTAGCTTTGAACTAAAGTTCTCTTATTTGATCAAACACAATACCAGCGATGATTTACTTTCAGGATACAAGTTTTAAGTAAAGACACATACAGGCATAGATAGGTACAGTACATAGTATCAAAATGACTAAAGCAAAGACCATAGCGATTACAAACTACAATCCCCCACAACATAAAACAGTACAAAAAGTACATAAACTGTTGATACGAGTACAACGCACTAATAAGTAGCTAGCCTATCTTAATTACAGCATAAACGTCTTGCTTTACACATTCTTGAGGCAAACGCGGAAATCAAAGAGAAGTAATTACAAAACGAACACATACCATGAAAACACATTCTGTTACTACATCTGTAAATAACGGTACACTAATGAATAAGTGGTATATGAAACAATTATAAGATGCACAACAATTATATTAAGATAACGATCAAGAAACAGTGATAATTCAACGTAACTGGAGGGTTCGTTGGTGGCCATAACAACAGCGACAAGACAATCCCACCTAAATAATTTAAATATAATAAAATTAGCCAGTGTGTAGGTAATGTACAAATACTTAAAAATTTAAACTTTTGCATACATAAATAAATATTATTTTAATATTTGTGAAGTTTAATTATGTGACATTTAACACTAAGCCAAATTCAAAAATGCTTTTATTTAATAACTATGTTTTGTCTGTGTTTAGGCAATATTTGTTTTGTAATTTTTTAAGCTACAGAGGCATATTGAAAACCTGTGAAGTCAATGAATGCCATTCAAGCATCGCAGTGAGGTTCGGTGCAACTTGAGCGACGAGAAACGCAGCTAGCTACTTAAATAGATTGTACTACCCCCTTGCATCTTTACATGCCTAATGCACTTAATTACAGCAGTAAATGTTCTTTCGATCTATTTAAAGTGACGACAGCTGCGATAATGGTCGACATATCTCGGATGCCAGGACAAAGGGTGGAAAAGTATTTTTCTATTTAAGGTAACAAATGTTTTAAATTATTTGTCTCATTTATACGGTGTTTAAGTCTGTATCCCTGAAGGGGTAGGCAGAGGCGTACCAATGTACACCCACAGTTCGCCGATATGTTTAGGTCCCATGTAATAGGGGGCGAGCCTATTGCCACTAACCGGGCACAAATCCAAACTCCGACCTGCTACTGAGAATTTCATAGAAAAACCCAATAACACCTTGGTAGACTCGGGAATCGAACCCAAGACCTCTAGCGTAGCAGGCGCGCTTAGCACCCCTAGGTCAACGAGGCAGTACAGTTTCACATAGGGATACAATATTTCAAAATGACGGGTGACAATCAAGTGGATAGTTGCTCCTTGCAAAATAAAAGACTAGAAGCTAACCCCAACATGCCTTTAGATAAAGTAAGGCAGACATTATTTAATATTTCACGTAACCACATATTTAGTAATACTAGCTAAACATTAGCTACTTAAATCTCATTAAGATTGATTGCCGGCGCCAGTATGTTATAATGAATACGGATATTCAATATATTATGTAAAGTCGTTTAGATTACTTCGTACAACTATTTATTTTTAAACATTTCCCGCGGTTTTACTGGCCTGAGTTATGAAACAATATTACTGGCTTCATAATCTTGGCTGTCATCGCCGCACGTAACAGTTTTGTAAAGTAGGTGGCTAGGTCGTTATGAACTCATAATTCGCAAGTTTCTGAGACTAATATCAGCCTAACTGTCCCATAGGGCAAAAACTTTTATATGGAGATGGAACGAGTAATGTTGGTTACTCCAGCTAGCACAAGATTACTCCGGGCTATCGTAATGAAGATATTGTAATGTACAGTGTCTCAGAATATTTTAATGATAATTTAATGGTCCTGGTCTTGGCAGTTTTAGTAATTAAATTTCTGACATACGGTCTTACTTTACGATACTGTGTTATCCAGTAAAATAAGTTGTGGAGGTCAGCTATGGAGTCGCTCCACGTAAAGTGCAGGATTCAGCTGACTCCGGGAAGACAGCAAGCCGACCTTGATATAGTTTCGAAAAAGTCTAGGGAGATTATGATGAGCGGTTAGATATATTTAAATCCAGGTTTCTTTACTTTTTTCTTCATCATTAGTCGGTGTCTTTGAATAACTAAGAAAGAGCATAGATAAAGCTTTACTACTGGCCTGGATATTCGATTTGCGACAAGATTGATATCATTTCGTGAGGTTACCTGCACTTTTTACATCCCAACCGTTTTCAAAAGATCTTTTAAGAGAACAGCTGCTATCACGAGATGTCGAAAAAACTTGAGCAAAAAGCAGAATTCCGTAATGCAACATTTTTTTCTCATTAGAGGTCATATTTCAAAATTGACAGTGCATTAAGAAATTACTTCGGACGAGTTCGTTTTGCGGAATTTTTAATAATAGGTTTGGAAATATTAATGTAACGTATGAGAGGAAATCCTTGATACTGCTTTTAATTATTTGTTAAGCTATTACAGTTGCTTTATTATGATATTATATTTAATTATCACATTCAAATTGCAAGTAATCGGTGTAATACGGTTATTTCTTCTTTTGAATAGATGAAGATATAAATCTTATCTCTTTTTAAAGTGTTATTAACGGCAGAAACCTGAAATATGCTGTGATTTAGATACCTATTGATTTTTATTTTACACATGACGTGTGTTCAAAATTTTACCGGAGACTAATTTTATCCATAGTAGCTAAATTCAGTTTATCTGTGTTTAAATGGATATACTATACTATACATGCTTCTTAATATTTCTACTGATTGCTAAATACCATTTGAGACTCTTCGCGAAGAACTCGTTTAATTAACGTAAATGACATTTTATAACAAGAATGTTGACATTCTTTTAAAATTTCAATAAAAATCTATTATGTTATAATCATTTTTTCTTTTTTATACAAAATAAATATAAGTTACTAATGTTTTTTTCCTCTATGTATAGAGCAATTCTTTTTTTTTCTCTAAGCATTTATAGAGAAGCTAGCAAAGGAAACTGGTTATTCAGGTGTTCATGAACAATAGTGCAACCTGTTACCAAGTGCATGTGCAATAACACTATTGTGAACTTTAGCTCTACATTTAATTCTGTGTTTTTGTTCCGACATTTTCTAAGTTCACCTTGTGTTTGAAGACTAGTTTTTGAACACATTTAGTTGTTAAAACTAGTTTTTGAGTACATTTCGTTGTTTATTCTTTAGAACAATAAAGTGAGGAATTATGTTGCATACATATACGTTAAAAGTATTTTGTTGCAGGTATATATCTCATATTACAATGTAAATAAATGGAGAGAAATAGCCTAGTATAGTTTCAGTGCGTAAAATGAAATTCCTACCATTTAGGAAAAAGTATATTTCTTGTGTTTATTTCGGAGGTTTTGTTTATTACTTACTGCTTTTAAAAACAACACATTAAACACTTCTTTAATCGTACGATTTAACAGCTTTCGTCGATAACTTTTTCGTTACTAAATAACCAATCAATTTCTCCCTAATGGCTTTAGAAATTAATGTTTTTTTAAGTACTTTTTTATTACTAGACTTAATATTATAGGAGATTATATCTAAGACACTTCTGACAACCGGTGAAGGAAAACATCGTGAGGAAACCTGGATTCCAAAATTTGGGATCTGAAATCGCCAACCGCAGGGAGCAAGCATGGTGATCAGTGCTCGTGCCTTCTCTATATGAAGAAGGAAGAGGCTTGTGTCCAGCAGTGGGACGTTTATAGGCTGGATTATTATATTTATATGTAATTTATTTATCTATGAGTAAAATAAAGAATAGATAGGTGTTATTGAGATCGATCGACAAGCAAAACTAATGTAACTTTTGGTCTTTCTCAAAGTTGTTCAGACTTCGGGATCTATTCAAGAGAGTTTAATATCAAAACAAATATTGTAGCAGAAGTTTCGCAATCTCAGTGATCTTTACATAACATAGGAAGAGTTAGTCTCGTCAGTCACGGAATGCTAGCAAGAAACGGATCGCAAATGCACTGAAGACAAAGATCAGTTACAGATATACTGCTTGTATTTTCAGTATTTAATGAAGTCATATAATTATTTTATTTTAATTAAGGAGTCGGATTTAATGAAGGAGTCGAATAATTGTGAGTACAAATAAACATTAGCCGGTTAAAAATGTAAACATTTGCATTTTTATTACTTTACTAATATTATTAGTATTTATTTGCTTAATATGCAACCATAAGCTATGCCTAAGTATTGTGAAAAGCTGACTGAAAAAGTTGCTCTACCAACTTAAATTACCTTAAAATTAAGCAGCTCTATGTTTTGAATAAAGATTTCTCATCTATTTTGTCTATTCTATAATAAAGCTAAAATAGATTTTTAATTGCAAAATTTTTGTTGGTATTATTGGCTGTTCAAATCAAATTATTTGCCTTAGGCGAAGAACAAGGCGAGTGAAATGTGGGAGCACGGTTACTTAAAAAATATTTATATTATTAACTTATGTCTTATTTATCAAATTAATATTGTTTGGCATTCAATTGGTTCTAATCACATTAAAAATCTCTATGAGGAAGTGTTATTTAATTAAGTTAGCTAATTAATTATCTACGTAATTACAAGTAGAGGTCAATCAAGTGAATTGCATGGAGTACCTACCTATTACTAAGTTTATAAGAAGATGTAAGTATTCCTTTTTCTTTACCCATGGGATCATAAACTCCTTATCAAAGGTCTGTTGTTTAATTAGGTAAAGTAATGTCTTGTCTGCTCTATTTAATGAGTACAGCAGCTCTACATGGTACGGCCGTAACATTTAATTGCTACTTCGTATCTCCCTTAATTGGAACACACTTGTTTTGGAGACTGATGAAAAATGGAGCAAGTTTGTAGTAGCGCTTATTTGTACTGTTAGTCTTAGAGGTGAGATAATGATGTAAGCTGGTCTAATGAAGTGACTCAACAATGGTTCAGTCTAGATATTAGCAGTATTTACCTAAAACCCATAATAAGGTTAGCCGATTAACTTTCTACGAATGTTTACTCTTTGGCCGCGAGCAGCGCAGCCGTCGCCGCGCGCTCAGTTGCGACTCGGCTATGGCGCAGTGTGCACGCCGCATTACTGCGCGAACATCACCGAATTGTTTACGTGAATAAACCTATTCCCCATTTCATTGTTACTTACCGACTATTGTTGCCGCGAGTGGTAAATGATCAGTTTCTAGTGCAAGTGCAAGTGTTACCATGGCTAATCTGACGTTGAGGTACCTGGATGAGTTGTCCTATGTCTTGAATAGTCGAAGGCATTTGGCGAATCAAGCGAAAGCATCTTCTGTCGGCGATTTGCTCAACGCCGAGGAGGAACGGTTCACACCGGTATGTTATTGCCACTATCTCGCTAAGATTTTAATTAGTAACTGGGAATTTCGATCTAAATATCAAAACTGACAATGCTGACGTTTCGGACTGCTCAAATTCCGTTTCACAAAAAAAAACAAAAACTATTTGCTTTTAAATGATGTTAATGTTCGAATTTCGTATGCAATGGAACGTTGTTAAGGTGAGATCTGAATGCACGCGACTAAATTAGAAAATTTATGCGTTTTTTTTGTGTGTTAGCGCTCAAGGATTGAAGGTCGTTTTTAATGCTCGGTTACTAGATAAGAAATGTAAATAGTCTTAAGCTGGTTAGTAGCCAAGACCGATATCTATTACCCACAAACCTAACACGTATATAATACATATTGCTGAGTGTTTTTATAGGAAGCTATTAACATTACGTTATCATTAGTGTAGAATCTATCTGATAGAAGTAAGCAAGAAAACAACAGTTACATGTTTCTGATGTCGGTCACAAACATTGACTTTACATTAGTTATTGTAAGTAATACGAATATGTTTCGTGAAAGGAAGAAGAGACGTTATGTGAATTGAGGTCGACGCGGCATTCGGCATTTGAGATGCAACCAAATAAATATGTATTTAGCTTTGCATTAAAAATAATCTAATTATAGTTTTTATGCGCGATATTTACAAGTCACGTAACTAATAAGAATATTTATTGATGTTCCTAAAAATATGAAGGTCATTATCACTTGTTTATCGATGTATAAGGTAAACAGTTATTGGTGAAAGTACATACCTACCTACAAGCTATTTTTGGACAGACATGTTAAAATCTAAAAAGGCAATTATCACATTATCCGAGACTTGAATCATCGTTGTAATTAATCCCACGCTATTATTGTCATCAACCTACTTACTATAATTGCAACTTTTATTATTCATAAGCATTATTTTATTTTTATTATTTTATGAAATGTATGTTTTTTCGGAACTTCCCTTTAACGCCATTTCTTGCGAAGGTAATGCAAAAAGTTTACACATTCATGAAATTTGAATTTCGAAAATGACTCGACAGAATAGTGACGCAGTTGCAATAAAAGTGTTATTAGTAATATATCGATATAGGTAAATATATTTGTCATTGATATCGGTATATTGTTTAAAAGGGCAAACATTTATATTTAATAAATTATTGCATATTTATTTTTATAATTATATTCGAATTCGTACCGTTAAGGAAGATTATTTTTAAGTTTCGTTGCTGTGGCTCTATAAACTAGGTACCCATATTTTTTGCTAGGTGTGCTATTTGCTTAGCAAAAAGGTTGTCATCGTATAGAAAAGGTTTCAATTGGACTCAGATATCGGATACAATGGGAACCGGTCGCGTTGCGGTTCAACGCTTCGAACCATTCATGAGAATCGTAGCGACTGTGACGTTTATTCAGAAAATTATATTCAATACAAGTTCACCATAATTTTATTCAGATGTATTGAGTAGTGTATAATCGCTATTGTGTGCGCATCCTGATATTTGATAATAATATAATACCTAATACTGTTTTACGCATAGAAGCGGAACAGCTGCTATTTCATATTGATCGCGCCTTTTATTCAAACTAATCTACCTAGTTTCAATTTTTTCATACACAAAAGCCTTTGTACGATCGATATTAGTCTAATGACTTCAACATATACCTAAGTACCTAATTGAGCGTTTGAATCGGCAATTTGTTTACATTTATTTAAACAGAAAGAAAATATTCCAATAAATAGTTTTTTTAAGGAGAGTTTATAGAAAAAGCAAATATGAAAATGAAGCTACAATTGATACTATTACTGCTTGAATGCCAATGAACTGTTATAAAAAAAAATTGTCTGTCTATCATTGATCTATACGACAACTAAGCATGCAGTTTGTAGAGTCAATTTAGTTAGATCCACAGTTACCTAATTCTAATTAATAAAATTGGTCGTTATGTCGAAATATTTCATTGCTTTATATACATTTTGTTTTGTATTTTACAAATTATGTTGCGGTATCAAGATTTTAAAACACAACAATTATCTACGCATTTTTACAGTAATATAATAATAATAATGAACTATTTTAAGTAAATGCACACAAAAAAATATATTATTCAATGAAATATTAAGTCGCCTTATATATGCTGTTAGAAATAAATTCTCAATTTAATCGATACTATTGTGATGAAATTGAAACCACAGCACATCACTTGCGGTGAGAAAATATAACAATCATTTACAAAATGTCTGACTATACCATCTCTTCTCTAATTTCAACTCTAAAGCTATGGCTTTAAAGTATATTTTAGATTGTTGGTTTGGCTAGTGAATCTGGTCATGTCTACTGAATGGATTGATGATTTTATTGCGAGACTGAACGTTTTCGCTGATATTTTAATGTAAATCGTCTCGAGATTGAAATAGGACTTCACACTGTGATATCTTGAAGTTACAACACTCAAGTTTATTGCTCTTTTTGTTATTAATTGCATTTCAGCATGAATTTAATGGAAAAACTCAATGAAGAAATACATTTTTAAATCTAATATGAGTGTATGTACGATTAAGTGAATTCAATTATTGTTCAGGCCTGTTTAAGTCACTTTAGAAAAGTTTAAAAGAAGTCAAAGTGTCTTTAAAATATGTAAAAATTACATAGGAATTTTCCTAGTTGATCATGACTTAGGTGCCCTACAGTAAATATTTATTGCGTATATACCTAGTTTATTAGTTTCCACATTTGCCAAACAGATGTCTAAACATTTGATTATCCAAACAAAAACATAACATAACATATCATCACGCCTGTATCCCCAAAAGGGTAGGCAGAGGTGTACCAATGTACACCCACAGTTCGCCGATATGTTTAGGTCCCATGTAATAGGGGGCGAGCCTATTGCCACTAACCGGGCACAATTCCAAACTCCGACCTGCTACTGAGAATTTCATAGAAAAACCCAATAACACCTTGGTCGACTCGGGAATCGAACCCAAGACCTCTAGCGTAGCAGTCGCGCTTAGCACCACTAGGCCAACGAGGCAGTCTTATCAGTCAGTCAGTCAGTTATCCAAACAAAGAGATGTAAATGTAGCAAATTACACAAACAATTGGATTGGTGAAGTTAATGTGGAAAATCTACTGAATACGGGTAATTGGAAGCCTTCGTTTATTACTCCTACTTACTTCCTTATAATGTTATAACGACTGTTATCGACCTTGCTTTAAATAGAACCTATTTATTTTGATCTGTAGTCAATATTTTAGAAGGTCCTTTTTATTTGTAAGAATCGATGTTTCTCTTCGTCGCTAACGAAAAAGTAGTACTTACACAGTTATAATCTGTTATAAAATACCATGCGTATTTTTTTCCAGTATTTAAGAGCCTATGGTTTTCCACTGGCAAAGGCCTCCGTTTCCTCTTTCCACTTATCATCCTGTCTTTGCATATCGGGGATTAGTTCCGACGCGAAAGTTTCTGCTATATCTAATAACAGACTTAAATGTACCACAAAAAATCCCTAAAACAATCATGTACATCGTCGATCAATTCAGGAAACAGAGACAAATCTTGAGAAATCAGTATCGTGCGAAATTCCTTTACAACTACTCTTTTCCGAATTATGTCATGTGCAATACTGTCATTGTCAACACCTTTATTCCGTAGCTATAAGGTTCATATTCCTATAAGTTTTAACCACTATTGTAGTGTCGATAGTACTCATTAGGTCCGGTACTAACCCATAGACTGACCCGTATGGCGCCAAAACACACATGGAATAATAAACAGCTGGTAAACAATGACTTTCTCACTTTCCCGGACCAATATACTATGGATATAATTTATTACACTCGCAGTTAATATAATGGAGGCCTAAATATGTGTCTATGTCAGGTCAGGAAGTTATGTAACGATTATATAATTGTGGATCGAAAAGTAGGAGTGTCAAATTGCCGGACATCGTAATACGGATGGCAATGGAATTGTGCAGTGTGGTCTTATGAAGTAGGTATTGGTTAAAATCTGTGGTTTAAGCTGATAGAGTCCGTGCTGCCTTCCCTAGAGTGTACAGAATATTAGAAGTGACATATAAAATCAATATCTTAGTCTTTGGTTAGGTTTCATTGTCATAGTCTCAGCCAACGACCCTGTTTGATCATTGGTCTTAGCCGATAGACGTCGATTACTGGGCATAGGACTACTGCAATCTTGATTTAATAGTGCGTAAAAATCATTTGTATAATAAAAGCTCAGCACTGTTAACTGAAGGTATCGTCAAAGTTGCGGGCACCCGGTGGATGCAATTGGCGAGTTATCGTTCATTGTGGCGTTCTAGGGGGGAGGCCTTTGTTCAGCAGTGGACGTCTTCCGGCTGATGATGATGATGATGACGACTGTTAACTTCCAACGTCTCTATTGCACTAATATCCCGGAAGACCTATGCGACACAACCTATTATACTTTTTTTGTTTGTTTTCATTTGTTTAGCAGGTTAAATGTAAGCCAATAAGTCGTGAACTTTAATTATAAACATCATTGTTCTCTATTATTGTTTTAAGTAGAAATGTTTACTGAAGTTTACATAATATTTTTATTTTTATTAGAACTATTCGTAAATGTATTTGGTAAGTAGTTTGTTAGCTAAGGTTATTTTAAAAACAATAGTGAAACATAACCAAGGCGTTTTGTTTGTATATCAATGGGTAAATAAGGATATATTTTGTCTTGTTTACAAAGCCCCTTGTAAAACAAATCTTTGACTTGAACGATCAACTTTATTCACTAATAGTACCCATATTTCTGCATATTTAGGTTCAAAAAATATTTTCAGTAGAAAAAGAGCGCTTACAAATTAAACAAAATATTTTTTTGTTATGGAAATGTAACATATTATTACTAATTTACAAGAAAACTTCATAACACGGAAGCTTAAACTTTACTTTGTAAACGGTCTCAACAAGTAAGATATTACGTAGTTAATTCGATAATTTTTCATCGATTGCCAAATCATTTTAGTAACAAATCAAGACTCGTTTTAAACAATATTTTATACCAGTTTATGAAGTTAATTAATCGTAATTATTCGTAACACATCAGCTGGTGATTGATTTGTGAAATTCTACTTTAAAACTGAAGTATACTAGTTTCTATGATATAAGACCGACAGTTTAATAAACATAACATACTATCACGCCTGTATCCCCGAAGGGTTAGGCAGAGGTGTAACAATGTACACCCACAGTTTGCCGGTATATTTAGGTCCCATGTAATAGGGGGCGAGCCTATTGCCACTAACCGGGCACAAATCCAAAAAGTTTAACTGTCGAAAGAATTGCTACGAGTCTAGGTTTTTAAGAAGTTTCCATTTCTTTAGATAATGGTCAATAAACTGAGCGTGTAAAATTTTTATGGGCATTTCATTAAGATTGTTCATGTTCGACTGAATTTCTGACCTTCTGAAGATTATGTAAGCTGTGACGTCATATGCTATGAAACTAGATACAATTCTACAAATGTGTGGCTTCTCAATGCTTAAAAGAAATATACTGCTTTAAAATTGAGTTTATTAAGAGTTCTTTTTGGGCAGCAAAACAGCATCCAAATAGAAATGGGTATACTGAACAACTTAACTGTCCCGCCAGTAGTAAAGTCCGGTGAAGCAGTCAAAGCCTGCTCAGGCTAGCTGCAAAGATCACTACCAAAAAAAAAAAGTCCCGCCAGTAGATACAATAGTTAAAATGATAATGTTCATATGTGACTCACGGGACAGGGAAATGGTAAAATATACTATGATATAAGACATATCTAAATGTGACGCAAGGCATCGGGTAATAGAGAAAGGAGAGCAAAAATAGAGTTTTCACAAAAGTTTTTGTATTTACACATACATATCTGTTTATGAAAATGGAAATGTATATTTAAGGGATCAAATCTCAGACCTACCTACATCTAGGCTCTATTTGATATTCAGGAATAAAGAAAGGTACAAGGCAGTATACCAGTAGAAAGAGATTTCCTAGAGAATATTACATTTTTCTTTGTAATAATAGAGTATTTGCATTCTCCTAGCATTGTACTCGAAGATTTGCGGTGAATGGAACCGGTGTGAAAATATAATGATCTGCGGTTTGCAGTTATTTTGTGAATGGAGAAAATGATACGGCTTATGGTTTTCAATGTACAGTGACATAATAATAGATAAGATTTCATAATAAACTACGCGACTGGTACAAAAGATTAAAATTATTATGATTTTGAAGTCTTTATAAGTGATTGGTGTCAAGGCAGGCTCAGGACAGAAAAGTTTGGAGTCAGATGGGTGATAGCTTTGCCAAGCTGTGGGATACAAATAGGGTTAGATTATCAAAAAAAATACAGAGAAAAATTTGTAGATTCGTGACTTGTGGAAAATGTATTAAAACAGCGTTTTTTTAATAAATAAAGAACAGAATCCTTCCGAATGCTATTGTTTTAATTAGGTAGCAACAACGATCACACGAGAAGGTTGTCGAGATATTGCCAGATAATATGTTCCTTTATTTTCCCATCTTTCACAGTTTTTCCTGCCATTTTTTTTTTGTGGAGAGTTGCCGCTTTTTGCCTCGTGGAGCCTCCACACTTTACTGCTTTACCGGACTAAGTTGGCGAGACGTTACTAATACGCCTCCAACCATATTAAATTAAAGTATAGTGGTATTTGGTGAGGAAGTAATTAGTCTATATCGTTTAATTAATCAACTAGAGTAGGTTACAATAATATATGTTATAGGTAACAGTCACGTACAATATTTAAGTTAAATTAATGATAACATGACGAAGGAATTTTTAATAGATTAAGTTATCAGAAATTAAACTAGGTACGTTTGATAGTATAAAGGGTAGACTGTTGCATAAATTGAAGGAATGTAGATTGGACACGTATGTACCTGAGTATAAGTAAATGAGAATAATTGAGGACGATATAATTATATTATTTTCTTCTAATTTTCTAGGTAAATCGTGGGTGAAAAGTAGAGTTAGAAATTCAAATTTAATCTATCATATTGTCGCAAACCGAGGTATATGGGTGGCTTCTTGTATGCATTTGTGTGGTTTTTAGTATTATGCAAGGCGGTTTTTCTTATACTATAAATAACAGCTTTGAGACTTTATCAAAAATTAAAAACAGAATAATACATAAAAAAATATCTTAAATTACTGTTCAAGTTTTTATATTTATGATCTTAATGTTAAAGGTATTTACTCTGTAATACGTTAATTTAGATTTCATTTTTACTTTTAAATTTATCCGTAACCCAACATTTCCAATAAAAAACATCGCAAACATAAACAAACGCTGTCAAACGCCAGCATCCGCGTACAGATTTACGTATTAAAGCCATTGCTGTGCTAAACTGAACCTTATCACCTTGTAATACGGCCTGTCTGTCTGTCTGTGTGAGGAGGAAGTAGGGGGAGACAGGATGGCAGCAATTGAATGAGTGCCCTTGCTACAAGATCATCCTGTCGTATGATCTCTGTTCACTGTTTATCATGACCGTGAATGTATCTTGCAGTATTTGATTTGTAGGCTCTTTTGGACAAGCCCACCCATGCAACTCTTATAAACCAGAAGCTAGCTACTACGAGTACTAGAAAAAAATGTGGTACTACTGGCAGTGGGAGTAAAAATGAAAAGATTGTGTCGGGAGGCAACAAAATCATTAGCAACTGAGTAAGGCCTGGTTGCCTATTTGTGAATAGGTTAGGCAGCAAAAAAAAATTGTTACATTGGTACTTACCGAGACCCCTCACTGCTATTCTGATAGCCAGTTTTACTGTGGGATAATGTGCTATTCAGCTAAAACGGTCTGTGGAGGTAAGATAGTCGCTCTGTGTAACATACAATACAGCTGAATCCGATTAGAATGGAAGCTGACCTCTACTCTATATAGTTTGGAAAACGGCTTGTACAGAGGAAGAAGTAAATGTGCGACAATTTTGGAGGATTCAATGACTGTACTAATCGCATCTACGGTTACCATGACAACCACCTATCTAACTCCAATGCATTTCTAACAAGAAATCAATTACAATTTTAATTGCGTACGGTAAATAAGGAAGTTAATAATCATAGTTTTTTCGCACGAAAATATTATATTTTATAGCGTTTGCGCATGTTACAGCCGTTATGAGCAGTTATGCAATAAATCCTATGCAGATCTTATAAAGAAATCTTAGTTAATATGCTTCACGCTAGATCGAGTTATTGAGCATTGGAGCTTGGATAAAAATCACTGATGCCTAGTTTTTTACCGTTTTAGTAGTATTGTCTAGACCGTAACCTGTAGTGAATTATGAATACCTTGTAATATGGTCTTTAATGTAAACTATAGGTGTGGAAGGAATATTTTTCATGAGTAATTAGACTAAACTGTATGGTGAAGTTAAACTCTGCTTTTAATATCAATCCTCACGATGTTTTCCTTCACCGATTTGGGATCTGAAATCGCCAACCCGCAGAAGAGCAAGCGTGGTGATCAATGCTCGTGCCTTCTCTATATGGGAATAGGCCTGTGCCCAGCAGTGGGACGTTTATAGGCTGGATTATTATTATATATGTTGTTTCACAGCATATATTGAACCCGCGGTGTCTGTCTTAACCCGATAAACTGCAAAACTACTGAACAGATTCATATGGTTTTCATTAATGGATAGAGTGATTATAAACGACGGTATGTGAGCATATTAATTAATGTTTTGTCTACCCCGGTAAGTGTAGTGTTTAAATAAACTTAGCTCTTTATTAGAATCATTATTCTAATAGGTAAAGAACATTATAAAAATATAGTATTATGAAGACAATAAATCAGAATTAGTATTTTTTCCTTATTTGTAATCGTGACAAGCAACACGTTTAATTTATAGAAATAATATAGGTAATATGAACTAAATTATCGTGATAATTATTCACTATGTTTGAATGATTTTAATACATATCTTCCTGTAATGCTTTTTTTTCGCAAAGTATTGTTGATTAATAATAATGGTATTAAATAGATTTAGACACATTGAGTTTCTATGTTTCTTGTGATACAACAATAGGGAACGATGAAGCACTGCGGTGGTTTTACCTGGTAAGAGTCAGGTCAGGTCAATCAGTCATACCCCTCCGTCTTACCCAGGGCGGAGGAAGTTCATGAAGGATTTCCACCGGGTGAAAAAAAAGGTCAAATTAATTTAATCCAGTATTTTTTTATGATGTATTTTACCTTTTACCGTTTACTCATACCTTGCTTTTACCGATTCCCTTAGCTAAAAGATGGCAGCTTCGCAGCATCCGCTGTCGGTCAAACAGTACGCTTTCACATGCTCCAAATTTTGTATCCAATAGTCGTCAAGTACGTAGTATTAATTGTGTATAATATTATTAAATTCGGTGGCAAATATTTCCGCTATTATCGTCGACGTGAAAGAATCCAATGTCTTCCACATTTCACTTTGTAGTAACATCTGCATAATACAATTATGAATACTTTCGAACGGCACTGGCGACTCGGTGATAGTATTAATGTTTCATGCAATCTTTGTATTCAAATTAATGTATGAATAAATGGACAGGCAAATAATTGTTAATACTTTCGTATATTCTCACGTTAAGGTAGATAATGAAAGTGTCGTTAATACATTGTAGAGAACTACAATTTTCTACAATGTATTAGTAGCACATTATTGCTGTCCATAGCCAAAATGTACTTAATAAAAATCTCCTATTGCGTTAGAGTAATCTAAGGCCATGAACAAATTTAAGGAAAAAAAATGATCTCTCGAACTCTTTAAATATGATCTTAATTTATGTAGCACTTATTCATTAGAAACTAAGGCATCAACATTCACATCATTTATCTTTAATTCATTTAGATTGAAAGAGAGGAGCATGTTTAATTCTCCATATGCAGTTTAGGCGTTTACAAATAAATCGTTGCTCAAACAGCCAGTAATATCCAACCCACACACAAATATACAATCCGATTAGCTTCTATATCGATAAGCGAGTTTACAAGAAACTTACAAGTATCGATGCACGGACTCTTACTATAATTTCAAAATTACAGTTCAAAAAGCGTCACATGACATTTGTAAACCATCCATTGCGTAGTTGAAGAACTGACAATGTTTCCCACCAAGGTTACAGCCAGCGATGGTTGGTAAACACGTGTAAAATTCTCACGAGTTTGACTCGATTTGTTACGGGCATTCGCTTCGTACGAGTCGTGAACCTGCAGCCACGTTAATTCGCACTAACGGTAGCGTCAACCGGTCAATTACACGCATTCCGTATTATTCCCATACAGTCTGCCACAATACTTTGACATTTACAGCAATAATAACACCTCTATTCCAATGTAATAAGGTAGATTTTCTAAATCAATTTTGCTGTCACTTTATGGTCGTCTGTACAATTTACGCGCCGTTTACACAATGGACCAAGTTGGACTTTCGACAATATTTAATGTATGAAGAAGAAACTTGCAAACATTTTATGCTTGGTTACACCTTAATGCCATTTATTTGCATAAAAATGTTTAAGATACTTTTAGTAAGACATTTTCAGAATTTAGCAGATACTTTCTAACTAAAATATTTTCTAAAGTCCCAAAGTTCGGACCAAATAGAAGCGGGCAAACATAAACAAAACACTCAACGAATCATACACAACATAGAAACGCTTTTATGTTATTACAGCAGAAATATGCATATTCGCATTTTATAACGAGGGGGAAACATCTTAATAGTTCACTATTTGTATTCATATCTCTCTATTTGCCTTTGTTATTCTTATATTTTTCCTTTAGTAGCAATTTTGGCAGAAAAATCCGTATTAAATGCTTTCTGAAGTTTATTTATGTAAGATGTTGAAATAAAAATTACGTTTGAATGGCAGTCTTCTCGTGACCACAACACCTGCAAAAGCGTTGAAACGCCGGGAAAAAATAATCGAAATAAAATAGTTTTATTTAAAATTCCGTGTTATTATTAATCTTCGCTCAATCTTTTTCAATAAGTCCATATTTTCAAAAACTGGTTGATGTCCCTTTATCTGTCCAAGACTAAAAAATACATCTTTTTTATTCGAACACACAAGAGCAAAAAGAATCTGATACCAATTCCAGTATAGACATGTGAAGGATATAAAGAACAAGTGACCTTCACAATATACATGCAAAAAGTTTTCCTACTAGATATTTTAAAAGGTACTTCTTTTATATACTAGCTAAAGCCGGCCACGAAGCGCTCTGGCTGAAAAGATAAAAAGAGCATAAAACGCGAATTCGAATGCAATATCGTATCAAATTCAATGCCAACCGATCAACTATATTTCGAGTTTTGCAAACAGAAACATAGATTCAGAGTTATATAAAAACATATAGTAGCAAACTAGCATTTACTCGCGGCTCTGCTCATGTATATAACATTTAGCATTGATCACTCATCATTTTTAAATGTACCCTATCTTCTTTTTTGGAGTCCTATCTTACTTCCTACAAAATATCATTAAAATCCCTTTATTGGTTTATCCGTGATAGTGATACAAACAAACAGACAGAATTCTTTTTCTCTTTATAATAAATAATATAATGTAATATAAACCACAGACGGCCACGTGGTGGGCCCAGAGGGATATGGAGAGATGTGCTGGATTCGTATATGAAGGACTGGTCCACGTTTGCCCTCAATAGAGAAGAATGGATGGAAGGGAGGCCTTTGCCCAGCAGTGAGATAGCTACTACTGTCTCAATTGCTTATTTTCAAATAATTAAATTTCTTTAGATATACCAAGAACATTGCATATTTACAATATTATTATGGATTATCTTATTTATATTTACTCGGAGAGCGGTTTCAGTACGCTCGTCCTTGACGATAATTTTAGCTTATTTCATGTTCAATCAGCGATGTGTAACCGAGTAGAATATTATTCAATGGTTCACTGATTTATTTATGAGCACAGTTTATAATTGACAGCGATTTTCGATGAAAATAAGGAAAATGTTTGAAGTGTCTAGATGTTATAAGCAGTTGGAAGAGTGTTGTTATACTTCACTTGTTTTTTTCTTAAGATGATATTGTTTGTACCTACTGTCATTCGATGATCTTTGACTGTCGTTAACACCGGTATTCATGAACGTTACTGTGAGTTCTCATAGTGCGCGCGGACGCACAGGGACACAAAATCCTAATCATAAACAATACTTGAGGGACGAACGACTATGCGCTCATTATAATCAACGCACAGATAAAGTAGCTCGCTAGCTACTTTACGCAACGCATAGTGCGACAAATCAACACATGACAAACTGGTATCCAGTATAAGGTTATGTTTGTAGTGATTTGTGATACGCTTATTTGCACATAATATAGTAGAGAAACGCAGATAATGTTAAAGGTTTTTAAAGGTCGTAAATAAACTCATTTTTTGAGCTTACATTGCAAACGCTGGCTGAATCCTACGAGTTAGATAGAAAAATGTACTACAGTATTGTGAATGTAATATAGATCAATATTGCCCTTTCCAGCATGTAATTTAAATGAATATTATCGAAGATATTACAGATTTAAAATGCAGGGACATAGTCGGTTGCGGGTACCGGCCGGGAGGCCGAGCGGGGGCCGGGGGGCGCGTGCCTATGCCAAATAGTGCGTCGAAGGCCTCGCTTTTCCCTATAGCACTTTATGGCTTTATGGCACTATATTTAGTATCAGCATTACACCCGTGCAAAGCCGGGGCGGGTCGCTAGTCGCTAGTGTAAAATGAAACAAATTTATTTCAATTTTGAAGATTTTATTAATAGTTCCATTTCCAATTTATTTTTTTGTAATTGCAAACCATGGAGTTGTTTTTCAAAATCAATTAAATTTTCTTCCCGTCGTATCAGGGCCTCCTCACACATAGCTTTATTCTTGCTTCTGTCTCACTACAAATTTTTATGCACTTTATCTTAAGACCTGTAAGATAAAGTGCATAATTATAAACAAGAGTGCTGCGTTATTGATTATTTGCATCTGAGTTTAATCCCTGCCCACACCTCTTCAATTGACAAAATATTCAGTTACCTGCGCTAGCAGTGGATATTTCCTTTCTTTTTTTGGTTCTAGATTTTATGATATCCCAACATTAGCTGAATGTTATTCCTAGGCGTCACATAGGACTGTGCATTAGAGGCCATTGTCAGCTCATCCCAGGCCTTCTTCTTCAACTTGATGTTTTGAGCGTGTGTATGCTTATCCTCAATAATGGGCGGGTCTCGCACTAAAGCTATAATTTGTTCTCTTTCCGAAGAAGTAAATGGTGATTTCTTTGAGCTGAAAGAAAACAATACGTGTTATCATTTTCACAACTTTGACTATGGAACAAAAATAAACATGCAAAAATATATAAGTACTTACCATGTTTTGGGTAATTTCGTAGTCATTATAGACAAAAATTGTTGAAAATAATGTAAGACTTTAAAAATGTTTTTATTTTGAAAAATCGCGGTTGACGTTTAATCTGTCAGTCAACCCGAGTGAAGTCGCTCCACAACGTTAACCAATCACAGCGCCCCATTCAATACTATGAGTCCGCACAGCAAAGGGTCCAATAAGTATTGTTTATGAAATGAATGGCTTGCCATGACGAACGCAGTGAGAAATGCCTTACTTAGCATAGTGTTGCTGCCATACTTATGTAAGTAGCGTTCTTGAATACGGGTGTAAGTCAATTCTAACAGCCAGTCTTACCAAAGTATAATGTATTTACCATGTACGCTTCGTGTAAAATACGGTATTCAGCTGCATCCGGTAAGACTGGCAGCTGACCCCAACATAGTTGGGAAAAGGCTCGGGACATGACGAGAGGATGATATTGTCCGTACTAAGCAGATAACTAAAGCTTCATAATGGCATAATATGCAGTAATATTACTTAATGGGATTTAGCGCGAACATGGATAAATTCCTTTGGGGCTTGACGTTTCGACCAGGTTACACAGGCCGTGGTCGCAAGCTAACACTTCTCTTTAAATTATAAAACATGAACAACGAAAAAAAACATTAATATATTGTCTAAAGCTAGCACACACTCTTCTTATTCTTACTAACACAGATTAAAAAGTTCAAACACAATAGAAACGTCACAAACCTCAATGAATATTGCAAAGCGGACGAAACTGAAATTATATTCATACACTAACCTTTCTCTTGGTTGCGAGCTAATTGCAAAATAATACGTCTGAAGCTCTGCCTGAGAACCTAACACAATGGCCTCCGTAAGAAACCGTTATATTTTACTAACTCTTTATCTTACCACCTTACTTGGGAGATTTATAATGTAATTTTTCAGGCATTTTACTTCAAAACTTTTTTGACAATTGTGTGTTTTGTTTTTGGCATGCTATACTGAGCGTTAAACAGCCATGCTGTTCTTCATGTACTATATTCTATGTATGCTATATTCTGAATCAAACGCAAGCAATATACTTCGTATTAAAACGTAAATAAAAGACATTTGTCAACGTTTTCCAAGTGTATCCTCAAAAAAAAAGAGTCTAAAAAAAGACTAACATTCTATGCCTTCATGTGGCTTATACAAAATGGTACTTACAATGGAAAACAGTTCACCTTAAGTGGTCTTCTCAATAACCTTCTAAACATAAAAAAAATTTTGCAAAAAAATCTATTTTACCTAGCATCATATAATTGCAGAAGTGTCCTGACTGACATTGCCAAGTCACAACCTTGAATGAAGTCGTATCATGTAAATTACTCAGTTGACATTAACGAAATTAGTTTTACGTAACCAAAGATCTTCACGACAAATGTCAAAGGAATTATTCACCGGTTTTGATTTCAGACTTAGGAATTCAGTCTTTGGATCTAGATATAAAAGTAGACTCCGAAATGTGTATACATAAGTAATGTCCTTTTCGAAAGCTTTCAGTCAAACAGAATGTGTAATAAACTTCAGTAGGATTTGTTTCGAATAAAAATAGAAGGTTTTATCAGAGTGAAGTGTTGGAAGGTCCATTTGGAACATTATTGCATATATTTAAGAGATCCTATTTTTTATACAGAACTTTCCAAACGTTTGGTAGAATTTACTCGTGATCAGAGGGCTGGTTTGTTCCTTGCACAGAGAATCGGCATAGCCATTCAACGTGGCAATGCTGCCAGCCTTCTGGGCACGTTTCCAGCCATTGACAGGGATGACGATGAGTTCTTTGACGCCGTTTAGTTTTTATTTATGTAAGTTTTAATTTTAGTATAGTTAGAGTTTGTTCTTATATTAGATTTAATTGTGTATTAATAAAAGTATTTTTATACTTTCGCAGTTTTTAACTTTTACCAATATTTAGGAAACTGAAGTCCGTTTTGATGTCAATTCCACATGCAATCTTACCACCATTGACCTTTTAACAAGAAATTTCGTTCGTCTTATGGTGTGTATTAAATAACCTCTATATTAGTTCCCAGTGGAATATTAGCGGATTTAATTGCAGATTCTATAACACTGGCAGACATCATTGTCTATTTATGTCTAGTATTAACACAGGATATGATGTGATCTATGCATTACCCGTTTGCGTCAACTAACAGCATAAGTAGTTCCGTTGGCCGAACAGATTTTTTAACAAAAGTTTTTGTTACTTATATTCAAAGTATTATTATAGAATAATAATATGATAATAATATGCATTTATTATCTCTTCCACAAAGGCCTTACAGCTATACTTAATCACCACTTATTTATTATAATTCTTATTTTATTACTAATATAAGTTGCACTAGAGCTGAACGATTAAAGACTCTAGAATATTCATTAGTTAGATCAATAAAGCTATTTTTTATGACTTGCCTTTTCGTATCCGAATGCAGTCTTTAAATTTATTTTATGGTTTTCCTTAGATATTTTAAATAATTGTTTCAATAAAAAAACTAAAAGGAAGCCAAAGAGATGATAGAAAAGGATTTTGCACAACAGCCAACTAAGAAACAATAGCAACAAGATTATACGTACCTAATGAATCCATGATATCGCAACTTGATCGGCCTGTATAAATTGTCGGTCGATCAGGTTCGAACAATGAACAATGCGTGGTTTCTCCGTGTACTGCTGCTATACTCGTATGTATAGCGAACCATCGATACTTGCTAATGTAACGACTACAATGAAACGAAGAAAAGAAGTCATTTGAATCTAAGTGTGTTTCCGTCAGAGTTCTTCATGGGAGGTTTTTTGTACTGTTGTCATTCCTAACAGACATCAAATGCACTTTGGTTCTTTTATAAGCATGGTCACGTGTTTTTAACAAAGTTTCATTTAGGTTTGTCAGGACTGCCTCGTTAGCCTAGTGGTGCTAAGCGCGACTGCTACGATAGATCGAGATCTCGATTCCCGAGTCGACCAAGTTGCTATTGGATTTTTCTATGAAATTCTCAGTAGCAGGTCGGAGTTTGGATTTGTGCCCGGTAAGTGGCAATAGGCTCGCCCCCTATTACATGGGACCTTTAAATCGGCGAACTGTGGGTGTGCATTGGTACACCTCTGCCTATCCCTTCGGGGATACGGGCGTGATGATATGTTATGTTATTCCTAACAGACATCAAATGCACATTGGTTCTTTTATAAGCATGGTCACGTGTTTTAACAAACTTACATACAGGTTTCTCGATTCGTTGGAATCTTTCGTTATTACATTTTTATGTAGGTTCCCCGATTACTCGAAGACTCTTAAAATATTTTGGAAAAATCTGGCCTTCATTTTATACGCTCGTACGTAGTTTCAAGATGTTCATTGATTCTCTTCTAATGGGTTCATTGTCACATACTTCGAAGGTGTTTATTTCCATTAATGTGTAATCAATCATTATTGCAATAATACATCTCAATTATATAACATTTTCATCCCATAATTATCATAGATTAAATGTCCGAATTCGTCTAGTGGCTTCGCACTGTTATGTTCAGCTTTTATACCACTTATGGGCACCTCAAGGGCTTCTAGTTGGTCCCATTTAGGCATTATTATAAGACGATTAAGGGATAATGATTTAGGTATATGTAAGGGATTGTGTAGGTGTAACTTAATCTGTAAATTAGACAATAGGTTGTTCAATATTAGGTAGACTGTCCTTTGCGAATGTTGGTTTACTTATGACTTTTATTTATTGACTTAACAATTGATGTTTGAAAGTAGTATCTTTGTTGAGAGTGAATTAATATTGTCTAATTTAGTAAATAATGTAGCGTTAGCAAGCTGAAGCATGAAACATTATAAAAATGGGCATAAAACAGTAACCATATTATTATAATCTTTACATTCACATTTCTCTGCCGTTAATAAACAACTTTCTTTATGAACCTACAACATAAATAATTATACAATCAAATTCTCACATGCTTTTCCTCCCAACTCCCATACATAAACTATTTATACCATAGATCGTAAAGTAAAAATATTTTGTGACGTTAAGGTAATTTGCGTCCAAACAACAAAGCAACAGTCTTGTAAAAACTAAACGTGTTTATTTTACTCCGTCAACAACATCCATAGTTTACTTGTTCAGCTGGCTTTTGATATCGCTATCTCTCTCGCACTTGTTACATTATGCGTCGAACAAGGAATTAATGGAGTAGTATAATTATAATTATCTTTTTTATGACAAAGAATTTTTGTATTGCATTTCCGTGTACGTTGCAGTGCAGTGTTTTTGTGTTGTATTTTCTAAACTAATATTATAAAGAGGAAAGATTTGATTGTTTGTTTGAATTGAATGGGCTCCGAAATTACTTGACCGATTTGAAAAATCTTTCACGGTTGGGAAGCTACACTATCTGCGGTTAAAATAGGCTATATTAAATTTTCATAAAAGTTAGGGATCCTTAGGATATAGGTATTAACGCGGGTGAAACCGCGGGGCACAGCTAGTAAGTTATATTTTTAATGGTTACGGTGTACGGCCAGTGTTTGTAACTAGGGTTTATTGGCATCAAAAACATGTTTGTGTTCACTGTTCATGCAGTTAGTTTGTATAAAATATAGACTGCATGTTGGTAAATGTTCGGTTCGCTGAAATGCTTAATAAGTACGGTACAGAGGTCAGTGTCCTTTACATAGCTGCAAATACATAAGTATTAAAATAGTAACTACCTAACTACTATAATAAATTAGCTATTAGAAATATATGGTTTAGTAATATATTACTTAAATATTCCGGGACATCTCACACACGGTTGTCTGATCCCAAGCTGAGCAGCTTGTGTTATGGTAACCAGACAACTGATAAGCATACTTATATATTTCTAAATACATACCTACATATTATAGATAAATTACACCCAGACACCGAACCAATGATCGTGCTCATCACACAAACATTTGTCCCGGCTGGGAATCGAACCCACGACCTCCGGTATAGCAGTCAGGGTCTCTAACCACTAGACCAACATAGGACATCGAGGCAAATCACATATTATCAATTAGGTATTTAGTTATTGAAATAACACCGATGCAGGCAACATAGTATTTTTTTCCTATAAGGATATGAAATTGTATAAATTATGGAAAAGACTAACAAATGATATCATTTGGAGTTGTATAATTAAGTGCTTAGTTCTTTTAATGTTTCCTTTCTGATGAATTAGGGCAAAAAAACAGCTTCCGTTGTTTGTTACCGAACAAGGTGCTTGTTAGAAATCTTTTTTAATTATCCCTTGTGATTTTATAACAATGATTTATAGATATTCCCTAATTATAGACACGTGTGAGAAAAATGATTTACCTAACTTAATTGCTATCTGGGTAATAAGTTAATAACATGAATAAGGTAATAACATGCATGCCCCCGGTTTTTGAACTGTTTTGTATTAAAATTAATCATGTGAACTATTGTGATTGGCTTACAAAAAGTTTAACAACCAATCAAAACAAACTTTAAGGTTTGACAGATAACTAACTAATTTTATGTTATTTTTTCTTGTTCTATATCTCTAAGAATCCAAGATTTATCCGATATTCAGGTAAATGGAATCTAAATTTATAGATTCTATTTTCTTAATTTACTGTTTCTATTTTTATTTGTGTTAGTTACTTAAACTAACTAAATCTAAATTATTTATTCTATTTTGTGAGCTTACTTTATTTTTTTTAAGTACCTACTTTTCTTTATTTTTATCTCAGAATCGGGTTACGTTTCAATTCAATACACATGGGATAAAATTCTCTTCTACTGCTAGGACTTATTTTTAGACGAAATAAATACAGAATTATTTCTCAATGGGAAAAAGCTTTTCTGTTCCGTTTTCTGGAAGTAATATGGAGATTTATCTTTGCCTTCAATTTGTTACAGAAATAGAAAATAATTTCCTTTTTCTGATAAATTAATAATGGTTCTATCAAACGGATTGAGTTTTCTGACGTACCGTTCCATTAAGAAAAAGTTAAGTGGTTTTTTCAGAAGTTGATAAGATTTTGTCGAATACATTTTTCTTCTGTTGAAATTGATAGAATGGTGTATCAGTCTTTGTTAGTACTACGTCCTATAATGTTTCTTTAGAAATGTCGAAAACGAGTATAATGTATGCGAGTATATAATCTCTGATAATATACTTACTTAGCTATATTATCAGAGAATTGTATGTGGCAATGGCGTATGGTTTTTGTAAGAATTTTAAACAGTACCATGATATTTTCAACCACCTATAATAGGAGGAGTTTTTTCAATTCGACGATAGAAATCTTAGAGTCTTGTGTGATTATTACGGCCACCATCTCCGGCAATTGTGGATCCATTTCTTGCTTAATTTTGTCGTCGATAGGGTATAGCTCAGAGGTAGACCCCTATAAGTTTCGAAACAGTTTATTCCTTTTAACAATTATGTGTAACATAACACACCATGTTATTTTAAGTTAAACTAGAATGTGTTAAGTCAAAGAGTAGATAGAAACGATGATGGTGTGATAACCACAGTCACCACGGTCTGTGAGCTGATTGCTATAAGATGCTATCAGACACATGAATGTGTAATTGCCCCGGTGTTCCACGTAAGAAGATTTTGCAATCTCCATACAAAAGTACATACATACTATGTACTTGTAGATCACGTAAAATAGCCAGTAAACCATAGCACACACATTTTACTTTCATTGTCTGATAATATGTGTATAAAAAATATTATTATAATTTAACAACAATGCCAATTGTGTTACCGAATTTTTATAGACCAATTGACATTTTAATAGACAGATTGTAATCAGAATTTACATAAACTTAAAAATAAAAACAGGACAGCAAGGTTTTACATGTATATTAAACCTCATTTCTGTTAAAACCATAAAAAAAACAAATGCACAACGTAACTGTCATTTCCAAATTCGAATTCCTTTTCACTGTTTTTTTATGTTGCCATTAAAAATTTGTCGTTGAAGACTGGTATAATTAAAAACACGTCTTTAAATACACAAAATAAAATAAAAGTATTGTTAATTTTAATCCAGTTTTATCGTCTGTAAGTCTTGTATCCGTGGTTTGAAGGCCATACCGTTCACTTGCTATTTAAGATCCCGCGTTCTATATTGCACCACACGTTTATAATGCACGTATTATTTTTATATTGCAACTTTTACATTATATGTCGTTCGATATTGGTTAACTACCAATATCCTGCAGTTGGATTTATTGAACTTGTTATTTATGGTTTTATTTAAGTCGGTAAGCCAATTTTGATAAATGCAGGGGTTTATATAACCAGTAATTTGGAACACTGTTTTTATATGAAACTCTTTTTGTAACTTTGTATTCTGAATGTTTAACAATAATCTACTTTTTACGACCTTTTCTAATCCAAGGTTTGACCCAAAATTACACAAATATTTTTATGTAATTCAGGGACACAATCTCGCAATTTTATAATGTAATATTTTGAATAAAGTTTCATAACAGCTAGGTACATGTTAATGTTTTACGAGGTATACATGAGGTGTATTTTCGCGACACAGGCACGCCATTTTGGGTCACGCTAAATATTAATAAAGGCTGTACCTGAAACTGTAGTGTTGTGCAGATTAAATGCTCATATAATACTAGCCTTTCCACGTTTTTCAGCTGTTGTTTCAGCTTTTTATGTAAGTATGTGGGTTGATATTCAAATTGTTTTTTTTTCTCTATACTCTCTATGATTGAAAAAAAATTTGCCGTCTTGTGTTATTTAATTAAAATTTATTTATTCTATTAATTAATAGATACGTACTTTGTATTCATAATTATGCATTTATTGAAAGTCGCTTGGAAGACTAAAATACCTCTCTTGCTATAACTATAGCTTGGAAAATGCTAAGCATTGACTATTTAAACTAATCATATTTTTTTAATGTTATTGCTTGAAAATTTAATATAAATAAGCGAACCTTTTATATGTAATTTTTCCTCCGGGAAAACATTTTCCTAAATTTTCAGCTGAAATTCTAGCTAGGTTCTGAGATAAACTTTTAAAAGTTCTTGAGAGTGTTTAAAATTAAGTCTAGTTATAGTTTACCTATTGCCCTTGAAATAGACACACACTTAAAATAACCGGTTATTAGTTATTGAATATTTAAACCTTCATAACTGGAGTTGAACCGGTCAGTTATATAATACTTCTAACTTGATCTTGATAGTTAAATAACTATAATTATAATATTTACAAGGCTATTGTTAGTATCTTAACTTTCTTATGGGAATCACTATTGTGTGTAATTTCACTGTGTGATTAATGGGCTCTGTTTATTAGTTTTAAATAGTATTGTTTACTTAATTGTATAATTGAAGTTTTTTTACAAAAGTTATATTAGTTTTCGCCGTATCTTGCCGCTTTTCTGTGAAATCAGATAGTTCCACTAAATTTTATACTATTTCACTTTGCATGCTGAAGTATGAAATCTGTACTGTTTATAAAATTTTACCCAACATGCATACAATTATGCGACGAGTGGCAGAAAGAAGGATACATTTTTGAGATTTTATTTACAAATATCATTAATTTGTGTCGATGAACACGATTGTTTTGTGTTACTATGTTCTGATGTAACTGACCATGTTGTCTTTTCCATATTGATTTTCTTGACCGACTTAAAAAAAAAGGAGGAGGTTCTCAATTCGGCTGTATTTATTTTTTTATTTTTAGAGGATGAATTTCTTTATACTTTAAAATAAGAAGTGCAAGAGAAGAACACTTTGTGGAAAAGAAAATAAATGCATAATATTATTATTAAGACTTTTTAGATTTCGATCCGAATAAAGCACGATAGATTGCTTTATTTTATCTGTTCAGCGAGATAATAGAGGCTTTATTATTACTTGAGAAGTTGACCTAGCGATTAGCTTTGCTTCAAAGTGGCGCTATAATAAGAAAATAAATGAAGCTTTTGTTCATAATATATGACTTTATTACATTATATTTCTCATTATGTAACCTATAAGACTTTATTACATTTAAATATAACCTGGATAAATCCTTTTTTTATCCCGACAATTCCAACATTTCGCTGCGATGAAGCGAGGGACAATACTAGTCTATATTGCATATGGCGTCGGGGCATCCCATTAATAACACTACACACGGCATTGTATTAACTATGAGTAACGTGCTGATTATCAGTACCGAGTGTTACGAGTGTGATGACCTTAGCCTGCGCGTGCGCTTCCTAGTCGGACCGATGCCGCGATGTGCGGGAAATGTGGGTTTTTGTGGCTGGCCTTCGGTGATAGCGTGTTGTTGGTTAATGGAATAGTGGATTAATTACGGCAAAGATATACCTTATTAATAAGTAGGTGAATGTAACTTTTCCGTTGTGACAAAGTAATTGGTGTATTATATCGTCACAACGGAAAAGTATTATGTTTTCTTAACCTAGTTTTTCATAATATAAAATACTTATCTTAGGTGGATATTAATTGTTATAAAAGCCCATATTTATATAGAGTTTAGGTTTAATCTATCTATCTATAAGGCATAAACCACCAGGTCATTCCTCCCTTTACTTTACTTAACCAGAACCCATTTCTCTTAGGTATAACTAAATATGTGGATTTCATTTAGAAGTAATTGGACATACAAATTTCCACTACATGAGTATGTAATTAGTGGGTATATAAGTAACACATCTTTCATTTAATGGCAAGGAATTGAAATGTCAATCTAATGATGTGAATTGACAGCTATCTAACCGTGACGTCACTCGCAAATGTCATCCAATTAAGTTTGATTGAAGTTAATGCAGCAATGATTGCAAAGGATGGCTGAGAAGTTTTATGTGTTTATAGAAGTAACAATACATAATAATAGTTTGTCTGTAATTTCACTGCAGGATAAAATTCTGTGGTTAAAAGAGGTAGGCATTGAAATAAAAAATAGATTGACTTTATTTAAATCAGTACCAGCAAGTATTGCAACTTTTTTTTATATAACGTTTTAAGTGTCCCACTGCTGGGCAAAGGTCTCTCCCGTCTGACTCCAATATTGGAACTATCCTTGTGAAAATAAATTCAAAATTTTAACCACCAGGCATATTCCTAAGAGAGTTTGGAAAAGCCGCTGGATCTGCGCCTGATCGGTCTCCAATCGTCTGACTTGCCGTCCCATCAGAATACAAGTTGTTTATAAAGTGCAATTGTGTACATATACATCGGTACAATATAAATATATCTTCTAATCTCAGGACTTATTATAAAAATAACATATCATTAGACCCATAATAGTAGAATTTGTATTTGGTATAAATCTTTGTTCGTCTTCCAAAGGCAGCTAAATCTTTTGTAGTTTTTCACAAAAACACAGTTACTCTAATGGTAGAAAATCTGTGTTATTTCCGTTAAATCAAACACGCAAATCAAATAGTTACAAAGGCATTCGTTTCGACGGAAAGCAGTCGGTTTTACAACTCGCCAGGTCGTTGCAGACATTGTTTTCATTGAATTCGCACGGTTCAGGCCGTTCTCAATTACCGAACATTGACCTGCTTATTTAAGTATTGTGACAGTTATAAAATTGTATACAATTCGGTACTCGATTTGGCTTGATGTTTTTGACAACTGATTTGAACGAAATGTATGGGTTTTGAGTAAACGCGGAAGTTTATATGAAGTAAATATCGAACGTAGTAAATATTCCATTGGACATGTTAATCATGGTTCAAAAACTTTATATTTTGAACAATATTGGTTTAATTCTAGACAAAATCCTTGAAATATCGACCAGAGCATCAGGAGCACTCATAACCACATCATTCCTATACCTACTACTACATAAAGGGTGGATCCAACTAATTGGCATAAAATAGAGAGCATCCCACTTGATCAGACTCTACATTTCATCCACAATTGGCTCTTCAATCAAGAGCCGCCCATCTTCATCTAAACTGCGTCAAGCACGACTTAACCTTGGGGTTGAAGTTCATATTAAGTTTTCAACCAGGATCCGCTGTTGAGTCTTTGAAAGAAGCGTGGCGTAAAGTGGAATCAACATTATCATAACCTTAAAAAACATTTAACGAAACAATTAAATCGTCATCTGAAAACATTATGTTTTAAGTTTTTCACATATTTTCATAATATCAGGATATAGTCACTTTATAATGATGCAATATTGTCGTTAAAATACCAAATACGGTAATTAAACACAGCAGCGTCCAGTAATCCTAAAAGGTGCTCCCTCACCGGGAGCATTCACGTGTATTGTAACATTATAGATTCGACTTTGAGCATTACATTACAATAACACCTCTCTGACTAACGTGCATTTGCGTGTAATATAACATATTGATTCGACTTTTAGCATAAAATACTTTGATGTTACAAGTTGTATCAAGATATTACATATTGTATCATTACAAGGTGCGCATTGTAATGCTCGGTTCTCCTCCTTCACTGATGTAATGCTCAAATCTGTAGCGTTACATTACACGCGAATGCTCCATGTGAGGGAACACCTTAAGACTATTCTCTTTCCATACAGACTCTATTCTTCCTACATATTTTAGTAGATTCCAATACTCTAAAATTTCTATTTTACTTCCTCGGTATAAAATGTATACAGCTGTAAAAGTCTGAATTTCATCTGGGTCCAGGTTCAAGAAAATCCCTAAAGTCTAGCTATTTCAATAGAGATTTTCCGAACTATATTTTTCAGTTCTTTACTTTTAGAAAATTGTTACTGATTGTAGTTTATAGTACAAATACTAAAATGTATTGACACATTTTCTGAAGATAGAGCAATTAGGAATTTCGCCACCAATGAGTCCTTACAGCTCTATGTTATACATCCATCTGTTATACATACATAGCTAAACATTTTTCGCCCGTTAAGCCGCAGCATATAGCTCCCATAAATAATATAAAAGCTATAAAAATATATAGTTGCTACTACAGCATACCAACAATGACATGCTTTGTCCTACATTTAACAAACTATCGCCATATTTTGTAGAATTTGCAAGTATTGCTCTTTTTTGCAAATTGTTGGAAATTAACCTGAATAAATTAAAAAAAAAACTAATAACGGTTTTTTTTGGTGTATAGGCTAAACGAATATAAATAAATAAACTTAATTCTTGATAGAATATACCAGCATAAATAAATCCAAAACAAAACACTTTCGAAATCGTCATCTATTTTTAGGCTGTATCATCGGAATCCGGCGGCTGAAGGGATTTCCTCGGTGACCCGCTAAATGTCAAGGTCGCGGTGACCTTGGCGCGCACTGCAGCATCCCCTCCCCAACCCCTCACCCCTCCCCACCACTTACCGCGACCTTCCCAGCGCTAGGGTTGCCAAAAATAGATCGCTGTAAGCGCTGAGAGATATAAACTAGAATATTATGTATGAATGTAAGAAATCTGTTTATTGTATCGTCTGTTTCTCTGAAACGACTGACGAAACTAAAGTAAATATTATTTTTATTGAATTCAATTAGAAATATGGAGTTCTTCTCTTCACAAAAAAATAAAAATCAAAGTGAATAGATGACTCCAACTACCAGTCATCTATTCACTTGAACTGTTTTTTTTGTTTAATTTATATCCTGTTTCAAGTTTTAGTGCCGATTTTACTGGCTAGCTAGTGTTTGCAGAAGATTTTGGGATAATAACACATCATTTTTTGCTACAAAAATATGAGTGAAAAATATCCAATGCTAATATTCACTAACGTCAATAAATAAAAACCCTATTACAATCCATGAACTCTTAAAGCTTTTTATACATTTGTCTATTACGAGTAAACACCAAAACTGCCCCGTTTAGTACAAATAGCTAGAAACAATCGGAATAGTTTGTGCAACACTAATCTCGTCGAATAAGGAAATATATCGATTACTATAGCTGCAATCACGAGTCGTGATACATTATGCCTGAGTTACAACAACGATTACAGACTATTACAACCTTTTTTGTAGATTTTGTTCTCGTTTTAGCTGCTATTTAGTTTTATACGGATTTTATTGCGAGTTAGCTATTGTTAACCGAATAATAGTCCAAAATGCTTGACCATTTAGGTCCGAATTTTCTTTTAGTATACTAAGTTTTTGCAGAAAAGTGAGGCCTCTTTTCGGCCTAGTTAGTATAAGCACATATATTTTTTGGTAAGTAATACACCAAAGTACCGTTTTTTTTGTAACAGATTGTTTAGTTTGAATTTAAAACTTCGTGTGAATTAAATATGCAAGCTTATGTTTAAGTCATCAGAAAGATGTGGAAAACACTAGTAGGTATAGACCCGATCTTTATCTTTGAATAGCAAGAAAATTAAGAAAGGAATCTGAAATAACTTCATACAGAAGTGTAAAGGAAATAATAAAAACATACCAACACCACATTCAACGTTTCTAATAATGCAACACATTCCACAATTTTTAGTTACAACAATATAATACGCATTCACAAGTTAACTAAATATTTTATGACACGAATTCTCGGGACATTCTCGTGGACTTTATTTCTGTGTCTGGCAACATTTTTCCCATTCTCCCGCTAGTGGGGTAAATCTCCTACCTCCCCGCAGCCCATAATTTGGGATCTCAATATAAGTGAAGCATTAACTTGGAAAGGAGACATAATTATGAAGCCTTGTTAATTTTGGGCCGTTTTAAAATAGAATAAAAGGTATTGTTAAATTTCCTCGTCAAAGAAATTGGTAGTATCATCATCTTTTGTCCAGCTTTTGCTTAGTACAATAATATTTTATCTATACCATATTTCTTTGTACTTTTAGTCGCATTTGTGGCGTATAAATCATTTTTCTTTCTGACTTTCTAATAAAATGATAATGGAATGTGGTGCTTCTATGGCTATCTTTTTGGAGGCCACCTTGATTGCAAGGTCGTTTGAAAACTGGTTTTAGTGTAGACTTTATCTAAAGATTATTTACTAAGCACTGTTTTATTACTGTTTTTTGTTTAGAAAGGGAGGCCTTTGCCCTGCAGTGGGACGACAATGGCTGAAAATAATAATAATAATAACTGTTTTATTAACAAACCAATGTGTACTATGCTAAAATAAAGCTACAGTGACTTTTTGTTTAAAAGCGCTAATTTTAGAAAGTAGTAGTTTTTACAAGTTCTGGCTATCACATAAGGAAGGTAAAAGGCTATAATACTTGCCTGGAGAGAAAAGCAAGACATGTAAAACCGAGGGGCACAGTTAGACCTAAATCATAATGTGCACCCTGTGGATTAAAGAGAAAAATGTAAGCTATAAATTTCATAAATATGCAAACAAAACCTAATTCCGTTATTTTCCGCATTCAATTATTATAGTTATTCCTAATAAATAATTCACTAACAACAGTTTTTCACTAAGGTTTCTTTACGAAGGAAGCAGACCAACCTTGGCCAGTGTGTGAACGCATGTAAATATTGTTTACAAAGTCATTGACTCATAATCTTGTTTGCTATGTTAATTCTGTTTATGGTAATGTATGTGTGTGGAATGTTGTATACGATTTAGCCCTTTATTTGGCTTGATTGATTAAGTAATGTCAATGAACTTCTGGTATAGTATCTTTTAATTTAGCATATATTTTGTTATAAAAGTCTTCACAAAGTTGTCACAAAAGGTAAAACAGTTTTTATTTCTACTTTCTAATAGTTATTTGGCTTCCAGAGATTCTAGTAGATTGAGATTTACCTTTATTATTCTTAACTTTTTATAGCTATTTTGCTAAAATAAAATAAAATCCAACAGATAAATCATCATCATCTCCCTGCTCTGTTCCCAATTATTTGGGGTCGGCGCAATGCGTATTCAGCTTCCATTCATCTTTACAACTTGTCATGTCAGTATTTACTCCTCTCTTTCTCAAATCATCTTTCACACAATCCATCCATCTCTTTTTCGGACTTCTTCTGAAATATTAGTACATAATAATGTTATCTATTCTAGCACAAACAAGTTCATTCAAGACGATTTAAAACCACATCTCGATCGTTTTCTAATCAAGCCAGAATGTCTCAGTAGCGGTTTAAGCGACCTTTGATCTAGAGTTACAGTGGCTCTAACTAACTGTGATCGTCTGTCGGCCTAGATATAAATAAACTAGTCTGTAAACGTGTCTGTTCACTGGTGGGTAAAGTAGGACTATTTTTATTATGCGGGTGTGATTAATACTTTTATTCTGACATTATTACTTTGTCAATAGCTTAACCTAATTAAGTAGTACGCAAGTTAAAGCTCTTACTAATGTTACTATCATGCCTGGCCTGTTGGTCAGGTGGTCACTGACCCTGACTATCAAACTTAAGGATTGGAGGACTGGAGGATTCCTACTTAGGATAAATCTTTGTGTGATGAAATGATGATTTATTGTTATTTGTAAATATATGAATATGTCTATAAGTTGTCTGCTGTATACAGGTTTTGCCTAGTTTGGGATCAAATAGCTGTGTGTGAATTGTCTCAAGATATTATTATTAAAATTTATAATTACAATTTCAAGCACGTCTGTATGCATATTGTCTCTACTCTATCATTTTCAGATGTAACTTACCGACAGACAGACATTGAAGAGTGTATTTAAATTAGTTTCATTTCTAAAATCAGGGGTTAACAAAGCATAATTCAGGGGCTGAGTATTTGGCTATTATTCTTTAAGGAATTTAGTCGTAGCCTTCAGCTGCTGTGAAACCGTTAGTATTGGCAATGACCTAAACTTGACTGACTATAGAAATATAAGAGTTTCTAACTGTATTAGTTACAATTTAGTATTTAATTTTAAAATATTCGGAATACAAGAATCAGAGTTTTCAATAATAGCGAACTTGATCCCAATATTTGACAGACTCAATACTCTGCCGCGGGATCCAAAGAGTTTAGGGTTCGGAACTTAAAAATAAAAAATACTCTTTTTAGATAATTTTGTTCCAGACTGCTTGAAACTTCAATTAAAATGTAGTATACGTTCCCAAATGTATATAGAACACAAAATAACACATTTTAGAGGATTGAAAATATAACTTTATATTTTTTTAACTCTAATAACACGAAATTATTCAACACACAACGCCTATATTACTCTCAGAAATTATTCCACATTCTTCTAATAAAAAACTCAGACATGATCTCACTTATTATGCAAAGAATTTGTCTTAGGAGTGAAGTAATCTTGGAGAATACTTGATGAAGCTAAAGTAATTTACAAGAAAAAAATAAATTCAGCGAAATAAAAGAAAGCAAGTCTGTAAACGTCTATATAAAAGCTGTAGGAAATTTTGAGTGAAATTATGTAATCTTTCGATCAAGACAGAAAAAAAGCTTATTAAATCAGAAAAAAAAATAAAACAATTATTTTTCTATTTCCATTTAAAAAATAAGTTATGTGTTTAACGTTAAGTTTTCCTATAGCTAAAGTCTCGTCCCCAACTTATGGGCAATAGCCTATTTAAAGTTTACCAATTTCATGTTGTTTGGTTTTAAAGATGTCCCTAAGGAGTGATCACATACTACTTATTAAATAAATAGCTTGCCTACTAATCGATTATTCTCGATGAATGCTGTTATTAAGTTGATTAGTAGTAAATGTAAAAAAAATACTTAAATTTTTATGTTGGAAGATCTGAGGTATACTTTCTTGCTGAAATAACGAATTCAATTCAAAGGCATACACACTCAAAATAACAAAACAGTTGAATTGAGAACTTCCACCTCTTACAGTCGGTTAAAAACTTCATCAGCTTAACCATCATCTAGTGTCATCTTCACGTGCTAATTCCAATATCACAGTTAACCTATAACTGCATAATCTTCAAGTAACGTGTCAGTAATTATCTTAACGATCGGCCGCCATGACACTTAGCAACACGCCGGTTGCAAAACAATTGTTTGTCAACGGCAATTGCGATCGCTGGCGACTGGTAATTATATAATTAGGTCACGGTTTGCAGTTCAGTTAAAACCGATGCATCTAAATGTTGTTTGGATTGTATTAGTTTTTAATAGAAAGAGATAAGAGAGGATAAGAAAATGAGTTGAAATAGTTAGTTAAATGCTGTGTACGGGTAAAAAAAGAGTTGAAGAGAAAAAGATAAAAAATATGCCAACTAAAAATGTAATATTGCCATTTAGGTTGATATGGTCTCAATTTTGGAAACAAAAAGAATTAGTATTGAAATGATGCTACCATATTTAGTTATTTGTAAAAGTCTTAATGTTTATTATTTGTTTTGTAATTTGTAACGAGTGCTAACGAACTACAACTGTACGAATTTCATCTTTAACTTTTACGTGTCAGGGTAGAAATTTTGTTTTTGTAAAACCCAGTCTTTTCGGAGAGCATACGTTTAAAATGTCATGAGTAAGATCTATTACAGACTCTAGGGAATATTCTAGACTTGCTAGAACGTCAGCATTTTGATAAATGCTGTTCAGTAAAGAGGTTTTCGCAAACACTTTGAGCATGCTTTCGAAATGTATTCCTGGATCCGCATTTCTAAAAGACTAACCATTCATGCAATAAAAATAAATGTATAATGTGGAGTATTTCTTTTCCATTATGTTTTCTGTAAAAGGATACAGTTTGTACCCTAATATAAGCACTATTTTTACAAGATTGCCCAAAAATGAGTGTTATCATCTCTTCATCTTTTCCCAAACTTTGTTGGGGTCGTTTCCAGTCTTAGCAGATTCGGCTGAATGCCGTATTTTACACGAAACCTGGCCTTCGCAACACATTTTGCTGGGTGAAACAGCATCCCATTGTAAAACTTTTCAAGCATAATATTTTAATAATACCTTAGCACAAAGTTCTCCGTCCATTTTATATACCATTCCGAATAGCATTGAACTTGCATTCACACCTGCATCCAAACATACCTACATAGTATCGCCAGCATATTTGGTCTAACAGTGCACCTTGCTGAGAACAGGTTCCCGGCTCCCTCGCGTCCCGTTACCGTGTAACAAAATACACGTACACTGAATAAATACAGGTTTTAATTGATATGCAATAGGGATGCACCGTAACCTGTCGATGATTTTAATCTAATAGGGTTTGAGGTGGGATTTTCTGCTCAGTAGAACCATATTGAGCGAACAATCAAGAATCTGAACATATTATTAATTCGCAAATAATGTGACAAATGGTGTTACAATTTAAGTATAGTGACCGGAATGGTGGCATGCAGAACATAAAAGTTCAGAATATTTGCTGTCGATCGGTAATTAACGATTTACATAAGACCCGTGCATAAGTGCATCGGAAAGTATAATTATGAAGGCCTTGGTCAAGGCTGATTGACATTCACTTCTCTGAAGTTTGATAACTGGTCTTTAAAATAGGTAAATGTAGTATAACGCCGTATGTAAACCAGTATAGATATGAATTACTATATGCAGATGTTTTTGTAAAATATTCGAAGTCAATATTTTTAGTGGCTGGATCAAAACTAAGCTGGAATCGATGCTTCACATATTAATAACTAAAATATGCTATTTAAATTCAGTTATTTATAATAGAGTGGTTTCTAACAACTGTATTAATTAAAATAGGTATTTAAGCCTTAATTTTATTTCACCGTTAATGATATATTAGTTTTTACAAAATTCACATTCATCGATTGATCGATCAAAAGTATCGAATAATGTATCGATATCATAAAGTGGAGCGTGCAACCCTAATAAAAGCTACGGACCTGCAGACGACTTTCTCTTCAATTTTATGCGTTTTTGATTAGTTTCGATGGTCAGACATACAGTTTGTTGAAATTTAAATTTGATTGTCGTTATTTGAATGTATTTTGGTGGAGAATGTAACAGAATGATTTTTGCAATATTTTTCAAAGAAATATTTCATATTTTTTTCATTTTCTCTTTGACGAACAGTTTCATATTTAATAAATAAAAGTTAAACTTTTATGGGACGGTACCTATCAGTAATAAATAAAAAAAATCTTAGAACTAAAATAATATTAAGTAGCCGTAAAAAATAAATTATGTACCTACTTAAGTGTTAATAAAATTAATAAGCAAGCTTTTTACATCGACTCATTAACTCTTAATTGAAAGGCTAATTTCTAATAGAAATTGTTTGTAGACAGAAATTATTTTCTACTATTGCAAGAGAAGATTTAATTGAGAGTTTCTATGAACTGTAAATTAGCATTTAATAACTAGCTATTAAAAGAAAAACACTAATTAAAATCACGTGAAACTTCAAGGTAACTAACGTGGCTTGACCTTACTGGAACGTGCTTTATTCTATCACTGTCTCTTTCTCACTTCATGTACTTGTATATGTGTATCTTGCTCACATTATGAAATGTCTATGTTCAGGCAGGTCGATTTAGTTTGGTTAAGTATGGCCTTTGGCAATTTTATAACAATACCTAAAGCATAAAGTAGAGATTTTTATTTCTATATTTTTGTTTTATTGTGCGTTAGTTTTTAAATTAATATTGACAGCCTTATTTAAATATAGTTTACGTTTGGTATTATTGGAGCCATATTTCCGTAGGGTGCCAATGGTAACCATCTGTCCTTCCGTTCGTCTGTCAGCCGGGTCTTTCTCATGAACCGTAATATTATAGGTAGAGTTGGTTTTAGGTGATTCTTTCTATTGTCACTATAACAACAAATAATAAAACAACAAAGCTTACAAAGTTTAGAGTAGTGATATGTGTAGTTAAAATAAATTACTTTAGAGTATATTTATAATCCGTGATCATTATATAAATCTAAACGGAAAACAAAAACGCTTAAAATACGAAAAAACTATTTTAAAACAAATTATTCTCATATCGTACGGAACCCTTAGTCTGCGAGTCTTCGAACTTGACATTTATCTAACAAGCGGACAGTACTTGGAAGGCAGTAAGAGGAAAGAAAGGAATCCTGAACACGTAGCAATAGCCTATACCTATAATATAGCTATGGCTATATTTCTATAGCTATACGAATGATATTAGAATCGTAAAGGTCAGTAGGACGGTTCGAGAGGCGGAATCTTAAAAATGACGGTGGAAAGGTATTGCGGGACAGTAATGCGGATTATTTTTGTTTATTAGAAATTGATGTGTCTTTATTCCTTTTAATGTAGAGTAATTAATGAGTATAGTCATGTTAAAAAAGTTGAAAGTCTAGGACTAGGTTTGTTTAATTTATGATTAGGTGTTCAGCTGTTTCGATCATTGGATGTCAATATGCTTTCGCTGAAAAAAAATACTCATCATAAAGAGAAGGTTCACAGGCTCGTCTATCATTATATCGTTATACTATAGTAAGTGCTCTGTGATATTAAAATATTATTGTTAAATGTTAACGTCAAATTTATCTACTAGCAACATTTTGATATAGAGCACCTGCTCTTTTGGCTCTATATTTTTTAAACCTAAGATTATTTTTCTTCTATGTGTTTAACGTTCTATCAAAAGACACTAAGCGATAATAAAATAAGCATGAGAGTAATTCTCATGTTTATTTTAAATTGAAAGACAATCATACCCAGTAGTCTAGTGGTTAGAGACTCTGACTGCTATTCCGGAGGCCGTCCGGTTCGATTCCCACCCGAGACAAATGTTTGTGTGATGAGCACGATCATTTGTTCGGTGTCTGGGTGTAATTTATCTATAATATGTATGTATTTAGAAATATATAAGTATATTTATTAGTTGTCTGATTACCATAACACAAGCTCTGCTTAGCTTGGGATCAGACAACCGTCTGTGAGATGACCCGGAATATATTATACTATAGTTCACGTTAATCACATAATAACTAGTCTTATCAATCTGCATTGAATGGCGGCAAATCAATGCAAAGTTATCGCCGTCCCAGTTCCCAGCGGCTACGCGGCTCTGCGTGGGCGCAGCTAACTGTACTACTGATAAACAGTGCATTTGTTTGTTTATTGCTAATCCAACCTGCACTTTGATATTTGAAGTTAAATGTCATACTGCGTTTATACTAGAAACTCTCAGGATTCAGCTGAGTGAGTGTGTTTAAATCGTTGAAATGCATTAATTTTAGATAGAAATTATGGAGTCCCATCGCCGAGTAGAAGATAAAAGTGCATTACTGACTCTTACGCACATATATAAGTTTCTAGCTCCATCAGCCTTATATTAGAAGATGTTACCTACATCAAGTTGTTATTTATGATATGAACTATTTGGGTGCAATTTTACCTGATAATGCGTAATGCATCTTAGAGCTCTATACTGTAATTTACTGGGAGTTCAAATAGGTTACTTCACCATAGCAATTTAGTGGTACATGGTCTTTACAGGTTACAGGTCTCTCCTAAATTTTGCGTGCCCAACAGGGTCCACGATTTACTATATATTTTTTACTTACCACCTACTAATACCATTGTGGAAAGCAAATAAAAGTTTTGAGTTTGAGTTTGAGGTTAAACCCAAGGTACTGGTATATATCTCTCTCTTTTCTTGTCGCAATACTGATGGAATACATAATTATGTATAATATCGAAAAGGACATAAGCAAAGCCTAATAACATAAACATTTATCCACCTCTGCCTAAATGCCTCTTTATCGCAAGTGCAGGTCTTACGAAATATAACAAGCATAGAGTGAGTACGAAATTACACGCAGTTCACTCAATAAATCATAGAGTTTTGGCATTTTCGAATAAACCTATTACCACAGTTTCAGATGAACAACACTTATTTCGAAATGTCAAAACTATTTCAACTGTTCTCAACATTCAAACTCATTCTCAATCATATTTCATGTCGGTTTAGGTCTAATTTACTTTGAAAAGTTATCGACATGAAAATTTCGTTGTAAACAATAATAAACTCTTTGCGATGAAAATAAGGAGTGTTTTGCGTTGTATGAACAAACAATTTGAATATAAAAATTATTTCAGGCTATTTTAAACTGTATTGTTTGAGTGTTAAGGTTAATTTTTATATGAAGCTTCAGGATAAAGCTGTTAGGGTAGAAATAAACCGGCAAGTATTTGGGACAGACAGTTTGGCGCCTTACCAAATAGACGGCCGCTCGCATTCGAGTTACAAATAAATATACGAAATCTTGAAGAATGTTATGGACTAGCACATTAAAAAAATACAAACACTTCTTTTACCTACTAGAATATGAACAATGCTTGCGCCTTCTCTATATGGCAAGAGGCCTGTGCCTAGCAGTGGGACGTTTATAGGCTGGATTCTTATTATAAATATATATATGAAACATCATTCATATGATCATAATAATATATGTATACAAAAAGATCAACATTGAAGTCATTCCAATTCTGACAATAATATACTGTTACCCAGTAAAATAGGTTTTAGTGGACCGATAGGCAGTTGCTCCATGTAAAATACGGTATTCAGCTGAATCTGACAAGACTGGAAGTCGACCTAACATAGCTAAAGAAAAGGCTACATGGCAGAAGAGCCATCACAAATTAATCAAATAAAAATATCAAACACAGATAAATATACAAGGTCTTAAAACAGACTACGTAGGCATACAGTACGTACAATAAAAAATGAATAATTAAAAAACTATTAATAAAACAAAGCTAGAAACTTCACGAATAAATAATAAATGGTTTGTACGGAACGAGCAATAATTGATTAAATACGCCTGACGCTTGATATTGGTGTCGCGGGGCCGCGTGACCTTCTGACATCCTTGCTTCCATCTGAAAGCTGCCAAGGTCGGGGAAACTAGGGTTTAGATGTATCTACCCATTTGTTTAGTAAAATACTTTTGAGATGCCGTGGTGTTTTCAGACCTCGATATAAAAAAAAATGGTAATAGCAATGTTTGTATCTGAAAAAAAACTAACCAAGGCTACTGAAACTAATTTTACATGTTTAATTGTTTTGTGAAAAGATTAATTTGTGATGCTGTAATAAAGGAAAAGTCTAGTTAATGGCTACTTGAAAAAGTAAGTCACTAGTCTGTTTAGGAACGTGGAAAAGCGTCATTAGGATCGGGTTTATAAACATAATGATTTATTCTTTATACCAAGAACGTAAGAAAGAAAGTCCTTATTATCTTTAACTATAAAGTTATATATGTCCTAGCAATACATTTATTGATTCATCCATCCGTCTTATATCTAAATATTGGCAACTCTACGTTTATTTCATACACTCATACCGACGGAGACAGCTTTACATTTTCACTATACTGTTACGCATCCAACCCTAGAAATGCCGAAAATGCAATAAGAGTTTGCAAGCTTTTTCAAAATGGTGCTAAATACCAATAGCATTCTATCTCATGCTGAGACTAAAAAACGCAATACTATGTAATCACGATTCATGATTTCTCGTCAAAATGCGAAACGTTGTTATCTAGTGAAGTTTTGGGAAAGTGGCAGCCAATGAACCATTGCACAAAACTGCGTAGTTTTATAATAGTTTTTGTTTTTGATACAAAACAAGAAAACGTTTACGTCGTTGAGTGCCAGTATTGAGCTGCAAATAATGTTTCATGTAATCTAATTCTAAACTCTAACAAGCCTGTATTGTCCCACTGCTGGGCAAAGGCCTTCCTCTTCCTTTACTTCACACTTTACTTCACACTTCTGTCCTAGGATGGAAAAACCTTAGTATCGTTCTGCCGCGATATTGCTTAGAATTACCAACTAGATTTTATTTTGTCTGTCTGTGAATTCAATCAAAATACATTTTGTATCAGTAACAACATGTAACATCAAAAGAATAACAAATTCTTTATATGTTTACTAATATTATTACACGGACAAATAAATATTGACTGACCGAAAAAGACTGGTGTAAGTATAGTATAAATAAATTTAAATACATTGGCCTCGTTTTAAAGACAGGTGCTTCCTAGTCTATGGCTAGACAGTAGACATTTCCCGCGCTAATCGATTCTCTATTTAAAATGTTATTTCTTTTTTTGCTTGTGGGCAGCAAATAGTTTTTATAAGTCATTCTTTATGGTATGTAATGTCGGCAACCTACTGATATCGCCCACATAATTCCTATTTGTCTAGAAACGTAATTAAAAAAAAAAACAAGTCATTAATGACTAATTAATTAGCTAGCTTTATGGTATGTCCATAACAAGTCATACTCAGTTAGTTAATTTTAGTTGCTTTTTTATTTTAAATATTCTGAACCTAAGAAGACGACGTGAATGATGAATCTAAGATTTACTTTCTTTCATATTTCTATAAGGAAATAGGATAAATTACCTACAACAAAACTACAAGAACTGAAAAATTAATAGTAAGTTAAAAGGTATTCTACAAGCCAATGATTAATTAGAAGCAAAAATAAAAAAAACATCATGTTTTACGTAATAAATAAAATAATAATGTAATTTAATGTTGTAACAATGCATATTAATATTACAAAGTCCATAAACTTTGCTAACACTAACATTATACAATATTAACATAGAAAGCCGCCACATACATGTGATTTAACACAATTAACGAAGGCAATCATCGCTTCAGATTCAATTACGACTCTTGCGCAACTGTAATTTCATAAATCACGGTCCGTGTATGCGCCCGCGCACCGGAACGTTCGAACAGGCTTTGACCTAGCAAGGTCGATAAATTATATCTTAGGAAGGACCTTTTTAGGCCAGAGAAAGCACTGAATGCGACTAAATGATGAATTGAACTCATTTAGAAGGTCAAATATCTCATCTTGATCCAAAGAGGTCTGTTTGTTACTTTGAAGTTATGGTTCGTCAAAACCCGAAACTCTTTTGAGGTTTTTTTTTGGCGGAAATGTAATAAACCATTGAAGGTTGTGTTACTCATTGTTTTACTAATACGCGTTATTTTAAATTAGGTAATTGTGTAAGGAAATGAGTGTTTTTTTGTGTTCTTAAAAAGGAAACTAAACAGTGTTGGTCAGTTATTTTATGGGAAGTATAATAAGTAGTACGTTATAATATAAACAAAGAAAAAAAACATAAATAAGGTAAGGCAATTTGTTATTAAATTAAAAATATTGTATTTTACATAGCCTTGAATGACGTGCTGCCATCTAGTGGCCTTTGTTGTGAACTAAGAGCCATCTACAGAGCTAAAGCATTCAACGTTACAAAGTTGCAGTTAGTTCGAGTATCTTCTACGAGATGTCGCTATCATCGTTTCTTTACACTTATAGAGGTAGAGTTTTAAATAGAAATAAGCTGAGGGCTTTAATTTTACTAATCATGATATCCTTTTGAGTTAGTTTAATAAAAGTTGAGTTCAAAATTATTTACTATAGAATTAGTTAACGTTCAACGCGAAACTTATCCGATACATTGGTAGGTCCTTAATTAAGTTTTTTACTTTTTCCTACCTATAAATTGGCCTTTCTAGTAAATAATCAAAATTTCGACACATCATGATAACATTTATTTAATCCGACTATAATCTCACGGAAATACAAATCTCCAAAACATACCGGCCACCCAAACAGCAACAGACATCAGCTGGTCATTGCCACATCCTTACGTTTCCTACCGATCGATTCTCCTACGGGACCATAAATTATAATAACACGTGCCCACAGCGGACGTGATCTAATAATAGTTTTATTTAACTCTAAAATAGTACGATAGATTCATCGGCTCAAATGTTATGATTCTTGTGGTATTGTGAAACTAATGGGTTTTGTGTGTAATCAATGAAGCAACTATGATTTTAATACAGTTTATTTTATAATTATTATATTTGTGTTCGAGTATAGTAGAGTGATCACCAAAAGATTTTTTGTGAGGTAGAGTGCGTAAAAAGTAAAATGAAAAAAAGCAAATAATTTTTGATGCTACTATAAATTACTCTTATTAAATTACCATTTTTTTTTGTATATTGTATACTAATATATTTTTTTGTTTTCAGGTAAGTTCATCATCTTTACGTCCTTTGAAGCTATGATAAGCTTATAGCCACATTCTTCTTATTATCAGTAAGTATTTAATATGTATCATTTCATACAGCAATAATTTTGTAGTGATCCGCAAAATGCAAAAAAAAAGTGGCGCGGTCATCATAAACATGTAGCTAAATAAAAAGAGGTACAGTTATCAACTAATTAAGATATAACACATTGACTTTATAACCCCTATATTATAATTAATAAAAATAATTGTACTACCTATCTGTTATAAAATGATCGGTTGATCATGCGGGTGACACGAAATCCTGGTCTAATAAAAAACTTTAATTATTTGAGTTATCCCGTATGTAGGTAACCCTTGCATTTAAATTATTGTACCTAATGATTGAGTATCACCGTATTTTATAGGGGAGGGTCATTGACGTACCTACTATATGCATAGATTGCTACTATCGGTAGTTTCCCTTTGTGCCAAACGAGAGCAGTTTCTAGTCTGAACCTAGTACATTTCGTTTTTCATTTAAGTTAATTTTCGCGCAACGAGAAACTTATATACGAAAATATCGTATGGTTTTGACATTGTTAGGATAATATTAGTGTTTTAGATAGATTTTTAAAACGGCAAGCTCCATCTTCATACATAATTCACAATGAACCATTTCACACTAGTGCTTACGTTCAAACTCTGATAGGCTCACTCTAGTTGCTTATGTATACTCTAAGGGGAGGCTTAAATGACGATGTTTATTGCGTGTCAACGGGGCCCGAGTAGCTACTTTAAAGTCAGTGAGTGGCAGGTTAATGAACATTCCAGTGTACTTTTATTGTGCCTAATTTTTGTAAACTCGGGCTCCTGGAGTCATATAGGAATATTAAGCTGTTAATGATGTAGGCATGTTATTAGCCATTTATCAAATTGTAGTCAGTGACAGTTCAGTTCTCACAACAAAATAAATAAACAATTGCTGCAATATTGACATCTCCCTACATACTCTCGTGGCAAAGGGTCCAGACAAGTTTGAAGTCTTACGGACCTCTTAATCACGAGATTTTTACGTGAGACCTTTTGTAAAAATAATTTCACGGGTGCAGAAACTACGCGGGTAAAACCGAGGTTTACTCCTAGTTTCATAAAGATCAGAACCAGTCACTGATAACAATGATTTATTCACGCTTTTTAGATTAAAACGGCGATATCTATATTATAACTTTCTTTGTAATTTGACGTTTAAAATACACAACAATTAACGTGTAGTGTTGCTAATTTACAATTTAAATGAGATAGGCTCAGTGTTGCTACAAAAAATATAATTATTATTTCCGTGATAAAGTGGTCTAGAAAGCATATGCAATTTACTTTGAATAAAAAGTATCGTTCTCGGATTCGTATCACGTAATGATGGTACGTGGGTTCGATTCCCGGGTAGAGCATTAATATTGATATTGTAGTACGCGCCGTTTGTTCTGTTCTGTTTAACAGACACGCTTCATCTGTTTGTTATTACATATATTTATGTTTATTATTGTTGTGGATAATGTTTAAGATCAGGCTATATTAAGAAATACTTGAAATAACTAGATATAGATTCTTAATTCTTTATTCTTTATTGTACACATAAATTACATTTCATAGATCAGATTACCGTGTGTGAATTGTCCAGGAATATTATTATATTATTTATTATTATATTATTATTATATTATAGACATATTTATTAAAGTTGATGTACATAGGCGAGCTTAACTCAAAATTGAGTTTTCTTCCAGCAAACCTTTGAGTGAAAGAGAGATAATTATTAAGTGGCGAGGAAGACAGAAGTGTACAACTCTACAAATTATAATATACATACACACAAACACTACATATAGTACGTATATAATATAATATATATTAGATATAAATAACTATAGATTTGTGGTTACTAGATATAGATGTTCAACTAAAGTGCCATATCATTTAAATTGAATGTTTCGATTTTTTCTTTTTGGTAGAATAATAAAATCAAAGAGAACCATAGAAGAAAAATCTTCAGTTTTTATATTTTTGACAAAGCAAACGCACTTAAAAATAAGTCGTATATTTAACTGGACCAAAGGAAATGGGAACAAATGGGATCAAATAAAAAAAGAATCATCAAAATCGGTTGACCCAGTCAAAATAACTGAGGTAACAAACATAAAAAAAAAAACGAATTGTGTACCTCCTCCTTTTTGGAAGTCGCTTAAAAAGAACCACAGATAAGAAAAATTAAAGAAATTTGTATATAGATAATTAATATTAAATTCTTGCCAAGCCCATCTTCTGTAACTGTATTATTATGTAATAAAATACATTTTATATTTTAGCATCAACATTCAAATAACTAAGTGCAGCAAGATTAGATACAAATTGTAAAGTGCATTAAAATGTAAAAAGCACTTAACTTTATGATATTTGTCTATGTTCGGCGAGTATGTGAGTACAGTCACCAATAAAATGTTAACGATCTATAAGATTGATACATTAATGGTACACCGTAAAAGCTATAGATGAGTACAGTCGGCGACAGTGGAGCAACTGTTAAATTTCAACATAACATAACAGAACATATCATCACGCCTGTATCCCCGAAGGGGTAGGCAGAGGTGTACCAATGTTCACCCACAGTTCGCCGAAATGTTTAGGTCCCATGTAATAGGGGGCGAGCCTATTTCCACTAACCGGGCACAAATCCAAACTCCGACCTGCTACTGAGAATTTCATAGAATAACCCAATAACATCTTGGTCGACTCGGGAATCGAACCCAAGACCTCTAGCGTAGCAGGCGCGCTTAGCACCAAATTTCAAGGTAAAGCAAATTAGCAAAGAGTAATTATTGTTAGAAATATTGGCTTAATTGTCCCACTATGAGACAAAACCCTCTACTCTTATAGCGAGGAAATAAGATATCGCAAAACTTCATTTTTTTTTTTAATTACGTTCTTTGAAATTTTTTGCCTTACTCATTTTCTGTAGTGTTTTTAAATAATTCGGGCATTTTCAAATAATTTCAGGTAAGGGGTTGGGGTTTAAACATTGTGCATTGCGGTCATTAGCAACGATTTATTATAAGAAAATTTGAATCACTTCGGTTCAATTTGCGTAATTTTCGTCACCATTGAATTGTAGCTTATTATACCGCGGCCATTTTGTATTGTTGACTAGCGCAAGTTCCGTACTCCGCCCGTATAATGATGATTAGGGATACGTGTTTTAAATGTATTTATTTAGCTTTTATATTGACTAATAAGGGGGAAGAAATTAATGATAGCAGTCGATAAATTTTTTATTGATGATGAGAGTTTGAGTTTATATCTATTTGAAATAAGACGGACGATGGAGAAAATAGGTGTTAGGACATCTGAGAAAAGCAAATCAATAGGATATAGTCGTTCACTTTTCTTAAAAATAATAATAATAATATTCCGGGACATCTCACACACGGTTGTCTTATCCCAAGCTAAGCAGAGCTTGTGTTATGGTAACCAAACAACTGATAAACATACTTATATATTTCTAAATACATACATATTATAGATAAAATACACCCAGACACCGAACAAATGATCATGCTCATCACACAAACATTTGTCCCGGGTGGGAATCGAACCCACAACCTCTGGTATAGCAGTCAGGGTCTCTAACCACTAGACCAACAGGCCCGCCAAATCTATTCGACATGCGTGAAACGTGATGTATATGAGTATTACATATTCACTTTGCGGTTAAGTTGAAAGATGAATGAGTTATGTTATTTTGCAGTTACATGTTGATTTTGCCTATCATTCGCGTAATCCATAATCGATTGAGTAACCCAGACGCTTCATGAAAAAATATTACTATTGAGCTACATCCGCTGACCGGAAACTGACTGTACAATTCATGAATTGACGAAAATGATTAAATTAGAATACTCTGATATCAGAAGAATATTTGGAAAAGCCCGCGAAAGACATCAAAATACCTTAACTTAGCAAATACAAAATGTTTTTGAGTTTATATTTGTGAATAAATGTGTAACAGTAATATTATTGCAAATATTTCAGCCATATCATAACTGCGTGTCGATGTTTGATTATGTTATCTTTAAATTGATTGAAATATATACGGGTCGAGGTCTCTTACGGTGACCTCGGGAAACAATCACCATTTGTAGAAGCAACGAAACTAAGTATTTGTATGGGTACAGTTTATACATATATTTTTTGCAGAAAAACATTCACATGACAATGTACGCATTCTACAAAATTATTCAGCTTCTAGAGACAAACCGTCCTTACGATTTTGTATGGCATGTTGTTATAACCATGTCCAGTACAAATGTTTTCAATAAATACCATACAATACACGATCATACATGCATAAATGCCTCAAAAAAGGTATTTATATATGTACAAGCTTATTCCCGTGAATTAGTATAGTAGGTACTATAAATATGCAGCGCGATAGTCTGAGAGTTTATTCAAGATCAGTTTATTTTAAAACTTTTTGAAAAAAATCGTGAGAATTTCCTTGTAGACTGCGATAGGCCGACTTAATTGATGTATCGATTGTCAGAACTCCACTATCTCCAGAATACGGTAGTCTATAATTGTCTAAATAACAGGTAATTTAAATCCCTATTTTTTTATATGTTTTTCACATTCATGGGATTTTAAATAGTTGCCTGCAGGATTATTTAAATTGGAAGGTAGCTCGCTCTCTATATTGGCAGAATTCATCGCAATAAGACTCTTATCAGTATAATTTTAATAAAAATCCATGCCACAGACCGACAGACTGAAGTCCAAATTATAACACCTTTTATGTAAAGGTTAATAAAGGTTGCTAAAACAAACAACAAACTAGGTGCTGATTCATAACATTAAGTTATAAATCACTACCTAGTTATGGACTTGTTATGAACGGAAATCTATTAACTCCTTCAACTTTATCTAGATGGCGTTGTAAACCACTTAAGTTTCAGTTGAAGTTATCTGTTTACTTAGAGGATGGATGAAAAAATAAAGAGAGCATATATCAGAGTATGAACATCGAACACTAGTATGAACTAGATTCGTCTTTTTAAGACTTTTAGCAACGCACTAAGTTGAGGTCCGAACCCCGCAGGGGGTGCCCCTAGTAGACGTTAACGTAGTTAGTTTTTTCTATAACTCTGGCTGGAGGCCTTAAGGTCCTCGCCAAAAGTCCGGTGAAGCAGTCAAAGCCTGCGCTCAGGCTAACTGCAAAGATCTCTACCAAAAAAAAAGAACTAGATTCGTCGTGAAAACATCAACACACAGCGCGCTGTTACAATTAAACTACTTATATCAAAACATTATATTACAATACTAATATAGTTGCGCGATCAAAATGGTATACACTCGCCACAATAAGCTTTTAGCGATACGCGCGCTCTATAGCTATTACTTTACTCTATGTCTAGTTAAGTGTCGCTCTTGACAGCTGAACAGTCACCCAGAAGCAGCAATTGAAACAATTTAGAGACGCCAGTAATTGTAGCCAATCTAGCTCAATTAATGAACGCTTTTTTTGGATGAGTGTACTATAAAAATTACAATGAATGTAGTATTTTAAAACCTAATGCGACCTAGATTGGTAGTTTTCAACTTATTATCATATAGAAAATCTTTTTGTTTGATGCAAATTAACTTAATGTGTTGTTATTTAGGGACTTATTTAGAAAGGCAATTTAAATACTTATAAGTTTTTTTAATTGTTTTTTCTTGACACGATTATTTCTGAATTGAATATTTATCTTTAATTTATACCAAATTCGTTATAGAGACCCTTTCCTGTGAAGTACATATATGCAAAGAAGTAAAACTAATCTTAATAAAATTTAATACGAGTTCTTATCAAAATCACACACATTACATTACATTTTGATAATCTCTTTTTTATAAAACTTAATATTTAGTAACATCTGCGCAGACTGAACCGTTTCATACTTAGGCCAAGGTTGAATTGATAAAAAACGAATTAAGACTTGTGGGTGCAGAATGACTAGAATCTTTATCGTTTTGAACACTAGATTTTCTTTGGTAAATATTTTATATTTTATTTTCCTTTTTCGTAAGGCGATTTTTTGTTTTTCTCATGCATTTAATAAAGAAGTACCTGATAATGCTATTGAATATTTACATGAGATAAAAATTAAGTGCTGTGGATGTTTGATTTTCCGAATTCCAACTCTACATTTTACGTATGATAGGATTGACAGTGTTAAGTGAATAAAAAAAGATTTTCATCATGTATAATAAAAATACTAAATGTACACTGTGATATAAAATAACTTTTTTATTTATTTATTTAATCATTCATGTACACACAACACATTAACAGGGAATATTTCGTATTTAAAAATTATGTACAAAGGTACTGCTTTTACAATATATTTAGATTTTATTATTGTTACATTCTGACGTCGTCACTTAGTTTTAATATTAACATAATTAGGTATATGTCGTGTATATAGTCATTATAATTATCGTCTTTCTGCTTATGTTGATAAATAGTTTATTACTTCGTCACGACTTACCTTTCAAATACTTTACATCTTATAATATTCTTTGTGATAGATTTTATTCTAAGAATGACTAATCGGTACTATTCCGTGATATTTTGTAGAACTAGCTGTGCTCCGCGATTTCACTCGCTCTGATGGCAGTTTTGGCGAGTTCAAACAAAAGGTTTTTTTTTTTATATGAATGAGAAAACAAATAAAAGAACAGTATCTGCACTATTTTGTAATTAAATTATAAATAAATGCGGACAACATCAGATACATTGCTCTGAACCCAAGGAAAGTAGCTCTTAAGCACTTATGTTATGGAATTCAGAAACAACGAAGGTACCACAAACACCCAGACCCGTGACAATGTAGAAAAGTGACATTCTACATTGACACGTCCGGGGATCGAACCCGGGACCTCAGAGCTACCGACACCTTGAAAACCGGTGTGATGTTTAATTCACTAAACTGTTCTTTAGCACTGACTCTAGAAAATTAGCTTAGTATTTTAGTAGCTACATTATCTCAATTTATTTTAGACTTAACCTTATTCATACTTATGTCACTTCCCTTTACTTTCTAAAATAAATTCCTTACATTTAACAACGATAATGAGAAGAGAGAGCCATTTCAGTTAGGAAATACCAGCCAGCTCATCAAACCAACTCACATGCATATGCGAACTGCATACAGTGGCCATTCATATAGCTTTCCATGCACAAAGCTTTGCCACACGAATTTGTACCTTAATTTGTAAGGAAGTAGGTCGAATTTTGAGGTGTAGGGAAAGAGTTCGGTATACCACATGAATGGGCTTTGTGCTTTGACTTTGTTCATTCAGTGTTAGAGACACCATGAAGGTCGGATTTTCAGGATAGTCATTTTCTTTTTTGAATCTTAATTAGTGGCATTTTAAATGTATTTATATTTAAATGAACGAAGACGATTATTGGCATTTATTTCTTATTAAAGATATTTGCTCTACATTTTGACGGTATAACTTTTAAATAAATAATCTTAGTATAAGTTCCTTTTGCCTGTATTTCCAATATAAAGTCATACTTAAGCTTTCAGACTATGTATCTATTTAGTACATTTTAAAATATTTTGATACACATCGATGCGTTTAAAATTAATGTTCTTGATATATATTTTTTATCGATTTAACTATCGATTAAACTGCCTCGTTGGCCTAGTGGTGCTAAGCACGCCTGCTACGCTAGAGGTCTTGGGTTCGATTCCCGGGTCGACCAAGGTGTTATTGGGTTTTTCCATGAAATTCTCAGTAGCAGGTCGGAGTTTGGATTTGTGCCCGGTTAGTGGCAATAGGCTCGCCCCCTATTACATGGGACCTAAAACATATCGGCGAACTGTGGGTGTACATTGGTACGCCTCTGCCTACCCCTTCGGGGATACAGGCGTGATGATGATATATGTATTTAACTATGGTACAGCTAGTTTTATTTCGTTATTAAAATAGCAGTAGGAAATTTGTTCACAGTTCTGTGATGGATGTAATAAACCACTAAAATTAGTAAGTGTTTATTAATTTTATATCTATGTATCTCTAACAATAACAAATGCCTTTTGTTGGAAAGTCCGAAATATAAGTTTTTCCTAGTCATAGTTCAAATAGGCAGTGACCACATTAAAGTGAGTTTTGAGGAAAACTTATCCCATTAAATCGTTTGATGTTACTAACTGTTGCAATATGAAACATCATTACTTTAAAAATAGTTGTGTTACGTTAGTTAGCTGAATTTATTTCTCTCTATAACAAAATAACATCTGTGATTTGAAAGTAGGATGACAAAAATCTTTGTGTTATAAATAAATATTAAAGTATGTGATGGTTTCACGGTATTGATTAAAAGTAATTAAAATTATTTAGTTTAAATAGCTTGGATATAAGCTGAAGGAATTTACTTAGCTTATTGTTAAGGTGAGTGAGCTTTTGTGTTTTAAATTGTCTTAATAGTGTTAAATATAGAGAAAATTCAGTTTTAATATTCTGTATAGATGCTTAACATAAATCCGGTGAAATCCAGTCGTCGTTTAATCCCTACAACGTCTGAGAGCCTTTTTTTCCAGCATTTATTTTAAGCTATTTCGTAATATAGTTTTTTAAGAACTATTCTCCACTAAAACACATGTTTTAGAACATGTGTTTACATGGAATTCAATCGCAATTCATGATTATCCTGTTCGGCATTGTTTATAGTAATTCTTCCGATTGTAGTTTTTATGACTGCGGCAACAGAGCTTATATTGGCATGACAATAAATTAGACGCATTTCGTTGTTCCCAAGTTCTGTACAGGAAAATGTCCAGCAAAACAGATAGCTTTTAAATTCAAATAAATATTGTTTTACATACAAATGTCGACATAACTTATACAATCTGAATTCCAAAGTTAGTGTTATTTTGTTTTAAATCGCAGCTGCACATGAGTTGTGACTTGCGCCATGCGGGATGCACACGACTTTATATCGATACAATACAGATATAACGTTGGAGATGTGTGTATATGTCTCGGCGCCTGATCTGTCTTATCTATAATGCACATTGCATTTAGTTTTAGTGTAGTTGCGCCACGCATGCTCCGGCCGCCACAGAAATAACGTAGAATATCGGTCACACAGACTCGAGCGCAGAATGAACGCATCGAATTAATTGCCGGCGGCGCACCACTATCGTGCTGGACGGGCCGCGAGCGGACGCTTCCGTTACCACATTTAAAAATATTAAAAAAGCGCGCGAACCTATTCAACTGTCAGTGTCAAAGTCAAAAATACCGCGAAGGTTTTGAAAATATTTTTGTGTTTTGTTTGTCTGTTTTGTAGTGATGTGAAAGGTTTTGGAAATTATTGTGATGTTTCACCTAAATTGGGAGAAGCAAATATAGTCTGCTGACTGCTATCACAAAGGTCAAATATGCGTTCGTCGTGTATATTTAGGAAAATATTGATAAGCGATCGCGGTCGAGTGCAAATGTCGTCGATATCGTACGCGCGCTCTGTACTGTTATGGAGACGTCAAAGCTAAGTTTCGCGGAATCCCGCGTGTTGATTCATACACCGGTTATCGTGCAGCCACGGCCACAATGTGTGAGCTAGCAAGTTGGATTCCGAACGCAGTCGCGGCCACACTGCGCGCCGAGACAGCGCCGCCGATCATCGAATGGCTCACGAGCATACGACTCGCGATCGAGGAGTACGACCCGCTGATCACCGTCACCGCACCCGAGCCCGAACCTGACACCCCTGATAGCAAGTTTGACGAGATCCTCTCCCAGCTCGGCAAGGAGATCTACAAGCTGGACGAGTACCAGCGCCACCTCGCCCCCACCGAGAAAGATATATCTCTCAGTGTTCTAAACATATTCGACGAATGTTTGGAACGCATGGCGGACGAAAAACAAACCAAAAACAGTGAGAGTGAATGTGAATCCACCCTATCGGATGTCTCATTCGTGACGAGTACGCCGGCTAGTGTCAAAGTTAATGTAAACACGATATTCGACAAGGGCGACGGTACGCCGATACCGCCGCGCCGGGATCGCCTAAAATCGATCACCGACAATTCGATTTCAGATATGGAATCGAATAACAACGAGAGCGAGACGTCGAGCGATTCCGAGAGCACTTGCTGGAGCTATAAAGAATGCAGTACCGACGACAATGAAGCCAACCCTTACGCGGCGGTGTGGGCGCACTCGACCGGCTTTCACAATTCCGACGAAATACTACGTCGTGTGTTATCGCAGCACCACGCTACTATATCGCGTCTTTCGTTCGACACGGCGAGCGATTTTATACCTGCTCGGTATTCAGTGTACTCGCTGCACGAGGTGGGAGAATGTAAGGACAGGTGTGTTGACAGCGGCTCAGTCGCGATGACGCCGGACAAGCCGACGGACGACGGCTACGAGCCGGTGCGGGACGCCATCACCGACGAGAACATTTACGAGGAGATCGAGTATGGCTACAGTTACACGGACGAGGGGTGCTCCTGTGGTGGTAGTGTCGAAGTGGAAAGTTGTTCTATAAGTGCGAGTTCCGAGGGCGTCGGGAGAGAGAGCCCTCTGTACGCGAACCTGAGGGACCACGACGCGTACGCGGTGCCTGCTGATGTTATCTACTGGAAGAACCTCCTGCAGGACCCGTTTTACAACGACGATGAGGAAGACGAAGTAAGTGAATATTCATTTAATGTTAATCGATGGTAAAACAGGCTCACTTCACGTAGAAAGGCTCTCCTTGAGTGTGAATGAAGTGTCCTGCTTAAAGGTTCCGTTTGAGCTTAATTTAGAACGTAAGTTAAGACTGTGTTTTATGTATTTTGTTTTACTTCGAACATAGTTTGTAGTTGCACCTAAATAAGGCAGTAAACTTTATCAAGACAAGATAATTCTGTCACAAGTTTGAGATAAACGGGCCTAATTATGTGTTATCTACAATTAATTTAATATAGAGCCTCTGAAATAAGTTTTCTTAGCATTCCAATACTCATTAATTTCATACCCATCTTTGAAAATGTCTGTTCACCTATGAGTAAGACGCAGCGACCTATTCTTTTCGTATTGACAATGATAGTGACGTATACAAACATAAAAATGTATTGCGTACACTTGAATAATAGGGACATAGGTATTGCCTTTGTGATGCGCCGTTTCTAAGGAGATTCGCTCTGATCTCATGCCAATCAGCATGTTATTATAAAATATTCTCAGGACTGACGCACTGAATAAAATTATTAAACATTGAACAACAACTTTTTCCATACGAACATGAATAAGAATCTAATGTACAATATTCTCATGATTTAAGCTGACAGCTATCTATATCTATATAGCTAGATATATACATAAAAATAAAAACTACATTCAACGAAGAATTGAAATGTAAACAATCAAACCGTCCGTCTTAAAATAACTATAACAACAGTAAAAATGTAGTTAAAATAGTTTTATGTTTCCTGAAACTGAACATTAATACTATTTTGTTAATCATGCTAGAAATTAAACAACACAACTAATAAGGAATCACTTTTAATCGAAACAACAATTTACTACAATTTTGTTATTATTTTGTTACAAAGATTAATATTAGTACAATCAGGTAGTAATCAATTTTCACAATAATTAAACACGATTATAAACGAGCTCATTTAAATGGTATAAGAACAATTAAAACCGCGTTAAATGTCTTAATGAACGTAGATAAGAGAGTAAATTCGGAATGACCCGTACAAATTACCGCAGTCTACATTATCTCGGTTTCATGGTTTGTTTAACGGTTAGTTAAAGATGAACTTCCGTGTTTTAATCTATTTGTTTTAACTATCTTTACATGTAAAGACTTAACTTGAAATACTGCATGTATGGTAACGTTATTTATCTTAACATGTTTTTTTTTTTAAATATTAACACATTCCAAAGGTTGTGGACAAAAATATATCTAAATAAAATACTGTATGTCTTTTTGCATTATCGAAAGAAAATCGAAGCAAAAATCGTATTTAACCGACTTCCAAAAAGTAGGCGATATTTGAGCTGTCGTTTTTCTATATATTGCAGATTACGATTTTAAAAGTATTTAATCCTCTTTCTTATTATAATAATCCCACTTATATAATACACGAAAATACTGCATGTATGGTAACGTAATAAATATTTGCATATTTTTTAAAAATATTACTTATAACGTTCCAAATGTTATTGACAAAAATATATCTAAATAAAATACTGTATGTCTTTTTGCATTATTTATCGAAAGAAAGTCGAAGACAAAATTGTATTTAACCAACTTTCAAAAAGAAGGCGATATTTGAGCTGTAGCTTTTCTCTACATAACAGTTTACGATTTTAAGAATTAAAGCTCGATTTTATTATAATAATCCCACTTATATAATACACGAAAGTCATAATACATAGTTACATTGGTTTATCAACACAAACATACAGTGTACTAAAAGGATAATAATGTATTATGTAAACAGTGCGTCACCTCTACTAATGAACTCATAACAATTTCTTATTAAAGACAATTAGTACATTATTGCTTATATTATCCATTAAAATAACGACCATATAGGGATAAATTTTTATTTATATACCCATCTTTTACTTATTTTTTTTTATTAAAATCGAATTTTTTCTTTTGCCGCGTAAACAAAAAAAAATAAGATGTAGCGAGTAGAATTCTTGCGTGACGTCACGTCCAAGCAAAAATTGTAACTAGCCGTCACAAGCCCCCAAAACTTTCCTAAACTTGAAATTGTTTTATCTTCGTATTTATATTCATTTGTTAAAAGAAAAAATACGTGTCTATTATATTTCGATTATCTAAATGGCGGACTAAATAAAGAATCATGCCCACTTTCTATACATCAATTGACCTGTCACTTGATTCGGTTTACAGGCCGCGTCTACCAACAACTAGTGATGCATAAAAACATTTATTGTTTATAATAACACAATAACTTATCATCTTTTCATTTAGAGGCCAAGGAAAAGTGCTATAACGTAAATAAGTTTTTGAGGTTATAACAGCTGTCAGATAAGGTTTGACTATTATAACTTCAAAAACTATACTTAATTAAATCAAAGTGTTTCTTTATTCGCCAGTAGTTACAATCACTCAGAAATAAATCCCTCTCCAATGTAATATCATCTTAAAATCGAAGCACGGTCGCAAACAGCAGTATATTATCTTTCGTAGGTACCTAACATTCTGCCGATACTGAGTTTTAAACACTTTAGGCGTGAAGTTATGCCATCCTTGTATTCCACACTACACTTTGTGCAAGTTGGGCAATTTAGGTATAGTTCATTAAACTATCGGTCGGCTTCATTGATGTCCAAGATAAACTTAGAAAGTAAACCTACGCATTAAAAAAAGACACATTGGTACTTGCCCGGATTTGCATAAAAGGCAAGGTGTTAATCTCTGGGCCATCACAACATAAGTAAATAGATAACGAACGAAACCTACCTACATGTTTTTGAAGAGTACAGGGAAATTAAATAAAAAAACAGGATTTATTCATTATTATTTATTCAATCAATGTCTTCTCGTACATCCACTTCATCTAAAAATGCCGCTGGAGCTACAATGTTGGTTTCATGCCTGGCCCAACCTTAGTACCACACCAACGTCATAATATGCGCACAATATCGCACCAAAAAAGCACAAATCGGTGTCCGTATAACAAAGGTCAAAGTAATCGTAAGTGGTATCGAAGTCCGTGGAAAATGCAAAAGTCGTAAGAGTATCGGAAAATATAAAATGAAAAATCGCACAGTACAATACGTAGCAAAGCAAACGAACGACTACAAAACGTCAAACAAATGTCAGCCTGTCATTCAGTCGGCGCAGTTCGTTTTACGCGTAACTTGTCAACTGAACACTCTTTTTTTCCATACCTTAATATAAACAAAACCTAAAATAAATCCTAAAATAAATTAATACGAAAAGTAAAGAAAAAACACACATTGGTTATTTTGAACATTCATTAACCACAATTACGAACGAACCAGTTTTTCGTATTCCGTGAAACGAAACGTGCATAAAAGTCTATTGAGTTTGATAAACATATTAACATCGTTTTTTTTCCTGGCTTTACTTAAAAATTCAAATGGGCAATACGAAATGAGCAAAAAAAATGCAATTTTTTACGATATTTTACATCACTAGACTCGTTAGAAAATTTTCAGGTCAAAACTGGACATGATTCTTTTGACTTTTCATACCTAGTCATCTACTCTATTACCATAGTTTTATCAAAATCCTTTAAATGAACCGAATAAAAAACTTTTCCTTTTCAATTGTTTATTTACATGTTTGGTGTATGTAAGGTCAATGACACTACCGCCATATTTAAAACAACCTTCAACTAAACGTTATTTGTCTGTCCAAATAAGGGTCAAACCTAGCTTTTGTGTTATACATTAATCTTTATTTTTTATTCCGGTCACGTTTAGCTTTGTCAGTGTCATGTATTGAGATAACATACCTCTTTTGTGAGTTAATGTTTAAGAGGTATGTCTTGTTAGGAAGTCGTGGCGTCGTCGATGGGTCTGTATCCAGTTTTTATTTAAAAATATAGGGTTTTCAATCCGTGGCCAAGAGGCTTAGACCATAATATATACTGTTTGGATTCTTAGCCAACAACGTCGCCATTGCGTCGTAATGAGACAAGACTGTTACTTTTTTGTTCTATAAACGAATAATATCATTCAAAACTATGATATTATCTCAGTTCACAAAGAATAATATAATACAGTTTTTATTTCCCCATGCAAATCGAGATCAACTGACGTTTGTCAGGAACGCATTCTCTCGGAAGCAAAATTGGCCAGCTTCAATAATTAAAATTTCGAATATTATAGTGATTTTAGTGATGTAAGAAAATCAATAATAATATTCGATATTTAAATCATTGAATTAATGTAAGATACATAAATATATTTTGATGCAATTAAACATATATTCACCTACACTAAATAAATCTAGAAATGTGCAATGAATATGTCGTAGAGTTATGTAAACACTAATCTAAATACTAGGTTTTCCAATAATGTACTAGATCTAGATTCTAGGATGTTTGATGACCAAGTTTGTCTTTAAAAGCTATGCGAGTTATGTCAGACATTTGATTATTTAACGAACGACGCCAAACTCTATCCGTTACAGAATTCATGGCACAGTTTTCAGAATTCCAATCATCGAGGGAATTCTTACTAAAACACATATTGGTGTGTTTTTATAGATATAGGCATGGGCTATGTAATAATATGGATAGTTTTTTCATATAATATTTGTTAGTATTCTAAAATATACATTCCTAGTATGACTGAAGCTAGTAATAGAGTAGTCAATTGATTGATATGATTTCTTCATTACGGATTACTTAGACTTTAAAAACAGGTTTTATTCGTAAAACTTAATGTCTTATTTTACTCTAAATAACAAACCGGATCGTATTCTTATTCAATCTAAACTCAAATGATTTTTCATGAAATGTAGAGCGGTTCTTAAGCGATGCTCTATGATGTATGTGGTACTTATTTACTTTAAGTATTTTTTTTTGTATTAGCTTTCTGTTGATCCCACTGCTGGGCAAAGGCCTCCCCTGTCTTCTTCCAAACCTCTCTGTTTTTGGCGATTTCTGTCCACTTGCGCCCCGCGTAACTGACTAGATCAAGTATAGTTAGATTTTATTTGTTGACATCATCATATCCATATAAATCTTCAATTTAAGATTGTCGTGGGTGCAATTGATTCCAAACTCTGTCGCCAGTAATCAAATCTCCAAGGCCGAGGCAGCGGATGTGTTCATTGCGCCGAGTAAATTGTATGTGATATCAAATGCTACGCTTTTGTTAACTAAATGTTTGGCAGACAAATAGCTTAAATCTAGATAATAGATAGGTCTTGATATGCTCATTCTTGTGTAGAGATCGCTACACTTATGTTTGTTTTTATAAGATTTATTATTATTTAATTAAACAGAGGTATCTGGATAGAGGGAAGGAGGGTCTTTTTCCTGCAGTAGGATATCATCGGCACTTAATAATAATAAGTAATTAATATCTATATAATATCGTCTATAGTAAGGTACACTGTACAGAATATAAAATTGTTAAAAGTATATTTTAATCATTAACAAACTTTAACCCTACAGAAACAGCCTAACTAATAAATCTATAACCCTAAAACGCTACTCCATAATCTTTAAGACGGGACACTCAACAATAGCCCCGTACAAGTCAACAATGATAGGTATGACGAACACACGACTTAGGAAGTGACGTCATAGGTGCGCCGGTTATAAAATACATGTGTCTTGCTTGGTATAGTTGGATTCAAAGTTAATGGCGGCTGTGAAGTTAGCGACACGCTGCGCAGTGCCTTGCCCCGCACCCCGCTGGCGCATAAGTTTGTTACTGCGCAGCGACTCGCCTCGTGTTCAGAGCCGCCATTAATTTTGCGCCGTACTGTACGCAAATATTTGTTCCGATGAGCGAAGAGTTTAATCTATAGGGTAAAGATATGTATAATAGTAGGGGATATCCCTAGATTTAAATGAATAATGTTTATGTATGTTGTTGAGAATAATTGGATTATTTAGTGATTTAAAATGTTGTAATTGAAGGTTAAATTATTTATTTACAAAAAGAGAGTACAGAGTAATTCGGATATCGTAGTAGTTTTGTAAAACATTTTCCACAAAACTACACATAACATATATGTTTGTTGGATCCCAAATAATATAAATTGCTTATGTAGAGCTCTTTATATTTTTTATTTTGAAATAAATACATATAATAACAACGATTATAAAAAAAATACATTTGTTACAATATGTAGGCAAAACAGTTTTTTTTTCATAATATCGGGCACAAACATAACAATCTATCATTTCAAAGTAATTAACTAATTACAATAAAATACCCTTTATTAAGAATTCCGTGAAAATGCTAATGATGTGACAAATATTTCGAAATTGCAAATGAGTACTTAGTACTTGGATATTTTTATCACATTTTTTGTTTATATAACAGTCAAGGTATCTGTTATCTGTATCTGTATTATTATCTGTTTCAATACTTTGTATATTCTTTTTATCTTGTGTTTATTTTGCCTAACTACGTGAAGATAACACTTAACTTAAATAAAAAAGAAGTTTTTATTTTTTTAACCGCCTAAAAAAAAGGGTGAGGTAAACAATTCGACTGTATATTTTATGATTAATACCACAGAACTTTTAACTTTTGAACCGATTTTATAATTATTTTTTTATTAGAAAGCTAGTGCTTCCCGTGTGGTTCCTTTTTACTTTGGCCCAATTATGACAGTGGGATCTATAAAAAATAAATATTAGATTTATTTTGAAGTCGTTTTGTTTTCTAAGAATTATGTTAAAACTTTTGTTTAAAGTAAGAGCCATATAAAATTAAATTCCTATTTCTCTCTGGTAAAGAAAAACTAAGATGGATTGGCTTTTTAATATCTAGCAATTAATCGCTGTTCAAATATTTCACGCTGCAAATAGCGTTGCATTGTAGTTTTTCATCAGTCTCAAATACGATTTAATTTATTTTTACTTTGTTATTTGATGTCTGAATTCGAAATGATTTACGCACATTACATTACCATTGTTACCATATTAAGATGTTATTTAAATTGTGGGAAACAATAACACAAAAGGTATATTTTATATAATTTTAAAGTGTTAACTTAATATGCTTAATATGATGTGTAGAATTATAATAACATAAATAATATTATAATAATAGAATTAAATAATTTTAAAATGAGTTTATTTAAATCTGCAGTTTCAAAAGCATTTATTAAATATCGTGACAAAAAGAATGATAAATATTATTATGATAACATACAGATTCTCAAGTCAACAATAGTCAACATAATACTTTTTCAAGTAACTAAAAATAACGAAGACAGTACCTACATTTTAACTTTGAAAAATCACATTTGTAAAAGCCTGGATTTGGACCCGCAATCATGAAAATAAAATCTCATATTGAGTTCTTAATTTGCGATTAGATCATACATTAATTTAAAAATACGTCTCAAAACACACAGTATTTTCTTCCGTGTGCATATCAAAATGGGTTAGCTGCATATGGCTGCAACTGCAACTATCGCTGCACTATCTATATTAAACATTTGTTGGTCTGTTGCACGTGGCATTAATTGTATCGAACCGAGTTTGTTTACCTCGTGTGGTACTCGGGCGCAGATAAAACTGGGTACTACGTAAATTTTATGTACAAATTATAGAGTCTATGTAAATATTTTTACACACAAGTTTCATTATGATATTTTACTAATCTAAGCGGTTTTTTTAACATAAGGTTTCTTTTTCGAAGTAAAATTTACACCTTGCTTATTTTGTATTGAGTGACTGTCAAAAATGGAAAATTATTCTTTCATATAATTATCTGTCGCTGAAAAAACCGACCCATAATATGCGCTGCTCTAAAAACACATTATTTCTATTTACCAAAGTACCAACCAGTACTCATAGTATCAAATCTATTTCTACCATTACTGCTTATTTAGAACTAGGTATACTTAAACCAAAAGCTCATTAGTGTTATCATAAGTTAGGTCTCCCTCTCTAAGCCCTGAAGGTCGTTTTAAAGTGAACCGGTTTAATTAGTTACCTGAACTCCTTAAAACCTTATCGACACGACATCTTGTTGCAACGACTTGATAAAACATTTGTTTACGCAGCATTATGTCCATTCACTTTGTTTTATTTGTAATGGGAATAAGCGCCTTTTGCACATACAGTATTTAGTTGTTTATTTAAATACATAATTATTTTACCATTTTCAACTTTTTTTTGGATGCACTTTGCATGAGTGCAGGTTTTGAATGCTTCACGAAACTTTTGGCGAGGACCTTAAGGCCTCCAGCCAGAGCAATAGGAAAAACTAACTACGTCAGCAACGTCCACTAATGGCACCCCCTGCGGGGTTCGGATCTCGACTTAGTGCGTCGCTACTCGCTAACAATCTTAGTAAGACAAAACAATGGATGGCTGGATCTATTTTTTTTAGGGACATATGCTCTTAAATAGGCATATGTTTTTTTCATATCACACTGTAGGTATATATTCTCGCACTCAACATTATTATTTTTCTAGATTTTGTTGTATTGTTATTCATGGATCGATAAAAAATTCTGAGAAATTGGTTTACAAATCAAAATGTACCACAATTCCAAATGGTCTTTGTGTGCATTCTCAAAAACTGCTAATCCGTTTTTAATGCTATTTTAGTTACCTAATCTGGTTAACTTCACACTGATTGTTCTTAGTACAAAGAAACGAGTAATAAATAATGATTGCTTTTTAAACAGGGAATAGATCCCTAATAGTTGGAACTAATTTACACCATTCTTAGAAATGGTTTTCTTCCTCATTGGATTTGTTAAGAGAATTATAATTAGTTCAGGTAGCCATATTGGTTTTTGTGATTTTTATTGCTCTATAAGTTTTTGTGAAGTTAGTGAGATTAAGTAAAGAAGTAGGCTTTATAATTCACTTAGATGACTGGTTTGGGTGCATTAGATTAATATAATTGGAACTCATTGATACCTTCAACTAAAAATAATAAATTACAGCACACGTTAGTAACTTATATTGTAAAGTATTATGTATGAAAATACAGCTTTAAAAGGTAATTTATTTTATTTTTAATTAGAAGTACATATTTGACCATTTTTACAACACTTTTTCTAGAAGGTACTGTCACACGCATGACCAAAATGATCCAATTATGTCACTACATTGTCAAAGATTATAGTTTTTATTAGAATTTCGTAACATATACTAATCAATTATTGCCTTGTTGACCACCAGACCGGCTTGCATTGCAATGTGAGCACGCAACTAAAGTGTCGGGCAAAAACGACGAAAATCGATAGCATAGGCGAAACTCTGATCATACATTAATATGTTAAGTTAGGCAACCTAGATAAAAAAAGGTGTATAGTCACAGCATTTAGTTTTTATTAGATTTAGTTTGATCAGAATTTATTATCTCAAACTATATTATGGAGATTTCGTTATGGTATTAATAAATACAAAAGCGAGCCATTTGCCATCTGATAAAAAAAAGTCAAATCGAAACTGTATTCAAAGTAATTTTGTAAGAATTTTTGACACTAAGAGTTTGTAGATTCCAGATAGACTGTAATTCCAATATCAAATACAGATATTCAGTTAAAAATGGTAAGGATTAATCTAAACAAGGATTAAGAAAATAGGCTAGGAAAACGATTTTCCGCTCATTAACCAGAAAATGTTAGAAATACAAATGAATAGGCAAAGCTATTCTGTTGAGTAGAAACCATTAAAAACATTTCTAATAAATCTTAGCTCTGAACGGACGTGAGAAAATATCAGTATAATCTAATGTTCAGCTTTAGCTGAATAAAAAATAACGTTGCAGACACGCAGCGGCCAGGCGGAAATGATACGAACGATTTAATATTTAAGATACACAAGATACATTAATAATTTATTTTCTTTTTATGGATAAAACATAAACATCCACCATAGTTTAAAATCGAAGAACTCCAATTTCATTTTCTGGTAAGGGATTGGTCCTTTTAATTATTTTTTCCGCCATATTGGATTTCGCCATCTTTTTTTGTGTTTTTTTCAAGCGGCAATATTCTGAGATTTCAATTCTACCGGTCAGGTTTCATGAGATACAACTACTGACAGACGGACGGACAGCGAAAGCTACGTTAAAAGTTCCCATTGGCATTAAAACCTCTTTCTATAGACTTTCAATATATTCTGGCTTGTCTGTATAGTAAACATGTGACTCTATTAATTAACGAACTGTGGACTTTGGATCATGTTAAATATCCCAATTGGCTGAGTTTTAAATCGGTCAAGCGGTTTATTATTTACACTTATTATTATCTCTATGATTTTGTTTGTGTTGGTTTCTAATTAGAAAGTTTTGAAAAGAATTTTTTACAACTTATTTTCTGTGTTACAAACTTTAGTTTTTAAATAATACTATACACACTATTTGCCTTTATGTTTATTTATCAGAATGTTATCCTACTATGTGTTATTTGTTCATTGTTCTAATAGTAAAGTCTTACTTATAATTTTCTGCTTTTATATACATATAGTCTATACTCCAACCAACGCTTACGTCATTTTTTTTCCATCCCTAATTATTCTACCAAAGAAACTCAACTTCTGCGAATCGTTTTCTTTCCTTCTGTCACGAGGGCATTACCATCGGTGTCATTACAAGTCAATACACCGCTCATTACAGGCCTCACTCCGACTTGAACTCATTTACATTGTTGATTAGATAGAAACGGCTTACAACACTCCACTGAACAATTCGCAAGAAATGCAAGAAAAAATACAAAAAGAAATAAGTGTTTTATGGACACAAGTCGTTGGACAAATAAGCATTTTGTAGCGAATCCTTGTGTTGCCTATTAATAATTAACATAAATTATGTATTTGCGTTGTGTTTTGTAGTTGTTTATGTGAGGAAGGTAAACTATAAATCCATTAATGCCTAAAAAAAAGGAAAACTTTCCACTTTCAGATTTTTCACGATTTATTAATTATGTCCTATTTGGTCTTAAGGATTTATAATCGACTTCTTAATAGGAGTAGGTGCTATGTTCGACTGTAATTCTTATTTTTAATAAGACTGCAAACGTTAGGAAAATAGGTGACAACAACTATACAAAAAGCAGGCGATAAATAAAGCTCTAGCTCTATCCAAAAACAAATAAATCAACTTAAAATAATCAGTACATTTTCGTACAAAAAATCAACATCATCAATTCAGTAAATTACACATTCACATCGCTGCAATAAGTTGCAGTATGCAGTGTCATAAATCACGCTGTTACGGCAAGCGGTTCCGAGTCACTGCTCATCTGTGCCCAAGGACAGGAAGACTTGGACGACCATCGACTGCTAATGGGCACATGCCTATTGGTAGCCTCTTATTGATTTAATTGTTGCTAAATAAGCATGACGTCTGTGACTGTAGAGTAGTCATTTGTTTTGTAGTATCTTGTTATGGGTAGTGCTTTATGTGGGACGTAGTTTTATGTTGCAAATGGTTTGTTTAGACAGTTATGGTAGAACTTAGAACTGATTGGAGAACATCCTGTATAAATAACATTATATCCAAAGAGATTATTCTTATAAATTTCGAACAATTACATTCGAACATACATTTAATCATAGTAAATCAAAATGCAGGAAAGATGTTTGTGCCCATTAATATACTCAAAAAAAAATGCTTATAAATTATAGTGCCCCAACAATCTCATCGATCATTACAATCTATCTAACCTACTAATTTAAAAGTCGGTATAATATATTCCGATATCATTTTCTTGAAATCTGAGTATTTTTTTCGTGTTTCCAAAAACGGTGGTCTGATGACTCAACCGACAGAAGCAGGTAGCTGCATTAAGATAAGATTGACGCGAGGATAAGCAACTTAATACCTATATTAATCCTTTAACAAAACTCTTACAATCTCCTTAAACTTCAAGACAAAGGAAACAAAACAAACAGAACTACATATAAAAGCACACTCTTAAAATATTGGACTGTTATTTTGCTAAAAGATATTTTATATAGCACTTTTCTCCAATTATGTTGGGGTTGGCTCACAGTCTTGCCAGAAATAATAGATTTAGCTTAACAAGTACTTACGTACGAATTTTAATAGCAGTTACTACTAAGATAATTATAAACGCGAAAGTTAGTGAGGACGAGTGCGTGTTTGTTATTTTTTCACGCACGAATTGTACACAAAATACTCTCAAATCTGGCTTACCAAGATACATACTTTTTATTTCGACGAGACCACACCATCATCAGCCTATAGCAGTCTACTGGTGGACATAGGCCTCTACTATTGCACGCAACTTAGATACCACATATATAAAAATTACACTGAATTATATACTAGCGAAATTGCTGGTGCATCTACCACATATACAGAATTATCTACTAATAAATTAGTGCATCCAGTTGGTATTTAAGACCCTTACTGTTCAGACCTGAGGTAGCAATAAGGAGCGGTTATAAAGGTCAAAGCGTTTACAGTTTATGCTCCTGCAATCTGCTCGAGCTATTGAAGCTTGAAGCATCTATTAACCATGTATTAGACGGTTCAATCAGTCAGATGGATAGGGTAGCTAGATTATAATAGAGATAAATGATAGAGGGTTTGCAGAAGCGAGTAATGAAAGCTGTTTTGAAAGTTTACGAGTAAATTAATTTGTTTTGAGATGTTTTTTTGTTTCTTGATATTTCAAGCAATCGAGAATCGGAAAGAGGACCGAAGTTTAGGAGAAAATAAATTTATGTTAATTTTTTTTTAATCTTGTTCATGGCAATCGAGAATCGTTTTTTTTTGTTATCATCATTTTAAACGTCAGGGTGGTCCCAATAAATTGTATTGAATTCGGGTCTTGTTTTAAGTTAAAATGTTGTTAATTATTATTCATACTTAAAGTAAAATAAAATCTCTATCATAAATATACTAAATGATATACATTGTTAAGGCCCTGTCTAAAAAATTCAACTGTTAGTTTTGTGTGAAGATTTAGATCCAAAATTGGCTCGTCATTATTTCTCTTATGATGTTTGCGGTCAAAGTAAATGTCGTGATGAAACCAGGATTTAACATAACTATTACAATTCAATTATTTTTACGTGTGATTCATGTTATCGCTTATCAACACACGTGCTTTGACATACAATGAAAGTGTCAAATGAATTTACCATACACTGGACAGCAAAACATGATTGGTACCTAATATAATATACTCTTTAAAACCCGATTAGAGATTTTTTTACCGACTACAAAATTAGAAGGTTGTCAATTCGAAGTATGTTGTTTTGTTTATTAAATAGTATTTTTTAGGGACATATCGAACAGTATTCTTGTCAATCATAGGATATGTAATGTTACCAAGTAAGGCATGGAAAATCATCATCAATTTGGGACCAACTCCGAGGTCCGTCTTTAATTAAATTTAACTATAGACTTAAACCAAAAAAAATTGAGGGTATCAATCGATTTACATACTAATCTTTCAAAGTTGAGAGGTTTTTGCGTGTATTTTTCTTTTTTTTCTTGATTGTATTATCATGTTCTACCTATTTTCATGTCTATGGCTTGCTATATGTACCCATAGTTATCAGCCATGTAGGTCGCCATGACATCTGGCGTACTCGTCACGTTATGTCTCATTAAATATTTGTCTTGATTATCAATGAACATACTTTGATTGTGTACACAAGAAACGGTGTTCATTGAAGCGCAATGAGTTCGGGGACCGAGGTACATGGCATGTTACATTGATACATGATACGTGTACTTGTAAACGAAATACGCTGTTTTTGTTACATGAAAATTAGTCTGTAGACCGTGAAATTAAGAAATTATCTGTTCAAGAGAAAAATGTGGACATTACTTTCAGAGATCAGTGTATTGAAAGTGGGAGAAGCAGCCAAAAAACTCCTCACAGTTTACAAAATTTTAACATTCATTGATCTTTTAAAATATACACCAACAGTAATATTAGGTTATACTTCATATTCGTGTGTAAACAAATCAACTTATTCCGCCTCTTACGCTACGTCAACGAAGCAAAGAAATTATTCCTCATAAATCGAATATTCTCATTGAAACGCCTGCCTTCAGACACACGGGCATAAATTTACAATTTGATAAGTCTTGTGACGTCATACCATCTACATATTCCCTGAATCACGAGTATATGTAAATAAACGTACGCCATGACAAATCATGTTACCATAAAATACAATGACAATATTGAGCAAATTGTTTTGACAGCGACTGTCACAACTGTCAGTGTCAAAACAATGGAGCCTGTTGTTTTTGGCGGTAGGTTTTAGGGTGAAATATAAATGATGGTGGAAGTAGAGTTGATGAAATCCTAGGTCCTTTAAATCATTATAGTTTTGACTTGAAATAAAACTCCTTTTTACAGATTTAATTTTAGACTTAGGTCCCGACGTTTCGACACCTTTCCAGGTATCATGGTCACGGGCAGACTGAGATGGCGTTCGTCTTGACAGAAGATGTTGCTCGTTGTAGCTTAGAAACCAACGAGGTTGCATTTGAAACGATAGAGTGAGCCTATCAGAGATTAAACCGTAAGCACTAGTGTGATCAAGTGTTGTCGTGAATTATGTATGAAGACGGAGCTTGCCGTTTTAAAAAATCTATCTAAAACACTAAAATTATCCTAACAATGTCAAAACCATCGATATTTTCTAATATAAGTTTCTCGTTGCGCGAAAATTAACTTAAATGAAAAACGAAATGTACTAGGATCAGACTAAAAACTGCTCTCGCTTGGCACAAGGCGAACCTAGCGATAGTAGCAGTCTATGCATATCATACGTCGATGTTAGAAACCAATATAGTTTTGACTGTTATAAAATGCTTGATTAGTATATTTTTCGACTTATAATTTATTTTATACGGTGTATCATAATCGAATGTAAAATGTGAAAATCTTATAAATATATCTAGCTTTTTATTCCTAATTCAAGTATTTACTTAAATTCAGGCTTAGGTATAAAAAAAATATATCTTGTAGGTAGTGAGAAAATACATTTCATGTTTAGCATTTCTTTATCTATGTGTGACTACAAAGTTTCTCAACTAATTACTCTTAAAAAGTAATGAACGAGTGTATTTGTTTATTTATCTGCCAACCACAGTCGTACGTCAATACCATGACACAGGTTAGTTCCTATATTAATTCTTCGTAAACATAAATTGGTTTATAATAATTATGATTAGTCATTTATGGTCTTCTACCTATTTCATTTTGTGGTTTAGTCACATTACTGATGGTAAATAGACGCCTCGTCTATGACATGAAATTATTATATGACATTGATATTAATAACATAACATAACATATCATCACACCTGTATCCCCGAAGGGTTAGGCAGAGGTGTACCAATGTACACCCACAGTTCGCCGATATGTTTAGGTCAACTGTTTTAATTAACATTATAAATAAAAAAACTTTGTGGAAAACTAGGTCGTCACTTTTCGGTCTTTTAAGTACCAATTGTTTCAACGTTAATTAATATTCTTTCAGGTTTTGATATTTTCTTAATTCTTGGTAATAAGTATGAGTGACTTATTATATCTTATTATGGTTATTATATCTTGATAATGCGATAAAACGGATTCCTGCTAGACTTTATAATCTTTGTATTATATTTTAACAGAATCAGATATTTGTTTAACTCGAAAACCGAAATTTATCCTTTATTAACCAAGCAACTAAAATAGTAGATCAATAATTTTATTTTTATACGTTATGTTGCGATTTTTTACTAGAAGTAGATTTGTTATTTTTTACTTGTTTGTTTTCTTACTGTTCGCAAATCTTGGAACTAGAATTCAAAGTCAATCCTATACCACCATAACTCATTTCTTTAATATGACTTTTATCATTCTGTTTTCCAGAACCTTGTTTTGATTATTTTATGTTTTGCGATATAATCTCATAACATAGCGTGTTTGCTTTATTTATTTCTGTATAAAGATGGTGAACTATAGCAGTGTGAACAGAATTACCTATAAACTAATCGCCTCCCGCGGTTTTATCTACTTTTTGACTCGACTTCGATAATTTGCATTATTCCTTGATCGAAAATTGGTTATTAAATGGAATTTAATAGGTCTCGTGGTGATAAAACCCGTAGGACTTACACTGCCTTCAGGCACTTTTAAGTGTACTTTTCCATCATCATTTCGGATTTGCTAAATAATCTTTTCTCCAGTGATAATTAATTTCGTCATTCAAGAATTGCTCGTTCGTTAAATCTTGTATACACAATCTACCCATTTTTCTTTCAATTTTCCTGGATCCCTCTCAATTCATCCACTTAAAGTACTTTTAAGATACATAAACAAACTTACAAAAAGAGGTATTTCCATAATTAATCCTTGTCAACGGCGCATCTTCATTAGACATTTGCGATGCACATGCACTCCGATTATGCAGACTGATTACCGATTTCAAGAATGAATTTATTTGCACTTGTTTTGCAAGATGTGCCTTCTCGGAATTAACTTGTTTTTGTTTATTATGCACATATTAACCTAAATAATGTATGGAGATGGAGCTGATTGTTGCATTGTATTTGCGGTGGTCCCTTGCATTTCCAAGTTTGGAGATACGAAAATGTTTTAGGATAATACTGTGACTTTTTAAGAGCTGCAATTTGAGCATCGATGAAACGTTTTTCAAGATGTTTTAAAAAAAAATTGCGCTTAACTGCTTGTTTATCTGATTATATTTAAATGAGTTCTAATAACTTTTATATTTTGCTCGTAATGTGTTCCATGCAAGCTGATCCATCTAACACATTAACAACTTAACTGTCCCGCCAGTAGACACAATAGTTAAACAATAGAAATGTTCACTTGTGACTCACGGGTCAGGGAAATGGGTAAAATACTGTTCAAACTATTCTAAAGTTCATCCCATCGCACACAGTATATCAGAAATAAATAATAAATCAAGCAACTATTGAATAAATCACAATGTGTGCTGCAAAGCATGCCGACAGTCACGTAGACAGTCATGCAGACTGACGGACGCCCAGCAAGGAGCTAACTAATGTTTCCAATATGGACAGCGAAGTGCGAAGCATGGACTGAATTTGTATAAGTAAGGCCAGGGTTTCACTGCAAGCGTATAAAGCTGAGAACTGTCGAACGCATCCATAAGCCGCAGCTGAAGTGAAAGTTAACACTTGGACGTGAAATTGTGCCAACTCCCAGGCTAAAGCCCTGGGCCCTTACCATGATCTCTTAAAGCGTTCTTCATCTTTTGTTCCGGTTGTGGAAGCCAGACGGCGCACTATCCTACGCATAGCGCTGTCCCGCTTGCTCACCCGCAGTCCTGATTTAAGAGCTCGTGGTACCGTGGCCTCTGGACGTGGCCCTGAGCAGTTAGACGTCTGAACACAATCTAAATAGCTTCCTTCACTATTGCTATTTACCTAGACGATTATCCTACGAATGCCAGAAAAAAACATTCGGAAAAGGGACGTCTTAACTATCGTGCATTTTGCATACTCTCTTCTTGGCAGCATGTTTGCAGTTTAAGCAATGCGTTTCAAAGAAGGAAGTTGACACATGCCGTTTAAAAATGTGATGAATGCCACCGTTTTTATGTAGAACAAAGAAGACAATGATATCAAACATTCGCGAATTGAAAACAAGTTACTGTAGTCATGTGGTGTCGATGTCACATTGGAGTATGATGACTTTACTTTTGCTGCAAGTTGCAAACAATGACCTATCACCGTTTCACCTTACGCTTTTTTCTTTAGAATTTTGGATATTTTATTTCGTCGTACACTTTTCCTAAGCTATTTTGAGGTCGGCTTCCTGTCTCATCAGATTTAGATGGATACAGTATTTTACATTGAGCGACTGCCTATCTAAAACCAACTTTACTGGCTAATACAGTAGTAGTTGCCAATAGGAAAACTGGTTATCGATACATTTTTTTTTCTGCCTAGCCTTTTTCCATGCTATGTTAGGGTTGGCCTTCAGTCTTGCCTAATTAAGCTGGATACTGTAAGAGTGAAAATGTAATGTCAGTTCATGATTCCCGCTTGCAGTGGGACCGTGACCCACCCATAGGTAAGGTACCCGCCTAGACCTTACAATAGCATTTGAATACTAAGTCGAGGTCTTAAGTACTATGTAAATGTTCCCTTTGTGTTTATATGCAGTGTTAATATCCTTGCTTCCTTATTCTATGGATTTTCCTTCCACGTTTCGCTAATGAGATATTAGGCGGTTCGTGCTAATGCTAATTAACTACTTATAGATGCTAATTTAATGTATTGCAACGGTTTTTTAGTGGAATAAATGGATTGTGACATTCTGTATGTAATAAGTTCAGCGTTTTTGTGGTGTTGCAATATTAAGTACCTGAGGTATTTGGTTGGTAAATAATTTATTCTGGTCAAGTAGAATGGTATGGTTATGCTTTGTAGTGCCGATATTTATGACGTCACTGAATATTATTCACAGGTAATTTGCGAACGGATGCGGATGTAGTTCATTGAAGAACTATTTTTGGATCCGTGTGCTTGGGGTTTTGACATTGTGTGGCAAACAAATAAGAGACGAATAATTTGAATGTGTGTTACATTATACAGCTGTAAATCGATAAGGAGCAAAAGCGTAATTTGTTTTTGTTTTATAGATTATTTCTGGTAGGTTGCCCAACTGAAATAATAGGTTGTATCTAAGTATACAATAAAAAAAGGGAGATCAGATGATTTAATTAATAAAATGATTCTACAACCTCAAAGTATCAAAAATAATCACAAGTGTTTAAAAACATAACTTTTTACATAATCTGCAACCAAGCTATCAATTAACAACAATAATACCTCTTATATAGACATTAAAATTCTCATGTTTTACATAACAATAGTCAGACATACCTTCTACTTATGTGAGTGAAGAACAATGGCTGAAGAATCTTATGGTTTGGGAAAAAAGGCCGTTTCTATCCGACAATGTTACATATTTGGATCAGAAGTTATGATCGTCAATCCACTTGCTTTTGTCGGAGAATATGTAACTTTAGAATTATGTGATGAATTTACAATCAAGCTATTTTATTCAATCGCTGAAGGGATTCTTCTCATATGGATCATTTCGCTTCTTAGCGGATTGGTATTTTTTTGCAAATTCTATATGAAATCCTTATTTATTTTCACGATGTTTTATTATTTTCTGATAATTGTCAACAACTGGTTTACGAAACTTCATTACACAGAAGGTACATAGGGCGAAGAAAGTCTCGTTTGACTTCACTTCATGTACAAATAAATGGGCGGCGAAACGTTAAAAAGTCTTAAGCAACTAATTGCAAAATACCTTTAAGAATCTTTGAATAAGAAGTGAATTCTTTAATTAGCAATCTGATAGCATATTTTAAATAATGTATCTTCAGACATTTAATGGCCAGGAAGTCATTTAATTATGTATTTTCTGCTTATTTCCTATACTGTAGTGCAGAAATTAAAACCGTGTTGACACCTGTCTTCATACTAACTTGCACAACACCGCTATATCCCACTGCCATGCAAGACTCTTTCCCTAAATGACACTGTTTTTTCTGTAATACGTCGTCTTGCCGAATAACCAAAAATTACATTTAAATCTGATATAAATATCAAGCTGTCCCTGTCACTTTTATGCGTCAAGTATCATCAGAAACTTATCTGAAACGTACATAATTAAACGGCGTTTTAATATTCGGGTGTAACAAAATCACTGAAAATAAAGACGTTGACATAAAACTACTTTTTCATGGATTTTGTTGCGGTTTATTTGGTCACGAGCGTCTGCCCGTACTGAGAGTCTTCTCAGACTATGATACCTGCAAAGGGTTCGAAACGTCGGGACCTATAATCGGAATCAACCGACAAAATCCGCAAAAAAAGTAGTTTTATTTCAATGTCCAACATTCGCGTAAATCTAAGAAACCAATACGTAATATTCCAACTTTAGAACCATAATATAAGTTCACGGGCATCTTTTGTTGATTACAGCACAGCTATAATTCACAGATATACAGTTACGCTGCTAGGTGCGCACGCGCATGTGCCGTCATTCCTTCCGAGACCGTCGAGTTACGCCCGTAACTTCCTGTATTGGTACAACAAACAACTTGAGGGATACCACTGGAACTCGACACTATTACAGTTTTTAAAATGGAGCATTTTTGAACAGAATATTTAGGCGTTTGTGTGGTACTCGTACCTATTATGTAAGAAAATTGGGGTTAATTAGGTAGGTTTAAACAATATTATTTTAGTGGATTATAATTAAGCAATTTTGAAGAATGTTGTGCATCTGTTCATAGTTACTTGGTAATAATGAGTGAATGACAGTTCAGGGGGAAAACAAGTACCTACCTAGAGATTATAATAGTAAATCCCTAATTATTAAAAAAATAATTGTAGAAGAACTTAATTACCTCATCTCAATATACTAACTTACTAATTTCTCTTAATAATATCATGTAAAAAATCTAAAACAAAAAATGAGTTGAACGAAACTTTGTGTCATAATTTGCTATCGACTTTCGATCGAGTTGATTATGAAGCGACAAATAGTAGTGGCTAAGGTCAGTTATATAGGTTATTGCTCTTTTGGGGCACAGCAATGTAAACAAGTACGTAGGGCTGAATCATATGAGTTAGCAGTATGCTAAACGACCCACTGTACTGATAACTGTAGTAGATGCACTGTAGTTTGTTAAGTATGGAATATAAGGTGTAGATGTGATAACTAGCTTTTGTTTCGTATGCCTATAATAGTTGGATTTTACACGGGAACTGGATCTCTTTACAAGTTTTATTTTATTTGCAATGCATATACATTTAAATGAGTGTGTTTGTTTGGGTATGAACTTTGTCACTTAGTTTTGAAGCAGATTTAACCGAGTGAGCTGTGTATATTACAGTTTATGTACTAAACAAAGATAAATAAAAAATGTTTTTCTTAAAGTATAGTATACTGAAGTCACCAAATCACAATAAATGAGGTTCAGTTGGACCTCATTTATTTATATTAAATTAGAAATTTAAGTTAATAGACTTATCTGTTCTAAATATTACGATAATCTTTAATCTATCAAAATATAAAGCGTGTTATATCTAATAATAAACTACACAATGTGAAGGTAACTCGTATACATACAAGTATGATTATTATTGTATATCCGTCATCATTTTACACGCTGCTGAATATAAATAGGCTATTGTATATTTATGTAGGTGAGAGAGATAGATTCCATGATAAGGAAAATCACTAACAATGTGGTTCATATCAACTATAATAACGCACTTTACTCTTATGTGACATTGTACTAAGTAACGAGTATTTCAAGATTATTTATACCCCACATAAAGATTTACCCAATAAATAATCACCATAACATCTCAAAATCATGAGAAATCTTTATGACACAATTAGTCCTAACTAATTTCATTTTTGACAAGTTGCAAGTCCCTTAAATCCCAAACTAGTCAGTGCCCAGAATGGTAAACAGACGACTGATAAACATATTTAAATATTGCTAAATATGTGTTTATTGTCGACAAGATAGAACCAGTCATGTTTATCACACAAATATTGTCATGAGTATGAATTGAACCTACGATCTCCGTTTCAGCAGTGAGGGTCACTAACCACTAGACCAACAATCCTATCGTAACTTCATACATACAAAGCTCATGTTAATAGAACCGACGTTAGTACTAACTGTAGTGTATTTTTCAGAATTCAGATATTTCCTTACTATACGCACGATCATAGGAAGTGAGTTTATAACCATTATAAAAACTAACGAGTAAATATATGACAATAGTAGCCACCGGATTTAATAAAGACGACGCCAGTGATTCAGCTGTGACGTCACTGTTAAACATAAAATAGATAATTCACTTAATTGTGCAAAACACTCCTTTGTGAGTCATGTCTCCAATTAATTAAATACCTAACTGATACCAAGTAGGTGTTACGAGAGAAACATCTTTAAAACACTTTTAAGGTATATAGGTACTGTTCTTTATATTATGCACTAAACGCCAATAATTTTGCTTTATCTCCATATTTATCTAAGGATATTTTTTCCACCATAAATCTGTATTTGACTATATTCGTTTGACTCTCTTTTTGATGTTAGCTCTAGCGACCAAATCAATACCTAAAAATCTAAGCAATTACGGCTTTAAATTGTTCTAATCAAAAGAAACATTTTCCCAATCCCCTAATCAGTACATTCAGGTACTCTTCTCACCTAAATCCAAATTTTAATATCCAAAAATCTAAATAAAATAACTGTAATTTCATCACACATTACCGAATACTTCACCCTTCTAAAATGTCACTATAATTCTGTCAGTCAGTCATTACCCTGTCATCAGCCAAACACAATATGTCAACAACATGGTATCGATGTCCGTCCAACAATATTTTGACACACCACTGTTTGTTTGAACTAGGGCGGAGCGAGACTCGTATGGCAACACTGAATATTTTCTTTGATTGTCTTTTTAGAGAGTCTGTCTGTCTGTATGTGTATTTGACTCTAGTATCGTAGGTCTTTAACGAGTGGGCTGATTGTGATGCGTTTTGTTTCGTTGGAAAAGTGTCGTGTTCGAATAGGTTGTTAGTTGTCATTTGCCAAGAACTGTTAAATATTTTGAAGACAGAATAATGTTCTAAAATGTTGTTGAGTTCCCTTAGTTTTTTAATTCATAGTTTTTACATCATCATCTCCCGAGCCTTTTCCCAACTATGTTGGGGTCTTCGACAGAAGGCAGGCAGCAGGTAAGACGACAGACATGTCGTCTTACCGGATTCAGCTGAATACCGTATTTTACAGGGAGCGACTGCCTGTCTGATCTCCACAGCCCATTATACTGGGATTTCATAGTTTATATGTAAGGTATATAGAAAATATAGTAATATACAGGTAGACTACGATTGAAGCATGTGATGATCACATTTAGTATAACTTTGATATAAGTATACTCTTAACATTTATTCTTAAACCCACGCTTATATCGTAGGAAGTAAGTTCAAAGTTGTTTGAATAACAAATCATTTATGTTTAAACCACAAGTCATAAAAATAAATGATGTCAGAACGTCAGTAGCATCAATGTAAAATCATCATAATAATATAATATGATTACTATCAGAAGTAATCAAGCTGTTATATAAATGTAAACTGTAAAAACACAAGTTTTTACGATTTATATTGTAAATGTTAGAAACATAACACTAGTTTACTGTTTTATATAATTAAAACGAAACTTAACTTAGTTTTTGGATGTAAATATTACTTTTAACAAAACTTATGTCTGCGACTTTATTTCGAAAATGTCAAAGCAACTTTTTCATTCACATCCTTCACAATTTAAAGAGTATACATTACAAAAATGCTGTCTACAGCGAATCCAATTAAACATAATGGTTAATTGACTCCCATTGACTTTGTTTCCTGTCTCGTTTCGCAAGCTGCACTCACACTGTGTTAGAGAGGGACAGAGCATCGAGCTCATGAATGAGAGCTCCATTCGCGTTGACTTTGAGGTCAATAAGTTGGTTCAACTCTTGATATCGTGTTATTAAGGGGAATAAAAAGACTGTCTCGTTGGCCTAGTGGCGCTAAGCGCGACTGCTGCGCTAGAGCTCTTGGGTTCGATTCCCGAGTCGACCGAGGTGTTATTGGGTTTTTCTATGAAATTCTCAGTAGCAGGTCGGAGTTTGGATTTGTGCCCGGTGAGTGGCAATAGGCTCGCCCCCAATTACATGGGACCTAAACATATCGGCGAACTGTGGGTGTACATTGGTACACCTCTGCCTACCCCTTCGGGGATACAGGCGTGATTGTTGTGTTATGTTATAAAAAGAATTAATAATAATATACTGTCTCGAGAAAGTTAACAAAATGGACGACATTAATGTGATGTGTAAGATTATGTCATTAGTTTTACATGTTGATTGCTAAACTTATGTAAGAATTTACATGGAATTAGTATGCCATTGTTGCTTTTTGATACGAAAATGTATCGTTACTTTGGGTGTCGTAACACAGAATACAATGGACACTTTATAATTATTTTTAAGATTGACTCCTCTGTATAGGTCGCGTCACGTAAAAAGAACGCTAGCTGTCAAGATGCGCAGAACGCGATTTATCGGTCTGTTTGGTGGTATGAAGTGCGGTGGGGGCACGAGCCGCATGTTTGCCGGTGCGCTATTGGTTCGTAGGACGACCTTCGCCTTCCGAATTGTATATATGTCACGGCAAGAGTGATTAATTGAAGATTATTAATAATTATCTAGTATTATTAATAATTACCGAAAGTCGAGGTAAAAGTGATAAATTAATCACATTTGTCGGTTTTTATTAATAATTTAACCCTACTAGTGATAAATGTAATAAGTGGCCAAGGGTTGCGGGGCTGTTTATTTAGTATGCTTGGTTAGGTTCGACTTTGTGACGGAGATCAATAGGTTAGGTTAGGTTAGATATTGTGACCTTGCAACAGAGCGAGCGAAGCGAGCGACGACGTATGTACCCATCACATATATTTTTATAAATTAAAGAAACATTAACCAAGTTTATATGTATAAGTCAGTGTATATGTCAGGGTAACAGTGAATAATATAAATAAATACCTGCTGGTCAAAAAACATTGGGTTTTTATTTATTTTATCACTTTTACCAATATGTGTCGAGAATTATTAATAATTACTACTAAAAGTAATAAATTTCGATTGTTTATTAACATTTACCAAAACATGTGATTATTATTAATAATTTTGTAAAATTATTAATAATTTTCAATTAATCACATTTACCGTAACATATACTCATGCGCAAACGTACCCTCCCCACCTTCCGCCAGCGTTCTTTTTACGTGGCGCGACCTGATACTACTGAATCTGTTAAGTATACTTCGCCTTAAGTCCAAAAAAACAAAGTTACTTAAATGTATTCATTCATACTTTTAAACAAGTTTCTTTACCCGAAACTTTTTCTGTTTACTTCGAATTGGTATAATTACACTGACTGATTTCCAATACGATTCCTTCTTATGAAAATACTTTCTTGTAACAATTTTAAGTTTAAAATAGCTACATTTTTAATGCAGAATCGAATAATTATGATAATTAAATGCATTAATGATTGCTTTTAGATAATATGAATCTTGCTACACCTTCCAAAAATAACAAGATGTCAAATGTAAAAACAAAAGAGGTCTTAAATAGTGAATGAATCTAGTCATTACGAATGCTTTACCCAGACAGTTTAAATTAGGGACTAACATATTTTAGTATACCATTTGCAAGGTCATTACTGATTCTTGCCGTCCTGAACGTATTTTGCATAAGAAACGGTTTTGTGCCTTAGAAGTTGGTGGTAAAAGTCTATGAGACAAACTGTGAAATAAATTTTAAGTAGAATAATATTAATAAACGTTTTAGTTTTATTGCAGCAGTGTTTAAGTTTTGATTTCTGAGATCATAGATTTTTAATATTGAGGTTATGCTTATCAAAAGTAATTAATATTAAATGTTTTTAACACTCTTGCTTTAACATTCGTACATAGTTTTATCATTTTATTAAGTATTTAAAGACAAACACCTTATGTAGAGTTGCTACTAATAGGACAGTACGTTTTCTGTAAACACTCATATAAAGGTGCTCCCTCACCGGGAGCATTCGCGTGTAATGTAACGTTACAGATTTGAGCATTACATCAGTGAAGGAGGAGAACCGAGCATTACAATGCGCACATTGTAATGATACAAAACGGGCATACATCAGTGAAGGAGAAGAATATGTTACATTATACGCAAATGCTGGTTAGTCACGGAGGTATTATTGTAATGTTATGCTCAAATTCGAGTCTATAATGTTACAATACACGTGAATGCTCCCTGTAAGGGAGCACCTTAAAGATCATTATTCATTTACCGATTCCATATTCAGATACATATGATACATGACTATAACTCTAAACCTAATCAAATAACATACAACTACAATAATATAATATATAATAAACAAGTCGAATGACAATTAAAACGACTTTAGGACAGACAGACGGACGTCTCAAACTTTATTGTTTTACAACAAAGATAACTTAATTTATACTCTTGATTATAATTAATGTTTTCCTTGATATATTAAATATTTCCTTTCTGACATTGTGATCGTTTGTTTAGTTTATCTATTGGACTCACGGTCTCGGTGAAGCGGAAATGTGTGCGCAGTAACGAATTCTTCAATTGTTTTGACTTCATTTAAAACATGGAGGTTTACTGTTATGTTATGGTGAGGTTGGATAAATAATAAGCATGGTTATGTGTTCTTAGTGTAAAATTGTTTGAAAAATTCGTTCTTAATTTTTGTAGAGGGTTCGAAAGACAGTAGGTTTTTTTTTAATATTGTAATTTAGAAAAAGCAAAAAAAATGTATTTAGTTGTATGTAAAGGACTCTTCAGATTTATTCATAATTAGGTACCTACCTTTGTCCTTGATTTTGATGAAACAGTATCTTACTTATATTTTTCCTAACTACGAGTAAGCTGCATCATCGCTCATCTAATCGGTATCTTTGCGGGGAAACTACAATATACCATAAATTGCCCAGATGCAAATGAAGAAAAATCTTCCTTCTAGATTTCTAAGAAGCACCTTAATTATAAAAAAAGTATTCCCTTACAATACAGTCATAAGTCGAGACGGACTATCAGACAAATAAAACAACTAAGTAGGTAGGTATGATATCACAAATTTCTGACGAGGCACCATATTATTTTTGCTTTTTTTTTGCGATGTTATTTTATACACCTCTGCGATGACGATAAGAGAACTGCTTATTTTTGAAGTCGGTCGAAAATGTAGCTGCATCTTGTTTAAAATCTACACAAGTATCGTCATCAAACGCCGCACGCCTTCGCAGTTATATGGGGTCAAGGGTACCAAACTAACGATACAAACCGGTTTCGAAATCATTCATTCATTCGTTCGTCCCATTCATGTTTGTGAATCATGAATGTGGGACAGTGTGGGTGCATACAGTACTAAGAAATGTAAAGTTCCATATGTATGGAAAAACCGATATAATCATTAAGGCCGTATACAGAAAGAAAGCTGGAAAAAGCTGGAAACTTATAAGCGCTTATCGGTGCTTGACAGCGCTGGTAACCCGCGCAGGAAAATATATGAACGCGCGCCGATACGCGCTGAGCGGCGCCGACAAGTACCGACAAGCTTCAAAACGCGCTGGTCAGCGCTGGGCGCTGCGATTTAAAATTAATGAACAACTGCGACAATACGTGCAATTACGACAGGCATATTTATTTCGATAATATTAAAATGGATAGAGACGTGTTGATATCCTTAGTCTTCAGTAAACCACCTGTGTGGGACAAAAGGGATAAAAGGCATTGTAATAGAAACGTGACTGACAAATGTTGGAAAGAAATAAGCGAGGCAATGAATGAAGACGGTAAGTATTAATTGATTTTATTTTTGTTTCTCGACTTAAGTAAAGTTAATAAACAGTGAAGTTTTATAAGTTCTTTATTTAAATATGTCTGAATAAAATGTTATATAAGTTGTGATGTATTTTTAAATACACATTTTCTATCAAAACCAAATCATCGTCCGATGAGTCCGACATTTTGCTTGGTCTGCTTCAACCTGCTTCCTTTGTGTGGAACGAACCAGCGCTGACAAGCGCCGGTAAGCGCTTATAAGTTTCCAGCTTTTTCCAGCTTTCTTTCTGTATACGGCTTTAGGTTGTGGTGATGTATCAGTGATGATTGTCAATGTGAAAGTTGGTTTCGATCGATGTTTGTTGCATTGAGATTAATGTGTGTTTGGATTTGATGAGACTGCCTCGTTGGCCTAGTGGCGCTTAGCGCGACTGCTACGCTAGAGGTCTTGGGTTCGATTCGCAAGTCGACCGAGGTGTTCTTGGGTTTTTCTATGAAATTCTCAGTAGCAGGTCGGAGTTTGGATTTGTGCCCGGTTAGTGGTAATAGGCTCGCCCCCTATTACATGGAACCTAAACATATCGGCGAACTGTGGGTGTACATTGGTACACCTCTGCCTAACCCTTCGGGGATACAGGCGTGATGATATGTTATGTTATGTGGATTTGATGAGAGATAATATTTATGATAAGCTGCTTATGTCCTCTATTACTATTGTATGTGTATGTCTAGCTTCTATTACTATTTTCGAAGACCAAGGAGGATAGCACGTGAAAAGGTTGGCCTGTTCCCGGCAGTGATGATGATGATTTACATTATACGGGATTTAGTTCTCGTTTTGAGTATTCTTTTTTGTAGTAATGTCTATTTAAGTTTGGATCTAAAAATAACGAATCACTTTATTTTCCCCCAATCCCAATTGAATAATACGTTCTGTTTTCGTAGATCATATAATAAAAATAGGTTTTAACTGAAAATGGAAATCGGAAAGCTAATTTTATTATGAGCGCAATCACAAATCACCGCGAAAGTATGACTATGATATGGCATATACATACAGCCATATAATATATACGAAAGTAAATGATTACGACGCTCTAACCGTCTAAATCACTTAAAAACTGCCAAAATATTACTTAAAATGATTAACATTTATGCAACAACGTTTTTGCTATTCATCTTTCTGCTTTAGTAAAGGTGATGACTACTACTCCACTCAAACACCAATTAAATTCGCTTTCGGTTCTCTTACGCCATTGTAAGCGGAGGTTATAATACTTGTCATCGCGTATGACTCACGGATTGCCAATATGTCGGTCAATCATTCTTAAGTCTTGTTTATTTAACAGAGGAAGTAGTGCCAAGGTTGGCTACTTTTTAGCTACAGTCTAGAGTCCTAGACTTTTGATATTAAGCTTGATTTATTTTAATTAATACAACTAAATAGGTGGTATAGTTTAGCATTTGTGAATGTCACATACCTACATGTATACTGTTTACATTTTAAGTACTATATTATCCATCTAAAACTATATTTTAAGCATAAAGACATTTTATTTATTTATGTTTGTGTGTTTAGTATGTCGTGAACAATTAAATACATACAATGTTCATAACTTAATTATAAATACACACAACTTTACGAGGCAATATTTAACTTAACAAAAAACAAAATAAACTCATATTTAAAACAAAAAACCTGAAAGCTTTGAATATAGAAACACTGCTAGTTTGGAAACAGGTGTTCTCACGTAAATGTTTTAGTAAACATCTCGAAACATGTGTTCAGTACATCATGTAGGTACCTACATAATGTATAGGGCCTTAAAGCGCAGGTACGAGAAGTTTATTATAGGTGGGTAGGTATATAAAATCTACGTAAGCTTCTCACAGTGCTGTTCTTACTAAAATTTTCGTTAACCATTTGGCGTCTTGTAAACTAGCCTTTTTTAGTTCATATTCTATTTTCTGGTTGATTTCTTGTCTCATCGTAGTTACCTACTTGTTTTTTTTTAAGTTTTAGTTACTTAAATCTTATTTAAATGCAACTTTTGGCGATGCTGTTGAGCAAATTGGTGCAGCTCTACCAAAATGTAAAACATATTTGCAGATCATACGAATATTTGTTCCTTAACTTTACTTTTAAATGACCTTTAAATACAAAAGCTTTTTCAAATGAGGTCGATCATCAAATTACAATAATTTGAAAGCTTACAATCTGTAACTTAGTATGTAATCATCAAATAATGACGTATTTATGTAACACCAATCTTTACTAAGAAGTGCTTTTGCAAACGTTAATAAGAATCATCAAGTCATTGGTTACAAAACATGAGTCAGTAACAATAAGAATGTATTAACTTATTAAGTTAGATGATGTTCAAATCTGTTCTTGTCACTTATGCAACTACACTTATTAATATAGAAATAATTCTAACAAAAAACCGACTTCTAAATAAGTCTTATATGGTTTTCTTATGGATCCTACTGTCATATCTGGAGCAAATTAAAATGGGGCCACACGGGAAGCACCGCCTTTCAAATAAGAAAAAAAAAACATCCAAATCAATTCAACCAATCGAAAGTTCTGCGGTGACAAACATAAAAAAATATAGTCATGTAGAATTGAGCACCTCCTCCTTTTTGCAGTCGGTTAAAAGTAGACGTTAATGTGTGCAAAGTTGAGGTTAAAAGTTAGTATGTCATAATAGCAAATTATAGCAATTTGAATGCAATTAATTAAGTTAATCCTTATTACTATAATGCCCGTAAGCGGACTCGTTATACATTTAAAATCATCATGAAGATACAATAGTAATGATCATTTGTAATTTACTTATTCTGCCTGCCTATACTGCCTCGTTATTAGTGCCTCGCTAGAGGTCTTGGGTAAGATTCCCAAGTCGACCAAGGTGTTATTGGGTTTTCGTATGAAATTCTCAGTAGCAGGTCGTAGTTAGGATTTGTGCCCGGTTAGTGGCAATAGGCTCGCCCCCTATTACATGGTACATAAACGAACTGTGGGTGTACATTGGTACACCTCTGCATAACCTTCTGGGATACAGGCGTGATGGAATGTTCCTCGTATGTGTATTGTGTAATTTACAGTTTCCTGACTATAAAGTATAAATGTCAGCCATCAAAAGTTTCGCAATATTCAGTAAGAAGGTTGTATGTCCGTGTGAAGTAACAGAAAGTGTGTTGTGATCTCTCTGTTGTTTTGTATGCTATTGTTTATAAGCTTTATTATAAATCTCACAGGGTTTGGCGTATTGTATTGTATTTAATTGCTTTATAATATAAGTGTTGCTTTAAGTGGTACTTAACACTTGAGACCTATATAACATATATAACTTACTTTATTATTCGTAAATCTAATTATCTATACCTATGTTATGTTAAATAAATAACAGTGAACTTTCCTAATAGAATCGACAGTTAGAAATGTGTTGACATAGGAACAATAAGATGACCGCATAACTTTAAAGTTTAAACTTCATTATCCATTAAGAAACCTGAATGGAATGAAAAAACTACAAATCTTAAAAATAAAGTCATTAACTCATTCCGTTATCTACGTTTAACGACCATAAACTATGCAATGTTTGTACATTACCTCACAACTTACGATAAATTGAATACAGCGCCATCTACATTTTGTAACCTCAAACTTTCTGAGTGAATGCAATGTGAATACCAAGACGTCAAAAATGATTGATATTCAATAGAGTGTATCAATATAGAGTATATCAAGCAATGTTATACGCCTGAGAAATTGAAATGATGAATGTTTTAATGTTCGTAAAAGAAATATTGTAGAATAACTTCATCAATGTATTTATGTATTTAAGAATTAACGTGGTATCTTGATTTATAGATTATTATCTTGTCTCTTTTATTGATATTTAGTTATAAAAAGGTAATTTATGTGGCAACCGTTAATCGCTTAATTGAAATCTGTCACAATAATTATAAAGACGTTTTACGTTTGAATAAGTTTTGTATGCATGTTTATCTAACGCAGAACTTATAAAAAATATCAAGGACTAAAAAGCTCTGCAGTATGAGTTTCGCAATAAAACCAGTTGGAACTAGATCGGTTTCCAGATGGCGCAGGATGTGCAATAAGGAACCCAGTGTGAATGCAACCCGACACTGAAGGGAAATTATTGTGTTACAACAGATTAGCGGAGATGCTGTTGCCAATTGTATAATGCTACGTGATTTTATGTTACTTTCTTTATTGGTGTCTGTGAAAATATAGAGAAATGAAAGATTGATAATACTCCTCTATTTGCATCGGGCGTTTAAAATATGTATGTCGATCTAAGAGTTATGACAGGAAAAAAATAGAGTGCACAATTGAAGAAATACATATCACACAATGATTTTAAAACTTCTTATTTAATTATTAATTACGAGTCATAAATCGCGACTAGACTAACGCTGTTTCTGCAATATAAATACAAAAAAAAGCCAACATATGTAATCACGAAGAATCCTAAATAAACGTTGTTGTAATCAGTTAACGATGTATTAAAGTTATTATCGAACACACCACCTCAAAAATATAGAGACGTCGATAAAAATATGAGATGAAACCAAAAAAATACTTGAAATTCTGAAACATGATATTTTGGTCTCGAATTGCAGTAAAGGCGGTAACCGAGACGATCAGAGCTCATCCTCTGCATGGGAGGTATTGACCATGCAGTTAGCTGACGTTGTTATTATTATTATCCACGTTACATGACCCAGTTATTTTGTTTCTTGTACAGTGATAATAAGTTTGTATTACATAAGATTATGCTGTGTGTGCAAATAGGTTAGGCTGCCCAAGATGCATCCTTTGATTGACATTAAGTAATCAAAGGATGCACCGTATATACCACCCATACTTATGTAGTCTACAACAGTTGCCAGACTTTACATAACGTGATTTATCAATATCATAAAGATTACATACGAGACAAGAATATTAGGTAATAGTTACTGTTTGCTTCTGATTGTTTCGTTGTAGTTTCAGAATGGCTCTATGCTCATTTTTAGGGTTTCGTACCCAAAAGGGAAAAACGGAACCCTAAGACTTCGCTATCCGTTCGTCCGTCTGTCACCAGGCTGTAACTCAAGAACCGCGATAATGTATTTCTGCTAAAAAAAACTAAAAATAAATATTTAATAGGGGCTCTCTTACAACGGGTTTACGGAACCCTTTGTGCGCAAGTCCGACTGATACTTGACCGTTTTTTTAGGAAATTAATACGTAAAATGTAAATACATTGTTCAAGAACAATTTTGACAACTTTTTAGATTGTGTTTCTATAGACTAGTTTACGGTTAAATATCTCCTCAATTATATTTACTTGAAACCTTACAATAAATAGCTGTAAGTTTATCCTAAATAACACACATAACTAACATCACCCTTTTCTTCTTTGCAGTGGATCACCCCGGAAGAATGCGCGGTGTACAGCAGGGACCAGAGGCCGCCCCTGGTCATCCCCCGCATCACGCAGTACAGGAACCCTCGGCCGAGGGCACAGCCCCTGGGTTATGGGTACCACGAGGTAAGGAATAAGGAACAGACTATTTTAACTGTTAAACTTCTACTCAAAAGGTATACATAGACAGTTCAAAAGACTTAAAAATCGGAGACTGTTGAAATTGTTTCTCGCAAGAGGTAGTTATCGTCCATCAACTATAAAAGAAATCAAATGTGTCCTAAGAGTATAGATAAGAAACTAAAGTGTGAGCCTTTTGGGGTATGAATTGTGAGCACTAGTATGAACTAGTTTTTAGCATTCTTGCTTTGTTAATGCGAATAAAGTAATAGGATATTACAGGGATGCAGTCTTGTTGAATGCAATCTGATACTATTTTTCAAGGTGGGCAGGTAAGGTTTGCCAAATTTTTCAAAAGCAGACAATGTAAATATTTCTCATTCTGAACCTTATGTGAACGGCTACAAAGTTTCATTTGTATTGTCTAATCATCTTTCAGTAGATTAGCTAAGCCTCATTTGTGTGGTAAAGAACCAAAAAATAATCTCTTTAAGAAACTAAAAAAAGTAAATATAGAACAACCTGTATATCGTTATCATAACCATAACGGTAATGTATATTTAACTAATGTACTAACGGATAAGCAGCTAGATAAGGTATTTGCATTCATTATTGAGTTGTGCAACTTTGATAGGAAAGATAGAGTCGATTGCACTTGTTTCGATGAAAAAAACTTGTAAATAACATTTAAGAACACTACATACATGGATGAGATATTCCTTACAGTCAGATGAAGCGTATATTTTAAACAATTATCTACATAAGATCGTGAAGCGTTTTTTTTTTGTCAGTTTATTAAATTTAATATGTGGGATGCTTATTTCAGTGAAAAAAAATATTCCTTCCGTCTTTAAACGGTTAGTAAAATAAATATCATTTATTTAGATAAAAAAAAAATATATATTTACGAGAGCAATGTAATAATTTTACACAGTTATACGACTTATCAATATAACTCTTTCAATACCGCGTAGAGGGCGTTGCACTAAGTTATCCTCATTAGCCACCGACACCAAAACTGTTGGCTACCATAATTATTTTCCTTGTAACTAAATATTAATAAAACCTGCGCGTGAGTCACTCTGCGGGCACCAGGACCATAGCGCTGTGTTAATTTGTCCGATTACAGCTTGTCGTGCTGTTAATTTATGCGCAGGCGCATACAATGTGTTGTTCAATTCTAATATGGCGGCTGGCGAAGTACAGTTGGATTACAGTAGGATAAGTTACAACGGAATTAAGGCTTTTTGACAGTACTTAATATTTTAAAGGGCATGTTATCCCGAAACACAGTGAAAAGCGTTGATTTTTCAAATATTTCTGATTGGCCACCAGCTTAAGCAGGTTTAACTGAATATAAATATTTTCTACTTGGTCGCCATAACCTCTTTACATTTTCGGAAAGATTGATATTAAAAAAAAATTATATGTTCCTCTTTTTCTAAACAATTTAAAAAACATGTATTTGAAATATCATAATGGTCACATTTCTTAGACTCTCGAGAATTTCCTACCTGATAATTTCAGTCAACCAATTTTCCCTTTCAGCCTAAAAGGCATCCAACATTTACTTCAAACAGTTTACAATACAATTACTCAGGTCAACATTTATTTACATTTCATATAACAAAGCTATAATACTGTGAAGCGTCTGTTTATTGTCAATCCAAAATGGCGGCGCGTTCTTCGGCCAATAGCGTGCATCCGGCGCGCCCTTCACGTCACTCGATTCAATGGCGCCGATTCATTTGCGAAATTCAAATTCAGCTTTCAATGAGAACAGACGTCAATGCTAATTTATTTTCCCATGCGATGGGAATGAGTTCATGTGAGATTAATTTGGAAGGAATATTGAGTACTCATGTCAGATGAATTTGGTGGAAATATTTTGTAGTTACATCTCATTTTTTAGAAGATAAAGGGTTTTCTTTATAAGCGCTTTTAAATGCCATGTTTTTGTAGGAAAAGTGATTCTGAGAATATGTATTCGCAGTTCATCATCATCATCATTTCAGCCCGGCATCACCCACTGCTGGGTATAGGCCTCCCCTTATTTCTGCCATTGTTTTCTGTCTTGCGCATCCCTCACTCATCCAGGTAGTTCCCATTACCTTGACTATGTCGTCATCCTGCTCTCGGTATTCGCACTTGATCTCTGACAAAAAGAAGATATGCACTTTTAATTAAGCTGGAATACGGCATACCCCTTCGCTTTGCCCAAGGCTACCAGATCAAAAGAATATCCGTTGCCAAAACCACCCTAATTTTTTTGGGCTTCGCTGAATCGCGTACATACTTTGCTGGAACCACATAACATAACATATCATCATGCCTGTATCCCCGAAGGGGTAGGCAGAGGCGTACCAAGGTACACCCACAGTTCGCCAATATGTTTAGGTCCCATGTAATAGGGGGCGAGCCTATTGCCACTATCCGGGCACAAACCCAAACTCCGACCTGCTACCGAGAATTTCATAGAAAAACCCAATAACACCTTGGTCGACTCGGGAATCGAACCCAAGACCTCTAGCGTAGCAGGCGCGCTTAGCACCACTAGGCCAAAGAGGTAGTTTTTCTGTGCTGGAAACACAAATATAAACAAGTACCTAGCACCACATCTAAAAAGGAAACTATAATATACCTGTGCCATAATTAACAACTAATAAGCAATGCATTTGTCGTGCCGTAGTACATTCAAACGGTATAGTAGCAACATAAAGCATGTTAATGAGAGTAGCTACGTAAATAAACATTTGTTATTTATCTTGAATAGTATGCTGATCTCTGTCAACTATATGTATGATGCTGGTTCTAATGTATGATAGGTCTTTAGGTGCTCAGAATGTGTACAACACCTCTATAGATATATACTCACCCTAGACTGCTTACATGTTAAGAGTAAAGGCAAGGAACTTTACTAAAATTACCAAGAAGAGGTTTAGGATTATAACCTATGTCTAACGGTATTAAAAAATGTACGAAATAGTTATAACAATAAGTATTCGTTTAATTTTGATATTATGCAATCTTTAACGTCGCGGCTGCTCATTACGCGATTTAAACGAAATTCAGAAAAATAAGGTATCTCTGTCATAGTGTTAAGAACATGGTCTATCGAATATTTTTTATAGTATAATAATAATAGAATAATTCCAGTCCCACTACTGGGCACAGGCCTCTTCCCATAATTATAGAGAAGATACGACGCCTGATCACCACGCTTGCTCAATTGCGGATTGAAGATTTCAGTACCCAATTTTGGGATCCAGGTTTCCACACGATCATTCCTTTGATTATTCTTCTTTGTATAGTATTTCTTCATGTTTTTCTTTGGCTACGGGTACTGTAAAGTGGAACTATAGAACCTTTTGTACCGAAAAATAGGGCAGTATAGATACCGCAATAGTAAACCGCAGTAGAATTATTGTTAACAAACAAACCACAATATCTAACATTAACCTATTTAAATGCTGCTGTTAATATCCTTATTAGGAATATTCTCTCCATCTACATAACATTCAAATAATTATACCGTGCAAAGTGCATTAAAACGTAATAACCAAAAGGATATGGGATACTGTGGTTCCCAGTAAAATGGGTTGTGGAGGTCTGATAGGCAGTCGCTCCATGTAAAATACGGTACTCAGCTGAACTCGGTATGACTGGTAGCCGACTCCAACATAGTTGGGAAAAGGCTCAGGAGATGATGATGAAAAAAAAGGATATCCTTAAGATGGATCTTTAAATACTAAATTTTATTGTTTATCTCGCCGATAGTTAATTAAATACATTACCTATATTCAAACTATAACGAAAAGTTTTTATAGTATTCAAATTAAAATCTCTTCTTATTGACCTAAAAGTCATTTATGAATGCCATAGCCCTTAAAAGGCCATAGCGGTTTAAAAAAATCTTTCTTTGCAATTTTTTTTCTACAAATTCGTGGCGATAGATATGTTGTTAGATACATAACAGTTTAAAATAGAATTCACGTAGAAAAAAACTGTTAGAATATTTATTTAAGTAATGAAATGAAAATGATTAAATATTCAATAAAGCAGTGGATTTAATAAGTTCATACACAGTAACAGATTGAACTGGGCTGTTTCCTCATACACGTATTATGTGGGATGATGGAAGTCTCAAGTTACATTACAACCACAGTGTAGTAAGCTACAACAGTGCAGCAGTGGGACAATAATGTGACTCGATGTTACAATAAATCGATTATCGATTTAAATGTCGTAATTGAGTAACGAATTAAAATATCGATAAAATGTATTCGAAATTAGAAAACCATATTCGATTGTTAAACAAATGAAGATCAATAAGTAAAAGAAAATAATAATTGAATTAAATGTTGCCTTAATTAATAACCGAGCTCGCCGGCTAGTCTTGCGATCTGTCACCTTAAAAGCAAAGTCAAAAAGTTTTTATTTCTCGTAAACCAAAAAAAAGGCGCTTAAGAAACATTACGTTAAATACTAAGGACTCTAGTCGCTCGGTTCCAAAGTGTCTTTGCTATGGAGAAGAGCCGGCAAGAAACTCCATAGGTTACTCTTTCTTAAAGTTTAAAGCAGCAAGTTAAGTCTTAAACTTAACTTCCGTTTATGTATTCTCTATCTGTGTAGCTGTTTATTTGTGTTCGTCTATAACATCGCAGATCCTTAACGAATGAACCGATAATGATCCGATTTTTTCAAAATCTGTCCTGATCGAAATTGTTCTTAGTTATATATTTTTTGAAGACATTTTCAACCCTTCTTATGGTTTTTTTTAAAGTTAGGTAGCTAGTTGCGTGTTGTGTTTGATTTAAGATCGTAATTACAATACTATAAGATGACTGTGTGTTATTTAGTTCTTGTGACAGACAACACAATAATAATCAGTGTAGTGTAATAAAGCAAGATAACAATACACTTCCTAACATCGAATCGACGACCGGCCAATGATAAGACTTGTCTAGTGATGTGACTACGCTTGTTCCGTTCACCGGAACTAAAAAAATAATAATATTGCAGCTTATTTTTGTAATTTCAGTTGTTTCTTTGTTTATTTCTTACTGTAATTAATTTATTTGAAACGAATTTCTTTGGGTGTAGTGTTTTAATGTGTTTTAGGGATACATTTTTGTTACACCTGAATTTTTCAGACTTAAAGCTTACTCTCACGTTTCGAGTACCACATTAAATTTTTTGGCTCTGTTACTTAATTTTACATGTTGTTATAATACTTTATTTTAGTATGTTACATTACTAACTTTATTATTTTATTTTCAATATTATTAAATACCAGGCTGTAATATCCTTTATGATTTGTATTGTGTTCGTTAATTTTAATATAATTTATAGGTGTTTAGTAGCATATAGAAGTCACAACAAATGTTTTATTTTTTAATATTAGTTTTCCTTGTTTCGATATTACATTTTATCAATATCCTGTGAGCGAGTTTATGACTGCGTTATAATATAATTGTAAATGTAAATTTTTCACTCAACATTTTTTAGCGCATTTGAAACTAGATTGTACGTAGTCGGTATCCGTAGCATATAGCGAAAAAAACTTAGCATCTTACTGACCGAGACATCTTGACATTCTAAACAGAATAAGGTCTTAACTTATAATTGTAGCTTCAGTATCTAATATACAGCATGATTTACATCACAATTACATAGAAAGAATTTTACTTATTGTACACCATTAAATGACATAATTAAGTTAAACGATCCAAATTTCTCGATAAAACATCGACAAAAATAAATCGACACTCGTCCATCACTAAAACAATATCGCTACAATGACACAACTGCAGTCAGTGTGTCACCGCAAACAGTATAGGACCAATTTATTAGCGTTTTCCCTTTTAATATTAGTTTCTTTAACGGTAAACGTTTAGTTAGACACGATGAGAACATTATATAAGTGCCGTGGTATATGTGCGTGTGTATAGTTGTTACTATAGATATTGTGTTGTAAGTCTTAAGTTATGAATGTGTTTAGATTAAAGAGAGGCAAGACATGGTTCCGAGAGGTAAATACTTTTATATACATGCTTATTTACTTTAGAAACCTTTTATTATACAAAAAGTAAATGGGTTAGACTAGTGCGCTTACTTTGTTAAACTATGTATATGTAAAGTTATAAAAGTTAATGTGTGTTCAAAATACTACAGAATGTTATATCGTTATGATACTTAATCCTTGTAGGTTTAACTATCGCTAGAATCGACCACAAACTACTTTTATTTTTATTATGTTTGCTATAAGATTCTGAGCGTAGAACGTAAAATTTTTATTACAAACAGTTTGGTCAATTTGGGTTCAGTGAATACGTAGATAGCACGACTAACACACACATAGCTAGAGTATTATTAGTTTTCTATGAAGTCTTATCTATTTAGAATGAAAACGATGTTGAATGAATAAAGTAGTTAAATACTCATTAATTGTGTCTAAACCAATTGTAGAACTAAGCTGTTCTCGTTTCTAAACAAAGACAACCATAAAAACAATCAAGTAAAGCTTATTTGCAAGTTATCCCACTGCATATCATCACGCCTGTATTCCCGAAGGGTTAGGCAGAGTAGTACCAATGTACACCCACAGTTCGCCGATCCCACTGCTGGGCATAATTCTCCGCGCCATTTTCCTTTTTATTCGCCACGCCTAACTTTAAACCTTTTTTCGTAAAGCACCTACATAAAAGTGAACAAATTGGCATGTCAGTTAAATATTTGTCATTAGTTCGTATGTCTGGTCAACTAGATACAAGCAAGCGTCGACGGCCTGTCATCGGATATTTTTCCTTATTTGCTCATAAATATGTAGGTACGCAGTTTATATTGGGTAAAATTAATAGAGTCATTTAAAATTAACGTTGCTGTATAACTGATAGCATGTAAATCGTTTTTATGTAGTTTTATTAGGTAAATTTACTGTTACGTGAGTTAATCGTACGTCATGATTTATTGGTTTAAAATATATTTTTTAAACATTACTAGGTAAATTTTAAGTGTTTGATACTCGTTCGTCTGGCCCTCGCTATGTAGCTACATCGAATCTTGATTGTATTCTGATCGAGAATTTTCGTCTGTCAAATACCATCTTTCAAATCCCCGCCAATGTTTTCGACATAATATGTTCTTATGGTGGCGTCATATTATGACTGAAAACATATTAAAGTCATTTACAAAAATTATAGAACTAGAAATTATTCAGAAAATCAATCGATAACTTAAACCTAAGGAGCAAATTCGTTTCCCATAAAACCGGTTTAAACATTTCTGTATTAAAAATTCTCTCAACATATATTTTCTGGTATTTCAGGAGGATATACCAGAGCAAGGGTCTCTGAGGGGCCCGCGATACGAGCCTCTGAACAACTGGAGTCCTACGTCAGATCGCTGCCGGGAGGACCATGACTTCGGCTACGGGAAAGCTGGCTCCGACAAACGATTGGGTAAGTAGACAGAAATTCTAATCGAAATATAACGATTTCGAAATGATTTTTAATAGAATTGTTTACGTAATTGAGTGATATTAACTCACATACTTTCGAACCACTTAAAGGCCGTTACCGTATGTCACATTAACATAAATTGAACAAACACAAATTGTTTCTCGTCACTAATCACACCATCATTTTTATCACTAGTAAGGACTGTTGAAGTATGAAAAAAGAAACATATAAGCAGAACCAAACTTATGTCGTCACCCGATTATCGCTGATTTTCCCAAGGACCTGAGGACTCACTTGGCGTCATTTTTACAGTAATATACTTAAAATCGCAATATTTAATCTTATCAATTACAGTTTCAATTTTCCAACTTATAATGTTACTCAATGACTTCAGTCTTTTAGGCTTCAAAAGCCCTTAAATCTCGAATGAATTTTCTGATGTATTTAATAATTATTAATAGGCTCGCCCCCCATTACATGGGACTTAAACATACCGGCGAACTGTGGGTTTAGATTGGTACACCTTTGCCTACCCCTTCGGGGATACAGACGTGATGGTATGTTATGTTATGTATTTATTTTGTCATTTCCAGGTGGTTCAACAGAGAACCTGTTACTCAATCCCAGAAGACCGCACCACCTGCAGCTGCCGGCGTCCTCGTCTGGCGACAGCCTGGACTTGGAGTACCGGAAGCCACCAGCATATGTCAGGAATAGGAAGTCAAAGTCTATGGTCGCTCCTAAACATGGGATGAGGTCACCAGTCCCGGCGCCGAGACTGACTTTACAGCAGCGGAATGAGGTAAGAACGATGAGGATTATATATTTTAGCTGTAGGAAGAACTCTGAAGACTTAAAACACGAATATTAAACAAATTAATTAAATCCATGCTAAAAATGTATATTTATTAGTCTGCCTTTGCAAGAAGTATACAACGTAATATTTATGTGACATCGTCGTTGGATCCAAATTGATAAAGTTAGAGTGTACCACGTGAGCGCGACAAATGGATGTGCGATTAACGCTTATGCGACAAAACTGTACTGCGACTCACCGTAGTTCGAATGCACGCTAGTGCGACACACTGTAGATCGACATCTCGCTAGTGCGACAAACGATTGCGCGACAGTAGTTCGACACTACGGTAGTGCGACACTACGGTAGTGTAGTACGTTGATGCAGTATTACAGTAGTTTGCTGAGATACATTTTGAATTACATATATATTAAATAAGTAGATATTAAATAATCAAAGGCCGTCGCTCGCTTCGCTCGCTCCATTGCAAGGTCACAATATCTAACCTAACCTAACCTATTGATCTCTGTCACAAAGTCGAACCCAACCAAGCAATGGATGTCTGGGCCTATGTCGGTTCTATACCTATGTTTATGTTCTATTTCGTCAATCGTTTGTCGCACTAGCGAGATGTCGATCAACAGTGTGTCGCACTAGCGTGCATTCGAACTACGGTGAGTCGCAGTACAGTTTTGTCGCATAAGCGTTAATCGCAAATCCATTTGTCGCGCTCACGTGGTACACTTATAAAGTTATTGATAAGATTTCCATCCCATCCCATCTATATGATATAATTGATATACCTTGTTATGTCATGTACAATTGGGATCAAAACCCACCTATCCATATACTTACTATTTTATATGCGACTTTTCCAGGCATTTTTGGAAGGTCCCGTCAGACGCACCAAGTTCCTGGAAGGGTCCAAGAAGACCAGGAAGAACTGGATAGACTGCTACATGGTGCTGACTCCCACAGCTCTGCACTTCTACAAGGATCAGAGGACGTATTATGCTCCAGTAAGTTTTAAATCCATGCAAATTTTAATTAATCGAATGATTACTATTGGTATTTGAGAAATTTTCAGAATTAGATTAATAGAACGGTAAATACAGCCTATAAATGTTTTGCAAAGGGGTGTGCTTGTATGTATTAAACGTTATTATATTTATAAATCCAAATCAAGATGCAATATTTTTTTCATACTATGATTCACGATGTCCCATCTAACCACTCCTTATAATCTGCGCAGCTTGATATAACAGGTAATTTCTTCTCGCCCTGTTACTAGTCAATTTAGATCGCCGCAATAAGTTTATTTTTCCTTTTTTCCATTCTTCTGTCACACATTCCATCCATCTATTCTCTATTCTTCTTATAACTCAACATTTCCTTCCAGAAAATGACTTGTCCGCCGGGCACGCCGCCGAGCCCGTCTGCGCCGGAGCCTGAACTGAAACTGTCGCTTCGGAATGCACTCGCAACGCAGTGTGTACCGAAGCAAACTAAAAGGTATACTATATACTAATCAAAAACTACATTACAATTATATTAGCAAGTTTGTATAAAATGGTCTCCAGTCATCGTTTTTATTTAACATTCGTGTGACCAATATCGTAAGATACAGCTTTCGAGAACCTGATCCATCAAAAAAAAAACTTGAGAAATGATGCCTTCTTCTTACAAACCATATTTCAGAAAACCCTTTTATTTAATTAGATAAGTTATTTACAAACTTGAATAATTTATGATGTCTTAGTCCAATATACATATTATGGTAATGTACTTTCTTAAGCATCCAAAACTCTAAAGAAGGTTGAATTTTGGAACAATGATATTTCTAAAGACTAAAAGTATTTTTACAGCACTTGACCCTTACCATAATAATTTCAGATACTCGAAGTCGTTCCAGCTGACAGTAGGTCAAGACCACTACCTCATCCAGGATGAGACCGAGGAAGGCGCCAGGAAGTGGCTCAACCATATCCGCGGTGTTATATACAACCTGGTAAGTTAAGCATAACATATCATAAGTCCAGAAGTCAATAGAAACGGTTCATAAAATATCATCATAATATTAAGAAATTCGCTCTTGTCTGTAACAATAAACTAAATTTTTTAGGAAATAGCTGATGTATTTCTTAATTCGAACAAATCGTTAGATGATATAGTTAAGAACCATCACGATCAAGTCAGCTTTTAAATGAAATAATCATCACAATAGGTCAATTAGTTTAGGAGCTACATTCCACTGACAGACACGTCAAACTTAGAATACACCTCCTATAAACCACAATTACTTGAATACACACATACGACGTGAGCGTCGGGGGTTAAAAATAGATGCTTAGCTTTCTAGTAACATAGAGAAACCACTTCCTATACATACTCATTGGCTGAAAAACATCGCCAACCGCCGCATGCATCCCCCCCTTACCCGTGACCTTGACCACCTCCTTCACTAAATAAACATACTCTTAAGCCTCATCCACTGTTAAACAGAGGTCAAAAATCGCTAAAACAAATGACTACCACCCCTTACATCAGCCAGTTACCTGCACTAAGTCTATCTTCAGCATTTTAAATCCCATTTCGTTATTCCAGTACCCGTCATCGATGGCGGGCGAGTCTCCTCCGCCGGCGTACCAGAGCAGCAACACCGACCTGGAGAGCCTCGGCCGCACGCCGCCGGCCGCCAGGCACGCTAACAGAAACAAACAGAAAGGTTAGACACCAAAAACTAATAAATTTACATCTAGAAAACCTCCGAAAATCGAGTAGAAAAAGTTGCAAGATATTTGTAGTACTTATCGTGTGCATAATTTGTAATTATTTACTCGTATGTATCGACTTTTTGAAATTTTGCGGATTCACCCCACTAGTTTCGAATTTTAAAATGCTTTGTTTGTTTTCTAAACTTGTAGAGTGATCTCTATTTGATTTGATGCGTGGAGTAATATGGCGCGTTTTTTTTTGTTAGTTAGCTAAAAGAATAATTTAATATTAAGTAGTTGTTTTTTATCTAACAATAGTATCATTACATTTGTAGAGTAACTAATTATTTTGAATTCTGGGCCATTATGTTTAGTATTTAAGAAGCACTGCACATACATATTAAGCGTCTTAAATTTACGTTTTTCACTCATATTGCCATCCCACAATATATTTTTATATTAATTTCTCGACAGGTACGTATTTGCCATGCGATATAAATCCATTTGTTTGAAAGACAGAAAGTTGAAATACAATCACACCAAATCAAACGGCATCCTATTCTTGTATTTAAAGCTGAAATAGCATACACTATAAATTAATTTCCCATAACAAGATCTTATTAATCGTAATTTATAACATCAAAAAAAATCGCGATACTAAAAGGAGCAAACTGTTTTAAACAACTTAATACATTCCTTAAAGGAAATTTCTAAAAGAAATTAGTCATAATAAGAATGTCAGTGAAATTGGGAACTCCTAAAACAAATTGTTGAATGTATCTACGTCATTACCATTAATGAATAGAAGTCCAAATACATTTAAATACCTAAAATCTTCTAACCTATATAAGTACTTAATATATTCTGTAAATTCGTCTAACATTTACATATAAATCACATATTTTCCCAGTTTCGCAGTTTCGCGTTCATGACGAACGACTTCCCGGTAAATCTAACATTACCATGTTTTCCTCATTTGAGTTCAAACCACCAAACAGATCGCACGAGCATAAATAAAGCAGAATATTTTAAATTTCGATCCTATTTGCTCACAGTTTGAATATCGATTTAGTTACGAATTAAAATAGTGAGGTGATATTTTTAGTGCAGTTTTTCGTTCGTAAAAAGAACGATTTTGTTTTTTTCAATTAAGTGTTGTTTTAGTTTTTGAAATAGTGTTTTCGTATTGTATTTTTTAGACTGTGGAGTGAGTCTATTTTGAGTTTTAGTGTAGAATGACTATTATTTGTGGGTGTTTATCGAACGAGTATCAACGTATGAGTTCGTGTAAGATTTAAAGGGCTTTATGATTCTTAAATTATTGCAATTAAAAACGTATAAAATAGGCTTGAATCTGTAAAGTTACGGATAAAAATACAGATTACAAATGTGTTCGAAATTAGAATTCCAAAAATAGTGTGTTATTTAACTGATTTTCCTATGCAAATTTTAAGGAAAATCAGGTGTTTGTTGTGCCTATTTCAATTATCGATTAAATTAAATCATTAGAAGGAAAGTTTAAAATATTAATATCCTATTTTAAATCGTTATCACATCTCAGAACTCATCTGTATTTTCAATTTCGATTGGTGTATAACAAAACTGGGTATCTGACAAGAAAATATATTATTTATTATAATATTTCCGAAATAAAATAATTTAATAATATTGTGGTAATATGCTTAGTCCTGTTAGAAAATAATATTACGTACTAGCTAAGATTTTTCATAGGTATGTCTCAGCGGAAACGTGACATGACCATAGGCCATACAATAGCTCATTAAGACATGATGTCATTGCACTAGAGAACAAACACCGGTTAGTAAACAAACCGCTAAACTTATTGTTATATATTATTATAATTATTGTCAGATACGCAATTCCTATTGCGATTGTCTCTGATTATAATAAAATTCTTCGGGATTGTGTGAATTAAATAATAGACTATTGGCAGTGGGTCCCACGATCTTTAAGGCACATACGTGTATTGTTAAAGAAAGGAATTTAATTATTTCTGAAGATAGAATTATAAATAATATTCTTAATGCACACCGATTTTTTTAAATATTAAAGTTAAATAAAAATTCAAATTATTTTGAACTGAAATATAATGAAAAATAAAAGTTGTTAAGTTTCAAAGTGAGTGTTTTAAACAAAATGTTATGCAGCGGTGCATTGAATTTCGTCATGTTTAATTTCAATCGTCCACAGAACATATGTATGTATTCTTATATTGTTTACATTATTTTAGACATCTAGGTTAAACAAAAATCTAGATGTATTTCTAATTCCATCCTACCAACAAGTTGTTTCCAATCAGAATAAACCGACTTTAGTTATTTCTTATTCGAAACTTTAAAACGATCTTTACCTATCTATTTCGTACAAAAATGAAATACAAATGTCTTAATTTTATTTAAATTGAAAATATAAAATATACTATACCTTTATGTGTAGGGTATATTTAAAAAAACCTTTAAATAAACTGTTGCCAACTCTTGAAAGTAGTCTTGAATTTTCTTTAAGGCTTCGTAATATTTTTATGAAAAGCAAATTAACAAAAAAATGCTGTGCTTAAAACCTAACAGACATCTAATTGAATGAATGGGGTAATGGACCTTATTACCCCAAAAAAGATAACTTGAATCAAAGTTCAACAGTAAGCCACGTGCAACCCAATTATGAAGTCATGTACCATTCTAAGTATTCTAAATATAGTTTAGTACATTCACTAAGATACAAGTATTTGTGGTCAATATAAATAGATTCTTACGCCAATTCGGTTAGAACAAAAGATTTGAATGAATTCTGGGGAACGCACACCCACGCGTGTCTTCGGTTCGTTAAACGTATTCAGTTATGTTATTTGTGTTTGATAGACAGACAGTCGATATTTATAAGTTATTTGTAGACATGAGTAGGAAGTGGATCCGTATTTACGAGCTGGCAGAATCAGTTTTAGCTAAATTATGACTCTTAAAATGTAAATGAAGGAAAATGTCAGAATGTTGAAGCGAAAAAACACTTTCGTCAAATTATTCAGTCCATCAGTCCTATTTATGATTTGCTACGTCAAGAACTCTCAGAAATTCGTTCTAAGATTTGTTTCTCATTGTAGGCTTAGACAAACCATCGTTCCCAGTACCTACATCATCGTTTAGTAACCACGTGGCTAAACCCATTTAATGAGTACTAAAAAAACCTAATCATTTAACTCATTATTTACAAAAGATAATTTCAGGATATACCATAAGTATATCGACGTTATCATATAACTTTTCATCACTAAACTACCAATTTTCATCGACAATGCGTCTTATCTGATAGTGTGTCATGCTGATAAGTGCAATCAATAATTACGCCAGCATTCAGTCTACAACGACATACTAACATGAATAGCCCTCAAATTGGTAATATAAAAAGATTTTTTCACCAGTGCTCCTTTCAAAATTCTTCCATTCTTCCTTCTAAGTGCCGTGTTTCTGAGTTTCTTTCCTAAAATGTAATTGCAATTTTGAACCTTATGTCTATGGTCATGGAGACGCAAATAACTGATGCAGTGTTGTTCTATTTGGATTCAGTGCCTCGTGTAGTGATGAGTAAAAAGAAAAGCCCAACAGAAAGAACTAAGGATAAGTTTAAGGATATCTTTGGATCGCACAATGATCTGCGGATACGTGGCAAACGTAATTTCCTTCTTTATCATGTTTTTAATAGTTTTGGGGTTCGTTCCCATTCGATATATTTAGTTAAAAGTGAGTGAAGGTCTTTGAGAGTGAATGATATTAGATGGTTTAACAAATGCGACTGTATATGACTCCGTTTAATCCTGTGGTGAAATATCATTGTAATATACTAATGTTAGTAGATACCACACTCTTCAATATAAAACTGAATTTGCAAAGCGTCGCTATAAGTCTCAAACTCTATTTCTATTGCAAAAAAATCCTTTGCTTTTGTTTATCTATCATTTCTTTACTGACTATAAAACTTTTGTCTTTTTCTGGAATACCCTTTCTGAATGTACAACGTCATCATATATTGATAAGACTATCGTCTTTTAACCCAGAAATGTTTACAACCACGATTCGTTTGGCGGATGACTAAACTTATAAATAAAGATATTTACATCAAACAAATGGGGAACGCGTTAGCGGTATAAAGGCCTGTGAATCAACGAAGTACAGATACGAACATTTATCAGCCTCGTATCTCACATTTGATAATGTAGGTATATCTATAATATATCTAGACGGCATGGCAAAACTTGTGTTAGTTTCTTAAACGCATAACTGTTCTGTCTCAAAATTTAACCGACGCAAAAAGTTCTTTTTTTGGTCATAGAATCTTTCGGAATGTTATAGGAGTTTGGAAATGGGTCAAAAGTTTTGTTCCCGTTGCAATTTCGTTTTAGTGTGAAATCAGGATTTTGGAGGACAAGGTAAATAATTGAAAAGTAATATCGAATGTTTCGACCTAACTGTGTACGTCTGATCAACCTGTTTCTTAAATTGTGTCGTATGTCGTTTTAATTGGGTCCTTATTAAAATGATCGCTTCTGGTTACCTTATTATGAATTGAACTACTACTTTGTAGTAAATCTACCTTGCTATTTTCTTAACATTCAGCATCAAGCACAGACATTTTAAGAAAAAGAATTTTGAACATTTTGCATGTATTAAATGTTGCATTGCATTTGATGGTGAAAGTTTAGAAAATGGCACTAGCAGAACAGCTCTGCTGTTTTAACGAATATTTTTATTAAAACTATCGTATATTTTTTTGTATGTATTACCAATCCGAGTCTTAATTTTTCTACAGGATCGTTCTTTATTTAAAATAGTTATACTTAAACTCTTCTTTTATCTTTTATTTAAACTCTCACTACTATGTTTTAAGGTTTTGTTATTACAGATTTACTTTAGTTATTTTGTCATATACCATGTATATTACATATCATGTGTTAATGTTGCTTCTACAAAAGTGTATTCAAAATCAGAGAGTTTTTAATCTGTTCCTTTTCTTAATTTTAAGGACAGGACCGATTTTTATACTGTCATGGTAAAAATACCCTTTTGTATGACGCTGATATCTTACTGCTGTAAATAAACCCTTACGTATTATTTTAAGTAAGCGAACTCTTTTTTTTTTCTTATTATCCACTGTTTTCCGAATATTATTTAGACCCCGTGTTTGTATCATAAGTAGGTAAAATATATACATTTCGCCTATCTGGTTATGGCTTTTGAACTAAACTATCTTGCTGTGGTATGGGGTACTATAAAATACGTACTTTCCATTTCAAAATAATAGTGGCGGATAACTTTAGCTTCACAAAAACGTCCATTTTTAAATTTTTTTTCCTTAAAGAGGTGTCTGTTAAACGGTTATGTTTTTATTCGTGGTCATCAAAGTTTTACCGCCAATGTTATTTTGAAGATTACATAAAGCAGCCAATTGGCATATAATGGCAGCATGTAATCAAACTCACTCCACCTTTGGGCGACGTAATAATGTCAAATCTGGAGAAAGATATACAATATATAATAATAAATTAAATTAAAACAAACTTAAGCAAAAATAAATACAAGAAAAAAAACTTTTCCAGATTTCACAATATTCACGTACTGTGTTGTACTTTTTAACAGCTTTATTGTGTTACCCATTTGCAATTAAATATAATTTTATGAAATAACATTTTAATCGTAAATTTCCTATGGTTAGTACATAAAAGCTGTTAATTGGATAAATACACAACCAGCCTTCTATATCCTGCTTTCCCATTTCAACCTCTTGCCGTAACAAAAAAAAAACAAATTCTATGTGGGATATTATATTATTTCAGCCGGAGGTAGCAGTAACGAAGATCTGAGCGACTCGACAGAAATTTCTATTCAGAAATCACATGTACGGAGTAGGTTAAGAAAATTCTTCGCCAAAAGGCCGGCCATGGAGCAGCTCGTCAAGAAAGGGATTTACAAAGGTTCGGAATTTCATCTTTGATGGTGTGCACAGTAGAAAAATATTGTAGTTTGTAGTTGGTTTGGTGGCAACGACATTTTGAAGTAACGCTTACCTGGTAAAGTTAGTACGATGGCGAGAAATGGTGTCGAATTGGATTCGAAGTAACCTTTTGCAGTGATTTTTTGTGAACTACTGAGTGATTGAAATAATTGGTTTTATTTAGTTTGGACACGCTTGGTATTTTTTGGATACACAAGGATTTTTTTGGTGCTTTGCTATTAAGGTAAGTGCTTGTTTTGAAGTGCATTTAATGTATATATTTTTGTAAATTTGATTCCTATGTATAATAATTAGCTGTATAAATTGTTATGGTGTTTTATTTTAATACCTAAATCGTGTGGCTGTAGATTTAGAAAGTAGAAATAATATGGTTTTTGAAAATTTAACTTATGGTATGTATTTTTAGAGCTTGTTTTTTGTTTTTTTTTTTCTGGTTTTATTTTATTTTGCACATAACTCATGGTTAAAACGTTGACGTTACATACCGACAACAACATGTTTTTGTTTATTCATTTATTTTAAATCAAGAAAATAGTTTCTGACGTCATAAAAATATATATTGGTAAATATATTTTGCGAACTTCAGTTACGTCTCTGGTTTAGATGATTAATTACTTAATTAAAAGCATCTTCAATGTAGACTGCGAACACTACTTGTATCATGCTTTGTTTTATATATTGAGTACCAAAATCGCCTCTTTCAGTACGAACACATGTCAAACTAAAATTTTTGTACAAACCTTTCGTTTGGATTTACTGCATTTTTTTTAAGATTAATATTGGCGTACGTCGATAGTTCTACATGAAATCGGTAAAACCTTATTGAATGAAATAACCGGCAATGTATCTTATTTACATATGTTTGAATTTACTATAAAACAAATTCATAAATTGACTAACGGTTTTGTACCCACTTGACGAATTGCATTCTGACCCCAATTCACCTTAAAATGCCACGTACGCAGTTCTACCACACATCAATGGTACCTAACAGCAATAGAACCTTTATTTCAAAGGCATAAGGCTCATTATATTATTCTTTGGTAAATGCATATACCGAGGAGTCAAAGTTCAATATAACTTATAAACCGCATTGGTGACGAAATAGGATGTTTTGTAAATAACCTCCAAGTTTCAATCATACCAATGCTGGTGACGAAAACTGTGACTATTTTTTTGGTCCTTTAAGGTGATATTCAGGATATCATTTTGTGTCGAATTGGCATTGAAGAATCCATGTAAAAAATCTGTAGCGGCGGTAGAACACACCAATATGTGGTCGTAATTTAAAAAGTTTGGAAAAACACTGTCTTCTTCTTTCTATCTTGTCGATGGCAATCTATTTATATAATGTTGGCGGAAAATTCTGCTACGAGAACTGTAACGACATTTTTTTCGGAGTCACGTACAACTGTCTTACGTGCATTTTGAGGCATGGAATACACGATGATTCCTTATTTTTTTAACTTTCCTGTTACACTTTATTTATTGGAACATTTCATCATCAATAAAACAATTACTCGTACTTATTCATCTATGTCGTCACAGTTGTTACATCGTAACACGTCACTGACTGTCATACTATTTCTATAACCAATTGCGGTCACATTTGTAAACAAATGCAAAGCGATTTCTCCTGAATCCTACGCTTGTTTTTGTTTACAGGATTATAATAGCCAATGATTATGTAGTAACGTGGTAAACCCATCCTGTAAGAGCTTTGTAGAAATCTGCATTAGTAGTTACTTTGTTCTTGAGGGGATAAGTTGCCTTTTTATGCTTATTTGCATTATTTTCTTGAAGTTTGTTAAATTGTTCACGATGAGTAAGACACTGAGAATCAAAATGGAGACTTTCTTCAAAAATGTTATCGTTTCGGGAAGGAATCGGCTTTCGTTTACTTTGGGTATGAATTTTGATTATTTGGTGAGCAGTTTAATTAACATTTTTTCCAATAAAAAACGGCTTTTTGTTAAACTGTGTAGTGTATTTTTAAGAATATTGATACGCGGTTTCTTTAAATTGATTTTAATTTGTGTTTAAACAATCACACACAAACTTCTTTGCAAATGAAATCGAAATTTGTAGATATTATCTTATCTAAGAATCGTTGTCTTATGGACATGACGCCTTAAATCTACTAGATCAGAGGCCAATGATTGATGTATAAAGTCCAATTACTAATTTTCTTTTTTCTATTACCCAGACGAGCCAGTATTCGGTCGGAAGCTGGAGGAGGTGTGTCCCCTCACCAGCCCTCGGGTCCCGGAGTTCGTGGTGCAGTGTGTCAACGAGATCGAGAGCAATGAGGAGAATATGTGCACTGATGGCCTGTACCGGGCCAGTGGGAACCTCAGCCAGGTCCAGAAGATCAGATTAGAGGTAAGGGTTGCACGATAGATGGCGTTGTTTTAAGTTTTAGTTTGTAGGGGCGACCAATAGATGGCGTTGTTTTAAACGTTTCTAAGAGGCTGTTAAGAAGATTGTATAAATCTAGGTAGTCTGTTCTTGTAATACATATCGTCAGCACTTTTATATCAATCAATAATGTTGTAGTTTAAATCAAATATTTTAAATTTATTTTGTGTTCCTATGACTAATTTAATGTTTACATTATGACTCACAATATTGTGAGAGATATGAAGATATAGATTTTATATATCATTAAGTACTTTTTCTAAACAAGTATATCTTTGATTTTATCTGTGACGTAACAATTTAATATTATTATTACATCAGACTTTATGCTGAGTCATCATTGTATGACTGTACAAATGTCAACAAACATTAATATAACAACAATAATAAAAAATGGAAGTCAACTTTATAAACTAGAAACAGAATAGATTAACAAAAAATAAAAGATGTAAATAAGTACTGAATTAATTTCACAATTTACAAAACCAAAACTTTATAGTCAAAAACTTTTATTTTAAGTTTTCTCCTGCAAAGCCAACAGTCTAGGCGAAAATACGAAAGAAATACTAGAATAATATTCATTACAATCTTTAAGCTGCTTATGCATAAAATCAAAACACAAACCAATTTCAACCTTACAATCTTAAACACAAAAACCATTTTCGTTAACCAGGTGGACCAGAACAAGATGTCAGTGATCCGCAACAACACCGACATCCACGTGCTGACCGGATCCCTCAAGCTGTTCTTCAGGGAGCTGAAGGAACCCCTCATACCCTGCAAACTCTTCGACAGAGTACTCGCTGCCTGCTGTAAGTTGTACTCTATTTAGCTAGTTAATTAAACATTAATGTTTTTCTAAAACAAGAATTTAGATTAGAGGGTCGAGAGTACTGGCAAAGGCAATTCAAACCACCTGTATAATATGGTGTTCAATACAAAAATATTTTTTGATAGAAGCTCTTTAGTTAGCTCGGCGTAAAGTACTAGTGAAGACAAATGTAATGAGCCGAAACACGATGGAATTACGTCGTTTCATTTTAGAGTTCTGGCCATCTTCTGGCTTCATCAGACCAGTGCGGTATTACCCTATATATTATCACCAAACTTATATGAAGAAATTTTCATCATAATCGGATGTCAAGAGCTCTAATGTGCTTGCAAGTCAGAGAAAAGCTTGTAAGAGTATGAGGTGACTATATAGAAAATTCATATTAAATTGTATGTTATTTATTTCCAGCAATAAAGCCGAAGGAGGCGAGGATCAAGGAGTTCCAGGGCATCGTGAAGGAGCTGCCGCAGTGCAACAGAGATACCCTCAAGTTCCTGCTGGAGCACTTGCTTAAGTAAGTTATAGTACATAACTAAATAATAACTAAGTACTAGTAGATTTTATGTCACTGAAAAGTCCGGTGAATCTGTCAAAGCCTGCACCCAAGGGTAACTATGATTTCTTCAAAAATATATCTTACCGGAACGTGCAATCGAATTTAAAAGTACTTTATATGTTAATATAGACAATAAACTAAATATGTATTGAATTTTACCGAAATCCGTAGAGTAATTTTCGTTTGAAGACGTTACAAACATTAATATATCCAAAGAAGCAAGCAATACTGAACTAACTAATTAATTGTCATTTATTTGTTTCCAGGGTAACAGAACGCAAAGATAAAAACAGGATGCACACAGCGAACCTAGCCATAGTCTTCGGTCCCACACTGCTCTGGGCGCCAGCGGAGCAAGCACACAACATCGCCGTCGACTGCATCCAACAAAACAATGTAGTGGACATCCTCCTCACTGACTTCAAAGAAATCTTCGGAGAAAATGACAGTAAAGGAAAGAAAAAGGCGTGACTGAAAAACGAACTCTAAGGGTAGAGGTTTAAGACCCAGAATTGGTTATTGTCTCAAAGCCACCGTAATCTGAACAGAAAAAAAACAGGAACTAATTTATTGACAGAACTTATTCAGTGTTTCTGGCTAGAATATACAGGATGTATGGAATTATTGTAAATGTGAGTACAGCAGTAACCAATCATTCCAAAGGGTTAGGTCCAGAATAAGCTAGGTGAAGAAGTGCTATACTACATATTGTAGGACGTTCTATTTTGTATATATAGACACACAGAAGGTGATTGGCCAAGAGACGATACTCTTTGGCTTACAACTTATTTAATACTGCGATTAGAACATACTGGCCAAATAGATTAAAAATAAATTGACGCGTTTCGTCTTTTTTATCTAGTCTATGTTTGGCTACTAGTGACTTCTATTACCGCGAATAAAATCAAGAACTGCATTGAAATTGATAAACATAAAAATTGCAATTTTCCCTTTATTTCCAAGTCTTGAAATTAGAGATGTTATCTTTAGTACTCTGGCCAACTTAGTTAAATTAATTAAACTAAATTTAAATCAAAATTGAATATTAAGAGTTGTGATTGTAAAGCAATATAGTACGGAAAGACTGTCCGAGGCTAGATAAAAATATTAATATATTCAAATATTAGATATATAGATAAAAATAATACTATATTTGTATATATTTTAGTCACACTAAACCGCGATCTGGTCTGAAAATTACCTAATTTTGCGATCACAGATTTGAACTGACATTAAGAACGTTCTAGAAAATTAGGGAACTAATAATTCTAGACACTGCTATGTTTAGGTGAATTGTAAATAAGATATGATCAGTAGGCGTGTAGTTTTAAATCTTTATAAACAGCATTATTTTGGGGCCAATTATGTATTTATGTGTCCTAGAGGGATAGAAGCGAGCGATAGCGACATTACAAATATAATTTGAGTTAAAATCTACACAAAATTAAAATAGGGATCTTGAATTGAAAAAAAAAGTAAAATTCTAGTTAGTCCGTCAGTTAGATAATGAAGAAATCTTAGACACGTATTTTTTTGTAGTTTGTGACGTCACGCCGTAGCCAAAATTGTAGCCCATAGTGACGTCACGAGACATTTATATTTACTGTATCTTTGCAATTATTATTTGAGGTTTAACAAAAATATACGTGTTTATTATTTTTTTAGTATCGAAAAGACGGACTTTGAAAAAACTGTCAACAACACTATTTAACAATTTTGTGTGGAAATTGAGTTTCTCCTGAATATGGAGCCAAAGGCAATATTATCAGATTACAATGAATGTCAAGTTATTCGATCGCTTTGTCACTCTTCGTAATAGGCTTAAAGCCAATATAATTTGTGCCTTAAGCTATGTAAATATTCATCATGGATGATTTTCTTTATAATGTGATAATCATTACGTTGTTGTATCCTAGTTTAATTTCGTTGTATTATATTATTAAGTATAAACAATGCTTGCAAACGTGACAGTCTAGTCCTAACCATTTAATGCTGGACTTATTCAGTAAAAGCTTTGCTTTCAAACAAAAGCCTTAAAGACTTATCAAGAAATTCTTACAAATACAGTCTGCGCGTTGAAAATTTTCTTTATTAAAATGCTGTAATTTTCTAGATTTTTCTTTTTACTTGTGTAAATAAAACCAGGATTTTTGTCGAGCTTTTCAATATGAAATCGTTTATTGATCGCAGACGACTAGAAGTTAATACTCAAGTTAGAACACCAATTTAAATGTAAATTTCTAATAAGCTAGTAACCAAAGGTTTTGTATTCGGCTGATAGAATAAAAAAGATAATTATATTGTTGTGTAGTAATTACTATATGTATATGTTACGCCAATAATGCTTGGACATAGTTAATGAAGTTACATGAAATAAAATCAAATTATTTTAAGCATATCTTTTATTTTATTTTTTGACCACCTCTCCTGCCTACCTAAGAATTCATTTACAGACTAGATGCCCAATATAGGTAGGTACATAACATAAACATAACATATCATCACGCCTGTATCCCCGAAGCGATGGGCAGAGGTGTACCAATGTACACCCACAGTTCGCCGATATGTTTAGGTCCCATGTAATAGGGGGCGAGCCTCTTGCCACTAACCGGGCACAAATCCAAACTCCGACCTGCTACTGAGAATTTCATAGAAAACCCCAATAACACCTTGGTCGACTCGGGAATCGAAGGTAGGTACATAACTACAGTTTTTTCTTTCAAAGCAATTTGAATAAACAAATACAGGTATTTTTGTTCGGAATGAAACAGATTGAGTTGTTTTTCAAACGCGGATACAGCAATGCAGCTAATTATTTACAAATAATATTTTACTATCATACAAAAATGTGACCTTTATTTAAAGTTCAAAACCTTCTGTTTACTAAGAGTGAAACAGTTTCAACTCTCAATCATAAATCAGCTATTTTTGTGGTAGTTTTATTTCAGTAGCAATAAACTTTTCAATTCCATTTCAAAGTACCCATTACCTATTGAAACCAAGTTCAAGGTCAATTGAAAATAACTACGTCTACCAACTTTTTCTGTTTATTACGTTCGATTCCTTATGAAATAAAACTACTGAATCGTAAAGGACATATAGCAGGTATAAATAATATCAGGAATTGGTGTGATTATGATTATGTTAGGCCACCCGTACACGAACTGCTCACACGGTTAGTTATCAACATAGAGCCAAGAGCGAAATTAAAGAACATATTTATCGAGTATTTTTTTTTTTACTCTAAATGACAAATATTTTTAAGATGAAGTTACTTGCTTGCAATGCTAATCTAGAATTAAAGAGAAAAACAATTAAAAAATGCTTTCCGTATACATATTTTTGTTCGTGACTGTAGTTACTACGCGGACTGCTTCGAAAAGTCACCAAAACAAAAAGCAAGCGGACGGGTGGGAAAGAAATCAAAATTGATATTTTTTCGAGAGTAAGTTCCCTCCTCACTTTACCCCTTTAACCTTATTTTTTATGTTTACCTACGGTACGATGTTTATATACAATTTATAATCAAAGAACATTCGGACTTTTGAAAAGCCAAGTAACGTTCTATGTGTATCTATAAATAGACGCATTACGTACCAACTACGTTGTTATAATTTGTTCCTTGACTGAATGAGAAATGACCTTTGAATTTACACGGAAAAACAAAGGAATAAATGATTGATGCCATGACCCATGGCAGCTATGACGCTTAGACGTAATGACTCAAAAATGTTATTATACCTATGTCGAATTGTCGATATAGGTATAAGGTATTTTGCTTGGAACTTAACGGCGTAATAACTGCATTTAAACAGTTGCTAAAAGGTTCTTAGGTTCATGCTTAGTATAACATCTTCAGCGCGTCCTGCAAAGCGCGAATTGCTGTATTATTTGTTTTTAAACAAGGATGAGTATCTATTTGTTATGTACATAGAGTAAAAGGTTTTTAACTGTTTACACAAACATATAAAGTAAACAAGGCGAGAAAAAGTACTTAAACCTGAATAAAAAAAAAACAAATCTAAAAGAGACCAATGTTCGTTCCATCTCTTGTATGTGATTGCTTTTATCCGATAGTGTGATAATAGCAGACTAATATTAGGTATTAATTTAATACTTTTTGGCACAAAGATATTAAATGTTGCATTTACTTACTGTTTACCTGCATGAAGTGTTAGGATAAAGTCCATATTTAAATAGTCACCCATCTCAGCGAATCCTATCAAACCTGTGATAGTAATAGCCTGTGAAAGGCTCTCCTGCCAGCATTATGGAGTGCACTATGCACAAAAAAGCCACTTACTCTGAAAGGCATCGTGACGTCACATCCGATGCGTAATAACGTAACGCGGTTACACAGGCTTTTCGAAAGGCTTTAATGTCCTTAAAAGCTTTAAAAAGTTTTTGTCTATACCTTTTTTAGGAAGGAACAGAACAACATTTTTATTTTGTAGATTTTTTATTGTGTTCCTAATTATATGAAATTATATTTAAGAGGTATCTCACGGTTATTTTTTACGAATTAAAAATCTTCCTAGTTTCAAACGTTGAGTCTTTAATTTGACTTGTGGTCAAATTAAAGTCTGCTGGCTGCAGGAGCATATAAGTAGGTACAACTTTCCGCCTGCTCTTTAAGAGATATAATAATATATTTTTGTTTACTACCTGAATAAATAAATGCGAAAAACATAGGTCTGAACCCAAAGTAAGTAAATATTAAGCACTTGTGTTATGGAATTCAGAAACAACGAAGGTACCACAAACACCCAGACAATCTAGAACAACATTATCCCGTCCGGGGATCGAACCCGGGACCTCAGAGGTAGCGACACCTCGAAAACCGGTTCGTACGCCACTCGACCACGGAGGTCGACATTTTTCCTTTTCACCCGTCACCTTTAGACTATAGGACCCTCCTATGGCACGCTTGATTTGATTTTCAGCTTGTCTCTTTCAGCTACTGCCAGTACACCACCACCAATTTGCCTTATCCCAACATCCCATATAATTGCCCAATTATTTTGTCATCATATCCTGTTATCTAGTCTATACAAAACATCACAAAATACCTGTACTCAGTGTAATTGTATTACAGGGAAGGTGAATTTATCAGTAATTCCATAAAAGCTATGCCCACTGAGCTAATGGCTTTCTCTTGTCATACATGGGCACTTATATTAGGTGTGGCTGTGTGACATTGCGACTTCTACAGGTATATTTTTATCTATATTGTACCTTTTGTAGTAGACTAAAATACGGTAACTTACATCAAATTGGTTGCACATCATAATACCACACAGAATAAATAAGTTTAAGTTACGTATGATAATTTTTAATTCCATGTATTTAGATAATGTTTTATTATATTGGGAACATATGATTACGTAAGTATGATGCATTATTATTGAACACAAGTAAGTAATCTGTGAAAACGATGTTAATTAGACGAAACTAGATACTAAGAGAAAAAATAATATTCTTTAATAAGTTTATCGTACGTACATACATATACAAACAAACACACAAACAGCGTACGTACACATACAGAGATACAAAAATATTAAATACATAATTATATATTTTATTTCAGCGTGATATGCTTACCTCAATGAAAACAAGCAATTAATTTCGCAATAAAAAAGTTTATTTCTTCTACTTCGAAGTTAACAAGATATTATGATTATGATGAACGATTGTATTACGTGACTCGTTTATGTAATCCGACGACAATATTGTAGATCTGATGGTAGACATACTGTTATTTTTACAAATATTTTCCTTGTTATTAAAAGGATATAAGATTGACTCGATTGCGTGCCTATTTTAATCATATTATTTAATTTTATATTTGAAGGAAATGTGAATTCTAATCTTTTTTTAAGAATGATTCGTGATTAAAATACTAAAAAAAATTAAGTAGGAAATTGGAGAAAGTCATTTTTGCAGTTGATTTTATATCATTTCTGGTTAATTATCATTCAATATTGAAATTCGTATTGAATGTTTTAATTATTTTTACGTTTCAAAAAAAGAAAAAAAAACAGTATTTATTTTCCGTCATGGGAACATTTTTATTTTTAATCGTTTGGTGTCGGTTATTGTGTTTGAGACACCGTCTTTTACACTGAGCAAGTCTTTTCTGTTATAAAAATATCTTGAGTAACCTCTCAACTTATTTTTCACCTTAAATTTAACTTACCATAGTATACTTTACTTACCTTTTCCAAGAAGCCATGAAGTCCTGAATACAGCGGTGGACAGCAAATCCTCCTTGTCAGATGAAGGAAAGGGAACAATTAAATAGTGGCCTTGTAGTTAAGATTGTCTGATCTGCAGTTTTGTCAGCAGGTAAACATAAATATTTTCAACCCACAAATTATTAAAATTCTAGGCAATTTTTAAACAGGGAAAAGGGAATTAAACATCTATTTTGATTTTAGGTTTCAAAAAGTTAAAAGGGGTACCACTACCCACCGTTTTTACGGAGGTTACGCAATGCTGGGACAATTTTTTCATTTGTTGTATTGGCGATACTTTGACTTGAACCATAAAAATACAAATAAAAGAGTTTACTAATTAGTTCTTTAATATGTAAGCAGCCTCAAAAATGCTACATAACAACAGTAACTTAATACAATATGAATGTAAATAAGTTACACGCGCCAACCTTGTTTGTATTGTAAACCAACTCAGGGCCGATTCAATCCTAGGGGAAACAAAAAAACAACGAATGTAATACCAGAATGTAATTACACAATGAAAAATAGTTACAGAAGACAACAAAACATTTATTGGCTAACAATTCATTTTTTTTCATAATTTTTATGCAGTCTTATTTATTTACTGTTTTCTTACCGGACAGAATAATTTACGTTTTTTTTTTTCTACTGAAACTTGCTTCACGGAATGTTCTACGATTAAAATAACTTTGAAATCATTTTTAATTTCAAATTATATCTTACTTTACAAATTAAACATTATTAGTTAATCCTACCTAATTATCTACAATATTAACAGTTAACATAACAGATAAAATATCATTATTACAACTAATGATAAAATAATGTTAGTAAAAGTGTAATAATGAATCGACATGTGTTAATTCACGTTACTGGAAACACGTGTTTTTTTAATCCGATTTTTAGCACGTGTCAAGTTACATCATTGAATTACACTTGTACATAACTATACAACTTGATTCTTGTATTAAACATTTAGGTACATAAAATGATGAGATAACTTAACTGAAATTACACAAATTGACAATGGATAAGTAAAACATTCTCAAACCTTCTTGTTTCTAATGGTACAGCGTGTAACTAATTAGATTTACGATGTTCTATCAACTGTTAAGGCTTATCTACACGACGACACCCTTCACGCTTATTAAACTTAACAAAAGTCGTACAACTGTTTACTGGATTTAACTTAGCGACTTTTTCGAAATTGATCTGCAGCGACTAAAAGCCGTCGTGTATATAAACCTTAAATAATTCTAATACCGTATTACAACGTTTTTGAATCATATATTGTTCCTACACAGAAAAATAGAGCTTTCAAAAACAAAAAACATTCCAATTGAGTACCTACTTCTTTTTTAAGTCGGTTAAAAATAGTTCTATTTTTCTATTGGAACAATAACGTATTTAACACCTAATAATACGGCTTAATAACATATTAATACATAGCATTCTCCTATCACAGTCCTTTAACTGTTTATATACAACCTGCGCAAAAACATAGCTTAAAAATATACAATATTAAAATTAAACTAACCGTCTAATGTAAAAAAGCTATTTATAGTAATAAAATTACAAAGCTCATGTTCTCATGTATTGTGTACGTTTAGTCTTGGTATGAAGACTGATTTGACTGGAAATTACCGTTATTTAGGTAATGCATACCCATTCAATACCCAGTATTTTTTCGCCTTTTTTTGTAAATTATAGACTATTTATTGACTTTCGCTGGCACAAATTATGCTTGAATTAACCATCGCGTCGCGTTGCATTGATTCAAGTGATTATATATATTATGGTGTTATGTGGCTCTGGAAAAAGTCAATTGAGTTGATTAAGGAAGACCTTTGTCGAGCCGCAATGGAGCAAACGATTTTGAAAGCAATTAAAGTCACACAGCAATGCCTATCTCTGTAAGTAGTTTTCAATCTAACCTTCAAGGTATATCAAAGGTGCCTCTATCATATAATCCGTTTAAGTACGACTTTACTCAATACGCTTTTCTCACAAAATATCGGATAAAGTGAAATGCTTGATATAATGCGACCGGTATAACTTGGCACGTCTAGAAAGAGCTACAAGGTATCGCTATCTCTGTCTCACACCCTACTCATATGTACTTGCATCTCGCTTCAACTATCTTTTGGTTCTTCTAGATGATCCAAGTTTTACTGACCGTCATGTAGAGACAAAGAGGGCTGAAATCCCGTCAGGTGTGTTAAGCTTACGTTATTGGATCTTCTTATAAGATACCGCTATATCTTGCCAGCATTTTTTGAGATTATATGTCCTTTGATATTAATTTTGGATTACATAACTTTAATTCAAAATATAAGTAGTTTCTCGATCAAATTGTTTCTAAAAAGCAAGCTCATTTAATTGATATTATATTGAAAGTCTTTACTTGAAAACTAGTTGATAATTTCGTTAGTGCTTTTGGTAGTTATATGTAGTACCTGCATACATTTATTTATACACACACATATAATCAGACAGAGTACCGAAATTATTAAAATTGCTATGTAGCTAAAAGCAGTGCTCTATGCTTTGTCAGTAAATGGATAGAACAACATATATTATAGAGAGAAACCCTGATTAGAGGGTAAACCTTTCATTACGTACTTTACTCATAAAATAACCTAAAAGTATAGAAAAAACAGTACATTTTATACACATGTTTCAACATAAAATATATGCCCTTCAATTTTATTTGCGGAAACATTCGACGTTGTTTAGGTACGAGTATATTTGTTTACATAAGTCCCAAGTTTTCCAACTCGGTATCTGAATAAACCCTTATAATTTATTGAAAGAGGTATAAACAGACTATTTGCTTTGCTCACGATTTATGAGTCCGTTCCGTATTCTTGTTGCTTAATAAATGGGAAAATAATTCCTGTTGGTACGTTTTATAAGATGTTTTTAATAAAAGGGCTGTTAAGAAGCCTTGGCTTAAAGCGTAAAAGATTTACTTTGGTTTAACTCAGCTGCTTAAAAATAAAAACAAAATTCTCTGAAACGTTAGAAAAAAACTTTGCTTGTAAAATGGTTGATACATGAAATTATTAACTTTTTCGTGTCCATATATCTGCTTAAGACATTGATTATTTTTGATTCACATGTTTTCGTTTTTACAAAAAAGAACAGCTAATGAACTTTGTACCAAAATGGAAATCCAAAATAACTTCTCCAGACGAATTGGTTGAACAAATATTTACTTCAGGAACTGAAGGAAAATAAATATAAAATGAACTATTTGCGATTGAATCTATTAATAACTGCACATCTGTTAGTTATAACAGAAATAACTTGAAGGTAAATAAATAAAATGGGTTAATGATTCCGCCAGTCAACTGCCTCATACCAATGACAAACGTACTCTAATAATTTCTTCTACTACACAACACGTTGTACAAAATTTCATCGGATGTACAAATATATAAAAAAGTGCATAAAATGTTCCAAAAATGTGTCTCAACAATCTTTTGTTCCGCCACTAATTTCTACATATATTAATATCACTAACAACCATTGCAAAACAAACGAATCTAAATTATACAAACGATTATGGAATTTTCTACTACTAAGCTCTATTCGATTGAAGCATCACATATTTAGTTTTAAACTTATTCCGACGATGGTTTTTATTTGAATTGAAACTTATTCGTACCAACTGCAAAGTCAAACTTAACGATCCATGTTCAACTTTTCTTTTAAAATCATGAATATTCTTTATTAATACACAATTAAATCTAATATAAGAACAAACTTTAACTATACTAAAATTAAAACTTACATAAATAAAAACAGCGTCAAAGAACTCATCGTCATCCTTGTCAATGGCGGGGAACGTGCCCAGAAGGCTGGCTGCATTGCCACGTTGAATGGCTATGCCGATTCTCTGTGCAAGGAACAAACCAGCCCTCTGATCACGAGTAGATTCTACCAAACGTTTGGAAAGTTCTTTGAAAAGATTTCGTGCGCTTGGGCCCCATGACCCGAGCGTTCAACTTCACTAAAAATTATATGAATTTAAGCTTGATGTATCTAAATGTCTCAGCATTAGTTGACCCATTAGTCAAGAAACAAACATATTTTTGCAAACATTTTCGTCTGTACTATTAATTATGTATGTGAATAAATGCTGTAATATCTCATACCCTATACAAACCACGTAATTGGTAAAGACATTAGCGCGGTAACGAAGCTATCAGCCCCACGTTCAGTATGTCATTCATATCTGACAATCAAACATACGTTAATTATACGTCCATTAGTCCGTCAAGCTTATTTTTGTATACTCTTTTGTATAGTGATTTATTGGCTTACTAAATTTGCCTATTTCTTGTTGTAGACAAATACTTAAGTATAAAAAAACAAGTTGGTTAAGAAGACAATTTTTTTGTTACATACCGAAATATTTTGCGTGTTCGTGTCCAAATTTCAAGTCAATAAATCGATTGATTTTTGATATCGACAACATAAGAACACTCAATTTAGGTATGAAGAAAGAAGTTAAATTTTTAATTTATTTTTACTTTTACTTACAGATGTCTGGTAAAATTTTGCAGCAATAAAAATCAAATCGTAACCATCGTCGAACATTTTAAAACACATTACTTATTTTATAACATTATGACCGTGGAGTAACATTTGCCTCTTTAACACTTGAAACTAATAAGAATAAACATTTATTTTTACTGTACTGAATCTTAATATAAATGGCTAGAATTGTATGTGTAAAAAAGTGTATTTTGCATATTATAACTGCAATAAGTATTGTCAATTTCAATCAAATGGTGGCTATAATATCCGTGCATCAGTGAAGCTTTAAACTAAAACTACTATGTTAAAAAACTAATGATAAACATCAACTAGTAAATCATAAAACTACTCAAAAACTTGTCCTAATTTACTTAATAACGAGCTTTTTCATCGTTAATAGTTCTAACACTGTTCCCAACTTAATGGCGCCATAAAATACATTAGAGCTGTTCAATTCTCACTGTTGTGTTCACAAAAATGATTTTCATATTGTTTATGCGTCTGAAAAAGTCAAGGCCGAGTGCCCTTGCTCTAGAACACGCAACGTGATAATTCCTTGTCAACTTGTTACTATTTATTAAGACTACCGAGTTTCATTTGGATTTTTCCGATTTATTCGAGATTAGGGTAGATTCGACTTTCTGAAGTATTTTTATGGATAAGACAAGGTTATTCAATCAAGTTGAAGAATATCTTGTGTATTAATTTCGCAAGCTCACGTAAAAGTTTTGGGTCCGGACGAAATGAAAGTTGATTAAAATATGACCACGGCTTCCCAAAAGTTCTTAGTCATAAATTATGTAGATGAAAAAAAGTAGGCTGAAATTAACCAACAACAAAAAATCAACCACACGAAATTAATAATTAATTCACGTTCAAAGCTGGGCCTTGTCAACCTGCTACTTATGTCGACTATATTAATAGTTAAATTAGGTTTGAATAAACAAAACCAACACAATATTTACCGATGTACGGAATCAATACTCAAACACGTCAACGGTAACAAGTCCAAACAAAATATTCAACTGAATTATGTATAGCATAATGAAACCAATGTCACTCCACCGGCCAACTGCGTCCCAAACACGCAATAACAACCATTATTATACGTATACTGCTTCTCCAAGCGGGCTCAACAAAAAACTCAGTCACAACTAATTAGGAACATTTTAATACAAACACAATTCTTACAACTATAACATTTTTTCTCTCCTTACAAAGCACAATCAGTCTGTGGCACCATTTTTTACTAAAAATACACTTAGACGATCTACAGGCGCTATATCTCGTCGGAGTCCGACCTTATAGAATCATAGTTGGACGTTTTGCTTCTCAGCATCCTTAGGAAGGAGCCTACTGCGAAGATCGTCCTCCTGTGCCTGTGAAAGATACCCTGGTACAATGCTTCCCTCAGCGCCTTCCTGTCGTCCGATATAGAAGGCTGAGTGCTTAAAGTTATGTCGGAATGCGCCTGCACTACTACCGCTTTCTGATGCCGTAGGCTTCCATGTTTTTTCTCTAAAGATTTCTGGTTAGGCAGACTCATCGTCGATTCTATTGATGAGTTTTTCGTTTTCCTCAAATTAAGCATTTTTTTCCCCGAAGACTGTGTCTCTGAGGATGACCTAGTTGGAGCCAGCTTAGATCTGTGTAGCGGGTTGTTAGAGCCCTCCGGGTGGACCATTATTTCGACGGACTTTTGGCTAACAGCACTCGACCGTGTTAATGTTCTTTGGGGATGGGATGTCGTAGGCTCCGCTTTAGGCATGCGATCCTCGCTTGGGAGCGGCTGCTCCGTTTCTAAAGCAATCATTTTGGTTGATTACTTTTTGTGTGATTGTTGGAAGTACAATGGCTAATCACATCATCGGCGGGCGCGCCTCATCAATGCTGTCAATAGCGGGCACGGCCAAATGAATGTCGACTTCCTTATTGTTCGACAGGTCTGTCCTCGCGTACCCGTCACAGCAGTTACTGAATGTTATCGTGGGTACTTTTGCATCACTGTCTATTTTCACTGTGTCCAAGTTTTGTGCTAGGCAGTCCACGTTAGTGTCGTTCTGAGGGTCTCGGTCATCGGAGTTTGCGCTCATAATCGGTGCAAGCCATTCCTCCTCGTTTTCTGTGTCTACTCTTTCTACGTCAGGCGAATGCCCGTGGTCCTCGCGGTTTGGAGACAAACGTTCACCGTTTATATGCAAACCAATCAAGTCAGCCAAATTAACGTTGAAGTTCTTATTCCTTCTGCCAGAGGTTGGTTGACAATCTTCTATTGATTGAACTTCTTCGTCAACAATACGGTCTGTGATCTTTTCAACTTCTTTTCTTAATTCTTTGTCGTCCTCGTAGTATTCAGATAAGTTTTGCAGGTTCTCGAACCAGTCATTTTCTAGTATACTAGCGGGAGGTTTTTTCTCTTCTTTCTTCGTTTGTCGATACTGTTCGATGAGGGGCTCGAGGGACTCCTCGTGCTGTCGGAACAGGTAGTGGTAGGTCTGACTTACGGCGTACAGGGAGTAGGCAGACTTCGGCCTCGGCAACACAGACGCTGATCGTTTTTGCGGTGCGACACATCCATGCCACACGTGGCCGCGCACTCGCTCGCACAGTATTGCATTAGAATTAAGAATCCTTTCAAAGTCTGACACTTGTTCGGCTTCGCTGATCTGCAACAACAGTTTGTTCTCCGTCTCTTTCCCGCAGCCGGCGGTGTCACACAGCCTCTTGTTGTCGCCGACCTGTTTAGGAGGATTAAAACGCTTAGTCTTGTTAACATCGGTCCTTCGATTGTATAAGTTCTGAGGAGGTTTGGAGGTTGAAACTCTGGGTTTAGGTTCGTCCGCGTACTTCATAGGTATCGATAACGTTTGGACGGAAACCGCGAACGGAACTTTTTCGATAACTTTGCGATTTTGTTGTTTTACAACTACATTACTTTGTCGGCGTTTGGTATTGGTAGTAGAGGATGGTCGTCGATGTTGGAAGAACTGTTGGTCTGTGAAGTGTGACCGGTTGGGGTCAGCACTGCGTACAGCGCGAGCATACTGGGAGCGTGGTCGTTCCGATAGACAGACACTTTTAGCCCGCAAAGGGATATCGCGAGCTTCCCTCGGGACTCCTGCCAGCTTGGCGAGCGCGGTGTACCGAGTGGGAGGCGCGGGCGAGCGGCGGCCGCGTGCTCACACGAGTGACTGCTTGCAAACCATGCACCGCTTTCTTCGAAAACTCGAGCAAAAAGTAATTTATCGCGGTAGCGTGCCCGACCAATCGATCCGATTGTTCCGAATAACCGTTTAATAAAGATGCGCATAAAATTTGGCGAGTGTACAACATAGGTACGATGCACGATTACTTCTGAACGTTTTTACCGTGGAATCGTGATTCTTTTGCCGTACGATGCTATATTCTGACTGTTTATGTGTTCCCGAGTTGACGTGACTTTTCGATTGCGAATTCTAATGCTTATGGCTTGCGTGATTCACGTATTGGCATGCGTGCGAACTAGATCGCGTGCTACAATGCGTGCATGCATGCAAAATTTATGTCTTCAGAGATGTTGATGCTGATCGACATTGTTTCACTCTGATTGAACTGTTGAATTGAATTTTAAACAGCTTGTCCATATTAGTAAACATTGATTGGAAATACAAATATACTGTTTATAAAGAAAGGTGTGTTAAATGTGACTTTTATTTGTAAAGGGTACCTGACTTGACATCGTTATTGATGTACTTAATAATATTTACATAAACTCGTAAACATTTCCCAAACTAAAAGCGTTTTAAATTGCCATCATATTTAATTTTTAATCTTTAGATAAGTTGTTTGTTATAGAATAGAATAGAATAGAATATTTTTATTTGCATGAAGTATGGTAAAAAATACAGCTGATAGTTTATAAAAATATAGTTTCACATACATCGCCTACTATTTTCGGCATGCAAAATTATAGGTAGGTAGGAACGTTACTTATATGACTACGTTACATAACATTCTTACAACTAGTATAGTTGAACTTTCTTCGCATTAAACAAGATATAACAGTATTTATACTAGTATGATAAAAACAGTTGTAAAACGCACCTCAGACTATTTTGATATTTACAAAACATCTGCCTCTGTATACTATTTATTTGAAATAAGCCAATCATGTTTTAATAGATATAAATAAAATATACATTTTAGTATTAAGAAGTAAAATAAATGACGAAAAATATAAATAAATGATAACCTTTTTATATACCGTATATTACAACAAGATACAAGTAATTTTCATAATGGCGAAAATTACCAACAACGTCAATTTAAAACTTTAAACTTCAGTATAACTCGTGTCACTTAAGTTCAACTACAATTCACGACTGCATAAATTGCTGTAACTAACAAGGCACTAAAGTACTATCACTTTCACAAATGACGGCACTTTAATACATTTGATATGAATTTGACACGAATATAACCTGCTACTAGACAACGGAGTATTGTTAACAGTGCAATATTACTGGTATCGTATAACAAGGCATATTCTTTGTCATTATTGTCTACTACAGGGCAAAGGCCTCCCTTTCCTTCTTCCAATTTTTCCGGTCTTGGGCTACTGTTGTCCATAATATCAAAAACTTATAGCAACATTACTTTCAAAATTAACTTAATTATTATAAGCAAATATATTTATTTTATTATTGCAGGTTTATAAGATTCACTCGTTTAAGCTAGTTCCAAATTAAAATATTTTTCTAATTAATATGTGGATAACGTTGTGATCTACACATTTATACATTACTATCTGTAATATTTATTATTAAGACATAATGTGTATCTGTTTGTTTTCCCGAAATAAATAAATAAATAATATGGAAAAAGAGTCTAGCTCGTCCTGCCATCCCCTTCTGGACCACGAGTTCTTCTGACGCATTATTTATGAATAAACGTAGATTCATTTTCCTTGAATCACATAGTCCCGCGGGAAAAGGGAACCAAACATTACAAGAGAGGTTAAACTGAAATAATCTTCACGCTATTTACACTCATATTATTATAATAAAGATGAAGGTTTGTGTGCTGATTTTTAATATGAGATGGAAAAATATGAGCTAAGTGACGTTGCAGACCTAGGCTATTAGTCAAGGGAGTTAACTAACGTCAATGTTTAATTTCAAGCTTTTATTCTGAAAAACGCCTGAAGATACATAAAGTCTATTCTTTTTTTATTACTATTTGATGAGGCTATTTCTCCATGCGAAGTCAGCTAAGAGGCTGACTAAGAGCACCTGGTACCACATAATAAAAAAAAATACAATATTCGATGACGTAAGTTTGCGAAGGAAAACATCGTGAGGAAACCTGGATTCCAAAATTTGGGATCTGAAATCGCCAATCCGCAGTGAGCAAGCGTGGTGATCAATGCTCATGCCTTCTCTATATGGGAAGAGACCTGAGCCCAGCAGCGGGACGTTTATAGGCTGGATTATTTATTTATTGATTTATAGGTTTGCGTTAAAACTAGACACCCCCTTGAAATAAAGCCTATTGATAGGCAGACCGTATAATACAATATATGTACTATAATTGTAAATGCTATTCTAAATATCTACCAGACCGAATAGAAACTTGTGAAATATGATGTAAACGAACAACAAAACTAATATTAATAATGAAATATTTCACAAAACCGTACATTTACACATTCCATGTAAATTAGGCGAGTTAGTATAACAAAGTAGTTACGAAATTCCTTAATTTTGTTTACAGAAATAAACACGCACTTGTTGCTTGAACTAAATTAACACATTCAATTATATAAGTCAATGAACTAACAAAATCAATATTGTTTTAGCTTTCAATACATTTTCTGTATCGGCAATATGGCCCTCTAATGGGGTGGCGAATTAGGTCAATTGGGGCAGGTAACTTCCGAGAAACTGTATCTTTTCTCTTTTAGTAGCTGTTGCCTGTGACTCCGCCTGGGTTAGTGTCAGTTATCCAGAAGAAGCCTAAAGCTAACTTTAAACTATGTTTCATCAAAGTCGGTTCAGAGTTTTAGGCATAAAAAGTAACAAACAAACGGTTTAATATGCAAGAAATAATGTGTGTTTGTATTCATGCATTTATGTGTCTCTCTGTAACATCGTAGCTCCCAAACAAATGTCCTGATTTTATCACAGCTTTTTTTATTGCAATGCTCAAATAAGAAAGAAAATCCTTAGCAATAGTATATATATAAAGATCAATTCATCCGTTTAAAATATATCTCTGAATAAAAACATGCCTGAAAATTTTATTTTTCTAGAACCTACCACTTATTCAGCAGTTTCGTACAATATGAAACCTGCTATTCTTTAATATAAAGCCTTTATGAAAAGCTCAAAACCCAAGGTTACCGCCCAAGTATACTATGACGCAGGTAAATTAATGAGTGTGTTTAGTCGCTAATGCTTCCTTGACAAGGACGAATAACCTCGAAAATAATATTTAGATATGTGTACCTACTGAATATTCGGAATAAGTAGTTTAATTCCTTAGGTTAATAATTATAATCTACCAAGATTATGATTATTTATCTCGTCAGGGAATGCCTGTAACTACCCATCAGATTGCTACAAAAGACATAACATCTTTTCATGTGTAAGTAAATGTTACAAGCTATAGAATTTCTTAAACAACAGCTAATTATGATAAGTATATACCCAAGGAAAGTTAATACACAAAAGCAGAGAAACAAAAACACATATTCAAAGTAACAACATTGGTAAAACCAAATAAACAATATCATTAGTTTCAGAGCTTCCAGAACAGTCGAAAATAATTGTTGATCACATAAATGATTGCTCAATTAAGATTAGACGGATTTGTGCGTGCCGGCAAATTACGATTGATGAGCAGCGAACGACAATAATTGCTTTCGATCATTTAATGTAGCGCTATGGGCACGCACTGCCTGTTGACAGAGATTATCTAAACAGTAAGTATTGTATATCTCATATTATAGACATGGGAACTAGTGACACGAATTATAAAGATATAGACGTATGTGTATATCTATAATAAAAGAATGAATCGCTGAATATGTTGCTAAGCGCAAGTCTCGAGAGCAGCTGAACCGATTTTGCTAATTCTTTTTTTATAGTATTGTTCCTTGAAATACGAGGATGGTTCTTAAAGGGATAAAAAATATTAAAAAAGTCACGCGGGAGAAACCGCGGGGCACAGCTATTTTCATAATAAAATAACAGTGGAAGTTTAATACTAATAGTTTTGGTAAACAAAAGTATCTAAGACTCATTGTTTTTTAGAGACCATATATGGAAACCGGATACACTGGTTTACATCTAGACTGCAAGCACGAGAGCAGATAAATATTTAGCCAAAAATTTTAACTCCTGCGCTATTTTGTTCGACTTATTTGATCCTGTGTGATATATATTACCAATAATTTGTAGTTACGTGTAATGTGTGTACTGTGTTTAATTCAGTCAGAAATATGAGGTATTTTGTATGGGCCCTGTCCCCAGTAGTCCCCACCCTCCAACACTACATGTGCCAGTATTTTCCATTTATTTTCATTCATGGACCTAAAAGTCGACAAAAATCCTATTTCAATAGATTTCCTGGAACACCAAATAAAGGAACACAGGAATAGTTCAAAACAAAGGAGTTTACCATTAATCTGCGTCGAATAATGAATCATTTTACTACGCAGTTGAGATATAAAAAGCCGTGTTTACTACTGCTCCAATGTTTTGCCGTCTTAATCTCTTGCAGATGTTATTGAATCGTTCGACCTCTGTATGGATATATTTTTATTTATGTTATTCAAGGTTATGGACTGGCAGGAAGTATTGAGATTTTTTCAGCGGTATAAATATGTAGCTAAGAACGTAGTGCTGCCTCACTTAGTAAATTGTTTTTTTTTTATTTCTTAGCTGAATATTTTTGTTGTAGTATGAAAGTACTTTTTTAACGGATAAAATTACCTTAGTACAAGACTAAGCATAGTAAATCTTTAGCGTATTTTTATTAATTTATAAATAACAATCCTTACTTTTATTATAAATGTGAAAGTTTGTGAATGTTGAAGTGTGGATGTTTGTTACTCTTTCACGCAAAAACTACTCAATGTATTTTAATGAAACTTTACAATAATGTAGCTTATGCATCGGAATAGCACATAGGCTATAATTTATAAAGATAGTGTATGAATTGTCATTCACGCGGGTGAAACCGCGTGGCACAGCTAGTGACATTATAATTTTAGGACATAACTAACAGCCCAAGCCTGTAATATAGAAAAACCATTTAATTCATTAGCAGGTCAAAGTTATTTGATTTTAAGTAATTTAGTGGGTAAGGAAAATTACAAAATTAATTAAGTTTTTAATATCGTAATGTGTTTGGTGTGTCAGATTGTTTGCTTATCAGCTATCGTTAACCTAAATGATTTGACCTGCCACAGGTCATTGTCTTACTTTAAAACTTTTAAAGATTGGTAAAAATATTAATGTTTATTTACAGTTTTTCAATAAACTCATGTAGGTACCTACAAATAAAAAATAAATTAAACAGGTCTAAATTTAAAAATAATGTAAAACTGTATCTTTTAAACTTTTACTATGATTTTTTGTGTGTTTATCATTTGGTACACCTCTGCCTAACCCTTCGGGGATACAGGCGTAATGATATGTTACGTTATGTTTTATCAACCAAAAACTTGTTATTCTTGTTCTTTTTATTCAGTTTTTTTGTAATATTTATTTTTTCTATACTCCGCGCCACCGAAGTCGCGGGCCACCACTAGTAAAGTAGTAATTAAAATTGATTAGTTTAAACCTATTAAGGTCATTCTCATCAAGAAATTGAAGTCTTCATGAATTTGTCAGTCTCAAAATCAAGTAGATTATATGAAAATCTTCTGATGACATCGTCTGTAAATAACATTAAATATATTTTCAGTACATTTTTCAGATAAATGGAGACATACACAGGAAGCTGCAAAAATCTTGTTTATTTCCGATATAAATACAGTTCAAGGAGCAAAAAATACGCAAATGTACGTACTTACATTACAGAAGTAGGAGAGGGAAATAGAATGATAAATTGTATGGCTCACACAAGATGTATGTCCTTGGAAACATTGATGAAAAACATACGTAGGTGTTCTTGTGTATGTTACTTTATGCCAATTGATAAACTGTTTCTTTTATGATTGGTATATACTCGTACGTAGATGAGATGTATTTTCGGCTGGCAATATAAAGGCAATTAGGGTGATAGCAACAAAGAATTTTGTAAGTAAGAAAGTAAAAAGAAAGTAAGTCTTTAAAGTAAGTATATACTGTACGCGTACAGTACCTACTCATAAAGTTTAGAGAATTTAAAACAGGTTTTTTTAACTATGTTCTGATAGACAGACCTATGTACTAATTACTATTATAAGCGACTGTCTACAAAGTATATTAAATTGTATGCAACCAGTAACAAATTAACTGTCTTGCCCGAAGACACCCAATGGAAATTTTCCTCCACCCAATTTTCATATACCTTACATGTAAAAAGCTTAGGTACTATTAAATAACCAGTGTTGAATAATACTGTTATAAAACAATAAATGAGTTTTGCACAATACAACTTGACCTTATCTGACTTCCTCATTTCCCCTATTTTGATTCCTTGTAAAACACAACCGATACCGAGGTTAATTTATACTTTACATCTAAAAATATTTTCATGTCTGAACCCCACATCTAGCCAGACACGATTGATAATAAAACTCTTTTAGACGGTATCTGCGCGTCAATCCCGCGATATTTTATGATGGCTTCTCGTATTTTTATATTTCAATGTCATTACCCACTCGAATGCATTTTCGTTTATGACAGACTCGATATAAATGTACATAGACTGAGCTTGCGTTAGAAAAATTAATTGTATCATCGATCAAAAGGTTTCGTGTAATATTATATTAAGTTGTTCCTGTAAAACGGAACTCCTAGAAATAATAATGATGTTACTCAATTTTATATTCAGGTTACGTGCATATAATTATATGTATCATGTTCCTTTTAATTTTGACGTCACTAAAATTGATATATTTTCTAAATGAAGAGAGGAATTAGAAAAATTTTGCAGTCATAGTCCTTTGTATATGGAATACTTAATTCCCTGCAAAACATAAACATTTGATTATTTGACTCCTAATTACAGTTTCTACATCGAACGTTTATATCCATAACGGAAAATCATATATAAACCGTAAATTAATTAATAACCTACATCTATTACGGTTAATAGTATCGTATTACATAATAAAATGTACCGGTGTGAGGCTAAAGGCATATAATTAAGATTAACACCGCTAAGGGATCAGGCAGCCTTAGGAATTGCAAGGCCAATTCAAGTTCAAGGGCAGTGTTCAGTTTTATTAAATATACCCCGATTTCTGAAAGAATTACCGCATATGACACAAAAATGAAGTTTAAGACTTTTGAAATATGTTTTTGGCTCTGTTTTACACTTTAAAGTGACAACATGAGACTGAACAGCTGTTTGTAATTACTAATTGCTTGACTATGGTTTTAATTGGTAATATTACTAATCATTTTACCTATAGGAAACGATTTTTATATGTAATACTTTCAATAGCTTATCGCGGCAAAGAGCAACATAATTCTGTCCTTTCTGGGAGTTCAAGCCACACTATTAAAAAATAAGGTACGTGGTGAATAATACAGACAAACACACAGACAGACTTTCGCATTTATAACATTAGTACCTTATTTATTTAAATCTTTATATTATTTATATCTTGATATCGGTGTATAGTACATTTTATCAACCAAAATATTTGTTTTTCCAACTACCAAAGATTTTTGAATTTTGGCTTCAATATTGATTTTCCTTTACTCGTATTTAACGCATTGGCACGGACGTACCTATCATTAAAATATCATATTTCACTTTATAATAACGTATGCAACCAAAATGTTCGGCAAAAGAGGCTCCAATTTATTCTGCGCTTCATTTGAATCATAATATCACATTTTCAGTGTTCAGTTAAAATATTAATTTAAGTTTTTAAAGCCAATTAAGGAAGCAGGTTTAATTAAATTTTAACGAGATACTATGTGAAATAAATCGAATTATGAGTCAAATGTTTTCCGATAATAATGTTCAAGTTTTTTTAACAGTACTTACGAGTATTTTATCTAAGTAGTTTTAACTAATATGCAAATAGGTAAAAGTACAGTAGGCAGGTAAATTGATAAATGAATAGTCATTTGTTATTCTTCGACTGACGATCACTTTCAATTTGGGATTGACCCTTCAATTCCATATTGTACCTTCCATCCAAATACCTAAATAATTCAGTTCGTAAAAGTCAAGCTGTACCTCCAATAAAACGTAAAGGTGACGGTACGCGAGTAATGTAACGTTACAGATTGAACATTACATCAGTGAAGGAGGAGAACCGAGCATTACAATGCGCACCTTGTAATGATGATGTTGTTGAAAGGGCTAGTCGACAAAAACAAATTAAATATACCCAAACAAAGAATACAACTATACTCGAGAAACGTTTTTTGCATGGCAATACATATTTATAATAAATTACCAACCTGTTTTAAAGAAATGAACATAAGGAATTTTAAAAATAATTTATTTAAGTTCCTTTTATCTAAATGCTATTATTCGATAAGTGATTTTTTAAACGAGAAACCTGATTGGATATTTTAAATGTAAGTGTTATTGTGCTTTTATTTTATAGTAATTGTTTTGCAATTTGTTGTTATGTGAAATAGTTTTAGTATCGTAATTATTTGTACCTTCTCAAATATTTGTGCGTCGGAAACGGCAGAATATTATGGAGCAAAGAATTTGTATATAATATCTTAATTGTACCATATTCTAACAAATAAATATATCTTATATCTTACAATGTGTAATATCTTGATACAACTTGTAACATCAATTCATTGCTATGAAAATTAAATGCTCAAAGTCGAATGAATAATGTTACAATACACGTGAATGCTCCCGGTGAGGGAGCACCTTAAGACTTCGTAACATTACGTCATATAGTCCTACTTAAGGCGTATATCATTGATGAGGCTTCACTAAAAATAGTCGGAACACGCGATTGATACTAATTAACTATTTCGATGTATCTATTTTTGGAATAATAATAGGTGAGAAGTGAATTTTGTGGTAAATGGGCGTGTTATTTTTCTATAAGAAATATTGCCTAAAGCCCGACATAGGTAATCCTACCGTAAAATTGTTTTAGGCTAAATTCATAATTAAATATCTGGATGTGTAACCAAAATTATATTTCAATTAATCAATCGGAAACCGCGAAAGCGTCATAATTCAATTATAGATAGCAATTTGTGAATTAATTGAGCACATTTTGATGATTTTGGAGGATCACTTAATCACTATTATAATTTGCATAAATCAAGGTAATTAAATACTGAATAACGAAAGTAGAAAAAAGATGTTTAGTTAAAACGACTAATTAACTAACCTAGAAGAACTAGCCTAGTTAGTCTTGCCATTGATTTACAACTACAATTCGCTTATCGCATACCATCTTTAAATACGCGGTCCATTAAATCGCGCCAGTAACTGGCGCACTGGACTGGCTTCCTTGGCCTCGAAACAACGGACGTAATAAAATGCTAACGCGAGTGGTCTTGAAAACCTAAATAATCCTACTAACATAAATTCGAAAGTTATACTGTATTTGTTACTTCATTACATCTAAATTGGTGCACCGAAAGTGGTGAAAATTTGTGAAGCTTGTACCACAAAATTTTGGAATGGAACAGTACCTACCTGTATCTATTTATTACTAGTTGTACCCGCGGCTTCACCCGCTTTAAACACCGTTTCCGATTTTTTTTCTTTGCGTTTCTAGTTATTCTGATATTAAAAAGTATATCTGATATTATAAGTGATATTAATAGTAAAATTTGACCGTACATTTAATATAGAAAAGTACATTAATATGACGATATACGTACCTACGAAAGTGAAAAACCAGTTCTTGGAAAAATTAATACCGAAAATACTTGCATCCTAAAAGTCGGTCAGAAAATACCAACAAACATTTTAAATAAAATTCTCTAGCCTACAGTGCAGTTCGTTTGACACAACAACCACGGCAATTTGCACTAAGTGACATAATTCCAGCCCGAGACGCAAGGAGTTTTTATAGGAGATACGAGCATTTTATAAATGAATCTTTTTAACCTATTTAATCTAGTAGATGCGAGCTTTATTAGATTTATCTTTAAATAAACTCCTAAGAGTAGAGAAAAGGGTTTACATTTTTTTTTTTTTTTTTTTTCTTAGCCTATACTGTCCCACTGCTGGGCAAAGTCCTCCCCCAAATCCTTCCACTGGTCCTTGTCTCGCGCCACCTCGTACCAGTTCTTAATGTAAATGTCCAGGTCATCTCGCCACCTTCTCTTGGGACGTCCTCGGCGGCGCTGTCATTACATTTAAGTTCGATAAAACGTAGAATAATTTTTTGTAATGGATTTAATTCTCAATTCTTTATTATAGCATTCCATACGAACATTCATAATTTAAAATTAATTGTGAATGTTCGTTATGTTCGTGTGTTTGTTACTGCTTAACGCAAAAATTACTTAACGAAATGAGACGCAATTTGACATACAGGTAGTTTACAGTCCAGATTAATATATATGATAGTTTTTATACTTGTTCTGTGTTTCTTTTGACGGATTCAGGGGCATTATTTAGCCATATGATATTTTAAGTTTCCAGATTTCTCACCTCAACTTCATCTATTACATATTACTTTATAGCAACTATCTACAATCTACCATCATACCTTACAAGAGAACCCTGCAAACTCTATTATTTATTCAATTTGCCGATCGCAAGTCTACGCCATTCGCGTCAATGACCTAGCAACTGCTAGCTTTATATAGGTATCTCTCTATACATTCCATTAACCCTGTCTTATAAGGTACATTTCACACCTACATTCTGTCTCATACTGGAACAATTACTTACGTTCCTAAGGGGAATAAATTAAAATCAAATTCTGCCAAAGTGTCTGCTGAATAGTGCTGAATTAATTCTCTAAAACATGGCACGAGAATCGGAATAAGTGCTAACTAAAAATTATATTCAGTGTAGGTAACTACTAATTTACTTAAAATCTGACACTAACTAAATATAATTAATTAACTTAATTACTCTATTTTACATAGCAAAAGGAATAGGAAAGCTTTCCAAACATTAATTAGTTGGCTCTAGTTACTTCAAAGTTGATTTACTTTGGAACGAATCTAAGTCTGTCAATACAAGTAATGGAAGTCTATTTTCGGCAAAAGAGACCTTAAAATACAAGTAAAACAACGTGACATTTTTACAATACCTGCGTATTTTAAGAGCACTTATAAAAATGAAACACTGAGTCAAAGAAATTACACCTTTTATGAATATTTTAGACGTATACCTTTGTTTCAAAGAAAGGCCTTTATTAACATGTCAAATGGACACAATGAAATATCCATTAAGTTTCGGCATTCAGAGATTTGTTTGTTCTTTACGTGGCAGTCAAAAGAATACCATAAAATCAAAAATACGAAGTATGTAGGTATGTAGATTGTTACCCAGAGTACGAACAATTCGTATGGTAAATTTTATCAAAATCCGTTGTATAGTTTTCACGATTGATTTGATGCGGTTACAAACATTTGACTTATGACGTAATCACACATTTACTTCAGAGTGTCTTACAATTCTGTTGTATCTACTAACTAATGACAAAATACTGAAACTTCAATCATCAAATCAGCTTAAATCTCATTCTGTCTCTTTCACTTAAAGGAGTAACATAGCGACAGACAGACATTCAAAGTTAAGTACTTCAGTATTCGAGAGTAATTTAACTAGATTATGTATCTAAGTGCTCGTCAATTCATTTATAATTCAAGACAATGTATAAAGTCACTTGAGACTTGAGACACGTGCTTTAAAATTCAACATACACATAGTGTTTACATGTGCCGCCTTCATCTCCCTATCTCGGTCTTATCTTTGAATATTACATTGTTTTGTTAAATATTTATCTCTTTTTTATTAGCAGACCACAATACCTTTGTTTGTATTCTGTAGGTATGTAAACAATAATATATGAGCTGAATGTTTTATGTGTTTCAAATTGTCTGTCAAGTTGAATTCAACGTTGATTTGGACAGACTGGCTTAAACAGAAAAGGTTCTTAGTTTTTCTGTAAAGTAAATTTTTCTATGTGGTACTTGACATTTATATGAAAAAAAAAATAAACATCTTTCAGCAATTTCCTATTTAAATTCAATACCTTTCTTTGCACCTGAATTCCATAACACAAGTGCTTTAGCAACTTAATTTGGGTTCAGAACAATGTATGTTGTCCGCATTTATTTATTAATTTCGAATACCGTATTTATATACAATGTGGCACAATAATGTGTTTGAGCGTTGTGCTTTATACAATACTGTATTCTGTACAGTAGGCACCTACTGAACCAACACTAATTTAATAAAGATGTAATATTAATTAATCTGCAAGTATAAACACAAAAAGTCATAACATTCCCTTTGAATACGGATACTCGTAACAACTTTTAATATTATTCATAGAAAGTCAGAGAGTCTGTTAATTAATTCCGATATTATATTCTTTAGAAGGACGTATTAGTCTCTTTAAATGTATGTATTTTGTTTAATTATGTTGAACTCATGGTAAAATAATTTAAACATATAGCTACGTATTTACAGAACTGTTTTTAAAAATATTTTTGATTATTTATTGTTATTTAATTGAAAATTTATTGATCTCATTATATGACGATAATATTTGATCCTTTCACTAATAACCCGTCAAGGAACTATGAAAATTGGTGAAAATGCATTGCTAGGAAAATAATGAAAATAAATATGTCTATCGTTTATTTGCTTTGGAAAAGCAAATAAACGATAATTAATTGTCTTTCATTTCCATAGTTCACAAAGATTCTCTACTAGAAACTATGAATAACTTAATCTATTTTGCCATGAATTTAATCAATAGGTTATATGTTTATGACCTGAATATTACCCTCAAAGACTTCAAACCTTCTCAATCCAATTACACACTAAGTAAACTGATATCCTTGTGTTTGTAGCGCTGTTTACCGAAGGTATCCTAGCTTGTTGATCAAAGATATCTATTTCACTTCCTAGCAGGGCTTCGATACAATAATAACAACATAATAAGATTATAATATCATTTAATAAAGAACGGAAAACAAGTAAAATTGGTCGACATACGTCGACCATGGTTGGCTCTTGGTTTTTTTTCTTGGTAGAGATCTTTGCAGTTAGCCTGAGCACAGGCCTCGATTGCTTCACCGGACTTGTGGCGAGGATCTTAAGGCCACCAGCCAAAGCAAAGTCAGCAACGTCCACTAAGGGCACCCCCTGCGGGGTTCGGACCTCGATTTAGTGCGTTGCTAACAATCTTAATAAAGCAATGATGGCTCATTTTCACAAGTGTTTAAAGCCCGTATTCGGGGTGCGGGTATTTCCTATAAAGCATGACACCAGGACCGCATGCGGTTAACGTTCTTAACGGTCGTTAGGGCTCGTATTTGGAGTTCGGGAGATTTTATTAAAGCTTCTACCGATGATTTTCATTGGTTGTCATTTGTTGCAAAGTTATTGATTGTTAGAACCACAGTAATATAGAATAACGACTTAAGCAGGACACATGCTGGATCATGACTTGCGCAAAGGCACTAGTCGTTAAGTATTTAAAATTCTGAAAGACAGTCTTACTATGGGATACTATGTTACCCAGTAAAATGGGTTGTGGAGGTCAGGTAGACAGTCGCTCCATGTGGAATACGGTATACAGCTGAATCCGGTAAGACAGGTAGCCGACCCCAACATAGTTTGAGAATTATTCAACAAGCAGTAATATTAACTAGATTATCATTTAACAACGATAATCGTGGTTAAACTTAACTTGGAAGTTTAGTTGCTATATATTGTAGGTTTATTGCTCTTTAATAGCCTTATTATAGGTAGATTATGGTAATTGCATGTCTAGTAGTAGAATAGCATTCGTTTTGCATGTTATATTAGCTTGTCATTCAATAATGCGAAAAGCGATGAAATGCTTGAGTCTATTATTGTACAACTACATATTTAGCTCTATATTTATAGATAATTGTTATTCGATTTAACTATTAATGTTGCTTTTTACTAAACTGGTACAAAAGAAACATAGGAAATAGTGCTTTTTAATAAAGATATCGTTAAAAGACAAAATTATGGATAATATTGTAGATATGTGTTGTCTAAATTGACAATTATTGAACAAAATTAGACAAATAAAAAAAAAACTTCTTAACCTAAATAAGATAAGATAAGATATATTTATTTGTTAGAATATGGTACAATTAAGATATTACATAAAAACATTTTGCTCCATAATATTCTGCCGTTTCCGACGCACAAATATTTGAGAAGGTACAAATAATGACTATACTAAAACTTACACATAACAACAAATTGCAAAACAATGACTATAAAATAAAAGCACAATAACACTTACATTTAAAATTTCCAATCAGGCTTCTCGTTTAAAAAATCACTGATCGAATAATAGCATTTAGATAAAAGGAACTTAAATAAATTATTTTTAAAATTTCTTATGTTCATTTCTTTAAAACAAGCTGGTAATTTATTATAAATATGTATTGCCATGCAAAAAACGTTTCTCGAGTATAGTTGTATTCTTTGTTTGGGTATATTTAATTTGTGTTTTTGTCGACTAGCCCTTTCAACAACATCATTATGTTTTTCGAACAACATGCTGTTTTTATGCACGAAAACCGAAATTTCAAATATGTACATTGACGGGAGTGGCAAAATGTGATGTTTTTGGAAATATGGAATACAACTATCTAGCTGGTGCAGTCCACATAGAGATCTTATGCATTTCTTCTGCCCTCTAAACACTCTAATGGAGTCGACAGAGTTACCCCATATTATTAAGCCGTATCGTATTACTGAGGATACATATCCGTGGTAGGCAGATAATGCTGCCTGCATATTGGCTACACGTCTTAAGCGATACAGGACATAAACAAATTTCTCTAGTTTAATGCATAGGTTATCAATATGTGCCTTCCAATTACAATATTTATCTATGGTTATGCCCAAAAACCTGGTGTTTTCGACTTCACTGACAACATTATCTTTATATTCAATTTTTAGTGCTTCCTGTCTAGTATTGTATGTCTGAAATCTAATCATTTTTGTCTTACTTATATTAATTTGTAGATTGTTATGCCTTAACCAGTCTATAATTCTAACCAAAGTTCTATTTATTTCTTTTTCATATTCTATATTATTTGTATTATTTTGAATATTAATGGTAATGTCATCTGCGTACAACACACACTTATGTGTGGTTATATTTGGTAGATCATTAATATATATTATAAACAGTAAAGGTCCCAATATGCTCCCCTGTGGAACGCCATAATTATTTGGCTTATATTGAGATCTGACGACTGCTTTACGATTTTTAAAGTAACTTGATACCTCAACACACTGCGTTCGACCACCAAGATAATCTTCTATTAATTTCAACGCATTTCCCCTTATTCCATATCTATTTAATTTAAGCAATAATAACTTGTGATCTACGAAGTCAAATGCCTTAGACATATCAATAAAAATAGATGTTATTGGTATTCTTTTGTTCAGACAAGTTGTAACAAGATTTATTAAATTAAAGCAAGCTAGTGTAGTCGATTTATTTTTTGTAAACCCAAACTGTTCCGATTTTAAAATTTGATATTTAGTAAAGAAATTATAAATTCTAACGTGAATAGCCTTTTCAAAAACTTTTGACAATATCGGTATTAGTGTAATGGGACGATAGTTGTTAAAATCAGTCTTGTCACCCTTTTTAAATAGTGGTTTAACAATGGAAAGTTTAAGACGATCTGGAAACACACCATGATACAACGATAAATTTATAATATGAGCTAGAGGTTCTGATATACTTGTAGAGCATAGTTTTAAGATTTTTGTATTGATATCATCATATCCAGTAGAATTTGTGTTTTTTAAGGAAGCAATAATTTTTAGTATATCATCTTTATGTACTGGGGTCAAGTATATTGAGTTGGGATAATGTTTTAAACTAGATTCATAATGATTGTAAGTAGTTAATTCACTTAAAGGATTACTGTTATTACTTATATTTATAAAGAATTTATTGAATTCGTTTGCTATTGTGTTAGGTTCAGAGTAGATTTTGCCGTCACTTATTATTGTATTTATGTCGTTTTTATGTGAGACATCGTTATTAATATTTTTAATAATTTGCCAAGAGGCCTTACTTATATGAAACAGATATCGGCAATTGCTAACTAACAAGTCATAAACATGATGAATGAAAAGAGGTATGTGCCCAGCAATAAGAAACGAATACAGGCCGTACCTACATTTATAAAGTCTTCGCTATACCATGTAAATGGTTATATAACAGTCGGTTTAATCTACTACAAACCGCTATCCATTCAGCAATGTATAAAAAAAGAAAAGTTTCTTTCCTTTTAAGCCTTAACCGACACAAAAAGAAAAAAGGTATGCACCAGAACTAGACAGCGCAAGTCATACAAAATCAAGGAACTGGGTCATTATTGACTCCCCTTCGTAGCCAAGTCAACCTGTAGAAGTGTAGCACTGTAGCAGTTCGTAGCGCTCGTAGCAAATACGAACAATGCTTTTATTAATTGGTTCATACAGTTTATGATAATTGTTTTTAATTTATTTGTTAATTGACTGCTTGGCAGTTGGAGGTTATATCTAAGACAAGTAAATTAGACGATTTATGGAACGATTATCCTCGAAATGCGTTGTTGATATTACTGAGTCGTAGTCGTATTCAAGATTACTAACTTCTTTTCGTAAATTCGTTTTTATTTAGGACACGTCTATACATCTTCATATTTAACGTAAAATATTCTTCTTCTATCAGTTTTATTTGCAATTAATTGCAAAGAAAATACAAAAGACAGTTTTAATAAATTCAAATTTAAATATCAATTTATGTAAAACACCTCAGTTTATTGACCTGTAATTTATGTAGATAGTTTTGAGATTTATTGTAATAAAGAAACGTAATAGAACTAGCTAATTAATTTATAATTTAAAAAATTACGTTATCTGCAAATAGTTAAATAATTATCATTATCAATTACTAGAATAACCTACGTCAATAACTAGAGCGTTATAAATAACATTGATACAGTAAAGTTAACTCAATAACTCGATAAATGACTAAACTACTATAAATCACCGTTATCAAAACTATAAACGTAACCAAACGGTCAATGATTTAACCATTAGTTACTATGACAGTTAAGATAACAATTTCTTTAAAATGACGTATTTTTTTAACCGACTTCAAAAAAGGAGGATGTTCTCAATTCGATTGTATTTTTTATGTTTGTTACCACAAAATTTTTGTCTAGGTGAAGCGTTTTGATGTTTTTTTTTTTCCGTTGGTGCTTCCTTTTTGGGTCTTTTTATTTTGGTCCAGTTTTGACAATGGGATCCATAAGAAATAATATAAGATATATTTTGATGTCGTTTTTTTTTTTAGAATTATTACTTTTTAAAGTATGTATCCAAGTTGTCTATAACAAGGGCATTAAAAAAAGTGTGTATGGAGTTTCTTGACGGTTCTTCTCCATTGGAATGACATTTTGGAACCTGCAACTAGAGTCAGTAAAATAACGTTTTAAAAGAGCTTAAAATGGCCTACTTTATATAAAAATATTTTTATTTTGATCTTTTTGAGGGAAAGGGCTATGTTTCATTTAAAATTAAGAAAGAAGAAAAGTGCATAAAAGAGTAAACGCAGTTTTACTATACTTAAATATATTTTACTATAACACCTACTTAAATAATTATGATTTGCGGTTCATCTCATTAAATACAGATCAAATAATATGTTTACATGTTTATATTGAGGTATTTAAAATAAACTGGAACAGTTTGTTATTGTGAGAGTCGCAGTTTGTTATTGTACGAAAGACGTCAAACATATTAATCGTGCATCGTACTGAAAAACAAAAAATAAAAACAACGACGTAATTACATTTCGCTCATCTCGTATTTCTAGTCTAAATTAACAGTTCGTTAACTGTTATCATATTACTCTTAAATAACTGTACCGATCGTCATAAATCAATCAGAATCGGCTCAAGTTAATGTATGCTTTATAACGCACCGAAGATTGATGTTACACCTATGATGAAGCCAAAAAACTCGCGAAAATCCGTAAAGAACCGTACCAGGCACCGTCACAATCGATACGAAAACACAATCGTAAACAATACGCGAAACCTCCAAAACCTCTTTAGAACTCACAAATAATACTAACAAATTAAAAACACCGAAAAAAACGAAGAAAACATCTCAAACACACACAATTCAAATCCACCGAGTAATCAATATTGCTGACCTACTTAACTTACCAAAGTTATGCGTTATACAACACTTCCAGAAGGCACTGTGTTTCAAATAAAATACATTAAATCACTGCCACATGTTTATTTTATTTAAATTTTACACTAGAATGTGGATCGATAAGTCTAGCATTCTGTTTAAGCCACCCGACTGTGATCAGAGCGTGTCCATTCAATACTGGGAGAGAGGCATGCGTAGAGGGACGATCGCCGCGGCACCGAGCGCGGGAAAAATGACGTTTTGTTTTTTTTTTAAGATGAAGACTAGATACGTTCGCGTTCAGCCGAGATGGCATAATGTTAATACAATGTTGTTTATAGATAAGGCATGTTAGTTTTACAATAACGTACAGCATGTAGTTATTAAATAATTAAGTAGTGTAACTATGTAATAGTTTAATTTATCAACACAATTAAATTCTTTAATAGTTTAGGATAGTTTTGTAACAGTCATAAATACTGAAAATTCCCACCTAGATAACATTAAGCTTGTCTTGTCTGCTTTAGATCCTACTATAAGTATTATTAGTAATTACTATTAATTACAGCAAAAATCATATCCAGAACATGCACTAAGTAACACGTAGCATTTTTTTAATATTATCTAATTCTAATATTATAAGTAATTCTATTTACAATTGACAATTCACTTTTTAAAAAATGATTATTTCCTAAAATATCTTCTGAACATTGAAACCTATATTATTTCTTTTCGAACATAATATTAAGCATACCACGAATAATTTCGTTATTAGACATAATATGTACGATAACGTAATATAGTTTAATTTTGTGTGATCTATTTATAATCATTTACTTCATAACATCTGACATGGCGGACATGTTCCGGCGTTTCCGGATTCCGGAACAGTATGGCCATATTCCCGACATTACTTCGCAATACATACTGGCCATAAATAAAATCGTTAGCAAATAAAAATAGAACATTCTATTTTTAAAACGCCATTAGCAAGCCTTTGTTAGTCGTATTTTATGCCAGTAGCGATTAAAAAATTTGCATTCGAATTATTTAATTTTAAATCGCAATTTCTTGTTCCAAGTACAAAATGCTCCTGATACTTTTATTTATATCATAAAATAAAAAAGTTGACTGTTACAAGAAATTTTGAAATTTTGTTATAAAATTTATTGCTTAGCCGTTTTAAAACGAAAAGCCTAGTTTAGATAATGCTTCGTATTAAAGTGAAATATATTAAGGAAATGAAAATTCTTGGCATCGTAGGTCAGGACGTCTGGCGTCGTGGCACCGACCAGTGAAAATAAACACCATTAGGCTTGCTACACTACTGACAGATCACTTTAAAATGTTACATGATCATTATTTAACAGTGTAATATGAAATACTGTTTTTTACAAGCCCTTCTTCAAGCGTGGATGACGTACATCGCGGCAAAAAGTAGCTTATGTAATTCCTTGAGATATCTGATTTACTTTCTAAGTTTTATCAAAATCTGTTTGGTGATTTAGTCTTGAAAATGTAACAGACAGAAAGTTTGTAAGAGTTACTCTCGCTTAAATTAATATCTTATTAACTAAGGAAGATTTTTTATATCGTAAAATACATAATAAACGCTCTATATTTTCTCTAGTATCCTTCAATTTTCATAGTATATTTTTTAATTTTTCAATACTACGATGAATAAAGTATGTGGGTTCATTGTTGAGTTCGTATCAAATATCTGCCTTTTGCAACCAGCCTAACACGTCATGGGAAATGTACAGGGGGTTATTATACCGAGCAGGGTTGGCCCCACGGTCGACAACCCTTGAAATGGGGTCAGTAGAAACCCCGGTCTCACTCATCATATTAAATATTCAGCCTATCCTTATGTTATGTAACTCTTTTAAATGTCCAATGTACGTTTTAGAAACATTTTCAATTGTTTCGGCAGCCATTTTGGTTTATACTAAGTCACGTAACTTTTGTTACACTATAAATAAGTGGCCTAGTTATTTTTAGTTCAGCTGTTTTTTGAAAAGTTTTCTTTGACTTTGTATTGCGGAAATAATTTTGTTTAGTTGCATAACGTTAGGGTTTCATACCCGAAGGCTACCAACGAAACCCTTTGAATAAGGCTTCTCTGTCCGACTGAACGACTGTTTATCCGTCAGTCTGTCAGCAGTATCTAGTGAACCATAATATAATAATACGAGTTGTACCCCATGGCTCCACTTGCGTTAGTGTCAGTTATCCTAGCAACAAATAGCCTTTATGCTTTCATAGGACCCAATCATTCAAGATTATCCCATATCAGATTGCATCGAAATCGGTTTAGTAAAATGGTAGCAAAAAACGTACAGACAAAGTTTTTATACTTGTATGTAGTATATTACTATGAAATTTAATTAAATTTAGCATCATACGATTGCCTTAACTACAGCTTCATTTCTAACAGTTACTACGTAAGAACATTTTATGATCTTCCTTACAAAGTAAATAAGGCAATACAGATGCACTTTACAACGTCAAACAAAGCAGTTTACAACACGGTAACAATGATAAATCTTCGCGACACTAAATAAATAGAAAAGTGAGTTTACAACACTAAGCAAATAGTCGCACACGCATCTTTTGTGATATCAAACGTAGATACTTAATTATAGTAATATCACAGTACCTAAAGGAATTAAATAACCTTATACAGCGTTAGACTTATAAAAAGTAAAGAAGTTTAAGACAGAGTTCACATAATTTAAGTTTTCTTATTTTTTATGCATCTCCAGCTGCGGTATAAAAAACCAAAACAGTGACGCATGTGTGCGCAAATACGTAAGACAGACGTCTTCTTTGTTTTGTACTAGCTTACGCCGACGGTTTCGCCCGCGTGTAATTCAGTAAACGGAACAAAAATATTGCTTATAATATCCTTTCTACGAGTTCAAACTAACTTCATACCAAATTGTAAGAATATCGGTTTTGTGGTTTAGCTGTGAAGGCGTGAAGGCGTTACACACAAATAGCCAACCAAACGGTGTTACTTTCGTATTTAAAAATATAGTACTAGTATCTACGGACTTTACCCATTTAAAAGTTGTTGGCGTTAAATTTACACCTACAGGGATATAGCTAGATCTTAGATAGCTAGTTTATACACTATACAGTACATCTATCTACGTCACCTAATTTTTATCGCAGCTAGAAATCGATAGGCACGTACGTAGGCGGGGTCATGACCCCTGAGCGATGAAATAACTCCAGATAGTATGATTGTCGTAATCATAGGTGTTTACTTGATGGCGAAAATAACCGCGTTCCGGGGATAGGAGGTGGGGTTTGTGGGCGAGATATTAAGATTGAAATATCATAATTATTAGATACTTATGTTATTTTCATCCAAATTGCATTTAAGGAGTCGTCTTAAGGAAATAGCATCAGAATCTACCATTTAAGGAGTAAACGATAAGTTTTCTTTGACTTGTTTATATTTTTTTGTACTTTGATTATATCATGGGCTTCGTTCATGGAATACTTAGTAAGTATAGTAGTCATATTCTTGAATTGCGGCGTTCACTTGTTTAGTTATGTGATTGTAGAATATAAGCAGTGTGAATACCCTACGTAGGTATATAAAAGACATACATAATAAGATAAATTAGATAAGCATGCAATTCCTCTCATTGTGCATCTGATGTAAGTAAATAGAAACTATTTCATTAGATACAGATACCTTCAGGCTTCATTAAATACTATAAATTAATTTCAGTGTGTTTGAATAACTACATACCTAGTTGTATCTACTATTTACTTACGAGCGACTGCTAGGCCTAACAGATAGGTTGGTAAATTAATTACATTATAATTAATAATTATATTTTTTTACTTTAGCTATTTCCTATCGTCAAGCTGTGATGACCAAGGTTGTTGCCGTGGTTAGCAGACTATATTCAAAATCTGTTCAAAATTCTTTAGGTTAACAGTTATCTTTGGATCTGGTTGTCTAGTCTGTCTGTCAGGTTGTCTGTTTGTCAGGTTATTATACTTATTCACACCACCACCTTTCCCAAGGGATCCCTTTTGTATCTTGAAGAATATATTCTAGTATTTAAAGGCAATAACACCATATTTCAAGCTCATGACTATGCCGAATGCCAACTATTGTTTTAAGTTACATTAAAACATTTAAGTCTTGATTGTGAGTACAGTCATCTCGTTTCGTAATTAAGTTATGGATATAGATAACCTTTAACGTCACTCGAGTCATCGACCTTTTCTAATTTAAAATACGTATTATTATTTAATCATGCAGGGTTAAACTTACATTTTTAATTGCTTGTTATTTTTCTAACAGACTAAATGTCTTATCCTGTAGAGAAGTAATGGGCATTAATCAGAAGGTACCTAACCGATTCCTGTCTTATAAAATCTAGTTGCTCCCGCAATTTTTCAAAGACATCGGTTGACTTGAATTAAGTACAATGTGTGTTAAAACTGAAACCGATTTAATTTAGGTACAAGAGTTAACCTACCGTGGTAGAGTTTCCTGCCGGCTTTTCTTCATAGGAATGAAATTTCCAATCCGCGCATCACCTAGAGACTTCATTCATTTACTATTGTATCTTTAACGTTCTTAAGCACCTTCTGAAGTTTTTCTGCTTCCCATAAGGAAGCAGAAACATTAAGATTAGATTTGAAACGACGAAGACTTCTGAGTCTTCGTCGTTTCAAATCTAATCTTAATGTTCTTCTGAGAAAGACAAAAGAAAAACTAGAGAAAATGGGAACAGGAACAAAATACGGTTTATTTATTTCAGCCTACCACAATTAGTAAGGTACGTGAAACCACATTTTTCTGCCAGTTTTAGGTACTCTAAGTGATGGAATATTTGCGCAGTTGATTGAGTGAAGACCTTTGCATTGTGTGGCCGGCAAATACGCTGAGTCAACTAGATAATCACTGTTTACCTTCATCTAGCAAATATAACGCGAAGGAAATGGTGTGTGAAGGTTTGTTTAGATCATTGTATAAGAAAGCTTTTGTTTTTATTTTCCTAGAGATCATTTTTGTAACTGAAAGGACCTTAATTGGGATAAGTCGCAAAAAATACAAATGATGATGATATTTACATCTGTAGGTAGCTATCTATAAAACAAACAAAATAATCTACAAACATACTTATTGAATGATAGCTGAAAACCTTGGAGGATGTATAAGAAACTACAGAGTGCTCATATCACAGTTTAAACCGCAAGCAGTAGTATGAACAGTAAAGAGTCTCAAAAGTAGTATAAAAACTGAGGGCGCTGTTTTAATAAAACTTTCTCGTAACCTAATATTACCCTTATAATATCGGAATCATCGGTATTTTCGTGTATTTTTCTATCGATGCACGAATAACTGAAAATCAGTAAACGAATGTACTACATACCTACAGCCAAAAATTATCCTTGGGCTCGGCTCAATGGGCTTTAGCCTTTTTTTTTTTTAAACACCCCGGTCCCCTTCTCGCCTTTGCTGGAACCGCGGGATCGCTAAGCATTCTCACCGCAGCACCGGCAGGCGACGGTCCTTTAAGGACTCCTTCTGGAGGGGTGGGTGTAAAGTGCCCACCCCTCATTCCTTCTGACAACGAACGCGTGGAACGATGCGTGCGTATCCTCCGGGGCCTGTCAGCTGATCGGGTGACGAGGTGCCCTCCCCGTCAGTCGCAGGCCCCACCTCAGGGTGGTCTGAGGTCAAAAATGGGCTTTAGCCTACTTGCACTCTATAACTTTATCTTTTTGTTACTCTATGTTGAAAGCCGAATGGCGCAGCAATCTGTGACATGTCACAGGTCGTTTCTATCAGTGCACAAGTGTTCAAAGTGTTATTTAGTGACACATCAATGATACTCTATTGACCGCATCGAGTTTTTATTAGTCTTTCATTGCTGTAGATTGTGCACGAAATTTTTATTAAGAAATTCGTGACATGATTGGGTATTGGGCTATCGATGTATGGCCCATGTTAATTCTGTCGTATTCTCAATACGCACCACAAGACGTTGTTAAAAGCGAACTTTTTTGTTCTTGGTACATAATCTCTTTGATCACATAATTATTAAATCCAATGATTTTGTCTATTAATTGAACCTGTTTATGGTATTTATGGCGCTTTAGTCACAATTATGTCTCAAAAACCGTCGATACCAAGGTTATAATTTTGAACTTACAACGGATAGGCGCCATCAACTGTGAATAAATGTATTTGTTTTTTATCTTCGCTCTTAATGCTCTTCCCATAATTGATACATGTATGATTATGATACATATTACATTGGTTATATGATTTAATAGATAGGTACAATATATGTATAATTATACCTCTCTTACATCTAATCAAAATCCTTCAATAGACACAATTTTCTTGAAAAGGATTAGACCAGAAAATTACAGCTGAACGAAAATCAACTTCATCCCATTGTATTAAAGGCTAGGACTACCTGTTATAATCATTGATTCATGGTATATTTCCTAAAGACAACATTATTATTATGTGTAATCAAACGAGTGGGCGATTTGGTCACCTAAATGTGAATATATCCAATGAACGAACAATGGAACCAATATCGAAAAGATTGCTTACTTTTATAGATATTATTAATGATATTTTCTTTTTGTTATTTAACTACCTACGAGAAACACTACAGTTGTTAGTAACAGTTCTTATAAAAAAGCACAGAAGGTACCTAAATAATATCACAACCTTTCTTTATTTATTTTGTTTTTTGGATACCTAGTTAATTCCGTGCAAAAGTCTTAATTTTTTTTTGTAAAGACTGATTTTTATTCAGAACGTCTTAATCGTTCTACAAATCCGCCTTTTAAGTAAAGAAGGCTTAATGTTGTACGAGACGTCGGTTTAACACTTGATGGTTTGAAGAGTCTTGAGGTCTCGTGGGTGAAAGAAAGTGCTTTCCGCTCATAGTAACGAAGCTGTGTGAAAGCCTTTGTTAGTTTTTTAATAGTAGACCGTTTTGTGGTAGCATGACACTAGAAACATTGTATGTGATACCGTGAATAGTTATTGTTGACATATTAAATTATAAATAGCTACAAAAAAGTATACTTCGTCTAAGTATATAAATTAAACTGAATTGGACTGCCTCGTTGGCTTAGTGGTGCTTAACGCGACTGCTACGCTAGAGGTCATGGATTCGATTCCCAAGTCGACCAAGGTGATATTGGGTTTTTCTATGAAATTCTCAGTAGCAGGTCGGAGTTTGGATTTGTGCCCGATTAGTGGTAATAGGCTCGCCCCCCATTACATGGGACCTACACATATCAGCGAACTGTGGGTGTACATTGGTACACCTCTGCTTACCCCTTCGGGGTTACAGGCGTGATGATATGTTTTTACCTATGTATGAATGTATAAATTAAAAAATATATGGGTGTTATATGCAACCAATATGGTAGTGAAGAAATGGTTAAATAGGTACTGAGATCGGTTCCATAGCAGACCTACATCATACATACCAATTCATTTAAATTGTCAATAAAAACGTTGCCATCCTTACTTACAAATCGACCGGACCCTCCGCTCCGACGAGGTCAACTGCTGAATTGGACCACTCATCATTAAGGACCCGTTACGTTACACATTACGAGGACTCATACCAACCAAGATAGTTAAGTGTCCTTTACCATGAAAGAAATGTCATGGGGTCCGAGTGCACGAAATCTTTTTAATAAACTTTCTAAAAGTTTGGTAGAATCTACTCGTGATCAGAGGGCTGGTTTGTTCCTTGCACAGAGAATCGGCATAGCCATTCAACGTGGCAATGCTGCCAGCCTTCGGGGCACGTTCCCCGCCATTGACAAGGATTACGATGAGTTCTTTGATGCCGTTTAGTTTTTATTTATGTATGTTTTAATTTTAGTATAGTTAGAGTTTGTTCTTATATTAGATTTAAATGCGAAAATGGTTTATGGAATAATTATAGTACTACGTAGTAAAACAGATGAAAGAAACGTGTGTCACGATTGTGTCAAATTAACTAGGCTGCTTACTATACTACTGCATATCTGCCTAAGTACCAAAGGCATATTGCTGTCACCACAACTCTAGCAATATCACAGGCGAACATCAAACTCTTATTTATTTATTTCGTTCACAATGGCGATCAATCATAAGTCCTTACAATTCAAAACAGGACGAGACACAAACTATTTCTCGTATTTGTCGGAGTTCGCTTTACGACTTTTATATCTGGCCACAACCTTACTTGTACCAAGCATGTACCTACATAAGTACTCATACAAAACATTAATGATGGAGATTCTTAACTCTCCTTCTACACTCCATGAAACCAAACTATTTCTAAAACTAGTAGGTAGGGAAATAGTTGTTACGTTAGAAATAATAATAATAATAATCACGGTTGTCTGATCCCAAGCTGAGCAGAGCTTTTGTTATGGTAACCAGACAACTGGTAAACATACTAATACATTTCTAAATACATAAATATTATAGATAAATTACACCCAGACACCGAACACATGATCGTGCTCATCACAGACATTTATCCCGGGTGGGAATCGAACCCACGACCTCCGGTATAGCAGTCAGGGTCTCTAACCACTAGACCAACAGGCCCGTCAATACATCTCTTCCTTAATTATTAATGTTTTCACTACATTAAACTACTCCTTACCTTGTGAATACACTTCAGCCATGTCGAGCCGGTATTCCCGTACAAAACAGATTAATAGCCCCCTATTATCCAGTTAGAGGTACGAATATAGACCCGCGGGCCACGTGCAGGCGATTATCCAATGAAGACCTGCACGTTGCAGTGCGGCGTGCAATCAATTGGTACTTTAGTGGACAATAGTACCATGGTACCTAGGATACGATGATTCGGAGAATTGTGGCGGAAAAATTACTTATTTTTCAGGTTTAATTTTACATTACATATAGACCAAAAAATATTTATTAAACACACATTCTTTAATATTGAAGTATGGATATTAATAAACGATACGTTTACCTTAATACGTCCTCAAGGTCCAAGAGAAAGCAGCTTTTAAATACTTCATCCCCCATCGCACATCCACGCTATATTATATGATTTATATGTATGAACCTAAGGCATAGGTGATGTGTGTAGGTAGATGTTGGGCTCTACTTTTATCAACTTGCTCTACCACCACATACCAAATTTACTCTTTAACCCTTTCGGATAGTTATTGCCTTTCCATAACACCCTGTATAAGACAAAAAGACATGTTGCTGAATAGGTACAGTTCTAGAATCGTATATAAATACTAGTTACTGCTTACTGCCTACCTAGCTGCTACCTTACATAAGAGACATGGCAAAATCTGTAATGAGAAACTTTGCTCACCAGGTCTTGTAAGGCACTTTCAAGATCGATTAAATGTTTAATAAATTTTCTTTAACTCCTATTTTACGGTGGATATATGCATATGATAAAACAACAACATAGATACTCAAAAAATGCATTTATTTGGCAAGATTCTGATTTAACTTATACTTAGATATTTATAAATAAATTAAAAACATAACATAATTGCTAAAGCCTCATTTAAATTATGCAGGACTAAAATACATTATTTTAACATTATTATTACATTAGCTGAATAAGTTACAAGTATTTTTGAGTTTCAGATACCTAGTTAATTCATACAAAATGTATGAAAATTGCGCAACCTTTAAAAAAGAGTGTAAACACAAAGCAAAACTAAATTTTTGGTTTCACAAAAAACTAATCGATGGTCGATACTATTAAGTATAGCTTTGGAATTTCTTATGCTTCGAACTATAAAATAACTTAACAAAACTAACTATAAATTAAATTTGTCATGGTTAAATCACAACCATAAATTAATACAATGAAAACCTCTTGAAAGTTATTCATCAGGTCACGTTTCAAAAGCAGTTCTGTATAGAACTGCTATTGTCTACAAGTACTATACAAGTTTTTAAAAGTGAAACACAAATACACAACTATAATATTACTAGCTGAGCCCTGCGGTTTCACCTGCGTGATTGACATTTCATACACTATCTTTATAAATTATAGCCTATGTGTTATTCCGATGTATAAGCTACATAAGTGTAAAGTTTCATGAAAATCCATTCAGTAGTTTTTTTTCACAAATGATTCTCACAAACTTTCACATTTACAATATTAGTAGGATATAACAGTAAGTAAATATAAATTATCCCACTAGCAAAGTAGAGAGCAAAGAAATCTTATCCAAAGAATTAATGACTATTAATTAGTTATCTTGATCACCATGATCTTTGAAAGTTAATGACAGATGTGATGCAGACATTCATGAAATTATTTCAATCCAGTAGTATACATAGAAAGAAGAGAATAGGTACATTATCTTCATCATTATTTACATATTTTGCTGCAGAAACTTCCTCTCATTAATACAATTCTCTAACTCATCATGGTACTTGTCGATTTTAGCGTCAAATCCGGGACTCTGAACATCAAAATCAAAACTATTGCCAGTTATAACTTTCTCTTGATTCAAAGTAGAATCAAACCTAACTTTTTTCCCTGGCGTATTCGTTTTATTATGAGAAACATCATTATTTTCACTTCTTTCTTTAAGAGGGGTTATATTCATATTCAAATGTGTATTTCTAATAGTTTTAACTGTCTCATACTCATGGTCATCAATTTCTTCAATTTCAATTTCATCGGAGTTATCCAAGTTAAGAGCAGGGTTCTCAATACCAGAATCTTTGGAGGCAGTCTTTGGTTTAGGTGCTTTCCTTGGCACTTCATACGGATTAATAGTGATATTATTTTCAGATTTATCTCCTTTAAAAGTCTTTTTCAGAGTTTTAAATACTCTTTTAGATAGCCTGTTGCCAACTTTCAGGAAATGATTTTTCTGTTTTTTACTGTCACTGGAATCGTTTGAAGAGTCCTGTTTGTTTTTGTTTAAATTGATAATGTCTACAGCACTGAATTGTGATACATCATGCCCTAATATCCTGCTTTGCTTGTTGTATTCATTTGATTCATCTATATTCTCATAAACTGGGCTTTCTGCTCTGTACTGATCAATATTTTCATAGAAATTCTCTTGTTGTCCATCTATAGATTCATTAACCGTTGATATAGTACTATTTGTGTCGCCAAATAGTTTACGAGGCTCCAGTACTCGGTCAACTGGTTTGGGAATGACCGCAGGCCTATTTTTAACTTCTTCACTATATTCCATTTCTGTTTCAGGTTTAGTTGCATCCAAGTTTAAAAACGGATTTTGACTTGCTTCAGGCAGAGCTACAGATCCTATATTAGGATCTAAGAAAGGATTAGTATTTTTAGTGTTGATCCTCTTCTTTTTAGTTATAATAGTGATCGTTTTGATCTCCATAATATTACTTTCATTTAGATCATCATCGTAGAAAAGTGATTGGTTAGATAAATTCGGTGAATCCAATGCTAGTCTATCTATAAAACTAAGATTTAAGTTTGTAGAGTTATTTATAAATACTTGATTGGTAATATTGGTTTGTACATTAGTTATTGGTGATAAGATTTTCACATCATCATTTAAATTGCTTAAAGATTTCTGTTCTAACACAGAGATTCCTGAATCCATATCTTCATTAGTTACTTCTAAAGTATCATTATAAGGTACCACTATTTGTGTGTTATTACTGTTCTGCGTAACATTTGTGATGTTAAAAGAATCCGGTGGGATTTGTGTTTCAGTTAAATTAGCATAAATAGGTTCACTAGATTCCACACTAGCGGTTGTTTCATCGGTATTATTATACCGAACATTTTTCTTGACATTTTCTAGTTCCTGATGAAGAAATTTGTTGATGGCAGCCTTAGACATACCTAGGTCTAGACCGCTGTTGTCAAAAGTAGTGATATCACTGCAGCTTCTTGTCCTTTTCCTCTTTTTACCTGGTGCAATCTCCATAGCGGTGTTGCACATAGGGTCTTCGTTGACAAGGAGGTCTAATGCTGGGTTTAAGTATGCGTTTGCACAAGGAGTAGCAATCTTACGCTTGTTTTTCGCTGGTATCACTTCAAATTGGTTGTTGTTGATAGATTCCATTGCAATCTGAAATCGAAATTTAATGTGTATTAGTAAATAGAATTAGAAAATGTTTATAAGTTCTCTGTTCATGAAACCATGTTCCACAAAATATAACTACACAGTTCACAAATACAACACACTAACAGTTCTTCATTAAATTTAATAAAAAATTATTGATATAACGTAGGTATCATGAAAATCGAATATGAATTATTGAACCTTAAAATGAAACAATAAATGCATTAACAAAAACATGGTACATTTATGCATTTCTGCATGCACAATACTATCTTTTTCCTATCATGATCATATTTTTTATATACGCATCATACGCATGCTTCATAAAGGCGACATGTGTGTGAGCACAGTCCCACAAAGTATAATTCAACCATCATAAGTACAGTATTATTTATCATAATTTTAATACGTTAACTAATTCTAAGCCCTTTTTCATATTAAACACAATGTGTAGGATGTGTAGTAAATTACAAAAGATATTCTTTCTTTCATTATTATCGACAAATAACGACTTAATAAATCAAAGCAGCAGATGCTTAATCATACCTTGTAATATCCAAAATACTGCTTGCAACATCAAGAAAACTGGTACCATATCACACAAAACACAATTATTTATTTGTTATAGCATTATAATAATCCCAAAACACAAACTTTCATTTATAACTTTCCGTTTAAAGATGGTAAACAAAAAACCCGGCAGGTGTTTAGCAACCGTTAAAAATGACAGTTAACGTGAAGGCCAGTTGCCATACTCAAAATATTTTTCTACCAAAAGTAGCTTTACCAGTTGACGATAGATGGCGCTACGTAGGTCACTGACAATTATAACGTAATATAGTTTAGCGATAGTAATATATTTTATTACGATGCATGAGTATTGTAAACATTATAATGTATTTTAATTTATTTAAATGTAATTGTTTGAATTAATTTCGGTTTTTAAATTAGTTATTCAATGCCATAACAAGGTGAAGAGGAAATAAAATCCAAATTATTGCATAAAAATATATTTCTAATCTAAATCACAATTTCCGACTCTTAGAATCAACATAACACATTTTTTTCAACAACACAAGCATATCACAAACTTTTTAAAGGAATCGAGTGGAATATTTAACTAAAACTAAACTACTGTGCAGAGAGATACAAAACCCTAAGTACCATCGAAACCGTCACCTTACTTCAAGGACCAGAAAAAAATACATAGACGAAACACTGACTTATTATTATTTATTGAGAGCCTGTGGCAAACACCTCCTATCCCTTTTAAACTTATTTCTGTCAAGTGTATCTGTTTTGAACTATAAAAAAACTTCGACTAAATGTATTCGAATAAGTAATTGAAATTAAATGTAGGCGTAGTAAATATTTTTTATAGGAAGTCTGTCGGCCGCTTGACCTAACTCTACAGTTCAGATTGTTTTGCTTTCGTCTATTTTTTCTGACCCCTACCTTACACTACTTAAATTAGCGACATTAATTTAACAAGACAACTTGAAAATTAAGTACAGAACTTTGCGATTCAACAAGACAGGTCCCAATGAATGTCATGTTAGCTCATTTCATATAATTTATAGCTGCGACAATTTTGTTTAAATCTTTTTGAGATTTTGATATTTTAATTTTTGTTTTTCGACTTTATTTTTATTTATTTATGCTACGCTACTAAGGTACACGTGTGTTCTATAGTTTGTATGTGTTAAATGGTTGATTAACACTTCAATGATCATGACCCAGCCTGATTACTATTGTATGTATAATTGAGCGACAATTACGTGTAATTTATAATGCAATACTTACTACATATATTTACAGATATATTTCCAGCTGCTGGATAATATTTACTTAATATAATTTTAACATCAAATAACATATATTTTATATATTCTTTTACATTACTAAAGATTTAATACATTATGTTGAAGACAAAATATAATACCAAAGCGAAACAAAACGCATATTAGTCAAATGTATATTTTAATATCAGCGCAGGTATTACATACCCACTATTTTTGTTGCATCGATAAATAGGTTTATTTATTTCACTTTTTACTTTCAAGCACAATTATGTCAGAGACAAAACGTACACGTTTTAACGTAATTATATAATTTTAACGACATGTATTATCTTTCCTACAAAAACAATTTGTAGTATAATAAAGCCATTTTTAAACTGGCAATCTAGTCCTTCAAAGTTATATTTGTTACATCAATTTAACTTTCAAAATGCTGACTGATAAAGGTTTGAACCAACGAGCGATAGAATGAAACGGAATTATATTTTTGTTAATCCATCTTAATTAACTAATTTTGTTCCAAATAGGAAACGTTTTGGTGAATATAATCAGTATATGATAATGAAATAACTTTCTTGAATAGTTAAGAGGATTAGTAATTATCAAAAATTAACAACCGATTACTTTGCATAAGGCGATAGATAAAATCCACATTTGCAAACCAAATTAATGCTAAACTAATTGTTTTTGCCATTTTTAATTATCCATCACAAAGTAATTTGTCGAATATATTAAAGAAATTTGAAGAAAATTATCTACTCATTTTTTGCCTAGCCTTTTGCCAAAATATGTTAGGGTTGGCTTGCAGAATTATCTACTATTTGTCTTAATATTTATTATTATGACTGCTTGGACGCTACCAGCAAAATCAAATTTTACTATTTCAAGATAATCAATTTTCATTCAAATACTTGCGGTAGCTACAAACCACATACTAATGTTTGTTTACCATAAATTTGTATTTTCCTAAACAAACCTAAACGTACTTTGTACCGGATCTCACTGTAACTTTCTCTAAATAACAATGCTTTTGAATTATACTTTAATACAATTTAATTTGTAATTGACGATATTTGTAGCCTTTTCATGTTGGCAATAAATAAGTCTACCTAGTATTATCTAGTTACTCTTATGAAATCAACTTTTGAACAATCTTAAAGATGTCCCTCAATGTTCTAGTAAAAGAAAACGAAATGCATTTATGTACGAAATTAAACGACCGCAAAAAATACCTTTTATCTTCAAATCTGAAGTGGTATTATAATAAAAATCAAAAGCAATGCTTGGTATAAAGAATCTTCTTTACCGAAGTAAGAAAAAAAAACAAAATATAACATATAGAAAGATCAAAGTGATCTTGGAAAATATCGTATCTATCTATCGATAACAAACAAAACTACATAATTCGAAAAAAGACAGCTTACTTTCACATTTTCATTATAATACCGGGGTTTGAAGCATCCAACCAGTCTTAATCAATGTCTAGATTCTTGAATGCTCTTTCCATTGCCTTCTCTCGCTTCTTATCAGGTAAGGCAGCGATTCTCTGCTCCTCCTCAACCTTGAAGTAGGGCTCCAAGAGCTGCAGTTGTTGGATGCACTTCTTGTGAAGAGTCTGTGTGTCTGGGAGCGTACCGCCGTAGTCAGGAGGTAGTACAGACCGGGGAACAACCGTCTCGTAAAATTTATCCATATCTTCATTCTTGTTGTGGAATTTGAGCTGAAAATAAATTTGATATAATTTAGATAAGGTTTTTCTTAATATGGGATGAGACTTGCAGACTTGCAGTGGGGCGTTTTTAAGCTGGTTTTATTATTATTTATTACTAGCTGTACCCCGCGATTTCACCCGCGTGAATGACAATTCATACACTATCTTTATAAATTATAGCCTATGTGTTATTCCGATGTATAAGCTACATTATTGTAAAGTTTCATTAAAATACATTCAGTAGTTTTTGCGTGAAAGAGTAACAAACATCCACACATCCTTTCTCACAAACTTTCACATTTATAATATTAGTAAGGATGTAAGGTTGCGAAAATTGGAGTCGATCTACCAATACTATTTCGCAAATTTCAATAACTTAATATGGACTACTCATTCAGATTCTTTAAGGCAATCCACAATCACTTTTGCGTAATCGACCTTTGATTTACTAGCACGTTGGACTATATTTAATTATAAATAATACCTTCTTAAGATAATATTGCCTCACTATACGCCTACATAATTTGAGAACTAGACATTGTTAATTTATTCAATAGCTTCGCGGATTAACTTAGAAACTATGTGCATGATTTATAAGGTCGAAAGGAATGCTTAATGAAGCAGTAGACAAACATGATTCAAGAACTAATTTTTAAGTCTTATGAATATTTTTAGGTGACAAATCACTTAAAACAGGTGCTCAGATTAGATACCAGACAACTTATTTAGCTATTTGAATTTTATCAGCTCTTACGATATGAAATATGGTTGTTAAGGGTTTAAAAATTACATATGGTATCAAAATCGCTTACCAGCTGATATACAGAATGGCAGACGAATTTAAAAAAAAAACCTGTATGTCCAGTTACTATTGACCGATGTCATAAATCAAGTGTAGGCGTTGTATAATAATAAAGTCGAATGTATTGATTGTTGCTGGAGTTGTATAAACTTGAAATAATCACGTTTTCGCTATTAAAGTTCAAGGGCCTGATTCCAGTTCAAAAGGTATTAAAACCACTTTAATGACGCAAAAAGTAACGTTTATGATTTAAGATTTATTAAACCATTCGGGGATTACGTAAAATAGTTAAGATGATACCTTTTTTTTATTTTAAATTGCTTAGAACTAATACTGGTACGAAATATTTGAAATTCGACTCTTGTTACGATATAATTATAAGATCAGTTTTCTTATGAGACGCGAATCAAATGGTCCAGAATTATTTCTTCTGTACTTATAACATACATGTCTGAGGAACTAGAGATCTGTAGTGTCATAACTGTTATGTTTAGGTAAGAAGGCACTTTAATACATTTGCATAAACTATTCACATTCATACTCTGTGCAAATAGAAAACGAGTGTTGTAACAGTTGTTGAGTTTGAATACTCAGACGAGTAAAATTGAAAGTAAATCAATTTCATACATCGTATACGATTTGTATACATGATAAGGGATTTTTTATTCTGCTGTTTTCAGCTGTATAGACGTAATGTTAAAATATTTATTTTATAGCATGCTTTTTATTCTGCACTTTGTGAATTTAAAAATTCAAGTGTTTTTTTTCTAACATACCATATTTTTGTACGTAAGGCCTTGGCGTATAAGGTAGTAGTTCTAAAACTAGATTAATACATTAAAATTATATAATTTAAATATAATTATTATATTGAATTAAGCAGGATGTTTTTCTCATATTTAAGAACTACACCAAGGTCATTTCAGTGTAGGCCAAAAAACTAGAATTTAAAACATGCCTATACAATTAGTTTTTTTTTATATTTTACATATGCATGAAATTAACAAAAATATACCTAACGATAACAAATAAAAAAAAGGTGGATATTTTTTTATATCAATGCAGAACAGCACAATTACATTTAAATTGTAACTATAATGTGGTGGGCATGTACTTGTAACCTTGCGTATATGTATCGAGAACCTTTGCGCTACGAGTGACGACTACATGTAGTGTCAGGTCAAACAAATTAAAAGAATAATATTTACATACATTTAAGGCATTTTGTTTACTATACTTCGATAATTCGATAAAGGTATACCTTCAAACGTATTTTATATCTGAGCTCTAATAGCTGAAGCATAAAAACAGCTTATTTCTGTACTTGATCCTAATATATTTACCGGAACTCCGGGTACACAGTTGAATACAAGAATTTTGAAGCTTGATAGGATTCGGTATCTTAATTCGTTACTATTAATAAAGAGAGGTAACTAACCATATCAAAGAATTTCTTGTCCATAAACGGCCTAATGAGCAACATTAATTTGTCTAGAACCGGCTCCGTGTTCAGTACATGGATCGCTCGCATACGGACCGGCATCGCCTCCTGGACGTATTGGAAGAATTTGCGCAGAGTCCTGGAAATATTAGGTTATTCTTAACACAAGAACTTGTATCATACATCTTTAGAAGTAATACTGACTTCCGGGTACTCAAATAGAGGCGTCAGAACTTTGTGTCTTATACAAGGAGAATTAGGATCTAAGGGTACAAAATATTTATTTCTTTGTACCTAACCTAGCTCAAATCAAATGGCTCAATTTGATTATCCAGAAGTCTGTAATATTCATGGTGGTTTGATTAGACGCATTCTTACTAATTTGACACTAAAAACAACATTTATATATCTTTTACATATGTATAAATCCGGCCCAAATCGAAACAACTATAAGCCTACTGTTTTTTGCACATAAAACATAGAACATTTACGACATGTCAAGAATTGGTGACATCAGATAGCCAGTAGAAGTCTTTGGCAATTTAGCTAAGTAAATCTAGTTTCTACGACATAATTAATGGATTCTGATGCTTTTGGTATGACGTCAATAGGAAACATAAATGTGTAGAATGGATTCTGTTAAGTAACTAACCGGTTACTGGCCATATAACTATTACTACAATTAATTTTATTATTATGTTGATGTTAAGGAAACGAGGCCTACAAAATCGAGGTACTACATAATCATTCCAACTAATATTAAAAATATGAACATTTATTTCTTATTATTTTTATTGATTTTTACTACTTGCAGTGTGAACCTTAAATAATGTATCAATTTTGTAAAAAAAAAAATTGAATTCCAATTCGGTAATGATAAGATTTATAAAATATGTAAGCGTATGGGACATTGATATTATCACTTCTTTTACCTTTGTCTATCCTTTTGAAAGCTATGAAAATATAAATATGTATACTATTATACAATTTTTATTAAAAAAAGTTACAAACCTTCATTATTTTATCGCAGATGTGAATCTATAATTAATTAAAAAAACTTGTAACTTGACACTTTACAACAAATAAATTAATCAGAAACTTTAAATCATTCTTTCTCACGCTAGACTGATAATTAATATGCGGAGATAATGGATTCACGTCTACAATAAAAACAGAGAATATTATAAATGAATACTTACGATAAACTAACTCGTGTAAGATGTCCGAATTTCACTCCACGCATATCAAATAGGAACATATAACCTGGCTGTGGACCACGCTTCGTAAGACATAAATCTGTAAACAATTAAAAAAAAAAACAATTTACAAAAAGTCTAACTAAAAAAAATTAATACCAAAATGGTAGCTTTTAAAATGCCATTGATTTTTCGCGGTAATGTTTAGGCTGAATGCCAAGTTAATTCACAATACAGTTTTTTTTCTAAGGTTGGTATTAATTAAATGACTAAATGTCTTGATCAAAGAAACTTAATACACAAAATTAAGATAGCTATGAAACCTGAAAGCAGTGATTTTCTTTGACGTTACATTTTTAATTATCCAGTTTAGGTACGTCCGAAATCTGTGTTAAGTTAAATAATCTCATTTTCCACACATTTCTTTGCCCAGTCTATTAATAATGCAGTAATAACATTATGCTTAACTCTTAATATTGTCATATAAGTGACAAGGCGAGTCAGATGCTCCAATGACGTAATGTTTTGATTTCATATAATCAATACTTCGCTATTCATAGACGCGGGTGCTTTTGTACCTGACAAGCTTCGTCCTTTAGCAATATTACCTGATACCTATCTACTTAATAAACTTAGCTATGATACATAGGTATATATAACTATGGAAGTATGTCACGTATGAGAAGTAAGTACCTAGATTTTGGAATATGATGATAATTATGGCATTATGGTGATTTCATATGCTTTATTTTAGTTAAGTAAACTACGTTCGCAAAATATCTAATACTAAACCTACTAAAGTTATTTTTTATTTTCACGGGTTAGGTTAGACTGAAACCCTAGGTTTAGACTGAAATTTCTGTTTATTTGTAAGTCCTTCAGACATTCTACTTAACAAGAAATAAGAGGTATTTAGCACTTTATTTAGTGCTTCAGGCACGTAACAGTCTTACGGATGCAAATACATTAAAAGAAATACACAAAACATTAAACCCAATTAAACAATACATACCTACATATTTATAAACAAACAAAAAAGGGGTGTTAATGAATAAAACATTTGAATTTAAATTACTTATAAACAAAACAAATATTAAACTTTACTCTTTTGTTTTATTTTTTATTTCATAAGTGGATGCTATGTATGCTTTGCTTGTCAGCTACATGACGGATTAAGTACACGAAAAACATGAAAATCTAACTTATGTTTTACAGGGTCTGTCGTACCCAATTTTCATGCAGATTGTATATTTGTATAGATGTATTTTGCCACTACAGGGTAAGTATTACTTTCCTCCATTTGTACCACACACTGTCCTGACTTTTTAATTTATATTTATTATATATTCTCTGTCTTAAAAGTGATTTCGTCGCGCCATCATCGGCTAAGTTAATCCTGAAGGCCATTATGTTTTTTTTTTAATCCGGCGAGGTATTCAAGTACATACTATGTGCGGTAGACCACTACAAAAAAGTCAGGGCTTGCCGCAATGTCGCTATCTATTAGGCGGTGAGTTGATCCTATTGATCGTTTGCTGATAAATTAGAATTCATATTGGTTTTTCTTCTTAATAATTATATCTTAACATTTCTAACGAACCTTTTAATTTGTTTACTAGGCATTAAATAATTGAAAATAATGAAAATTTATGAAAGCCCTGAATACGACATTGGTTAGGTATTTAACATAACGATATTACAGTGAGGTTCAGTGGACTGAATAAACCCTGCCGCTTTGAAGATATGCTAATTGTCGAATCCGAAAATAGGTAGATTCTGTCCCAATTCACCCTACTTTGAGTAACAGATTACTAAAGAGTTTACAGCTGAATACTGGTAAATATATATTTAAACGAATCAGCATATCGTTAGCATTTTGGAGCGCTCTTTGAGAATACGGTACCTAGATATTGCAACTGGGATGAGTTATTATGAACATAGGACAAACTTATTGTATTAGATGAAAATTATAAAGATTACAATATGTTAAACATCTAATAGTTGATTAAGGTTTCTATGTATCGTTTAAGCAATTATATATCCGAAGAAATCATTTGACCTACACGATTTTTAAGGATGGTGATTAAGCAAAAATACAGAGTTTAAACATTGCTAAATTTAAGAGAGCTTGACAGACACTCATAAAGATCTTAAGGACTATTTTTTATCAATACTCTTGCCATTAAACGAATATTCATAAGGCTATTCCAAGTATTACTACGTAACATCTAATTCAAAGCATTGTAGATGAAGAAACCGCGACTTGCCTAGTTCAATATTTCGAGAAGGACAGTAAAAATATTGAATGTCATACCTAATCATAGGGATATTAAAAACAAGTTCTAAGTCTCATAGCATTTTCACTGCCAATATAAAGATTAAAAGGAAATTTCCTTGATACGGATTACACAATTAAATATGTATGTTTGACGTCATATGTACTAGGTTATAACTTAATAAGTAGCAAGGAACTAGTTTGCCTTGGCTTTAAACAATTTGCGAGAATCGAGAAGGGAATATTTCGCAAGACGCCGCAGAACAAGTCACAAACCTTTACGTAGTTTTCGTAAACAAAAGCGAATGAACCTTGGAAAGAATTGTAGTATAGTGAGAAGACTTATGAACGTTTCTGATAATAATTAAATTATTGGTACGGCCTTTTCCGTTGTTTCTTGCCGGAACTTCAATTCACGCGTAACAGAATTCTTCTTACATAATATTCTATTGTATCTTTAATAGTGTCAATAATCATAGGTGTTTAATTCTAATTGGATATTTATTCTTGTGTTTTCAACTGTTTAAACATCTATTCGGTACAATTGCCTACATCTACTGTGACTTTACAAAACACTCCATAAGGGAACACGACAAAACCTTACTATATCAGAATCGATTGACTGGTTTATGAATGGCTACTAAAATGAACATTAAAGAAAAGTCAAGACCAAGAAGAAAGCAAAGGTTTTTATCAATTCAGCCAATAACGTTTTATTACTAAACATACTATAGTCATAACATATAATCCTTTCCAGTCGTGCTATAGCACAATACTACAAGCATTAAAATAATTAGCGCATGATTTTACACACCGGAAAATATGAGATAAGCTAGAAATGTAGTGCATTGTATTTTGTTAATGTGCAAATCGTAGTTATAAACTATTATATGCTATTATTCGACAATTCTGATCAGACTTGCATTACACGATATCTCGGTAAATCAATTTCACTTGCAATTGATTTACGAGATATCGGTTATCGTTACGCTTTTGTTTTTACTAATTTTTGAGCTAAGTAATTATTATTTTGTTCTTAGAATGATTGTTCAAGGAAATCTGGACAATATAGGCTAGGATCAGAGTAAAAAAAATACTTACAATTAGAAAGTAAATAAATTGCTGCAGATGAGAAATATTTATCTACTTACGACGATATTATACATGGTATAAAAATGATTTCATCACTTGGGAGATTTTCTTGAAATACATTCCAAATCAAGATTGCGTGCAAATCCTTTCTGTCCCTCGAGTGAAACCTAACGGTAATTCCATTGAAGCTTCGTGCCGTAGTTTCTCAACAAAATTCAACAAAAGAAGGAAAAGCAATGTTAAGAAACACACAGAGGTGTCCTTGACGCTAATAAGCTCACGTATTACACGACAAAACAAATAAACATCTAAAATCTAGACACACTCAAGACTGCTTTTAAGCATAACGAGACGAAAATTGAATTTAGCAAATATTAAGACATCCCGAACAAACTTGACAATATAATGAAGGTCTTATTATGAAACAACATGGAATAGCTCTTAAAACAAGAGTTTTGGTATGTAATTATCTATTATCTTTTAATTAGTTAGGTTTCTGTGAAATTATGAATCGTATTTGCGGAGAGAGATTGGGTATCAGTTGTCTGGTTACCATAACACAAGCTCTTCTTCGGATCAGATAACCGTCCCGAAATATTAAACATAACATAACATACCATCACGCCTGTATCCTCGAAGGGTTAGGCAAAGGTGTACCAATGTAAACCCACAGTTCAACGGTATGTTTAGGTCCCATATAATAGCGGGCGAGCTTATTGCCACTAACCGGGCACAAATCCAAACTCCCCGGAATATTATTGGTTTTAATTATGGAGATATACAAAGAATAAGTGAAGAATGCTAAAATTTTAACAATTTATTGAAATAAAGGGTTTAAGATGACTATAGAATTATAATACGCATTATATTATGTATTGTAATACAAAATGGTAGCAGATAGGAACAATGGCGATTGTTTAACTGACAAGAGCAATGTTCTTGAAACAAGACGATGAAGATTTATTGTTTTCGAGCTAGTAACGAAGTAATTAGGCTCTGTAGATTAATTTTTGTAGTTAAAACCAAGAGTAGTAGACAAAATGTAAGCCTAGTCATTACTACTAAAAAAAGAATGTGTCTAAATTAGGATTCTTATAAACGTATAGAGAATACCTTAAATTACGTATACCTTACGTATATTTCTCCTTATTCTAGTGGTGTTTTTCTCTATTTAGTATTTCTGGCAGTCCAATTAAAAAGAATGCTGTTTATTTTTATATAAAATCACCGAAAAGAATTTTAAAAGTGAATTTATGTGATTTCTGAATAATAAATTACCTATATTGCTATACAATGACATCCGTAGTCACCTTAAATGTCAAAACTAATGCATTAAATATTTAATAATTAAACAAAATACATCGTAGTTAAATATAATATTTTAAAATTATAAACACCTTTATTTCAAACAAATAAGGTTCATTTTCAAAACTTGTTTTTTTCCTCTGTACCTGCATTTACAAAAAACTGTATGCAAACATAATTCAAAAACCTTGTTAAAACGTACAAACGGTGTAATAATGCTTGTTACGTAAAAATATTGACTTTACCACAAAAACTTGACGAGGTTTAATGTTTATTTACAAGTGTACCACGTGAGCGCGACAAATGGATGTGCGATTAACGCTTATGCGACAAAACTGTACTGCGACTCACCGTAGTTCGAATGCACGCTAGTGCGACACACTGAAGATCGACATCTCGCTAGTGCGACAAACGATTGACGAAATAGAACATAAACATAGGTATAGAACCGACATAGGCCCAGACATCCATTGCTTGGTTGGGTTCGACTTTGTGACAGAGATCAATAGGTTAGGTTAGGTTAGATATTGTGACCTTGCAATGGAGCGAGCGAAGCGAGCGACGGCCTTTGATTATTTAATATCTACTTATTTAATATATATGTAATTCAAAATGTATCTCAGCAAACTACTGCAATACTGCATCAACGTACTACACTACCGTAGTGTCGCACTACCGTAGTGTCGAACTACTGTCGCGCAATCGTTTGTCGCACTAGCGAGATGTCGATCTTCAGTGTGTCGCACTAGCGTGCATTCGAACTACGGTGAGTCGCAGTACAGTTTTGTCGCATAAGCGTTAATCGCACATCCATTTGTCGCGCTCACGTAGTACACTCTTTATTTACTAATTAGTGGAAAAAAAGTCCCAAAACGAAGGTGAGCGGTGTCTACAAGATGCGTCAAGGCGCATGCGCAATGGGCCTCGTTTAAATATCTTGCTGACTGGCCAAATTGTTCACTGATACCGTGCCAATATTTATTGAGGTAACAGACATATTTAAAAAGTTGTAAAATGCTTTGACATTCTGTTTGACACACAAATGCTTTTTTGTGTGTATATGGATTTCCGTGAAATCGCTATTTCAGAATAATTCTGATTCAAAGCCAATATTAGCTTTATAAGGGCTGCAATACTCTATAAAAGATTTGCATTCTACAAGAAGATATCAAAGATAAAATGGTAAAAAGAATCTCCATAAACACAGTACAAAATTATTTCAAATTGTGTCACAAAGGCAGACTAAAAAATGAGAGAAAATAAAGGAATATAAAACGTGCGATTTTGTATTTGGTTGTGACCAATATTATTGGCCTACAAATACCAATAAAACTTGCAATATATCAAAAGATGTCGATACCAAAAACGGTCAACCTTCTGTACCCATTTTAAGACACAATTTTCTTCGTCCAATATCGAAAACGTGTTATCAATGATTCATTCAACCAATATATTGTTAAGGTCATATTGCAATATCAAATTATAATACGTGTAAGACAAGGCTATACCTATCATCTCCCGAGCCTTTTCCCAACTATGTTGGGGTCGGCTACCAGTCGTACCGGATTCAGCTGACTACCGTATTTTACATGGAGCGACTGCCAATCTGACTTCCACAACCCATTTTACTGGGACCTACGGTTTAACGTGCTATCCGAGAACAAAGACAAAGCTATACTATAGGATAATAAAATATGCATCTCATCTTTATGAATTAGTACTTGTTTGAGATCAAAGATCATTTGACTTTTGAACCTATTAGTACTGAACATGCATTATATGGCAGACGGTATAAATATCATAATATCTTGAACAAAGAGGTTGTATATCTGATGATAATGTAGGTGGGTACATAAAATGTTTTATCACAAGCTCAAATAATGAGTAGCAAAGTGACTCTCAATTTCTTTATAACAAGTTCAAAAAGTACTCAAAGTGACTTTCATTGAAGTTCTTTTATAAGTATTTTTAAGAAGCCAGATGAAAGGAAGCCTGAGCATAATGATCTCATTTACAGTTATCAAGTGTTAATAAAATATAATAGTTAGATAACAATTCTTAAAAACACTTCTAAAAAAGAATTGCAGATAAAAGTAAACTATTCAAAAATGCCTTTTATAACTGACTTTATTTTCACTTACTTTTCAAATACTTCGATGTAGTTTTTCAAAGGTTTCATTTATTTACTTTTGTTATTTGAGGATGAATTGACAAGTAGGCGAGATGATCGCCACACAATATACATTGCACCTGCCCTAAATAATTGGGTACAGGCAAGATGATGATGAAGAAGAGCCTAAAGTATATGTGTGTAAGGCAAAAACCTTCGTAAAACCAATAACAAAATTTTACATATCTTCGAAACGAATTTGCAGGCTTCCGTAAATATTCGTACCATATCCATAACATAACATATCATCACGCCTGTATCCCCGAAGGGTTAGGCAGAGGTGTACCAATGTACACCCACAGTTCGCCGATATGTTTAGGTCCTATGTAATAGGAGGCGAGCCTATTGTCACTAACCAGGCACACTTCCAAACTCCGACCTGCTACTGAGAATTTCATAGAAAAACCCAATAACACCTTGGTCGACTTGGGAATCGAACCCAAGACCTCTAGCGTAGCAGTCGCGCTAAGCACCACTAGGCCAACGAGGCATTTCGTACCATTTCCAAATGCTATATAACAGTAAGAAGCAGTTACTCACCCACAGTCATGAAGAGGAGCTTGCAGCCAGACTCCAGGTTGTACTTCGAGGGTTCCGTGTCATGGAGCCGATGGTAGATGATGTCGTAACCCTGGCAGGACTTGCCGGGAAGTACGGAGAACTCACTAGAAACAGAAAATATGAAATTAGGATAAAGTTTAAAGTTAATAACGAAAGATCTGATGATCTATATTAAACATATACACTAGAAGATAAGGACAATCTGGAACGTTAACCGATTTATTTATTGAGACTATTCTAATTAAAATCGATTCACCCTTTTGGAAGCTACGATTCTACAGAAGACTACACAATTACACATCTTAAACTTATTATGTGAGGTAAACTTTATGGAGATATAATAAAATAAGTCTATAGAGGTAATATCAACTAATTATAACTTTATACAAAAAGATGTAGATAGAGAAAGCTTTGTTAACTTTTCCTACATTAATTACCACGGCGGTTAGCTGTAATGGCGTCGGGTTTTAATTATTAAGGCGATACTCTTGTAAGAGTACTCCTGACATTTATGTCCTTAATGCCCTTATTTATAGTTCTTGAAGGAGAGAATGGAGGTAAAGGGTTTGATTATACTTGTGCTAGTTATTGCCCGCGGGTTAGCCTGCATGGGTGTCGGATATCGCCGAAAACAGAAGAATTTTCATACAAACTTACATCCCTTATTTCAATCCCTTACAGCCCTTTGTTTGTACGCATTAAAAAGTAACTCATCCTTTCTCAGATTCTAGATTATCTCCGTACTGAATGTACCATATCCATTACATACCATTTAAATCGCATCAGTAGTTTAGGTGTTATTGCGTACATACAGCCTGACAAAGTTTTTTTCGCATTTATATTGTTAGCAAGGATATTTATCATCAAAGGTACATGTATAGTTTCAGACACACAAATTCTTAATCTACGTTTGTCCTACAATAATACACCTTACACGGATTCATATAATCTCACCAAAAGCACATAATATCAATATTAAAAAGGTTATGATCAAACACAAGCTTCGAGATGAGAAGGCTTGTAAGCCGCTAGTGGCCTTGTCACAAGGTCGTCGAAAGTGCTTCGTAGAGGCACTTCAAACAAGGCCCTAGAACGCTGCCAAAAGTACAATATGCAGGTAAATGTTATACACTGAACCCGAGCTTTTACCTAAACTGAAAAGGGGAGAATTGAATATTTAATTTGCTTAATTTAATTGGGTAAAGGTCGGGTTTTTCTTTTGTTCATTTAACGTTTTGCGTTGCGTTGCCTTTTTTGTGATGGTACCTTTTTACCGATTGGCAGTTTGTGCTATTTGCTTACAAGTTGAGAATGAACAAGTTTAAAATAAATTACCTGTAATTATTTGCTAACTATAAACTGTTTGCTATATCAAAATTGATTTCATAAAATTATGTAATGGTGTTTTTTTTACTTACGTAAAGTTTTACCTTTAAACTATATAGGAAATCTTACAATAAAGCGTTATTTATAACTATGTAAATATTAACTTGAAAATCACCTTAGACAGGTCGTCAATTTCTAGGTAAACACATTGTGACTACATTGTAAGTCTTATTACCTGCATATTTTCCATTTTATAGGTTCAATTTACTAAGAATCATAAGAGCACGTGTATTACTTGGAAAATAGGAAACCATAAAGCAGTGCTCTTAGTTTAACGAGATAATTAAGTTACAAGAGAGAAAGGAATGGAAATATATTTTGAAACGACATCCAATATAGGAGGGGGTTGGAAGAATAACCAAGAAAAAGGTTCTATTAGTATTTTCAGCTTAAATGTGACGTCGACAAAATTGTGACGCAGATTCATTATAACTTTCAGACTGTTTTCACATCATCCGACACGATATCGGGGTAAATTAAATGTATAAAACATGAACCTGCCTGTGGCATACTCCTTCTAGAATCCTTTTTACTAAAGTAGGTATATATTTTTACTGGTGGTCATGGTGACGAGGAAAAAAACACTTATGTCAGGTATCGGTTTTTATATTGGCTGTCTTGTAATAATATAAAACTTATATATTGAAGATATAAAGTTTTATATGTACTTTCACATTATCCGGTCCGATATCGGATGTCGGATCCGTAATTTTCATACATTAACTTGCCTTCGATATCGTGTCGGATAGTGTGAAAACAGTCTCACAGTATCTACGTCATTTTAGGCTAATGCTTTTCGGATCCCCTGTAGACAGTAAATCATGAGTTTATCAGACGAATACAGCCTTTATAAATATTAACATGCGTCATCACGACCTGTACGAAATTCTATTTTTGGATGTAAAGGAGTTTACTTATTTTAATTTGCGATTAAAGTTGTTCTGTGTCTCTTTTTATACTTGAGCCCATTATGTGGAAAAGGTACACAAAAAAATCTTAACAGACGACCTTTTCTTAAAAAATATATAGAAATACAAGGAAGAATAAAATAATATGTTACCCAACTCAAACAGCTTATTTGCACAGGTAAGCAACCTTTAGACTTACATAAGAAACTATCCAATTAAAAAACAATAAAAATGTCCAACCATACGTAAGTTACAAAAGCTCCTATTTAAAAACGCGACATTCATCTATAATTTCTGTATACATCGGCGTCTGCAAGTCCCATTCGACTGTAGTCTAGCGTAAACGTTGGTAACTAAACGTCTACGTCTACGCTAACAGGTCAATATTCTGTCGTACGAACGCCCAGTAACCTATTTTCTTGGCCAGTTTTATAGCTAACTTTATAAGGTCGCTGAAAGGTATTTTGTTGGCTTTACCTCGTATTTGTAGTTTTAACAAGGTACTTAGGGTACCACTAAATGTGTAAAAGGACCCTTTATTTTTATAACCATTACCTATGATCGCATCTTTGTCACCATTAGGTACTCATATCATGCTTTTCCCGACTACAGAATAACAAAAAGAAGGGTTTCGATTTTGACTAGCATTATTGTAATTTCATTTAAACTAATTCACTGTTCGATAATTCAGCGCAGACGGACAATATTACTTACAATAACATCAAATACCATTTGATATCCACTGTATTACAAAACATCTTATTAATACCATTTAGTGTGAGAATATTCGGATTTTTTAATACTATTAAGAAACGAATCCTTGATTCATTCTTTCAGCATACTTATAACCTAAGTAAACACAACGTATTGTGTCAAAATCTTCTTTCATAACATTCTCTGAAGTGATAGTTCGCAGACAGGCTTGAGAAACTGTTATTACATATTTACGGACCCCACTTTTTATACCCCACGGTTTGATACAAGTTCTACTATATTATTCTTTTATCCTCAAAGTCCGTGTTTTTTATATTATTTGGGCTCTTGCTTGGCTCATTGGAGCGAGTAAAAGGTTACCCTGAAAGCCTGTAGCCATATTTAGGGACTTAGTTCATGCTAATATTGTTGTTTTGAAACTTAGTTTGTAATAAATAATTTTAAAAATGTAATAATAAATCATGTATAGTATTTTTTTTAATGATGGAAGGATAGATAGTTCTTACTTAGTCACGCCAAAACTACTGAACTAATTTGGGCTAACACTTTGCACACCGATAGTTTATTGTCTGGCTGACATTTAGGACACTTTTTATCCCAATAAGTTCACACAAACGGGAATATTGCGGCAATAACAGCCCCTATTATTATTATTTATTATTTGTATTTAATTCCAAACACAGTTGTTCTCAAATGACGCAAAACGAAACGGAAAAGTAAGAGTGTTATGATAAATAAAATAATAACCTTTTACAGCGGGAAAAATAACTTTCTGCGTGGGTGAAGCTGGGCGTAAAATGGGCAGCAAGTAAATAATTAAGCGCCACAAGATGAGGGTGCTATGGTACTCTGAGGCTGAATTACAGAAATAAATGCTTAGTGGAGATTGCTAGAGGAAATAAAACCGTTTTGATTTAATTACAGGGTCCAAAATATAATAATTCCAGCCTATAAACGTCCCACTGCTGGGCACAGGCCTCTTTCCACATAGGGAAGGCATGAGCATTGATCACCACGCTTGCTCTCTGCGGGTTGGCGATTTCAGATCCCAATTTTGGGATCCAGGTTTCCTCACGATGTTTTCCTTCACCGTTAGTCAGAAGTGTCTTAGAATAATTAAGAAAGTACATATAACTTAGAAAAGTTAAATTGGTACTTGCCCGGGTTCGAACCTGCAACCTCGTGCATGCAAATCCGTTCATTGAACCGCTAGGCCACCACGACACGTCCAAAATATACTGGCATTGAAATTTTTAATTGACGCAACTCTAAGTTCCTCACATTACAACTAGAAGTGTATTGCATTGTTGCTCTTAATCGAATGGAACGAATATGAATCGGTTATTTTTGTTTGAAAGATGACATGGTCGAAATGATTCTTAGCTTTATTACATGAAAATCTGTTAAGCAATTTGAAAGTTATAATGAGACTTTTTTAATCAACTGTTGTTTCTTAAATTATTGAATAATTTGTAACATCTGAATTTGTAACTGTTCTATAATTTATTTCTTGACCGGGAAACTAATAGATAGAGGTCAACTGCATATAAACAACTGGTATTTAAACCACTTAGTAGCAAATACCAATGTTAGTTTTTAATCTTCAGAAATATAACCTCAATCATAATTCTTACTAATAAATAACTCTATGATTCTAAATAAATGTAGACCAATTTAAGTTTATAATAACATTATTAAAATAAAGCTTTATAAAGCCTTGATAATAATATCTCCTAAAATATATGCTTATGCGATTTAAAATAAATATAACGTTACCCAGTAATAAAACCCAAATCTAAATATTTATAAGCACATAAATAACACATCGAGTATATTTCTCAATAATAATTGTAGTTAGGTCTTATAAAGGCTCTGATAGACTTGAGCATTTACTTTTAACAGAACACCAAGCATTTGAACTTAACAACGACCACAGCCAGACCAAAGCCAGCACAGAAGTAATACTACTAATAAAGCCAAACTTTGCTTCCAACCTTTTCCCGATCATTTCAGCGAACGATTTGGTAAATACTCTTAAAAAAATGTATTACTGGCGAAAATATGAAAGGAAAATGACAAATCATCATGTCTGTAGAAAAGCTGGAAGCATATCACTGCGGTCCCTAGAATGCTCATTACAAGTGAACGGTCCAGTCTATCAGCGCCTTTAGGTCGTAAATCAAGGATCCCTAGCGGCACGCAGCACGTACAAGATGTTAAAACGTAAGCCTTGAACTTCTTCAGTCGTATGCTAATGGAATAATGAAATATACAAGATGACGCAGAATATTACAAGTTACTGTGTCTCTACTATCAATATAATATAAGTAGCTACTTCTCGCGGTTTCACCCTCGTAAGTAGTCACTGTTTCCGTTATTTTTATCAATGTTTTATAGTTCTGCTAATAAGGGTGACTACAAATCAAAGATAATGTAAATTGGTCTACTCGGTGTTAAATAACAACCAGGCTTACTCAGAGCTACCTATTGTATTTACGACTATATACGATGTACTGTAGGGCAAAGGTGACAGACAGACAGTCAGACAGACCTACAGTGTGACGTTAATGAAAATAAATAATAATAATACGATACAGAAGTCAGACAACCACTCGCGCTTCGGTTTAAATACGCTTTTTAGAGGCATTGAAAGCCAGATTTAACGTATAAGTAGTTTGGTATGCCTCTAGGCCAAAAACCGCCTTGTTCTGCAAGCAATCAGTAATAGGACCTGTTAAATCCGAGGCTTAGCTTATTACCTTTTTGTCGAGCACAATTCCAGCGCGCAGACTGTAATTGGGTACCCAAATAAAAACAAAGATCAACTGCGTTACTCCTGACCTATGCGAAAGCCCAGCTGGATACAATCTACTTTTGTTACAGTTGCCTACGTAGATAACAAACAGATTTAACCCTCGATTTCAGGAAGGTATGATACCTTCCTGAAATCGAGGGTTAAATCTGTAATAGTTACTGTTAATCATCTTAACTTTTAGTCAAGTGCTGTGATTGGTTGTAAGTTTTTTGGTCATCCAGTAAACTGTTCCACTGTTGGGCAAAGGCCTCCCACAATTCCTTCCATACTACCTTATCACGCCCCGCCTCGAACGTCATAAGATTTAAAAATATTAAACTGTACAGCCTTTCAGGAATAGGTGCTACTTGAGAGCGTTATTATGGTTTTTCAGCTAATAATGTTAAAAAAGTCCAAAATATAAAACAGTTTTCTATGAAAATATTATCATGTCTTACTTTCGTTGTACACAGAATGCGCTAGTGACCCGAATAGGTCGTATTACAATGCGTCGGGTAATTACCGCCCGCTGGATCAATAGGCGAGCATCCCACCCTGTTTACAGACTATTACTAAATAGCAATCAGGAAGTTACACGGGAAATGAGAAATGGACAATAGTACTACACTTGGATAGTTATAACTGTCCTATAATTACTTCTTAATCTACAAGGGTCGGCTTCCAATGCTTTATCTTTTATATCTGATAGCTGTGCCCCGCGGTCCCACCCGCGTTAAAACCTATATCCTATGGATCCCTAACTTTTTTGAAAATTTAATATAGCCTATGTTAACCGGAGATAGTGTAGCTTCCCAACAGTGAAATAATTTTTCAAATCGGTCATGTAGTTTCGGAGCCTATTCAATTCAAACAAACAATCAAATCTTTCCTCTTTATAATATTAGTATAGATAAACTTCAGGCATCCGCCATTTCTTGGGGAATTCTATATAGATGCAAAGCGGATGAAGGGGAGAAGTCGAGAGCTAAAGATGTCGACGAAAAGTATTTTCCAACAAAGCATCTGGTTTTTATGGAGATACCCTTATCCGACCCTCATATATTCTTTGAAAAATCTATATCTACTTGGCTACCAAGCATTTTCCACTATACAATCATACAAAGGGCTGATGTCTATTTTGAAGCTTATCTTAAACTAGCTTAAAGAAAAGGATCCATGTATCCGATCCAATAACACTCAATTCCAATCCAACCCGAATTTCGGCAACATCGTGAAATAAATCCAAAACATTTCGGCTATCAACAACTTTCCCCTTTTAAAAAGGAAACAAAAAGAACCTTTGACGAAATCGGAAGACAAACAAATATTTTCAACTAAATAAACATATGTATTATATTGAATACAATAGAATACATACATATAAGTATATTAGCATACATAAATGCTGACAGGTCAAATCCATTTAGGATCCCATTGTGTGGAAAACAAAAGTCATATGATTTTCATTGTTGTCGAGACATTGCTAACGTAGTTTTATGAGAAAAAGAGACATTATGATGAAATGCTAAGTTTTTGTAACGGATCGTGAAAGGAGGGTAATGTATATCCGTGTATGCATTTTGCCAATCATGTTGCAAATTGATGTTTATATAGCTTCTATTTAGATAAGTCATTCTCGCAATAAAGATACAAGCCATAAGTGCCTTTGTTTTTCACACATTCACAATTGCAATCCCACTATCTCGTAAGAACAGAGCACAAAAAAGGAGTATTTAAGGATCCGAGTCATGTCTTAAAGCCCCAAAATCTTAGGGAGATGAACTAAAAACAAAAGTTTCTACTAAAGTCTCATATATTATGATTAAAAAGTGTTTTTATATTCCCTCATTAGAGCCTGTTTCAAAAGACTGAATACTAGACCAGTACTAAATTACATCTGTTAAAGGCCGATTTACATTAAACGAGCGAATGCTCATCCTATCATCCCATCAAAATTCTTATTATATTTGATAGGGAGGGGGGTAGAATAAGCATTCAGCCGTTTGATGTAAATCGACCATAAAAACAGCCAGTCCTACAACAGATGTTAACTATTGTTGACCTAGTTCAAGATCAGATGTATATTAATTACGTCACGATTCAGCCACAAACCTAGCCATTCGGGATATTGATGGCTAACACGTTAGGCTAGTTTGTTAGTACATAAATCTACGTGAATTATACTGTTCAGTGGAACAAAGATACATATTAATCTAGACGTTTGGTCTGTATGTTACGGTCAATTTGTTTTGGCATTTATATAAACCGTAGAAGCAGAAATTGCTAGGATAAACAACAAGTGAAATGAACAATAAGATAGGTGATATATTAGGTGTTTAGCAATCTAATAAATAATAATGGCATAGCGCATAAATCCTCGTTCTTGGAGGATTAAATATTGATACTCTGTTATCTATTAGTAGAAGAAACACATTTAGTGCGTGATTGTTCTAAAGCTCTGTACCTACAATAAAAAAGCATATTGATAAAATTATTACATAAAAAAAACTTAGAAATGCCAAAAAAAAATAACTTGACATTTATCTTCTAATATAATTGATAAACACACTAAACATACATAATTTATTATATCAATAGATTCATCTATCCTCTTAATCTTAAAACTTAACTAACTGGTTTAACTTGAATACAAAAATAACGAAATGTCAGATCACCTTGCCAATGGGAATCGAGAAAATTTTAAGTACGTAATACACTGTCCAATTTATAGGAAACCTATCGCATCAAATCGGAACTGAAATCCTTCAATATGCCAGTTAGGTTTCCTACAAATTGTGTATAGACTACGGGCCCATGAACAAAATCGATGGGTCATATGAACCACCAGGTGACGTATATAGGACGATAGAAGAGCATAAAATAATAAGATTCAGCACTATGCCGTCACTTGTGATCAGTCCAACTGGGTGCTGGTGAGCATTCAAACGTGCAGCTAGAGTAAGTACATTTTGGTCATTTATTTCTGTACGGCATTGTTACCATCGAATAGATCCATGAAAAATAATGAGAAAGCGCGCAGTGCCGTACAAAAATGGTGGTCCAAAAAGTTGGTATTTTAGTTTTACTTTCTGTCAATTTCCAGGGTAAATTTGGTCATTTGATTCTGTACGGCGTCAGTTTCATACTGTTTCAATACAGCTTCTAATCCATTATTCCGCAACGCCGTACAAACATTCTGTATTGAAACAGTATGAAACTGACGCCGTACAGAATCAAATGACCAAATTTACCCTGGAAATTGACAGAAAGTAAAACTAAAATACCAACTTTTTGGACCACCATTTTTGTACGGCACTGCGGGCTTTCTTATTATTTTTCATGGATCTATTCGATGGTAACAATGCCGTACAGAAATAAATGACCAAAATGTACTTACTCTAGCTGCACTTTTGAATGCTCACCAGCACCCAGTTGGACTGATCACAAGTGACGGCATAGTGCTGAATCTTATTATTTTATGCTCTTCTATCGTCCTATATACGTCACCTGGTGGTTCATATGACCCATCGATTTTGTTCATGGGCCCGTAGTCTAGTAGTGTAATAATCGCTTAAGTAGTACTTGGCATAACATAAACCATGACCTTTGAATGTGTCGAAAGTGATGAACGATTAATATTTGTTGTTTTAGGCTTCGTTTCGACATAACTGCAAATGCGTGCGCTATATTGTACCTATAATCGTATTGTTTTACGGTTCTCAGGTCCATGAGGTAATGCAAGGTTTTGAGAACTATTGCCGTGACTTGCTTTAAAATAAGACTAATTAGGTAAAGAAACAGACAGACATATTAGTTGCATAATTTCATTTCCACATCAAAATCGATCCATCTGTTAATCACATCACTCTAAAATAATAAATCTTGCTAAATCACATTTATTTAATTACAACATAAACATTAAATCAATCAAATATACGATTGAAATGAGCAGAATTTCCTCAATAATATTGAATAACTAAAATGTCACTAGCCCACACACTGGCATCATAATAGGAAGTGAAAGTTTTTTTAATGTTTATTACTGTAATGTCGCCTTCGTTGACCTTTTGTTGACCAATTTATTAATTACGACAATTATAAATGGATTCGATTCACACGTTTTGTCGGTTTTTCGTAAAAAGTCATATTAACGGGATATAAAAATAGATATTCTAAAACTATTCGTATGGATTTTAGGAATTTATAAATGCAAAAGTAAAAAAAGTTTGGTTGTGTGTTTGTTACGCTGTCTCGGCTTAACCACTGATCACATTTTTAAGAAATTTTATAAGAATCGAGCTTAAACCCCAAGAAAGAACATAGGATATTATACGTTACAAAATCTAATTTCCATTTGTTTAAAATCGCGCCTGAAAACTAGTCAACACAAAACTCAATTACTTTACAAAAAATCTCCTTTAAAAGTATCTCCCCTTTCAGTTTTATTTAAGTTTCCGCATGAAAAAGGCTCGTAGTTTCAGGCTCTGCATATAAACATGGCAGCGTACGCAGAGGGACCATAAAACGTTAAATAGGTCATTTCGAGCTCTCTCGGGCCTACGCAAATACAGTTACCGATAGTAGTTTAAAATTAACTTTGTTTAAAAGTAAGCTTGTTTAACTAACTAGGAACTATGTTTTGGGGTATTTTATAATGATTGTAGTATACGAATTATCGATACATGACATATAAATAGGTTAAAAAATTAGTTTTGCCTTCGGAAATGAGATGGACTTCTCGCAAATATGCATGTGGTTAACGTGGTTATTGAATAGAATTATTGACTTAATTAATGGCCTGTCATCTTGCGAATAAGTTAGCACATAGGTACTGTATTATTTTCGTTATGCATATTGCTGCATTACCTACTGCCTGAATAGACCAGAGAATGCACTAGCAATCCCGCTACTCCGGCCAAGCGCAGAGACGAGACTGGGGTAAAAACACCCCGGTTCCATTGGTACAAGTCCCACATGGAGATATTTACCGACCGGACGACTTTTGTCCTCGGCTTGGGTCATGGGTAGAAAAAAGCCTGCATAACCTTTGATATTTATAACTCCACTCAAAGTCGAATCAATACACATCAGAGAATAAATATTACGCATTCTGGTTAACCTCTCAATTCTGAGCACTTTAGATATACATGAATGTTAAATTAATACTGCGGGTACTTTCCATTGAATAAACGTTGGAGTTTTGTATTTTTAAGCTGAGAAGAATTAATTGGTTTTCCAAAATGGTTTGAACGGTTGTTAAATGGTTTTCGTATATTTTGTTTATTTAATTGACTGTTTAATATGAATATATTACAATTACATTGAATTAAAGGTATTTTTATAATTAACTTTACAGCGTGTATTTGTTATTAGTCAAATCATATTTCTTCTACACTTTTACTAACGGTAAGTTTGCGCTGTTTTCAAGTCATAGCTTGTTTAGTTAGGTACCAGTTCCTATTTTATGTATAGCGACTGACTATCTGACCTCAAGGTAGTTGCCAGAATTATTGGGACTCTACCTGCTGCCAAAGCTAAATGTAGATACATTTGGGATTAAAGGCTTTCCCAGGTAGGGTCTTGGTATGTCAATGTGATCACCCATGAATGAACGAACTTCAGCAAAGGGCGGGAATCACTATAACCTTTGACCAAATCAACCATACGGGTATCAGTCCGTACGTATTTGTCTGAATATACAAATATTCATTCAACGTATAAAACCTCATTGCGTTGACTTCTTACTCATCATAATCATCATCATCGTCAGCCAGAGGACGTCTACCGCTGAACAAGGGCCTCTCCCCTAGAACGCCACAATGAACGACAACTCGCCAATTGCATCCACAGGGTGCCCGCGACTTTGACGATATCGTCAGTCCACCTGGTGGGAGGCCTACCAACCCTGCGTCTTCCGGATTACTTACTGGCAGTCAAAAATCCGTCAATATCTCATTTTTCAAACGTTCTTAAATACGTGTTATGTATGCTTCACTTGAAATAAAATATGATTGAAGAAAGTTGCTGTTTAACTTTTTACCAAACCTATTTTCCTATTTGCAATAGTATTCTAATTATCCCTGAAAGTCTGATTCAAATTAAGAATAGTCTGATTAAATTATAAGAAGTGTGTTTTGTTGTTTACTATTAAAGGTTAAGTACCGTTGAGGATCAACGTTTGATAAATAGAAAATACTCGAATTAACATGACAATAAGTAGAATGTATCAAAACCGTGTTTATTTAAATCATTTTGAATTTATACAGTAATTTATGTATTAATTCCAAATAAACCGCGACAGAAATTCAAATTTTTCCTTTCGTGCGTCATAATTATTTTGAAAAGTACCAAGATATCATGAACTGAAAACCTATTCTTGATTTATCTAGATAGAATACAATACACCTACTAAAAGTACGTGGGGCTCAAATCAACATTAATTATTTCAAAACGAAATTATTATATTTTTTATAAAGTTGATAAAGAAATAGAATGTGTTGAATGTCATGACATTTGTTTTTCTTCGGCCAAGAACCTCTCTGAGTCAATAAGCTAATGCATCTAATTTGCATCAATTACCGGTTCAGAAATAACTCTGATTGAAAGTGATAATGTTTCATCGTCCTTCATGCACCAATACCTTATAAGACCATAATTATGAACGCTACTTATAATGCAGTTTTCGTACGTTACAACAATATTGGACTGTTGGGAAAAATTTTGCTGTGAAATCGCCAATAAAATAATTGATTTCGCGACTTCTGAGGTATACCCATCCAACACAAAAATAGTTTTTGAAATCGACACATTACAATTGAGAACCTTAATTTTCAATTCGGTTAAATCAAAATTACTTATAAATTAAGCCATTGCAGTTTCGTGAAACAAAATGTTGCGGCATGAAAACATGACTTAATTTATTTGTTTGTTTGCTCTTTTGCAATTTTCTGGACAAATTTTAATCTAAATGTTGCAAGCGTACTAACTAGTTCCTGTTTAAATCCCCATCCAAGGCTGAAAGTGACTAAAGCTGAATATTAAGTAGGTTTACTGCCCGAAATTTAAGCTGAAAGCAGAAAGACTATTAAGAATTATAATGGGCGAAGTAAAGAAGGTTTCAAGTTGAGATGTTGAGGGTAATAGACTAACTTTAACTATAAAGAATGATAATAGGACAGTTTGTTTTGTGAAGATGTTTGTTACCTTTTACACAAAAACTACTGTATGTGTTTTGATGAATCTTAGAAGTGTTATAGCTTATTTATCAGAGTAAACACACATTTTATTACTTAATGATACATTAGACGTTATTCCTTGATACTGGCTAACAACCAGGAAAATTTTAAATAAAAATATGATAGGACATTTTGCACCATTCAATACTTCAGTCAGGAGCTTCAGATATCAACAATCGGCATGTTTTTCAGCAAACAATTTAAGAAACAAAATTAGATAAACACGAGGGTCCCAAAGCGAACGTAAAATAACGTAGTAATACAATTTACGAAGCCTTACGTATTTTATTACACAACGAAAGATTGTGACGCTCGAAGATACAGGCAAGTTAATGAAATTTTTGACATTGTTTACACGAAACAAAATCATTTTCAGGGCCCCAATTGGGTGACATTACTGGCAGCTTAACATGTGTCAGGGGTTTTTATTCTACGAACATAAAAGGGAGTTTATTACAGTTTTCAGCTTCATGGAGTATGAAAACATTAAATATAGTTTACTGATAAATAAAGCTTTTACATAATGTTACCACAAAAAAAGTAGAGCATGTTACACGTGTATCAAAGAGCCTACTCTCGAGCGAAGGCCAGATAATTAATGCTTAAATAAATATGATCCCAATTACGTAAGAAATAAAGTGAATTATTGAATGGTAAATGACATACACTTAAGTGTATTCCCTAGCCAACTAATAGGGTTAAATCATGAACGTATCAATCGGCAAAATTAGATTTTTGAACATAATTCGTGACAGCCTTTTACCATTACCTTTCATCATGGTATAGGCCTATATGATAATATCATAGATAGTTTTAACGCTTTTAAAACTGTCTATTGATAAACCTTTTACAGAACTATATTGCCAATTAACTTCATGACGTCAGATCTAACAGAAGTCTATAAAAATAATGAGTTGCTCAACCAAGGAGAATTTTATTGCATATTGTTTTTTTCTCTTTGATCTGGCATGACGTAGGAAACAAAGAAAGTCTATAGATGTAGTTTTAAATTGGATCGCCATATTTTTAATGGACGGATATTGTAATGGGAATGTTAGATCAGACCGCCATTATTTTATGGACTAGGGTTTGCCTCGCGACATCGCTCGAACCGTTGTCATATCATAATGTCCAAATATTTTAGTGACTTTAAAAATTTAAGTAAAATATGTTTCATGAAGTTTTTTGGACTACCCAACATCCAAGATTTACAATTAAATTAGCAATAAATTTAAAAGATTTTGAATTAATATAGATATCTACCTATTTGAATTATGGTATCCTTAGCAAAAGCTAGCCTAATTAATTTCCACAACATTTTACCTTTTTACATCGATTTTCATATTATTATAAATTCTGCTTAAATCATCAAATATTTACCTATTTCTTTATAAGACAAATACTGGCAGCAATTATGCCTCGAGGCTCATATATTTCAGGTCTACAATATAAAATCATAAGCACAAATAATCATACGAGAACCAATATTTGTAGACCAATCTTTTTCTAAATAAATTGGCTCATACAATATCGGATTCCCGTGGGAGACTTCGTTGGTAACCATCCATCTTAGAGTTATCGAGGTGACACCTATTTACTTGATTTATAGGTCTTCTATAGACAATCAATCATTTATTTTGATATATTACAGGAAGTCAATTATCTGAAGATTAGTTAGACGCTATTGTCAATTTAAGATGAGGTAAATCTGGTTTATTTCTTCGTGATAAATCATATTGTTAAGATTTTTTTTTTTTTTTGTACGATTACTAGACTCATATAATGTGGGTTTTATGTTTTTTTGAGTCTCGCTCTCTATGTAACTTTTCTCATAATTCTTTTTTGTTTAGCTATTTTTAACCGACTTCAAAAAGGAGGAGGAACTCAACTCGTCTGTATTTTTTCAAATGTTTATGACCTCATGTCTTTTCCCTGTGAGAACCGATTCTGATCATTTTTTTATAAACGAAAGCTAGTGCTTCCCGTTTGTTCCAATTTTAATTTGGTCCAGTTTGACAATGGAATGCCAGTTTGACAAATAAATATAAGACATATTTTGAAGTCGGTTTTTTGTTGGCCTTTTGATCTATATTTTCCTTACTTACGTACTACGAGTATATACCATGAAAACTCAGACAGATTGAATATTAATACTAAAAAAAATATATAATACTAACGATCCTAGACACATCTAAACAAGTCTATCCTTAGGGACAGAGGACACTCTATCCCAATGACCTTCATTTGTTATCCTACGTCACTAGAATCCTATATTCGTACTTTTCACACATGATCGCCCGCTGGGATATGCCTACATACACGTGTCCTTCACACAAGGTTAGTATTCATCCTACAGTACCTTTATATAATGAATTTATGAATATTTTGTCTACAAGGAGTATTGTGTCAAGAAATTAGCACATTAATTCTTGTCTCTAAGGTTCAGTTTTTTATCATCTATACTAATACGCGATACTCTGACTGTCTGTATTTCTATCTGTCTGCTAACATAGCTTAACACGGAATACTAGGACGCAAAGTTACGTATCACAAACAATTTAAGTGTTTTTTTTATTACTCGAGTCTTTACTTTCTACGTCTCTCTTTTACTGTCTTTCTATGTGTCTGCTAAAATAGCTAAGCCCCGAATACCAGCACGCAAATTGACTTAGCACGAGCATTAAAAGTGATTTTTTATCGCCTTTTCCACGTTTTTTTTTCTTAACTAGTTTGTAGCTATTGTAACCAAAGGAAACGATTAGCTTGAAAATAAAACACTATACTACCTTCGTTTGTAATCTTTTCCATACATACAACAAAAAGATTTCTACGATACGAAACAAGGATAAAAAAATTACAGAAGCATATTTTCTTACTACACCGAATTGCATAAAATGTTTACCTACTTAGGTTCTGAGTTGTAACAAAAGGCAGAATATTTTCCTGTAATTTATCGTGAAGGAAACCATTGCTATTGTTTGCATAGGTACACTACCTACTGTCTTTGAACAAAAACACAAATTAAAGATGTCATCAATCACTGTTAAATTTGCAGATTTTTTTCAGAACAAAAACTATATTTGTTAACATTTTACGATATAACTTAGAATAATAGAATAGAATATTAATTATTATGTGGTTATACTAAACACAAATAATAACCGGGGAAGTGTGAGTTTGACTCGCGCACGCAGGGTTCCGTAATTTGCGTTGATTGAATAAAAGGTAAATAGCGGTTCACGATTAATGACGTATTAAAAATAAACTACTAACTAGATCTCGTTCAAACCAATTTTCGGGTTTTGTTTTCTTACAGTGTCGGAAAAAAATAGCTGTGACATTCGGACGGACAGACAGACATGACGAATCTATTAGAGTTCCGTTTTGCCATTTGGCTACAGAACCCTAAAAATACGCAGGTTCTTAAGGAGCCGAAATGGCTTTTACTAAAGTTCTAGCATAAAATCTACAGACAAGGGTAAAATATAATAACAAAAAAATTAAACCGCCGAAAACACTGAAAAGCAAAAAATAAAAACCTTTTTTTATTTAATCTTAATAACTAAGTTCTTAAACGAATGTGAGTATACCTAAGTAATTTCGAGTCGGCGCCAAACAGGCAAATTAATTAATTACGATATATAGGTACTTAATTTTTTTAGAAATTTTAATGTTTATCGCTGGAGATTTCATTGCATTGTTAAGTTGATTCAAACTCAAACTCAAAACTTTTATTTGCTTTCCCCAATGGAATTAGTAGGTGGTAAGTAAAGAATATAATTATAGTATATAGCGTTTTTGATTTGGTTGTTTCTTTATTTTTAAGGTAATTTTGTGATCTTTGTTAATTGATAGTTTGGCGCCGCCTCAAAATTATTTAGGTATACTCACATTCGTTTAAGAACTTAGTTATTAAGATTAAATAAAAAAAGGTTTTTATTTTTTGCTTTTCAGTGTTTTCGGCGGTTTAATTTTTTTGTTAAAAAGTTTTTATTTTAAGGTTTTTTTGTGGCTATTATATACTAATTGCTACATGCTGAATTATTTATTATTTTTAAAATAGCTAACTACCTTATTTTAGTATTCAAATCTGTGAGTGAACAATAAATCACCCCTATTTTCCCAACCTTAGAGTAAAATTATATGGGACCAGCTTCAAGGTATAACCCCCATCTAATAAAAAAAGATTTATCAAAATAAGACTGTTCTGTAATAAGTTACGCGTGGTCATATATTAAATCAGTTAGTGAACAATCAATATATCCCTGTTTTTCTACCCTTAGGATTGGAATATTTTTTCCAAATTTATATGGGACCAACTTCTAGGTATAGCCTACTCAATAAAAAAAGAATTATCAAAATAGAACTACTCTGTAAAAAGTTACGCGTGGTAATACATTACGATCAGTGCGTGAACAATCAATTAACCCCTGTTTTTCCACCCTTAGGGTGGGAATTCTTTTTTCAAATTTATATGGGACCAACTTTGGAGTATACCCTTTCCAATAAAAAAAGAATTATCAAAATCGGACTACTCAGTAAAAAGATATGCGTGATCATACATAAAAAAAAAAAAAATATACGCGTCGAATTGAGAACCTCCTCTGTTTTCGTCGGTTAAAAAGGAAAGACAGGTTTTTTTTGTCAGTAGTTTACTATAAGGGACAATGCGACAATTTCAACACCAGACCTTTGTTTTATACCCAATTTGAACGTAAAATTTCTCGCAATTTCCATACGAGTAGATAAAATATTTGGTACAGATTTTTATGATGCGCTGCAAGCAATTTTTATGGCCAAAATATTAAATTTTATAGTCCCGTAGTTGAACAGTAGCACATTTTTCTTTAAACATATAAAACCTAATTAATTTACCCCTATATGGCAGACAGAATTTTACATTCAAAACTTAATATATAATTATGTAAAGATAAAAAGGCCTAAAGCTATTAAAGCAAAATTTTAATTTAAATTAATTTTAAAACATGCTGTAATTACAATTATTTCTTAGTAATGTAAATTATGTAACGCAAACGTTGCTAGATTTTATAATTGACGTAAAAAGGTGCTTAATTGCTTATTATATTTGAAAACCAAAAGTTACTCTGTATGAATAATTTCTCGGACAAAAAATATGACCTTGAATAAGAATTATTTAAAATAGTTTTAACAATTAATTTAACAATGCAACTGTAAAATAATTAAGTAAAAAGATTAATTAACATTTAATTTTAGTTTAATGTGACTTGTTTCTAAACCTACGAATAATTAATATTCTTAATTTAGATACGCCGTATTTTTTGTCCTTAGCTGAATTTATGGAAGACTTCTTCATTTCACGTTGTCGAATCCTTACTAATATTATAAATGTGAAAGTTTGTGAGAATGGATGTGTGGTTGTTTGTCACTCTTTCACGCAAAAACTACGGAATGTATTTTAATGAAACTTTACAATAATTTAGCTTATACATCGGAATAACACATAGGCTACAATTTATAAAAACAATGTATGAATTGTCATTCACGCGGGTGAAACTGCGGGACACAGATAGTGATAAATAAAAAACAAAAGCTAGCTCTAAAAAGCCATGAAGGACAAATCTTCAAAACGTGCTACTGAATAATGCATTGTGCTTTAATATTTATCTTGTACTTTATCCGAACCTTTTTTACCATAACGGCAAAAGTTTACATTGCGTAATGTCTAAGCAAAGTCAAGTCAGAGTCAGTGCTGACCATCGACGTATGTCGCGAGCGAGATCAGTTTTTAGTCTGATCCTAGTACATTTCGTTTTTCATTTAAGTAAATTTTCGCGCAACGATAAACTTATATAAGAAAATATCGATGGTTTTGACATTGTTAGGATAATATTAGTGTTATAGGTAGATAGATTGTTTAAAACGGCAAGCTCCATCTTCATACATAATTCACGACAACACTTGTTCACACTAGTGCTTACGGTTTAAACTCTGATAGGCTCACTCTATAGTTTCAAATGCAACCTCGTTGGTGCTGACCTAAAACTGCCAAACACAATGTAAAAATCAGCCATAAATAATTTCCCGCTTTGTCGCCGAGGCAATAGACAAAGATTTTTTATGGCGCGTATTTATTCTAATTTTAGAAAACGCCAAGATTGTACTCTTTATGAGTTATTTATTCAATGATGTTACCATAGCAACCAATCTTTAATAATATCGCGATTTTTATAATCAGGCTCAATTTTATCAAGGAGATTATTGTAAGCTGGCTTAATTAATAACAATAGACCATATTATCTACTAAATACATGTTAATAAAAATCTTTTTTTAATATCTGTTCATATATTAATTTATCATCAGGAACATATTAGAGAGCCATTTACAAAACAGCAATGGGCCTGAACATGCACATAGAAAAAGAAATATATTATTGCTATCTTCTAATATAAAAGATTAAAGATACTTATGAAAAACATCTCAACATTAACTTAAATCCAAAAAGTTAAAAATATATATTTTCAGTAAAAGATATATATTTATAATGTTAAGTGTACATTAACATATTGTACAGAATTCATAGGTTAATCAACTAAGTGAATATAATCCTGCGTCAATAGCATTTATCCACATAGCATGTGTTTATTTTTATCATTTGCTAATTATTGTGATAAATCAGTACTTAATGAACATAATTTTATTATTTAGTGTTGTTAGTGCTGTAGTGTGCAAACAGGTAAATTTGCAAATTATGGTAAAAAAAAATCTTTGTTATATTTAGTTATACACTTGAATAATTTAAAATTAAATAAGTAAGTAGGTATAATAGATTTTTTGTTTTCGTTTTATGATTACTTAAATAAGCAATGACCTTAGAACTAGTAACTTTAAATTACTACTCCGGCCATTATAATACACATCTACTTAGATAAAAAAATAGTTGAGCCAATTAATATATCATTAAGCATTGTGCTAATATTAAAAACCGGTTTAGGCATATCTAACAGGAAAATCGAGGAAAGATCTAGATTACATTATTATTTATATAAGAACAATAAATCATTATTATACATATTTAAATAATAAACTTATTAATTTTAAAAAGAAGGTGCATAATGCATGTTATTATGGGTGGCATAAAAAAGAAGGAACCAAAAACTAATTTCTCATGAATAAAATAAATAAATTGGCAATTTAATGTATTTAATTTTATATAGGTATAATAAGGCATATCTATTATATGTATATGGCTTTATAATATAAATCAATAACACTGTATCTACCAAGTATCTATGCGAAATATTTGCTTTGAAACATTTTAAATTATATTAGACTACTAGCAAAATTAATATTCCAAATCGATATTACGAAATATTAATGCAAAATGTTTTATGCAACATTTCTTCAAATATCAAGGGTAAACCATCGTACTATGTTGAAACACGTTGTTATTGCCATTTTATTGCGATTTTAAGATTCGTTTTGATTACGAAACATGGAAATATTTACTCACAGTACATCGGCCGCTTGCTTCAATTCTTCGGTCCTCAAAACACGATTGTCAAACAGTTCCGGAGCATTCTTCCTGCACGAATAATATTTTTCTATACACGCTTTCGTCTTATCCATATCCCCATAGCAAGCATTGTAAAATAACACCATTTGTTTATCTGATAAATCTTTGGGCACGTATTTTGACTTATCCAATTTCTGTGTCCATTGTTGTAACTCGTTAATATCAGCTTGGGAAAATTTATCCATAGCTGCCGTGGCCTCATTATAATCGTATTCTAGCTCCACAACCATCTTTAAGTGATATTTATATCGTAAAATGTGTACGAATTTGTTTATGTTTAACACACACCCAACCTCAAGCACGGTAAATTGATCACTAACAAAAAAAATAAACAAGAAAATTGATAGATCTTGATTAAAGTTGCCAACGCTATAAAAACAATTTCTACCAAACGGACTTTCAATGGAAGATTTTTCTTCAGAATCAGATAGCTTATATAATGATTTCGTATTATTAGAAATCTTTCTAAAAGGCCTCCTTATTGTTGTTGTGTTTAAAGCCATCGAGATTTTACCTCATGGAAAGTTTCTTTAACGATATAAGCGAATAATTGTATTCACGTTCTTCAAAAAATCAGCTCCCAAATAATTTTAATATGGATAAGACCGCTGAATCTGAGTCGTCGTAAGTTTACATTAGTTATCTCTTAAAAAAAAATATTTATCACATTTACAAATAGCTTTACAAAATAATTTGTTTACAGGGAAACGAATCTGGTGATAGTAACACGAAGAGATCGATTTAAGTTATTCTGTAGAACATATTGGAGAATGCTGGTTGTATTATTTACTCCGATGATATTATTACCAATATTTTTCGTAAGTAGTGATAGGGTAAGTAAAGTAATATATTTTTTTATAAATTAATTATAGAGGCTGTATTTAATACTTAGCTACTTGTTATTTAATTTTGTATCTAATTATTTGTAAATTTTAAGGCATACAAAAGTTTCTACGTTTTCGTTGTGATGATTGTGTATTGGACCTTAGACGTGCTTCATCCAAGTATTTTGGCGATTATGCCAATCGGTATATCTTGTATTATGGACAGCATTGGACAAAGCTTTATTAGTGAGGTAAATGGACTTATGTCCAACCATTTATCTAAACAGTGATAATCAATTATGATTTTTAAACTATTTTCGCTGATTTTGTGAGATGGTTGTATTTATTTGTTTCAGATGTATATTCGTAATGATTTACTAGATTGCATAGGTGTTATGGTAATTGTAATAGCTATAGAAAATAGTAACTTGCACAAGAGGCTAGCCTTAAAAGTGTTACTCGTTTTTGGATGCTCACATTATAGGTAAAATCATTTGATTATATACATTGAGCATTTTATATCTTTAACGACTGAATCAGATATTATATTGATCGTTTAAATTTTTATTTGTTTGGTTTTAGATTAAGTTTTCTTCTATTCTTCACAAGCATGTTTTTTTCAATGTGGATATCAAGTACGCTGGCTTGTGGACTGATGATGCCTGTTGTCAAAGCTATTCTTGTTGAACTTGAGAAGGTAAAGAAAATCTAAATAACTTTATAACTTTTACATAGTAAAAAATAGTATGTACCTAGCTACGTCGGATTGATATACCAATGTATGTGGTGAAGCTGAATAAATTATATCATTTTGTTTATTTTAGATGGGAATACTGGAAGTTTACCAAACAGTTGGCAAGGCTCAGCAGAAATCGACTCGACACGAACAAAAGTAAGTAAAATATTAATGTGTAGCAGAGACATGGCAACACAGAAATCGCAGTTAGCGCGCCATTTGAAATTAACAAAAGTCTTACAATACTAAAAATGAACATATTGTTACAGTGTTCCAAGGCCCTCAGACTTTACTGTATTTTATTACCTTGGTATTGCATATTCATCTTCTATCGGTAACTATTGCAGATTCTTTCATGCGTGGAGAAGTCACATTATTTGTTGGCCTATTACTTAATTAGCTAAATTATTTTAGGTGACATGGCCACTATGATGGGCAGTCAAACCAATCAACTATTCAAGATTTATTGTGAGACGTAAGTCTCTTCCACTTTATTTAATGTTTCTTACCAAAACTCATAAGCGAAAAGTTGGCAACACTCATCTTGATCTTGACAGCGACCATGTCTTAGCGGTTCTATGATCAGAATTGCATGCATGGGGTTGTAAGTTCAAATCCCAGACCACTAGGCACTCATGTAAAATGTAGTTTACAATGCCAATATTAATTTAAAATAATTTAAAAATGTAATCATTTTTTTTTACACTGTACGACAACGATTTTACGCAACTGTTTGTTATTTACTTACGTTATTTCTAGGATATTCCCTGCTGGACCAAAGATCGAGTTCCCTCATTTCATGCTGCTGAACTTGCCAGGAGTTCTGGTCATGGAGACGCTACTCTACTTATGGATGAACTTTAATTTTCTAGGAATGTTCAGGTATCGTCCTATTATCTAAACTCATACTGCCATACTAATATCACAGCCTTTATAATATATGCAAAAGTAACTTTGTCCGACTGTCGGTTACGCTTTAAGGGCTAAGATACTAAACCGAATGTGATGAAATATGCTATGGGGTAAGCTTAGATCCCAAGAAAGGATTAGGATACTTTCTACTGTGATACCCGACACCCATACTCGCGAAACCGTAGTTAAAAATTAGTATATAATTGAGATAGAATTCCTTCAAAATATGTGTAGGCTGGACTAGATTTTCTTAGGATATAGCTGAAGTAACTATATTACATGACGGCACTACAGTCTACTTATCAAGCTTATTTATATAAAAGAAATTCTTTTCAGAGCTCGTAGCGCCATAGAAGTAGCCATGACTGAAGAAGAAGCACAGTACATGGACACGCTGCTGGCCACACAGTACCATCAGATGGGGAAACTGAAGTTCCATGAGTTCGTTAGTACCTATAAATGCCTACAATCCTTTGAAAAAGAGTAAGGAACCCTTTGAAGTTATTATTCGTTATTTTTTGTCCCGGTGGATATTTTAATTGAGTGTGTCTGAGTCCCATGTCGTACATACACTTTTTTTTTAATATTTAGAAATGTCTCCTGCTCGCTTAGTATGTATGTAGTTTTTTAAAAAAGAATCGCGCCGACAGATGCTATGTAGCACGCCGTCTCGTTTTCACAACGGTAGTGATACTCGTACGGAGTTCTTGATACAGGTTCTGCTCTATTTAAGGGTGGCCAAGCGTCTAGTTGCTAGGCGGCTAGCTAAACTATGTAATTTTGATCACAGGTGGTGGCATCAGTGGTAGTCCTAACAGGCTTATTACAGGCTACAATCAGCACAGCACACATCGACCAAGCGGTTCACGACAGCACTGAGTTCCATAAGTATACCTATATCCATCCTCTATTGTTGCTTCACAGGATACAAAACTGAGAGCATAATTATTGTACGTTGGTTTAATTTATTGATTTCGATGAAATTGGATACGTAGACAGCCTATTTCCTGAATATGCATATACGTTCTTCATACTAGTCATTCCCGGGGGGATTAGTCAGAACCTTCCTAGGTTCTTACTGACGAACTTTCTGGCAAAACCTAGAACTTACCTAAGTTTAATCATAAGTTTTACTTTTCAGCCATTTCCGAGTATCGTCACCGTGTATCATGTGTGTTACAATATTATTCTTGATGCCTATGGAACTGGATTTTATGAAGTTTTTCAAGAAACGCTCAGGTGAGGATCTCTGTATTTTAAAAGTAGGTAAATTCCTTTACCCACCTATATTTATGACCAAACATCAACCACGTTTGTAATTACTCTAGTTTAAAATAGACCTCTCATTTTATCAGATTAGACCAGGTACTAAAAGTCATTTAAAATGGCTATTGCCCATTAAAGATTCAAATATGCTTTATGTATACATTATTATTGTAGATATGAACAAAATTGATAGATATTAGGATCTAAAAGTGTCTTCCATAACTTTACAAAATATAATTACGGTAAATTGCTTTAGGTACTTACGTTATTCGTTTCATTTCTGCTATTATGTATTAGCAAACATAATGTGATTGAGACATAGCATAGGCAGTGACATAAAGGTGTATTTAATGAAACGAAAATATGTATTTTACCTATCAAGTTATATACCTAAGGTAATTATAATCAAATAATTAAGTAAAGAAGTTACTTAAGTATTTCATCATTTCATTTTACGAGTATTCAGAAAGTAGATATTTGCCTATGATATGATTTAACCCTGTTTATTTAGATCACCACAATGAACCCTTACCAACCGCTCAATCCAAGGGGTGTCTGAACTGGAACATGGTGCAACGAGATTTTGACTGGAGCGTATTATTGATTGTGGGCAAGTATTTACGTGAATGTTGCCTTCTAAGCGACTTATTAATTTAATAGAAAAGAATAATAAAAAAAAATCCTTAAGGTTTATCTAACTAATACTGCCAAGTGTGGGAAGAAGAAAGGGTAGGAAGGTATTTGCCCAGAAGTGGTGCGTAAGATATATTTTAGAACTTTCAATAGGAGACCAATTCTAAAGAATACTGCCACTAATATCAATTATAAATAAGCATTTAATAATGCTACCTTTGCATCTACTCAAAATAACTGTTCACTTCCAAACATAACTGAGTTAATAAACCTCAGTTTCCTCAGAAGTTTTTTACCATCACAACTTTTCCCTCACGTATTTCCATTGCACCAAGGTAAATATAACATAAAGTAATTTTCACAATCTTAATACAAACCGCGAAAAAATCCGTAAAAAGTAGTTTTATTTCAATGTCTAACATTCGCGTAAACCTAAGAAACCAATATAAAGTAATTTTTTAGCGGGCAGCAGCACTCTCTTCGAATCCCTCCGAGACTCGGGCATGCACGCTGAGTTTGAGAAGTTCCTGTTATTATTCGAAAGCTGGCCACCTTCAGCCCTCGTCTTCATCATAGTGGTCTTCTGCAAGATCTTGACAGAATTCGCTTCTAACTTCTGCGTGGTATACGGATTCTTGCCGACCTTTGCGAGGGTGGTTAGTAGCGGTATATTATAGCTCAGAAAACATAATTCTGACGGGTGTAAATAGTGCTTGCAGCAATGAGGAGTCTATAGTAACCAACTGGCAACGAAAAAATGTTCATAAGTGCTTCTGAGATTGGCCTTTGCATAGTGGTAGGTAAAAAAAATACTTACCTAATAGTAATAATCAGTGTGAATTATGTTTACTTTCCTACGTACGTTTCTAAACAGTAGATAGATAAACGAGAGTGGCCGGTTGTCACTAGGCTCCTAAATGGAGATAATATAATCTGAAGCTGCAGATATAATTTTTATCTTTAAAAGTATCTATCTAACAATAACATATTTTGTACCTAGAACAAAAACTATTTGTTAAAATCTCGGCCTGTTTATAAAAAGCGCATCTTATTCCAATCGTAAACCAATTCAAAATCAACACTTATTTAATGAACAGATTGGTAGGATAACTAGGAATGGCAAAGGTCTCAACATAAATGCAAAACCCAATTCCTCCAACATTTAAAAAAAAAAATAAAAAAAATTCGTAACATATCGTAACTTACTTTAAAATGTTTTTGCATACATTACATTTAAAACCTGCAATATTTAACAGAGCGTGATCTGCGGCATCAACCCTCACTACCTGATGATGGCAGCCACGCTATCCAGCTCCTTGCCCTTCCACCTGGTCACCGGGGCAGCTGCCAACGCCATGGTGTGCGCCTACGTTCATATACCGCCTTGGAGAATGGTTAGTTATAGAGTTATGGCCCGTACGGGGTAACGACTAGTGAAATTGCGCCACTCATTATCCAGAATACGCCCTGCCCGGCACGTGGCCTTACCACTAATATATAAATCCCAATGTATATCCTTTCCATCCATTGTTTTAAAAGGGATGTTCATGCTTTGGGACTGGGCTGGTTAAAAAGACCTCTTATCCAACTGATTTCAAACGTAGAAAAATTAGATCAAAACTTTAAGATTTAAAGATACGTGAGAATTGTCAGAAAAAAAAATCCGTGTTGCGCGAGTAAAAAGTAGTTATAAGCTACTTATAATGCGATATATCACATTCGTAAATTTGTTAAAAGAAAACAATGTTTCCTTGATTACAGATGTACGCTGGCCTCGGACCGTCGCTAATAGCGATAATCGTGGTGTGGTTCACAGTGGCCGTGTGGTCCACCGCCATCTGGACAGACATAACGCTGGACCCGGAGTGGTCCGATATCAATATATTTAAGATATTTAGGAAAGCTTGAACCTTGTTTCATTTGTATTAGCCATATAAAACAGTTTAAAGACCTATTAAGTTACATAAGAAACCAAAATATGACACACATGTTAGATTAAAAGAAAACTAAGTCTCTACATAATATAGGGTGGATAGATAGTATCAATAAGATAAGAGTATGTACATTAATCATACCTAGGGGTATCCTAAAAACCCCCTTGGATGTTTCTCGGTTTTTGATAGTTTAAAAGATTATTCTGAATATGGGCTGGAAAAGTTACTTTAGCTTCAATAGCTAAAAAGCCAAAGATATAAAATGCCCGAGTCCAAAATAGGTAATTTAAAAACCAGTATTACAGTTTCAACATATTTATTTAACGACTAACAACACAATCCTTCATTCCGCTATTTACAATGAGCACAATGCGTACATTAAACAGTTTGGTTCATAATTATACAACGTACCATTAAATATTCAGGCTTAGATATACAATGCATGCATTTTATAAAAAGTATAACTATATGAGCAGACACAACTTCCAAAATCTATTTATATATCATAGAAAAAGTCATAATTTAAATTTGCCTGTATTTTCTGAATTCAAAACACCATTATTATTTAAACCCTCCAATCAGCCTAACCTTTCTCAAGCTACTGGCGAAGAGTAGAAAATGCTATTTAAATAGAATAATTTTTAACATAATTTTGTGAACAGTGGTATTTCCGTTACTTTTAAATCAAGGCTAAATGGCCATTTTATACAAAAACGTTTATAGAACATCGAAAAATATGTGAAATATAATTTTAATTGCTGGATTGAATATAACTCGTAAATAAGTAGCTCGGTCAAGCTATTTCATAATCGTAAATATTCCAAAACTGTGGCTATCACTTATTGTAATAACCCTATTTTGAAGCAGCAATTATTTATTTGAATATAATAATCATTATCCATAATTTTGTTTGTATATAATATGCATATAAAATTGTAATCACAATGGAAAATTAGTGTCTGAACATCAAATAGCAATATAAATGTATTTTTGATAGCTCAGCTGTATAAATCTGTTTGTTTGACTCCAAAAACATTTAAGGATTTATAATTTTATAATATAGTCATGGTTTCTGAAATGCTACAAAATAAGGTATATTGAGAGTCAAAAACCCTTTTACGCTAGTGTATTTGAAATTTTCCTTTGAAGAGACAAGACTGGCTTTTGATTGGTGGAAATTGACAGATAGACCTATTGCGAAACTAGCGCCTCTAGCGGAATTTCTACTCGCAATAGCTCATTTAACCTGTTGTCAAATCAATATCTTGTAATGTTTGTTTGTTTTGATTGGCAAAAATACTTATAACCAATCATAGCACTAGACTTGAGGTTTGGTATATGATTAACTTTCAGAAACACCGTACAAAATCTAGCTTATTCAATGTACGCAAACATTCAATAATACCCATACATAATTAATAATAATTACAACTAATTTGCACTTTTACACACGAATCACATTTATATTCTAACATTTGTTCTTGAATAGACTATAGATGACACCTACATGCTTTTCTTTGAGAGTATACAAATGGAATATCTTACGAAGGGATACATTTCAAAAATAAATAAGTATTTTTATATAAACCCTCCCAAATTAACACAACAGGTATTTTTATGAGATATTATAACAGAAATTACTTATTCTACATAACTGCACTTTCATCTCTTTTCATCCAGTCTTTTAGAGTAGAAAAATAGTTTTATTTGTAGTTCTATTAAAATATCCACAAAATTGCCATCATTAAGTCTGATTATTCTTACACACATCACAATATATTAAATCTAGGAACATCCCAATCGGGATTATAATTAAATATATTTAAAATACACCTTTACATACTTTTTCTATATAAAATATATTTTGTGGTGCTTTAACACTTGGTAATCTTTGTCTTGCAATATTATATAAAAGATTAGTTTAATCGCGTAAAACCTGAATTAATTAAGAATTAAGGGGGGCATTTAATCAGTAAATTGACAAAAATACATAATATATTAATTGAGATTCTTACACACACACAAGGTGTCACTTTGCGCATAATTTTAGGACAAGAAAAAAATACATTTTGCTTTTTTTATATACTATTTTCACTCTCTTTTTCTGGCATTTAATTGTAGACTTAAAATACAAGTGTAAAAGCACATATTTATACAAATCCTCACCCGCTTTATTCCGTTAAATAATGTATAAATTACGTTTTATTTATATTTAGCAATATTATTGTCCCAGTAGGCTGGTATAGGCACTACGTATTGGCCAACTTTATATAAGTACAGTTGGACATCCATACTTCGGTTTAAGGTATAATTTTAACGAACTTTCAATATGAAAACTTGTTAGGAAATAGTGTGTGATATATGATACGATTTTTAATAAACATGTAGATTTATATATTATAAAATTATAACATATTATAAACAATCTTATGTATGTATTTTTAAAGTATCTTTTGGCTTAAACGAGATCCTTTTACTCAATAATCGTATTTAAGGATTATATTACCTTTTAAACATGTTTTAAGATGTCCAACTGTAATTTAAATAGGTGTATATTCATATACTATATGTATATATATTTTGGCAATGTAGTTAGTCGGTGGGTCGACCATTTTACTCCACATACATACATAAATGCTGCTTTATTACACATAAAATGCTTCGATACTGTAGAAAATACGAAAATATATTATTTATTAAGAAAATGGCGAAGTCGCTAGTTCACAGTGACCTTTATATTACACTAGCACCTTTAACCATAAGAATATTGCGAAACCCTTGACTAACTCCAAGTATTTTTGGTTAAAAACGTTTTGGCTAAGAGGTAATAAATACATGAAAAACATCAATAGAATATAATATACAAAATTTACCAGATATCTTAGTCTTAAGTACCTATAAAATTGTGTACACATTTCAAAAGGGCCAAATATGTAGCGACTTCTATATTATCTATGGTTTAATATTACGTTGGCAACATTGAATTATAAATACAGATGATAAAAGCCAACAATTTCCGGCAAAACTGGGCTTTCGATGTACATTCAAAATAGACTTATTTATCATATTATTATCTGAAAAATATTTTTTATTGAGATTGCATTGTAATAAATTTATAGGATAATTCGTAGAAAATGGCACACAAGTACATCCTATTCCGAATTAACTTTTCAGTAATATATTTACTGAAAGTGAAAACGCAGCTTTTCATAGCTGTCAAAAATTAAAAAACCTTTGAAATCCCTTATCACACATTATAAACTTAAATTAACTTTGAAAAGGTAGATAATTGCAGGCGAAGTTACCTGTGGTGTTCATTCTTAATGCTTGTGGTATTGTGCAGGTGATGTTGTTGGCTGCTGCGAGTGCATTGATTGTTGTGTTGCAGTTCAATGTTAGGGCTTCGGCGAGGGCAGTGGTGTTGTGGATTTGGGTGAGAGGGGCTTGGAAGGGGAAGATGATGGAGCCCCATGTCGGGTAGGCTCCCCATACGATGAGAGTGGTGATGATTTTCGGGCCTATACCGCCAACAGCCTGGAAAGAAACAATTAAATTTTAATTTTATGTATGTGGTATTTGTTAAATATAGTTTATGCTATTGAATTATGTAATGTAGTCAAAGTCAAAGTCAAAGTCATTTATTATTTGCAAACATGGGTACAGGTACAGGTGTTAGGGTTATAAAAGTTCTCCATATTCTACCGTCACATGGGCATGCAAATTATATAAAACAGTTTCAGAATTAATAGAAAAAAAAAAAATAGAAACATATCATTCAAATAAAGTAATAATAAAAATTAATATAGTGATAAATAATTGACAACATACTGCAGAAATAATAATAAAAAGAGAAATAATTACAAATTATAATGTCAAATGGAATTAAATGTCAATATATAGGTAACGTTAATTAGTCAATGATTTATCAGTCAGGAAGTCGTCAATTGCGTAGTAACATTTTTCAATCAGAATATTTTTTAACATTTTTTTAAATTTTAATACAGGTAATTGTTTTATAGCATTAGGTATTTTATTATAAATGCGTGGGGCAATTCCAAAAAAGCTTTTTTTCAATAGTGCAGTTTTACATTTCGGTTGACATAATTTATCGACATACTGAGATCGTGTTGGATTTTTTCTAGTTTCTGAAAATTTCTGAAATAAGTTTGGATTATTTTTAACAAATAAAGCTGTTTCTAAAATATACAAAGATGGAAATGTTAAAATTTGTAATGATTTAAAATAGGGAAGACAGCTATCTGTTGTCTTAATACCACACATCGACCTTATACACCTTTTTTGCATTCTAAATACCAGCTCCCTATCAGTAGACTGCCCCCAGAAAATAATACCATACCGCAAAACAGAGTCAACCAAACCATAGTACGCAGTTAATAAAGCCTGCCTGTTCACTTTTTTGGATAATTGAAATAGTGCATATGCGGACTTACTAAGTCTCTTACATAGTTCTTCAATGTGAGGTTTCCATGAGAGTTTATTATCAATAAGTATACCCAAGAACTTAGCTGTATTAGCCTCTTCAATAGAGGAACCTTGGTGGGCAATGCTTACGTCTGGGTGTTTGTTGCGCTGATGAAAGTGCATAACTTTGGTCTTATTTAGGTTAATTACTAAATTATTATTATGTAACCAATTTATAATTTCATGCAGACAAGTATTTATGTCATGCTCATAAATAATTTTGTTTGTACACTTTACTACGGCCGTACTGTCGTCTGCAAAAAGAATCATTTTGTTTTTTGTTATTTTTGGAAGATCGTTGATGTATACTAGGAAAAGTAGCGGTCCTAGTACGCTACCTTGCGGGACGCCGTATTTTACATACCTAGCTTCTGATACATAAACTTTTTCAGATTTATCTTTTGGGCAAATTCTTGAAATTTCTGTGCATTGAAGCCTATTACTTAAGTATGATTCTATTAATTTTAATATATTACCTCTTATACCATAATTTTGTAATTTCTGTAGCAATATGTTATGGTCCACATAATCAAACGCTTTGGTCATGTCGGTGTAGATTGCGCAGACTGGATTTTTGTTGTCTACAGATGACATTACATTAGCCAATAAGTCAAAAAGAGCCATGTTAATTGTTGTATTTTTGCGGAAACCTTTTTGTTCCTTGCAGAATAAATCAAATTTACAAAAAAAAATATATAAAGAGTTATAGATAACTTTCTCAATAATTTTGGAAAATATAGGAATTTTTGCTATAGGTCTGTAGTTTTTTAAATCCGTTTTGTCATCTTTTTTATGTAAAGGCTTTATTATTACTTTCTTCAGATTGTCCGGGAATGTGCCATTTGCAATACATAAGTTGATTATATGAGCCAATGGTCCTGCTATTGTTTCTTTGGTGAATTTTATTGCTTTTGTAGAAATGCCGTCATATCCAACAGTATTAGTATTTTTTAGATTAGTTATTATTTTTATTACGTCGTCAATTGTTACTGGTTGCATGAACATTGAATTTGGCATCTGATAATTTATATTAATTTTGTTCAAATTGATGTCTGTTTTAATATTTTTTTCAATATCATCAATAAAATAATTATTAAATTGGTCAGCGATATCCAGAGGACGCGTAAATGATAAATTATCTCTATTTATGCACATGACAGGCTCTTGTGGTAGACATAATTTTGATTTATTTATTATGTGCCATGTGGCTTTAGACTTATTTTTTGCAGTATTTATGTAATGATTGTTCTGTGATTTTTGTGTCAGCTTAATAATTTTTCTATAAAGTTTTGTATAATTTTTTAAGACTGTTTTATTTTTTAAGTCAGAATTTAGTCTATACGCCCAAAGCAACTGCCTTTGTTTATTACTACATATTTTTATTCCATTAGATATCCATTTTGTTTTCGTGTTAGTCTTAATAGTGATAAGTTTTTCTGGAAAACACAGGTTATATAGAAGAGAGAAATCTTCTATAAAACTATTAAAAGCCTCGTTTGCGTCCTCTGCAGCAAGCACTTGCATGAAAGAGAGACTGTCTAAATGTGTTTTAAACTTTATTAAATTTTCAATTCTTAAGTCGCGTTTCTGTATTTTCCAATATTTTAATTTGCAAGATTTGTTAATGGGCACTCGAAGTAATTGAGATGTATGATCTGATAGGCCAAAATCATAAATTTCAGCTTTGTACCCTTTTCGGTAGTTGTGTGCAAAATTGTCAATACAGGTCTGACTACCTAACCTGGTCGGAGAGTGAACCGCTAGTTTCAGATTGAATGTCTTGAGAAAATGCTCAAGTTCCATTGAAACTTTATTTTTTTTCAGGACATCAATATTAAAATCTCCACATAGGATGATTTTCTTATTCGGCGAGAGACAGACTTTTTTTAAAATGTAATCTAATTTTTCATAAAATATTTCGTAATTATGTTTAGGTATTCTGTACATGCAAATGATAATAATTTTATAATCTACCAATTCCACAGCGCAACATTCAAAAATGCCTGACACTGATTGTTTTGCTATTTCAATTAATTCTTTAAATTGGAGTCCTGCTCTTACGAAAATACATGTTCCTCCTCTCTTTGTATTTCTAGAGAAGAAAGCAGCTGGACAGAAATTTGCAATGCGTAACGAATTCTCATAACCCTCTTGTATGAAATGTTCCGTCACACAAATAACATCTACATTAATTCCATTAGAATCTAATTCCACAAGTTTTACAGTTAACAAATCGGATTTATTAATAAGTCCTGCTATGTTTTGGTGTAGAATGTACACATAAGACTACTCATCAACATATGCCTAAGCTATCGGTCGGCTACCAGTCTTACCGGATTCAGCTGAATACCGTATTTTACATGGAGCGACTGTCTACCTGACCTCCACAAGCTATTTTACTGGGTAACATAGTATCCCATAGTAAGAATGGTTTTCAGAATTGACTTAACAGTACATATTGACAGTAGAGATGTACAGTTTATCGTGCTTTACGTAACACGGAGGAGTCTCGGTGTGTTATAACTGGTCACCCATCCGGACCAACCACGGTAAGCGCGAATTACTCTGTATTATCGGTCAAACCGTACGGCTTAAGCTTAGCCACTGAGTTTCTCTTCTACTAGTGAATTGATATTATTTAATAATGAGCTGGACATAATGACTGGGCTTTTGTGACCCTGTTAGTTTAGTATCGAAGCTTTGACGACTTTCTTACAATATATGAATGTTGTTCAGGTCTCTTTTGATTCATAAAACCGCATCACATATCAAGCATTTCTCTCCATATTAAGTGTTGTCCTACAATAACCAGTTGTATGACACTCACCATCTTCGAAGTGGGTATGTGCGCGACTCCAGCGACGATGGCGTTGGGCGGCGTGCCCACGGGCATGTGGAAGGCCATGGAGCACGCCAGCGTGGCCGGCACCATCAGGTAGCGGGGGTCCATGTGCAGGACACGAGCCTAACAGAAACAAAATATTGAGTACATGTAAAGGGTTATTTTTAAATGAACGTCCGTTATAACAGTTTCGATGAAGAAAAACCATATTATTTTTCATGGAAAAATAGAAAGCCACAGTACCACAGCACTTTAGACTGTTACTTTGAAACTTTCTTTCAAACAATACAAATTTCAAACACCATAATAAAAACGCGAAACACACTTACCATATTAGCCAGCACCGGCAATATAAGATTAGCGATGGCAACATTGGAGGTGAACTCCGTGATGAACTGTGTGACCAGCACCACGACGAGCAGCACCAGCGCGTGGTTGAGCCCCTGCAGGCCCTCCAGCGACGAGCCGATCATGGCCGACAGCCCCGTGGCCTTGCTGCCCTCCGCTAGCGCGAAGCCGCCGCCTGGGAAGGTCAAAATAGACTTACAATATGTGTATAGGTAACTACTGCATTTGCAATGTATATGGGAAACTTGTAAAGAAATAAATGTCATAGTAAAAACACCTGCAATGCTTAACATATAAGTTTTAGTTTGCGCTACAGCTTCATATTGTGTTTATTTGTTTTAACAGTATTTATCAGTCTGATATTAATCTATATGTAAACTAAAATAAAGTTGATGTATGTTTGAGGGGATAAAATCAACCGACACATACTTTATATTATCTAGTATAGTATATTACACAGAAACACAAATAGTTTGTAATGTATGGTTAAAGACCAAATTTTGAAGTCGCTTTGTGCTGTTCACGCCGCTTTGAATGCTGTTAGGCACTATTGCGCACTACACTTGACTTTTCAACTATATGTATAGTAATTTTTTTGGTATGCAGTTGTATTAGAATAAGTTAATATTAGTGATGTTTACCAAGCAAGAACAGCAGTCCCCAGGGAATCTTCTCCTTCAGAATGTTCCAAGTGACAATGCTGGGTGACGGCTTGGAAGCGGCCAGTTCTTCATCTGTAGGGAAAAAACATTACAAAAATATAATATAGATTTATAGTCCAAGAATATTTAAGTTTTACTTGTGATTTTTATACTGAACACATTAAGGCCATCCAGTACACTGGCAGCTAAAGCATTTTGCCTGCTTCAAGCGGTCGACAAAACAAAAAGCAAGCGCAGTTCGCGCTGTCCGGTTTAGTCGATCAGTGGGTAACTGTGGGAGCGATACGTGTACAAACGACCTTAACTACATGTATCCATATGGAAAGAGACATTCATATATAGCAAAAAAATATACAAAGAGGAAACTTTTTGTTTAATAGTCATAATTGTGATTCTACAACCGCTGCTGCGCACATCATTAAGCCGTAAATACAGTCTTATAAATATAAAATAACTATATATCTCACATGAGGCCTGGCTGGAGAAGAACTTGAGGAAATCGCAGCACATCGGCAGAATGAACATGAGAATCACGATGAACATCGATGTCACACCATCCTTCACCCTCCTGTAATGATGAATATAATAAACATAAATATCTACATTTGTAGTAAGAAAGACTTCATAAAGAAGGATATTCTCAAGTTATCTCTTTCTTTTAGTATGCTTTTCTACGCAATGTAAAGCCCTGGGGTCGTAAAAAAAAATTGTGTTCTTTAAATTATATTTGGTGAGTATAAATCAAATAGTTCATATTATAATTTTGAATTGTATAAATCTGCCGCTAGGTGAAGCCTCTAATGCAACCTTATCTTGGTCGTGTGCTACTCTAACGCATGATTTTCTCTCTAGGATAATAAATCGGCTGTTATATATTCAATAGTGGTTTAATTACTCATTATCTTTCATATGTATGTGTATTAAATTCGGTTAATTTTTACATCAATTTATAAACATGGGTTTTTCAAATAAGTAAATAAATATGTACTTACATGGTGGTAAGGACATCAGCCCAGCCGGGCATGAATCCGGGACGACGGAAGATGTAGAGGAACACAGCCAGGATGAATAGGAGACCAGACGCCTGTTAAACAAGCAAATTATATTAGAAATAAAGGAAGATTAATTTTATTGGGCAGACGACTAGGTATAAAGAGGAAATATATGAAGCCCATCAATTAGGTAACAAAAAAATAGACACGCTTTTTTCTTCCTTTATCAAAATAACTTGAAGCTTACTAGATAATGTGAATTAAATCTCAGGAGTGAGGACTAGTTAGGTAGTGACGTCATGTTTTCGCTTGGAATGTACAAAATTGTGGCGTTAGGTTACCTAAAGGCTCACGAGTTTGTATATTATAAATAAGAGTCTAATACTTTGTTATTATATTTCGAAACTCCGTACGTTAGTTGCATTAAGGCACCTCCTCTAGCTCATGGTGTAAGATAGGATGGGCATTAAAAACCGCATTAAATTTGATAAACAAAGTTTTCTAGCAAGTAACTCACCCTTTCGTGGAAAGTAATAGGTCCGAGGTTCCTGTACTGCTCCTTGATGACCTTCATGGTGGTGATGGAGCCAGATGAAGCCTTGTTCACTCTCTTAGCCGCCTCGCTGTTTGGCCTGCAATACAAGAAATTACATATTAATGAAAGTGTCGATAACATATGTACAGACTTTGCGGTGCTAGTTTTCACTTTAGGGAACGATTACAACTTTTGTATGACATAATATAATGTCAGCTTCAGTATTCATTATGTACAAGACTAACATTTAAATAGTCTTAAGATAAATGAGTTGGGGTTTACGTTTTTATTTTATTATCGTTTTTAACATTTATATTTGTTGGTTTTTCTGGTAAATTCATACCCATAATAAATTGATGTTCTTTTTTGTCCAATTCCATCTTAAGCTGAAACCCGAAATGTGTTTCAACTTAAGATGGAATCTTTATATACCAGCTTTGTGTAGTTTAATCCGTATGTAATGTTTTTTTTTTTGTGAATATTTTCCTATATTATTTTCGTATGTACCTGAACATGCCCATGAAGGTAACCTGGAGCGCGAGCCAGACGAGCAGCTGCATGATGAGCATGGGCGGCGTGCTGTACGCCATGAACCAGAAGAAGTTCACCGAACTGCTGTACTCGGGGAACTCGCTGGAATATAATAACGTTCATTAGTTATAACATTTAAACATAGGGTGTGAACGAGCACCGAAAGCGCAGCTGACTGTTTGCTAAACGCTCGCGAGCTGCGTGCGTGTATTTCAAGTTCCAGATCTGGTGAATGCACGCGACCGTTCGTGAACAGTTCCCGAGCTGCGCATTCGGTGCAAGTTCGCTAGATCTGGACAAACTTATACAGCATCATTTCGAATAACAATCATAAAACTTTAGATATCTTCTTCTTAGCGTGTCGATAAATGGCAATATTAGATTTTCCCGGACCAGTACTCAGCTACGCGGATAGCGTTATTACTTTATATATAAATCTGCATAATTACACACTATTTTTTTTTTAATGTCTAGTATCATCATGATTTTGTACATTCTCCTTTGGAAAACTCCTGAATTTAATAAGCTTAATTTCATTAAATTAAAAAAAAATAAGAATAAACTTTGTCTTTTACATATTTTTTCTCCTTCCCTGCTTTATTAGTTCAACAAACATCAACTTATTTTACAATATTGAAGTCTTTAGTTTAGAAATACTTACGAGTCAAATATTCCTTTGAAGGCGGAGTTAGTAGCGGTACCTACGAGCGTACCGCAGCCTCCTAGCGTCGACGCGTACGCTATGCTTAGGTAGTAGCAGATTGTTATGTCGCTGGGCATCGGTGACCTGGAGGCAATAATAATATAATTAAGGTTATGCACGAAAATAGCTTGAAGTTTTGATGTATTGAACACTATTGTATGCACGAGGTTGCAGGTTCGAACCCGGGCAAGTACCAATGTAACTTTTCAAAGTTATATGTACTTTCTTAATTATTCTAAGACACTTCTGACAAACGGTGAAGGAAAACATGTGATGAAACCTGGATTCCAAAATTTGGGATCTGAAATCGCCAATCCGCAGAGAGCAAGCGTGGTGATCAATGCTCGAGCCTTCTCTATATGGGAAGAGGCCTGTGCCCAGCAGTGTGACGTTTATAGGCTGGATTTTTTTTTTATTGAACAGAAAAATAAAACAATTCACTCAGGTTAATATTATATATATGTAGGTATATATAATATTACAGTTTCTTTTAACCCCAGAAACAAGAGGAGAGGTGTTTGAGAAGTGGTAAAGCTGATCATTCACCACTTACATAATGGTAGGTACAATGTGTAACATAGTAAATAACACTTACTCTTCTTCAGTTTTAGCCACAGCTTTGGTGTCCTTTCCGTTCTCCGCTGGAGGATTCTTCTTCTTGTTTATATAGACATCACCAAGTCCTTGCTGCAATTAAATAAATTAAAATTAAGTCCTGTACTAGAGTCAGTTTTAAATTTATTACGCATACACAGAGAACAACCAAACTCGAAACAAGCATTTGTGGAAGACTAACATATTTGTCTAGGGTGGGGATTGAACCCGCACAATACACAATAGTTAATGGTAATTTACCTGTTCTAAGACCTCCAGAATGGCTTCAACTATGGGCACCATCATGGTAGTGGCTGCGGCGTTCGATACCCACATAGATATGAACATGGTCACGAATGTTAGACCGAAGTTCAACCTGGAATCAGAAAATCATGTATTTTTATATGCATATTTATCTGACGATAGTACCTACCAATAACATATGTCTACATTATGAAGGGATACACTCTAAAGGAAGAGACACATAAGAGAAGCTAGCTTAGTTCCACCCTAAGTCTAGAGAATGCCAAAGAAACATAATATATAAAATACTGTATCAAGTTACTCAGGCATCCATATATTTCAAGATTAGCATATATTATGATAATACAAACAAAAATATATGATAACAACACTAGTTAATCGAGGGTAACAAGAACTGGTAAAACTGGGTTTCCTAAATAATGCTTTAATTATGTAGTATGTTAACTACTATCTCTAGTATGTAAAACTACCAACCTCCTATGTGAACAGCCAACAACCTGCACGGTCCACAACGCAACCCTCTTTGGCAGCTTCGAGTGCTGCACCCCAGCCGCTATCATGAGACCACCCATGAACATCATGTTGGTCTCCTTCATGTACGCTGCACAGGTCTTGTCAGAGTCCAGGATGCCCATGGTAGGGAACAGCACGATCGGTAGCATTGAGGTTACAGGCAAAGGCAGGAGTTCTAGTACCCAGTATATGGCCATTATTAAGACTACGTACATGCATCTGTAGGCCTGGAATGGAAATAAAATTATGTGAAATTGGGCCCTAATGTATTCACTTCAAATTTATGGCAAAACAAACAGGTGTAGGTTACTGTTGCTGGTTTCTTTTTTGGTTCGCAATCAGAAGACAGACTGGTCATTTGTATATCTTTAGCTCTATATCTTTGATTCAGCATGTGGTAGCTAATTTCGCTTGTGAAATAATAAAAAAATTAAAATAAAAACCAGGAAGTCGTAGACCACCATCCAATTCATCAAAAATGCCTTATCATTTGGAGTAACCATATTTATATAATAATTTAAATAAGCAGTTATTGATTTATCCACTGACAAAATCTAAATGTAAAAAGAAGGTTTGTATGTGGCTCCAAGGTTTGGATTATGATGCAACGGAAAGTCTGCTCAAACCAATAAAATAAAATAATAAAATGCTCACACTGATACACACACACACACACACACAAACACACAAAAACACACACACACACACACACACACACACACACACACACAAAATGTTACCTACCATTGTTATAACTTATAATTTTACTTTAAAAATATGTTATTATTTTAATTCTGCAATTTGAATTTAATTTAATTTTATGCTATTTTGTACTTTATTTTAATGTTAAAGAAAATTGTAAGTAGATTATGTTTTACTGATTTACCGAGCTAACGGAGGGATGGCCTGGTGATCTGTCTCACAGTTTCACCTACTACAGACACCAGTCTCTATTTAACGTGTATAAAAATTATGTATATGTAAGAAATTATGAGAAAATAAAGACTTTTTATTATTATTATATTATTTATTATAGTAAATGCCTTCTTCTCTAAGGGATCATAAGACAAGGCCTATAACTAGCAGTAGTAGGCACTAACAATACAATAATACATAAGATATACTTACAGGTGCAGAATTCAGAATGGGTATTGGCAGTAGCAGCAGTGGCGTTAGCACCACAATCAGAGCCTTCCAGTAAATGGAGACAAAAAGGCTTAATCTCTGCCATAATGTTGCACTAGACCCGGTCTTTGGGAAGTAATATGTTGTAGAACTGAAAATAAAACATATTTTTACTATATGAAGGTACATAATCTTTTATTGTTAAGTTATGTATGGCATTTTGACTAATTCCTTCGCCATTGATATACCTATTTAATAGAATGATGGGAAGTCTCTGGCTTAGATAAGGACTAAATTAAAAGTAAATAGCAATAGCTTACCGGTCGTCAGGAACACCGTTTTCTATCACTGAGTTCGACATCGTGGTATATTATTATAAATCTGTAGAAAAATATTTTCCTATCTGCTGTATGTATCAATATTCACTCATTCTTGGCACCATCTGGAAAAAAGCAACCTTTATTAATTCATGTTCTTTCTTTGAAGTCAATTACTTTACTTTAAAGTAAAGTTAAAATTACCCGCTAAAAATATTAAACATTTCAAACAAAACGTACATAAAGTCATAAACGATTATCGCGCATTATTCTCCAATCAAAATCGAATGACAACAAAATGACGCAATTCCTATGCCCACCTGCTTGACACAATTTAACAGGTTAGTAAAAATTATAGCACTTTAATATTAATCCCTTTTGCAATAACGAAACGTTACTGTTAATTTGTTGCTATGAAGTTATAAGATACAATTAACAAAATAAGCTTTTATTATTATACACTTCATTTTGGTATATTATATGATATCTTATACTGACAAACGTTATTTAATTTTAATTAAAATATTTTTTTTTTGCTTAAAGATGCGCGACAACTAAGCGTAACCGCGACGTCTACCAACATTAAGAAAATATATGTCATGTAAACGTCAATTTTGTAAACCAAAACAACTGGTGATAATAACAATATTTCGCTATTTATTATTTAAATACTATCTTTAGAGTAATTCTAATTATATCGGTCGTAGGTTTAAATGCGATCTTACTGTGAAAGTGTTTAAAATGGCGAAACAGGAACGAAAAGGCGAGGTAGAGGGTAAGTAATTTTCCCTAATCTTTATGGAATCTAAATGAGTTGTATTTACAATAATAGTAAATAATATTTAAAATCAACACTTTAGGGGTGTTTCGTATGTACCCTTGTATATATGAGACGAATAAATTAAATACACGAGTCTTTTATCTCTTAGATAAAACAATTGTTTTGTTATCAGATTTCTAGGTTAGAATACATTACCATTGTTAATACATTCTCTTCTACATCTATTAAATCAGTAATTATTCAGTACATAAAGACGAATGTTATGTTCGCCTATCAGTTTCCTCATAAGAAATAAACATAACCTCAATTTTAATTTAAACTTGTATTTAAACATTGACAATACTAATATAATAATATAAAAGTACCTAGCAGTTCCATCCTGCAATGGTTACTAGCATTATGCCTCAAGGTTTGTACAATATCACATGAAAAATATTCTAGCGCTAAATATACATTTGTTTAAAGAATAACTACCCTGATTACTCTGCAAAAAATTATAGATTATACAACTACTACTATATGTACATAGTAGAAATTTGTGTACGTAGGTAAGGTAGGAAGGGTTTAGCTTATACTCATAAAAGTAATTATACACTAGTTGCTCAGTTAATTATTGAATAAACTTGAAAAGAACCAATCAGATGTTTAGAACACATCAACCTCAATAAAATTGGTTTTAGTCAAATGACATATTTAAACTATTCATTGATAACTTGAGGAACATAAATAGTCACTACTATAAGTTTGTTTAGGTATAATAACTCTATTATTCTATTGTAACATTGCAACACAATCTATAACATCAGTTTTCTTCAACAGTATTATTATTTTATTTAGAATAGAAGAATATGGAATAGAATATTAATTTCTAATGAGAGATGTTATAACTATGAATGGTTCCCATTTCATACGCCTTCCAGTGTATAATTATTATAATTTGTAACTGAAACTATCAAAAATAATATACATGACATCTAATTAAACCATTCAAACAATATTTCTTCCTATGTTTAATGGCCATGTTGTAATATATTCCTATTTGCTATGATAAGGTTTAGTATGTTAATAATATTTACATAATTGGCGTTGATAGCACCTCATTCTCATATGCATGAGGTTAGATGCACATGATGAAACATGTTTTTATGCTAAAATATTACTTTTCTTTTATTTTATTTTTTTGATGGAGATCTTTGCAGTTAGCCTGAGCGCAGGCTTTGACTGCTTCACCGGACTTTTGGCGAGGACCTTAAGGCCTCCAGCCAGAGCAATAGGAAAAACTAACTACGTTAGCAACGTCTACTAAGGGCACCCCCTGCGGGGTTCGGACTTCAACTTAGTGCGTTGCTAACAATCTTAATAAAGCAAAACAACAAGGGATTGCTGGATCTAAGTTTTTATTATTTAGGGACATATTTTCACTGCTAGGCTAAAATATTACATTTTACTCTGTTTTTGTGGCACTTTTAGTAGTAATATGGTTTCATATAATTTTAATCCTTAAAATAAGGTTTATTTATTAGATTATAATTAGAGGAGTCACTATTGCTTAAAATTGACCTGCTTCCTATATTACACATATATTACAGTTTGAAGGGACCTAAAAACAGAAAATGTGCGCGAATATGATTTATGCCTTGCATTATTTGACTGCCTCGTTGGCCTAGTGGTGCTAAGCGCGACTGCACGCTAGAGGTCTTGGGTTCGATTCCCGAGTCGACCAAGGTGTTATTGGGCTTTTCTATGAAATTCTCAGTAGCAGGTCGGAGTTTGGAATTGTGCCCGGTTAGTGGCAATAGGCTCGCCCCGTATTACATGGGACCTAAACATATCGGCGAACCATGGGTGTACATTGGTACACCTCTGCCTATCCTTTCGGGGATACAGGCGTGATGATATGTTTTTTTATGTATTATTTGACAATCATAATATTTAATGATAAAGGTTGGCTTATCAAAATATTAATTCATTTGAATTGATTCAATACCACAGATATAAATTACCGCCAAAAGCTTATTATGACATCAACATTTATTCTCACATGTCAACTCTCTGGGACAGCCCTGTGTATAAATAAGTTCTCCACACGTGAGTGTGGTTCAAAGTCCTAGGACAGAGAAAAATGTTTTTGTTTGAAAGAAAACATTGAAATGTTAGTTATTTTCGTCACAAGAATCTGAAAAGAATCCGCAATTACATATTTTTATGAGAAGCTAAACTAACTCTTGAAATTCTTTCCCGCCTTATCCTCTTTAGGACTGAAACACGTGGTTTGCGGTTATAGTCGTTAAAAGCATAACCGCCTTTCCTACAGCAGATCAAATCCATGATGATGAAACCAGGTATAGTTGGATTCAAACTTAATGGCGGCTCTGAACACGAGGCGAGTCGCTGCGCAGTAACAAACTTATGCGCCAGCGGAGGTGTGGGGCGAGGTACTGCGCAGCGTGTAGCTAACTTCAGAGCCGCCATTAAGTTTAAATCGAACTATATAAAAAAGGCTAATGAAAAACAAAAGTCAAATAACCTGGGCTGGCAATCTACGTATTTTAGAAAGTAAGTAGTGCTCTAGGCTTCGTGCCCTTATCTTCAGTTCGTGACTGATTACCAGTCCATCGGATTATGGCGGTGAAAATATAGAACACATCTGTGTAGTCACACACTTATAATAATATACTTTTATATCCTGCGTATTTGAGTCCGATTCGATGGAGATGTACTTCATACAGTAGAATTTCTTGCATTCATTCCGTCGAACAGGGGCCCGAGTCTGCCATTGACAATTGTTTGAATCGTCCGAGTGGGTGGCGTTAGTAGGTCCATTTTAGGATTGGCCATTGGGACGGCCAATTTTGACGTTCTGACATTTAGTAGAATGCTAATTATCCTAAAATGGACCTACTAACGCCACCCACTCAGACGATTCAAACAATTGTCAATAGCAGACTCGGGCCCCAGGAATTAGGTAGTAAATACAGAAATTATAATTAGTAAAGCTCAAATGGATGTTTAATTAGATATTACAAATTATTTGTTAATTAAAAGCTTATGTGATTTATACGTAGAGATAACGTCTAATTATAAATTAAATAAACTTGTAGAAACATTGTCTGCGAATATATCTTAGTTGCTAATTATGTTGATATGACGTATATTTTAGATGATATTAAAATAAAAACTTTAAGGAAAATAAATGGAACATAATCTAGTAGATTCAGATTATGAATTATGATGTTTTATACTGTAATATCTCAAATATTTGGAGCTGAACTGCTTCTTTACGCATGGTTGTTTTATCATGAAAAACTACAAGTCCCTGTGATAATACATTATTATGTATCTGTTTCATGCTTTAATTACTCGTTTAAAGTAATTGAGTATTCACGTGTGTACTTAGCATATTAGAAGACCATTAACTAAATTACCATAACTAAACGTAGCGTGAAAATTAGGCATAATGATTGACTGACGATTATTATAGTGATAAACTACCATAGATGTTTTCGATATACCAATCTGTGGTATCTCTCCCCAAACTATGGCTCACTTGTTGAGTTGCCCATCGTGCCCTACCACCTGGGGGCCGAGTCTGCTATTTACAATGACTCCAATCGTCTGAGTGGGTGGCGTTAGTAAGTCCATTTTAGGATAATTGGCATTCTACTAAACACCAGAACGTCAACATTGGCCGCCCCAATGGCCAATTTTGACGTTCAAATGATGTTTTACCTACGTTATTATCCTAAAATGGACCTACTAACGGCACCCACTCAGACGATTGGAGCCATTGAAAATAGCAGACTCGGCCCCCTGTACACACGAGGACCTGTACAATGCAGATACAGATAATGCTATCCGCGTAGCTGAGTACTGGTCCGGGAAAATCTACTACGAGTATTGCCATTTATCGACACGCTAAGAAGTATAACAGTTTCTACTCGGTCTGAGTTCCTGTTTGAAAAGCAGTGAAATATTACCGAAACTATAACATCGTCTATACGCGTAATTCAACGCGACTCGCGTATAATTACATACAAACGAAATACCGTGGAAAATGCTTTTATTTTATTAAATAAATTATGTGCATAAAATTGGCGCGCATCCATTTACATTTCATGATTCTCTTTGTTAACCAGTTCCTCGCTTTTGTAATTTTGAATGCAGCACAAAAGGTTGACGATAAAATTAATGAGACTTATTTGAAAATCGAAAGTGTTTAATGACGTCACAACAGACTACGCGTGACTCGTAATATCGTTATTTTAAAATAGGTGCATATTTTTTAAGTCTATGATAAATGTCGTAGTCGGGCATTGTTTCGAGCCAGTGTTAGGTTATGTTTATTTAAATATTGATTCCTACCTATGTAGTTTGACATTGTATTAGGAGCTCCCATGTAAAAAGCTTTGATACATTTGAAGACAGATGAAAACAAAAGGTGATACTTGAGAACATCTCAAAATAAGTTAATGTATTCAAGAGGTATTTACGACAAAATCCAGAACAGGTTAGTTTCATTTATTAGCTAGACTAAACGACTGAATATAAAGTAAATAACTACATATGAATAAAAAACTACACCTTCTGGATCGTGACTTTGTCTAATATCACTAATAACGCGATAAATAATATCCAATTTTCATCATATCCACCAATGTCATGTAAAATCGTCTGTCACGAGTTTTAAAGAGTGTGAAACTTTTTCTAAACATTGCACACAACAAAATAATTCAATTATTATTACGAGTATGTCAAAATGTAGTAAGTAACTACAATACAGTGATAATTAACCCTAAACTGTTTTATATTAATGTTGCTTTTAATAAATATTGTTTTGTCTTTATACCACTTCAAGGCAGCTGTGCACAATGTGGCAAAATCAGGAACGCTGGGAAAAAAATAATGATATATATTTATTAATATTAAATAAATATTTTCATATCCTGCTATTTTCCGTACATAAATGTATTAAATAATATGTTTATGTTTTTAACTGTGTAATTGCGTATGTTCAAGCAAATAACTGGTTTTATTACATCGATATAAACCGCTGTTTATGCAAAGTGCAAACATTGTATTTGTATTATAGCACATCGAACTACCCTTACACGTGCACACATAGATTATAAGATAATTAAAATTACTTGTTACAAAATAATTTGTTAAGCAGTCGTATGGCCGTTGAGCAATTCCTATATATTAAATGCTCGTATTTAACTGTACCTACCTATTCAAGTTGACGGAAAGGTGTGCTCAACAGGATTTGAAAAACCTTCACCGTAGTTTTTTTTGGTCTGTCACAACTATCTATTATTTATTTGTACAATTTCTAGTCGTAAAAACAGACTTTTTTTTCTTCAAAACTGACATGACAAGCAGCTTTTCTGCCAACTGTCAAACCTTCCTCTATTTTTGCGCCGTTTAAAAACATAAATGAAAATGTCTTCTTTTCTGTCTTCGTAAATAACTATCTATAGAATCTGTAAGTGATTTAAAGTCCAAGGTCGATAGTAGACGCCTACACAATAAGAGTTCACATTACTGTATGACGCAAATCCTTCGGGACTTTATTAATAAAACGGGAGGCGTGACTCTACGTCAAATGTGGTTTTTCTTGCATCTGAAATAGCCGGTTGTCTAAACAACATGATGGATTTTTAAACATTGGGATATTGGCAGGTGGTGCTTTTTCAATACTGCGTTTTGCAGCAACGAGTTTCCCTAGTACACCAAATATCCAAAATTGTAGGTATTTAAATATTCATTAATTTTCATTAGTGATATTTCGAGCATTTTAGCTACTCCTAACCGTGATTAGTGTTATATTTTAGTACTCTATTTCCTCGGATTTCGTGATTTTTCATACTCTAGTTTAAGCATATGATATGTTAACTATAATAATTAATTTGAAAAAAAAAAACGAGGAAGTTCGCAATTCTTTTGTGTTTTTTTAATTCTGTATTATATTCAATATGTGGTTCCTAGTTATCTGCTTACGTAGATGTTTACCATAATATTCTAATGCTGTATTAGTAATTCTTCTATTAGCATTTACTATCTCCATTTAGACATTAATCTAATGGTAATATAGTAAAATATACCGTTTGTTGTTGTTTTCGAAATTGTAATCAGTAATGACGTTAAGTTGTTGACATTTGGACTCGTTGAATTCTTAAATATCCATTGTAATTAGCTTTCAATTGAATTTTGTCGAGTCATCTAAAGGGTTTTAGACACCGTTAGTTTTTGTCAAGCATATAAATGCTTTAATTATATGGTAATTTAACTAATGATTACTAAATAAATGGATTACGGCTGAAACTAACCAGAAAAGGTAGACGACACGTGACAAAACAAAAACATTAAGGAACCGTGAAAGCTCTAAAAATTAAAAAGAAATATCTTGGTAAATATTATCAAAACATGGCTTAATTTTGCCAACCTCGATTCGAATTCTTTCTTAGATCACAATTTTCGTCTAGTGACTTCCAAAATTTTAAAAGAAGTTGGATCATGAACTCTTAACGTTGATTTTTGCCTCCGTGTGTATTCTGTCTGTCTGTTACAGTGCTCTTAATAGCAGACTCTAGCACTTGATTCACTGATATTACTTCTGTTCCTTTGCTAACCACTTAAGAATGATCGTAATATGCACGTCGATCTCAATTGAAATGCTCTGGAATTAGATCCTAATTTTGTTTGTTCATCAATTGCAGTTGCTCTGTTACACGTAATGAGTTAACGTTACTTGATACGCAGATAACTAATTGCAGGAAGTCATGAAGGACGCGTTTTTATAGGACTAGTGTTTTCATTATGCAAGCTGATTGTAAGTGAGCAACTTTTTATGTGGAATGTCATTATTTCGCAAAGATAAATTCTAAAGACTTTGTCGTCAGAACAGTGAATTAGTGTGGTCTTATTCACTGTTCTGACCACAACCTCACAATCTCAATTAGACGAGTGCTACAATGATCATGCTAGCTATCACTGGTTGGGGTTTTCCTGCACTGATGTGATTGGAATGTTTGTGATACCTCAGTACAGAGGGTAGTTAAACATATAGATATTAACCACAAGGCGTGTTTTTAAATCATAATTAAATCTTGTCAAATCTATCGCGTTCATCTGGTGTTATCAATCGTTTTATCTGAATTAATTTTAATAAACCCGCAGTGTTTATTTCTTAATACATACATTATTTATCTCGTATCAATGTCAATCAGCGATTCAAGTTGAACTAGCTACAAGTTTGTATTAAACGTATATTATAAATATTATCTAGCCTCATAATAGTTCTAGACTACATAATGGCTGAGATAGTACCTTCGCAAGGTCAAGAGCGAAGCCAAGGCCGAGGCCGACTTGTGGCTGTCTATTCTCTTATAGACTTACTTATTTATCTATACTAAATGCCCTTATAATCTTAACACTAGTATGGAGTATATTATTATCATTTTCTACTTGTTAAGCGTGTAATAGGCGAATCATAAATCGATCAATCAAAGTCTTCAAATAGCAGCAGCAGTTAGATATTCAGACACTCTTATTTGTGTCTACTAATCATGACAAATATTTAGGTGATTTGCAATACATTTGTCTACTTTTTCAGATTAATTTAACGTAACACTATTTAAAACTTAACTATACCCACATACTTTAGTAGGGGTCCTTGTTTAAATAAGTGGTCTTAAGTGTTAAGTAAACGCCATTGAGAATGTTTGGCTTTAGCACTCAGATGGTAAGTGAAGTAACCTTTAACCTTAAAATCAACCATGAAAAACAAAGTATTGCCCAGTAAACAACAGTTCCCCATCGGTGTTATATAAAACAGCGGGAATCTACTTTAGAAGAGGCGGCGATAAAAAAAGTGCCGATATCAGCGCCTTAACTGGGTGAATGCTAACTTTTATCGTCGCCTTCTTCTGAAATATCGTTTCTTTTAGAAGATAAAATCATCTCTAGAGCTTTCAACAATAAATATAGAACCGATAGTGAAAGTGTTTTGAAATCAGTTTCTATAAGTACATAACCTAAACTCTTCATATGCATAATGCTACAACTTTATAGTTATACATATCTCCTGAAATTTTACAACCACTATTTTCAGTTGTAAACCGTCTTTGCTACGCTTCATCATTGCAAATAGTTTCTTTTTTGTTGCCACGTCAAGTGCTAAATGCTCACCGTACAATTGGCAAATGTATTCTATTATCATTGTAGTGTCAATTGTTTTTTGTTAGAGTAATGTATCTCGTTGTGTCCTCTTACGACTCAAATTAAATGGAGTATTACGTAATGTTTGTACATTCTTGGTATAGTCTTCCATAAGTTAAGCATTCGTGGCAGTAGGCACAGTTAAAAAATGACGAAGTCTGAAGTTGAAGTAGAAGTTTATGAAGCTACATTTGCATTAGGGACTTTACAGTTGATTCGTCAAGTTTATGGGCTATACAATATGTGACTATTCATAAGTTACTTGAGAAATAAACTTCTTGAACCTACTTTGATGTTAATTACTATATTGATGTAAATAAAATAATCTAATCAAAACAATTAACAATAACTTTCTCAGAAACGATAGTAAAACTCACAATCAAGGAATCTGGCATACACTCAAACACTCATAAAATCTCGTGTTAAGAATTACGTAATTTTTAAACAGAACAAAAAAACGTTAAACACTGTCAATAGTACGTAATTTTTTAGTGTCCTGGCAGGCGCCACTGACAATTAGATTTTGTTTTTAAAAGTTTTTGTCTACATGGCAAAGGCGCACGGCGTTCAGCCCAGAGTGTGTGTGCGCTTAGTGACAGATCCGAGTTGTAATTCTGCCAAAATTATTTTATTGTTTTATTTCTCATTTTCAAATAGTAATTAATAAACAATGTGTTTTGTAGTTTTAGTGGTACGTCTCGAGTATAGATTATTTAATTTAATTAGTCATAAAGTATGAGTATGTGCAACAAGCTTTCATTCTTATCATACCTACTGCGCATTTGATAACGCAGATAATAATCTGTTTAATTATCTTAGAATCTGAATGTCATCGTGCATTAATTGCTGCGATTATGCATCACTATAATTATGATGCGGAAATACTAATATCAAATGTTTACGACATCTTGGTAATCTGATTAGTGATAAGCTCTTTTTTTATTTTCATGTGTCAAAGATCTTTAAAGTTTTTAAAGGCCAGTGTGATAGCGACAATATAAGAGAAATAGACTAAATAAAATTTAAATAATAACATAGGTATTTACTAGAATTCCTGTTTTCACTAAATCTAAACGTTCCTATTCTTCTTTTGAACCCTTTTCAAAACAGATTTTTTGTGAGCTGATTCAAAAGCTTGTCTTCTTGAAAATCAACACAAAGAACTAACGAGTTTATCTCGTACATTACAAAACATCTCTACAGAATCCTTGTTCTTATTTCAGGTTGTTTCGTAATGTACCTTTATTAACATTGGGTTTAGATAACAATGTTTGTACTAATTACTCATAGCATGCGGTTATGTCCGTATCTCCAAAGGAAATAGCTTGGGTCTGGATGAGATAACATGAATATCCGTTATAAGTACACGGACCTTTTTTGAAGTATTTTATCATGTTTTTGATGCAGTTGACATAGAGCTGTACGTTACATGCATTTTCAATCTAAGCTCCAAAGCTAATTCAAGAGTTTATTAATTGGTTACTTTATTGTTTTTTATTTCTACCACGCTTACTGCCTGGCTATAACTTTTGGACGGTTGACAGCTCAAACGGATTATAATTAAAATCTGATTTAAAGATGACCTTTTTTTTTGGTTTTTTAAGAAAATAACAAGTTATTTTTCCGTGAGCCGGAGCCATAAAAGTTTGTATCTCAAAAAAAAGCAAACTTATAAAAATAAAAAAATGATTACTAAAATAACCTACACCATTTAATTACTGTCTTCAAGGATACCACTTTGGTCGATAAATAGAATGAAGGGAAACATTGTGAAATTTGATTTACGATCGCGGATGCTTTTAATCATGAGGAAATTACTGAAACAACGCTCGGTAACTATATCCTTATTTATTTAACGTACTCATTAATATCGACACTGAATATTGATATTTTGGTTGAATTTAATATGCAGTCACACGTCCTAAAATAGCTGATTAACGTTGATATAACAAATATTATAAAATTAAATTATTTGCTTTAAGTTAACATATTACCCTATAAAAGAAGTGTAATATTTAGTAAATAACAAGTATTTTAAATAACATTTTGTTCGACTTTCAGGGGGAGTTTTTTAAGTCTTAATGAGAACACCTCCTTGATGTATGGTTTCCGAAGATAGTAAAAGTAAATATGACTCTTATACTTGTAAAGAATGCGGCTAGTCCCACCAAATGATTATAAATACAACTGGCAGTGTTTTAGTACTAAATCGGTGGCCGTTTGGGCGAGAGCACCGAAATAACCCGACAAAATCAAGGTTCCCACGTGAGGACTACGCTAAGATCGTGATCCATTACGTTTTAATTTAGCAAACATATAGCAACAGATGTCTACTGTACGCAATCTAATCGAAAGTAATTTTTCAACTACATATTTGTTTGGCCGACTCATATTTGTGTATGCTCCATGTCTGTGAATGCCCGACGCATTATTAAATGACTGAATTTTATGTCAATAAAATTTGCTGTGCGGTCGAAAAATAGAACAAATATCCTGTTTCAATACAAAAAATACTATTACCCAACATTCTGGTCCTATACTAATGTGTACGATGTAATTAGCATAATTTTATGCAATTATGGGAATGGTTATCCACACATGAATGTAAACATAACAGACTTCAATAAAATATTTGTGGGACCACCGCTGAAGCATAAACATCGATGACAATAGAATTTTTGCAATCGATCTACAATTGCTGGAGTCATCGCATTACTAACAAAAACACACAGACAAATTCAAAACATTCTCATTTTAATGTCAGTTAATGAGATCAAAATCTAATATCTTAATTAATTCTATCCGAATCATTTGCAATGACATTCAAAACTTGTCATCGGAAGTGTCCATGCACAGAGCCACTTCTGGTAATTAATTTGCAAAAATAATAAACATGTTTTATTTACAAATAATAACCGGTTAAAACCAGTTGAATCTACTCACCGTCTGGTATTAATAAAACTCTATAAATAACAATTAAAACTGAACACTTTATTTGCATTATTTCGTATTCTTATTTTGGTGCATAATTATTTAACATCGATAACTTTTAACCTATAATATGCACATCACAAGGGCATTGATTATAGATAAACTGCGAGCGTTTGGTTCAAAGTCGGTGTTTTTTATTTAATTAATTATGTAACAGATTGATACAATATGTTATCGAAAATACTAACAATAACATGGCTTGTCTCGCTAAACCTATGGAAAAGTATTATTAATAAACTTACAATTTATCCAGGCTTTATTTAAATAGTGACGTCGCGAAACGTTAGCATACTTTATCGATAGTTTTCACTAGAGCCTCTGATTCCCTGATTCTCACATCGATAAAAAATAACAATAAAGTAACAACGAAATAAAGCTGCTAAAAGTTTATTTATATTATGTAAGTATGTACAGTAAAAATACTGAAATACGACTCTACGCAATTTAGATATATGGGGCCAAGGTTACCAGACTTCCTTGAATGAATCCCATAACAAAAATATTTTAGCATTTATATTAAACTACGTCGCACACATGTTCGAATAGATATGGAGTGATAATAATATTTTTTGGTATTTTGATTGCAATACATGTCCCGCTAAATTGAGAATTGACGTAATTTATTTGCTTTGCCATCACATTTATTAATGAAAGCCCATGTTGATAATAATCTGCTTAGGTATTTCAATATCTAACTTTATTAGTGTTTCACTAATACGCTTCACATCAAAGAAAATGTTGTATATATCAGTTTAAAATCACCTTTAACAAACAATTTTTACTTTAGTAAGTATTTTACAAAACATGTCATACCTATTACAATAATTTATCTATTGTCGCTCTTACAAAACAGAACACTAAAATATATATTTTACAAATAAAACCGACTGCAAAATAAGTCTTACGTTAATCTCTTATGGATCCCGTTGTCAAAACTGGACCAAAAGGAAAAATAGAAAAAGAATCATCAAAATGGTTCACCCCATCAAAAATTGTGTGAGAACCTCATCCTTTTTTGAAGTCGGTTAAAAACGATCGTTAACACTTTTGCGTCCAACGTTCATATTTTTATAGCGTTGCAGTATAGCCATAAAGACGCGTTTTGATTGGTCGAACATAGTATGGCGATATGACGCGACATCGTCAGACTAGTCGGAACACACGTTCGTAAAATATTAATTACATTCAAACAGGAATTTATTAAAGTTTGCATTTATTAACATTCGTTTGCATTCGAAATTAAATGTATTGTTTTAATATGCAGAAACTGCTATTTCTAAACTACTGTGATAAGATGATTGTGATATTTTAAACTTATGTTAATTAATGAAGAAGTTTTATAAGATAACTGTACTCAAGGCTGCATCTATACGCTATTTTTCAAGTAATCTGTACATGTTCAATCTGCTAGCCAACCCAACATAGTTGGGAAAAGGCTCGGAAGAAGAAGCAGAAGTTCAGCTTGAAAATCCCGAATTAAATCGCTATGATACAACACTATAATTATAATCTAATGTTTAAAATTAACTTAGGCCAAGCCTACAACTGTATTGCACACAAAGTTAAACCAAAGCTATTATCAAATTATGTAGGAAACTCGACACCGGTTGGGCCACTTTTTGATACTTGATCATAGTTCAATGAACTTCTCTCTAATCTTTAACTGCATCATAATAGTCAATATAAAACTGACGAGTTTCTTTCGTTGAAGATATTAAAATGTTTAAAGGCAGGTAAAGATATGCAGCTGGTTGTCGAACCGATATATTTTGTGAATAACTAGTTGTATATCATATTAGAGTATAAATAAATAATTAAACCGGTCTATATACGTCCCACTGCTGGGCACAGGCCTCTTTCCATATAGAGAAGGAACGAGCATTGATCACCACGCTTGCTCAATTGCGGATTGGCGATTAGATGTTAGTATACCTATAGTGTGTCTAATTGAAGTGAGGTATGAACAGGCTTCGTCTTCAAGATTACTTGCAGAAGAAAAATATTGCTACGATTGGTACAACGGGCCACTAGCGATGCGCGACACCGCGTACTCCATGCTTGCTTATGTTTACTCTAAGAACGACATTGTTTTGAAACTATTTCTTATAATAATAATCATCTAAACAGCTTTCGATAAATAAAAATAAATTATGAATGCCCTCGATATTGTCTCCAAGGACATTTTGTCAATAAACTCCGCAGACTTGAAAGTGATAATGAATCCAGTTTTATGTGAGTGTGTGGTGCACACTCTATTTTTACTTAATGTTCTCAACTGTGACGTTTTAAATTGTTTTGTTGCATCAGCTGCGTCTAGCCCAGAAACTGTTATAATTGTCGCAATTTCAAAACGTTGAATTTCATGATCGTCCCAATTAAAACTATGTCTCTATTATTATAACCTTCGTAATTCTAGTGACTGACAATTATTTCAATTTTAAAATACTAAATAATCAAACGTTCCTTCGATTTCCCTGGGATCCCATTATTAGATCTTGACCTATTGATCATAGGACGAAGAGAAAAATACTGATAATTATCCAAATCAGTCCTGGCGTCTACGAGTAATCGAGAAACAGATAAAAAATGAAAACAAGGATTCCGACGAAACGAGAACCTTGTTTTCAGTCGGGTATAATTTATAGTATTCTTGCACTTCTAGCACCACGACTGTCCAATATTTCGAATAAAATTAGTATCTCTTAACTAAAATCTACTTCTATACAACTTCCTTGTGAATGTAAATTATTATCTTTAGCAACATTCGAAACTGGTTATCGTCCTTGCTTCAGTTTTGCAGCCTCTCTTTTCCTGGTCTCTATACCACTATCACCTAGTCGTGCAGGGTCATTTGTTTGCCTATTTCATCCTATTATAGTTCTATTATTTATTTTAACTTCCGAAGTCTGATTAGACAGTTCCTGTATTCAATTTGTCCAATAGTTTTTATTACACTATTATATTTCTAGGTCTAGCCGTGTTCATTATATTCAAGGTAATCGATTTCTTATCAAAAGTTCTGTTATCGATGTTATATTTTCTCGGTTTTTAATAATTTAATTTAAGCAATCAAAATTTATACCTGCATGTTTTTTTAACAAAGAAAACTAGTCGGCGTTATTGTTTAATATAAGACTATGAAAAGTTTTTAAAGTGAAGGCCTATGGTTCCAAATGCCATCTCATAGTTCCTTTATATGGTGGTGTAACAATAATATCGCTAAATTTTTTTGAGGTACTACTTGAAAAACCTGAAATAATGCACCTTAAAGAATATATCATAATGATTTCTTAGCAATTATTATTTGAATCGAATTTCCTCAAGCTGGTCCAAAATCCAGTCCACTTATATATCAGTCTTAAGCATCAAGTTTTGCGATGACTCCACAGTAATGATACATTGGGTCTCCAATCATTAAGGCTGTATCGATGTAATAACCCTAAAAAATACGTAATGGTTTCAGATTCTCTCAAACGTAACATTAATGTTAATTTTACTGTTTTGCCTTGGTTAGCCAATGGGATCAACGCTCTCTCTGATTCAAATTCAAGTGATACATCTGTGAATGAAATTAGAGAAGTTTTCTTCCATATGGTTAAGATGTTTTCACTACTTAGAAGTTGTATTTATTTCGTAAGTATGTATTTCGTATTAAACCTGCTGTAATTAATTGGATTTCTTATATGATGTTATGAAAATTGTGATAGTCTAAGTTATTGGATGTAAAAGTATGGGTCATTTCTAACGGTACAAATTAACTAGATAAATATATTATGGATAAAGTTCGTTACGGATAGTTTAATCTCTAGCTCAGTAACATGATAACGGGTCATGTTATGTTAATGAATAAGCCCATGAAAACAGATTAATCTATGACTAACCATAAATCACACTAACATCGATCGACCCTCTAGCCTAAGCATCTCCAAACCCTATCGGGCTAATGACGTCACGATTTTGCACGAAAAGTACGAAATCATGACAACAAGCAACAATTCAAATCATATGCCGTTTTGGATTTTTGGTTACATAAAAAAAAATACATTACTCTCTCATTACATACCTACTAAAAATGATCATGGTTCCTGTAAGAAGTTCGATTGTAGACAAACCAATAAAAAAAGTTCTACAAACAACTTTTCTATAAACATAGTACAGTGATTGAGTTAATTAATAACTCTATTCAGAGATAAAGGTCGTTAGTTTAATAGTTCTGCCTCATTAAATACAAGAGCACGCGTTTGGGACGCGCGTGCGAAATTGATTACTATATCAATAGCTATTGTCTCAAGACATCGTGTTACCAAGGTCAGTCATTCATCTACAATCATAGAAATTGTAACGAGATAAATCTAGTTATCGATTGTATATTTATGGCATTTTAGTCTGATGGTCTGCCGGCTATTCGCAATCTTCTAGCGAAAAGTAATTTGTCAATAATAACAAGACCTTATGTTAATGGTTTATTTTAAAGACCCGATTTAGTCATAATATTGTTTATTTTATTACAATCATGAATGAATGGACCAAGTTCAATCGTCTTCCTTTAATCTCTATTCTCTTGCTATTCGTTGATAAAATATTCGAAGACAAAACAACAGACAGACTGGTAAAATTACACTTTTTTATTTCTTCTCATAAACATTTAAGAAACTGGTTTATATCGTACGTCTTAAGAATTTCCATAAAACTCTTGTAAATGCACTCAACCGATATGTTTATCAACTTAACACTTATGAATTTGTTAAACTTTATGATAAGAACGGGTTTGGAGTACTTTTTGGTGTGGTGAATTGAAATTATAGAAAGACATGTTGATAGTCTAAAAATGTAGCAAGGATGAATGTCACAGTAAAGTAAAAAAGAAATGGCTCAATAAAAGGTAAACTCCGATATGACAACAAAATCTCCATGCACACGAAGGATTCATATCAAATGACCCTATGATTTGAAAAACACGAAAAAATTACTAAATATTAACCATTAAATTAATATATTATTAGTAATTGTTTGGTAGGGAAAGATTTGAATTAATTTTCAAGCCATATTTAGCCATCAAATGGTCTACAAACTCATCCACTGCCAACGGTGATGCACGATTGCAATACACATTCAGTTAACGGGCAAATAACAGGAACACCTAAAGCGAATCGTGCTTCCATTATAATAGAATTAGGAGCGGTCCCAATGAGAATTGAAACGGGTTCTGATCGGTTGTGATATGAACCCAATTGCATAAGAATTGTGGATGAAATTCGTGATTTTGAACGACACAAGGGTATAATTCCGTCAGAATTTTTTCTTCCAACTAGTTTGGCACACGAACTGAATAACACCCGACCTCGTTACCAGAAATAAAATGTATTTGGATAATATAATTATCCTTTAACATTTAGGTATTTTCAAGAGGACTATCTCATCGGCATCATTGACCCTCATTTTTTTTACCGAATCTTCTTTGACCTTAGTTTTTCTCACTAAGAAATTATTATAATTATGGATACTGTCTAAATGGAATCAGTTAAAAAAAAAATCTTCCTTTCACGTGACAACGATCATCAATGAACCCTATAATTTGTAACAGGAAAACTAACACTATATTGTGTTTAGTGTTGGTAAACAAGTCACGTACATAAACCTCAATGGAAAGTTATCTATGAGGAATGCGACACACAACACTTGCAACGAACGTTACTAGAATGAGATCATAAAATTAGTGGGTGTTTAGGTAAATATCAAAATATGCTAAACTAACCATTTATGGCGTTATGATTTCATTTATTTTACCACATAACTGTAACATTTCGAAAGTGATCGTTTTTGGATATGTTACTCAATCACTTACTTGAAATAACCAAACAATTTCCCTAAAATTGGAATGATTTAATTTAGGCTTATACGATCACCGTCGTAATGTAGTCAAATGACAAGATAAATTAGACATTAGGCTATATAACAATTAGACTTGGCTTCAAAGCCTTCAAATTGTTCAACTCTCTTTAGTTTCATTACTCTAATTTTGTTCATAGCAAGAAGATAAAAAACTGTTCACTTCTATGTATCTCCTAACCTAACATACATTGTAAACGGTTACATAGTACTGTTGTATGTTGCACAACCGCTTGTTGCTAACGCTGGTGCCCCGGTTAACTTTACTACTTCTACGAAATTGTTTACGTTAACACTTAGTAAAACTGTTAAGTTGTGCTTAGATGTAGTGACTACCGAATTCTCATTTATATTTTTAATCGTGTCGTGCCCACTTTGTATCTACTATACCCATGACAGCCGATAGACTGGAAGTCGACTGAACATATTTTGGGAAAATGTGATTAATTGTCTTTTTATTTTATAGAGATGACACATATCAGCTGAATCTCATAAATCAGTGTGAGTAATGAATTCGAGGAATTTTGATTTAAATTCCTTAGTTCATCATTAGCTATGCGTTGCAATTTTAATATCTTCTTGAAGCATCGGATCAGATGTAATGATATATCGCATGACAACCATCCCATTATGTAAGTATCTGGGGTATTGGAACTCTGTATTATCTTAATTAAGATATAATAACATGCGTGAATCATCGTGTAGTGTGATGACTGTGATATTGACTTTCAATTTCATTTGTCATGTGCCTTACTTCATTTTGATCATGTTTATTCAGACCAAATTTATCGAAAGAACCGATTCAAAATTTGGATTCTATTTGGTCGTCATTTGTAGGCCTACTTAAAACTTTACTTCCTTGAACAAGTGCTTCTAAATGAACTAGATTTCAAATCTACTCAGTTAACAAAATTGTGTAGTTTATTTGATATATAATATTTATTCCCTAAGACACATGTAAATATCAGTTTATGTTTAGTGCTAAAGCAAACACATAGTGCAAATACTTAAACTGTATCACACGCTGTTTGTTTTTAATCTCTATTCAAACAATTATCTGGATTTCGTTTCTTTTTACCAGTTTCGTCAATTATTTTAGTGCTTGAGAACAGAGGAATACTGAAGTAATTCTCTTTATTAAAGGTCATATCATCATCACGTGTTTAATCACATTTAATATTCACATGATAATCATTTATTACCTATATTATTACCGCTGAGGTTATCAAAGGTGTCTGGTGAACTATAAAAGTTTTGATCTATAAACAGTAATTTTAGCGATAGGTCAAGGTAATGGATGCTTTATCTTAGGTATTATGCAGAATTAAAATCTACATCGTCATCTAAGGTCGGTGAAATTTCTCCAATGCAATAACTGTCATTCCCATTTTTCTCTGGGTATACATCTAAATCTGCAGTTAGGTATATCCAAATCAAATTAAATTTTCGTTAAAATATACTGCTTTATAAGTAACTTCGTCCTTTATTTTAAATGTGGATTAAGGATGTTTTCACGAAACTGCAATCTCTTTATGTCCATGTAGTTTGGAGTGAATCTTTGTTGGTTCAATGAATCACCGCATTATATTTATCATGACATTCAACTCGGGATCAGTGTCGTTTACCTTATGTACTGCATCATGTGATTTCGTACACACTAATTACTTAATTAGCCTATTTAATTCTAGATCTGTTGATTCAGATAGTGACGCAGCAGACGGGAATTCTGAGTCTACAAAAGATGAGAGCGTGTTTAATTTTTTAAAGGATTGTAGGTGAAGATAATTTCACTGCTTAAATACCCAACAACATAATAAACTTTTAAAAGGTTTTAACAATGTGTATTTTATTATGTAGATCTATCTATCTAGACATTCAGGCCTAAGTGGATCATTGACATTTCCGTAAATTGTATTTGCTTTACAACAATAAACACTAGCTATGTTCTATAATTTGGGTAAACCCATCTCATCGGTCAACAACTAGATAGTAGATTCTTCAAATTAACCCAAACTATGAACCCTTTGCTGAATAATTCCTCAAAATTTCCCAATGTGAGTCAAATATTTACAAAGCTCCTTTATATGATTTTTATCTGATCCACAAACTGCAATCATCTACCATTATTACACATGGTTAGATTATATGCAATCTGTATTCTTGTTTTTTAATAATCTTTCACACTGTTGTAGAATTTAGTGATAAGGAGTTATAGCTGCTCGTATTTTTTTACGTTTGACACTTTGTTAAAACGTATTTCGTTCTACATTTATAAAAGTTTTGTTACAAAGACATAATACCGTCTATGCATTCTAATCATCTTTGGCTTCTATGTTCCAGAAAAATCGTCCTATTTTTGAGATTTTTAGCACTGTCTGAAGAGTCTACTCTATCTTGTTAGTTTTTTTTTAAATTCTGTATCAAATAGTTTCAATGTTTAAAGGTTGCATCCTTTCTTCCATAGCGGAAAAATTCTTTTCTTCATACAAAACTTATCGTACTCCAAAACCAAGTAGGCACGAAACGTTAACGAAAGTCAAAGCAATAAAAATGCAAAGTCATTCCACCACAATCAGCCGCAACATTAACACGTTTAACAGTCACAGTAAACCACAAAGTAACAAAGACAAAGTAGGTGTAAACTATGAAATACCTTCCACATTTTATGCTAATGCACTCAATCGGTGCACAGACGATGGTAATGGGAGCAATGTATCGCATTGACCTTTTACGGCTACCTTCACTCACATTTACAATAGCAGCGCTGAACATGTTTTCAAAATAGTTCCTACTCTGTATTGTAAAGCAAACAAATCAATTAACGTAGCAACAGTCGGTTTAATCTGGTTTCCTAGTATTTTTAGGTTTAACCCACTTGCTTGTTTGTTATTTGTTAGGAAATGTGGAGTTGCAGTCGCATTTCAGAAACTTCATTCTGTATACAAGTACGAAACATAAAGAATCGGTCATCTAAAATTCAATGTCTATAACCTAAGTCTATAAATATTTGCATTTATTTTGGTTACTTAAGTTGATAAATTGTGAAGAAACGCTGAGTAATAGAAGGTACTAAACAAGGTTTATTTACATCGTTATCCGTCATAAAAGAAATACGTACTAACCTGTAATCTCATGATGAAATCACAAGAATCTCCAATCATTAAAGAGTCATCATAACACATAGCTGGTAAGATAAAAATGATAATATCTGTGATTGAATATTATACCAATGCTGCGACACACCTCTTTTTAAATCTTATCTCTATTTCCGCTTACGTCAACGAAGGCAGCTAAAGCGAAATAAACACTGCAGTACGTATACAAGCGTTTTAAATTCTATGCTTACATGCGTATCTATATACGTCACTAAACTTAAAAATGTTTGTAAATATCTTTCTCTGCAAGTAACAGAGACAAGAATTGCGATTTTTCGTAAAGCATTGTTCGTGTATTGTTAACTGTTTAGGTACCGATGTTTTCTATGCTTCAAAGGTGCCTCATAAGCTACCTACAATTAGTATTTATTGCAGTTATGTCACTATTGTCTTACTTGTCAAGTTGTGTTAAGTTGTGGAGCTCAATGAAAAATACTTGTAATCTTCCACACCGATTTCGGTAACGGCGACCACTTCGACTCTATTGGCGCGCGTGTGCTCTCATGTGGCTGCAGTACCCAATTTTGTGCGTAGAAGTCCGCGCACACTGCGGACATGTCAGAGTACCAGCCACAAAGTTGTAGTTGATAGCTCCGGGTGGTCGAGCTTTCAACTCATCTCGTTTGGCATCCAGCTCAGAAAGCCGGCGTGCTTCAAAGTCATAGACTTTGTCTTTTACGCGGCTTCTCCAGTCTATGCGGTTGGATGCTAGATTCTCCCACTGGGATGGATCTATGGAACAGTTTTTCATGTGGCGCTTCAGCACATCCTTGTATCGTAGCAGCTGTCCGCCACATTTTCGTTTGCCCTCCTGCAACTCGGAGTAAAGTAAAGTAAAGTAAAGTAAAGTAAAGTAAAGTCATGGTAAAGATACTGACTCTAACATAGCTCTTGTAAAGGCTGGTGAAAAACAAATAACATTGTCACTACTCTTTGTAAAGAGTCTAAACATTTCTTTTTCTTTGTGCGTAGAAATAATTGATAAACATTATTATAATGAACCCAGGAATCGGGCACGCCGCATTCAATGGGTCTAAATCAACAATTTCGTTGATACAAATACTTGTATTTATTCAGATGATAATGTTAGAAGGTAGAACAGGCAGTCATTGTCTGCTTATTGGGTCAGCGTATGTCAGACGGTATAGCTTACTTATTCTACGTTTATTTAAACCGCTTAGTAAATAGTTGCAGTTGAATTAAGAATAGTTATCTGTTAGTCTTGGTGTAAACTCATAAAGATACGCATTAAGATTTCGTTTTCCGCTGCGGAATTTAATTCGAAGATATGATGTGAAAATATTGAGCGGCTTTACCCAATAAATTTGAGCGTATGAAAACAGATTTGGACAAAGCTATACAGAGTTATATTAGTTTAAGCAAATATGAACTTTATTAAGTATTCGTTAAAGTTATGTGATAGAATGATCTAATCCTAAATAAGAATACAATTTTATTTAAATAAACATGGAACACTGAGCTCATGTTTATGCAATGTTAGACGCCATAGTCCTTGGATAGACACTAGCCATTTGATCTATTTGAAATACAAGTTGTTTTGAAGATACGCGAGACTCTGATAATCAAGTTGAATGTTTATAGAGCATTCGATATCGTCTCAGAACACGAAACTTTTCTAATAAAACAAAACATACTATGTAATCTAAAACTTTAGAACTATGGTACGATAGTTTATAGTCTGTAATATTCTACTGCAAACCAAAGTAAGCAACTTCTCATAATTACAAAAAGTAAAATAAATTGGAAACCAAGGCTTGTCACTACTCGTTTTTTATAGATTTTAGTTTGACAGATTTAAATGCCCAAGGTTCGAGTTATAGTATTTCCATTGTGACTTCATTTTTTACTATATTTTTTCTTTTACACCATTGATAATGTCAATGAGTCTGAGAAGGAAAATATAGTGAGGAAAAAGTGAATCAATTTGTTTGTTAATTAAATAATGAAAATATTAACTATACTAAATGGGTACTTATTTTCGTTGGCGGCCTTTGAATTTTGCCACAGGTATCTTGTAATAAAGGGCCGCTCTCTCTTATAGCTAGCTTATCTCCATACAAAATTTCATCATAAAGGTGTCTACTCTTTAAGCTATGCTTAATATTCGATATCATCTCATATCATCAGCATATTTCTTAGAATTTCATGGGGCTCGCAAATTGCAGAGCTCATGTTATGGTTCAAATAGGTTCTGGTTTCCCATTCTTGCAGTTTCCGCATAACATATCATCACGCCTGTATCCCCGAAGGGGTAGGCAGAGGTGTACCAATGTACACCCACAGTTCGCCGATATGTTTAGGTCCCATGTAATAGGGGGCGAGTTTCCGCATAAAATCTAGATATATTAAGATTCGAGTTTCTGTCCTACGTTTTCATCGAATTTCCTTAGTTTGTTTACTCTAGAGGTTTCTGACCTACATTCTATATTATTTGTTTATCAATACGCAACATGAAACAAGTATATCTGGCAAGTAAGTGTCTGTTCAGTGTGATGAAAATTTTCGGAAGTTTATTATTATAAAATGATTCGTCACTCTCAAGATTCATCGTTTGTATTCTTGCAAATATTTAAATTACGTCCAAAAACATTGATTATGATTGATATTATAAACAATTATGAATAATGGTGAAGAAAGGTTATGAAATGTCCAACCTGAAATGAGTAAGCGTAATAATATGTACTCGTTCCTTCACCACTTGACACTCTAGCTCTGAGGTCTTGGGTTCGATCCCCGGACGGGTCAATGTAGACACAGGCTTAAGAGACCGCGCTTTGAAATAAGGCCGTTGTTAATAAGATTGATAACATGATCGAACTCTTTAAACACGATAAAAGATTGTCAAGATTATATCAATTTTCATTATTATTCTTTGTATAAATAATAATCAAAGGTTGTTTTTTTTTTGTTTTGTTCATCCATTTCCTGGTATGGTGCATCGTTATATATTTTTACTATAGATACGTATCTTTGTTTTGGATCAGCGATTTTTTATATGATCCATTTTTTATATTGATTAATTGGTTGGTGAAATTAATTCAAGATAAATATTTCGGAAATTCAAAGCGATTTTAATTTTATTATCCGTATTCTGGAAACCAATCAAGGTTGATTTAGTAACGATTTACCTCTGCAATCTATACATTAAAAAATAATTAGTATGCGTTTAAATATTTATAAAATACAGTACGTCATAATTTTCGTATGCATGCATAAATAAGTATGTCGTAAAAAGGATAATAAATTTTACCTACACATTTTCTCTACGCGTTCTATAAATTTAAACGTTTCTACTTCGTACCATTCGTAACTATAAGAATAGTAATTTAATCTTTATATAGCTTTAATTGCAATGCTTTAGCCTGATAAGCGTATACGTGTTTAAACCGCAGTTACAGCGTTAAGGATATTATTCTTCGGTTCAATGTCAAGGACGAATGATGTGACTGAACACATAATAGAGTTGCCGTAATCCATTCTACTATCGTAATATAGTCGCCATTTGTTTTCCGTATTTGCGTAATTTCTTAAAGCAGGTTTTATATTAGTTTTATCATGGCAGAATAAGAATTACCTGTGCTTTACTGGTGACGTTTTAAAAAAGGAATGTCTTTGCCTTGAAGAGTTCTTGACTATTTTATGTTTTAGGTATTTAACATATTTTTGTTTAAATACTCTAGTATTTAAATAATGTACGTACGGAATTATTTATTAGTTTCTTGCGTCTTTGCCTATTGAATATTGAAAACGGTGACGTATTAAAAATATAAATAAATTCATGATTGATTGTATGTAAAGTGGATTTATTCACTATTTTTTTACCATAAATATTTTTTGGTTATCGAACCACTGATAAAAAAGTAAGTTTGTAAAACTTGCTCGTTTTTCCATAACAACTGTCGCTATCGCCAGTTTCCAAACTATTGGAATAAAAATAAAATGTTTTTCGTTTGACTGGAGAATAATACGCTAACATTTTGAATTTAAATTGCTGTGTAGCAGTTGTAAAAATAAATTCATAATATTCTAACAACCTTGAAGTACTCACGACGATTCTAATAAATTATTTATTGTATTATAAAGCAATTATACAAAGAAAAATATAACACAGCACATTTCAGAGTAAATAAATTAAATCTTACCTATAGGTAGAGAGAAATCCTTTGCATCGTCACGAACTAGGACACCAGGCGAAGATTAAAATAACACCACACGTATTAGCTTCCTATATTATTATTAGTAAGTATTAAAGTTTTCACTGTGCGAAAATGTTATGCGCGAAAATACGACGAAGAGTCGTGCATCCCCTACAAGACGCGGGCACACACTGACCCGTTGGACTGAGCGACGGACACTCCCGCGCTTTTTCTTCGGCAGTGCCGCGTCGGGCAAAGCGAACGCGTCGCATTCAGCCTATTTATTTTTAATTTCCATGAGTGTGATGTGTACCTTCTACACGTGACGATGACAGGTCAGTATTAAGGACGAATTCATTTCTTTTTTTTATTATTTGGCTATCGTTGTTTTTTTTTTTAATTTTTGTGGCGTGTTAACCTGTTGCGATCCATCCGCTTTATTTATAGACTTATAAACACAGATGCAATTTAATGCCTTAAAGTCATGTGATATTTTCAGAATGGCGCTTATTTCTCGCTTTAGTTCGTATAGCGACCCATATAATTACGGAACCCGTCTTCAAAGTAATGCTAGGGCCGCGTCTTGTGATAGAACGGCGTTCCAGTTTAGTACTGGCATTTTTCTTAGAAATGAAAATTATAGTCATCAGCAGCGATGCTCGCAATTTATGTGTACTGTGAGATATTTTTATATGACATACTTTATCAACTACCAAAGAGTCTGTTTATTTATTTTTACATGACTGAAAATATCTTTTTGCATTTAGGATTGACGATTCAAGTCTTAACAATGTTGTTAAGGTTTGAGTGTTTTAGATACTTGACTAGGGACAGCCCTAGGATTACTATCTTTCAAATTAAATTAATTTAATTTCGCGGTACTTCTTGAAGACTTTACACTTGCGTTTTATGATGCAATTGTAGCTATTAAACGTAGAACGACTGGTCTCACGTCTGTTTCAAACTTTATTTAATAGTTTCCTAAGCTATAATAACAACAATATTAGGCCGATAATGCGTGGGTTTAATCACAGGATCAAGGTTGATATTAGCTCCCATATCATCCCATGATTAAGGCGGGAACGTGTAATCAGCATGTGTCAAATACACATGTATTATTAAAATTAGATGCCATCACCAACGATGGTCTGATCTGACAAGTTTTTATATAGTTTTTTGTAACCATTCATCATTCAAACCGGTCTCATGAATGTAAGTAGTATACAAATATTGATTCAAGATTAAATGTTTGTTTTTTGATGTTGGCTACACTGCGCTGTTAGTACCTATTGGACGCGGTCAAACGAAAAAAAAATAGGAAATAGTAGGAAGTCATTCCGATGCCTACGTTATTTGTTTCTGAATGTCAATTTACACCTCTAAAAAGTTTTTTTAAATTAAAAGCCTGTAATTATTTGCTATTTTGTCTATACAGGATTTATTTTTCTTTTATTTTGATTGCCGTTTTAATTTGTATCTATTTCATTAGTATTGAAAAGCAGTTTTGAACAGAAAAGAAAAGCTACTTAATTGTGTTGGCAGATTGTCTTTTTTCCCAATAAAAAAATATATCGGTAGCTATGTTAGTTTACACTTAGTAGTAGCTATCGTATAATAAAATCAATTATATATGTTTTTGTTTAATTCTGAGTAAATTCATAAATTAAGTTCAATAGTATTGTAACATGTCTGTAATTTTATCTCCTGTGATTGTCTAGATAATCAATGCACAAAAATTCGTTAGATATTATTGAAAATTATCATTAACATATAAGAAAGGTGTAGCCCATTTTATATTATCGAAACATAATCATTTCACTTTATTTAAGTAGCTATGTTGGGTTTGACTTCCAGCCTTACCAGATTTATCGAAATACCACATTTTTCATGGAGCGACTACCAATCTGATCGCCACACACAGTATCCCATTTAGCACATCATCTAGACTTACACTGAAATCACATAATAAGAATTAACAGTATTATTAATTAACAAAGTCACGGCTACTGAGAATAGCAGCTCTGTAACTTAATCTCTACTTATAAAGTAACAGACGCCCCACAAGAAGTTACTCGTAACGTTTTACGTCACGAGGTTTATTAACTTGTCACTTAGCTGTCCTTAGTGAGGATTTATTTTTATACTATAATTTGGGATTTCACTCATTCAATAATTAGCTTCAAATAAAGTTTAAGTTTTACAATAAAATAATTACGGACTGACTCACAATGCAAAAACATATTTTAATGAAACATGGATCCCTAATTGCAATCCAGACTATTTCCCAAAAAATAAGCAAACAAACTAATGTTTATCTACTTGTATATAAAGTAGGCTTTGCCCAGTGCTGAGTTAAATTACAGACCAAATTATAAAAGAAACAAATTTACCCGAAAACCCGTTTTTCTACTCTGGCATTCATCTATGGCCTTCCAAAAACGTCAGCTGAAAAAAAGAAAATGTAAAAATTTTCACATTGAAGATTTCTATTTATTCGAATCAATGCTATTGATACTAAAATAGTGATACGCTGCGACCGTGAGTTTCTTCGTTTCTTCCCGGTTTCCTATGAAAAACATTGTTAAATATAAACTCTTACGCACCGTTACACAATCGTTTTGATATGACGCGAAAGAAATGCGTCGTAACTGTTGTCCGAAGATTTTTTTGGAGGTCATGTGACTTTGTTTTTTATATTCACCTATATACCAATAGATGGACTAAGAAATAGACGTACCAGAAGAAAATTGAACTGGCTAGTTTTTCTAGTATACTGCAATCGGCTTCCAATTTAACTGAACAACTTTGACGTTCTTGTTCTAGTTCTTGTTCTTGACACTCTATCTGACCTTCACAACTTACTGGGTAATACAATAATCCATTGTAAGACTGGTTGTCAGCAATGTAATAAAGGACTTTTAAGGATTTAAGTACGGCTACTGGAACCAACGGCTTCCCGAGATACCGGGACGGGACGTTTTAGTAAAAGCTTGATAACCAGAGACCAAACGCTTTAATCTTTAATATTTCTTTATCTATAATATATTTTGATTTAGCCTTATTTTAACACGAGCTCACTAGTCATTCATATCTGATCTGATATCTAGGATTTTAAATAATTGTTTCATCTGGTCTTTTGCACAGCGAAACAGAATTGATAATATTTTCGTTGGATATTCGATATGTGCGATATTTTTATACATTTGTTTACAGTCTAGTTGCGATAAAGACGCGTGTGCGCAGGTGTGTTAGTATTTCGCTTTCATTAAGTGCACTATTGTGTTGCAATTCATTTAAATAATGTTTACTATGCATGCTGATGTGTCTCCTTATTACAACTTGATGGCTTGACTATTTGTAAGGCACGTGTCAAATCAAAGTATTCGGAGCACCGCTGAAGATTTGTTTTGACCTTAAAAAAATAAGGTTTTAATACTGCAGGAAGACCTCTTTTAGTCAGGAAATGAGCGAGAGAGAAATAAATTAAGTTTTGATACTAAAATAATGTTTCCCTCAATCTGTGTCAGTCGACTTTTACTATTCACAATCGTATCATAATCTCCTAACGCCATTCACAGCTGTTTTGGTCGTCCAGTGCAAAACAAATTCTAAAATTCTAGTCTTACCAGATAAAAAGACTAGCAAAGAATGCTTCATGCTCATCATATCATCAGACATCTACGCAATCGTGACGTCATCAACCATAATACTCTTACAATATTAACTTACTACCTACATAAATTATAAACCCTTCTAAGTATGCACGTCCAAGAATACACAACGTACTGACCGCACTAAGTACGACCAGAGGTCACAGTTGCTTGCCTTGTGACGTCATGCGGGTGGGTCAACCACACCCACAACCGCGCGCGGCGGCTGCGAATCAGCATTCAGCATTCGCGCGTTGAGCAACAGCTAATGGCTGGGGGCTCGATTTTCGAACACTTGCACTTCCGCTGTTCTAAATTGAAATGTTTTTGCCGTTCTGACGTAATACTTCAAATTTCGAACTTTGTTTTACGTTTCTAGTTTATTTTTTATTGATTTATGGTTTTTAATGTTGGTAGTTAAATTGTTTTTTTTTGTATATAATTTTACATTTGACGTTATTAGTACTAGATAAATATTATCTAGGCTGAGGTAAAAATTCAGTGTCTATTACTTGAATTTATAAGTATTTATAAGCCAGTTAGCAAACACTTTACATAATCGGATTGTTTTCATTAAGCCTATAATTAATTGAGTTACGCCACACATAGTGCTATTGCATCACTGTAGCGTCATTAAATACTTGTATGGAGTAAACTTGGTGCAAAAAACATCAATGGCTTAGTAAACAGTACCTAAGTATTTACTTGATGGTAGGGCCACTTAGTTTTCCTTGTCCGTTTTCCCATGGCTTAGGCAACTGTTTTGCAATGATGTCAGCGAGACGACACCATGGTCACGTAGCCTCTTTCTTTCAATAAAATTTGTATCTTATCAAATCTTATGTCGCTTATAAAAATTTCTCATAAAAATAGCTTCAAATCTATATTTTTCCAAAGGGAAGGAAGAAAAAGATATTCACTAATAATCCCTAATTGTGAAACATTTCTCAAAAGTTATTCCGTGGGTTTGTAGTTGGTAAAAGCTAAATTTTTGAGAAGCTTTCAAAAGATTTGATTATCATTAGGAAAAAAATATGTTCTACATTTAGAAACGTAGGTACTTACTTAGTTGAGCCATACAATTTTCTTCATAATTATCGTATAGGAAATATTGACAGCCAGATAGAAAACAATATTACGGAAACAAAGTAACGAATGCATTCTAAAGCCTGCAATACACGTTGGCCGAGTGTTGTCGAGTGAAGGCCAATACAAACATGTACACGGTATATTTGCCTTGTCTTGCCATCGCTCGGTGTCACTGGCCTAAGTTGGTTGAGTATGACAAGCGCCAACGTGTATAGACCTCATTTGACGTCGCTTGTCACAACTTGCAGTGGCTCGTGATCACTTGCTTCACTTCGGAGCGGTGTCGGTTTTTTTGCACAAATCAAAGGCGCTCGCGCGCGCTCGCCCAATGGTGTTCACATGTTTGTCTATAGTTTCTCTAGGGTATCACGGGTTGACGTTTGTTGTGGGTACATTAGTTGTTACTTTTCCGTACAAAATGTCGCTTTCTACGAATGAAAATGTATTTAAGTTTTTGGAGTTTTACCAGAATGAATATTAACATATTGTTTCAATGCACAATAAAAACTGACAGCGCCCAACATGTGGACGTCTCCTCAAAACTCGTCTACGTTGGCCATTTGCATTGGCTTCTTTCAAACTTGCCGAACGTCTAGACAGTACCGCTTGCCTTGTGTCCATTTGTCTAGGCTCGCGTTGGTCTAAGCTTGGCCAACATGTATTGCAGGCTTAACTAATAAAGCTGTCAGCAAAACACAACAAACAAGTAAACAATTTAATTAGAATAACATTTATAAGCAATTAATTGGACTCATTCATACATAATATATTAGATATTATATACACGAGGAAAATACAATCGTTTAGTATCATATTGCAATACCGACGAGAAATGTGATAACTAGCTATATGTAATTGAATGCGCAAAACGTGTAGAATCTTAATTTGTAAGCGTACTCTTAATACGATCACTGGATTTTGTTACAACTAATGCAGGTGTAATAATAATAATAATAATCCAGCATATAAACGTCCCACTGCTGGGCACAGGCCTCTTCCCATATAGAAAAAAGCACGGGCATTGATCACCACGCTTGCTCTCTGCGGGTTGGCGATTTCAGATCCCAAATTTTGGAATCCAGGTTTCCTCACGATGTTTTCCTTCACCGTTTGTCAGTAGTGTCTTAGAATAATTAAGAAAGAACATATAACTTTATGAGAAGTCGTCATTAGGAGAGTTTTCATGAAGTTCTTTCGCCATTAGATAGTCGAATTGTTTGCCGAATTCTTAGCTGCTGAATACCTCACTTTTCTGGCGTGGTTAGAAAGGAAACGTATTTAAAACAACCTCGATATCCCATGTTATTTTAGTTTGTAATTTTCCATTACAGGACAATGGATTCTACATTCTTCAGCCACTTATCACTATGAATTCTTCTTATTGTATGTTTTTTTCTCTTTCAATAAGGCTTGGCACAAGAATATGTATTTAAAATTTAAATTAAATGTAACTGTAAGAACGAAATCTTGTACAGCATTGTTGATTTCTCTCAAATCGGCTGACAGTAAGCCCATATAAGCGACGTCACAAGGGTGTTAATTACTTGCACAACGTACCACTTTCTCATATAATACATTATATTATTATAGACTAGACATGGGTAAAATACGGATTATGCATGTTGCAGCTTGTACATGAAACACCGTATTTCGAAAAAAATAACTTGTAGTTTCTCTTTCTTAATAGACTTAGTTAGCATTAACATTTATTACTGAGAAAACTGAAACTTGTATCTAAAGTAAAATTTCTAGTTGTAACGTCACTTACATAACTAACAACGATTGTCGTGCTGCCTAACTTTAAGCCAAGGTCGTAGAAAAGAGTAATCTTTTCTTTGGTATAGACCTGCTGCTATTGGTTTATACTAAAATATTCTGAATAGAATAACCCTTCTGTTGAGCTAAGCTACTAATGTTCAAAGTAGTTATTATTCTTATAGACCTAACTAGAGAACCTAATTACCTATAGGATAATGCGACGACGCGCAGTGTAGTTAGTCCTGTGAGTTAGTCGGTATCTACTTGAAATTTGGTTCCATTAAAAAAACATTTCACATTGAGCGGGAATCATTATCCCAGTACCACATAAAGATAGAACCTCATATATACTAACAATAAAAACTGCAGGTATATTCACTGCAATTCTTTTATTGCAACCACAAACAACTTAAAAAAGGCAATATTGAAATGTCAAAACGCTCTGTACGTCATTCGACATTGAGGTAAGTGACACACGCTTACCGAATACCAATTAGCCAGTAAGTTACGGTGCAGCACTTCCTGAATCTTAATGCTTGTTATACAATCAAACGCGCGTCCTTGAATATTAGGACCGGACTCCAACAAAGCGGAGACGAGCAGAGCGGAGAAGTTATAATAGAACAAGGAATGGGGATGATAATTAATCTATATTTTTATTTCCATCTTTTAGATGATGAAAAATATGGACACGCAAAAAAATTTAGAACAGAGCGAACAACTTATGCGTGACGTCAATTCTGGGTAAAATTGGAATCTTAAAATTTAAAGCGTTGTCATTGAATTGATAAACGAAAAAAGTATCATATATTTCATATCTTCTCTGCTCCACTCCGCTGGTCTCCGCTGTTATCCACTGGTCTCCACTTTGGTGGAGTGCGGCCCTAACTGACGACGAACAAACACGAAGACATTTTGTCTATGCGATTGCATTTTACAGTTCAAAGGCTACTTGATATCTTTAACACGAGTGTTGTTAATATTACTTGGATCATGGATTTCAGACTGATAAGAATTACGTAAGGATTTATTGAAAGAGAGAGTTTTGTCTCCTCCATTTGTGCACTCTTGTTAGATTGGTTGTGGTTTTGGTTTGGTGGATTATGCATCAGTCTGTTTAACCGGTTGTCGGTTTAACCGACGAAGAAAGAGGGGTGTTATTACTTTGAACCGACGGTCTGTCTATTTGTGTGTCTCGCTGAGGTTTCAAATGCTTTTGAGAAATGCCGAAACGAAATGCAATTTTTTTTGTTTCTTATTGCATACAAAACAAGTTTTCCGGACATCAATAAAAATCATGTATTATTTTTATAATTAAATTCATTTGCTTACGTTTAGTGTCTATTTGTAATCCCGTTGCTCAATTACAAATACGATTAAAATTATGAGATGTATGCAGCAATGCCAGCCATAAACTTATCTTTACGATTTAAACACACGTGAAACGACAGATAAATAAAGACAATATCTTTTTATGCTATATTTATATCCGTCATAAAAAGTTGTTTATAAATTTATTACGCAAGTATTGCAGTAATATTTTAAGTTTTAATTATTAAATTAACTTAGCTAGCTAGTTATCTTATTTATTTGAGCCCTACGTAAAACAATAAAAAGGAGACCCAAATATTTGTTCCTTTAAATTAAAGTTTTTAAAGATGATCTATTTTTCTCTTGGTTGATTTTTTAAGAAAAGGAAACAGTTCTTCAGCTTTTCCAGTTTGTAATCTTAAATGCGTATTATGTAGTCTACATAATCCATATTTAAACTAAGTCAAATACACTGTATTAGATACATTATTCAAACAAGGTCTTCAAAACAGACGCCGTGAAAATTCTAGGTGGAGAAGAAACGCAGTACGATTGACGCAAATATTTTCTAACAGTTCTGACGCACAAAGCGAATGGACTTTGAACATCAACATGGTAAGGACGCCGAAGGTTATGCAAAGAATCTCTGAGAAAAAACTGCGAAAATTTATGTTTTCTTTGCAGTGATTTATTGGACTGAAAACTGTCGAGTCAGATGCACGTGTTTTTATTTACAGTAAACAGGATAGGACAGTTGATTCTCTAAGACAAATATGACTAATGTACTGTTTACGATATTTTAGTGATTTATTGGAATGAAAAATAAAAAAAACCCTTATTTGTTGATCCCGTAATGTTTATATTACTCTCGTTGCACTATATAAGTGACAGAATACTGAAAGTCAGTTAGATTTTAAACGACAGAAAGACATTTAAGAAAATTCTTAGAAGGGTCATCATGCTTATCATGTTAGATTATACCTAGATAAAGCAAATAAGGTATTTGTCATCCTAACGTTAAACCAAGCAAATAAACTTTTTAAACCGTTTCCAAATACAATTGCATTCAAAAACCGTCAAGACACATAGGTGAATATAATTTAATATAAGGCTTACAGTATCTAAACAGTTTTAGTTACTGTTATAAGGCTAGATAATTTCCTTGGCTTATTAGGTCAAGCTGCGCCATAATTCTACGCTGCACCTAGGTCGTGGACATAGTAATCATTCTTAGTGCACTGCTATAAAAGGTGCTTTGTAATTACGATAAATACTACATCAGAATATGATGATATATCTAGTAGGACACCTGTTGTGTGGTTATTATAGATTATTTTATGTTATGGGCCACAATTAGGTATATATTGAAAGAGAGTTTTCAATAATTTTCAATGGACGAATAAATCAAGATTTAGTAACTTTGATGTGTGGGATTGTATCACCAAAACAAACAGATTTTGATACGGTTTTTATTATAAGGCGGGTTCTGAGTTGTTAAATTCTATAATTAAGCAAAACTTTTTTCGGTATCTGAATTTTTATGTATACCATTGAGGATCGTAAACTGCGTAAATATTTGTCTCACTGCGCCAATTTGGTACTGTTTTCCGTTGATTGCATTCCATATTGACTTTGGCTTCCCCCTGATATTAATTTTACCAAGAAATTCCATATTCGACGGGCCTGTTGGTCTAGTGGTGAGTGACTCTGACTGCTATACCGGAGGTCGTGGGTTCGATTCCCACCCAGGACACATGTTTGTGTGATGAGCACGATAATTTGTTCTGCGTCTGGGTGAAATTTATCTATCATAGTTATGTATGTATTTAGAAATATAAAAGTATGTTTATCAGTAGTCTGGTTACCATAACACAAGCTCTGCTTAGCCTGGGGTTAGATAACCGTGTGTGAGATATCCCGGAATATTATTATTATTATTTCTATAAATCTATAATACCTAATATCAAATGCCTCAACCTAACTTTAGAATGTGAAGAGATTTAAGTCTGCTCATGTTTATACATAGAGCTTATTGATTTATTGATGATCGATAGAAGATGTTATGACGTCAACAAAAAGCTTTATGCAATTCAGATACCCGAAAATAAAACTCAATCCTACGCACGGATATCGAAAGATTCTAAAACCAATAAAATGAAGGTGAAAGTTGCATCATGTTTTCTAGAAAAGTCTGCTTTTCCTGGTTTTCATATTATTTTATATTAACCTTTTCATTAATTTATAGCATGATATGCTTATGTCCTTGGCTTACTTCTGGTTTTATCAGTACTTAGCCCGGGAATTTATTGGCGGATGAAAATAGCGACCCTTAATTTTATAATCCATTTTATGACTCTTTATTAATTATGTGACAGAAGTGGGTTTTTCTTTTCATCGTGGTGCAATCTGTAAATCTTTTGTCCTCTGAATGTCCTTACTTATCCTATTTTGTTCTACTGGACTTGCTTTTTCCCTGCACTTGGTTCGGTACCTTTCGCATTCAATCCTGCCTTTTTCAGATGATTTGTGATGCTTAGGTAATGCATCAAAATATCGTGCAACCCCAAAATAAGAATTCTAAGAGTCCAAATCTAACAAATCCAAGTGATAAATCTGTGTTCCCATCCATGACAAGTTCGATCTTGTTTTCAGCGGTTTTCAGCTATTCTATTCAGAATTCTGAGCCATGGACAATTAGAAGTATTTTCACAAATGAATTCTGTCAACAATATGAGGTCGCGTCACGACTCGTTGAGCAAACATAATCTTGAATTTAGCGGATAGGTTATAATATGTGTATATGTAAATTTTTACTGAAGGTGGCTCAGAAGATTTTCATAAACTTTGAAGGCTGTATCAGATTATGTTTATGCTAAAAACTGTTAGCTCTTTCATGTTTTCTTTTTTTTTAATTCAGTTATCAAATAATTTATTAATTAGTATGATGCTTTTATTGACATGCTATAATGCCAATGTTTCTCTCTATGGTCCCTATACAATAAAGGGAACAATATCCCCGGTTTTAGCTGAGAAAGATTCCGTCATAATACTCTACCTAGCGTCGGTAGACTATAAAGAATCCTACTGTGATAAAATGGTATCTAAAGCACAGAAACAGAGCCTAGCTTACTGATATCTACACAAGCAGACCTGTATGAATGCTGGTGCCTGATATTTTCAGTAATTAACAAATTATGAAACCATTTACAAGCGTATGTTCTCATGTAGATAATATGCAAGATTGCAATACATTCAAAAATTTACTATTCAAATTATTTGTCTAAAGTATTATATTAAAGATTGTTTAGCAATTAACGTGATGACGGTTATAATTTATACACGCCCATTAGTTGACGAATGACGGAATGAAGCTTACTTATCTGATAGTGGCAGACCACGGACGATGCCCCAAATTGTTGTTTGCATCCATTGTATTAACAAACAAGTCCTTAAAATGAACTCTAAGCACCTTGGAATAAAGGTGATTTCAATTTCGGTCTACTGTAGGGTATATCTAAAACTTATTAGTTGACTTGACAAACAGTGATAGGAACTGTGTCCGCCGTAATAGATAGATAAAGTGTGTCCTAATGCTTAATTAAATATTTTTGGTACTCATGTGCTGATCTATTTTGAGTTGTTAGTGGACAGAAGGATTCTGGTCTTTCTTTGCAAGTATACAAGACCCTGAAGTTTTAGAAATTTGATCGCAAAAAATTGTTTTTGATAAATTTTGGAATGTTTTTAGCATTGGTTTAAACCTTAGATATTCTTACACTTGGGGAACACATGCTTTAGCGGAACATAATAATCTTCATCTGTCACAATGATGCTGGAAGTAAATATTCAGTTTAAACCTCTAAAGTACTAGTTCTAATTGAATTACTAGATATTATTTGTTTTTTTTTTTTACACTGCCTCATTGGCCTAGTGGCGCTAAGTGCGACTGCTACGCTAGAGGTCTTGGGATCGATTCCCAAGTCGACCAAGGTGTTATTGGGAATTTCTATCAAATTCTCAGTAGCAGGTCGGAGTTTGGATATGTGCCCGGTTAGTGGCAATAGGCTCGCCCCCTATTTAATTACATGGGACCTAAACATATCGGCGAACAGTGGGTGTACATTGGTGCACCTCTGCCTAACCCTTAGGGGATACATGCGTGATGATATGTTATGTGTTTTTTTTTATTTATTTCTAAAGCTATATAACTATTACAACTTGTGGTCACATATTTACCTAAGTTCCTTCTCGCATATAAGATAAATAGGCGAAACCACAAATGTGGCTAAAGTTATTAGGCTTCTATTATTTACTATGTCTCCACCTGACCATGATGCAGCAATATATTTTGCACCAATCTCCGCTTGCGTTTGTCTTTTGTTTTGTTTTAGCGGCAAACCAGCCAATAAAGGTCCATAAACTTTGGATCTAAGCTTGTCTTATACCAAGTTTTATCAACATATCGCAAAACTTGTTGTTTGTTTAAAAGCCCTATGCTATACTCCTTACGGATTACTATTAAATGTTAATGTATGTATCGAGGTGCTGTTAAACTTGTAACTATAACATTGTCAGCAGCCCTAGTATTATTTAGGTCACACGTTAGACCTAGAGCACTAGATCACAATGAGCTTATTATTATGTCTATATGGTCACCTTATTGCTCGCTACTGCGTATAATTAATGAATGTACCTACTGTGGTTATACCTATCATATACAGGAGTAGTGTTGTTTTTGTTTCAATTAAAATTAAATGACTCAAGCTTGCAGAGGTAGTTTGGGAGCACGTATGCAGTTGACAAATCCTGAAAATATGTCAATATTCCATTTTGCATGATGAATAATAACATAATAAATAACCTATAGGTTAGGAGTGTTTATTGACCTTCAAATTAAAACCAATTTCATATGTGCATTGGAAGAGAGGATGTTTTTCTTGGCTTACAGTGTGTGCACTGTTATCCTTCAGTCTAAAAGTAATTGAACATGAAAACTTTCACTTCTTAAAAAGCATCTAAACACACGAACTATATTTTCACTGAAACTAGAAATTTTATTGGAACTGATTGTTCAAATCGCGAGCAATATAGACTTGGAGTAAATCAAAAATGTACATCAAAATTTTACTTTGTCGAACTACGTATATAGGTCCCTACCCTTATTTATCTACGGGAATGTAAAAAGAAGGTTAGTTTACTTGTATTTTTAGCTTTAAGAGTTTCAAATCTTTTAAGTTTCAATTCTATAAATATACTAGCGGACCCGACAGACGTTGTCCTGTCTACATGGTCTACAATAACACAATGATAACAAAACTTCTTTTTTTATTTGATCGCAGCGCTAACGGTCGGGACAGACTAAAATTAAAATTCGAATATTATTTAAAATTTGACACTGCGATGGTAGCGCCGTCTGTCGGATCCAATGTAAAACATTCCAAAATCAACAACTACTAATAAATTAAAAATTTATTAAAAAAAACATTGTCCAGCGGTCAAAATTGTGAATCTAAACCATTCCCAGATCCCCTTGAACACACACAAAAAATTTCATCAAAATCGGTCCAGTCGTTTGAGAGAAGTTCAGTGACATACACACTCACAGAAGAATTATATATATAAAGATACTCCAATCAAGAGTAAATATTGAATGTGAAGGTCAGATACTTTCATACATTGAATTGCAATGTCAATGCATTATTGTTTAGCATCGGGCTACGTTGCCCGCGTCCATTTAACCAATCAACGTTATTCCACATTCATCTTACATAATCAAACCCCACTTAAAACGTGGAAGCGATCCAAATAGACGAAAATATTTCACTCAATGTTAAAAGATATTTATTTCAATTCGATCCGAAGGCGCGGCCGTTTAATAGTCCCATGATAGATTGATCTATGAATACGTACAAAGTTTACTAGTTCAGGGTTGTTTCAGCTTGGTGGTAGCTGCGTAGTGTAGTGACGATATCAATAAAAAAGGTCAGGTGTTAATGACGGGAACGAGCGCTAATTGAGGGCAATTTACACGGTGTTCATGTCTCTACGTCACATGTGCGTAGTTCGTCTTGATTTCCGTTTAGATATTGGATATGTGCATAGTTAATGGTACACGTGCATGTAGTTTACTTCATTTACACACCCATGTAAGGATAACTGCACATGTTACGCTGGGTTTCTGTTTCTTGTTTTTTTGCCCTCATCATCATCATATCAGCCCTGAATCACCCACTGCTAGGTATGCCCCTTTTTTCTGCCATTGTAGTCTTTGTTGCGCATTCCTTATAGGTGGTTCCTGTTATCTGGCCTATGTCATCAACCCAACGTGATTTTGGTCTTCCCTGAAACCTTCGACTTTTGGGGGCCTGATTTGGGGTCGGTGTAATGTGTACTCTACATTCATTTATCTCTATTTCACGTCGTCTCAACGTTCACTCTTTTCTTTCTCATATTCTCTTTCAAAAATACCATCTAAGTAGTCTCTTTCGATATTCATGCTTGAATATTTATAGGTTATTTAATTATGTCTGTTTAGTAACTTAGCCACTTCAAAAAAGATGGCAAATTAGAACTCACTCGTCTTTATTGATCTCTGTAACTAGCATAAAGGTGTGGCTAAAAGGTGGTGTCATCTAATAGAATACTAAAACAAAGCTTTTGGTACTTTTCCAGTAGCGGCCGGTTGGCAAATGATATTGATTTATCTATTATCACCGTGCTATGTATCTTTGTTATCAGTAGCATATAATTAAGTTACTACTTTTGTGAATTTCCTTAAATTCTGCGTGCAGACTTCCTTTACTGTTTCAGACACATAAACCAATATTTTATAATATGTATGTATTTAGAAATATTAAGTATGTTTATCAATTATCTAGTTGCCATGATACAGGCTCTGTCTAGTTTAGGGTCGGTTGGCTGTGTGTGAATTGTCCCAAGATATTATATACACGAACATACGATTTGGAATAGCATCTGAGTTTTTCTATATACTTACAACTTTCATGTCCTTCTCCTTTCGCAGGTCTGCTGGAAGAGAATTCTTTTAGAAATAGGCAGTACCTTTGTACATGTTTTCTCTTATGTCCTGTTCTATTTTTCCATTCCTGTGTGTGTACATAAAATGTTAAATAAGAAACTTTTACTATCTGTGTTGTGTTACCTATGAGATCTCTTGATATTTTCTGCAATAATACATACCATCATTACTCGTAGTTACATATCATCAAATAATAATAATAAACTACATGCACTGCGTCAAAAGTCCGGTGACGCAGTCAAAACCTGCGTTTAGGCTAACAGAAAACCAGAAGAAAATAATGATGTTGTGCAGTTTGGCGATATTTTATGTTACCGATTCTATTATGTCCATTCTTAATAAATAAATAAATAAATAGATTCCAAAAAAAAACTCACTGTGTTTAATTTGTCTTGAAGTACATGCGTACCCGCTGGAATGCGACTTAGCTATACAAATGTCTAACAACGTATACATTTCGTAATGCATTGTTAAGTGAAATGCATTGTCTATTCTGTAGCATGCATGCATTGATCAATCTGTTGTTGTTGCAACCAGTGCAATATGATACTCTGCTTTAGATATTTTGTGTTACTATGAGGAGCTGTACTGGTCCGCTGCTGCTTAGAAGCCATTTAAAAATCGTAGGAGATAAAAAAATAAGAATTACATAACAATATGAGTAAAAAAGTCACAAGCTATTTAACTAGTATTTAAGATATATTGGTCCACTGCTATTTCAAACTTTGTTTTTACATTATCGTGTACGATATCGGTACCAATGGAATAACCATACAGGCAAGTAAATGTATGGATCTTTCGAATCCAATATCGTGTCGCATTGTGAATACGGTCTCAGAAAGATATATTTTCATAGATTTAAATTATTAAATACCTCAATGCCACATCTAGTAAATATCACTTCTTACATCCATGTTTTCGCTTGCTTGGCTACGATCGAGTGCATTACCGTTTATGTTATTTTACTGTTTACCCACATTTGTTATTATTTGTATTATTATGTTATTATTTATGTGCCTGTGTGCGCTCTTGTTAATTTTAATTTTAGTTTTAATATGTTTCTCAGTAAGTGAATTATGTATGCAATTCTTATGAGATATAAGTTGTTCTTAACCTTAAAAAAATAAGCCAAGTCCCAGAACTCCGAGCATTAGCTAATTTAAATCGATAAAACTTATAACCATTAAAGTCCCTACGTACGATTTATAAATATTTACTCTCCTTCTCACACGCTGCTGTCAATAATTAAAGTAAATAGCGCTAATAAAACAATGTCTTATGTTGTGTTATGTATTGTGAACAGAGTCGAACCGGATGTGGGCGAGTGCGTCCTTCGTGGGAGTGCTCATCATCGTCGGTCTGCCGCTCTGGTGGAAGACCACCGAAGTATACAGGTATGAACCTCCATACTCTCAAAATCTTAAATATGAAAACAAACCTCCACTCAACCAGTACACTGTCCTTGCCCCTGTGAAATACATACTGCCTTATATGATAGATACTTGCCAGTGTGAAACATATTGCTTTATGCGGTACATACCCCCTATCCCTGAGCAATAGATATTGTGTTATGTGATACATACACCCTATATATTACACACCTATGAAATAAGAGGCTCACCAAATCTAATAATATGGATAAAAAATGACTGCGGAAAATGGCTGTGGTATACAATAATTTATGACACATGTACATGCACCTATAATCAATTACACTCGTATAAATAACAAGGAATCATAGTCAAAAAATCTTGACATCGATCCACAATTGCCAGTTTTTATCGCTTAAAAGCCAAAAAAAGAAAATAATAAGAAACATTCATTAAAATAAAAGAAAACACGTGTAAATAATTATGACATTTAATTAATCTCAGGGTCTTTACAGATAACACTCATTGATTGATACACCTATATTTTATTGCATTTTTATCTACCGAAATAATTGCTCTGTGACCTAAGATAACCTATACTTTTAATTTTTTTACACTTGATAATTTGATTTATGCATTTTGAACCCGTACTCCATCATAAGATATAATATTTATCGCTTTGTAAGAGTACAGAAACATGACAACTTTATATCACAACAAGCATGAAAATTTTGTGACTGATAGGTGTATTCAACTTAAGGCGCAGGCAGGACAGATCACACGTAAGACGCAGACGAGGCGCAGACTTTTTTCATTTTCATACAAAATGTATAGAAGCGTCGCGCCCACGCCCCTTCTCTTCTGTATGTTTTGCGTCGCAACGCTTCTATACATTTTGTATGAAAGGGACGCGGTAGAGACAAATGTCCGCGCCCCGTCTGCGCCTTACGTCTCTTCTGTCTGGCCCGCGCCTAAGAATGGCTATAAATTAAAGCATCATTATAAGCTACTTGAAAGCACTTCTGCTTTTCTCAAGGACCCATATAGTTTAAGGTCCTTTAGGCTTAGGGCAAGCCCCTTAAGTATATCACTATTGAAAATTCTTAAGCCTATGCTTTTGATAAAGACCAGCTACAAATTCATATAGGTTTAATAAAGATATTCAAAGCTATATTTGTCATCTATCACTGGACTACAAGCCCGACTCAGCCAGCCGATTTCGGGCTAAATATGGAGAATTCTAATGATAAGACAATCAACGTAAGTATTTGCCAGTATGCAGCGTATTATGTAAACTGCAAACGAACAATATATTTGTCAGTATGTCCGTCCGTAACGTACATTCGAGGTAGTTGCAGTACATTGCCGCCTATGATCGATCACTAATCACACCATACCCTGACGACCGCGCAATGTATTGTAGCTTTTACGATATTACTCGCGTCGTCTAAACCAGGTCTAACACTTAATCATGGTGCTTAGGGCTTGGTGTATCAACAGAACATTCGAGGAATGTGACTTCATAAACCCATTTATTCATGTGTTTAGATATGTGCAAAAGTACCTTATTGCTATACAATATGTTATAGGTGTTGTTTTGACAGTAGGTACCTAATATAAGATAGATCCATTCTTTGGTATGATTATCATTGAGCCAAAATCAATGTAAACCAACTCCCTTTATTTAGTCACCTTATTGTAATCCCTAAACACGATCACAACTTACTTTTGCGAAATGCTATATGAATTAAAATAGAGAGCTTTTCATCAATTCATTTTTTTTATATAATTTAACAGAAATGTGAGGCACAATTTTTCGTGCAATCGAGCAAATTCTCGTGTTTTTAATATGAAAGCAACCGACTGCAATGATAATAACTTTATTACGTAAATATTTAATCATCTAGCTTGTGTAGGTTTAATTTTATAGTTTAATAGCAATCCGAAGTTCTAACTACAAATTCTTGGCAATAGTTAATAATTATGCCATAAAGTTCAAAGGAATCAATAATTTATAGTATTTGTGTTTACCTTAGTTTCCTATGTTGTATATATTATAATGCATATTCGGTGATATAGATAGATTACTAAAATAGGTTTGTCATTCTCTATGAGCAACTTAAATAAGTATTTTTATTGTAATTATTGCCACTCTGAGACTGTAAGAACAAAGCAGAATTTTACCAATAGTTAAAAAAAAATATCTTATCTTGATCTGCGTTTTACCTTTTCTGGTCATCCGAAAGCCCTTACTATTTTTCCGAAGATCAACTGTAGGTCGACCTCCTACCTCTTCCAAAACTTAAATATATAAACGGAGAGAGGCTGTGTCTACTAATTTTCATATTAGCTTATGTAGGTATAGTCTATGACAAACTACCTTAATCTTCACAAGCGACATTCTACACCATTTTTTGTACATGTATTATTATACTATCCTTACAGGGTATCATTACCGTTCGACAAGATTAGCTCATTCAATTCGCTGCCGCACTCGATCACCACGGAGTTGACGGTCCTCGCTAATGACGACGCCACCGCTGCGGAGATCGTTGGCCTTATTGAAAAGGCTTTCGAGGATATCGGTGAGTTTTATACGTTGTTGTTTTCTTATAAACAAAATGAAGAAGTGTAAATCTGTCCTACCGAGTAAAGGTCTGTGGTGTCATAACTCTTGCAGAACTTTAGTGGTTGAATCTTCGAAATATAAGTAAAAAAATATATCTTTTATATTTTTTTACTTATATTTAAAAATATTTCTTTATAGGTTTAACTTATAAATTATATTGCTTTTTCGAGTGAATGACTACATCATCTTTCACCTTGCTCCTATGAATGACTAAACTTTATGTTTGTCCATTTGCTTTCTAGATGTAATAAAACTGAAGATAACCAAGTCCATAATCCCGAAGCAGCTGCATTCCACTCTCGACTCCGTAGCTGATGAGCTGGAGGCAGTGGAGGAGGTGGGAGCGACCTTCGACCTGACGCGCCACAACAGCTTCTACGTGGTGCAGCGCAAGCCGCTATTCCAGGACGTGTGGCTGGCCGCAGATAGGGTGCTGTTCTTCAGGGATGCTAGAGGTAACTGCTGGGCAAGGTGGAGGCCTGCGACCTGACGCGTCACAGCAGTTTCTTCTCTTCGCTGTTCCGGGACTGCTCAATTCTGGTCACAGCAAAAGTTCACCAAGCCACAACTAAGCGCAACAATTCCTATCCAGCCAAGAAAACAGAGTATAGTTTGTAAAATACCCATGTATTTTCAAGGTCTCCTGCAACTGAAATATAATATTTTACATATTTATCAAACATACATTAAAGAAGAACAAATGTAAAATAAAACATTAATTTGCTTATCTTCTATTCCAGCTGCGACAACCATAGTGGAAGCCCTGAAACGCGTGGTCTACCAGACCTCAGTGCTGGAAGGTGCCAAGTCTGAGGTAGCAGACGCGGCCCGCCAGACCAGGTTCCCGCCGGGCGCTGGCTACCACATCGTGCTGTCCGTGGTGCATCCCAACCCTGACTCGCTACACGTGGACCTGGACGCTGGAGAGGCGGTGGAAGGTAGGTCCTGGACTATGTGGTATATGGTCTATTATATTAAGAGATGAGTATATTTACCGGTCTTGTGGACAGAGCAAAGTAATGGGACGGCAGTAATAAAATAAATGCTAGCGAATATTTTTGCTTAAGAAATGGTACATAATATTTATATCAATGAATTATTACATTTCAGATTATATCGGATCCTTTGTGGATGAATTGAGCGTTCTACACAACTTCACCTTGAAGTCACAATGGCTGCATCTCCTAGACTTCGACTTTCAAGCCAAAGAGGTGAGTTTAGAGGGAGTGCAGTTAATTTTTAATCTACGTTCTACTCTGTTCTTGCAAGAGTTCAACTTTCAAATCTGTCAAAGAATGCGAAATAAATAGAGCGCTGGACCATTACTTCTTGCCTCTTTGTCGAAGGGTGATACTTTTCTATTATTGCTACTTTTTCGCGATAAAAACCCGAAAAAAATACAGCGCTGGATCCATTACTTCTTGCTGCCTTTGTGGTGGAGTGATACTTCTCAATATTTTCTACTATCTATTTTCAATCCCACAAACTCGGATCAGAAGAAGCTGTAACAACGCAACTTCAATTTCGCACCCGGTAAAGTTGCACTTCTTGATAGTACATTGTTAGTACTATAAGAAAACACTACAATGTTATTACATTTTAGGTGAAAGACATCAGCGAATGGGGGCGCCACTTCGCCGTCCGGCAGGAGCGACTGCAATTACTGCTGACGCGGCTGGAGGAGCGAGCCGCCACGCACGTGTCCGACCTGCCCACCGTCAACCTGGCGCTGTATGCTGTGAGGTGCCAGACCGCGCCGCTCGCTATATACGACCTGAATGGTGAGAGACTGTTAGTCTTAGGGCCAGTGACTACTGACGCGGCTGGAGGAGCGAGCCGCCACGCACGTGTCCGACCTGCCCACCGTCAACCTAGTGCCGTTCAAGCATTATTATACAGGAAAAATCACCTATAATAGTATAAGTTTAGAATATTTTTTTCTCAGACCAAAAGATCCCTTCCGCCGTCCAAGCGTTCATGTCACCGAAATGGGGCGGCGTGGTGTTGGGCAGCCCGAGCGCCGGCGACTGCCGCGACGCGCCCGCCACCTGGCAACCGAATGTCAGGCAGATCATGGGCATCTTCATATCGCAGCTAAGGAAACTGCTCGGGATTACCGACCCGGTAAGTGTTACTTAGTCGTCTTGACGACCTCCGTAGTCGATTGGCGTACTCACCGGTTTTCAAGGTGCCGCTAGCTCTGAGGTCCCGGGTTCGATCCCGGAATGGGTCAATGTAGAAAGTCACTTTTCTACATTGTCTCGGTTCTGGGTGTTTGTGGTACCTTCGATGTTTCTGAATTCCATAACACAAGTGCTTATTAGCTACTTACTTTGGGTTCTTAGCATTGTATGTAATGTTGTCCGCATTTATTATTTATTATTAGATATAAAGTTATATATCGCGATATCGCCAAAATCTTACTATTATTTAACTAGCTATGACTCGCGGCTTCACCCGCGTTAATTCCTAGTTACTTTTAGAATTCACACTTCTTCTTCTTCCGGCAGAATTCAAAAACTACCTCTCTTTAAAAATTATAGCGTATGTCCGATGCATAAGCTATAACCAGTGTAAAATTTCATTAAAAGCCATTTAGTAGTTTTTGCGTGAAAGAGCAACATCCAAACAAACTTTCGCGTTTATAATGTTAGTAAGGGCATGCAAGCATATATGAGTCCATATATATTAGTTTCTTAGGTTTACGCGAAAGTTAGACATTGAAATAAAACTACTTTAGTAAAATCCGTAAAAAGTAGTTTTATTTCAATGTCCATATATATTATTATGTTTGTCTCTTTTATACATATACTCTGCACCATAAGAGAGAGGAGCTTGGATTCATCGTAATATAGCTATGTCTATTTTGTTCGCTCCCTCTATGCTTTTAATTTCTATAAAGATTGTAATTACACAGCCAACCGATTTTCCGGCAATTTATGGACATCTGTCAAATGTAATTTGATTTGTAACAAAAGATACTCCCACACGGAAAAGACTTCCCATTGCTGAAAACTTATTAAACTTAATGTACTTACATAAAGTTTATTATCTATAACTCTATTTGAACATTTCAAACAGTCTAATTTCTTCATTGATTAAAGTAGTCGAAGGGTTAAACAGATCTGCTGCGCATGTTTTCAGTAGTTTATCGTGATTTAGTAAGTATGCTACTTCAAAACCTATACCTATATACCTAGTTACTACTTATTACTTTTCTCTATGCCTCATCATCATCATCATCCACAGCCTTTTTCCTCCCACTGCTGGGCATAGGCCTCCTCTTTTTCGTGCCATAATATACGGTCCTGTGCCAGCCTCATCCAGAGACGACCCGAGACCCGTATTATGTCGTCGACCCATCTTGCTCCCGGACGACCGACGCTTCTTTTGCCATGCCTTGGCCACCATTCTGTCACCGCCTTAGTCCACCTGCCGTCACTTCGTCTGGCCAAATGGCCTGCTCAGCTCCATTTCAGTCTCGATATTGTGGTACCGACGTCTCGAACTTTGGTTCGTTTCCGGATATCCACATTACGGACTCGGTCTTGAAGTTTGATGCCGAGCATAGCGCGCTCCATGGCTCTCTGTGCTACTTGAATCTTATGTACAGCCTCATGTGTGAGCGTCCATGTCTCGGCACCGTAGGTCATAGTAGGCAGGACACATTGGTTAAAGAGACGAGTTTTAAGGCACTGTGGAATTTGGCGTGACCTCATTATGTCGTCCAGCTTCCCGAACGCAGCCCATCCAAGTTGTACGCGTCTCTATGCCTAGTTATGTCATATTATATGTCATATTACCTATATGTCATTAAAAAAACTGAGATGTTATGAGGCTGAAATTTTAGATTTTTGATTGTTGTATATGTGTATACAAAAACAAATAAAAAAATCATGATTGTATACCATGATTTTTTACCTTACCCATAGTCCATATGGCGTGGTCCCTAAATAACCCGTATTATTATTATAAACAAAATGAAAAAGTTTTTGTTGATGTTGGAAAAGTGGTACTTTTTAGCATTATATAAATAAATGAATTTAGTATTTGATCTGTGTAGGAACATATAACCGGTGCTCACTTGGAGCCGCTGCGCTCCGTGACTCCTCGCCAGTGGGAGATCGACAACCTGCTGCGGATCAGGACCCTCGAGCAACTCACCTCTGCTGAGCGGACCCTGCAGTCATTAGCACAGCTACTTGGTAAGATAAACATAGATAGGAATCACTTTAGGTTCAATTCAACTGGAGTATATGTATAATAGGCGGAAGACTAAATTATATATAAGACTAGATTATATTAAGTAGGTAGGTATACAATTTGTCGTAAACTTATGGAACTTTTAGGCATTGTTGAGTAATGTTTGAACTAGTTTGAAGCATTGAACACTTTGAACGCTAATTATTGTGTCTGTAATTATCAGACCGACGTATGTTACCTTATCGTATTTAGCGTTTATTTAAGCCATTTCTAGTTGGTCAATAAAAAAAAAAAAATATTCTGTAACTGTATAGTTTACACTTTTGCTTATAAATAAATAAAAACGGTAATAATTATAACAAGAATCGCGCTTCTTCTTCTCATATAAAATCGCCTGAATTCTACATGGCATCAAGGTGATATTATTTACCTCAACCTAACTTCAGGACACATTCTTCCAGGTGAAATATCCAACATAGTGATCAACGATGACGTGGGCGCGTCGATCAACTCGGCTGTGGACAGCATCCAGAGAGCCAGCGAGCTGATGATGCAGGGCGACCTGGTGGAGGCCTACAAGATGTCGCAGGCCGCATTCCTGGCCGCGGAGACGGCGTTCATGGAACCCAGTCTATTGGCGCTCTTGTACTTCCCTGATGATCAGAAGTAAGTACCTAACTGCTTTTTTTATGGTCTCTGATTGAAAACGTGATATTTTAGCTTGAGGTTTTCAAAGTTCCTACATAAACATAATAATTGAACATGCATATTGGAAAAATCCTCCTTCTATGCGTAAAATAGCCCTTCGTTCGTGTGTTGCAAAAATGAATTAAAAAAAAAAGTTTAACAAAATTTACTTTAACTACAATAATCACGACTTGTGTAGAATGTTTCGATTGATTCATTTTAACAGGTTTTCAGTTTTTTTGTTATATTTTGTAAAGTTTATTGAAATTATCTTTATTTACGTAGCATAGCCAGCCCTTGCAGTCAACATAACCTTTCTCTTTTCAGATACGCAATCTACATTCCATTGTTCCTGCCAATAATGTTCCCAGTGGTATTGTCTCTAAAGAACCTACTGCTATGGTTCAGAGGCAAGCCCATCCACAAGGAGAAGACCGACTGAATGAACAAAATAGTAAATTACATTTTAGTTTATTTAATGAGATTAAAATATTCTATTTAAATGGGACTTGTTATTTTTGAGGCAAAAGGCTGGTAAAATAAGGTGTATGCCTACCCCTAAAAAAGGTACCTTATTTGGTTCGTACGTATAGATTGTCTTTATCATGAGTTCTATTTTTTTACGCTGAAGAAAATGATTGAGGTCTTGATATTTTGTTGAACTTACGTATTTAAGTATAATTGTGTGTTTTTTTCAGATGATAAAGGTTATAAATAAAACAATGGTGTTGCTTCAATTTATATATCATTATTAATACTTGAGGTACTTAATCATAGTCGAAACCCGACCAAACGTTACATTACTTACTATAATACGATATCATTGTGCAGAAAATACATTGTGTGTGTTGTTTCAATTAAATTTAATCTAATTATACATTTATATACTACAACGGAGTTACTGCATTGCATGTATTTGCGAGTTGAGAATTTTGTTCGTTTATCTGTGCATTTGCACGGAAGGATGCATTTTTTTTTTTAATAAAAATGAATGAGTTGATTGATTTTGGTCAAGTAATGATGTAACAATCTTTCTTCAGTATATTCTGAAATGTGACATGCAAAAAGCAGATTACATTATGTTGAATCCTATAAAATGGTTTATAGTTATACAGATTTTCTGAAAACAGAAGAAATCTTCAAAACTGTTGATGCGGATATTTAATTATTTCTTATGCTGCAATTAGACGGTTTAATAAGTTGCTATTATTATTTCAGGGTTTAATTTGAATGATTTGGATTTTATGTGCAATAACTCCGTCGAAAGCAAATGTGTCTTAAATACTACTGAAGTGAACTTGAAATTTACACGATTTTGATATGTGGACACGTCCCAAAATCCCAGCACTTTCTTAAATAGTTAACGCAAACCAATTCAATTTATTTATGTAGGTACTTTTCTTTTCAGT